>OZ010793.1:119245955-121645955 GCA_963932465.1 Maratus speciosus | reverse complement strand
GTGCACTTCGTGATATAATTGGTTAGTAAAGATACCGCGAACTAGAGAGATTCAGTCAGATGAAGTAATTGAACTATGAAAGCTTAAATCGAAATTGAAGACTGTTGCAAACATTTCAGCAACTTTGAATCGTTCAAAGAAATCTGTCTATCTGGTATCGTCTAATGGAGACACATTGAAAGCAAAACATAGATCTGGAAGGCGTCGCACTGTGGGGTATTTGAAGAATCTGGCCGGCCAAAAGTCGATTTCATAAAGTACACCGTAGGATCGAACGGATGGATATAAGTTGAAACTGAATCATTGGGGAATCACGTGATGCGATTTTTATCTCCTTTAAGAGAACGATGACCTCCTGTTATCAGTTGAAACTGGAGTGTTGCGTTAAGTGTATGAGTGCCAAATCGTTCTTCATTGTGACTTCCTATTTTTGAATGTGAATAACTTTAGTTTTGGAAGTATTTAAAATCTAATCGTTACGGATAGTGACGAGGCAGGTATGTATCATTATTATCATTAACTTTGAATTGAGAAAGAAATAGCTTTAGTATTTACAAAATTAATTTAAAATAACGCATATTTTTCTATTATTTTTTCCCTTGTTTCCCAATTCCCGAAGGGTTTAGTTATATTTCCAACCATTTCCAAGCAAAGTTACTTATTGTACCAATAAATATACACCCTTCTATTTGTGTTTTCGTTTAAAGCAGTTCCACCTTCGTCCCCTTTTTAAAATGAAGGCGATATAAATATGCTATTCCAAAATTTTGAGTAAGCATACAAAATTACTATATATTGATTTTTAACTGATATTTGTCATATAAATTTTAATATTAAAAAAATTGTTATGATTCATTAGAAAGTGATCACATTTGTTTATTTTTCAGTCATTCTGATTGAAATTAAATTTATATAATTTAAAAAAATTGCTTTAAAATAATGTATTCATTCCCTTTTATCTTTTGTTAAGCACTTTTCACAAAATTGAAATAATTTATTGCTCGTTATTAACATTTGTTTACCTAAAAATAAGTCGAGGCAATTTTCCATATGTTTTTGTTAAAAGTTAGTGAAAGATTGTGAGATTTTTTTTTAAAATAAGGGATAAAATGATGTTATCTATCTAAATTGCATATAACTATTATGCATTCTTTTTTGTTCATATTTTGTATTTATTTTTATTTAGGGCCTTCAAATGTCAGAGTAATGACTCGAAAAGAATTTTTAAACATTATGCAACAGCAGAATTTACCAAGCATTAATCATAGATTAAATTTCCTTGAAAATTGCCTTCTTAATAGCGATAATTTTGACGAAGATGAAATTAAAAACCTCAAGCACAATTTCTCCCAATTTAAATCTCAGTTCAAGAGCAAATGGATCGAAACCCATTATATGTTATATAAATTTGTGAAAAATAATAAGGAATGGCTTGAAGGTACAGTAGAAATTTCAAAAAAAGTAAATCGACCAGGAAGGCCAGCAAAAGCTTTCACTGAATCAAGTGTCAGGTCAAAGCGGAGAAAGTCTGAAAGTTTGAGGAGCTCGACTGATGTGGAAGTACTTACACATGCCGCTCAGATAAAGTTAGAAACTTCAGGGAAGAGAGATGCTGCCCATGTTCTAAAGGAATTAGCATGCTCACCAATGCGAGCAACAAAATATAAAAAAGCATATTTGAGAACTCAGCAGACGGAAAAGAAAACAAAAATATCGCCTTTACAAGCGTTATCATTATTCGTCGAAGCTAACCTTTCAAGGAATCAATACGAAATTATAAGACGATATCAAAAAAGTCCTTCCGGCCAGTGCCGGGAGGAAGAGGTAGCTTTCATAATCTTTATTTAAAAAAAGCCAAATTATATCATTCAAACACACGAAGCTCAATTTAATGGAAACCGAATATAGGAGATTCAATACTAATTTTTATCAATATAATGAATGAGAATTTCGCTAAATTAGTCAGCTTTATCCAAGCTGCTTTTCTTTAAAGTAACATATATTTGGCTGCCAAATTCGGCAATTTCTTAAAGTGCCTGTCATTTTAAGACAACATGGTGGATGAGGCTAAGCAGTGAACTTGGTCGAGACCTTAGTAATTGCTGTGCACATGCTCACTCACATCGGAATCGGTTAATATATAGGAGTGCTGTCGCATGCAAAAAATCAGATTTTTCAAAATGTCACCCACAATAGAAATTGAAACTGCTATATCTGAGCCATTTTTTAAGGTAAAGACAAACAAAAAATGCTCCTGAATCCTTATATCAAGGTCAAATACTTAAGAAAGAAACCTTTTTCGATTTCTAATTTTTTTGCACCTCACTTTAAATATATATATATTTTTTAATTTAATGGTCACCATTTTGAAACAAGATGGCTGATGAATCTGGCCAGCGAACTTGGTCGAGGTGTTGATATATACTATCCACATGCCTTCTTACATCGAAATAGGCGAATACGTGTGTTATCGCGTGACAAATACAAGATCGTTTCAAAATGTTAGCCATGCTAGACATTCAAAGTGCTATAAATCAACCATTTTCTAAGATATAAACAAAAGAACAAATTTTCAGAAACAAAAACTGCTCCGGAATCTTTGTATTAAGGCCAAATACATAAAAAAATCTTTTTCATTTTCCAATTGTTTAATACCTCATTTTGAATTTTAAATTTAATTTTTTTTAAATGGCAACCCTTTTGAAACAAGATGGCGAATGAAGCTGGCCATCGAACTCGGTCGAGACATTGGTATGTACTATGTACAGACCAAGTTACATCCAAATAGGTTCATAATTACGCCTGTTATCGCGTGACAAAAATCAGGTCGTTTTAAAATGTCAGCCACAAGAGAAATTCAAAATGCTATTACTCAGCCATTTTTTTTTAGATATAGACGAAAGAAAAACTGTTCCAGAATCTTTATATTAAGGTCAAACACATACAAAAAAATCTTTTTCACTTTCCAATTTTTTGGTATCTCATTTAAATTTTTTTATTTTTTAAATTTTTTAAATGGCCGCCATTTTGAAACAAGATGGCGGATGAAGCCGGCCAACGAACTCGGTCGAGATATTTGTATGTACTATGTACACCAAGGTACATCCAAGTCGGTTCATAAATACGCCTGTTATTACGTTAGAAACATCAGGACTTTTCAAAATGTCAGCCACTCTAGAAATTCAAAATGCTATAACTCAGCCATTTTTTAAGATATAGACGAAACAAAAACTGCTCCGAAATCTTTGTATAAAGGTCAAATACATAAGAAAAAATATTTTTCCATTTTCAATTTTTTGGTACCACACTTCAAATTTTAAATTTTTAAAAAAATTTTAAATGGCCGCCATTTTGAAACAAAATGGCGGATGAAGCTGGCCAACGAACTCGGTCGAGAGATTGGTATGTACTATGCACACACTGAATTACATCCAAATCGGTTCATAAATACGCCTTTTATCGCGTGACAAAATTAAGGACGTTTCAAAACGTCAGCCACGCTAGAAATTCAAAATGCTATAACTCAGCCATTTTTTAAGCTATAGACGAAACAAAAACTGCTCCGAAATCTTTGTATAAAGGTCAAATACATAAGAAAAAATATTTTTCTATTTTCAATTTTTTGGTACAACATTTCAAATTTTAAATTTTTAAAAAAATTTTAAATGGCCGCCATTTTGAAACAAAATGGCGGATGAAGCTGGCCAACGAACTCGGTCGAGAGATTGGTATGTACTATGTACACACTGAATTACATCGAAATCGTTTCATAAATACGCCTTTTATCGCGTGACAAAATTCAGGACGTTTCAAAATGTCAGCCACGCTAGAAATTCAAAATGCTATAACTCAGCCATTTTTTAAGATATAGACGAAACAAAAACTGCTCCGGAATCTTTGTATAAAGGTCAAATACATAAGAAAAAAATATTTTTCCATTTTTAATTTTTTGGTACCACATTTCAAGTTTTAAAAATTTTTAAAAATTTTTAATGGCCGCCATTTTGAAACAAAACGGCGGATGAAGCTGGCCAACGAACTCGGTCGAGAGATTCATATGTACTATATACACACTGAATTACATCCAAATCGGTTCATAAATACGCCTTTTATCGCGTGACAAAATTCAGGACGTTTCAAAATGTCAGCCACGCTAGAAATTCAAAATGCTATAACTGAGCCATTTTTTAAGATATAGACGAAACAAAAACTGCTCCGGAATCTTTGTATAAAGGTAAAATACATAAGAAAAAAATATTTTTCCATTTTTAATTTTTTGGTACCAAATTTCAAGTTTAAAATTTTTTTAAAAATTTTAAATGGCCGCCATTTTGAAACAAAACGGCGGATGAAGCTGGCCAACGAACTCGGTCGAGACATTGGTATGTACTATGTACACACCGAAATTCATCGAAATCGGTTCATAATTACGGGAGTTACAGTGTGACATATGTCAGATATATATATATATATATATATATATATAGATATATATATATATATATATATATATATATATATCAATTTTGAACGGAGGGTGGTTTCGGGGTCTGGGGGTCATGATCGATGAAAATATACCAAAATTTTTTGAAATCGCTTTCCTCCGAACGGCTGCAATAGGTAGCTTTTTTGTAAAGAAAGCTACCTAAAAATGTATATCATTGTTATAGTCTTCTACAACGGTCTAAAATTGATTGCTATCCAGACAAAGACTCTTTTAAAATTACTCAAACTTGCGTTGAAATTAATATTCAAGATTTACTTAATTTAACAGTGACACGATTATTCATTTATTTGAAAGAAGTTTTGGAAAGTTTAAAAGTAGATGAAAGAAATGCATTAATTCTTATATATAAATGGGGCTGAGATGGACCGCAACAAGCACAATACAAACAAAAATTTGAGAGTGATTTCTCTTCAAATGCGCATATATTCCAGAGCTTGTTTGTTCCAATTCAGCTAATTTGCATTATAAACAACAAGACTATCTGGCAAAATCCATTGCATTCATCACCACGTTATTGCCGGCCCATGCGAATAAGATTTGTAAAAGAAACAACAGAAATTATTAATGATGAGATTAATTACATAAAAAATGCATTAAAATCTGTACAGCCCTCAAAAATTACATTAGAGGAAAATGCATTTTTAGTAAAACATAAAATGATACTTACTATGGTCGATGGAAAAATATGTAACGCAGTCACAAGTACAAAATCGACAATGCGTTGCTACATTTGTGGACTGACATCCAAAGATTTTAATGATCTCTCTAAAAAGAAAAATGTGAAGCCAGAAACATTAGAATTTGGACTATCGATTTTGCATGCTAGGATTCGATTATTTGAAAATTTGTTGCATTTAGCTTACAAACTACCGATAAAAAAGTGGAGATTGAATGCAGAAGACGAAAATGCTCTCGTTAATGAAACAAAATTGCGCATTCAAGAAAATTTCAAAACAAAGTTAGGTTTACATGTAGATATTCCTAAGCCTGGATATGGTAATACAAATGATGGAAGTACCAGCAGAAGATTCTTTACTGACCCATCTCTAGCAGCAGAAATTACCGGCATTGATGAAAGTTTAATATATCGATTTAAAGTTATTCTTGAAACCATATCCAGTGGCCACAAAATTCACCTTGATAAATTTAAGGAATATACAGAAAAAAAAGCAGAGCTCTACGTCCAGTTATATAAATGGTATTCAATGTCACCCACAATGCATAAAATATTAATCCATGGACCCATTGTGATAGAGAAAGCTTTACTACCAATAGGCCAATTGTCTGAAGAAGCAGCCGAAGCACCGAACAAACATTTTCGATTATTTCGCTAAAATCTATCGCGTAAATTTTCAAGAATTTCTTGTAACCGTGATGTTCTCAACAGATTGCTTTTGAGTTCAGATCCAGTTTTAACTGGAATGAGACCCACGATAAGAAAAAAATCAAAATTGTTCCTTAAAGAAACTCTAGAAATGTTACTGCCTATGGAATCTTCTGAAGCTCGTGATCCAGAGGATTCTGATTATGAAGAAACAGATTACGATTCTGAATTATCATCTGATTAAAAGATCCCACCTTGGGGATTTACAAACTAATTGTTCTTATCATAAATAATCTGTTTTTATAATTTATTCAATTATTAAATACATTATTCCATTTTTTTATCATAATTATCATTTATTTTATAATACTATTTATCATGATTATCATTTATTTTATAACACTATTTATCATAATTATAATTTATTTTAAATACTAGGGGGCTCGGCCCCCTACGAGCTACGCTCGCCAACCCCCGTCCAGACACCGCAGGCTCTAAATGCACGCTAATTTGATCGGCTTTAAAAAGATTTCGAAAGATTGAATTATAATTTAAAAAACAGTGGCGATCTCCCTATAAACGAATTTCTATTCATTTCTCTTTGATTGGGGAATTTTAACGCCAAATCCGCTGCGGTACCACTTGATTATCCCGTCGACCCATTTCGCCAAATTATATAAATCGCCAAACCCCTCGCCAAATTATACAAATTGACATAATTTTTATTTTAAATAACGAAAGAACAAGTAAATTCGTACAACATTAATAAAAATACAAATAAAACGTCGAAATAAAAATAACTTGATGACGTAGACACGTGTAACAACATTTCAAAATAAGCTAATATAAAAGGAATTAAGTAAACAGAGTCTTTGTCTCCTGGTATTTTTTAACAAAGCGAAAAGAAAGTTCTTTTAAATGAGACATTTTAAATTAATCGTTTTTAATCTGACGTAATTTTTACCAAGCTACTTTTTCTCTTTTAAATAATCGCGTGAAAGTACTTTTGCTAGCAATGAAATATTATTTGAGCTTTCCTAACAAAAATAGTTGAAAATATCCTCTCAAAATATTAAATAAATGTCTAGCGCAATTTCTAAATTTAACCCTAGATCTACCGGGAATTTTATTCAAGTTTTAATAAAACGTTCTACACCAGAATTTCTATTTAAAACTATTTAACTTATTTATTTACCTTATTTTTGTCTGGTTTATATACTTAGTTTATTTTAAAGAAATTTCTGGTTTGAATGAATATTTTGTATGTACCTGTCGGGTCCAATGGGCCCGTCTGGTAGACGGAGGGTTAAACTTTTTTGCAATATTATTTTGTGTTCATTTTATGTAATAACTATAATGTGACGTAAATATGACGTAATTTCTCGTAAGACTTCTAACGCATGTTAATGAATTTATTATTTTACAATATCCTTTCTCTTTTAAAATTCACGTGTATACTTTTTATGACGTAATTTTTAATAAGTTCCTGCTTTTTATACATAATTATTTAATTCTAATTTGAAAGTTTTTTTCCTGTTTATAATAGTCACGTGTAAATAAATTTTTAATTTGAAGCAAACATTATTGCTTGCGCTTTTTGTACAGTTGGCAACAGTTTAAATTAGTACAATTTTCTGAAATCTGTAAAAAATATCTCTAGAAATGCTGAAAATTTGAATTTAAAATAGAAATAAAACCTGAAAAAAATGAGTCAAAATAAAAAAATTAATGCAATCTGCACTCCGGCAAATTCTAACGCATAAAATGATCTAAAAATGATTACACTGCCATGTATAGTTTTTGCTGCTATAAAACTTTTTTAGTGGAACGATTTTGTCCAACTTTAGCATTAAATATCTCTTAAAATAATTCTTCGATTTGAAAACTGTCTGCATCAGCGTGTTTATCAAACATTTCTGTATAAAACCACTGATTTTCATATTTTTGTATGCATTATTTTTCTCAATATTAACGAAGAAAGACCTCCGGGTACAAAAAATTCAAAACCGGCGGCGGCGGCGGTGACAGCGGTAGTTACTTTTTTTTAGAATAGAGAGATTATTTATCATAATTATCATTTATTTTATAATACTGTTTTTTATAAATATTATTTATTTTATAATACTAATTTTGATCAATAAAAATCAGTACGAAGTTGCAAAACATCCATGATTTTTAAGTTATTAAACAATATTTATTTTTAAAAATGCATTTATTTACTGCTTTAAACGTTTTAAATTAGTTTAAAAGAAAAAAATAATTTTGGCCGCCCAGATTTGTGAAATACCCCACTGTGCGTCGTGTGCAGAGCCTGATTAACCACGGGGCAAATTCCTACCACTAAAAATAAACAGAAAATTTTGCCTCATTCATGGCAGAAATTTTACATGAATACGGCGTTTAGATAAGGCGAACTTTTCTTTTAAAATTTATTGGTGTAAGTTTGCCCCGTTGGTAGTCAGGCCCTGGTCGTGTGACCAGAAAACTAGACAATAGAGGGATCCATAAGCTGGCATCTGCACTAACGATCAGTGCAAGTCACATTAAATGTGACTCAGAACTTGCTGTATCAGCGGATACGATTCGTAGATGAATTAAGGAAAGAAGTAAATTAGTTTACATGAAAATGAAAAAAGATCCAGCTTTGAAATCTCACAAATTGACTAGAATGCAGTGGCACGGAAACATGTGTCATATGGATCCCAGTGGTACAATGTGATAATCAGTCACGAAAAAAAGTGAAATTTGGATGGCTCAGATCTGTGGGTATGCTATTGGCACGACTTGCGTAAAGAGCCTCGGACTTTCTTTAGTCGTCAACAAGGATATGGCTCTTTAATGTTTTGAACCTTATTTTGTTTTCATGCTCAAGTACCTCTGGAGTTCCTAAATTGTCGCCAAACAGTGCAAGACTGCATACATTCATTGGATAACAATTTAAAGCCATTTAGTGAATTTTTAGCTGATCCAAAATATGCATTTCAGCAAAATAATGCATCCGTTCATGTTGATTACAAAGCAAAAACTTGGTTTAACTCTCAAAATATTACAGTTCCCGACTGGCCGGCGTGTAGCCGTGATCTGAATCTATGGAAAACCTTTGTGGCATCATGTCTCGTAAGGTTTACGCAAATGCTTGACAATACTCTTCATTTAATGAACTTCGAGCTGCTGTTGAACGTGTTTAGTACAAAATAGACCCTCCAGTGATGCAAGATCTGGTCTCTTCTATGGAAAGTCGCATTTTGCGCTAATTGCAGACAATGTGGGTGCAGTTCGATTTTAATTTATGGTTATTTTTCTATAAATATACAGATTGCCTATACTATTGCCACAATGTTAATGTTGTTGTTTTTTGTGATTACGTATTATATATATATATATATATAAAGTGTATAATTTAAGATTTATTGTTTGTCAATAAAGGATAAGTCGCAAGTAATATATGACAGTAGAGTTACAACAATTCGTTGCATACTTCTCAGTACAGAAGTGTCATTGATCATTGTCTAAATTTTTGCTGCGCACTGTAATTTAAATGTTTTAATTTAAATTTCAAAAATTATGTAATAGGATTAAATATTCTCTCATCAATAATTAAAATAAACGTGTATTATGTTTTCAAAATAGGATTTTTCTTCTTAACATGTTTGTTACTGTAGTCATGCGTAGATATAGTTTAGAGGTGCCATTTTTAATTTTCAATGGGAAAGATGTGCTTGTAATTTACAAACAAAACTTATAGTAAATAAAGGACACTTTGAGAGAGATATACTTAGCGGACACGGAAAGAGAGAAGCAGATCTCGTTCATCCGCAAGAGAAGATACACATCACGACAAAAGTAAATTTCACAGGAGAGGCAAAAGATGTTTCGCACGTTTTTACTGTAACCTGAAATTATAGCACTTATCTCTTAGACCGGGATGCGGCAGCAGAGACAATCACCTCATCGAATTCACGGCTGAAATTCCAGAATGATTTAAAAATCGATTCGCATATTAAAATGCAATCGGTCTGTCAAGTCATATATTGGCGGAAAACACCTGAAAACCCAAATTTTGTGGTTGACTCATAGGTTTAGCATTATGTTTTCCTCCTCCAAGTCCTCCATATTTTCATACCTTTGGGTGCAGGAAAACACAATGATAAACCTATGAGCAAACGCGCCCTTGAAAGGTTTATAAAAATTCTCTTTTTAGAATTTCCGGTATGCATCCGAATTTTCTTTTTTATTTTAAAAAATGCCAAGCTGTCAACTCTGATTAGTATGTAGGGAAGTCTGCAAAATATATGCGAATGGTTTAATTAAAAATAAATCTTAACTTGAAGAAATTTTCACTATATGGGGTCAACTAATGAAGCACTCACCCTAGATTAAATAATCACTTACGGCATATACTGGCTCCGATATCAAACGTTCCACTGTGAATCGATTGAATTTAATTTCCACATCCAAATATGACTTTCTGCAAAACAAAATACAGAGCAAGCATAAACATTATGCAAGTGCATTAACATTTATCACCAGAATTATTGTACTTTCACAAATACACTGGACATTGTACACAAAAGTATTAAAACAGAACAGGAATAAGAAGAAATTAAAGCAATCTGCTTAAAAATTCTATTTGCATTGGTGCCAACCTCAACCTAATCTTCCGTAATACTTGTGTTAATTTGAACCTGGTTAAATAAGTTTCGTACCAGAAATTTTTTTAAGAAAAGCAATTAAATGTGTACCACGTAGAAACCTGGAATTAAATAAATAAGCATTCGTGAAATAAATTTTCTGGTTCGAAATGTGGTTAACCTGGGTTAAATTAATCCAGATATTACGGAAGGTTAGTGGAAGGTTGGCAGCTATGTATTTGTACCATTTATTCATTGATAATAATGTTAATGTGTCACACAATTTTAGCTTTAATGTAGACCTATCATACATTTTAGTATGTGCATTCTAAATTAATCTAAATTAATTTATACTTCTAAAAAGTTTGACGTCGATATTTTTGTTCTCAAAGCAGATAAATATCGTGAACATAAACTAAAAATTTCCAAAATTCTTAAGTCAAAAGAAGGTAATTTCTTCAAATAAGGGAGAAATTTCATCCAAGCACAGAGGTGTTCGGACAACTTAGGCTTGTGATTTTTTTTGTTTTTTGACGAAGTTTTTTTAGATTTGGCACGGCAGATTACGTAATCCAATTTGCATGATTTTATATTTTTAATTCAAAAATACCCAAACGAACCTAGCCCGGTAGCAGAAAGTTCGAGACGGGAGACGGTCGTCGCAGATTTTCTTTTCTCTTTTGCAGATTCTTTTTAATCAAATCTTTATTTTTCTTCATATTATGTTTAGCTCTTTATTACTTAATAACAAAATTTGATATTATTATTAATAAAAATTTATAAAATACCTAAAAACACTACATGTAAATGATTGTTTGATTAATTAACGATTCAATTGTAAAAATATTTTACCTGCAGATTATTTTTTGTTCCTGAAGTATCTGTCGCACACACCTGGAGAATTTTCTGTTACGGGGAACCTAGCATTAGAGCTACCACTTCCTTCGGCAGCGTAGACTGAGGGTGTATTTCAATTCCCGTCGGTTTTTGCAAATGAACATTGAATTGCTATCATTTTATATTCATCAAACTAAAATCATCCTAAACGAACTAAGGGGTCCCCATTATAGGACTGCTGTTTTGTCATTTAGGTACGTTAAACTGTCAATTTTGACCAAACGTTTCTGAGAAAATCTCGGTAATATAAAGCGCGCACCCCCATTCTTTTATAACGCGAAATGATACCTTTTAGTGTATTGACAATCTGTGGTGAAAATGTAGAGGACATGCTCTGGACATGCGGAAAAGGAAAAAGTAGCCGAGTATGGTCTAAAGCACAGTTCTCTTAAAACAGGAAAACTAGAATTTCAAAGGCTTTGAGAGAAAAAAAAAAAAACATCTCGCGAATTCGTGAAACGACTTGAAGAAAACAAGTTCTTGAAATAGGATAATGTTTATTTTTTAAACTAAAGGTGTCCGAAAAAGTATCTGAAAGAAGTTTTTTTTTTTTTTTTTTTTTTTTTTTTTGTATTTTTGTCCGAGACAAGTAGTTGGGTTTTTAAAGCTTGAAAAAAAAAAAAAATATTAAAAAGAACGCAAATTAACCTAAACGAAATACTTATTAAAGAATTTCAATATTTTTAACACCGAAGATGTCGTTACAATCAAAAAATGTCAAAAGTGATATTTTTTGTGTTTTTATATTTCTGTTAAAGAAGTGGCTGCGTCAGTTTCAATTGCAGAAAAATTGAAAACTTGAAAAATGATGCGTATCGAGCTTAAGTGAAAATGTTTCCTTCTAATGGTAAATATTAGTTGTTTTTTTTACGGAGTGAACCGGAAAGGTATGCAATATTTTCGGTTTTTTTTTTTTTTTTTTTTTTTTTTTTTTTTTAACTGTGTAAGGAAGGAAGCCGGTGATAGAGATTTCAAACTGCAGAAAAAAACGAAAGCTTCCCTTTCTTCTGTGGGAAGATTCAAGTAAAGGCGATAACGGCGTAATCAGTATCAGCGTAAAGAAGGAATCTCGCCATTTGGCGACGTTGATTATATATTTTAATTAATATCTTGACTAATATGAAAAAGTTTAAAAAATCTGAACTTTAGATGCATTCGGGCCTGTCTTCGTCTATATCGATCAAGCTTTTCAGACCTCTGGGGGAACACGGGGCAGAACGCGGTATCAAGTTGAAAACATGTTTTAAAAATACAAAAGGGTTAATTAAGAAAGCTTCAAAATTTTATATGAACACATTATAATGTAATAATCACAAAAATTTAATAATAATGTAAGAAAACAAAATAACAATTTTTTTTTTTTTTTTTTTTTTTTTTTTTTTTTTTTTGCAGAAAGAGAACATTAAGTTATTTGCCCCGTTCTGCCCCGGGTATTGGGCAGGTCTGTATATATGGTTAACGCTTCGTCTTAACTCAAATCTAATCTACAATCATCTAAAATCAATAAAGTTGGAAAAATTCACTTGAAAAAATTTTATTTATATCTTGCTAAATATTCATCCATAATGACATACTATGAATAGACTAAAACATAGTGCATGCGTTTTTTCGATTGAAAAACATATTTTAATTATGATAAAAATTAATGAACTCATATTTAAAATATATCAGTTATAGCCTACATTTTATATTAATCTTCAAAAATATTGCTGTGTAATTTTACAACACATTCCAATCTTTAGCTTTTTTTTTATATAGATATAAATAAATTGCACCTTCTGGAATCTAAATTACCAAAATCTAAAGTAGTCCATTTCCTGTTATGAACGCAATATTTAAACACTAAAGGTGGATTGTAGAATTTTTATACACAGCGTGAGTTTATTATAATTTTATAATATAGTATAATTTTTCTGGTAAGAGTTTGAACATTCCCGTTAATTTTCCCTGTAAGATTTTAATTTTATTTATCGAATTTTACTTATAATCGCCTGACACATTTTATATTAACTCCATGTAGTTTTAATAAAACATATATATAAACTAAATCTTTTCCTGGACTGCCTTGATAAAATGAACTAAAGTATCGTGTCAAAACTGCGTGTTTCTGTATTAAAATTCAAAGTTGGTACAAGTTTTAACCCCTTAACCTACGATTTACGTCTAACAGCTCCACGTTCTGGCAAATCCAGCTACCACTAAAATTTAATAGAGATTTTCGCCTTGTTTAATCATGGAATTTCGACGATTAAATTTAACTATATTTACTGTCAAATTTTAGTGGTACGAAGAATTTACATTTGGCTCGATCATCGCACGCGGGCTATGCCCGTCATTGTAGGTTAAGGGATTAATATGTAGATGACTTAATTAGTAATGGGCAGAATGAATGATTTTACTACCAAATGAATCACTCCGACATGCGAAAAAACAAAGTTTCCAACCGTTGTACATATTTTTAATTAAATACCACTAGAAATTTAGTATAGTTGCCAATCTTCATAATTTTTTTATTCAATTTTCTCAGAAAAAAAGATAAAGAGAAAAATGATTCATATATTTTTATGGGGTTTTTTTTATTAATTCTAATTAAAATGAGAATTCTCTTTGTTACGAAATTTCTGGTAGATATTGAATTTAATTAAAACGAAGGTTGGCAGCTACTCTTTTGCAGATGCCCGAATCTTTTCACTCATATAGCATTGTTCGTACGAATACCGTTATTCCTCCAAAAAATCTACCAGTATCTTTTTATACAAAAAGAAATATAGGTTAAACGCGCAAAATTTCGCCTACTTTTAACCCCTTAACCTACGATTTACGTCTCAACAGACCACGGTTTGGCAAATCCATAGCTACCACTAAAATTTAATGGAGATTTTCGCTTTGTTTAATCGTGGAATTTCGACGATTAAATTAAACTATATTTACTGTGAAATTTTAGTGGTAGGAGGAATTTACATTTGACTCGATCATCGGATGCGGGCTATGCCCGACATTGTAGGTTAAGGGGTTAAAAAGAGATTATCAATAAGATAATACTGGTGCCGAAAAATTTTCGGACTGCAAAATTCAAGGAGGCATACGAACTATGTATAATAATATCGATGATGCTGCCCATCAATACTCTTAACACTAGAACCGCCGGAAATTTTTCTCAAGTGTTATAAAACTATTTTACACCAGAATTTTTATCTATGAATATTTAACTTATTTCTCCGTGGTACATATTTAACTTATTTAGAAAACAATTTCTTGTTAGAATCGAATATTTTCATTTTTTACCGGTCAAAATGACCACTATGGCGGTTGTAGTGTTAATGGAAAAATTGCATTGGCATTAGAAATAAAGCACAATTCCCATTGCAATGTAACATCTCATATATATCTGGGACGATTCAGTGATAAAAGTGAATAAAGTGCTGCGTTTGCTTCTATGATTGTACAAACATAAATGATGACTCAGGTGTTAGGATACTTAATAATAATTTACAGTGAAAATTCTTATTTTGATAGCCACGAAACAGTTAGAAGTAAATTAATTCGAGAATACTCGCATGCAATATGACGTACCCTAGTTGCGTACAATTTTAACATTTGTAACCACTTTGTTAAATTGTATTGATCAGCTTATTTTATCGCAGAATTTGAAACAATTATCTGCGATTAAATAAGGCGAGGGTAATTAATTGTAAATATCGGTGACAAACTCAACCTGGCGTAACATGAGTAATCTCGAATATTCCCGTGTTAAAGCAAACGTAAACATGTTAACTTAAACATTTTAACCCCTTCGGGACGAGTGTCTTTTACAGAATTTTTAATCTTTAATCACCGGTTTTTTAAAACAGAAAATTTTCCCTAATGGAATCGGGAAAATGCTCGGATTAAATAAGGCAAATTTTACAATAAAAATTTACTGATGAGAATAATCCCCGATTCTGATAACCTTACGCGGTACGAATACCGGTAGCTCGTCCACAAGGGGTTAAAGATTTTTTCATTTTGAAAGTTTCTCTTTTTGAAAATATGAGATTTCAAGAACGCCTTATCTTTGAAGGCTGCCACTATTTTGAATTTATACTGTGGCCATCACCGTGGGAGGGGTCGTACTTGTCCTGAAATTTCAAGATCAGTAAATTTTTCGGCATCAGTATTTTCTTATAGAAAATCTCTTCTTAAATAAGATCAAATTTCTCGCGTTTAACCTAGATTTTTCCAGTGCACAGGAATTTGATTCCACTTTTGCTCCACACCTATGCAATAAGAACATCCGACTGATCACTGTTGATAAGAGGTGAACTGAAGCATCACGACTTCAGAAGGAACTCTATTAATTATGCATTGGTACATTGGTACAAACTAGATTTATCTTTCTATAAAAAAATACTGATAAATGTCCTAAACAATTACCTGAAGCGTACGACCCCAGCTGTGGCCTTTTTAATATTGTGTTTTCTTTCTTGATATTTGTAAGTACAGTGAAACCTCCTTGAACGGTCACCTCTAAACAACGACAATCTCCGAATACCGGCCACACATTGATGGAACCAAAAACATTCCACATTAGTATGAACCTCTAAATAAGGAATTTTGAAAAATGGCCGATCAAAAGTCATGAGAAATTTTTTAACAGTTTCTGGTACAATTACATATGTATTTGCAAACGAAAATCTGAAGCAGATCAAACAAAGTTTATTTAATATGTCAACAAAATGTTACTTAATCTCATGAATACTTAATCCTTTTCCAAAACTAGACATAGAAATTGAAACCAATAGTGATGGGGAAAATTTAGATAATATTCTTAGACAACAAGCATAACAAACACGATCGCCAGTAAATTTGTGTGTCTGGATAAAGATTTGGCAGTTACTACTAGATTTTATTCATACAGCAAATGGTGGAAGATAGGAGAGAGGAAGAGAAAGTGGTGCGGAAAGGGATATGGAAGAGATTATGGAATCACCTAAAGTTTCTGGAATTAACTCATATGCCAAATTTTCTGCGAACCTTCGTGAAATCCAAAAATTTTGCATTAAATCATAATGATGATGTGTTGTACAGCAAAACAACTCATACTATTATTTCTTTGGAGAAAGATATTTGCAGAAAAAAAAGCAACTGCAAATCACCGATATTTTTAATGTATTAAAACAATGAGGATTGATTTAAATGACTGTGTATTTCTGTTTAAATTTATGTAATTATGATTTTTTAAAAATGAAACCACTGAATAACACTCATCTCTGAATAGCGGTCACTTTTCATCGGCCCCACTGGTAACCGTTATTCAGAGGTTACACTGTATTTCCGATAAGCGTTTACTTTCTAGCATTGAAAATATTTTAACATTTTCAAATTTTATCAAAAATTTGTCGAAATTGAAAATTTTATTATTATTTATTTTTTTTCAACATTTTAACTATTGCCAGAATTATACATTTTACTTAAAAAAAACTTTCAACTGATTTTCACACAACATGCTAAATATACGTGTGAAGGTTAACATTAATAGTTAAAAAATAGTAATACTCAAAATATGCGAATATAAATACAGGGTGTTCCAAAATTCGACCAACAAATTCGGAGGGGTGGTAGTAGGAATCAAAAGGATAAAAAATTACAATAGAACATGGTGTCGCAAACCACGTATTTAATCAAAAATACTGGGTGTTTCATCTTAACCCTTAAATGCCGTGTGTTGCCTTTTGGCAATATACCAAATTTAGGCTTCTAAAATACTATTATATTGGAGCTAAAATGTCGAATGTTGTCAATAAAATACATTCTGAAAATATTATTAAATCAATTTTCAACATGTAGATCGCAACACTTGTGCTGTTTAAGAATAAAGATAGATTTATTTTTTAAATTGTTGCCACATGTTCTTTTTGTTTTGTTTGAAAGCTTGCGAAACACCCTATTTTGTTCTGCAGTGAGCAAGTAAAATTTATTTCTTATCCTAGTTCCTAAAATTCTTGTGTGTTTAATATTATAGAATTTTATCAAGGAAAATTATTTTTTAAATTAAAGACCAGTATTGCTGATTAGTAACAAACAATGTTTTAGCCGTAAACCATACTTAAAACAAAATATGATTTTTTAAAGTATTTTTCCCTTGATTTATTTAAAAAATGAAGGCCGAAAATCATTATTAAAATGGTATTTGAAAAATCAGGCATTTAAGGGTTAACTCAATTTGGGTTGACGATAATAACTTTCAGAAAACTGGAGTATATTTTAATAAAATATTTAACAGACATGCTCACCTTTGTTGTAAATGTGATAACACCAAACAAAAGTGGTAGAAGTTTGCGTTATACGTGCCAACAGCCCTTAACTGCTGGAAGCTGCACTTGACGCTCCACATTTTGGACTGTGATTACCAATTTATATGGTATCATCGATTGCTTGAGCAACATGTTTTTCTAAATCTTTTCATGATGTTATCACATTTCACCAGTGTTTTCGCCGGCTTTTGACCAACATTAGCGATTTGGCGAATAAGAAATAAAAAACAGTAGCTAAATGAACAGAAATGGTAGCAAAATAGATTCGGCTTGAAACACTGAAAAATCTATCTTTAAACCTTTATTGTTTCACTTTTTTTCAATATGTTCTAAAATAACCTTAATTTTTTGTAATTGTTTATACAATAGAAATTCGAGTATCCACTGCGGGAACTATTAAAAATAAGTACATTCTAAATGTCTCCTAAATGTGTAAATATCTCAGACATTCGTTTAACCCTCCGTCTACCAGACGGGTCCATTGGACACGACAGGTACATACAAAATATTCATTCAAACCAGAAATTTCTTGAAAATAAACTAAGTATATAAACCAGACAAAAATGAGGTAAATAAATAAGTTAAATAGTTTTAAATAAAAATTCTGGTGTAGAACGTTTTATTAAAACTTGAATAAAATTCCCGGTAGATCTAGGGTTAACTGTCGAAATAAAAATTACATAGAGCAATTTTTGATTTACCGTTGTGAAAATATACACTAAAAATATCTGTGAGATTTCGACTTTTAACCGACTGAAAAAATTTGACCGGTCAATGACACCTTGCATATATTTAATAAATAGTATGGTAAATGGCTAATTTCAACACCCCATTCCAATAAAAAGTTTCTCTATTAATCGCTTAATGCAAGTTCCCCCAGGGACTGCACTAAAACTCAAAAGCATTTGCTGGGTTTCCCTGGGTGGCCATCCCCATCCTCGCTTAATGCAAGCAATTTTGTTTGCGTTTTTACTGCCGCGATGCTGGAGCATAGATAGTGATTAATAGACAATAGAGAAATACATATAGCATAATCCTTTCTGTGTATTTCCCTGTTGTTAAATTAAATTGGAGTTGGGTCAGTATCTCTATAAATAGAGAAATGTAAATGGCACGGTGCGATTTAACATGTATTGATTGAACATTCATTGATGTATGCGATTGAACGGCATCAATCGTTCAGTAACGCTTCTAAGAATCTCGACTGTGTGGGCAAACCACACACACAAACTGAGCACTCGTAATTTGGCGAATTTGACTGTTGGTTTACTCGCCAAATGGAGAATTTTGTCGCGATTTGGCGCAATGGTGAGCGACAGCGAGAACGCTGCATTTTACACAAAGCCCTGTCATTGCATTTTCGTTGCAATGTTTTTATTTTTCTCGAAATTATTAGCATCAGTCGGAGTTCAGTTAGGATGAAACTTGTATTCGTGACTCAGTAAGTGGTTTGCGACCCCATGTTCTATGGCAATTTTTCATCCTCTTGATGCCTGCTATCAACACTCTGAATTTTTTTGGAACACCCGGAATAATGCAACTCTTTAAGGGGGCTGGTCACTTAGCTTCCGATTTCCTTTCGCTAATGTAAAGTCTATGGGCATTTGATGCATCCGTATATTTAAAATATCTCCTCGGGAAATTAATATCTTTAACTTCTATTTTTTGTGTACACTTCTTAATATACGTCTTTTTTTCATAACTCTCAAAATATTTATTCCTAAGGTATAGACTTAATTTTACATGAAGTGCTAAATTCTTACTCACAGTCCGCCTGCTTTTAACACACAAAATATTAAATTTAGCATAGATTTTAGAAATATTTTGAAAACTAAGAAAAAAAAAGAGACATACTTTAAGAAGAGTACACAGTAAAAATATGTAAAAAATATGAATTTCCCGAGAAGATATTTTAAATATACGAATGCACCAAAATTCCATAAACTTAACATTACGGAGGAAAATTCCGAAGCTGAGTGACCAGCCCACTTAAGGGGACCGGGTAAGCTCTATCTCCGCCATGTTAAAATACACCAACTTTATGTACCTTTTTCTCAGAAATGGTGAAATATAGAGGTCTAGAATTTTTAGAGAAGTTTGAGTAACATGCTTTACGTATTTTAAAGGACCATTTTCTTTCTAAGTGAACCTGAAAATTAATTATTTATTGAAAGACATTTTTAAATTAGCGTTTTTGGTAAAATATCACTGCATAAAATAAATAATTCTCAACAAATCATTAAATCCCTGTGTTAAAGTATACAATATAACATAATAAAAGTATTAAAAAAAAGAGTTCTTAAGTTTAATAGATATTAAAAAAAAGGAACACAAACATGAAAAATCCAAGTTTTGAGAAAAAGTCAGGTAAAGATTTAAATGGCCATTAAGCTGTGAAGTACTCTTAGAAAGAATGAATAATTCCAACACTTCTTTTTTTTAAATATAAAAACATGTGTGACACATCGTTGGAAAGATAAAAGTTTAAACTATTTAATGTTAAAAAAAATTAAACTTCGCTTTTTTTCTCAAAATTCGTTTACCTGGTCCCCTTAAAAGAAATATAATTGCAACAGAAAGAAAACCGATTTATTCATTCCATTTGCGTTCACGCTCTGTCTCGAATCATCATCATATCTATACTCATATTATAAAGAGGAAAAAATTGTTTATTTGTCGGAGATTAGCACAGGAACTACCGAACCGATTCCAAAAGTAATGGTATCAAAATGATGGTGTTCGCCCAACTTAGAACATAGGCTATATCTTATGTCGGTGCCACTACCCCAAAGGGGGTGCAAGAGCAAAAAACGTTCTAAAAATGCGATTTTTGCGTTACTGAAGGGCCTAGAAATATGAAATTTGGAATATTAGTTACTTATAAGATATAAATGATGTCTAAGAACAGTTCTTAAACAATTCGAAATTTAAAAGGGGTAAGAATGCACAAAAAGCGTTCTAAAAAACATTCTAAATGGTACTTTCTACATAATCTCAGGAAATACCGAACCGATTCCAAAAGTAATGGTATCAAAATGATGGTGTTAGTCCAACTTAGAACATAGGCTATATTTTATGTTGGTGCCATTACCCCAAAGGGGGTGCAGGAGCAAAAAACGTTCTAAAAATGCGATTTTGCGTTACTAAGGGCCTAGAAATATGAAATTTGGAATATTAGTTACTTATAAGATATAAATGATGTATAAGAACAGTTCTTAAACAATTCGAAATTTAAAAGGGGTGAAAATGCACAAAAAGCGTTCTAAAAAACGTTCTGAATGGTAGTTTCTACATAATCTCAGGAAATACCAAACCGATTTAATAAATATTGGTGTCAAAATGATAGTGACAACGTTTGCTCCAAGATAGGCTATGTTTTATATCGGTGCCACTACCCCAAAGGGGGTGCAGGAGCAAAAAAAACGTTCAAAAAATGCGATTTTTGCGTTACTGAAGAGCCTAGAAATATGAAATTTGGAATATTAGTTACTTATAAGATATAAATGATGTCTAAGAACAGTTCTTAAACAATTCGAAATTTAAAAGGGGTGAGAACGCACAAAAAGCGTTCTAAAAAACATTCTAAATGGTAGTTTCTACATAATCTCAGGAAATCCCGAACCGATTCCAAAAGTAATGGTATCAAAATGATGGTGTTAGTCCAACTTAGAACATAGGCTATGTTTTATGTCGGTGCCACTATCCCAAAGGGGGTGCAGGAGAAAAACGTTCTAAATTGCGGTTTTTGCGTGAGGGAAGGGCCTTGAATCGTGAAATTTAGAATGGTAGTTAGTTAGAAGATATCAATGATCTCTAAGGACATTTCCCAAAAAAATCGAAATTTAAAAGGGGGGTCAAAATGCGCAAAAAGCGTTGTAAAAAACTTTCTAAATTGTAATTTCTATGCGATCTCAGGAAATACTGAACCGATTTCAAATATAATGGTGTTAAAATGATGGTGACAGATCTTGCTTCAAGATAGGCTATATTTTATATCGGTTTCCACTACCCAAGAGGAGATGCAGGAGCAAAATGAGCAAAAAGCGTTCTAAAAACGTTCTAAATGTCGATTTGTCACTAATATCTGAGGAAGAATCAAACTGATTTCTAAAGTAATGGTAAGAAATTGATGCTGACAGCCTCTGCTCTAACATAGACGCTATATTAAGTCGGTATCACTATCACCTAGACGTTGCAGGAGCAAAAAAGCGTTTGAAAGTTCGATTTTTGTGA
The DNA here is from genome assembly GCA_963932465.1 of Maratus speciosus. Lineage (NCBI taxonomy): Eukaryota > Metazoa > Arthropoda > Arachnida > Araneae > Salticidae > Maratus > Maratus speciosus. The sequence continues at coordinate 121,624,070 of OZ010793.1, read as the reverse complement.
CCGGTAGGGGCTAGCAACTTAAAATTAGGCAAGGTACATATTTATTACATATAAATGATGTTTAAGAACAGTTTGAAAAAAATTGGAAATTTAAAATGGGTGAAAATGCACGAAATGCGTTCTAAAAACGTTCTAAATTGCGATTTCTACTCAATCTCAGGAAATTCCAAAGCTATTTCAAAAGTAATGGTTGCAAATCAATGGTGACAGTCCCTGCTATAACATAGGTTATATTTTATGTTGCTGTCACTACCATCTGAGGGTTGCAAAAGCCAAACATGTTCTAATTTGCGTTTTTTGCATAACTGAAGGGTCTAACACTTAGAAGTATGGCATGTTATTTACTTACAAGATGCAACTGCTTTCTATGAACTGTCGAAAGAAAATTTCAAATTTAAAAAGACTAAGTGAGCGAAAAGCGTTATAAATTATAATTTTTATGTAATCTTATCAAATACCAAACCGATTAAAAAAATAATGATAACAAATTATTGGTGATAGAACCTGCTCAAACATAAGCTATATTTTATGTCTTTACCACTACCACCAGAGGGTTGCAGTAGCTAAAAACTTTCTAAATTGCGATTTCTGTGATATTGAAAAGGTTAGAAACTTTAAATATGGCATGGTAGTTACTTATAAAATATAAATGCCCTCGAAGGACTGTCGAAAATAAATTTGAATTAAAAAGGAGTGAAGTGAAGGGGCGGTGCGAAAAGCATTCTAAAAAAGTCCTAAATTACGATTTCTACGTAATTTCAGGGAATATAAACCAAATATAAAAGTAATAGTTGCGAATCAATGGTAACAGTCTCTGATCCTACACAGGCTATATTTTATGCCGATGATTCTACCACCTGAGATTCACAGGAACAACAAACGCTCTAAAAAAAGGCCTTTAAAAGCTTTCTAAATTACGTTTCTGTGGAATATTAGGAAAAAACAAACCAATTTCAAAATTAATGTTGGCAAATTAATGGTGACAGTTCCTATTTCAACATAGCCCTTTATGTTGAGAGAGGTGGTAGGACTTGGAATTTGACATGATGGTTAATTTTAAGATGTAAGAAGATGGTTTCTAAAAAATTCAAAACTTCAAATGAATACTGAAATGAGCGTATTAATTGAGCATAAAAGTTTCAAAATATTTTCTAAATTATTATTTATTTAGTTTTATTTCGTTTTATTAATTTAAGTCTCATGTCTGCCTTATGCAGTGTAACAATGATATTTAATCAAACTGTGTTTTAAATAGTAATTTTTTTATTTATTACTAAAAGTAATAAGTACCTTTTAATAAAATAAAATATTACCTTTTAATAAAATAAAAATTTAGTTAGTACCTTTTAATAAAAATTAGACATATAAATATCACTTGGCATATTTCAAATATTACGCGAGCAAAGCCGCGGGGTTTGCTAGAATATTATAAAGCAGTAAGATCTAAAAGTTCCACTCGAGTGTTTTCGAAAACTTCCCGATGGATTTCTTTACAAATAGTGTCATTCGATAGAGGATATTCACGCGGTGGTTTGTGAGTAAAATATACAGGGATAACTATGATTTTTGGTAATAAATTTCGTATTTTATTGTTATTTTGAAAGAAAGGGTTGCAGTGATTATATTTTGGCGAAAAGTTTGTTGATTAGAGAATTGAAATGGCTATATCCGTTAGACAAACACCTCGCAAATAATAAAAAAAATACTGTTATTTAATTTAAAAATACAACAAAAAAATGTTTTAATAAGACATAATATTATAAAACGAAAATATTTAATTTAAACATGAAATAAATATTTGTAATGCTTAAAATATAATTTATTGTGAAATTTTTCAATTGATACAATATTTGGCGAATGACCGTCTGCATTACGTTAAAAAATGCATCTGAAAATTTGATTATACTAATTTTGAATGACAATTTTTTAATTTTTAGTTCTTTTGTTTTTCTTTTTATCTATCTGCCACGTCATGTGATTTACAGGAGAAACAAACAGATGTTGTTCTAAAATATGTTCTAAAATAACCTTAATTTTTTGTAATTGTTTATGCAATAGAAATTCGAGTATCCACTACGGGAACTATTAAAAATGAGTACATTCTAAATGTCTCCTAAATGTGTAAATGTTTCAGACATTCGTTTAACTGTCGAAATAAAAATTACATACAGCAATTTTTGATTTACCGTTGTGAAAATATGCACTAAAAATATCTGTGAGATTTCGACTTTTAACCGACTGAAAAAATTTGACCGGCCAATGACACCTTGCATATATTTAATAAATAGTATGGTAAATGGCTAATTTCAATACCCCATTCCAATAAAAAGTTTCTCTATTATTCGCTTAATGCAAGTTCCCCCAGGGACCGCACTAAAACTCAAAAGCATTTGCTGGGTTTCCCTGGGTGGCCATCCTCATCCTCGCTTAATGCAAGCAATTTTGTTTGCGTTTTTACTACCGCGATGCTGGAACATAGATAGTGATTAATAGACAATAGAGAAATACATATAGCATAATCCTTTCTGTGTATTCCCCTGTTGTTAAATTAAATTGGAGTTGAGTCAGTACCTCTATAAATAGAGCAATGTAAATGGCACGGTGCGATTTAACATGTATTGATTGAACATTCATTGATGTATGCGATTGAATGGCATCAATCGTTCAGTAACGCTTCTAAGAATCTCGACTGTGTGGGCAAACCACACACACAAACTGAGCACTCGTAATTTGGCGAATTTGACTGTTGGTTTACTCGCCAAATGAAGAATTTTGTCGCGATTTGGCGCAATGGTGAGCGACAGCGAGAACGCTGCATTTTACACAAAACCCTGTCATTGCATTTTCGTTGCAATGTTTTTATTTTTCTCGAAATTATTAGCATCAGTCGGAGTTCAGTTAGGATGAAACCTGTATTCGTGACTCAGTAAGTGGTTTGCGACCCCATGTTCTATGGCAATTTTTCATCCTCTTGATGCCTGCTATCAACACTCTGAATTTTTTTGGAACACCCGGAATAATGCAACTCTTTAAGGGGGCTGGTCACTTAGCTTCCGATTTCCTTTCGCTAATGTAAAGTCTATGGGCATTTGATGCATCCGTATATTTAAAATATCTCCTCGGGAAATTAATATCTTTAACTTCTATTTTTTGTGTACACTTCTTAATATATGTCTTTTTTTCATAACTCTCAAAATATTTCTAAGGTATAGACTTAATTTTACATGAAGTGCTAAATTCTTACTCACAGTCCGCCTGCTTTTAACACACAAAATATTAAATTTAGCATAGATTTTAGAAATATTTTGAAAACTAAGAAAAAAAGAGACATACTTTAAGAAAAGTACACAGTAAAAAGATGTAAAAAATATGAATTTCCCGAGAAGATATTTTAAATATACGAATGCACCAAAATTCCTTAAACTTAACATTACGGAGGAAAATTCCGAAGCTGAGTGACCAGCCTTCTTAAGGGGACCGGGTAATCTCTATCTCCGCCATGTTAAAATACATCAACTTTATGTAACTTTTTTCTCAGAAATGGTTAAATATAGAGGTCTAGAATTTTTAGAGAAGTTTGAGTAACATGCTTTACGTATTTTATCGGACCATTTTCTTTCTAAGTGAACCTGAAAATTAATTATTAATTATTTATTGAAAGGCATTTTTAAATTAGCGTTTTTGGTAAAATCACTGCATAAAATAAACAATTCTCAACAAATCATTAAATCCCTGTGTTAAAGTATACAATATAACATAATAAAAGTATTAAAAAAAAGAGTTCTTAAGTTTAATAGATATTTAAAAAAAGGAACACAAACATGAAAAATCCAAGTTTTGAGAAAAAGTCAGGTAAAGATTTAAATGGCCATTAATCTGTGAAGTACTCTTAGAAAGAATGAATAATTCCAACACTTCTTTTTTTAAATATAAAAACATGTGTGACACATCGTTGGAAAGATAAAAGTTTAAACTATTTAATGTTAAAAAAAAATTAAACTTCGCTTTTTTTCTCAAAATTCCTGGTCCCCTTAAAAGCAATATAATTGCAACAGAAAGAAAACCGATTTATTCATTCCATTTGCGTTCACGCTCCGTCTCGAATCATCATATCTATACTCCTATTATAAAGAGGAAAAAATTGTTTATTTGTAGGAGGTAAGCTCAGGAACTACCGAACCGATTCCAAAAGTAATGGTATCAAAATGATGGTGTTAGTCCATCTTAGAACATAGGCTATATCTTATGTCGGTGCCACTACCCCAAAGGGGGTGCAGGAGCAAAAAACGTTCTAAAAATGCGATTTTTGCGTTACTGAAGGGCCTAGAAATATGAAATTTGGAATATTAGTTACTTATAAGATATAAATGGTGTCTAAGAACAGTTCTTAAACAATTTGAAATTTAAAAGGGGTGAAAATGCACAAAAAGCGTTCTAAAAAACGTTCTAAATGGTAGTTTCTACATAATCTCAGGAAATACCAAACCGTTTTAAAAAGTAATGGTATAAAAATGGTGGTGTTAATCCAACTTAGAACATAGGCTATATTTTATGTCGGTGCCACTACTCCAAAGGGGGTGCAAGAGCAAAAAACGTTCTAAAAATGCGATTTTTGCGTTACTGAAGGGCCTAGAAATATGAAATTTGGAATATTAGTTACTTATAAGATGTACATGATGTCTAAGAACAGTTCTTAAACAATTCTAAATTTAAAAGGGGTGAAAATGCACAAAAAGCGTTCTAAAAAACGTTCTAAATGGTAGTTTCTACACAATCTCAGGAAATACCAAACCGATTTAAAAAATATTGGTGTCAAAATGATAGTGACAACGTTTGCTACAAGATAGGCTGTGTTTTATGTCGGTGCCACTACCCCAAAGGGGGTCTAGGAGCAAAAAACGTTCTAAAAATGCGACTTATGTGTTACTGAAGTGCCTAGAAATATGAAATTTGAAGTATCAGCTACTCATTAGATATAAAGGATTTCTAAGAACAGTTCTTAAACAATTCGAAATTAAAAAGGGGTGGAAATGCGCGAAAAGCGTTCTAAAAAACGTTCTAAATGGTGATTTCTACACAATCTCAGGAAATACCAAACAGATTAAAAAATAATGGCGTCAAAATGATGGTGAAAACCCTTGCTCCAACATAGGCTATGTTTTACGTCGGTGCCACTACCCCAAAGGGGGTTCAGGAGAAAAACGTTCTAAATTGCGTTTTTTTTGTGACGGAAGGGCCTTGAATCGTGAAATATAGAATGGTAGTTATTTATAAGATATCAATGATCTCTAAGGTAATTTCCTAAAAAAGTCGAAATTTAAAAGAGGTGTCAAAATGCGCAAAAAGCGTTGTAAAAAACGTTCTAAATTGCGATTTCTAGCAATCTCAGGAAATACTGAACCGATTTCAAATATAATGGTGTAAAAATGATGGGGACAGATCTTGCTCCAAGATAGGCTATATTTTATATCTGTTTCCACTACCCCAGAGGAGATGCAGGAGCAAAATGAGCGAAAAGCGTTCTAGAAACGTTCTAAATGCCGATTTGTCACCAATATCTCAGGAAGAATCAAACTGATTTCAAAAGTAATGGTAAGAAATTGATTCTGACAGCCTCTGCTCTAACATAGACGCTATTTTAAGTCGGTATCACTATCACCTAGATGTTGCAGGAGCAAAAAAGCGTTCCAAATTTCGATTTTTGTGATCGGTAGGGGCTAGCAACTTAAAATTAGGCAAGGTACATATTTATTACATATAAATGATGTTTAAGAACAGTTTCGAAAAAATTGGAAATTTAAAAAGGGGTGAAAATGCGCGAAAAGCGTTCTAAAAACGTTCTAAATTGCGATTACTACTCAATCTCAGGAAATTCCAAAGCTATTTCAAAAGTAATGGTTGCAAATCAATAGTGACAGTCCCTGCTATAACATAGGTTATATTTTATGTTGCTGTCACTACCATCTGAGGGTTGCAAAAGCAAAACATGTTCTAATTTGCGGTTTTTGCATAACTGAAGGGTCTAACACTTTGAAGTATGGCATGGTATTTACTGACAAGATGCAACTGCTTTCCAATAACTGTCGAAAGAAAATTTCAAATTTAAAAAGATGAAGTGAGCGAAAAGCGTTATAAATTACAATTTTCATGTAATCTTATCAAATACCAAACCGATTTAAAAAATAATGATGATAAATTGTTGGTGATAGAACCTGCTCAAACATGAGCTATATTTTATGTCTGTTCCACTACCACCAGATGGTTGCAGTAGCTAAAAACTTTCTAAATTGCGATTGCTGTGATACTGAAAAGGCTAGAAACTTTAAATATGGCATGGTAGTTACTTATAAAATATAAATGCCCTCGAAGGACTGTTGAAAATAAATTCGAATTAAAAAGGGGTGAAGTGAAGGGGAGGTGCGAATAGCTTTCTAAAAAAGTCCTAAATTACGATTTCTACGCAATTTCAGGGAATATAAACCAAATATAAAAGTAATAGTTGCGAATCAATGGTAACAGTCTCTGATCCTACACAGGCTACATTTTATGCCGATGATTCTACCACCTGGGTTTCACAGGAACAACAAACGCTCTAAAAAAGGCCTTTAAAAGCTTTCTAAATTACGTTTCTGTGGAATATTAGGAAATAACAAACCAATTTCAAAATTATTGTTGACAGTTCCTATTTCAACATAGCCCTTTATGTTAAGAGAAGTGGTAGGACTTGGAATTTTACATGATGGTTAAATTTAAGATGCAAGAAGATGGTTTCTAAAAAAATTAAAACTTCAAATGATTACTGAAATGAGCGTAATTGAGCATAAAAGTTTCAAAATATTTTCTAAATTATTATTTATTTAGTTTATTTCGTTTTATTAATTTAAGTCTCATCTCTGCGTTATGCAGTGTAACAATGATGTTTAATCAAACTGTGTTTTAAATAGTAATTTTTTTAATTATTCCTAAAAGTAATAAGTACCTTTTAATAAAATAAAATATTACCTTTTAATAAAATAAAAATTTAGTTAGTACCTTTTAATAAAAATTAGACATATAAATATCACTTGGCATATTTCAAATATTACGCGTGCAAAGCCGCGCGGTTTGCTAGTATATTATAAAGCAGTAAGATCTAAAAGTTCCGCTCGAGTGTTTTCGAAAACTTCCCGATGGATTTCTTTGCAAATAGTGTCATTCGATAGAGGATATTCACGCGGTGGTTTGTGAGTAAAATATACAGGGATAACTATGATTTTTGGTAATAAATTTCGTATTTTATTGTTATTTTGAAAGAAAGGGTTCCAGTGGTTATATTTTGGCGAAAAGTTTGTTGATTAGAGAATTGAAATGGCTATATCCGTTAGACAAACACCTCGCAAATAAAAAAAAAATACTGTTATTTAATTTAAAAAGACAACAAAAAAAATGTTTTAATAAGACATAATATTATAAAACGAAAATATTTAATTTAAACATGAAATAAATATTTGTAATGCTTAAAATATAATTTATTGTGGAATTTTTCAGTTGATACAATATTTGGCGAATTATCGCCTGCATTACGTTAAAAAATGCATTTGAAAATTTGATTATACTAATTTTGAATGACAATTTTTTAATTTTTATTTCTTTTCTTTTTCTTTTAGGTAGCTTTCTTTACAAAAAGCTACCTATTGCAGCCGTTCGGAGGAAAGCGATTTCAAAAAATTTTGGTATATTTTCATCGATCATGACCCCCACACCCCGAAACCACCCTCCGTTCAAAATTGATATATATATATATATATCTGAAATATGTCACACTGTAACTTTCGTATTTATGAACCGATTTGGATGTAATTCGGTGTGTACATAGTACATACCAATGTCTCGACCGAGTTCGTTGGCCAGCTTCATCCGCCATTTTATTTCAAAATGGCGGCCATTTAAAATTTTTAAAAAAATTTAAAATTTAAAATGTGGTACCAAAAAATTGAAAATGGAAAAATCATTTTTTCTTATGTATTTGACCTTTATACAAAGACTCCGTAGCAGTTTTTGTTTCGTCTATATCTTAAAAAATGGCTGAGTTATAGCATTTTGAATTCCTAGCGAAGCTGACATTTTGAAACGTCCTAAATTTTGTCACGCGATAAAAGGCGTATATATGAACCGATATGGATGTAACTTCGTTTATACATAGTACAGACCAATGTCTCGACCGAGTTCGTTGGCTAGCTTCATCCGACATTTTATTTAAAAATGACAGCCATTTAAAATTTTAAGAAAAATTTAAATTTGAAATGTGGTATAAAAAAATTGAAAATTGAAAAAATATTTTTTTTCTTATGTGTTTGACCTCGATAAAAAGATTCGAGAGCAGTTTTTGTTTCGTCTATATCTTAAAAAATGGCTGAGTTATAGCATTTTGAATTTCTAGCGTGGCTGACATTTTGAAACGCCCTGATTTTTGTCACGCGATAACAGGCGTATTTATGAACCGATTTGAATGTAACTTGGTCTGTACATAGTACATACCAATGTTTCGACCGAGTTTGTAGGCCAGCTTCATTCGCCATCTTGTTTCAAAAGGGTTGCCATTAAAAAAAAAATGTAATTTAAAATTTAAAATGAGGTATTAAAAAATTGGAAAATGAAAAAGATTGTTTTCATGTGTTTGGCCTTGATACAAAGATTCTGGAGCAGTTTTTGTTTCTGAAAATTTGTTCTTTTGTTTATATCTTAAAAAGAGGTTGAATTATAGCACTTTCAATTTCTATCATGGACACTTTGAAACAATCTTGTATTTGTCTCGCGATACCACACGTATTCGCCTATTTCGATGGAAGAAGGCATGTGGATAGTATACATCAATATCTCGACCAAGTTCGCTGGCCAGCTTCATCAGCCATCTTGTTTCAAAATGGCGGCCATTAAATTAAAAATATATATATTTAAAGTGAGGTGCAAAAAAATTAGAAATTGAAAAAGGTTTCTTTCTTAAGTATTTGACCTTGATATAAGGATTCAGGAGCATTTTTTGTTTGTGTTTATCTTAAAAAATGTCTCAGATATAGCAGTTTCAATTTCTAACGTGGGTGACATTTTGAAAAATCTCATTTTTTGCCTGCGACAGCACTCGTATGTATCAAGCGATTCCGATGTGAGTGAGCATGTGCACAGCAATTACTAAGGTCTCGACCAAGTTCACTGGTTAGCCTCATCCACCATGTTGTCTTAAAATGGCAGGCACTTTAAGAAATCGCCGAATTTGGCAGCAAAATATAAGTTACTTTAAATAAAAGCAGCTTGGATAAAGCTGACTAATTTTGCGAAATTCTCATTCATAATGATTTAGTATTGATAAAAATTAGTATTGAATCTCCTACATTCGGTTTCCACTTAATTGAGCTTCGTGTGTTTGAATAATATAAGTTGGCTTTTTTAAAATAAGGAATATGAAAGCTACCTCTTCCTCCCGGCACTGGCCGGAAGGACTTTTTATCTATCTGCCACATCATGTGATTTACAGGAGAAACAAACAGATGTAATTGTAAAAGTTACTGTAATTGTGAATTACATATTATTTCTTTCTTTTGCGATTTCTATTTTACGTTTGTCGCCAAACAATGTTTAGCCATTCTTTTTCATTTTAAGCCAAAAGGGCATAAGCGCATTTTCGCAATAATGGTGTTTTTTCAAGTGACCGAGATCATTTTTGAAGTACATTTTTATATTCAATTATAAATTATATAGATACCAGTTAATATTTTCCAAATGAATCAAATATCTAAATTTCAGTTTGAATTTCTGTCACACATATATATCGTAAAATGATTTTATACTTTTTAAAAGTTTTTCGCCGTACTTACAGAAGCATACGACTTTTATAGGCTCCAACTCAGAGCAACAAATATTATCCCCCCCCCCTTTTTAATATTATTGTTTATTTAATATTTCTTTGGCCATAACTCCAATTTCACGTATAGGAAGATTCATAATTTCAAAATTTAGGAACTGAAAATTATTCTTAAGGAAATTTATGCAATCATGTGTTATTACTATAAAAAAATTCGACATTTTGAAATAAAAATATCTTGCTAAAAAAAATTGCAAATCATTTTTAATTCGTTAGTTCTTAATATTTCCCCCTCTGTTCAGTAATATTTTGGAACAGATATCATATATTCCCCCGGCCACCATCATGGATTTTTTCTTGGCGTGAAGACCCCTTTTCCGCCAAGTAGTAAATGCCGCCACAGGTTTGTCACATCGATAAAGATCGCCAACAAAAAATCGCCATGAAATCTCAAAACATCCAAGATGGCGGTCGCGGGAATATACAGCATCTAAGCCTATTATTATTATTTATTTATTGTTATTATTTTTATTTATTTTATAATCTTCGATAACCAGTCACCGTCAAATGGCATATTTACTATATTATTGGAAGTTTTGCTGGTATAGATGTCATATGCGCTTCATGGTGCCTAATGGGTGCCAAAATGGCGTTATTGTGCCTGACATGGTAACCCGGCTATTGTCGTTTATTTATTAATAAATTGTTTATTTACATATATTTTCTTTTTTACAATTATATAAATTGTTTTGTTCTATAGATAGTAATTAAACTTTTATTTATTTATTATAATTGCTTTTTAAAATAATAGGAAATAAATTAAATATATATATGTAACTGGTATTCGAAAACGATGCTATCGCCAAATTAGCGTGAAAAAAAAATTGCACCAAACCCGATACGTATATGATATCTGTGCTTAACAGTTATTTACATTATTGTGATTACTTAGTATCAGACAACAGATTGAGGAGTATTTGGTATATTTTTATTATATGGGCTTTAGCGAGATAAAGAAAAAGGCCTTGGCGAGTGAAATGAACTTTTTGTATATTTACTGGCAACCTATTTTCTTTTCATATACATATAAGCATTTTTTCCAATATTTATGATATTTGTTTAATATAAAAAAGAGCTTTTTTAATACATTTATATACGAACAGCTATAATTTGTGGCATTACTTGATTATGCCGTCGACCAAAAAAATATCGCCAAACTATAAAATTAAATGTTAATAATGGGAGATCGTAAATGTCAAATTTACTTGACATTAAACGCTTTACACGTGTTTGTTTCGTCATCAGGGGATTTTTAATTCGACGTCTTGGTTTTATTAATGTTTTACTAATTTATTTTTTCTTTCGTTATTTAAAATAAAAATTATGTCCTTTGCGTAATTTGGTTAATAGTTTGGCGATTTGTATAATTTTGCGAAATTAGTCGATGGGATAATTAAGTAGTAATTAATTTGCTTATAATAATAATGTAAATATATAAATATTATATATTTATATATATATATATGTACGTGTGTGTGTGTGTCTTACAAGAGAAACTGGCAGAAGTAATTGTAAAAATGGATATACTTGTGAGTTGCATTCTATTCCTTTATTACCTTGTTCGCCAAACAATGCGATTTTAAGCCAAAAAGGCCAAAAGAGTGACATAAGCCCGAGCAACGCTCACAATAATAGTATTTTTTAAGTGTATGAGCGCATTTGAAAGTAAAGTTTTATATTCGAATGTAAGTTATATAGAAAAGCAGTTACCATTATGATTGTTAAGTAAAATATTTAAATTTTAGAGTAAATGTGTGCCCCTCCCCCGCGCCTCTCAAACATATGATTAAATCATTTAATTTCAGATATTTAAAATATTTTTTAACATGCTTTACTGTAAAAACACGCCGGTTTGTTGGCCCATTGCCCTATTCGTTTGTTGTCCTTTGTTTTTGATTCAATTTACTCTGCTGGAATAGACAGATGGAAAACAGTAGCAGACCTGACAGAAGAAGACGTTTATTAAAAAATGTTATGCAACATGTAATGAGATTGAATTTAAGCTATCAGAACCACATATAGCACAAGTTGAGAGGCCGGAAGTTCAAGAACAAACAAATGAAGATGAACGGTCCGAATATACTTAAAATTCACTAATCAATTTCTGCAATCATTGTAATGCTTTCTAATTTAATAGTGTGATGACTAGCAAAATTTTAATTCCTGTTGTCATAACTGTCTCAGTTAAGTACTAAACTGTAATTTAAATGATCAAGTAAAAGAGTTGTTTCTTAATTGCCCAAATTTTGTCCAAGGCTTAAGATAGTATAATATCCCAATGACATTAAACAATTTCGTTTGATTCAAGGTTCGTTTGGAAAAATGGACCAGCGCAGCGGGCATAGCCTGCTAGTTATAGTATAAAGAACACTGAAAATTTACTATCCCTTACATAAAACTAAAGCTACATTACTTCTTTTTTCTTTCAATAAATTCTACTGGACGGAAAATGAATCATTTTATGTCACTCACTAGTTTGGAATACTTACTTACAGTGTACATCAGTTTCATTGCACTGTAAAATATAAAATTATAATCAGTACTTAATTTTAGTGCAACGGTTAATTTATAGAAAATAATTTACATTTATTTGCTTTACAAATTGTTTAAGTGGTAACGCTACATACAATGAATAAAAAAATCACTTATTATTGATAACCTGTTTGAAGAAAATTATTCGGAACGAAAATTGATTAAAAGGGTATTTAGCATATCAAAATTTAACATCATATTTTATTTCTATTATTAAAAGAAAAATGGCGGCACTGAAAATTTTTACCTAAAATGTAGCCTTCTGCGGCCATGGAAATATTAATAAAGAGGAACTGGCATATCTTGAAAATAGTGAAGCTTCAACTGTAACCGCTTTCGCAAAGGTTGATTACCGCCGGGGCAAACTTCCGCCAGTAAGTTTGACTGGAAATTTTCACTGTATTCAAACACTTTATTAATGCAAGATTTTAGTCAAAAAATATCACAGAAACAGACATTAATTTTTACTGGTGGGAGTTTATTTCAACGGCAGTCAGGCCCTGCGTTTCCGCCATATTGTGACAATTTAGACAATCTCCTGTCATTGTCAGTAAAAATGATTATAATACCTCGACAAACTGTCACCAGTAAGAACGAATAGAAATTTTTACCATATTTCTGAGAGAAATTTTGCATCAATAAGGCATTATAATAAGATGAAATTTCCTATTCAAATTTACTGGTGGAAGTTTGCCCCGATGATAATCAGATACTGATGATCCGATTTAAAAAAAAATAGCCGCCATCTTGTGACAACCTCCGCAGTTACTTCACTTGCAACTATTAGACAATGCACTATATGTCGCTTCCTCTTTATGCATAACTACATTTCTGCGGCTTGCAGCAGAGGCAGGGTAACGATTTGGGAGAGGCTAAATAGGGCAGTTGCCGCCCCCAAGTAATTTGATGTCACAGAGAATGTATTAGTCAGCATAGGTCAGACTAAATAAAACAAGTCGCTAAATATTATCGCAGATCGCACAGAGGGTTTCGTTTAATATCTCTTTTAAAACAATTTACCCTTAAATTAATAAATCAAAATCGAAAATTTATAAATATTAAATCCTTACATAAAAGACAGCATCATTAGATTTAAATTTAAAATAGTTCAAAAAATATTTTTAAATTAAATTAAAAATATTCAAGTAAAATTATTTAAATAAAATTTAAAAAATCCGAATATTTTTAAAATTCAGCAATTGAAATATTATTGGAGGAATAAATAAAATATAAATTTTTAAAAAGTAAAACATTATTTAAAATATATTTAAATTGCTGAAATAATTATGTAAAAATTGATATTAATTCCTTCACTTTCCAAACATTCACTATATGCCGTCAAAAAAAGATGTTAACATTTATTAAAATTCGAAAAAAAAATCTTTCAATTCTTAATTATTGCTTCTAATGATAACTGGCTACTTGCATGGGTTTTGGTAATGTAAGCCACATAGGTGATAACTGCTATGCTTGTTAGCCACAATAATATTCCAAAAGTTTTCTTGGCCTTATTCAATTAATGAGATATCTCAGATAAAATAAATCACATTTTCCCGTTCTAAAGTAGTGGTAGCCAAAAACCGTAGCATGTGACTTACATTACAAGTACTCATGGAAATAGGAAACTTGAAAAAAAATGTCCATATATAGAAGTCTATTATTTCAAAAAATTGACAGTAGATGGCGGCAGCAAACAAAAATATTACAGATGATTCCAATATTTAGTGTTTAGGCCTATATCCCTCGTGATGATAATTGGCCGTCATAAACACAACCAACCAACCAATATTTAGTCCTCTGTACCCAATTAAGTAATTTATTTTTAAAACTGAAATGAATTTAATTGATTTTTTTCATGTAATTAATGGATATTTGATTACCATCAAATACCAATTTATTATATACGAGAATTTTTTCAACCACTTCACCGGCAATGGGTATAGGGAAACAGTTATCTCGGGGCAAACGTAAAGTGGTTAACTAGTTGTAAAATGTACTTTATATTTCTTTATATCACTTATATTCATTCTAATTTATAATCCAGAATATTTTATTAATTCATAATTTTTGTAAAATAACTTAAATTATACATTTATAATGTTGAAAAATGATCATAAAATCGTGATATGTTAAATTCTGCAAAATAAATAAGCAAATAAATAAATAAACCAGTAAAGTGACTAACAAATACGAAATGTCTTTTAATTAAATCCATCGGCAGTTAAATGTAAAAAAATAGAATATTTCAAAACTCCTCTGACATGCTTCGAACCCGGGACCTTTCGGTTAAAAGTAACACACTCTACCACAGGACTACCCAGTTCACCACAAGACGATTGAAATTAAGGTTGTCTTTTGAAATCGCAAATATTGAGGGATGTCATTACATTAATTTATTTAATTAAAATAACCTAATTTTTTTATGATTTTCGTTTGCAGTTCTATGTAAAAAAAGATTTCAAGTCTGTGACTTAAATAGTTTCCTAGTACGAGTGCCGTGACGGACAGAAAGACAGACAGAGAGAGACGCGAGTCTATAAGGGTTTCGTGAGATGAATGAAACCCTAAAAATATATAAAAATGGCTGAAAAGCTTTTCAGATTTTATTACAATAAAATCATAAGCATTAAATAAACACTTTAAGATAAATATAAATAACGATCAATAATATTTGATAACGCGTTGCTATTTCTTCATTCCCAAAGTGAGACACATTTATCATTAAAGAGCGCGCGTTGACCCATTTAAAAAATATATGTGAGAATAAAACTGTATTAAATGCTTCCCAGCTGTTCACAACAACATCAAAAGAAAACTCGTATCCCCCAGACATAGAAATTTAGCGCTGAATTTTCCACTTTAGTCCAAAAATTAGGGGGTTTTTTCCAAGAAGGGGGAGATAATTCAAGTTCTTATTTTTTGGCTTAGATGCCGTATATTCCCGCGGCCTACGTCTTGGATGTTTTGAGATTTCTTGGCGATCTTTATCGATATGGCAACCGCGACGAGTGACGTGTTTTGGCAACTTCGTTTTTCTGCGAGATTGTGTTTTGAAATAATTTCAGCCGTGGATTTAGCGGATGTGGGCTGTTTTTATCTTGTGATTTTGATGAATTTATATGTTTGACTATGGCAGGGGTGTCAAACTGTGGCCCGCCGGATACCACTAAAATTTTGTAGTTATCTTTGCCAGATCTAATCATCGAATTTTTGCGATTCAACTTGTAGACGATTTCTCTAAAATTTTAGTGGTATTTGGCGGGCCACAGTTTGACACTCCTGGACTATGGCTTCTGTAGTCAGTTTACCCGCTGTTCCTCATGGATTTAAGAAATATCCTGAAATTTTGAAGGAAAAAGAAGGTTTGTTTAGAGTGTTTAGTCATAGGCATATTTTGTGAAATGAAGGTGATGATAGCAGGTATTTTGTGCTTGAGCTTTCAAGAAAGGAGATGTCTGTTAAGGTATGTTAATAATTTTATGCATATTTTGTTGCAATGTTTTATACCGTTTATTGTATATTTCTCAGTCATTTCGTGGATTTTTGAGATTGCTGCACAGCAACATTCGTTCATTTACTTATTGCCACTTTAACGAGTTTCGTGCATTTTTCAGATTGCTGCAGAAGTAGTTTGCTGAATCCAGTGATGCTTTCTTTCGGTATTTGAACGCCTAGCGTTCATACTTACATTTACTAATTTCTGCTTTAAGGAGTTTAGCTGCGTTTTTCAGGTTTATATTTTATTATTTACATTTTATTTTCATTAATCCCTTGAAGGGCGATGGGATAAAATATATCTCACCTAATTTTAACAAGATTCTCACCAGAAAATTTTAACTAAATTTTATAGTTTTAACTTTCGAGAAAATTTTATTAAACAATTGCTTTTCCTTATTTAAAAATAAAATTTTTCGATTATTCCGGTGAGAATTCAATATTTATAGACATTTTTGCTCGCCCCTCAAGGGGTGAAGCCTAATATGTGGATAAATCGGCGCTTAGCAACATTTACTACTTGGCAGAAAAGGGGTTTTTACGGTAAGAAACAATCCTAGATGGCGGCCGGGGGAATATATGACATCTGTTCCAATTTTTTAAAATTATTATTAGAGTCCCATTACATGTACTGCAAGCATAACAATGCTATCAAATCATTTATTTTGTTAAAACAAATTATATATCGAGCACGTTGCGATCACACCACGAAATACTTGTCGATGGTGGCAAACTAATAAGTATTTGAAACGTATGCATAGCTGCCAACGTGTACGGATTTTTGCTACCACTAAAATTTAACAGAAATTTCTGCCTTATTTAATTATCAAAATTCACAGCAATTCGACGATTGAATTAGGCAAAATTTTCTATTATATTTTAGTGGTAGCAAAAATCCGTGCAAGTTGGCAGCTATGCGTATGCTGAACTTTGAACCCCAATTTACCAAAATCAAGGTCCATTTGAAGAAATCCTTTGACCATAATAATTAGTGTTAAGAACTAAGTAATATGGTTTAAATTCATCAAAATCTGTGAGCACCATGTTTGATAGAATTAACTCTAAAATGCATAGTGTATCAAATTTGCAACACTTTTTATTTAACTTTTAATAAACAAACTTCTTCTCAACCGCTGTATTTATATAGAAATACTAATCCTGTAAATATTACATAAATGTGCTACTAAATAAAGTTAAAAATCTATCTTAAAATTTCTTTTGTCTAAACCTTAATATAAGTAAAAAAAAAAAAAAAAAAAAAAAAAAAAAAAAAAAAAAAGCAAACACAATCCTAAAAGGAATATTCATCCCTTTAGAGGTTAAAACATGCAAAACATAAGCAAATTATGAATATCTGATGTCTTTTGTTTCACCTATATTGACCATACTGATCAGCCATACTGAAATCGATTGGAGGATATGTGCAATGAGCCTTCAGAGAATATAATGTAACAGATATGAAACATAGATTAGTTAACGCGTTCGAGACCATGGGTGCATATATGCACCTTCAAACAGTGCATACAAAATTTGTTTCTGGTACCAGTAAGAAAGAAAAGTAATATTTGCTTTATTTAATTAGAGCATTTATTCAAGGTAATTTTTAAAAAAAATGTGGTGCCAACTGAACAAAATTTAAGTAAGAGCCACCGGTACCGAAGGGGTTAAAGAAAACACCACCAGATGTCATAAAACCCGACTTTTTCACATGTTGCAGATATGCTACACGATGCATTTAAGGGTTTAACTATTAATTGATAAAAGCGTATTATTTTTGAAATATTACATTCAAGTGTACGAACTACCGAGTCTATTTGGCGATTTATCACCTGTGGTGGGCTAACTGTAAAACGTCTAAAAATTAATGCATTAATTTATAATTATGTTTTAAAAATATTAAAATGGTTTCTTGCCATTCGAAACACATCTGTGAACGTAATGTTTATATTTCTAGTAAATTAGGATTCGGTAAAAAATAAATAACAAAATTATAGTTTTACATACAAAAAGCAGCTTGATTTAAATAATAGAGTGTAAAAATAATATTAAATAACAATGATTTTAAATGCACCTTACGTAGCCATAGCCCTTGACTGCTTTTCAAATTAATATTTAACATTCACTTAAGTGATTTCAGTTTAATAACCGGAATTTATTAAGCTATTAGCTGTTTAACCCGTTCTATGCACGGGAGCTCATGTTTAATAACTATTCGATTTAGAGAAATATTTTTCTACTAATGTGCATTTTTTTAATGAAATTTAATTTATCATGTTGCTATGGCAGCAGACGATAAAACGATATATTTAGCATAAGGGAATAAATAGAATATAAAGTTTTGTTGATGTTTGTGATAAACTTTTTTTCTTTATTTTTTTAAAGGCAATAATTAAGCCCAATTAAAGAATCTCTAATTATTTGCATGCGAGGTAAAATAATTAACTTATTAACCGCCACAGCTTCTTAGCATTGCAGCGTGGTGTACGTAATATGAATATCTCACATTGCACTAAACATTTAGAACTGGTTAGAACTCACGCGGTTGCGGGTTGAACATAACAAATGGCAAAAACATTAAAAAAATTTAAAATTTCTAATTTTTTGCCCCAATTGTTCACGCCCCTCCCCCCTATCAGCAACCCGTGTGCCAAATTTCGTATCCCTGCGCCCTGTACTTTGCGAGTTTTTGAGGTTACATAGGTACGCCAACGGATTTTAAGGGGACCGGGAAAGCCCTGTCTCCGCCATGTTAAATCCACCAACTTTATCTACCTTTTTCTCAGAAATGGTGAAAGATAGAGTTCTAGATTTTTTAGAGTAGTTATAATAATAAGTTTTACGTATTTTAACTGACCATTTTTTTTTTTCTAAATGAAACTGAAAATCAATTATTGATTATTTATTGAAAGTCATTTTTAAATTAGCATTTTTTATAAGATTTCACTGTCTAAAATACACAATTTTCAACAAAACATTAAATCCCCATGTTAAAGTATATAATATAACATAGTATAAGTATTTTAAAAAAATCTGAGTTCTTCAGTTTAATAGATATCGTAAAAAAGGAACCCAAACATGAAAAATCCAGGTTTTGAGAAAAAGTCAATTAAAGATTTAAATGGCCATTAAACTCTGAAGTACTTTTAGAAAGAAGAATAATTCCCACACTTCTTTTTTTATAAATATCAACATGTGTGACACATCGTTGGAAGATAAAGGTTTAAACTATTTAATGATGTAAAAAGTAAAAATCGATTTTTTCCCCATATTTCGTTTACCTGGTCCATTTCGTATGGTAGATATTCTAGAGAACTATTCGGCTAAACAGTTGTATAAATAATTTTATGATCAAACAAGTAATAAAAAAACAGCAATATAAAAAGTCGTAGAAATATAACTTTAATTAACAAACAGGGAGTACAACTTACATGTATACATATTCAAATATTAGATTAATCTTTAACACAATTATTCAATTTGTAAATAAATCATAGCAGTTGTAAAATTTCAAGTGGGGGGAAAAAGTCCGGGCCAGGAATCGAACCAGGGATGTCTTGGCTGAAGCCGCCAATGCTCTACCAATTGAGCCATCACGCAAGAATCAGGAGGACTAATTCAGCCAACTACCCTTTAACGATCACATGATACCTGATACCTGAGTTTGATACCTGAGTCAGCAATAGGAGTTATGGTTAAAGAGGAGGAGACATCTAGTGTAGAGTCTACCAATTGCGAATGAAGTAATTGAAGAGGTTGTCACAAGATGGCGGCTGATTTGTTACATCGGATCAACTGTTTCTGATTACCGCCTGAGCATACTTCTACCAGCCAATCAGTGTTGCCAGTGGGCTACTTTTTTAAAATTCAGATTTCTTGATTGTCACCACTTATTTGAAACGGTAAAATTCCCTTTGTTTTCGCCTTAAATTATATGTCATTAAATAAGGCGCATTATACAATTAAAAAAAAAATGGTGCCGGTCAAGAATCTGAATTCAAAAAAGTAGCCCATCTGGCAACACTGCAGTCAATTATGAATAGAAAATTTCGCCTTATTTTAGCGAGTTATTCATGCAAAATTTCGCTCACAAATATGGTAAACATTTCTATTAATTTTTATTGGTGGAAGTTGGCTCGGTTGTTATAATCACTGACACTGACAGGAGTATGTCTAGGTTGTCACAATATGGCGGAAACGCAAGGCCTGAATACCGCCGAACAGTGTTGCCAGTGGGCTACTTTTTTTAAATTCAGATGTCTTGATTGCCACCACTTATTTAAAACGGTAAAATTCCCTTTGTTTTCGCCTTAAATTATATGCCATTAAATAAGGCAAATTATACAATTTCAAAACAGTGGTGCCAGTCAAGAATCTGAATTTAAAAAAAAAAAGTAGCCCAGCTGGCAACACTGCCGCCGAAGTACACTTGCAACAGCAAAAATAAATATCTGTTTTTGGCCATAATTATTATGACTGAATTTCTGATGAATAAGGCATTTAAATAAGGAGAAAATTTCTATTCAAATTTACTGGTTGAAGTTTATCCTGGCGGTAATGAATTACTGCGAAACAGGTTACAGTTGAAGCTTCACAATTTTGAGGCCATGTGAATTTCTCTTTATTCATAGTTCCATGGATAAATCGAAGGTTATTTTTTTTTTTTTTGGAACTGCAGTAAACGATGCATGCGTAATTATATTAGATTCATTTTTAGCACAATTATTCAACTGGTAAATAAATCATAACAGTTCCAAAGTTAACAAAATTCCAAATGGGTGAAAAAAGTCAGTGACAGGTTTCGAAACAGGAACCCAGATAGCATGAACATTAGCAGCAAGTCTGATTTTTTTTAATATTATCTTGCCGTGACAAATTTGAATTGAGAAATTCGCAGCAAATCTCCTGCAAGGTATACCATCACCCGCTTGCATAAGTAGTTTGTTGTGAAACTGGTGGCAAGACTGTTTTTAACCCCTTAACCTACAATGACGGGCATCGCCCGCGTACGATGATCGAGCCAAATGTAAATTCTTGTTACCACTAAAATTTCGCAGTAAATATAGTTTAATTTAATCATCGAAATTTCATGATTAAACAAGCCGAAAATCTCTATTAAATTTTAGTGGTAGCTATGGATTTGCAAAACCGTAGGTTAAATTGTAGGTTAAGGGGTTAATTCACGAAAGTGACGAAAGCTAAAAATCCCTCTGTTGAGAGATTAGACAATCAGCAAATACTCAGAAATTGCAGAAATTTTATTCTGTTGGCACCGGTTTTTTTAAACGCTACACTTATCAAATGCCAAAAAAGGCCCGAAATGAGAGTTACAATCATTGCGGTAACTTGCTTATGGTGGTAATAATGATGCATGCATCTTAGCGGGCCGTATGCATCAATAGTCCTGGTCAGGTCTATGGACCAAAGCGATATGTAAGCGTACAAACTTAATACTGGAATCGGCCGTATATTAACGCAGTAGCGCCATCTTGTGGACTGGGTGATAATCCACATACGCGGGCATTTCGAGGCTAACGAGAAAGACAGGCTACCGCGGTGGGTCCGATTCTTCTTTTTTTACAGACCGCTGGAGTCACATGATGCTCTTTTCGCGCACCTTCATTGGTGCATTCGAGCATCACGTGACTCCAGCGGTCTGTAAAAAAAGAAGAATCGGACCTCCGCGGTAGCCTGTCTTTTTCGTTAGCCTCGCGGGCATTTATCTGACGTATATGACAGGATATCTACCATCTGCGCATATTTTTTAAATCTTTAGTCACTCATGGAACGGAATTTTGTCTACCACATTTATTGCAAAATAATAGCGTTGGGAGAGGGGCGTTCAGATGTACTTAACACCACGAAGTTTTCTTCTTGCTAGAGACATTTCAGCAATTAATCAAGGGTAAAAAAACTTTACAATTTTAGTGGTGTGAAGTAAGAAACCAGTTAGACATTTTCCTGTAGTTTAACCCCGTTCGCTATGTGTGGCGTGCGACATTGATTGCGGTTACCTCTCCCATTTAAGATAGGACGCTTACTTATATCGCTTTGCTATGGAGCCCTTCGAAGGGGTTAAACTTAAGTGTAACAGTTGTAAACAGTTAATGTGGCATAGAAAGATTACTACTTAGCAATAAGTCTGCAGTATTTTGGATTACTTGTTTCCCGTTAATTTGGAATAAATCTGATACAACATGAATTTAACTTGCACGACAAATTAGCTGAGAGTTCAAAGTGTGGTGACTTCGGCGTTTGCATTATCTTGCTGCAGTCTTTTTATGAACTTTCAGTCTTGTAATGCTGAGCTTGCTGCAACTTTGCAGATTTTTAAAGCAAGGCTTCTGCAAATTTTCTGCAAAATAAAAATGCTATGTGGGGATGCCTTGTCTGAAGCCGCCAGTGCTCTACTGACTGAGCCAACCCGGAAGAATGTGGAGGACTAATTCACCCAACTACCGTTTAATGATCACAGCATCTGATTTGATACCTGAATCAGCTCAACAGAATAAATCGAACGTTATTATTATTATTTCTTTTTAGAACTGCAGCAAACGCTGCATGCGTAATTAATTATATTAGATTAATTTTTAATACAATTATTTAATTGACAAATAAATCATAACAATTCTTTAGATCTCTTATATTTAAATAGTAAAGTAGAACCTCGATTATCCGAAGTAATTGGGACTGAACCTCTCTCGGAAAATCGAAATTTTCCGATAATCGAGAATGTTTCAATTTTTAGATAAAGGAAATATAAATTCAATATTTCTTATTATTTTAACAAGAGCTAAATAAAAATAAAGCAATAGTAAAATAGAAACAGGGGCAAATTACCTGAATTTTAATTTTTTAGTTAAATACCTTTTACATATATCACAAGGATTTGAAAAAATGTTTTGTTTGTCGCAGGTTTGATTGCCTTTGCTTTGCACTCTATCGCGGAGTTTTTTAATATTATTAGTTCACCCGTATCACAGTCTTTCTGCTGCTCTAGCCATGCCAAACCTTTTGCAAAACATTCAAAAGCTTCAGAAATGCTAATTTGTTCGTTTTCTTCGTTCCACTCCGCAGCTTACGAGATAATCTCAAGTTAAATTCGAAGGAACTCTAAGAAAGGGGATCGAAAATAGTCATATGTACTCGTAGTTCAGTAAGGACCGCTGGCACACAAGGAATACGACAGTTTTTAGCCCTTTCAGGGGCGCCTTTTGCAGTCTTCAAACGGTTAATTTTACTGCCCAAAGTGCCAAATGGCACCAGTAAATTTTTACTACAATTTCGATCTCATGATATACGTGACAAAGTGCTTTTGATTATTTTCAAATAAATTTGTTCTTAAATTGCGATGTGAGTTAATTATTAGAATACTTTTGGAGCAGAAATGCTTTGCCCCTGAAAGGGTAAAAAATAGCTTTCAAAATGGATTTTGCACACAAGGAATGTGATAGTAAAAAACTTTAAAAATGTATTTTGTTAACAGAGAGTTTCGGTTAAAAGAGGTTCTACTGTATTATTATTATTACTGCAATAAAATCTTTATAGTAAAATAGTAAAATTTTATTATAAGTATACATTATATTAAATTATTACTTTAAATATACTTTATATTAAAATATTATCATACATTATTAAAATGAAAATGCTTACCAATTTATCCTGTAGATTTCCAACGGTTTCATAAGTCATAAAATATTCAGTGACACTAAAAAAACAAAATAAAATAAAACTGAAGAAGAAATATTTAAAGTATAAATGGCAATACGCTGAAGAGTCTATCTTTAACCTGCAGTAGTGTTACTTTATCATTTTTATGTGATAATGAATGTTTAAACATATTACCTGTTATTTAAATTTCTACATTATCAATTTCTTCTATCAACAGTTGCAAAAAAAAGAAAAAAAAAACTGAACAGCCCATATTACCTCATATAGACATTTGACTGGAAATAATACGTTCTTTCATTTTATATCAAACTAGTTGGATGTTCCAGTCCCAAAAATTTCGGCTTAGATGTTATATATTCCCGCGGCCGCCATCATGGATTTCTTGGCGATTTTTGCTGGTGTTTATCGATAAGGCAACCCCGACGAGTGACGGGTTCTGGTAACCCCGTGAAGCCTAATATGCGCATAAATCGCTGCTTGGTGACATTTACTACTTGGCGGAAAAGGGGTTTTCACGACACGGAAAAATCCGAGATGGCGGCCGCGGGAATATACAGTGGACTCTCTCTATCTGAACACTCTCTAATGTGAACACCCCGGTATTATGAACACATTCAGATGGTCCCGGCGAAACTCCATAGACTTAACATAAGATGAACTCTCTGTATTCTGAACAGTCTCTAATGTGAACACCCCACTATTATGAACACTACTCTTGATCCCTATTCTACTCCGCCTCTCTGTAAACTGGACGTGTGTTTGCAATCAGTATTCGGGGAATTCCTCCATCATGGAAGTTCCGAGAAATGTTGCAGAAGAATAAAAAATTTCAATGAACTCGATTTAAAAATAAACAGACAAAATCATTGCTAGATTTTAAGTATCTACTCTATGCTGCAATTTCTTTGAATAATTGAGATAAAGTCTTCAGTTAACAAGACATATGTTATAACAAAAAAAATAAAGAAATTGAAAGAATATTTTTGAAACAGATACGTCTTTACATGTTCTACATCTAAACTAACTAAAACATTCTTATATTTTTAATAAACAAAAAAGTCCAGATATAAAACTGTTGCCATTTCAGAAAAAGTAAATCATGTTAATCAGATAAATGAAATGAACAAAACAATAAATTTTTGTGCAAAGGGATACAAGAAAAAATAATGTAAAAGCCATGTCATAACCCACCCTCTCCCGAGCTGACATAAAAATAGAAAGATTTTGCAACAGAAAGGCCCAGCCCCAAGTAACAGATACGAATCAACGCGTATTAGAGGGAGTAGCTAAAAAAAAGATTATGGTTTCTTTTCCACACACCTGGTTGGGCAAGAGTATCGCTTCTGTTTCTTTCTTCATTTTGCTTGGCAATGAAAAATTTTTGTTCGTCGTTTCTCTACAGTTGGAGGGAAAGAAGCATTGCACTTACGCAGCTATGATGGAAATAAGAAGGAAAATGAAAAAATGGGAATAGCTGAATCTTCAGGAAAAATACGAATTTGTTCAAAAATTAAAATCAAACGGAAGTCAAATGAAAATTGAATATTAGTTTGGAATTTCAGTAGGTCAAGTCAACGCCATGAGCAAGAAAAAGAAAGAAATTATAATAGCTTTTGAACGAATCAAATGAACTTTCCTCAAACTGTAGAATTTTCGAAAAGAAAACGGGAAACAAGAACATAAACAATCACGTTGGCAAATTTCTTTACCAAATGAGAACAAAGAATCTTCTTGTACTAGACCCCTGCTAAAGCAGATTGCCTTGAATTTTACAGAAAAGGAGAAAAACACGGAATTCAAGGCATAAGAAGGATGGTTGACTTACTTCAAAAGTCGGCATAACAATCGAATTCAAAATAATCACTGGTGAAGCTGCAGTCGTAAATATCAACACTGTGAAGGAATGAAAAGAAATCTTCAGGATATAATGAAGGATTTAGATGCCACTGACATTTTCAATGCTGACGAAACCGGCCTGTTTTTAGAGTACTTCCAAATAAAACCCTAACAGAAACAAACTAGAAAGGCATGTGCGGAAAGATGTGAAAAGAAAGACTTGCCGTCATGCTCTGTGTCAGTTTTACTTGTGAGAAGTTCAAACCACTTGTGATCGTAAAAATTGAGAAACCAAGATGTTTCTAAAATGTGAAAATCGCATCATTGCCGGTGCACTATAAATCAAATAGAAAAGCCATGATGACATTCACAATTTTCTCACAATTGTTGGAGGGCACTAACGAGATGATGAAGAGAGAAAGAAGAAAAATTCTTCTTTTTGAGGATAATACCAGATCACGCACAAACATGCAGCTGAGCAACGTGAGCCTAAAGTTCTTAGACCCCGAACTGTACTTCTATAAACCAACCACTGGATAAACGAGTAATCAAGATCTTTAAAGCTCACTACCAAATCCATTTTCTAAAGGCAACCAAACTAATGAAGAAAGTCAACGTCATGGATGATGTCCATTGGATATCAACAGCGTGGAATGAAGTAACCCCCTACGCCTTCCAAAGCTGCTTCTAGAGATGGATTCCAATGTGAGAATGAGCAATTAAGAATACAGAAATAAGAAGCAACAGCTGTGAGAGACTTGGGATCAACTCTCCAAATGGTCCATACAGAAATCGATCCTGGAGCTTATCTCGAAGCTAACAGAAGCCTTCAGTTTGCAACAACAACATTGAAGACGACAGTGAAGAAGAAGCAAAACCAGAAGAGACTGATGAAACAAGAAGTACCTACGATTACCTTCAAGAAATATGGCCAAGGCATTCAAGACCAGTTGAACTATGCAGTTGAGCATCCCCCGGAAGTCTTTCAACTTTTTAAACAACTGGCTAACATGTACATTGCACGAGCATATACAATGCAGAAACAAACTAAAATTACTCACTTTATTAAATAATGTACTGATTTTGTTTTTAAGTAATATATCGTATATATGTATGTTTTTTAAAACTTTTTTAATAAAAAAAAGAGATGGTAGATTACAGTTTCGACTGAATTTAGTTTGACATTGCACTAGCCGCCAAATCTAAGTTCAGCATGTCCATCTCGGTAACTGGTATGGTTATCTATCCTATACAGTCTATAAACTCAATCATAGTAGTAGTACTAATGCATTTTCCAGTCTCTCTCTATAATGAACAACCCCATAATCTGAACATTTTTGGTCGGTCCCATGCGTGTTCAGAATAGAGAGAGTCCACTGTATAACATCTGTTCCAAAATTTCTTTTATCTCATACATCATAGTAATGCAAAAAGTAGTCACATCGCAAAAAAGTGTTTGAACCAGAAACATTGGCAGTTTAACCCTTTCCGGCACGGAGTAATTCTGTTTATAAACTGATGAAATAATGGACTGCCACCAGAATTTATAAAAGAAGTTATTAGAAAACTAGATGGTACCCGTCAAGATTTGACGGTAAATAAATTCAATGTTTCATTAGAAAAATTCTTGAAATTTTAATGATTTTTTAAAATTAATTATTGACATTGTGACAAATTTCTATACTGCATAAGCGATTTCTATTTCTTTAACCCTAGAACTACCGGAAATTTTACTCAAGTTTTATAAAAACATTCTACACCAGAATTTTTACTTAAAACTATTTAATTTCTTTATTTAACTTATTATTGTCTGATTTATACATTTAGTTTGTTTTGAAGAAATTTCTGGTTTGAATAAATATTTTGAATGTACATGTCGGGTCCAATGGACCCGTCTGGTAGACGGAAGGTTAAAGCAATAGAGGGTTACAGTCAGCCAAACCTATTCAATGAAGTCAAGGAATTTTAACTTTATAATTTACAACCAATTATTCTTCTTTTTACCAAAAATTTAACTACAAATAGTGGGCTGAGCATTTATTTTTATTTACCATGGTCTCATTTTTTCAAAAAAAAAAAAAAAAAAAAAAAAAAAAAAACAGTATTTATTTTTATTTATTATGATTTTTTAACTTCATGACCATTAAAAGCTGCCGCGAATTTTATTTTTATCAGTCTCCTTTCAGTAAAAGCCCAAATTTGAAACTTGGTGCAGTTAACGATTTATAATATATAATTTTTATTACTTGAATTTTATTTTACATGTTTTATGGTAAATGCTATTACTTCCTTATTATTAGTTCAATAGTATACCAGCTTTGACTTTCATCTTAAATTTCTGTTTCAGTCAATTAATCATAGAAAAAATCAGTTAATCTCGATCATGTACTTTATAAAATCAATATTTTTCTTTATTCTGATGTTCGTCAGCTTTTGAATAGCATGCTTTACGAATAATAGAATGCTTTATGAATAGCATGTTTAGCAGAATGCGGAGTTTTCCTCGATGCACCAACCAATGTACACAGAACCAGGAAAAATCGAGAAAATTACACAAAAATTGCTCCCCTTTCCGGCGGAATATTTTCAGTTTCAAGGAGGATCTGCTTGCCATAGACAAAAAAAAAAAAAAAAAAAAAAAAAAAAAAAAAAATATATATATATATATATATATATATATATATATATATGAAATTTCATGAAATTCTATGCATAAATTCATACACTTTTCAATGGTATAGTCGTGGGAAAAAAAGTAAATAGCCGCTACTAACTCCTCAACAAATTATCGTAGAAAAAAGTTACTCACACCGAACGATTGGAAATAAAGTCTACTTTTAAATGATATATATAAAATTTGCTTAGGGGGCCATATACGTATTAAAACGAACCCAAACTTCATTTTTACCAATGGCAATACCGAATTTTAACAAGATATTTCAAATCATCGGTTTGAACTATGCCTAGTAACTAAATTTCAAGTCATTTGAGTGATAAGTTTTTGAATTATAAACATTTAAAATTTAATGCTTCTAATACTAAATTATATTTTCATATTTTTATTAATATATCCTGAAATTATATTCCCAATGTTCTAATTTTTTGTGTAGCAATAACACTAAAATACTCAAACATAAATACGTTGAATTTGCAATTTTTATAATTTTATTATACGAATTATGAATTATGAAATTAATATTCGAAAAAATTATGAATTGCAACCTACAATTTTTTTATGGATTTAGATTTATTAAGTCCTGCTTTATGAAAATCCAAAATTTCACACTTTTCTTCCAAGTAGTTTTCAAATTATGCTTATAAAACGGCAAAATGATGGATTAAGGGGCCGTCTATGATAGAAGTGACTAAATATTTTTAATTTCTTATGTTATCCTGTAATCTATCAGTCTTCAATGACTGCTTAATTGACGCTTAAGAAGCCTTGATCAAGAAGGGGACTCTCTCGATTAACAATCCAGTACCAAACTTCAATTTGGATACAGCCCCTAAAACACGCTCGTTTTAAAATAA
Organism: Maratus speciosus; assembly: GCA_963932465.1. Classification (NCBI taxonomy): domain Eukaryota; kingdom Metazoa; phylum Arthropoda; class Arachnida; order Araneae; family Salticidae; genus Maratus; species Maratus speciosus. Next base: position 121,595,110 of record OZ010793.1, on the reverse strand, counting down.
TTAATTTCTCGGAAACTTATCGTACGAATTGCATAAAAATTTATTTTTAGGCTAATTGAAAGGTGTAGAGTTCATGTATGCTGTCAAAATTGTGTATTTCTATTGAAAAAAAACGAAGTCATGGTTCGTTTTAATATGTAGATAGCCCCCTAACCAAATTTTATATACATCCTTTAAAAGTAGATTTTATTATCAATCATGTGGTACCAGTAACTTTCTTCTAAGGTAATGTTTTGCAGAGTAAGTAAGCGGTGTTTACTTTTTTTTTTCCACGACAGTACAATAATAAAAATGGCACATAAACTCGCTATTACAGCGCCCCGTTCCGGCGGAATATCTCCAAATTCAAGGAATCCTACTTGCTATAGCCATAAACTTAAACATATACATGAAATTTTGTTCAATTCTATTCGTAACTTCATATGCTTTTCGATGGTACAATAATAAAAATGGCACAAAATCACTGTTACAACGCCGCATTCCGCAGAATATTTCCAAATTTAAGGAGGACCTGCTTGCCATAGCCAAAAACATATACATGAAATTTGTTTCAATTCTGTGCATAACTTTATACACTTTGCGATGGCACAATGGTGAGACGCGGACACACGGCCTGTCAGACAGTCATTTTGTTTAACACGTTAACGCCGGCGTGCACCACCGGTGGGTCACGCTTGACTGTCCCATCGGGCGGCGTGCATCACCGGTGGGCCACGCTTGACAGATGCATCATGCGGCGTGCATCACCGGTGGGTCACACTCCACTGTTAAATAGAAGGTGTGCACTACACTTTTGTTACACTCGACAATGTCATAGACGGCGTGCACTGCAGGCGGGTCACACTTGAATATTCGAAAATTAAATAATAAAAACTATTCAATATTATAAACTTAATACATGCACGACGGGAAACGAGAATTCTCGTTTTCATTCAAAAAATATCATTCACTAAGGGCGTGGCTTCTGTCTTACAGAAAATGCATTTATATCATGTTGTCCATATTTCTATAGATTGTAAGACATTTTATATTAAATTCGTGCTTATGTAGTCAATAAAATCATGTCTAAGTAATTTGCTTACTCCTTACGAATCAGACATTCACAATCAACTCTGCTTGTTACATTCGAGTTCAATTCGATAAATATGAGAGGGGCGTGTATTACATACAGTGTCTGAATAAGCGAACTTACCGCGCCGCCAGATGAAGCAAAACATGCATTCGAGAGCCGCCTCACAGCGAAAAACATGAATATTGGCTCCGGCGTGAACGTGTTAAGCATGTTTTTCGGGATATCTGACTGCAAAACGTGGGAAACCCTCGAAAACCGGAAGTCGAAATAAATTTCGATTACAATACTTTCTTCTATTATAAGAAGAGAGAACTTCTTAAGAAGAAATTAAAAAAGAGCTTAGAAGATTTAACTTTAATAGTTTTCTTAAGCACTATAATTTCGTCCGTTTTCTTAAATGTGGTAGTTTGAGGGACTCTACAAGATGTAACTACGTGGTCCACTATATCACACATAAAACACTTTATTTTCTAGTGATGTTTTCAGAACAAATGTGACTAGAAGTGTACATATTTTTCCGTGCTAGATGAAATTCCTAGTCCTGATCTTTTTACACTGTTAACCCATTCAGGGGCAAAGCATTTTCATTCATAAAATGTTGAAATAAAGGAATTACACAGGAATTTACAAACAAATTTATTTGTAAATAACAAAGAGCTACATTTCAAATATATAATAACGCTAGAATTTTTTTCCTTAAAATTCTGGGGGTATTGTGTCGTTTGGGAATTAAAATAATGCAGTTTTATAAACATACTATGTCCCTCAAAGGGTTAAGACGTGCTTGATCAGCAGTTAACTCCGGTAGGACATTATTTGGAGTAAATTGTTTATCCTCCCATTTATAAATTAATGAAACCAAAAATTCAGTGGGTTGACTTTGAAAGTTGAAATTTATTCAGTGTGTGTTAAATCGGGAGATTTAATGTGTGCTCCTTTCCACTGCCTAAAAACACTCTTCATTGTAATGTGTGATACACATAGGTGCCAACCTCAAACTAATTTTCCGTAATACTTGCGTTAATTTGACCCTGGTTTAATGCGTTTCGAATCAGAATTTTTTTATAAAGAAATGAAATTAAACATGCAGGATCCTGGACTTAAGCAAATAATTATTCATGAAATAAATTTTCTGGTTCGAAACGTGTTTAACCTTTGTTAAATTAATCCAGACATTGCGGAAGATTAGAGAAAGGTTGACAGCTATGGATACATAAGTAAATTCAGTCACTTATTTTACATTATGCCATCACACTCAGAAATGAATACTCAGATTTCACAAAATTTTCTTTGTTTTTGACGAAACGGTTTCCTGGGAAATGCTCCGAGCGAGCAGTTCGTCAAATTGATGAAATTACTTTCTTCACTTGCTTGATGATGTAAATTTTGGCAAAAGTTTCGTCAAAAGAGAGCTGGTGGTGCCATATATCGAACAGTATGGAAGCTCCTATATTTATTGACAGGGGGAAGAAAAAATTCACTTCTAGTTTTCCACGGGGTGATTCGAATCCACGGTGGCGTGAGAGACCGGTGCTCTTCCGACCTTGATATTGTGGACTTGCATAGATGTGCTTTTAATGTTCCGCATCCAATTTTAATCATGTCGGCTCATTGGATTTGAGAAAGTGTTACCCTTTTCATAGCAATAATGTATCGCATATATCTTAATGTATCCTATGTAGTTATCAGTGACGAGTTGTCACATGACAAATTTACATTTCTCTGTTTTAATTCTGCCATTTTAAAATAATAATATGAATACAAATGGACCTTTTGCAAGCATACATTTTTTTTCTAATGGACTTGAAAGACAGTTTAAAAATATATTCACCCTTTCTTCAATTTTGAAACCACATGAGCTATGCGCATCCCTTAAAATTGCTGATTGGGGTTTCTTTGGTACAGCAGTGGAGTTATAAAGAGGGGGAGACATATAGTGTACTGTCTACGAGTTGCGAGTGAACTAACTGAGGGGGTTGTCACAAGATGGCGGCTGCTTTTTTAAAATAGGATCTTCGGTTTCTGATTATCGCTAGGGGAAAACGTCCCACCAGTAAAAATGAATAGTAAATTTCGTTTTATTTCAGCGTCTTGTTCGTGGAACTTCTTCTAAAAAATGTCATAAAAACTTTTATTCGTTTTTACTGGCGTCAGTATGTTTTGTAAAACTGTCAGTTTATTTCTCTGATTGTCACAATATGGCGGAAACGTAGGAACTAACTACCACCAAAGTAAACTGCTACCAGTAAAAATGAAAATCTGTTTCTATCATTATTTATGACTGAAATTTTGTAATAATAAGGCATTTAAATAAGTTGAAAATTTCTATATAAATTTACTGGTGGAAGTTTCCAGCGGCAGTAAGCAACGCCTGCGAAAGCGGTTACAGTTGATGCTTCGCTATTTTAAGGATATGTCAGTTCCTTTTTATTAATAGTTCCATGGGTACAGCATACAGAAAGGTACGATTGATAGTATCGGGGGCAATGTCAAGTGAGCAGTTTGGAAGCTAACATTGTAGAATCGTTTTGTTATAAACACTGCTCATGAATTCTTTCAAGCAGACAAAGAAATTTACCCTAAGATAAATTTTATTTACATTTCAAAAATGAAAGTAAAAAAAAAAAAAAAAAAAAAAAAAAAGGAAGAATTCGAAAAAGTATTTAATTTATATCCTATTAAATAAATTATTGATACTCATAGAATTCATTGTGTGAAACCAGTCTAATGTCATGGAGTCGAAACTTCTATTTATAGTCCTATTTTAAAGCGATTAACACTAGAAAGACCGCGAGCAGTCATTTTGACTGCTACCAAATGAATATATCTCGGTTCGAACCAGAAATTTTTTTATAAGACTAACGTAATTTCCCGCGTAACCGCCGCGGCTTAGTTAAATCTTTTTCACACCGGAAATTTTATTGTAAAAAAGAAGTCAAATAATTGCTAACCATGACAATTGCAAGTAAAAGTTTTATAAAATCAATTCCGGTGGGAAATCGAGTTTTCTGAGGTGCGGCGTATTCGCGCGAAATGACGGTAGCTTAAAACATGCAAAGAAAAAAAAACTAGTTAAATAGATAAGTTAATAATTTAAAATAAAAATTCTGGTGTGAAATATTTTTCTAAAATTTGAGTAAAATTCTCGGTCTTTCTAGTGTTAAAGTAGAAACCCTTCCAAAGGAAGCTAATAAAGAACGTAATTTTCAGAATACAAGTATTAATAAATTCGATATTGGAGATTATGAATTATGATACTAAACAATTTCCAGGTTTTGTAGAAGAAATTCAAACGGGTGAAATTAAAATAAACACAATGCATCCTTGCCTCTGTGGTTGGGAATGGCCATCTCGCCCACCCAGACTGTATATAATACAACAGTGATGACATTGAGAAAAAGGGCCACAGCCAATTAATTCCAGGGGTTCTTTTAAATTTTCATAAGGCATTATGTAAACTACTGTTCACAAATTATGCTAATGCATTTTATTGTCTTTGTAAAACGATAATGTTACATCAGTTAAACAGCAAAAGTTAAGTCAGTTACATATGTAAATGTCATTTTTCATTTTTGTTGTTAAAAAATAATTTAAAAGTTATAATTATAATTTGTCATTGCTTAGTGGTGTTAATAACACAAAGTCATTTTCTTAAATGGACAGTATTGATAATTTTTACACTTCAATGAAGGCAGAAAATACGTTTCTCTGTTTTATGTTACATCAGTTGCAGAATTTTTAAATGCAAATTTAGGGCTTAAATAGAGATTGAAAATAATCTGACGTTACTTGGGTATGAAGTTCTTAATAAGAAATATTTTAAATTATAAAAAAATTGTACCTGATTTATTATTAAATTTTCTACATTTGGAGAAATTAGTAAATTAGAATTGACCATAATACAACAAATTCTCCTTGTGTGAAAAAATATTTTTCTTCTGTAAAATGTCATAACGCTTGGTTTTAATCAAATAATTAATCATTTAAAGTTTATTTCGGTTTATTTTGTATCTTTATTTTTTATATATTAGACGTTTATTGCAGGTTTCAACCATGGAACTATTAATAACCAGGAACTGACATATCCTTAAAATAGTGAGGCTTCGACTGTTACCCCTCTCGCAGAGGTTGATTACCACAGGAGTAAACTTCCACCGGTAAATTGAAATAGAGATTTTTTCTTTATTTAAACACCTTACTAATAATTTTATTCATAAATAATGACAAAAACAGGTTTTCCTTTTTACTGGTGGGAGTTTAATTTGGCAATAGTCAGACCCTATGTTTCTGCCACATTGTCACAACTTTGACAACCTTACTGTTTCAGTCTGTGAATTAGGTATAATCTCTCGGCAAACTACCACCAGTAAAAACAATCAGAAATTTTAACACTATTTTTGAGAGAAACTTGGCAGATACAAGCCGCTAAAATAAGGCAAAAATTTCTATTCAAAATTTCCTGGTGGAAGTTTTCTTCTGAGGTAATCAGAAACTGTTTATCGGATGCAAAAAATCAGTCGCCATCTTGTGACAACCTCCTCAGTTACTTCACTCGCAACTGGTAGACAATACACCATGTGTCCCCTCCTCTTTATTCAAAACTCCATTGTTTCAACAGACAGATATACAAATCATAGATTACTGCAAAAGTTTAGAAAAGAAATCAACAAATAAAATTTTTATTTTTGTCCGCTATATTGACAGAGATATTCCCTCAACTTACTGTGCGCTCCCTCTCTTGATGATTTTCTGCCTTGTGAGTTCGTTTTTGTAAGCGATTTTTTTTTTCAGAATACAAATTCAGGGTATTTGAACTGTACTGATATGTCTATTGATGCTATGTTTTGAATTGGTTTAAAAACTTTGACTTCATTTTGAGAAGTGAATTAAATTTAACCCTTTCAAGGGCAAGGTACTTGTATTCGTAAAATGTTGAAATAATTGAATGACACCAGTATTTGCAAGAAACTTTATTTGAAGACAAGTAAAAGTATATTTTCGCGTACTTAATATAAGTGAAATTTTCATTAAATAATTCGGGTGGTAATGTGGAAATTAGGGATTAAAATTAGGTGCACTATTCAAGGGGTTAACCATTAACCGCCGAAACCATTAGATAGGGATCTTCAACTTTTTTGCTGAAAAACGTTTGCCACCACTATTTTTGAAAGATAATCTTCGTTTTGTTTAATGGTCAAAGTTTCTGTTATTAGATAAAGCAATTTTTTTAATTAAAAAAAGTGGTAGCTTCATAGTTAATTTATTAATAAGAATTTATTTTTACCGTTACGTCAACGCAATACCAGCGGGTGATGAGTTAAATTTCAAGGTTATAGATCTGTTAGGACGATTTTTTGTGACATTATGAATTAAGATAATAATTTAAGGGGTCTCAGGACTCTTTTATTGTAAAAAATTAAAAAGAAAAGACCATTTTCAACATTTAATATCTTAAAATGTTTATCATTTTAAGACAGAATTTTTATTGGGATAAAAAATATAAGAATGTTCTTTGATTTCGTGTATTTATAAAATTGCAAAGTGCTGAATTAGCATTTACAGGAAGATCCAATTTATCAGCCCTTTGACGAGCAGAAAATTGGCAAAACAGATTACGCGCAGGATTGCAAAATAAATTTTACAACTAGAATGAAAATTTTGGTACTTGCTTATACTTCAGATTGTAATAATTACACTGAACCTAAATAAATTTGTATTTAAAGCATTTTTATTTTTAATACAAAGTTGTATTTAGCTAATATAAAATTTAGAAAATTTCATCAGTATAATCAACTAAAAAAATATTTTTTTTTGAACAATAAAAAGGAAATTTTAGGTTCAGTTTATATAGAATAACATGACACATATGTTTTGAAAATATATTCAGAGGTTTTTGAGATATCGTGCGCGTTATGCCCCAAAACGTCATTTGGAGAAAAATGATGTCAAAGTTTCGGAAATACCGCTTCAGCTATTGAGCAGTGTATATTTCTAAAAGCCATAACTTCTGTTCTAATGGGAATTTCAAGGAAACATATAATAATGTTCAGAAAAGATAGGGGTTTAACATATAAAAATAATAAAAGTTTCGAAAATTTTAAAGCTTTAAGAGTCTTGAGATCCCCTAAAGAATGATAGAAATTAAAATAACTATTTTATGCTGATACAAATACAATAGAACAGCACTAATCCAAACTAATTGGGATCGGTGCCTGTTCGGATTACCCGAAATCCGATAAAAATAGAAAGAAAAAGATGTGTGCTAAAAAAAAAAAAAGTAAGTTATAAGTACTCAGTAGTGTAATAAATTTCCGGCATCCTTAGTTCCGGCATGCTGGATAATTCGACACGACTTTCTGAAAAAAATAGTATTCACTAGGGGGCACAACCCTCTGCTCGCTGACGCTCGGCAACCCCCGTGAATTGCTACGCAATTCACATTGGGACCGCTACGCGATCCCAGCTCGCTTCGCTCGATAGCTTCTATTTGTGTCAACTTTAGCCAGAATAAGTGCTGTCATAAATCGGTACTACTTGTTCATCCCTTCGACAAAAAAATCTATCGCCAAACCATAAGATTAAATGTCAATAGTGGTTGATCGTAAATGTCACACTCACTCTACTTTAAGGACGTTACACGCGTTTACGTCATCAAGTGTTTTTATTTCGACATTTTATTTGTATATTTATTAATGTTATACTAATTTATTTGTTTTTTCGTTATTTAAAATAAAAATTATGTCAATTTGTAAAATTTGTAAAATTTGCCGAGTGGTTTGGCGATTTATATAATTTGGCGAAATTGGTCGACGGGATAACTAAGTAGTACCCATAAATTATTATAACATATGAAATTCACAAATATTTGTAACATATGAAACAATAATAGAAAACTTTGTTGAAAATGTAAATAAAATTGCATTTAGGTGGTGATACTAAACAAATTTTATCAAAAGTTTGGCAGTGTAACTTGTCGATCGTCATTGAGAAAGCTAAGCTGACTGGAAATTGACGCCATTTAAATTCAAATGGCTTGTTAATGTCAGATGGGGTCCTTCTCCTTTCATTTTGCCTATAGTATTGAACAACACGTCTTAATTTCATTTAAAATTATAATAAGACGCTATAAAAGATGCTACGTATCAGGCTACGAACTGTAAACAAAATGTTTTCGGCTCTGTATAAATACAATTTTTAACAAAAAGCTGATTCACTGAATTCGCTGTGATTGTTGCCAAATAGCAAGCTACAAATACAGCCTTTTTTTCGCGCTACCTAAGAGAAATATATAATATATATTGTTTAATCACTCCGGATGTTTATAATAATCCATTGGAACTTGAATGAGGAATTACGAACAACCCATTACAATCGGTTCAAAATCACAAATCTATAAATAGCTCAGTCATCACGTCAACAAGGGGAGAAGAAAAACACTTCTGTAGATGATTTGTGAAATCAAACTGTTGAAATGAAGAATAATGTTTTATCATCTGAACTGAATACTTTTTGCATTTTAGAAAACAATTTTATAGCGATTGGCAAACAAACTGATATTCAAGATTTTTTAGAGATAGCCTCTAAGAGTAGGTTTACAGTTCACGTTTTCATTTTATATTCGTGTACATATCTTGTACTTATACATTATTGAGTATTTTCTTTATTCTATTCAAGCTGTTTAAAGAATAAAAACATGCCTCACTGACATTTTTTCTTTAATTCTAACTTCTACACGTTTTTCACGACATTCATCCTGTAATCCGGAAAATTTGGTAGTCCGGCATACTTGAAGTCCAGTGATTTTCGAAAATAAAATCGAAAATAATTTTGAAGAATGAAATGTGTTCGGATTAACCGGAATTTCGGATTAGCGGGGTTCTACTGTAATAAAATTGTCATTTCAATGAAAACAATTAATACAAATAATTAAATACAAATAATTAAATGCAAATAATTAAATGAAAAAAAAATAATAGTTCATTTGACTAGATTATATAATGCTTATATTATATAATGATTATATTATATAATACTTACTCACAAGCTTCGGGACATCTGGATTCACATTTTGCCATTACTTCCTCATAAGGATAATCGGCTGAGAAGCAAAAAAAATGTTTTTTTTTATAAAACTCGTTCCATATTTCAAGGATTTATAAATTTATTAATATATCTTTAAAAATTGAAATAATTGAATTACAAACTGTTTTTATGATATCAAAAGAAGAGTGTAAAACTTTTGAAAGAATTTTCCTTGAAATGTATTACAATGTAATTTACATTCATTATTTGAAATGAAATATTATTTGTGAAAGGCTATAACAATGGACTTAAACTCTTTTAACTCCTTGAGGGGCGGTGGGATACATTATATCCCACTTAATTTAAGCATGATTCGCACCAGAAACTTTGAACTACATTTTTTATTTTTAACGTTGTTTGTGGATTGGGGAGGGGGGGGGGGATTGCTTTTCCTTATTTAAAAAAATAAATTTCAATTATTCCGGTGAGAATTCAATATTACAGAGACATTATTGTTTTCCCCTAAAAGGGTTAAATTCCTTTTGATAATCACATGAAGACACTTCGTACACACAATAAGCGAAATTATCAAGATCAATAAACTAACCAAACATAGATAAAGTGAACTATTTTCGCAAAAATTTGAAATATGAACTTGATAAACAAGCACTACGAGATTACAGGTATAATGGAAGTAGGTGCTTTAAATAATAAATGGTCAAGTGCGAGTATTACTCTCGCTCAGTGGGTTCCGTACAATAAATATAACTTAACTAGCAAACCCCGCGGCTTTGCTCGCGTAATTTGAAATATGCCAAGTGATATTTATATGTCTAATTTTTATTAAAGGTACTAACTAAATTTTTATTTTATTAAAAGGTAATATTTTATTTTATTAAAAGGTTTTTTTTATTAAAAAGTACTTATTAGTTTTAGGAATAATTCAAAAATTACTATTTAAAACACAGTTTGACTAAACATCATTATTACACTGCATTAGGTAGAAATGAGACTTAAATTAATAAAACGAAATAAAACTAAAAAATGGTAATTTAGAAAATATTTTGAAACTTTTATGCTCAATTAATACGGTCATTTCAAATGAATAATGATTCATTTGAAGTTTTGAATTTTTTAGAAACCATCTTCTTACATCTTAAAATTAACCATCATGTCAAATTCCAAGTCCTGCTACTTCTCTCAACATAAAGGGTTATGTTGAAATAGGAATTGTCACCATTAATTTGCCAACATTAATTTTGAAATCGGTTTGTTATTTCCTAATATTCCACAGAAACTTAATTTAGAAAGCTTTTAAAGGCCTTTTTCAGAACGTTTGTTGTTCCTGTGAACCCCAAGTGGTAGAATCATCGGCATAAAATATAGCCTATGTAGGATCAGAGACTGTTACCATTGATTAGCAGCTATTATTTTTATAATCTGTTTATATTCCCTGAAATTGCATAGAAATCGTAATTTAGGACTTTTTTAGAATGTTTTTCGCACCCAGAGCCTGATTACCCACGGGGCAAATTCCTACCACTAAAAATAAACAGAAAATTTTACCTCATTCCTGGCAGAAATTTTACATGAATACGGCGTTTAGATAAGTCGAACTTTTCTTTTAAAATTTACTGGTGTAAGTGTGCCCCGTTAGTAATCAGGCCCTGTTCGCACCTACATTCGTTTCACCCCTTTTTAATTCGAATTTATTTTCGACAGTCCTTCGAGGGCATTTATATTTTATAAGTAACTAACTACCATGCCATATTTAAAGTTTCTAGCCTTTTCGGTATCACAGAAATCGCAATTTAGAAAGTTTTTTGCTCCTGCAACCCTCTGGTGGTAGTGGCACAGACATAAAATATAGCTTATGTTTGAGCAGGTTCTATCGTCAACAATTTGGCACCATTATTTTTTAAATCGGTTTGGTATTTGATAAGATTGTATAAAAATTGTAATTTATAACGCTTTTCACTCACTTCATTTTTTTTATTTGGAATTTTCTTTCGACTGTTCTTAGAAAGCAGTTGCATCTTCTAAGTAAATACCATGCCATATTTCAAAGAGTTAGACCCATCAGTTGTGCAAAAAACGTAAATTACAACCTGTTTTGCTCTTGCAACCCCCAGATGGTAGTGACAGCAACATAAAATATAGCTTATGTTGAAGCAGGGACTGTCAGCATTGATTTGCAACCATTACTTTTGAAATAGCTTTGGTATTTCCTGAGATTGAGTAGAAATCGCAATTTAGAACGTTTTTAGAACGCTTTTCGCTCATGTTCACCACTTTTTAAATTTCCAATTTTTTCGAAACTGTTCAAGATCACTTATATCTGATAAATATGTGCCTTGGGTAATTTCAAGTTCTAGCTCCTACCGATCACAAAAATCGAAATTTAGAACGTTTTTTTTTTTTTTTTTTTTTTTTTTTGCTCCTGCAACCTCTAGGTGATAGTGAAAACACATGAAATAGCGTCTATGTTAGAGCAGAGACTGTCAGCATCAATTTCCTACCATTACTTTTGAAATCAGTTTGATTCTTCCTGAGATATTTGTGAAAAATCGGCATTTAAAACGTTTTTAGAACGCTTTTCGCGCATTTTCACCCCTTTTAAATTTCAAATTTTTAAAGAAATGGTCTTAGAGATCATTTATACCTAATAAATATACCATGAAAAATTTCATGTGTCTAGGCTCTTCCATAATTCAAAAATCGCATTTTTAGAACGTTTTTTGCTCCTGCATCTCCTCTGGGGTAGTGGAAACAGATATAAAACACAGCCAATCTTCGAGCAGAGCTGTCACCATCATTTTTACACCATTATATTTGAAATTGATTCAGTAATTGCTGAGATTGCATAGAAATCGCAATTTAGAAAGTTTTTTACAACGCTTTTTGCGCATTTTGACCCCCTTTTAAATTTCGATTTTTTTAGGAAATGTCGTTAGAGATCACTAACCTTATAACTAACTTATAATCTTATGACTAACTACAAATCCAAATTTCATGATTCTAGGCCCTTCAGTAACGTAAAAATTACAATTTAGAACGTTTTTTTCTACTGCACCCCCTTTGGGTTAGTGGTACCGACATAAAACATAGCTAATATTAGAGCAAGGATTGTCACCATCATTTTGACGCCATTATTTTTTTAAATCGGTTTGGTATTTCCTGAGATTGTGTAGAAGCCACCATTTAGAACGTTTTTAGAACGCTTTTCGCGCATTTTCACCCCTCTTTAACCCCTTAACCTACAATGGCGGGCGCGTACGATGATCGAGCCAAATGCAAATTCTTCTTACCACTAAAATTTCACAGTAAATATAGTTTAATTTAATCGTCGAAATTCCATGATTAAACAAGGCGAAAATCTCTATTAAATTTTAGTAGTAGCTATGGATTTGCCAAACCGTGGAGCTGTTGAGACGTAAATCGTATGTTAAGTGGTTAATTTCGAATTGCTTAAGAACTGTTCTTAGAAATTCTTTATATCTAAAAAGTAGCTAATATTTCAAATTGCATATTTCTAGGCTCTTCAGTAACGCAAAAATCGCATTTTTAGAACGTTTTTTGCTCCTGCACCACCTTTGAGGTAGTGGCCCCGACATAAAATATAGCCTATCTTGGAGCAAGGGTTGTCACCATCATTTTGACACCATTATTTTTTAAATGGGTTGGTATTTCCTGAGATTGTGTAAAAACCACTCTTTAGAACGTTTTTTAAAGCGCTTTTTGTGCATTTTCACCCCTTTTAAATTTCGAATTGTTTAAGAACTGTTCTTAGACATCATTTATATCTAATAAGTAGCTAATATTTCAAATTTCATATTTCGGGGCCCTTCAGTAACGCAAAAATCGCATTTATAGAACGTTTTTTGCTCCTGCAACCCCTTTGGGGTAGTGGCACTGACATAAAATATAGACTCTTAATTAAATCCAGCATCGATTGAATCTATATTAATATTTGGAAATTTTTCCAGAGAGAAACATTCGCCTTGCATGGAATCTTTTTAACTAGGTTTGCCTTTGAGCCTTTTAAGCAATTAATCTGAAATTTGATTTTCATTTGAAATATTGTATGCAAGGCGAATGTTTCTCTTTGGAAAAGTTTCCAAAATCCCTCAAAATGATGTCTGACCAGACCATCGAACCTCCGCTGCCATAGTGTTTTATTTTCTCGGAAGCTGGATAGTAGGTTGCAGATTCCTGGTTTTCTCCAGCTGAAAGTACGCACAGAATTTGCAGTCAGGATGAACAGAGACACATCAGTGAATAGGATGGTCCCCCATTGATTTCTGGTTCAAAGTCGATTATCTCTGCACCATGCTAAACGGGTTCTCCTGTGTGCAGAAGAGAGCGGTACGCAAGAAGCAGGTCTTATTGCAAACAGACCTCTGTCATGCAGCTTTTGCAAACAATAATCCTTGAAACTCCACTGCCTTTGGCCGCATAAAGGTCACGAGAGAGCTGACAAAACTGTTGCACTCTTCTTACCCCTCGCCGTAATGGACAAACAGCGATTTTCGTTGGCCGTCGTGGCTCTTGGCCCTGCTCGGGCTTTCTCTCTAGGGATCCAGTGTCCTTAAATTGTTTCATAAGTTAGACACGACGCTGGGCGTTACATTGAAGTCTCTAGGGATCTGTACGTGAAACTGCCCTGTTTACTGTCTTCCCTTGATTTGACACGTCATGTCCAGACTTTGGTGGTTACTCATTTTTACTGTTATCTTTTGATTGAATACCATCAAATGTTGCAAAAAAATGCCAATATATACAGCGAGGTGTGCGAGCGAACAAAACACGAAAATTGCCTGTTCTTCTACCCGCTCCACCCATACACACGTGTACGCTTACGTATTCGACACTGAACAGTTCATCTTTGTTTCGAAGCATTACAGTCATTCACGGGAACTTTGATCCGCATTTTCTCTATTTTCATATGCCACACTCTTATTTGAAGAATATTGTTGCAACTAGAGGCAGAAAAGAGAAGAAATGATCCTAAATAATTGTATGACTATCAAAAATTAAGGAATAATAATGATAAAAGCAATAAAAAATGAATTTTTAACCTGGTTCAAAGTTACACAGACATTTAGGGTAACTTTGCACCATATGATAAATATTATCTAAAATAATTCGTTATAAAAAAAGTATTATATTTAGGACAACTTTGAACCCCCAAAAATGTTTTCAGACATGTAAAGACTCCGAATTTACATTTTCCAACATCACAAGATTTGTATAATTTATGATATTACAACAAATATTATGCATGAGAAAAGTGGAAGAAGAGAACCATGAATATTTAGATAAAAAATCTGTTTATTGTTCATATAAAACATAAAAATGTAGTAAAAAACAATTTTCAATGTTTTAACTCAATAATATAGCCATAGTTACAGTAATACATACTTGTACTAGTATTATTCAAACAAAAATAAAAAATGTTTAATGTATGAAATGTCAAATTTGAGTAGCTCCGCCCCGGATAACGCCTTTAAATGAATTTTATGTATTTTATACATATTTGTGAAATTATTTACATGTTATATCTAATGCACACTTTCGGCATTTATATAAAATATACGTGCAAATATGTAAATTTTTTACAGTAGCACCTATAATCAGTAAATTATAAACATCAGTATAACTTTGAGCCGGCTTAAAGTTACCCTGAAAATGTGGTAAAATGTTAGTGCCTTCTTATTTTACATTTTATTGACTATTAATATATAAATACATCATGTAGATAATAATATGTCTGATAAATGAGTATATTGTTACTTACTATGAAAATTTAATTGGATTACAAAAACTTCAAATTAGCATTCAAAATTAACTTGAAATCAGTACTTCACAAAAATAGTTAGATGATGCAATTAATTGCGCATAATGTTGCTAATTTATTTTCTAAAATAAAGAGTAGAAATCCCAGTTTAGAACCTTGCCAACAGAGCACAGTTATGGAGTTTATTTAGCCATTTGGAGTCAAAAATATTGAAAATTAGTAGGTAGTGCAAAGTTACACCCCATGGTTCAAAGTTACCCTGAATGACTGTAGTAGTTTTATCTTTCGTTCAGTACTTTTCATGAAATTCGGTAATATATGCAATTTTCTTAATTTTGAACACGAGTGTTTGTTAACACATTGTATGCGGGCAATTTTTTGAAAATAAGCACTAAATTTACGCTCACATATGCCACTGTAAATTAAAACCTGCTCACAACCAACAAGAGGTAATAATGCTTGGATTATACCTTCTTTTTTCGTCCGTACAAAATTTCCGGTACCAGTAAGAATTTCTGTCCCCAACCCTCTAAAACGTATTTTTACGTGTCCTGCATACAATGTGCATAGCTGCCAACTTGTACGGATTTTTACTACCACTAAAATTTGATAGAAATTTTTGCCTAATTAAATCCCCGAATTGCAGTAAATGTTGATAATTAAATAAGGCAGAAATTCCTGTAAAATTTTAGTGGTAGCAAAAATCCGTACAAGTGGGCAGCTATGAATGTGATATTACAAGCTGTTAGTTTCTTATACATTTATAAAACCTTGTTATTTTTAATTTTAAATATTTATTTATGATTTTCTTGTATGTCAAAATTAGACGTTCTCTGCGTTTTTAAAATGTATAGCATTTTGTTTTAAATAAAGAGCAAGACTATAAATTTGATGTTTTCATAGTTTAACCAACACTTTATTTTTCAAGCTAATTTTCTTTAAACTTACTTTTAACAGGGAAACAATAAGGCCTTAGATTTGGATAGACCACAGCTCTAGTAAGACATTTAAGATCTTTCATATTTGTATCTCTCAGACAGGCTTGTATGCAATCCTATAAAATTAAGAATTGCAAAATAGAATACACAATTTAAATGTAATAAAATGGAAAATCAAACACAATTTTATTTTATGCTACATAAATTCACTTCTACATTTAAATTGATTGTTATATAAATAAAAATGCCAGAGCAATTTATTCTTTACTTTCACTTATTATAACTAGGTGGATCTAACCCCCTACGAGCTACGCTCATCAACCTGTATTGAGACACTGCACACTCTAAAAACATGCTAATTTGATCGGCTTTAAAAAGGTTTCGGAAGATTGAACTATAATAATAATAATAATAAAAAAACAGAGGTGATCACTCTGTAAAGAGGTTTTTATTCATTTTCCTTTGATTGAGGAATTTTAAGGGGACCTTCTACATTAGGAGACAAAAAAAAAAGCACTTATGTTTTTTTGTAAGAAAACTGCATGATGGAACTTTTTGAAAATTTAACAGTTTATTGTACATATCTTAAGGTATACACGGGAACTTTTTTATATTAGATTTTGTTGCTTCTACTCTAAGTTATAAACAAATATGCTCAACCACATTTTTTGACACGGTGCTCAAGATAAAAAAAAAAAAAAAAAAAAAAAAGAACTGCTCAATGGATCATCTTGATTTTTTTTTAGTTAAAGCACTAAAATTATTAAGAAAAAGTTATTAACAAATAAGAACGATTTTCTTTTTTACATTTTTTTTTTTAAATCAGCCATTACATAACTTTTTTTTTAAATAAATTTATGGGTTCCATTAATTTAACTAGAAGTTATACTCACGAAGTTTAGGAAAAAAAAATTATTTTTGTGTTTCAGATAATTCTACAAGCGCTATCATGCCCACCGTCCAGACGAAATTTTTCAAAGCAGTTGAACATATTTGTTTATAACTTAGAGTAGAAGCAGCAAAATCTGATAAAAAAAATTCGCGGGTATACCTTAAGATATGTACAATAAACTGTTAAAATTTCAAAAAGATCCATCATGCAGTTTTCTTACAAAAAAATCAGAAAAAGTGCTTTTTTTGGTCTCCTAATGTAGAAGGTCCCCTTAACCCCTTAACCTACGATTTACGTCTCAACAGCCCACGGTTTGGCAAATCCATAGCTACTACTAAAATTTAACCCCCTCACTGACAAGCCCGTGTTAATACGTTCACTAAGCTCCAGGTTTCACTGCAATACAAGCAATATTTAAAGTAATATAGTTCTATTGATTTAATGTATTTTTAATACATTGAACAGTGATTAATACTTCCAAGGATTGCATTCATATTCGTTATTAAGTTTTTTTATAAAATGTTCAAAAAATCATTATTTTTAGCATTTAAAACGAAATGCAGAGAAAACAACATTACAATTTTGCCCTTTTCCAAGATAGTCGGAGGGTTTTAATAGAGATTTTCACCTTGTTTAATCATGGAATTTCGACGATTAAATTAAACTATATTTACTGTGAAATTTTAGTGGTAGGAAGAATTTACATTTGGCTCGATCATCGTACGCAGGCTATGCCCGTCATTGTAGGTTAAGGGGTTAAGGCCGGATCGGCTGTTGTTAAATATCTACTATCTGTTATTATGCCTGATTGAATAAGATTAATTAAACATTTAAAAAAAAAACTAATATAAAAAGAGCTATGTAAACAGAGTCGTTACCTCCTGGCCTTTTTTTAACAATGCTGTAAGAAAATTGTTTTAAATAACACATTTAAAATATATCGTTTTAACTCATTAAAGCCGGTTGGAAAGAAAAATTGCCGTGTAAAGCGAACAAAACTTTTAAATTTGAATACCAGTATTTTAGTTTGGAAACTTTCACATTATCTAATCTCAAATTTTGAGTGATTAAATATTTAAAAAATTACAATGTGGGAAAGACTGGTGTCGAATAATTAAAAGAGATGTAAAAGAAGCTCGTCGTTAAGGCGACAGTGGACGTTCAAAATCGCAAAAAACATTAAAAAAAAAACATTTTTTTGTTTTTTGGAAAAAAATGTTTTGGGAATCTTCTACTTTCAAATAACAAAAACATTATTCAAATCCGATAATTTTTTGCAGAGTTACAGCTGTTTTTCTAACGTAAACAATAGTTAATCTACACTTAAAATGAAATTTTAAATCCAGTTTTCTCAAAATGAGAATTTTCGCCGGCAGAGTAAGTTCAAAATGCTCCATGCGTCTTAATTTTATACCAATTTTCCTAATACTTGGTAATATTGTTGTTGATATACTTTATTACAAAACTTGCTATTAATATGTGTACATTATTTCATATAAAGGTTTTAAAAAAATATTTTATCATTGAATTTTATCCGAAATGATCAATATTATATGTTTATAATTTTTTTCTTCCAAGATACTTAGATTTTAAAATGTATACCAATTTTTGATATTATAACATAAAGCTAACCTAAAAAAATACAAGTTTCTGAAACAAAATTTAATGTGCATGGAGCATTTTTAATCTGCATCACTAATTAGCATATTATTAATTAATTACTCATTTACATATTAATATTTTTTAATGAAATTAAGAAATTTTCTTAATTATTGCACAAATTATATGTGTATTAAATTTCAAAACAATTGAGCAGAAACTGTAGAAAATGTTTTTGAACGTCCACTGTCGCCTTAATGGGTTAAAACTGATGTAATTTTTACCAAAGTTTTCTTTCTCTTTTTTATATTCATGTGAAAATACTTTTGTTGTTAGAAAGAAAATATTATTTGCAATGTCTTAGAATTCACAACAACAGTTGAAAAAAGTTGTAAATTCTAGGATTTACGAGAAATATATAGGATTTATCATACTTCTGGCTTTTACAAAAACATATATGCTTTATAAAGAAAACAATTCTTTATCCGTAAATAGTCTACCACAGCAGAAAAAAAATCTACGATATTTAAATTTCGAAAAATAAAAATAAAAAGGGAAATTTTAAATACATAGATTAGTTCCAGTCCTGTGATGGCTGGGTTACCCCCCACCCCTGAATACTATGTCTGACCGTTGACACAAAAATGGCTGCTGTTGAAAGCGGATTTTTTTCTGCATGTGTATGGTACCTTAAATTTTGGTACCAATAATTTTTAAAAGTTTTTAACGCTTTATTTTACTGAGATTAAAAATGGTAAAGAAACCTTTTATAAAATGCTGGTGTCTAAAGTTAAGGGACCGTACGTACGTAATTAATCCTGAAGGGAGGGGGCTGAGTTTAGAAAACTGATCCATTTATGTCTGACTATTTGTTTTTTTCAAATTTGGTGCTAAAATTTATTTAAAATGTAGCAAAATAAATCGGAAAAATACTAAAAGAACTACGTTAATTTATTTTTATTTATTTATTTAATTGTAATATGTAAACGTCTCAAATATGGGACACTAGCACAA
The DNA here is from genome assembly GCA_963932465.1 of Maratus speciosus. NCBI lineage: Eukaryota > Metazoa > Arthropoda > Arachnida > Araneae > Salticidae > Maratus > Maratus speciosus. The sequence continues at coordinate 121,575,776 of OZ010793.1, read as the reverse complement.
CGGGTAATCGGATTTCTGAAAATGTTACAGCGTAACATCCTACTTCAATTATGCATTTTTAACTAAAAAATAAGCACAAAATATGAAATTTTGAATACATTATGACAAAATAATGATGATATAAAAAAATTAATTAACAATATGAATATTAAATTCCTTTCGACATGTGCGAGGGAGGAAAGGGTAGCTTTAATATTTCTTGGTTTTAAAATTTTGCAAGTTTTACTTGAAGCTAATTTTACTCAAATTTTAAGAAGCTAAAATGCGACAAACCGGATAAGAGAATATTCGTCAACACTGAATTTGAATGACAATCGAGCCAAATTAGTTAGCTATAGCCAAGTTGGCAAAATTTATGGTTACTTATATTTGATCGCCAAAATTGGCGATATTTCTCCAAGTGACGCCAAGCTTGGCGAGAATTTGAAGCTAACGGATATTAACAATATTTAAGCATTGCGTGGCTGTGCACGGTGCAAATGGCCGGCATTTTGAAACAAGATGGCGGATGAAGCTGGCCAACGAGCTCGGTCGGGACATTGGTATGCACTATGAGTACAATCAATCTCATCCAAATCCGTTTATAAATACGAGAGTTACAGCATCATGAAAATCAGATTGTTTCAAAATGTCAGCCACCCTAGAAATTCAAACTGCTATATCTCAGTGATTATTTACATAATTCGATCTTGAGACTTTGCTCCATGTGAAATATAGTGGACCAATGGTTGCTTTAAAACCTTAAAGGCAAACTCCATCCTCTTTGTTCTACAGGAACACGATATAGTCTGACCCTGCGTTATAAATTAGCAGTCGTTATTCGTGCTTTTCGATGCAATTCATTTCTAACCTAAATTAATATTAATCCTACACTGCACATTTTTTGCTTTTGAAATTATGTTTTTTAATACTCATATTTAGTATAAGATACCACAATTTTTAAAGAGTAATTCTTCACCTTCTTTAGTAGCAGACATCTCTAATTATATAAGTCAATTATCTATATTTCAATATAGTGGTAGCTTGGAATTGAATGTAGGTATTAAAGCCTAACCCTTATCAGACGCTAGTTTTTTTATACATAATTTTATTTTTATATTCTATTGAAACCTCCATATTTTAAAAATAGATTTTGTAATAAATTTCACTTGCACATGTTATCAAACTAAATCTAAAACTGTTTCTTAAAAAAAAGTGGTGATAACTAAATAAAATTCGTGTAAGAGATGCTGGTTTTGATGCCACGTGCGAAGTTACATAGGACAGATAAGGGTTAAATTTTAATTTATTCACATGCATGTATTACTGAGAAGTATAGGGTTAACGTTCCTTTTAAAATTAGACATCATTAGTGCTTACATGGTAATACCAAATGAATATTTGCAAATTAACTGTCTCAGCTCCATTTTATGCAGGAGTCTCATTTGCTTCCTTAATAATATTAACTGGACAAACAATGGCACTACACATTATGAAAACTGCAAATACAAATATGTATATGTGTTTTAACAAATAATAATAATAGTTAAAAACATTATACCTTTTTTGAAAGTTGTCCTCGTCCCTTCTGTTTTTTCCATATAGCTAGATAATCACGACATTTAGTTTCATACGGAGCGGGAGAATTCTGTATACGTTGCTGAAATAATTTTAAATATAATATGAAATTCAGAAAATATTTAGTAAAAAGTATAATAACAATAAATTTAGCTGAGCACAACAAAGTGCAGTGTAGGTGAAAGTAAGATAAAATTCGATACTTTATAATTAAATGCTTTGAATACAGAATTTGTAACATAATTTAATGAGTAAATACTCGTTACTTACTTACTCTCAAACGAAAAGAATTGTTAAAAATAATAATAATAAATCTAAACAATAAATTTAGCTTTTACAGGGCTCGTAAAGGTCCCGATATTTTCCAGGTAACATACCAATACTTCTTTTTATAAAAAAAAAAAAAAAAAAAAAAAAAAAAAAAAAAAAAAAAAATTCTAGTTTAAACGGGCGAAATTTTGCATTATTTAAGGGGACCTTCTACGTTAGGAGGAAAAAAAAAACACTTTTTTATGATTATTTTGTAAGAAAATTGCAGGATGGATCTGTTTGAAATTTTAACACTTTACTGTACATATCTTACGGTATACACAAGAATTTTTTTTATTAGATTTTATTTTCTTCTACTCTAAGTTATAACCAATATATGTTCAACCACATTTTTTGACACTGTGAGCAAGATTTAACAAAAGCTACTCAATGGATTATCTTGATTTTTTTTTAAATTAAAGCTTATTTAATTGCCTTCCATATGAATTAAAGATTTTACTAAAATATTAATATTAAAAATGTTATTAACAAATAGGATAGAATTTTTTAAACTTTTTTTTTTTTTAATCAGCCATTACATAATTTTTTTAAATAAAAGTATGGGTTCCTTTAAATTAACTAGAAGCTATACTCACGAAGTTTACGAAAAAAAATATTTTTGTGTTTCAGATTATTCTACAAGCCGCTATCATGCCCACCGTCCATACGAAATTTTCCAAAGCAGTTGAATATATTTGTTTATAACTTAGAGTAGAAGCAACAAAATCTAATAAAAAAATCCCTGTCGGCCCGGCCTACAGGCGGAAGTAGATTTCGAAGTTAAGTATACTAATTTCACAAACAAAAATCAAATCATGATTAGCGATAAACCCACTTTACCAATTTTATCTGGCCGCTTTTGACGAGTTTTTATTTCATTTTTATATAATAACTGGTTTTATCAGAATCATGTTAGGGCGGTAGTCAAAAAAATACTTTTCCATTCTCGAACTCGAAATTTTCTGGCATAACTCCAGATTCATTTTTAATAGGAAAAACATGAAACTTGTTGACGTGATTTTTGAAGAGATTTATAAGCGACCTGTGTTTTTAATTTTCGTTCAATTAATTAAAACTTGATATATAAACAATTATTTTCTCAGTAAGACAATATTTTTTGTTTCTAACACAATCACTTCGGGAAATTCCGTTCAAAATGCCCAATTTGACATCATTCTTTGAAATATATTCTGCCTCTGTAAAAAAATCGATCATTACGGTACATTATATAGTTTCTGAATAAGCGAATCTACCAATTGGATGCGTTTGAGAGCAAAAATGAATTTAAAAATGAGTCAGAAAATAAGCAGTTTGGATTTGAATACTCCCTTAATACGATGATTTTTCCAACATAATCCGCTTCGGGAAATTCGGTTCAAAAAGCCCACTTTGAGAGCATGTTTTAAAATATATTCTGCCTCTATCAAAAAATTGACCATTACGGTACATTATATAGTTTCTGAGTAAGAATAGGTACCAATTGGAAGCCTTTGAGAGTAAAAATGGATTGTAAAATGAGTCAGAAAATAAGCAGTTTGGATTTGAATACTGCCTTACTAAGATGATTTTTTTCTTCAACCGCTATGTATTTTTAATTTGTGCAGAATTACGAAAGTTATATTGTCCTGAATAAAGTGATATATATATATATATATATATATATATATATATATATATATATATATATATATATATATATAACCATTAATTAAACATAACCTACCACCGTCAATTATTATGAATTAAAGCTGTAAGTATTTAAAAAAAAAATATGATAAGAATTATTATGGAAGAAAAAAGAAAAAAGTGGACACCGACAAAAATTGAAAAGCTTATACATTGAATTACGTTATCAAGGGCACAGAATTCAATGATATAAGCAAAATGGTCGTTTTTTGTGGGAAAAATAAGCTAAAGCTAAAAATTATTTTCCCCTGTGCCCGTACAACCACTAAAATCAAGTGAATTGATTAAAAATGAAAGCAGAATAGAAACAAATAATATGAAAAGGAAGAATCAATAAAACGTATTTAAATATTTATAGGATATAAAATATAAATAATAAACACCATACCGATTAATATTTCAGTATTTTACAAAAATCCATGCGCACATGTCTACCAGTATATCAAAGAGATTAAGGTGAATAAAACAGTTAAGAAATCACAGTAAATGATACCAAAGGATGCAGTTAATACATTTTCAAATAAAATTTGAAATACCTTGTAAAACACATTTAATCTAATATAAAATAAATAGATATTAATTACATTATTTAAAATGCACTATTAAATTAATAATAACAGTTTAACAATATCGTCAAAATTTAGCTAAAAATACCCCCTGGTGTATAAATTATAACTGAAATGGAGCTAGAAAAATTAAAAATTAGAGCTATCTTAAAGAGACAAATATGGTGCTGCCATCTATTATTACTTATATTAAACATCTATCGCAAGATAAATATTTGTAAGCATTTGAATGTAAATAACTGTTTAAACAGCAAAACCAAACATATCCTTATATATAGAGAATTATAAACCTAATATAAACCACACAATGTATTTAAAAACTATTGTTAATAAAATTTAAAAGCATACAACATATTCTATTAGCTAACTTATTTAAACTAAACTAAGAATTTAAATAATTCTAGAACATTGATATATAGCATATAGCTATATTCTATATAACAAAATAAATTCAGTAATAATTAATATAAATAATTATTAAAAATAATATAAAAATTATTTTTTAATGAATTATATATAAGATATTTATAAAATGAACAGGAAATAAAAAACATGTGGAAGCATATAGAAGGTTAAATGATACTTAAATTCCCATTACTTAAAAAGCACAAATATAGAATGTGGATTATTTTCAGACATCCATAAAAATCCATAAAGTATGAATGTGGGACATTCAAAAACATTAAACCGATAATAAATATTAAAAAGAATAGAGGAATAATAATAAAAATAATTACCCAATTTTAATGCATACAGTATAACTATATTTATATTAAACATACTTATATGGATATTATTCACTATAAGAATGGCATACTATTAGTAATTAATATGATATTGTCCTTAGTAAATTAAAATTTAATAACAAATAATTGTAAATTAGATTAATCAATAATTAAGCTAATTATAATATTAATGAAATTCTCCAATTTCATATAAAATATCAAATCAACATCCATATAAAATACGTAACAAAAATATAGTAATAATGCAAGAGCCCACATTTTTTTTTTTTTTTTTAATAATTAACCATTGCGTATTATCCAGAAAACACCACCCTCCTCCGTACTCTAACATCTACCCACCCAACCAACCTATAATTTTTTTTTATATTATTTTACAATTTTTAATTTTTTATAGATATTTTTTTATTTTATAATTTTTTTTGTAATTTTGTTTACGCATGTGTTAATTTGTTTTTATAGATCATGTAAGAAAAGTACTAATTGTATATTAATGAATATATGAATTTTTTTGGAAAACCATGATTTAATGCATCATAAATTAGTTTTTTAATATTATTGTTAATTAGAGGAGAAGAACATAAACATTTTATTCTATATAAATGATTAAGTATTATATTACGAAATACAGAATGATGTAGACAAGTTTTAAAATTTGTAAATGTATTTATTAACTGTGAATTTAAATTCTTTACGTTTGTCATATAAATCTGTGATTGTTTTATTGTCTTTTATTGTAATTTTAAGATCTAAGAAGTTAATTGTATTGTTAGATAAAAGGTTTTCCGTAAATTCCAAATTAGTGGGATAATCAACTGGAAATCGAGTAATTGCAGATTGATCAGTATCAATTAAAATGATATCATCAATATAACGATGTAAATGTAGATTATTATTAGTAAAATTACGTTCATAATGAGATAAGTATAAATCTGAGAGTAAACTGGAAGTACAACCGCCTTGTGGTATACCGACATGCTGTAAATATAAGGTATTATCTTGCAATATATAATTATTATAGATAATGAAGTTAGTTAAAGATTTAAAATATGCAATATCTATATTAGATGGTAATTCCAGTTTTTTATAATACTTTTTAAATAATGCATTTATAATTTTATGTAAATCTAATAGGTCTATATTATTAAAAAGATCTTTGAAGTCATATGTCGTTATATTACAAACAGAATGAAGATTTTTTAAAATATTAACAAGTTGATAGCTATTTTTTATACAATGTGTATTATCATTGTTTGTATTAAGTACATATAATTGATTAAGAATTTTTAAGAGAAGTGTATTGGCTTTATTATTATATGTATTGCAACCAATAGTAACAGTCCTAAATTTAATAGGAGTTTTATGAAATTTGGGAATAAGAACTAAATATGGATAATTAAAATTAGTAGATAAAATATTTAATAGTTTATAATAAGTTCGAATTTTACGATTATTTACAATTACATTTTCATTAGTTTTTTGAAATGACTTATTAGAAGAAATAGAAGTTGTAAGAAGTTGGTGATAATATGATTTACATATAATAGCATAATTGTTAGGAGATTTGTCTACATATGTAATAACGAAGTTGTTATGTAATTTAGTAATTTGTTGGAAATAATGCTTTGTATTAATAGAAACCAAATCAGCAATATTATTTTTTAAAGCCAAAGTTAATTTTTCAATTACTAATATCTTCCATTGATTAAAATATTCAATAGGCTTATTATAAGAGATAGAAATTTTATAAATAAAAATATCAATATCATATGTAAACTGTTTGATAATAGATTTAACATTAAATTTAGATGGAAGTCTATATTTAGTACCATAACCCATTAGTTGTTTCAATTTAAAATCATGAACAATATCAAGATTTCCAGTGATTATATGTCCATGATCATTGCTTATGTATTTTTTTAGAGTGGGGTCTTTTCAGTTACACGGAAAATTACTTGCAGCAGATGTATTTTTTGAAAATGTATTGTAGTTAAAAATCATTCTCCCAATTGTATTCGGATATTTAAAGGTTTTTGATATATGAAGATTATTGATAGGAAAAAAACAATTTTTATCATTAATTATAGAATTGATATTAATTTTATTAAATATGTGATTTGAAAAAGTAATTATCATTTGAGTATTCATGTTCTGAATTTTGTGTTTTTTTTTTGTAAATTAATATTTAAAAGATTAACCCTACTCATAATAAGGTCAAAGTAAATATCAGAGAAATGTTTAGAGAAAGATTTACTTAGAAAGACATTTAAATGTTGTACAAGCTGTTTCTTTTTAATAGCAAAGATGTTTTTACGAATTAACAACCAGTTATAATTCTCTAAGTAATTTCGTTGAAGATCATTAATTTGTTTTGTGATAGATTTTTTGGAAACTACAACTGATGATGAACCCTTTCCGCGTTTATTACGTGTTGTTTTAGCATTTAAATTATGATTAAGAGTAGGATAAATTGGAGAATAATCAATATTGTTATTCATAGATGTGAAGACTTTGACAGTTGTGCTAAATACTTCACTGTTAAGTCCATAAGGATAAATTGTGTTATAATATTTCATATATGATGATTCCATATAGAGACGTTCTGATTTATTTTTTAGAATTTGAAGGATTTCAATTGTCGTATTTTTAAATAGATGTTTATGAAAATGTTGAATTTCAGCTGTAGATTGTATATTTTTTGCTTTGTTATTATTAGAGTCAGAACGATGATGATTGATTCGTTTATGAATTGGACCTGATGTTTCACCAATATATTTCATATTACATAAGTTGCACTTTATACTATAAATAACATTAAATGCTTTACAAAAACTTGAATAATTAGGATCTGAGACATTTTGTGTCTGAGCAGCGTATGGACATGTCTTGCACCGAGAATCATAGCACTTACGAAAAAATAAAGGACGAGGGGGAGAGTATAAATGGTCGCTGGATGACGATCCAGGAACAACCCAATTATTATTCCTGTACCGGGCACTACACTGCATAGATGCTGAGTGTATCTTGCCAGTATCGAGATGTTTACTAAGAACTGCCATATAAAAATTGTGTATGGAAAATGCAATAATTGCCATAAAAATAAGAAATTTTAATAATAAAAATTAATAATTTAATTAAATAAATTAGCCTTGATTAAATAATAAAACATGAGTATGAAAAAATATATACAATATTTACAATAATAGAAGCAGAACGCAGAAACAATCTTCAAATTATCCAAAACCAAATTATGATAACCCAAATAACGTAGATTAATAATAGCAAGAAACCACTAGACTCTTTTATAACAAATAAGTCAAAAAAGATCCGCATAACATCCAAATCCTAGAACAACTATAACCATACAAAGACAACCAAAACGCTTACCCAACTAACTACTCAGATCAAAGTAATATGAATTTAAACTAAAGCAAATTAAAATTAAATCCATGAATAGAAATAATTATTGCTACCATATTAATGTATATATAAAATGATTATCTCTACAGAATAATGTAAAGCGATAGCAAAAATAGAAAATATATAGGACAATATCATACACTAACTACAAGAAAATTCATATAAAATCATAACTAGAAAATTAAAAAAACATTAAATAAATCGTTGCAATGATAGGAATGAAAAAATTAATGGAATCCTAAAATAGGTATCAGATAACTACATGGTAGAAATCATATTGATAATACACATAGATAGTGCGCTAATTGCAGCAATGATCTAAGCGTATAATATTTAAAAGATTGCTAAATAATTTAGCGACCTGGGAATATATAAAAATATATATAAGATACCTTAAGGAAAAAATACATCAAAATGAATTGTTGACATTCAAAATGAAAAGATATTTAAAAATATCGTAAAATGCATACATTCATAATTACTTGCGCAAATGCATCATAGTAATTTGAATGCTAATATATAACCATTAATTAAACATAACCTACCACCGTCTGTAAGTATTTAAAAAAAAATATTATAAGAATTATTATGGAAGAAAAAAGGAAAAAGTGGACACCGACAAAAATTGAAAAGCTTATACATTGAATTACGTTATCAAGGGCACATAATTCAATGATAAGCAAAATGGTTGTTTTCTGTGGGAAAAATAAGCTAAAGCTAAAAATTATTTTCCCCTGTGCCCGAACACCCACTAAAATCAAGTGAATTGATTAAAAATGAAAGCAGAATAGAAACAAATAATATGAAATGGAAGAATCAATAAAACGTATTTAAATATTTATAGGATATAAAATATAAATAATAAACACCATACCGATTAATATTTCAGTATTTTACAAAAATCCATGCGCACATGTCTACCAGTATATCAAAAAGATTAAGGTGAATAAAACAGTTAAGAAATCACAGTAAATGATACCAAAGGATGCAGTTAATACATTTTGAAATAAAATTTGAAATACCTTGTAAAACACATTTAATCTAATATAAAATAAATAGATATTAATTACATTATTTAAAATGCACTATTAAATTAATAATAACAGTTTAACAATATCGTCAAAATTTAGCTAAAAATACCCCCTGGTGTATAAATTATAACTGAAATGGAGCTAGAAAAATAAAAAATTAGAGCTATCTTAAAGAGACAAATATGGTGCTGCCATCTATTATTACTTATATTAAACATCTATCGCAAGATAAATATTTGTAAGCATTTGAATGTAAATAACTGTTTAAACAGCAAAACCAAACATATCCTTATATATAGAGAATTATAAACTTAATATAAACCACACAATGTATTTAAAAACTATTGTTAATAAAATTTAAAAGCATACAATATATTCTATTAGCTAACTTATTTAAACTAAACTAAGAATTTAAATAATTCTAGAACATTGATAATATATAGCATATAGCTATATTCTATAAAACAAAATAAATTCAGTAATAATTAATATAAATAATTATTAAAAATAATATAAAAATTATTTTTTAAGGAATTATATATAAGATATTTATAAAATGAACAGGAAATAAAAAACATGTGGAAGTATATAGAAGGTTAAATGATACTTAAATTCCCATTACTTAAAAAGCACAAATATAGAATGTGGATTATTTTCAGACATCCATAAAAATCCATAAAGTATGAATGTGGGACATTCAAAAACATTAAACCGATAATAAATATTAAAAAGAATAGAGGAATAATAATAAAAATAATTACCCAATTTTAATGCATACAGTATAACTATATTTATATTAAACATACTTATATGTATATTATTCACTATAAGAATGGCATACTATTAGTAATTAATATGATATTGTCCTTAGTAAATTAAAATTTAATAACAAATAATTGTAAATTTGATTAATCAATAATTAAGCTAATTATAATATTAATGAAATTCTCCAATTTCATATAAAATATCAAATCAACATCCATATAAAATACGTAACAAAAATATAGTAATAATACAAGAGCCCACATTTTTTTTTTTTATAAATAATTAACCATTGCGTATTATCCAGACAACACCACCCTCCTCCGTACTCTAACATCTACCCTCCCAACCAACCTATAATATTTTTTTTATATTATTTTACAATTTTTAATTTTTTATAGATATTTTTTTATTTTATAATTTTTTTTGTAATTTTGTTTACGCATGTGTTAATTTGTTTTTATAGATCATGTAAGAAAAGTACTAATTGTATATTAATGAATATATGAATTTTTTTGGAAAACCATGATTTAATGCATCATAAATTAGTTTTTTAATATTATTGTTAATTAGAGGAGAAGAACATAAACATTTTATTCTATAAATGATTAAGTATTAAATTACGAAATACAGAATGATGTAGAAAAGATTTAAAATTTGTAAATGTATTAACTGTGAATTTAAATTCTTTACGTTTGTCATATAAATCTGTGATTGTTTTATTGTCTTTTATTGTAATTTTAAGATCTAAGAAGTTAATTGTATTGTTAGATAAAAGGTTTTCCGTAAATTCCAAATTAGTGGGATAATCAACTGGAAATCGAGTAATTGCAGATTGATCAGTATCAGGTAAAATGATGTCATCAATATAACGATATAAATGTAGATTATTATTAGTAAAATTACGTTCATAATGAGATAAGTATAAATCTGAGAGTAAACTGGAAGTACAACCGCCTTGTGATATACCGACATGCTGTAAATATAAGGTATTATCTTGCAATATATAATTATTATAGATAATGAAGTTAGTTAAAGATTTAAAATATGCAATATCTATATTAGATATATATATATAAAATTTTTTACTGAGGGTGGTTTTGGGTTCTAGGGGTCATGATCGGTGTAAATCTGAAAAACTTTTTCAGAAATTCCAACATAGGAACGATCCCTATAGGTAGTACTTCATACGAAATCTACCTAAAAAATTGTCGTGTATACCTTAAGATATGTACAATAAATTGTTAAAATTTCAAAAAGATCCATCTTGCAGTTTTCTAACAAAAAAATCATAAAAAGGTGCTTTTTTTGTCTCCTAATGTAGAAGGTTCCCTTAAAGATAATTTCTATAAGAAAATACTAGAACCGAAGAATGTCCTGATCTGTAAATTCCAGGACGCATACGAGCACTGTTTTATGGGCACAACAGTTTGTAGTGTAGGTGAAAGTAGAGTAAAATACGATACTTTATAATTAGTTGTTTTTTGAATGCAGAATTTGTAATAGAATTTACTGCGTGAATTCTTGTTACTTTTCCAAACTCTCAAACGAAAAAATTGTAAAATAAATAAATTCTAAACAGTAGGGGCAGCAGGTTCCCGGAATTTCCCGATGAATGGGAGATATTTTTCCGTTATTTGAAAAAAATTTCGTTTCATGTCTGGAGAATTTCAAGATATTTTCAGCGCTTAAGTTAGTGATTTTTTTTTTTTTTTTGTGTGTGTGTGTGTTTTGAGAAGAAAAGATTATTCATAAATACTCAGTTTCTAAGAAGAAAAGTGTACGCAGCAGAGTTACGGGAACACCCCTAAAATTTAGCAAAACTGTATGATCTCTGATAATTTTTACGTTATGTTGGTGCATTTGTACCATTTTGAGGGACCAAAATACTGATAAAAACTGCATTTTCCGTACTTTAGCAGAACATAATCAACCGAAATACGCAGGTCAATTTACAGATTTTTTTTTATTAGAGAGCTAATGCAATAATTTCATTATAAATATAGAATTTGTTTATACAATTTCTATTGAAAAGTGCTTCTATAGAAAAAAGCGAAATTACCCGATCTTAACCTGCCGGTGGCGTAAGACCGCATGGATATGTCAACCTTACAGGAAATCAAGTGTATAGACTTATTTTTGAAAAAGGGAAAAATATATTACAGTAGAGTGCCGATTATCCGAACAAGACGGGACCGACCCTAGTTCGGATGAGAAAAAGTTCGGATAAATGGACAGACAATTTAAGGGCTGTTTCTGACTATACTAAAGCCTTCACACGATATCTAAGCTTAGGACTGGCAGCACCAGTTAGTGCTGGCATGTTTAAAAATTGTTTTGTTTTGCTTTTAGTCTTTTTAACCTTTTTCTTTCTCTTTTACATTTTTAGTAATGTAAAAAAGAATTTAATGTAAAAGAGATATAATGTAAAAGAGAAATTAATGTAAAAGAGAATCCCCCCCCCCCTTTTTTCATCATTTTCTGAACTCCAGAGATTATAATTTAAGCAAAAAAGCTTTTGATTGTTGCTTGCTTCAACTAAGACATTCTTTTCAATGCTGCCATATCTCTAATTCTTCCTAAAAACGTTAGTTGAATAGGATCAGCATTCTTATGCCATTCGAGCCATTTCATAGCTATTTTCAAACATTTAAAGGCTTCGTTATGAGATGGACACGGGTTATTTTCGTTTTTGTTCAATTTCTTTTTTATCTTGAATCCCATCTACAATCTCATCCTCATTTATGGGGGTCCGGGACACATTTTCAAATAATTTTAGGGTTCCGTACTTAAAAAGTAAAAACGGAACCATAATACGATCACTCCTGTGTCTTTCTGTCACAGCCATTTTACTCGTAAACTATGAAACGTGGAAAGTTCAAATTCGGGGAAATAATAAAGAGCATTGACCCACATATTTTCAGCTTGATAAACATTCATAAATATATTTAGTAAAAATGTAGAGAGGCTAATTATGGTACTTGAAAAAAAAAAATTCTTTGTACATCATGTGGGGTATAGTGTGAAAGCTTTCGTAATGCTGAACTCAAAAATACATTCCTCTTAATTTTTGGTATTATATTTTCAAAGATATTGTCGAAAATGTACCGCAAAAATATGTCCCCCTCCCATCTAATTCGGAATCTACTGAAAATAAAATTAGGAAAAAATTAGAGGTAGTAGACGTTAATTTAAAACTTGCTGGAAAATTATAGCGATCACCATAGGTCACACAGTTTTTGAGAAAATCGCATTTTTCTGATACACACAAATTTCGATTTACGGGCATTCAGAAAAATTGTTGAGCATCGCTGGATGTACCTATCATAGCAGAAGTATAAAAGCATTGTTGATAATGAATTTCGAAAAAAAAGCATCGGTAATTAGCCGAGATATTAACCCTTAAATATACGGCCAGTTTGGACATACACAATGACAGGGGCGGCGTACTGTATGCCTAGTTAATAACTTTTAACGATATATATGTGTAATGTAATGTCCAGTAACAGTATAAAAGCAATAAATGCCAAATTGTTAAAAACATACAAATTTCAGGGGTCTCAGGACTCTAAAAATTGGAAAAAATAAAATAAAATGCCATTTTCAACATTTAATATCTTAAAATGCATATGATTTTAAAACACAATTTTAATTGAGATGAAAGATATAAGTACGTTCTTTCATTTCACGTATTTAAAAAATTGCAAGATGCAGAATTAGTATTTATAGGGGGCTCGAAACTGTTAGACATTTGTCGAACAGAAGATTGGCATATAAAATAAATATTCCAACTAGAATGAAAATTTTAGTGCTTACTTATACTTCAGATTGTAATAATTACCCTGAACTTAAAAATATTTGTATTTAAAGCATATATTTTTAATGCAATGTTGCATTTAGCTAATAGAAAATTTTGAAAATTTCAACAGTACATACTTGCCAACTTATCCCTTAAACTTCCGTAAAATGGGAGTTAAATTGACCCAGGTTAAACACATTTCGAACCAGAAATTTGCTAAAGAAATTAATTCAAATAGATTTCATAGAGAAACATGATTTTAAATATATAATGACACATCGAATAAATTTTCTGGTTAATAACGCGTATAACCTGGGTCAACTTAACTCACATTTTACGGAAGTTTAGTCGAATGTTGGCAAGTATGACAGTATAATCACCTAAAAAAAAATTTTTTTTTTGAACAACAAAAAGGAAATTTTCGGTTCAGTTTATATAGACTAACATGAAATATACGTTTTGAAAATTTCATGAAAAAATATTCAGAAGTTTTTGAGGTATCCTGCGCGTTATGTCCAAAAAACGACATTTCGAGAAAAAGGATTTCAAAGTTCCGGAAACGCCGCTTCAGCTATTGAGCGAATATAATTCTAAAAGCCATTATTTCTGGTCTAATGGGAATTTCAAGGAAACAATTATATCAAAATGTTCAGAAAAGATAGGAGTTTAACATCTAAAAAAATTAAAATTTCTAAAATTTTGAAGCTTTAAGAGTCCTGCGACCACTTAACTCTTTCCGGCGCGGAGTAATTCTGTTTATAAATTTATGAAATAATGGACTGACACCAGAATTGATAAACGAACTTATTAAAAATATGAACTTGCTTATTTTCACGTACATGATAAAAGGAAAATTTTAATTAAATAATCTTGGCGCCATTTGACAGTTTTGGAATTAAAATTAGGTGTCCTTTTTTTAAGGACACCGCCCTCGAAAGGTTTAATTAGAATAAATCACATAAATACTGTGGTATTCGCGGCGAGTTTGCATTGAGTGTATCTCTCAATACGCCTCAAGTGACTTTAAAAGTTAATCAAAAACCTATCTGGAAAAACGCGGCACTAACCAAGGTGGCGTTGCAACTTTACGACCTCCTTTCGAAGCGCGCTTAGCACAATGCCAAATTTAAACTTTGAACAAAGATTTTGTTTTAGCTACACTGTAGAAATAAAGGTTACTTCTAGGCTGAATTTAGTTTTATGAAATGCCAAATGAAGATTAAATATGCACTGCTTTTATTGTCAGTTCTGAATTAAGTTCATCATAAACAGATTAGGATAATATTAAAAAACGAGTTATACAGAATAACTATATTTGATAATATTTAGGTTCCATAACTCTTTGAACTTTCATGATATATCCATTTACACTTTTCTAATATATACTGTTATACCTAACCCTACGTTGTATAGTTTTTACAAAGTCTTAGTATTCATTTAGCAACGGTTTTTTTTTTATAATACAATTAAAAATTCATATATTTATTCTACGGAACCCTCTGTGCGCGAGTAATACTCGCACTTGAACGCTTATTTATTTATTGAGTTAAAATTTCGAAAATTTTTGTGATGATTAACTATATCATTTGTAAATAAAAACATATGATAAAACTTCTCATAATTAAAAAAAATAAGTAAATTTAAATTTTATTAAAAAAGTGAGGTAGTTTAAAATCGTTATAACTCGAAATATTATTTGTAAAATTTCAATTTTTTTGCATTTAAATAAACAGAAATATATAAGTTTTAATATAGATTCAGCATTTTAAAAAATATAAATTTAAATAAAAATGAAAAATATTTAAAGTAAAAATTTGAAAAAAAAAATGACGTACCTTTTTTAAAAAAATCATATTTTCAAAAGTAAATATTTTTTCAAATTTGCTGAATCAAAATTAAAGTAAAACAATTGAAAAAGACATGTTCCAAGTTTGAACCATTTATCTTTAACGGTTCTTGACTTATAACAATTTAAATGCGAGAAATGGTGGAAAAACCCACCATGAATAAAACGCATTTTCGCAAAAAAGTCGTTTTCATGACAACCATTGCTTGAAAGCTAGATTTTGAAAACTAACTAAAACTTAAAAAGGAATATTTCCTGTTCCAATTAAGATAGAAACATGGTTTAAACTTCATTTTAAGCAGAAAAAAACAGAGAAATTTTTAATGTAATAATTTTTTTAAAAAAAAATTTAAGATTTTTGTGTCCCGGACCCCCTTAAAATCTGATATCCAGTGTATGTACGTCACTATTTAACGACTCGTTAATTTCATTTTCTTCATAGCTTAAGCTTCTTCATATCTCCTTTATTGTCTTCATTCCTCATTTTTTGATCCACTATCAATTTTTCTTTATTTAAAATTTTATTCCAAGCCAATGGATAATTGGGAGTTCGGTTAAAAAATTTTTGGGGAGAAATAGGCTGCTCGGATAACTAAAAGTTCGGTTAAAAATTTTTTTGGGGAGAAATAGGCTATTCTGATAATTGGAAGTTCGGTTAATTGGAGTTCCGATAATCGGCGTTCTAATGCATTTTACAACTTTAACAGACAGACCTTAACTCAAAATATTTTCATTTTTAGACCATTGATTTTAAATTTAAAGAGAGATTGATAATTATTTTCAATGCAATTAGATAAATAAAAGAAAAAAATAAACTCACCTCTCTATCAGCTTTAAGAAAATCATAATCACTCATGCCTTTATAGTTTTAAGCGCATTACATTCAAGAGTTTTTTATCGGTTCTTTAACCCTTAAAGCAGCAATGTTTTATTTTGTTTCGAAAAAATTATATATGATTCTCTGAAATGTTTATTACACAGGAAAAATAATGAAAAAAAAAAAAATCAGAGATACATTTTTCATATAATACGTCAATTTTTTCTTCTGTTGCACATCTGCAATACAAGTAAAAACTTCTGTCGTGTGGCTGTTTTACGCAAAAATATTGCAAATTAGTTAATATTTTAATAAATATGTTTCCAAATACCTTATTTTATATAATTATTTATTTTAAAAAACTTAACCCTTTAATTCCCACGATAGAATACATTCTAGAAATTCCGTAGTTCAGAGAATCTGACATTACACCAGAAAGTTTCAATGGTTAAGGCTGTTCTTATCTTCTCTGTTCAACAAGCGCAAAACGTTTTGACACATTTACAAATTCAATTTTTAACGAAAAGGTATAAAATTGGAAAGCCTGGCCATGGAAGCGATTTGGAATTGAACTGTTTTTTCCTTTTTTTGATCAATCAATTACCTATTGAGTTATAAGCGAATTTGATCACGTGTCAAACCCGTTTTTCGCCCTTTCTCGAGTGCTCTATTGCATTTGCAAACGAATGGAAAAAACAGCTCAAATACGTAGTTTCTGAACAACAACACCAGTGTTTTAAATGTTTTATTATTTTCTTGTATAAAACCGCCACCTATTTTTATTCCCTATTTATTTATAATAATTATAACCACTGTATTATAACCATATGATGGAATACGTTCTAGAAATTACGTAGCTCAGAGAATCTGACTTTACACCAGAAAGTTTCAAGGATTAATTTCGCTTTATTTAAATACGGAATGTGTGTGATAAATTAAAGCAAATATTGCTGTTTTAATTTTCTGGTGTGAATTAGGTATACGCGAATAATTAAAAAAAATATATTAAATTCAAAACACTGTTATTTGCATATATGCAAAGCTGCGCACTAAAGGGTTAAGCATTGGTTTCATATATCCGTTGTCCTATGTAGGATATCCTATCTTACTCTAGGAAAATGAAGATAGTAAAGTAAGTTTAACAATTTGCTTTATATTATTGTGGGATATTTTAGATGGTGTGCCCCCACACAAAATGCTAATTATTTTAATAGTGAGGTTTAAAAATAAACTGGTATAAAAAGTAGTTGTAACAAGTAGGTATTATCTGTACAGCATACATAGTCCATGAGATGACACTTTCATGTCACAAATAGCCACGGGTACCACAGAGATTATGGTGGTAAAATTGTGATGTTCGTCTTATTATTACTCTCAAATAGGCATCATTTGGTAACGCTTCTGAGATACTTTTGTGACTTTTGCGTTTTGGGTAATCTCAAGATAAAAAAAAAAGCATTTGCAAAAAATTCATTTAACATAGGAGCGAAAAACAGCATTCCTGACACTTCTTGATGCTTGTTAACCCTTTATAGCCGACGATACTTTAAAGTACCATTGAAATAACTTGTTATAAAATTCATTTAATACATCGATTAGTAGTAATACATTTTAGAATGAGTTATACATACTTTACTTTATCTTAGTCCAAAAGCATTACTGATTGAACAAAAGAAACATATTTTTAAAAGGATGACTTATTTTTCATTTGACACTCTTCAGCTTTCTTGACGTTGAAAGATTGAGGGTGAAAAGTTTCAGTTCAGAATTTTTTCTATATTTCTATTGTAAGAGCATTATATTTGTACATTTCCCAATCATTTGGATGATAAGTTTTTGAATATACATAAACATTCAAAATTTAGAGCTTCTAATGTTAAATTATATTTTCTTATTTTTATTAATTTTTCCTGAAATTATAATCCTAATTTCGTGTGTGTTTATAATACTAAAAAACCCAAACATAAATACATTGAATTTGTAATTTAAAATATTTTATAATATGAGTTATGAATTAAAAATTAATACAGTACAAAGTCTAAAGTTCGGACTTTCTAGTGACAGTATTCAAGAAAGAAGTAAAAAAAAAACTAAATTGTTGAAACAGAAAGAGGTCTACAGTAAAGAAGTTTTATTAGTGAATCTTAGTTCGTATATATGTACAGAATAAAAGAAAAAATTATATACCTAAGTTAATAAAGCAGCCCACATTAACTAAAATGTTCTTTAGTTAAGAAAGTTACAATTTCTTCTTAATTTGTATGTTCCCTTAAATAAATGTTTTTATTTTACTTTTTATTTTGTTATGATTTATTTAATGAAAATGTTTAATTTAGCATTAATAGTTGTTATATGCAATTTTAATATATGAACGTCATATTTTACCTTTTTAAGTAGTGAATTTTCTTTTTCTTTTTATTGGGAAAGCAATATTTTTGATGACCCAAAGTTCGGACTTCGTAAAGTCCTGAGGATTCCGAACTTTGGACTTTATACTGTATTCGAAAAAAATATGAATTACAGCCTACAATTATTTTTAAAGATTTATATTGATTGTGCCCTGCTTTGTGCAAATTCACAATTTCAAATCTTTCTTCCAAATATGTTTCTAATTATGCTTAAAAAACTTCAAAATGATGGTTTTAGTACCGTCTATGATGTGCAGAAAAGCATAATTGTAAAAAAATATATTTTGCTCATTTTATTGAAAACTTTGTACTGGTAACAGTTGAAACATATTAAGCGAGTGAAATGGTCCTGTTGGCGAGAAATAATGCATTAATAGAAGTGACATAGTCATTCTGTAGGATTTCAACAATCGAGTACCGAACCTCTATTTGGAGACCGCCCTAAAATAGGCTCATTTTAAAATAATTAATTTCTCTGACACTAATTGTACGAATTTCATGAAAATTTACACTTATGCTAATTGAAGGGTGTAGAAATTATTTATGGTGTCAAACGGGGGTATTGCTAATGAAAAAAAACAAAGTTTGGGTTCGTTTTTATATGTGGATGACCCGATAAGCAAATTTTACATACATCATTTAAAAGAAGACTTCATTTCCAATCGTTTGGTACCAGAAACATTCTTCTGCAATAAGTTGTTGCAGAGCTAGTACAGGGTGTTTACCTTTTCCCATGACTGTACAGATATGTAAGTTCTCGTAACTGTTGCATCAAAGTTAACTTGCTGCTTTTCACTTTTAATTATTGTTTGTAACGAAAGAAGATATCGCAAATGTAATATATGTATATAATGCAATATAAATTTATAATATATATTCCTTATAAAACTTTCATAATTTTTTTATACATTTTTAAAAATTTATAATATAAATTCATACAGGGTGGTTCAGAACGATATGTAAAAAAATGTAAAGGCAGGTAGAGGGGGCCTAAATAAGCAGATTTCTCATAGGAATGTGGGTGCGGAAATGCAGCTTTGAGCAGTAGGGGGCGCTGTTGAGTTAGGCGGATGAAAATGCTTCGATGACTTGAATTGTCATTCTCCTCTCGGATTTTGAGCAATATGCGGCGTTGCACCAATGCGAAGCTTGCATACATCCATTTCATGTATGGGGCTGAACAAGGAAATGGAGCGGTTGCTCAAAGGATGTGCACGGAACGATTCCATGGTAGGAATCTGCTGGATCTCCAAACATTTGAGCGTCTTCATCGGGAATTGAACGCGAGTGGATCATTTTATGCTTCGAGGCATAAAATGATACGGGCATTGAAAGATATCGCAGAATTCATGCAATGAAAGAATCAGTATTACGCATAGTAGAGGATAATACTTCGACAAGATCGAGAGCTGTTGAGCGTGCGTTATGCGAGAGTCATGTCCTTGCGCAGCCCCATACATGAAATGGATGTCAACAAGCTCCACGTTGGTGTAACGATGCATGTTGCTCTAAATCTGTGCGGGAAATGACGATTCAAGTCAGCGAAGCGCTGTCATACGCCTAACTCAACCGCGCCCTCTACTGCTTCAACACTACTTTTCCGCACCAACATTCCTATACGAAATGTGCTTATTTAGGTCCTTTCTACCTGCCTTTACATTTTTGACATATATTTCTCAGCCAATGTTACATCAAAATAAACGTACAATCATGGGGAAAAAAAGGAAACACCCCTTACTAACTCTGGAAAACATTATCGTTGAGGAAAGTTACACATACCAGACGATTGGTAATAAAGTCTACTTTTAAATGATGTATGTAAAATTTGCTAAGGGGGTCATCTACAATTAAAATTAACCATAACTTTGCTTTTTTCAATAGCAGTACACAATTATGACTGCATAAATGAACTCTACACCCTTCAATTTGCCTAAAAACAAATTTTTATGTAATTCATATGATAAATTTACGAGAAGTTATTTTTAAACGAGTGCATTTTAAGGGCTGTATCCAAATTGTAGTTCCGTACTCGATTGTTGACCGAGTGAGCCCTCTTCTTGATCAAAGCATATTAAGCGCCACTCAAGCAGATAATTGAAGACTGCTAGATTACAGGATAGTAGAAGAATTTTCAAAATATCTAGTCACTTCTATCATATACGGCCCCTTAAACCATCATTTTGCCGTTTTTAAGCATAATTTGAAAACTGCTTGGAAGAAAAATGTGAAATTTTGGATTTCCATAAAGCAGGACTTAATAAATCTAAATCCATCAAATAAATTGTAGGTTGCAATTCGTAATTTTTTTCGAATATTAATTTCATAATTCCTAATTCATATCATATAATTATAAAAATTGCAATTCCAATGTATTTATGTTTGGCTATATTAGTATTATGGCTACACACAAAAAAATAGCACATTATAAGTATAATTTCAGTAGATACAAATAAAAATATGAAAACGTAATTTAATGTTAGAAGCACTAAATTTTTAATATTTATAATTCAAAAACTTATCATTCAGATGACTTGAAATTTAGTAGATAGGCATAGTCTGAACCACAGATTTGAAATATCTTTTTAAAATTGGGTATTTCCATTGAAAAAAAAACTAAGTTTGGGTTCGTTTTAATATGTAGAGGGGCCCCTAAGCAAATTTTATATGCATCCTTTAAAAGTAGACTTTATTTCCAAACATTCGATAAAAGTAACTTTCTTCTACGATAATTTGTTCAGGAGTTAGTAGAGGGTGTTTACTTTTTTTTTCCACGACTGTTACGACTTTTCGTTTTTTATTATTATTGTAGCTTTAAAAGACAGTATAGCACTATGCATCACATTTGCCCTAAAAAAATTATAACATTTGAGGAATATTTCTCAACACTTTTTTTAATACATATTCTGAATAAACTCATTTCCTTACCATCGTCACATACACTCTGTAGCTATATCCAGTTCGAAGGGCCATAGCTTCAACAAAAGGATTCTTTAATCTGCGAGCATCGTGTACACTTATGTAAGCAGCGGGAGCATTTGAAGGGAAAAAATCTTCCTCTGGGTGCAAGTTGAGCCGAAAACTATAATCTACACAAAATAAGAGATTAATTGTTCTTTTAAAACTTTACTAGCCCGTAACTGGAGAACTGCAGTCTCTGAGATAACTTACAAAATTTCACTGTAAATATTTTTTAATAACAAAGAAGATAAAACAAGTTCTAGAAAAAAAAAATGTGTGACAATTTATTCTTTGAAAAGTGAAAATGTTTCCTTTTTGTAGTGTAATTAAAAGGTTTGGGGTACAAATGTGTAAAGGTTGAAATATTTAAAAGAGGCAGCTTTATTGCATTCATAAGTAAGTGCAGTTTTTCCAGCGGCATGTTCTCTGATTTGTATTACTCTTTCACCCCTTCAGATACGAGATGCAATTTATAAATTAACGCATTTCACAATACAAGTAGAATAAACCATAAAACATTTAAGTCTCATAATACATTGACATATTATCGAATTGTCGTATAGGATATAGGTGTTGTGTACAAAAATTTAAAATGAATGTGATGTTGCTTTTATTCTATGAGTTACAATAGACTCTTACTGTGTGACGTCAATCATGGCGTTTTGCTTGGAAACTGACTCAAATCAATCGGTTGCAACGTTGTATTTTCTAATTCATTTGTAGATTACAGTCGAACCTCGTTAACATGAACCTCAAGGGGAATCAAAATTTTGTTCATGTTAACAGTAATTCATGTTATCAGTATCAAATCTTTGTGTTCGTTTTTATAGGAGACTGTGAAAACACAATTCATGTTAAAAGTAATTCATGTTAAGCGTGTCCATGTTAACGAGGTTTGACTGTATAGCTATAACATATCTCGCAGCTAAATGTTTAAATACTTTATAAGCGGTTCTAATATTTTCTATGCTTTACATCAAATAAGAAATGAAACATAGCAACAGTTTGTTTGGAGTCAGTTTTTAAACAAATCTTGATGACTGATGTCACAAAAGTGAAAGCGTCTATTGAAAAAGCCGTTTCCTCAAAGCTCACATTTCGAGACGAGTAAATGTGATGATTGAAAATACTGAGCATTTTCACCACCAGATTTATGGAATAACTTTTATAAATTTACCTATTCGACATGATAAACAGAAGCAACTATAAAACTTTTAAAATGAGTAAAACAATGACAAATTTTAGATTCCTTGTTTGTGGGATATGTATATTGTCGACATGGATTTAAATCCAACGTGCTGTTGCATTTTATTACAAAATTTTCAATTTAAGGGGTCTCAGGACTCTTAAAGCTTTAAAATTTTAGAAATTTTAATTTTTTTAGATGTTAAACTCGTCTCTTTTCTGAACATTTTGATATAATTGTTTCCTTGAAATTCCTATTAGAACTGAAGTTATGGCTTTTACATTTATACACGTTCAATAGCTGAAGCGTCGTTTCGGAAACTTTGAAGCCATTTTTCTCCAAATGACGTTTTTGGGCATAACGCGCACGATATCTCAAAAACTTTTGAATATTTTTTCATGAAATTTTCAAAACATATGTTTCTTGTTAGTCTGTATAAACTGAACCAAAAATTTCCTTTTCATTGTTCAAAACAATATTTTTTTAGGTGATTATCCTGTTGAAATTGTCTTAATTTTGTATTAAAAATATAAAAAAGCTTTAAATACAAATTTATTTAGGTTCATGGTAATTATTATAATCTGAAGTATAAGTAAGTATCAAAATTTTCATTCTAGTTGCAACACTTATTTTGTAATCGTGCGCGTAAGCTGTTATGCCGATTTTTTGCTCGAAAAATGTCTAACAGTTTAGAGCCCTCTGTAAATGCTAATTCTGCATCTTATAATTTTTTTAAATACATGAAATGAACGAACATACTTATATGTTTTATTCTAATTAAAATTGTGTCTTAAAATCAAATAGATTTTAAGATATTAAATTTTGAAAATGATCTTTTTTTTTCATTTTATCCAATTTTAAGAGTCCTGCGACCCCTTAAAAAGAAACTTCCTCAAAGCGCATAAAGAAGGGTGATTGATTAGCAAGATTATATATATTCACTGGTAAATATATAATATAATGCTCAAAATTATTTTTTTTAAACTCTGAAGAACGTGGCATGGATGCACTGAAAAAGGTAAGAAATAAAGACGAGAAATTTCAAGACTTTCTGTAAAAACACAGAAATGAAACAGAGGTTTTTGCATATTTACACTGGTTCCAGGTTAAAAGCACTCTATAAAGCTTCTCGATCATTCATTCAGAGACATTTTTTGTAGATTGATAGAAGGAATAAGTTTAAGTGTGAAAATATTGCAAAGAGGAAATATGGGATATAATCCAATTAACTTTCATTTGTAGATACGTGTAATTTATGGCGGCAATTTGAAACAAGGAATTTCGCGCAAAAAATGTTTGCTACGTAGCGCCGGTACGGACCCATAGACAATGTATTAACAATATAAATGATAAAATAAGAACAGTCGTTGTATCTTTTAAGGTAAATTTATTGCGTCTTCAATACACTGTAAAACCGAAAAATTTCTATTCTATATAGTAGGTTTACGAAAATACTATAATATAAACTATTCTGAATTATTCCAGATTTCAAAAAGCGCTCTTTTATCAAGGAGATCAATACATTAATGAGATTTAAGGACGCCTTCTTAAAAATAAAACTAGTTTTTGCTGCCCGTAAGTTCTGGAAATTGTTAAGAGTAGTTTTTAAAGTGCATGAATCGGTTTTCACAATCCGGTATTCACACTAAATATCGCTTTTTCGGGTGCTAGTAATTCAAACATGTAAATTATTCCAGCTGAGTTACAGAATTTATACTTACAAGAGTAAAAAAATAATACTAGTTTTACTCTGGTTATTTATCAGTCTGTCTTAGGAACATGTTTATAGAACATAAAAAAGTTTCTTGAGAATTATCATTAGGGATTACAGTTTTTTTATTGCCCGACTGCCAAGAAGGGTTTTGTGTTTGACGCGTATCTGGGTATGTGGATTTATTTATACCCTCGAAGCATCCCAACGGCTGGATGGATTTTAATGAATGAGGTCTCTATCGATTCGTCTTAATCGTCCGAGGCTAGGTTTTGTTTTCATAAATTCAAAATGGCGGCTGTAAAATTACAAAATGCGGTAAGGACGAAAAAACATTTTTACGCACCCTATTGAGTGGCATATCATTGGATAGGTCTTTTAAAATGAATACAATGTTTCATAGATTATTTTACAGTCAGAAGCTCCGTTTAAATTTTACACAACCTGAAAGTTGTGTTTGTAGGATCTCTAGCTTTACTGTACCTCTAACCTTCACAGTCATCTACAGGCCCCATCAACACAATGTTTATAAATAGAAATTAACAATAAGACACAACTTAAGAGTTATCAATACAAGTAAATAAAAAAATAGGTAAGTAATATAAAAAAAATAGTTTCACACCGATGAGAAATAATTAATTAGTTCGGTTTTTACGTAGTCAAGTTTTTTTATTTTTCAAATTTAATTTTTACTTGTATATATAACAATTTCTATTCCATTATTAGAAGTAAAACTACACTGTAAAAAAAATGGTAACGTTCCATGTAAAATCCAGGAACGTTTCGCCTTTTCTCAGGTTTTCAGAATAATTTAGCTCTTTCCTGTGAAATTCTGGTTTTCTTATCTGAAACGTTCCTGAACAAAAGTTGGAAACAGCAAAACACTGCGGTCGCCATTTATTATTTTTTTGCTATAATCCGTTGCTCGCGCGCGAGTGTAAAAAACGAATTCCTTAAATGAATGCAAAAAAATCAATATGGAATGCAAATAAATCAAAAGACGACATAATCCTTTACGTCTCTATTGTCAAGACGATTCAGATGAAAATACAATACCTCTGTGACATCGCTAAGAGATTATCTCTCGTACTTGTCTGTGGAATGTTTAACGAGCAGACCATGTAAAAAAAATACACCTATTATTTGGATCTCCATTAACCAGGGGACCATCAAACATGATTCTCACCGATTTGGATTAATTTAAAGTATGTTTTAGAGTTCTTATCTCTAATTATTCTTGTGAAAGGATTTCTTCCAATGGGCCTTAGATTTTCAGAAATTAGCTGCCGAGGTTTAGCATACGTTTCAAATATCCATTAGTTTGCAGCTCTCAACGTGTCTTTCGTGGTGTGGACGCAGAAGGCTCGCACGCCACCCGTACGGCCCGAGTTCGATGCTACCTCTTGACTTTTTTTTTTTCTTTTTTAATTAATTTTATATTTTAACACTTTACAATTTGATTTATATTTGACACTTTGAATTGCTGCAAATTTGATTTTTTTTTCGGAGAAAATATACAATTACGTTTAGGATTTTTTTTTTCATGAAAGTTTATATGTATTTTATCTAACTTGTAAACTAACATAATTACTGACGAAAATCCAAAATATTTTATGTCTAGATTTTTTTTTCTAATTATTATTTACATTTATATATTTTTATATTTTAAGCAAAGTTCAAAAACAATATATCATATATATATTTACTTTATTGAATTTTAACTGAAAATTTATTTTTTCGTGTAAATTATAAATAATAATTTTGATGTCAATTTCAAAATATTTTTTCATTCTAACAAATAATGATAATAAAGCGAAAATTGTCAACTGGAAATGTAAAAATCGTCTGCGGATCCTGCATGCTGTGAAATGTCAGTAATGTTTTGCTGTCAACAGAAATATTCCTGGTATTTCGCACGAAACTTACTGTCATTTCTGTAGAATTTTTTTAACATATACAGTAAAGTTCCAGTCATTTTCAAGAAATGTTTCTTGGAAATAATGGGCAACTCAGCTGCCCATTTTTTCCCAGGAACGTTGCGGTATTTTTTTTACAGTGTATTCTGTTTCCTCTCCAATAAGAAATGTATTTAAAGAATATTATAATATCCTATACTGTAATTAACTGGGTGAAATATCATTTAAGAAATTTAGGGGGGAAATATCGATTTTTATTGCTAGACCCGTGACAGAACATGGGCAGATGTTGATAAAATTAATTATTTTTAATAATTTTTTTTTTAATTTAACTATAATCCTTTGACAGTCTCACAAAAAGCCAAAATTATAATGTTGATTTCCCTCTATTTTCTTTTAAATGCTAAAAAAAGATCACTCTTAAAAAATTACATTAAAAAAAACTTATTTACGAATATAAATGAAATCCTTGATAGTATTAATCACTGTTCAATGTATTAAATATGCAATAAGTCAATAGAATCATATTATTTTAAATGATGCTATTGTAGTCAAACCTGGATCTTCATGAACGTATTAACACGGTCTTTTCAGTGAGAGGTTTTTTCATAGAATTTATACGTAAGGAGTAGGGTAAAAAATGAACTGATTGTTCGATAACATAAAGATTTCAAATAAGAGAGCTCTCATCAGTTCAAATTTAGAGTTAAAAAAAAAAAGAAAAAGAAAAAAAAGAAAGAAAAGACTTATAATTGATGCGAATTAAAGCGTGTATATTAAAGAAGACCGGAAAAGATTTTTTTTTTTTAAGAACTGCCTGTCTGTGGGAGGGATTAGGCCACTTTAAAAAAAGTTCTGTGAAATTACAGGGAATCTACTGGTAATCCATTATCTTAAGTCTTATGTAAAATTACAGAGATTAGAAAAACAGAGATTCTGTTAAATAACAGAGTTGTTATTCGGTAAATTTACAGTAAATTAACATCGTCAAAAATACACAAGACTCCAAAAATTAGCATAGTTAAAAATACACAAGAATCTGTAAATCAATTTATTTCTAATAAAATAATTTAGCATAGCTTTTGAAGTTAGCGAATTTTAGAACTCCGAAGTATTAGACTTTTTCGAGTAAATTTGAAATGCTGCATCAATTTATTTAATTTCATACACATATTGTTTCTAGCTGGCCTGGGGTTTGAGAATCCGAGACCTCTGGGCAGGAGAAATACACCTTATTGAGTGCGCTATAGGAGCTGTTTCTGTTGTGTACAAAGGGTGTCTTTTATAATGAAGCTAGAAAAATCTATTGTATTTGTGCTTTTCAAAGATTTCGCTTCAAATATATTCGTTAGAAAATTTCTTAAACGGTTTATTTTAATTCAGTTTACGCCGATACATAATACCTATCATTTGTTTAAACCAAATTAAAAATTTCAATCCTTTATTTATGGAATTATTTTTCAAGAAATTGCTTCGTCTCAATAATTATATTCTTTAATATCTGAAGGCATACTGGAATTTTTAAATAATAATAATGTGAAATTTAGGTATATTTTTTTCATTAAAACTTGTTAAATATATCGGTACTTATAACATTTTTTGTAAAATATTTACAAAAATAATCAGATTAATTAACCAAAAATACTTTTATGATTATATCACAATTCTTATAAAAGCAATGCATTTAAATGTATTATGATCCTCTCTGTAAATGGAAAGATTTTGCAGTTGAAAATGTTACATGTAACTTATTTTTTAAAAAGAAAAATTATCACTATGAAAATTATTAAGAAAATTACCACTTTTTGAAAATATTTAGCTTCGACTATTTTTCTACTCTGTCTAAATATGATTGAAAGACATGGAAACCTCCAGAGGGAATTAGGTACAAGATAAGGGTCTGTAAAACGATGATTGAGAAACTCAACCGAATGCATTTAACCGAGAACTATGTAAATTTACAGAGAGTCTTGATCAAGAAACTCAATCGAATGCATTTAACCCAGTTAAGGCCGATGATCGCAACATGACCTCGGGCCCATCCCCTCCCGTCTAACAAATTTCAGAACGGAAACTTTCCGATTTTGATAGCGGTAAAGAGGTAAAGCAGACGTTTAATCTTAGATATTAATTACGGATTGTAATAGATATGTATCCTCACCACTTATGTTTTAGGCTGATTTTAATGATATAAGATGAATACCCTTCAATTTAAAAAAAAGTTTATTTGATATCCACTTAAAAGAAAGTGATTGAGAATAACGGATTAAACATTACATAATTCAAAACGTCTGGAACCTATAACTTTTATAAAAAAATTACCCTTTATTCAAGTTATTTTTGTAAACGTAATTATACTCAATAACGGCTTGTGAAATTTAACCTATTTTGTAATAAAACTATACCTTAGAAAATTCGATTTTTAATCTTTCCTTTAACAGGTACTGCGAACCCAATATTATTTTTACTTGGAGAGTATAAAATGTAAACTCTTTATCATTGAAAATTTCCACAGTAATTTAGCTAAGTCGGTTAGACGGATTACACAGCAAAAGTGAGCCTATCTCAGATTAATCATATATTTTAACACTTTATGGTCTATGCCCGAGTGCCACTCGGGTTCAAGTTTTCGATGAAGCGAATTAATCCCGAGAGATTCTTGGGGTGGACTTTGACCTCTATGAGCTGTAAAAGTACCGACAATGTATGTTCGCGGTCTTTTCAGATATTATCTGCGAACCTTTTATTTTGAGAAAAAATATAGATGGCAGCACTGTGTGAACTGAAGTTAGTATATGAAAATATCTAGAATCAGAGTTTAATCCTTTACCCAGTTAACATGAACATTAGCATCTAGTTTGATTTTTTCTCATATTATCTTGCCATGACAAATTTGAATTGAGAAATTCGCAGCAAATCTCCCGCAAGGTATACCATCCCCCACTTGCATGAGTAGTTCGTTGTGAAACTTCTGGCAAGACTGTCTTTAATTCACGAAAGTGACGAAATCAAAAAGTCCTCTTTTGAGAGAATAGACAATCAGCATATACGCAGAAATTACAGAAATTTTATTCTGTCAGCACCTCGTTTTTTAAATGCCATATTTTTCAAATACTAAAAAAGGTTCGAATCTAAAAGTACAAATATTATCCTAGCTTAATTATAGTGGTACAAACGATGCATGCACCTTAACGATGCGTATGCATCAGTAGACCTGTTCAGGCCTATGGCCCCCTTCGAAGGGTTAAACGTATAGTGTAGCAGTTGCCCAGATAGCATGAACATTAGCAGCAAGTTTGATTATTTCTGACATTATCTTGCCGTGACGAATTTGAATTGAGAAATTCGCAGCAAATTTCCTGCAAGGTATACCATAACCCACTTGCATGAGTAGTTTGTTGTGAAACTGGTGGCAAGACTGTCTTTAATTCACGAAAGTGATTAAAGCAAAAAATCCCTCTGCCGATAGAATAGACAATCAGCACATACGCAGAAATGCAGAAATTTTATTCGGTTGGTACCGCTTTTTCTAAACGCTATACTTATTAAATACCAAAAAAGGTTTGTGTTGAGAAGTACAAATATTACCTGAACTCGTTTATGGCGATGAAAACGATGCATGAACCTTCTGACGGTGTGTTCACATCAATAGACACAATCAGGCCTGTGGATATCTTCGAAGGGGTTAAACTTACAGCGTAACGAAAACCGATAGTGGGGCGTAGAAAGGTTTCTACTTTGCAGTACTTTTGATTAATTGTTTGCCGTTAATTTGCAATAAATTTGATACAGCAAGAATTTAACTTGCACGACAAGTTAAACACAAGTTCAAAGTGTAGTGACTTCAGCGTTTGCGTTACCTTGCTGCAGTCTTGTTATGGACTTTCAGTCTTGTCATGCTGAGCTTGCTGCAACTTTGCAGGTTTTCAAACCAAGACTGCTGCAAATTTTCTGCAAATTAAAAATGTTATCTGGGTGTAAACAGTTAATGTGGCATGTAAAGATTACTACTTTGCAGTAAGTTTGCAGTATTTTTGATTACTTGTTTGCCATTAATTTGCAGTAAATTTGATACAGCATGAATTTAACATGCACGACAAGTTAGCTGCAAGTTCAAAGTATGGTGACTT
Source organism: Maratus speciosus (assembly GCA_963932465.1). Taxonomy (NCBI): domain Eukaryota; kingdom Metazoa; phylum Arthropoda; class Arachnida; order Araneae; family Salticidae; genus Maratus; species Maratus speciosus. The sequence continues at coordinate 121,544,931 of OZ010793.1, read as the reverse complement.
CGGCGTTTGCATTACCTTGCTGCAGTCTTGTTATGAACTTTCAGTCTTGTCCTGCTGAGCTTGCTGCAACTTTGCAGGTTTTCAAAACAAGACTTCTGCAAATTTTCTACAATCTGAAAATGCTATGTGGGTACCTACTGACGGTATTTATATGTACCACTCATTTTAACTTTCATCCCATAGTGACTATTACTAACATTCTAATGGTACTTTGCAAAAATACTCTTTTTTAACTCTACTTTATCCGGATACATAGCAGCAGTAGTTCTAGGTTTGTTATTTTAGCGAGAAAGGAGGCTATGTTTGACACAGACGATGGGTTTTGTGCCGTCATTTTGTACAGATTGTCACGCTCGTCTTTTTATGGTTGCAAACACAGTAAAGGATATAAAATATGTGTTGGATTTTTTTTATGTATTCATTTATGATCTTAGAATACAGTTTGACTAGCTATTTTAGGTGAACGGTGTATGTATTTGATTTACCAGTTGAATTACTCGGTGGTACTTATAAGTACCGTCAGTAAACTGGGTGTTGGTGAAAACATTCTTGTTTACTTTTCGTCTGTGTAGCCATCCATCGTTTTCATCTGCTCTAAAATGTAATTCCTAAAATGTAGTGTTATAAGGATTTCTGGCATATGTAAATTCATATATTGCATATCTGGAGATGCGAGAGAACATGTTGTCCCTGGAATATAGACGTCGCATTACTAAAGGACTGCTAGCAACATCAAAACAAAGAAAAAATAGTTTTTTCTAACCCTTTCAGGGGCAAAGCATTTTCAATTCTAAAGTGTTGAAATATATGATTGGCACCGTAATTTGCTAAAAGATTTATTTGTAAATATGAAAAAAAAAGCCTATATTTCACATACCTATTAAATCGGAAATATTTTCTGGTGCCATTTGAAATAACTTGTGGGTTTTCTGTTACGATATTTTAGTCATAGTGTACTGACGGTACTTTAAAGTACCACTTTAATTCATTACCTCTAAATAATTGAATTTCTCACGGGTGAGTATTTTTTTTTAATGTTTATCCTTTAATTTTCATTGCAGTAACTTGAAAAATATATTACATTAGAAAAATTTCAGTAGATCATAATGCAGTACATAAAGGGTTAACTGGAACATATTGTGAACCTTGTGGTGTTGTTCTTTGTGCAAATCCGTACTTTGAAATGTACCACACAAAAGCAAATTTCACTAAATAATGTTTATTTACTGTTTATAAATATATACTGTTATATTGTTTATAAACTTATTTTTACATGTTTGAAATATAATATTTGGGTAAGTTTTTATTCAAGTCTATGTAAAATTATATGTTGAAAAAATGATGTTTTCTTTTTTTTTTAATATAAAACAGGCTTTTTTCTATAATGTCTCATTAAATATTAATTTTTAGTACATTTAAATAGTTCCTTTCTTATGAATAAGAACAGTTTGTTTATAATTAACAAATAAATTAAAATACATTTCCAAATATTTTTAAAAAAATCATGGAAAGTGTCCCCTAAGTCTAACCCCTAAAATACCCTCAGTCTAAAGCAGTGTTTCCCAACCTTTTATTGGCCACGCCCCACCGAAGAATCTGTAAACACGATGCCCCCTCCCCTCTCGTCCGCACTCTGTAATATTTATTAACTAAAAAGTGAATTATATGATTATAAAATGTAAAGTGTATATGCGATGACGTATATTTACTTACTATGTAAGAGGCTTATACTAGAGCCATACATATTTATTATTTATCTATTTGCTTTTCTAATGCTAAAATCTATAAATTTTATAAAGTTTGTAGCATCTGGTTTAGATAGTTCAAATATTTTTTAGGTTAAATATGTTCAAAGCAGTCAGATTAGATTTAGATATACTCTTAACTAGTCTGCATGTAAAAGTTCCGTGTGTGACGTATAGCACAGCGAACTAAGATAAGCGCAAAAGACTAATTTAATAAATTAATTAAAAGTGTTGTGAAAAATTTAAAAGCAACTTTAATATTCGAACCGGAAAAACTATGTAAAGTTTTAATAATGAAAAAAAAAAAAAAAAAAAAAAAAAAAAAAAAGGCTGCTATAGGAAGAAGTTCTCAAAATTTCATTAATGGTTTTCTGGTTTTGTCCCATTTTGAAACTTTTATTAATTTAAAAGTAAAATTATATTTCTTATTTTATTTTTTTTAATTTGCATGTAATTTTTTTATTCTTAGTCTACAACATAACTTTTCCAAAACAACCAGACAACGAACGGGTGAGTGAAAAATTTGGAATTGCCCCCCTAAAATGTCAAATTGGCCCCCAGTGGGGCGTAGGCCCCACGTTGGGAACCACTGGTCCAAAGAGAGCTATGCAGTTGAACTAGCTCAGACCTGAAAGTGTCAAATACTTTGATCAGCCATTGCTGAAACTGCATTTGCATAAGCATCTTCCAAAAAACTCTCATTCTACAGATACAGACTCGTAATTTCGGCAAATTAACCCCTTGCGCTCTGGCGCTGTTAGCCATTACCGTCTCAATACTCAAGGCCTCCGGACTGATTTCGTGACGCATCAAGTGAAGATTAACCCCTTGAAAGGCAAGCAATTGCGTTTGCGTAATGCTTAATTCCCACCGGAAATTTATAAAAATTTTATTTCAAAATAAGGAAAAGCAATTTTACGACTTTTCTCCACTAAAGTCAGAAAACTAAAATTTCCTAAAAATTTTCTTGTGCAAATCCTGATTCATCGTAGGTGGGATAAAATATATCCCACCGCCCCTCAAGGGGCGCTATATATTATATATCACCTACGATTAATCAGGATTCGCACCAGAAAAATTTTAGGAAATTTTAGTTTTCTGACTTTAGTTAAGAAAAGTCTAAAATTGCTTTTCCTTATTTTGAAATAAAATTTTTCTAAATTTCCGGTGGGAATTAAGCATTACACAAACGCAATTGCCTGCCCTTCAAGGGGTTAATCTTCATTTGGTACGTCACGAAATCAGTCCGGAGGCCTTGAGTATTGAGACCGTAATGTGTTAGCAGATGTATGTCACTAGCCACCAGTGTTGCTGCAGATGGCAGATTTTTCTTTTTTAGAAATTTTGAATTCACTTTACAAAAATTTAATTAGTAATTTTCTTTTACTTTATTTATGGAGAATCAAACATGTTGCAAAGCAAAAATAAGAGTTAAGATTTTCTGGTGAGAATTCGGAAAGTCTAATTAAAAAATCAGCCAGATATCATGACGTACATGCAAGTGGTTAAAGAGCCTAATTGGAAAGTAGTATCCATTTATTCATACTGGGTTAGTTAGAAAATTGAATTGCCCACATTCAAGTACATTCTTCATAACGTGCCTTTATAAGTCAAGTAAGTACAGTCATTCAGGGTAACTTTGAACCACCTCCTATTTTTTGCTATTTTTGACTCGGAAAGACTGCAGTCCGTCTCATAAATATAAAGACACAGATGTTTTTGAAATTACATTTTATTAATTCAGTTAAAAGGAATTAAATTTTATACCTCATATTAAAAACACTGAAATGAAGCTCCTATTAGGGTTTTAATTTAAATAAAATAATTTCGTCTTGAATAATAAAAAAAAAATAAAAAATTACGCTGTCTCATAAATATAAAGACAAACTTGAAACTGCTTTATAGGCAAATTTTTTTCGAATACGCGCATACAGAATTAATGTGCACGTGCAGAAATACACTTTAACTTACCCAAACGATCAAAGTTTTTTCATTTGTTTCAAATGCAAAGATGCCATGGAACGTTGAAATTTCTAAAGATGAAATTTGTAAAATACGTGAATTTAAAGATAATGGCTCAACAGTTTGTCAAATATGTAAAAAAACTGGGAGAATCAGAGCTGTATTTTATCAAATTTTATCAAAAACTTACAATTTATATTCGAGAAAACGATCAGGCAAACTAATAAAAACTAGTGAAACACTCGATCGCAAGATCCTGCGACTTGTTTCGTCGCAAAAAATGTCACTCTGAAAAGCTTCTCAACGAGTGTATGGTATGGTCCCAAATGATACAGTACATCGTCATATAAAAGAAAGAAAAAACGTTGTATATTGACATACGTGCATATTTTCTTTACTGAAAAAGTAACACAAAGAACGGAGGTTAATCGGGGTTAAAGGTCGTATGCACTGGAAAGACGAATGCATGCAAGACATTTTTTCAGATGAAAAGAGATTTAACTTTGATGGCCCAGATGGTTGGAATTTCTACTCGCACGATTTAAGACGTTAATCTTGAACCTTCTTCAGTAGGCAGAAAGGGGGAGGTTCTGCTATGGTGTGGGGTGCCTTCTTTTTTAATGGAACTACGGATAATTGCTTTTTTGGAAGGTAAACATATATCTAAAGAGTATATCGAACTGCTTGATAGTCAGTTGTTGCCAATTTCTGAAACTCTTGGTGGTCGATATTATTTGTACCATCAGGATAATGCATCGATTCACACATCAAGATTCACAAAAAGAATGGTTTGCCGATAGCAATGTTCAGGTCACGGTGTGGCCCGCACCTAACCCTGATTTAAATTCAGTTAATTATCTTTGTGGCACTCTCGTTCGCAGTGTATATGCATCTGGAAGACAATTTTCAAACGTCCTTGAGTTGAAAAAAGAAATCGAACGAAGATGGTTATATATAAAGCCAAAATAGTTATACAACTTAATAAAAAGTATGCCAGCTAGAATATTTTCTGTCATTAATAAGAATGGATTATTTATTGGACGGTAATTCTAAAGTATGTAAAATGTCTTTATATTTATGAGACAGCAAATTTATTTACATTTATCAATTTTCGAGTTGAAATTATTTAATTCTAATTTAATTTACTGTAAAATGTTGGCACATACTTTTCGTTATAAGAATAAATATAATTTTGGACACTGAATTATTAAAATATTATTTCGAAAATATCAGTGTCTTTATATTTATGAGACGCACTGTAAATAAACGCCAGAACTGTGCTCTGTTGGCAAGGCTCCAAACTGGGATTGCTACTCTTTACTTTAGATAATAAATTAGCAACATTATGCGCAATAAATTGCATCATCCAACTATTTTTGTGAAGTACTCAGTGTTGCCAAGTTGGGGACATTTTTGTCCCCATATTGTTGATTGTCACCGCTTTTTTGAAGCAGAAATATTCAACCTATTAAGAAAAAGTTAATAATTGTGAAAAATAGGGCGAATTATACTATTTGAAAAAAGTGGTGACAGTCAAATAACCTGAATTTAAAAAGTCCCCAATCTGGCAACACTGGAAGTACTGTTTTCAAGTTAATTTTGAATGCTGTTTTGAAGTTGTTGTAATCCAATTAACTTTTCATAGTAAGTAACAATATACTCATTTATAAGACATATTATTATCTAAATGTTGCAAATGTGTTAAGATTTTGTGATTATTGATTTATTAATAGTTAATAAAATGTAAAATAAGAAGGCACTAACATTTTACCCCATTTTCAGGGTAACTTTCAGCCGGCTCAAAGTTATACTGATGCTTATAATTTACTGATTATAGGTGCTACTGTCAAAATTTCCCCATATTTGCACATATATTTTATATAAATGCCGAAAGTCTGCATTAGATATAACATGTAAATATTTTAACAAATTTGTGTAAAATTTATAAAATTCATTTAAAGGCGTTTTTCGGGCGGAGCTACTCAAATTTGACATTTCATACATTCGACATTTTTTATTCTTGTTTGAATAATAGTAGTACTAGTACGTATTGCTGTAACTATGGATATATTATTGAGTTAAAACATTGAAAAGTGTTTTTCACTGCATTTTTATGTTTCATGTGAACAATAAACAGTTTTTTTTATTTCTAAATACTCATGGTTCTCTTCTTCTACTTTTCTTATGCATAATATTTGTTGTAATATCATAAATTATACAAATCTTGTGGTGTTGGGAAATGTAATTTCGCAGTATTTACATATCTGAAAACAGTTTTCGGGGTTTAAAGTTGTTCTAACTATAATACCTTTTTTATAATGAATTATTTTGGATAATATTTATCGTATGGTGCAAAGTTACGCTAAATGGCTGGGTAATTTTGAACCAGGTTAAAAATTCATTTTTATTGCTTTTATCCTTATTATTCCTTAATTTTTGATAGTCAAACAATAATTTAGGATCATTTCTTCTCTTTTATGCTCCTGGTTGCAACAATATTCTTAAAATAAGAGTGTGGCATATGAAAATAGAGAAAATGCGGATCAAAGTTACCCCGAATGACTGTACCCGTTTCTCATAATATAACTCTCTAATCTTTTTAGTGAAAGTTGTAAAAAGTAAATTTATACGAATTACACAATATAAATACTTGTATACTTACAATCGTCCAAAGATAAATTCTGTACTTCTATTTTTGGCTTGTCAATTAAAGAAAAAAATACAAAACACCTGTATGGATATCCAGTATTGGCAGCTTGAATCATAAGGCTGTCACTAAAAGGACAAAGTAAATTTAAAAAAACGTGTAATTCATAAATAGCATGAAAAAATAATTTAACCCCTTAAGGGGCGGTGGGATACATTTTATCCCACCTACGATTAATGAAGATTCGCACCGGAAAAATTTTATGAAATTTCACTTTTCTAACTTTGGTGGAAAAATGTCGGAAAATTGCGTTTCCTTATTTTGAATTTTTTTTTTAATTTCCGCTGGGAATTCAGCATTTCACAAACATAATTGCTTGCCCCACAAGGGGTTAAAGCGATTTCTTTCTTCGGAAATCTATAATTATACTAATCGTTTAATTAGCGTGATTTAAATTTGCATGTAATTTTCACTTCAATCTTGCGGCATTCATCCCCAAGCCTTGTAAGCTATTAAATATAACGGTGCGTCAAAAGTTCGGTACATTTTTCAAAATAAATTTATAAAAAAAGGCCATAAAATTTGCGTTTGCTCGAATGCAATCACGGACAGTTTATTTCTTTTTAACTAGCAACAGCAACTATAAACAAAAGGGTTATAAATCCAAAAGTCACCGAAAGAATGAACTGACATGCAACATATGAAGTAAATTTATGCAAATCAGACATGAAAACAGTTAGTACTGCCTCAAAACATCACTCAACGAAACGTTGCATTGGCAAACTTAGTGTCAAGAGCAGTGTTGCCAGTGGGCTACTTTTTTAAAATTCAGGTTTTTTGACTGGCACCACTTTCTTGAAATAGTAAAATTGGGCTTATTTAAAGACACGCTAATTAAGGCTAAAACAAGGGGAAATTTACCATTTGAGAAAAATAGTGCCAATCAACAAATCTGAATTTTTAAAAAGTAGCCCACTGGCAACACTGACCAAGAGACTAATTTTATAATATGGAATGAGGACATGAATTTCAAAACTCGTCTTATCCAAAATTTAAAAAATCGAGTTTTCTTTATCACTCTATATTGTATTGGTGAACTTGCATCGAAAACACACTACAATCTGCAAATAAACTTGTTTTAACCCTTTATCGGTCGCTTAATATTTGGAAAAACCATGAAAAAAGTACATATTTCTTTTATTATAGAAATTGAATAATTATAAGATTTCTAAATAAAATATGCAATCAGTTTTTTAAGGCGAAAAAAAAGATGTTATAGAACAAATTCACATTTGCAAAAAAGCCCTCATGCGAGAATTGTTCTCTTAATGTTTGTTTTACACCATACAATTTAATGCGAATAAAACCCCAACTTTTCACATCTTAGATCTTTATTTATCTTCATCACACAAATTTTTACAAATAATATTTGAAAAAATATATATATATGTTACCGGCCAAACCCGATTTTAGGCCAAACTAGATTGGCTCAGGCCAAACTAGTTTATCCTAACGCGCATCGGATAAACTAGTTTTTCCTAACGCCCATGGGATAAACTAGTTTGTCCTAGGCCAAACTAGTTTATCCTGACGCCCATAGGATCAACTAGTTTTTCATATGCCAAACTAGTTTGGCCTAACGCTCGTAGGATAAACTAGTTTAGCCTGCTATTCATTGGTCTGAACTAGTTAATCCTAGACCGATCTAGTTTATCCTAGGCTAATTTAGTTTATGCTAGGTCAATTCAGTTTGACGTGCTTTAATTGGTGCCAATCAGTGTCAAGCGCGCTCACAAGAAAAAAAAAGGCTGATTAAAACTCAAATTCATTTTCTCAAAAATGAGTCAGATTCATGCTTAAATTCAAATATTTTCAAACAAATACGCTCAACTCAAACACATCTATGGAAGTGAGCGAAGTTCACTAAAAACTCGTTTTTTAATTTATTTTTTATTTTTTTTTCAATATAATAGAAGTTTAGCGTCCAAATTTACAAAATTTTGTGAGCTAGTCTTTCGATTATTCGATTTAAGGATCTTTACGAGCCCGCCCAATTTTCCGTCCTGGGCTTGTTTTGGGGATTATCTTTTTCAAGCGCGAAGGTACTGCGTCAAATTATGTCAAATCTTGGGGATTCCCAAAGCGAAACAATTCGTAAGATTCATCATGTTTCGTAAAATGCATCAATGCTACAGCTTATTCATCGCACTTGATTCAGTTTTGCCTGGTGAAACATGGAATTTTAGTCGTTCGCCAACCTTACTACTCTCCTTGCGACTTCTGCTTGTTTCCGTTAAATTGTACACACCGTTAAAAGTATCGCGTTTTGACTGTAGAGGTGAGATATACAGAACGCGACGGCGGAGTTGAGAACACCATTCCAAAAGTGTTTAAGTGTTTTCGGCAGTGGAAGGAAAGGTGGACTAAGTGTGTGGAGGTACAAGGGGACTACTTTGAAGGGGATTAAAGTCCCATTACCATCAGGTAACTTATATTTTTTTCAGCCAAAGTTCGGATACTTTTGAGATAAGCCGCGTAAAAACGTAAAACCATCTAGAATAAAGACGGTGAAGAGATAGGGAGGTTTGAGAATATTTATACCCCTTACTATTTGCCTTCTTTGTGTGGTGGCAAAGTATCATTCTGAGTAATTTCGATGGGTGAACGATATATATAAATACAGTACAATGCTGATTATCCGACGCTCCATTATACGACATACTCAGTTAACCACCACTTTTCATATGTTTTATTATAATTGTGTTTGCAGCTGTATTCCAAATTTCTGGTCCAAAATAAATTTATAATTAAGTATATAATAGGGTGTGCCGAAAGATACAAAATGAGTTTTCTTCCATCGTTATACCGCGGAAAAGATGCGGATTTTAAAAACAAAAGAAACTATAAAAAATTTTAGAAATTTATTAATGTTTTCCGATCTTGCATATCCCTTAAAATTCATGAAATGGCTTAAAGTGTAAAATTTTGATGTTAAGCTTTATATGATATAGACGCATAGGTCTAATTGTCGTGTGCTGAAATAATTTAAAATTATAGGAAAAGAAATCATCAAAATAGCACAACGCTTCTTTATCGTACATATGCAGCTAATGTATGGGAAATATTGTGGAAAGAATATCCGGATTTTGCTTCTTATTTATTTCCTTCCCTTATCCGTTGCTTCATCCCGCTGATAATCGCCAGATCATTTGCTACATTGTTGTGACGCTTTTAGGATCTATTTACATAAAATCCAAGTTTCTCTGTGTTCCTCACAATTCCGGTAGGTCCGCCTCATTGTAATGAGTAATATTTGAAAAATACTAAGGCAGGGTTACCACAGTAGCGCCAAATGTTGACCGACTAGGCGAATCATCGCCAAATTTGGCGACAAAAATAAGTTGTCATATATGAAGCCAACTTGGCGATAGCTGGCTAATTTGGAGAAGTTCCCATTTAAAACCATTAAACTTTAATAATCGAGGTCACCGCAACTTGATTTAAACTCCGCGCTTTTAAGGGTTTTTTTTTTAAATCTATAGATGAGAATTTAAAGTGTAATATACGAAAATGTACGTCTTTACACCTTCATCCCGATAGATTATATAAATAAACCTAAAAGTTCATTAATTTTGTTTTCATAACTGTTTATATCATTTGGCAAAAAATCTCAATTCTGAAGTCCAAATTACGACAAACTTTAAAAAAGTACGCCAAGGTCCCTATACTGGAAAAGTACCGCGCTTTATATAGCCGGATACAAAAGTGAAATTCTCGTTACTTTTCCACTTTAAGGGACTTGGCGAAGAAGGAAATTTGGCAGCATAATTTTTGGGAACCTAGTCACTGTTTCATTTTATGTACAGACGCATTTGTTTTCAATATTTATACAATTTCATAGCTGCCAACTTGTACGGATTTTTCTTACCACTAAAATTTAATAGAAAATTTTTACTTATTTAAACGTTAAAATTGCTTGAATTTCGGTGATTCAATTAAATAAAATTTTCTATTGAATTTTAGTGGTATGAAAAATCCGTACAAGTTGGCAGCTATGCAATTTATTAACCATAAAGAAGCCATTTATCTAATTTTATAGAGAAGTAATTTGTACATAAAAAACAACAGTAATAAATTGCATTTTTTATGTATTTATTATACATAGTTTTTCATAAATGTGTTTCGTTTTTAAAATGTGTTATTTTCATCTGTTACTGCGGAACAAACGAGAAAAACTCATATTCTTGCACATGTGCTGTATATAGCATCTATATATCAGATTCTCCGTCATTTTTCACTGGCTATCTTTCTAGTATATTATACTGAGGGTATTTATACATGTTTGAACGATTTTGACTACAAAAATAAAATACAAAAATTGGAATAATTATTTTTTAATATGTTCTATCTGGTATGTCTGGTTGTGGGTTATCCTATTGCAGCGGGATTTCCAAGATAGTAGGCATTTTGTAGAACTGGAAGAGGAATTTTGTTCGATTCTTTCACCACACATTTCCAGAGTTCACACAACATAATTGGTCGGCGTTTCACGAGAGCTTGTTTGAACGGTCCAAAGACACGGTAATCTATTGGTGAAACATCTGGAAACTTCGTAGGAATATGACTAAACGGTATACACTTGATTACAGTTTCTCTTGTCAGTTTTTCGAGAAATGCGACTGTACTTTTCGATGTATGGCTGCTCGCTTTATGGTGGTGCAACTCAACACTTTTAACGTCCGTAGGATAAAGTTTTGGAACGTCATTTTTAACAAATATATTAAATTTAAAAAATCAAAAACCCCGACTGCGTAAAAAGCAAACTAATTAATTATTTCTCATCAATGTGAAACTATTTTTTATATTACTTACCTATTTTTTTTTATTTACTTGTATTGTTGGCATTTCAGTTGTGTTTAATTGTTAGTTCCTAATATAAACACTGTTTTGATGAGGCCTATAGATATCTATGATGGTTAGAGTTGCTGTAGAGGTAGAGATCCAACGTACACAACTTCCAGGTTGTGTAATATTTAAACGGAGCTGCTGGCTGTAAAATAGTCAATGAAACATCGTCTTCATTTTTAAAGACCTATCCAATGATAAGCCTCTCAATAGGGTGCGTAAAAACGTTTTTCGTCTTTACCGCCATTTTGTATTTTATGGCCGCCATGTTGAATTTATAAAAAAAACCCCTAGTCTATAACCATTGGACGGTTACGACGAATCGATAGAGATCTCATTCATTAAAATCCATCCAGAGGTTGGGTTGTTTCGAGGGTATAAAGAAATCCACATACCCAGATACGCGTGAAACACATAACCCTTCTTGGCAGTCGGGTAAATATAGGAATTAGGACATTGTTTTGATAATAAGTAGAGTTAATTTTGGCATTTTCTCAACTTTTCTGATCTTTAATTTTCCGATTGAGCAATCGCCATAAATCCTTTACAGAAACTTTTTTTGTAGTGTTTGAACCGAAGTTGTAAGTCTTTTTGTCCTCATTTCCGGTAAGAAATCGATCTTTTTTTAATAGTCCCCGATTTGAAATATCTTTCGGCCAGCAATTAAAATGTAGTCTCTCAAAAGCAACGTTCCGTTGAATAAGCCAGCCGTAGAACGAAGCAGATGTATCATTGTACGGTTAAATATTCTACTGCAATTTCTTAAACTTCTAAACATCGCACATTTTCAATTTTTACACCTTCGTTATTGGGAAAAAAATACTTTTAAATGCAATTTGTCTGAAAACTGCATCTCAATTTATTTTTGAGATATTAATTTTCTTGTAGTTTTTAGCGCCATTTGTTCATTGTTGGCAACTCAAGTACTCCATTTCTGTAGAAAGTAAAGGAAAAATAGTTGGAAAAAGTAAACTATTATACATTGTTTTCGGCCATTTCCCCATAACAACTGAAAAAAAATGTAATTAAGATACGTGCTGTTATTTTGAGAAAATATAAATGAATGATATCTTATAAAAAATGGAGCTTTTAGAAACTATATTTAATTTTAATTATTTGTATTAATATTACACACAAATAAAGGCATATGAATCATTAGATAGCCATTTTTTTGTCGAGTTTCTTCATTGACGACATCTGTTTTCTTGGATTCGTGTACTATTCAGCGATATTGACGTCATATGCTGCAGATATTGTTTAAGACTGGGTCGTGAATGAGGAATTTTTCCGCGGATGCGAATGATGTCATTTTATGTAAAATAAAAACCTGTGTTTTAAGTCTTAAAACTGAAATATGTTTTGAACTATTTACATGCATATTATTAAAAAAAATGAGAGAGTAGATACATATAATTTGTTTAACCTCTTCGCTACCTGGGTCCACATATGTGGGCCTTTATTCTTTTCCCCATAAAAACTAAACTGTTTGACTTTTGTACATTTTGACTTCATTTCTTAATAGTTGAATGTTTTTTGCTGTAAAAGCAAACCAATAAATGGCAAAATCTATACTGATTTCCTCGTAAAATAGGTGTTATTTCATCTGAGTTTGCAAAACGCCTTCAAGAGGGTGTGGCCAAGAAATTGAGAAATTTTCATTCTTATTTAACTTAAATCCTTTACAATAAAATGCTTTGAGGATTTGCATATCATTCACTTGATTAAAGACCTTAAATTTGTGATTGTGCGAATTTGGGTTAGTGATAATTATATTAACATTTTAACGGAATTTGTAATTTTAGATCCGTATTTGTAAACCTAAATTACTAGTCCCCTAAAGTATCAATTTCTGAAAAGTTCTTTTTTCTGTCATCTATGATGTCATTTTGTTTGTTTAAAACCAATGACTGAGTATTTGTAGTATTATTTTAGCTTTGGGAACGAAGAGGATAATTAACCCCTTAATTCTCGCTCCCGTCATATTCACGGACTGTGTCTTTTATTCAAATTGTTTGATTCCCACCAGTTTTATAAAATAGTGAAATTGGGTATATTTTGGTATCGTTTTTACTGTCATTAAATAAGGTGAATATTTCTTTTTCATAAAAGTGGTGCCAATAAGCAATTTGAATTATTCAACCGTAATTTAATTCGAGCGTTAAGGGGTTAAATGAATGTAAATTGTTGAAAGTGATCATCAGCGACAGATGTGTAATAAAATGAATAGAATGATTGGTAATGGAATGAAGGGAATACACAGCTCGGACCTGGGATGCTAGGTCAGTAATGATAAGAATAAACAGCATTTTGACATTGCCATAGAAGTATATTATCATAAACTGTCGTACATCCGAAACATGATAATAGGGTTGCAATCTCGTCGTAGCTGGGTAAGGAAATAGATCAAAACAATAAGTGTTTCTCCGTTAATCAAAATACCGAGGTGATTTCATATCCGATACTTTTATTTAACCCTTAAATGCCTGATTTTTCTAAAATCATTATAATAATTTTTTTTACCCGACTGATAAGAAGGGTTATGTGTTTCATGCGTATCTGTGTATGTGGATTTTTTATACCCTCGAAACATCCCAACGGCTGGATGTTTTTTAATGAATGAGGTCTCTATCAATTCGTCTTAACGGCCCGATGGTTATAGGCTAGGTTTTGTTTTTATAAATTCAAAATGGCGGCCGTAAAATAGAAAAGGGCGGTAGAGACGAAAAAAAAAATTACGCACCCTATTGAGTGGCATATCATTGGATAGGTCTTTCAAAATGAAGACGATGTTTCATTGACTATTTTAACAGTCAGAAGCTCCGTTAAAATATTGTACAACATGGAAGTTGTGTATGCAGGATCTCTAGCTTTACTGCAACTCTAGCCATCATAGATATCTATAGAGCTCATCAAAACAGTATTTATAGATAAGAACTAACAATTAAACACAACTTAAAAGTCATCAATACAAGTAAATAAAAAAAAGGTAAGTAATATAAACAAGTACTATAAAAAATATATATATTTTAAGTCAATTCCTACTTAGGCCAATAAGCGAATTTTTTTTTCTCCCATTCTTCTTTTCCCTTGAATGGCTCTTAAAATGCCTTGACCAAGAAGAGGGCTCTTCCGGTCTTAAAATACCTTGATCAAGAAGAGGGCTCTCTCGAATATTGAAAATTAATTAATTTAATTTAATTAATGAATTAATATTTGAAAAAAAATTGGATTAACATCAAGTGTCATCCACTACAATTTTAAAAATTTTTATTTGAGCTTGATTGGATAAATAGTAAGTATTTTATTAACTATTGAAAATTTGAACAAGATAAATATAGCGAGAGTGTGAGCTAATAGTAGGAATTGAAAAAAAAATAGTTTCACATTGATGAGAAATAATTAATTAGTTCGTTTTTTTACGCAGTCGGGTTTTTTGATTTTTTAAATTTAATTGTTTATTATCGGCTTTCATTTTTTAAATAAATCATGGGAAAAATACTTTAAAAAATCATATTTTGTTTTAAGTATAGTTACGGCTAAAAACAGTTTGTTACTAATCGGCAATAGTGTTGTTTAATTGAAAAAATAATTTCCCTTGATAAAATTCTATAATATTAAATACACAAGAATTTTAGGAACTATAATAAAAAATAAATTTTACTTGCTCACTGCAGGTCAAAATAGGGTATTTCGCAAGCTTCCAAACAAAATAAAACGAACAAGTTACAGCAATTGAAAAAATAAATATATCTTTATTCTTAAACAGCACAAGTCTTGCCATCTACATGTTGAAAATCGATTTAATAATATTTTCAGAATGTATTTTATTGGCAACATTAGGCATTATAGCTTCAATATTATTCTAATAGTATTTTAGAGCCTACATTGGGTATGTTGCCGAAAAGCAACACCAGGCATTTAAGGGTTAATATACTTCAGAGAGCAGTTCACACCTAGTTGAAATAGTAGTACCATCGCTACCGCATGTAGCGATCACTAGATATGCATAAAATACCTCGAACATCACCAATTTGGCATAAATCATTTGGGTAAATATTTGGAAGTACACGAAGAGTCAGACGAGCGGCCAGGTAAATGTTGACAGGTTAAAATCTAACGAAATTCTGAGGAAGCATCGCGCGTAGCTGCTTTTTGTTGCTTAGCGGAGCAATACAAATCATGACGTAGTGTGCTCTCTGAACCAATGCGGAAATAAGGGATACATTTATATTTCAAGTCAAGACAAATGAACGAGATAAAGCAAAGAGTCCTGACAATTTGTAGCGTACGGATTTTTTAGTAAAAAATAACCCAAGGCGCGAAATGAATTTCTAGGAATAAAAAAGAAAATGACTCTTAAAAAACATTCGAATTCATAGAAATAATCTGAGATCATGATATAAATAAAGAATAACTGTATTTAAGTAATTAGTGTAAGATAAATATTAATTTAATTGGAATTTAACAGAATTAACTATAGATATTATTTAAGAATAAGGGATTAGTGAATATGGTGGTAATTTAATATAAAACAGGGAAAATCGCGGAAGGTCTAATAATGTAACATATATATATATACATTTTATTTTTCATCGGAGGCGACACTAAATTTGGAAAGACAAGAATTCCTGTTTTCTAGTTACATTCATTTAGAAAAATCCACGCTCCGACAATTGTGGATTTTTTTCCACTTGTCATGTGCTAAATGATTTCCATATAATTGTCTGCTTTCTTTCAACAACATGTGTTGTTAGCAGGTGATGAAGTGTGCATTTTTTTTTGTTCAAATTAAATTCAAATCTCCATTAATTATTTTAATTACAGTTGCTGCAAATGTATGCAAAGTTTTTTGCGATAGTCCTTTGAGGTTTTGGATTTTCCATTAGAACCATAGAGCATACTTTCGAAATGTTAGAGACGGTACGAACCTTTTACGGATAGTTCTTTTGAACTTTTATGTTTGATAGCTTTAAAGATTGGCTATTTTTTCCTTTGCATTTAATAATATCGCATATTTTATGCTTCGAAACTTTAAAACCATGCTTCTCACAACAATCTCTAATCATGGAATATGAACAATTCTCTTCGGAAAGGCAAATATATAACGTTCCAGCCATTCGCTTCTTCGCCTGACAATTTCAGTAGCAGACGATATTTTTTCATAGCAGCAAATATTTCAGCTATCACGTTTTTACATGTTGCCAGATGTTCCCCAGTTGTTTCTCGTTGTTTTTTAATTTATCATCAAAATTGTTTCCAATATGTGTAAACACTATCTGTCACTGTATTGAAGAAAAAAAAATCACCAAATGAGTATTTGAAGGTATTTTATATTCCAAAAAGTTTTAAAGGAGATTAAACATTCAAGGGAGGAGAACTTTCAAAGTACAGGCTGATTGAAAAGTCGCGCAACTTTTGGAAAATAACTTGTTTACTAAAATACAGACATGATTGAAATTACAAAAATAAATTTAATTAAAAGAGTAACAAGTCTGAGACACAAAACTGAGAGAAAAATAGCAATTTTACTGAAGATATTGAACATGTGACTATTTTTCTGGGATACAAAAACGTAAGGTTACTTACGACAACTGGGCCATGATTTTACAATGTGTCTCTGGAGATTCTGGCAATTCAGCTTCAAAAAGCTAATGTTCTTTTGAATTAAAATCGGAACTTTTGTAAATGTATTTAGTTAGGGTCTCTCTATCACATAGAAATACTCAAAATTATATTTTAATATTTAAAAAAAAAATGCATATTTCATCTTTCTTTCCTCATGGGTTCGGTTGCCCCATAAAAATGGGGCAAGTGGATCTGTAGGGCCTATGCTCCGCTCGCGTTTATTTTTTTCATATAGGATATCAAGTCCTGTTTGAAAAAGTGTAAACAACTTAAAAAAATTTAAACCTGGCAGATCATGTAAATTTATGCCAACTAATGAGCGTTGAAAGGAAAACCTTTGCTGTCAATGTGTTTAAAAAAAAGCACTAAAAGTGAAAGTATTAGCTTTATTTATACAAAAACAAAAAAATTAAGTAAGTACTTATGTACTTTAGTATAGGTATTAAGGATAAAAGAGACATGGGTATTTTAACCCCTTGAGGGGCAAGCAATCGTGTTTGTCTAATGTTGAATTCACACCAGAAAGTTCGAAAAATTATGTTTCTAAATAAGGAAAAGCAATATTACGACTTTCTTTCACCAAAGTTAGAAAAGTAAAATTTTATAAAATTTTTCTGATGCAAATCTTCATTAATCGTAGGTGGGATAAAATATATCCCGCCACCCCTCAAGGGGTTAAGGAAAAAAATATCAAGGTAAATCTTTGAACAAACAGCTGCGTAAGTACTTACGTACTTCTTCTGTATGGTACAATTTCAAAGTTTGGCTATCTCGCTTTCAGAGGCTAGGTATTTGTATTCATAAAATATTGAAATATTTTAGTGACACCAGTATTTACAAGATAATTTATTTGTAAACAAGCAAAAGTATATTTTCGCGTACTTAATAAAGGTGAAATTTTTGTTCTAAAATTCCGTTGCCAATGTTACAATTAGGGTTTAAAATTGTGTGATGCCATAACGGCATGATCTCCCTTCAAGTGGTTAAGAAATTTGATTTCAGACCACCCAATATGCTTTTTTTAAATTTTATTACGTAATTTTAATAAGGTATTCTATACATTTCTTTATTGTGAGCAAAAAACAATGGATACATTTATTTTCCGTAGTAAGGGAAACTCAAAAAAATTATTTATAACTATTGGGGTAACTGGATCCAACATGGTCCAGTTACCCCTGATATATGTCCCAGTTACCACATTCTTGAAAAATTTTTGGGGTAACTGGGACACCGGACTGACATTTGAAACATGAAGTAAATATGTATAGATACCTAACAATATTAATGTAGTTATATGCCTAATCTTTAAAAAAAATGATTGTTTAAT
Organism: Maratus speciosus; assembly: GCA_963932465.1. Classification (NCBI taxonomy): domain Eukaryota; kingdom Metazoa; phylum Arthropoda; class Arachnida; order Araneae; family Salticidae; genus Maratus; species Maratus speciosus. Next base: position 121,526,720 of record OZ010793.1, on the reverse strand, counting down.
AAAAGTACTTGCAGTATTTTAATAAAAAGCCGAGGAGGTTCAACTAAATTGACGTTGTTTTAAAAAAAGAAACGTAAATTTTCAACAACTTACCACAGCAAAGAGAGAGTTATGATTGAATTGACACACGTTGTTTTAGGAACTAGAGATTAAGGTGCATTGTTCACAAATGCTAAAGCTTAAAAAACATCAACTTTTTTTTGTAAAATAGCCTATGGCCAAGTTACCTCGTGGGTCCAGTTACCCCAACTAACCCCATAAGTTCTTTTTCAAATTTGAGCCCGCTCTTCTCAATGTTGGAACACTTATTTTTTTTTAATTCCATGTTCAATGTTTGTTTTCAGGTAAACGATGGAACTCAAACTCTTCTGAGGTGACTGCAACATCTTATTCTTAATTTTCTCCATTTTGACAGAATTAACCCCTTAACCTACAGTGACGGGCATAGCCCGCGAACGATGATCGAGCCAAATGTAAATTCTTCCTACCACTAAAATTTCACAGTAAATATAGTTTAATTTAATCGTCAAAATTCTATGATTAAAGAAGGCGAAAATCTCTATTAAATTTTAGTGGTAGCTGTGGATTTGCCAAACCGTGGGCTGTTGAGAAGTAAATCGTAGGTTAAGGGGTTAAGAACAGATGGCAAGTCACTTCGTTTTTTATTATGAATACTTTCAATTTTTTTTAAAATCAGGTTACCAAACGGTAAATCTTTGTCTAATTCGGCCAACGAACATTTGAATATACCTCTTTAAACGCTTCAATAACTTTAACGAAAGACGTTGATGTGAAATAATGTTTAACCATAAAAATTAATTATACTTTGGAAAGTTTCACTTCCAGCACCGCCATTTTTACGAATCATATGTCTCTTACAGATTACAACATCAACTGAAACTGAAATTTATACTGATAAAGGAATTTTAAATATATAATTTTGCCATCTATCGAAAAATAATCCCACTAATATCTATTTCGGATTTTTTACAATTGCGGTTGGAAAATTTGTGTTGCGCGACTTTTCGATCACACTGTACTAAAAAGTGATTCGATACTCAGAGCCTGATTACCCACAGGGCAAATTCCTACCACTAAAAATAAACAGAAAATTCTGCCTCATTCATGGCAGAAATTTTACATGAATACGGCGTTTAGATAAGTGGAACTTTTCTTTTAAAATTTATTGGTATAAGTGTGCCCCGTTGGTAATCAGGCCCTGTCGATACTTTGTCGAGAAAAGTTATAATTTGTTTCCAAATAGAGAAAAGCGTCAGTTAAAGAAATCACATGTATGATGTGAATTAAAAAAATGTGTTTTTTCAGAAAGATTTTGTCTGGTAACTTAACTAGAAAAGGGAAAACTCAATGTTACGAAACCTTTACCTTTCCTCTGGAAACCCTGTCTTTCTCGCGTATACCTAGCAAGTGATAAAATAAAGAAACACTCTTTGAAACATGGAATTATTATTAAAGAGGAACTGATATATCCTTGAAATAGTGAAACTTCTACTTTAACCACTATCTCAGGGGTTGTTTACCGCCGGTGGAAACTTCCGCCAGCAAATTTATATAAAAATTTTGTCCTTATTTAAACACCTTATTATTGCAAAATTCCAGTCTTAAATAACAATAGAAACAGATTTTCATTTTTACTGGTAGCAGTTTACTTTTACGGTAGTCATGCCCTGCGTTTCCGCCATCTTGTGACAACCAGGGAAACAAACTGACAGTTTTAATAGGCAAACTGACACCAGTAAGAACAAATAGAAATTTTGGCCGCATTTGTGAAAAAAAAATTACATGAATAAGACGCTTAAATAAGGCGAAATTTTCTATTCCATTTTACTGGTGGTACGTTTGCCTCGGTGGTAATAAGATATTGAAGATCCGATTTAAAAAAAGCAGCCGCCATATTATGATAACCTCCTCAGCTACTTCGCTCACAACTGGTAGACAGTAGACTAGGGGTGCACAACCTGTGGCCGGCGGGCCACGACGTATACCACTATTATTATGCAGAAAAATATTACAAATAAATTGACAGAAAATTCGTTATTAAACAATTAAAATTTTACTTTTAAATTTTTTGTGGTGGCAAACAATTTTTTGGCCAAAAGGTTGTGCAGCACTACAGTAGGCTATATATCTCTTCCACTTTATTCATAACTCCATTCTTTGAAATGCACTTTTTCATCAATTATTGTAAATCTAAATTTAATTACGTGAACTTTTATTCACCAAGCTAACAAGGTGTAAAACCAACAGAGTGAAAATATATCCAGGCCAGGGCTCGTACCTGGGTCTTAGCGCACCGACGCTCTGCCAACTGAGCCACCTGTACGTCATACCAGCATGGGGTATGGCAGTATGTCTTGGTGAGCTGAACCGTTGCCTTCGAAATACTCAAGGCAAGAGGACACGATTTGTGATGTCATCGCTAATCGACCGACTTCTCACTAGTGTTGGAATTCACACCAGAAAATTTTAAATAGCAATTTTCTATTATTTTGTTTGTGGAATATCTATCATCTTATAAAACAATAATAACTATTTAAACTTACTGGTGAGAATTCGGAATCCCTAAATGAAAATTCAGCCAGATACGAAATGCCAGAGTGTTGCTCTCTGCCTGATTTTTTATTGGGGAATTTCAAATTCTCACCAATAAGTTTAAATAGCTATTATTGTTTTATAAGATGATGAATATTTCACAAATAAAATAAAACAAATTTGCTACTAAAAATTTGCCGGTGTAAATTCCAACACTTATGCGAAGTCGATCGATTAGTGATGACGTCATAACTCGTGTCCTCTGGCCTTTAGTATTGCGATGGCAACGGCTGAACCAAAAACACAGGTACGAACTTGGTGTGGATACTTTTCACTCTGTTGGATTTACACCTTGATAGCAATGGGAATAAAAATTCACGGAATTAAATTCAGGTTTAGTATTTCTCGGGTGTATTGCACAGATTCAGTTATTATTCAATTCCTACTATTAGTTCACACTCTCCCTATATTTATTTATTTATTTATTTATTTATATATATATCTTGTTCAAATTTTCAATCATTAATAAAATACTTATTATTCATCCTATCAAGTTGAAATAAATTTTTAAAACTTGTACGGGATGACAATTGATGTAAATACAGTTTTTTCAAATATTAATTCATTAATTAAATTTTAATTAATTAATTTTAGTTTTACATGGGAGACAAAATGGCGGCCATTGGTTATTGAAGCATTTAATGCATCTTCATATCTACACTATGACGCAAAAGTTTAGACAATGACGTCATTCAGCTTTAAAATGTAGAATTATGACGTCAGAATTACAAAAAACTGTAAATATATTCAAAAACTGATTTAAAATGCTATGTATAAAAGACAGTCGTTTTATTTGCTATAATACTAATTTTTTTCATAAAAATTCAAATGTGCTTGTCGCAAAAGTTTAGACACTATTCTAAATTTCTTTGAATATTCGCTGGCATATGCAAATTTAGAATCGATGATGTCACAAATTTGGAGTACTTAAGTTCTGCAAACGATTGCGCTTCATAGTCGACATGCCGAGAGCTAAAGAAATTCAAGTGAATGAGGTTTCAAGGATTTGGCAGTTGAAAGGTGAAGGGAAGAGCGTTTCTGAAATTTCTGCTATTATTAATAGGTCAAAAAAATCTATTTATCGAGTTTTATCGAGTGGTTCCGAATATAAAGCAAAATGTCGGTCTGGGAGGCCACGTGTGACAAATGTACGAGAGGATCGCCTGATACAAAGACTAGCGAGTACTCAACAAATGAGCGTACGTGGAGTTGAAAGCTCATCGGGACTCTCTGTATCAAAGGATACGATTCGTAGACGAATTTTAGAAAAAGGAACAATCGTTTATAGCAAAATGCAGAAGAAACCAGCTCTGAAACCACATCATAAGTTACAAAGACTTATGTGGGCTCGAAAGCATATGTCATATGGAGAGAAATGGCAGTCAGTCATATTTAGCGATGAAAAAAAGTGGAATCTGGATGGTCCAGATGGTTGTTTATCGTATTGGCATGACTTGCGGAAGGAACCTCGACGTTTTTTTAGTCGCAGACAAGGAGGGGGCTCGGTGATGGTTTGGGCAGCCTTTTGCTATAATGGACAAGTATCTCTGACCTTCACCAGTGGTCGTCAAACTTCACAGCGTTATACACAGACATTAGAAGAAAACCTACTGCCATTTGCTGAGCTTCTAGGGGGTCCTCAGTGGGAATTTCAGCAAGACAATGCTTCAATTCACACTGCAAAACATTCAAAATCTTGGTTTAATTCCCATAATATAAGAGTTCTCGACTGGCCAGCATGTAGCCCAGATCTTAACACTATAGAAAACCTTTGGAGCATCATGTGTCGCAAAGTTTATAGCAACGCTAGACAATACTCTTCTGAAAAGGAACTTAAGACATCTATTGAGAATGCATGGTACGATATCGATCCACAAACTATGCAAGATTTAGTTTCTTCCATGCAATCTCGTGTATATGACGTAATACATAAGCATGGATGCGCAACCAGGTTTTAAAAATTGTTTATTTCGATTTTATTTAATTTGTGTCTAAACTTTTGAGACAGCAGTTTATTTTTGTTACCATTTAATTTATTGCAATATGCACAATTCCACTTTTCTTTGTTATAAATATTGTTTATATGTACAGCACATTAATTTCAAGCAGTGATTTGAAAATTGAATAAATATTTTTCAAAGTATGTAAGAATTTCTTCATTGTCTAAACTTTTGCGTCATAGTGTATAAGGGGGGTTACCATAGGGGGAGGCTCTGTTATGTCACCAAATACCGCTAATTTTGTCGCCAACTTGGCGATATATCGCCAAATGTGACGCCAACCTGGCGATATCTCTAATATTTCGCCAAATTCCCATAGACTTCCATCGCAAACCTACTTGCTAATAGAAAATCAACAAACTGAGATATTTTAATGCAACAAAAACTAATATTAGCTTAAGGTATTGTATTAAATTTTTCTTTGATGACCTATGTAGTAATTGACTTTAAAAACAAAATTTTTATATTACTTGTATATAATATTGTTGTATTTTATAGCAATGTGTGAAGCATTTACTTTTGGTGGAAATTTAATAACACTTACTTGCACGTTATTGATTGTGCACCCTTTTCTATTGTGCATTTTTCTAGTAAATCCCACTGCGACTGCGGTCCGTAATTGTGTAGAGTTGTAATACTTGGATTTTCAAAAACTAAGGTCTGAAAAGCAGCATGCTGAAATATATATATAAATAAATAAATATATATATATATATATATATAAATTAATGCTAAATACAAATGATAAGAATTTTTTCAGAAAGTAAACAACAATATGCTATATGTCTGTATCGGAAAAAGGTCTTTCAAATATAACCCAATAAACAAGTCGGAAATTGGACGTCAAACGTGGCAAATGAGTTGAATTCGTACTATAACTAGTTTTATAAGTATTCAGATTTTGGTGCAATAGCTGTTGTACTCTTATGCAAAAAATGCATAAATACGAAATTTATTACGATTCTAAAAATTAAATCCAGTAATACGAAAATAATAGGATTCCATCCTAAATAGGACGTAATCACTATGGCAACCTAGAATCATTACATATCATGGGATATCATTGAATTAATTAAGTATAATAAAATTTAACAGAATGAAGGTAACTTTTGTTAATATATATTCAAGTTTTGATTCAATTTTCATAAAATTTGATTCGATGGAATACTGCAAAGATTATATATGTGCATTTCCACGAGCACTTGTCGTGTAAATCACAAATTAGATTTTTGACTACCAGTATTTTAGAACGGAAAAATGTGACTTATTTTATGGGAGATATCTCATTAATTGAAAAAGGCGAAGCAAACTTTTATAAAATAACGGTGGCCAACAAGCATAGTATGTGACTTACACGACAAGTGCTCGTGGAATTACCCATATATTAAATATCAAACCATTCGGTTGGGTATTTTTTGCGCTGTTACATGCGGACAGACGAACGGACCAGACGACGACTATATCAAGAACACACCAAAAATATGGATTAATGAGTAGAACCCATATAAGCAGCGAAACTCCTGAATAATTTCTCATTTACTGGACGTCATCCCAAATTCCTCCTATTGATACAATAAGGAAATCTCGTGGTTATAAAAAAATAAAGATTCCCCCAAACATGAACTTCTGTGTACGACCTTGGAAGAAATCTTCCAGGATAATATTCCTGGTCTACTTAGGAAGTCATAAAGCTGGTGCCATCTCAGGGATGTTTCTGGCACTACAGTTACAATACATTTTTGAACTTAAGGGGGCTGGTCACTCAGCTTCCGATTTCCCATCACTAATGTAAAGTCTATGGGCACTAGATGCATTCGTATATTTAAAATATCTCCACAGGAAATTAATAATTTTTGACTTCTATTTTTTGTGTACACTTCCTAAAAGATGTCTCTTTTTTTCTTAGTTCTCCAAATATTTCTAAAGTATAGACTTTTTTAACACATAAAATATTAAATTCAGCATAGATTTTAGATATATTTTGCGATCTAAAAAAAAAAAGACACATCCTTTAAGAAGAGTACACAGAAAAAAGGTGTTAAAAATATGAATTGCTTGAGAAGATATTTTAAATATACGAATTCATCAAAAGTCCATAGACTTAACATAACGGAGGAGAAATCCGAAGCTGAGTGACCAGCCCCTTAAAATTGCACTATGTGAAATTACTTAAAATATGACAATATTTAAAAAGGTTTTAAATTTATTTAACACTTCTTAGTACTTTCGTCTATATACATAGCCCCCGTCAGAGAATACAAAAATGAAAATACTGTTATTAGCGTCTTATCTGCAAATTTCACGTTGTTGGTGACTTACACTATCACTCCTTTCGGCACCAACTACGTGAAATTTGAAAATAAGACGCTAATAACAGTATTTTTATTTTTGCATTCTCTGACGAAGGCTATGTATGTAGTTGAAAGTACTAAAAAGTATTAAAGTAATGTAACACCTTTTTAATTTTTTTGTCATCTTTTAAGTAATTTGCACATAGTATAATTTTAAGTTTAACTTTTTAAAGATGAATTTAGCATTTCATTTATTTATTTGCTAATACATTTTGACGACCATGACAGGAACATTCTTAATCCAGCGATATGAACCGGAAGAATTCCATCGTGTTTTTGTTTTTTTTTAAATTAACCAGGACATACACACAGACACTTTTAGAGTCTCTTGCTTTATAATATATATATAAATGATAGGTTATTAAAAATATTTGGATTGTTCAATACTTTTAATAAAAATTAATATCAGCAACGTTTAAAAAGCTGTTACGATGCTTGCTAAGACACTAGAGTCTAAATCGCGCCCCTCACAACGGCTCATATCACAAATGCACCCGAGAAGTTCCCTAGCATGGCGCACTGGCTCATACGATGCTTTGTTTACTTTCAGCTTAAAGGCGGAGCGTTGCATATCGTCTTCATGGTTAAAAAAAAATAATCAGAAAACAGCTAACAAATATCATTATTCATGTACAAGTTAAATGTGCTTTATTTAAAACTGTATTGAAATTGCTTCATATCATCGCTTATTTTTATTATTATTATTTTTTTTAATCTGAATAAAATCTGTTTATTTTTTTCTTTTGGATTGATTTTTACTAGAGACGGGATTTTTTATTTATTAATGTTCAATAAAGAGAAATTAAAACAATATTACAAACAACTTAAACATAATGAAAGAGGTAACATTTTATAAAATTTTTGTCTTAGAAAAGAAAAAAATTCGCTATTATTTTATGAAAGTAAATACTAGAATACATAAAAAAAAAAAATCTGCCTTTTAAGTATTGATGCGAGATACAATATCCTAAAAATAAAGAGCATGGATAAATATTCTTTTTTATAAACAACTTCATTTCCTAGTTAGATGATCACTTTATTTTTGTAAGAATATAACAAGACTGATGTGTCAATTCCAAAATTTTATTCAATCTTATACATGTTAATAATTAAAAATTCGCAGTGCTAAAATTATCTAATATCACAAATATCACAGTGCTAAAATTAAATGACAATCTATGGCCATCATGAGGAATTTAAAGGTATATAGGTTCGTTGTACTATATGTATTTAATAGGAAGATATAAGTATCGCATTGTTTCGAACAAATAATTGAATTTCGGAACTCGACCTCTTAGATGTTCGCAACCGAAAGTATATAAAAAAAAACCTGTTCTTCAATATACACCCAAGTCTAACAAGGATCTATTTAAGTGAAAATGTAAGTTTGATTAAATTGCGTGCATTAGTTTTTGAGATATAACTTTTGCAAAAATCGTGAAAAATTCAGCATAGCAGCGCCACCTGTTGTGCGATTTACACCAAAAACTAATCAGTAACAGCTTACATCAATGTCTAATTGAATATGAAGTTTGATGAAAATCCGTGCATTAGTTCTTGAGATAGGGCTATTCGTTACTCAAATCGTACAGAAAGCAGTACAGCAACGCTACCTGTTGGTCGATACACAAAAAAACTAATCAAGCTATTTTATATCAAAGTCTAACTGAATATAAATTTTTAGAAAATTCCGTGCATCAATTCTTGATAGAATTATTGCTGAAATCGTGAAAAAATCAGCATAACAACGCTACCTTTTGGGCGATATACACCAAAAAATAATTAGCACCAGTTTATACCAAGGTCTAACTGAATCTATAAGTTTGTGAAAATTCGTGTATTAGTTACAGAGACAGAGCGCCCTCAAAATTTTTGTCACATACAGACAGACTCACAGACAGAGTGACAGACAGACATTTTCTAAAAAACATGTTATCGTGTTCAGAATTTTCTAAAACTTATAAATCCATCGAAAACCGGAAGTCGAAAATTTTCCCGAATCCAACTAATTTCTTCTTGTAAAGATAGAAGAACGCAAAAACGGGAAACAGGGATTTTTCATTTACGATTTTTATTAGTAATTAAAATCAGTACAAAAACCTTCAACGGGTTAAATATTTCTGACACAGCATTTTACCTTACTGCTCTAAAAATTCTAACTATAGGTCTTAAAAATAATGATATAAAAATTTGGATAACACTATGCTATTAATTAAAAGAAAAACATATCATCATTTTCTTTTTTCTATTTATATTCACAAGTGCAAACAGTATTTTCAACATCAATTGATATATAAACAATTTATTCACTAATACTTTTTCATTCAGGTCTCTCATAAATTCAAAATATGGTTTTTAAATGAGATGATATGAAAATATGAGTGGCGAATTTATAGAACTTTAAAAGGTTTGTTTTAAAATTCGATAAAATATATTTTTGTTTTGTCTTTTTAAATATATTTTCACATCCAAACGATATATTTTATTTTCCAGTACACTGTTAAACATATCACATTTTCACTGAGCCTATATCATACTTTGAAATGTATTATTTCAATTGATTGAGTTATCTTTTGTGTGAAGCTATCCAAAAATCATAAGTAAAATTTATGTAAATGTTTTGTTTGCGTCCTAGTAGCCAAATTAAATGAAATATATGCAAATCGATAACATGACAGAAAGAAAACCCCTTGGTTTTTTCTTTAATTCTTTATTTAAAGAAAATAATCTAACATTTACTGTTCAGTAAAAATAATAGATGAATAATTACTGTTAAGTTTGCAGCTTTTAATGAGCACGTGGAAAGCTTGTTCAAAGTTTAGTCATATATGCATTTCTTGCTTTATACTTTGCACTCACATCTGGAGTCCCTGATGACTGATATTATAAACAGTGAAGTTCTTAGCAATAAATGAAAAGTGTCTCATTTAAGCCGATACAGTTCAAATCCATGAGTAATGTAGAAGATTTCCGAAGAAACAAACGAAATTTCTGAAATACAGATAGTTTCGACCGAATTTTCAGCAGCATTTTTCCTGAAAACGAATGTTTGACGAAACTCCAATTTTGGGCCGAAAACATAACGAATATTTCGGTCGATCTACACTTAAAGTTACTAACTAAAACTTTTAAATCTATTATACGCAACTCGTTAGTCGCTTATTCTCTGATCTCTAATGCCAGATATTTAAGATCTGACTGCTTACCTTTACCTGAGAAAGCCATTGCAAAAATTAATATTCATATACTATTTATATTTTCCTTTAAATACTGAAACAACCAGAGATTTGATAAGTAAAAAAATAACAAAATTAACAAAAATCCTATATATAACATCTAAAGGACAACATTTTTATCCAGAAATATTCTTCTACATTCATCTATTTATTTTATTCAGAATCAATAAATTAAAATTTAATCCTACTACTATCAAATCTATTTAAAAATCATTTTGCTCCCCACCTGATAACAACACACATACACACAGACGCACACACACACACAAAAAAGCATCTAAATTCATTTCCACAGATAAAAAAAGAAAAACCATATTTTTCCTTTAAATAGGGACTTTCTCAGTAGCATAGGGAATTTTTCGGGAGCATTTGTGATATGAGCCGTTGTGAGGGGCGCGATTTAGACGCTAGTTGCTAAGACAACCACTTATTTTGTATCAAAATATAAGCTTAACCCATTAACCGCCAAAACTATTACGATAGAAATTTTCAAATTTCTTGTTGGAAGTAGTTTCCCACCAGAAATTCAGTAAGGTAAATTTCGCTTTACTAATAGCAAAATTCCTGCCAATAAATAAGACATTTTTTTAAATTCTAAAATAGTGGTGCAAATGTAATTAATTCATTGCATGAGCAATTATTTTGACTGTTGCGTGAACGCAACGTCAGCGGTTAATGGGTTAACATAATTGCAGATTTCTGCGACTAAATAGAGAAATCTTTCTTTTCGAAATTAGTTGTATTTAAGAAATAGGAAAATTTGGCTAATATGCGGTATTATTTTTCAATTTCAAAATTTTACACATAAAACCTAAATTACTTACCCTTCTTAAATCATAATTTTTTGGTTGAACTACTGGGCAGTACTTAGTTCTAGGTTTGCAATAATGATTCCATGCCTTTTCCCCATAATCATCACAATTCTGTGGTTGAGCTTGGCAGAAACTTTGACGTTTTAACCTAAAAGTTAAACAAGATTTCTCATAAATATACCATAACACTCTTCATAAAGCAACAAAAAAGACGCACCATTTATGAACGTTTTTCCAGAGTTGACACTAATCCTCCGTAATATATGGGTTAACTTAACTCTGGTTTAATACATTTCGTACCGGATTTTTTTTCAGAGATGAAATTTAATAAGTTCCACATAGAAAACTGGAATTAAATAAATAAGGATACATCAAATATTTTTTCTGGTTCGAAACTTTGTTAAACTGGGTTAAATTAAACCCCGCATTACGGAAGATTAGTGCGAGCTTGGCACCTCTGTAAGTTTAGAGAAAAACTTTTTCTCTAAAGTAAAGGGTGCTTCTAATGTGTTCTTTTAAGCTAATTAAAATAGAGAAATACTTAAAAATGTCTATCATATTCAGATTCGAGTTAAATTGGGTGCTTCTCCTTGTTTGGTAAATTAAAAAAAATAGAAGAAAAAATTTTAAAACTTTATATTTGATAAAATATAAATTTAGTTATGTGGACACCAGGTACCACTAATAAGTCCAGTCAAATTAAGCAGATTTTGGGTCATTTTGGGACATAATTACGAAAGTTTTGAAACTTGGTAATATTGTTTGGAAGGCTCTACTAATAAACACTCTAAAAGCCCTGATGAATGGGGGTTGAGCACGAGAGCGGGGAGGCAAAAGAACGTACCTTTTTACGTTTTTTTTTTTGTTAATATCTCGTAATCTATAAGTCCTATTAAAAATTGCTAATACAAAAAATAAAGATAATTAAATTCTCTACAAAAAAGTTTATAAACATTTTTCTCTTGAGGCCATAGTTAACGAGATAATCGCATTCAAAAATGAAGAAATTTGCCAAAAGTCACATCAGTGCCAGAGAGCGGGTCAACGGCCCTTACATTGCACCTACTCAATCTAAGCTTCCTTAAACGAATGTTAATAAATGTTGTGGTGAGAAAATGGAACCCTGAACAATAACTTCAAAAAATTACATTTTTTGTTAACATAGAACATACAAAACTGAAAAATGCGTAAAATACAATGATATAGGAATAAACAATATACTCTCCATTAGGCCATCTTCCTCAACAGGTGGTGGACTGTTTGAGCTGTCTCCATGGCAGTAGTGGCAGACGGCAGTGCATGTGATTCCTGTTTTTCTTCATCCACATTTTTGCCTAAAACCAGTTGTACACTGGATGAGGTTTAGTACTGCCTCAGGGGCAACATGATCGGTGGTTGTGACAGGCACTAACATATGAACGAGCTTACGTTTCCAACCCTAAATCTCAGAAGACAGTTCATTTCTCTGCCACAGCTGTATCCGTAAGCAGGGCCTGATTACCAACGGGGCACACTTATACCAATAAATTTTAAAACACATGTTCGCCTTATCTAAACGCTGCATTCATGTAATTTTTCTGCCATGAATGAGGCAAAGTCTTCTGTTTCATTTTACTGATGGGAATGTGCCTTGTTGGAAATTAGGCTCTGTCTGTAAGCATATATTTTTATATGAAGGGATTAAGGCTGTGAGAAGAACAAGTAAATCCACATCCTGTCCAACAAGAGTAACGTTGTCACTTTCACTCAGTGCATCTATACAGATTTCGAAAGGGAAAAAACCACGAACCGGAACGCTATTTCAAAGTTATTGTCGAATAATTTTTTTTTTTTTTTTGAAAGTACAGTAAAATCCGGACTATCCGAGTCCCGCTTAATCGAGTTTCCGCATTAACCGAGTTATTTTCTTTTGATGGACTGATGGCTTCCATTATTATGAAACAGCCATTATAAATGAAGTGTTAGGCGAAAATGAAAGAGCAGTCGTAAAAAGTTAGAGCTCTGATTTTATGGTCAGAAAAGGGGGGGGGGGGGAATGGCCATTTTTTCCCCATTCTAGCCAGAAAATCAGAGTTCTAACTTTTTACGGCTGCTTTTTCATCTCCACCTAACACTTCATTTATAATGGCTGTTTCATAATAATGGAAGCCATCAGTCCATCATAAGGAAATGATCCATTCCAAAAGTATAAGTTCGAATGAAAAAAAACAGTTTCATTCCCGGTATTTCTTATAAATAACGAAAATGTATATCCAACAAATGTTACTAGTATCATAAAAATGATTGAATTAAGTGAAAATTTATATTTCATCTCCTTAGTTGGTGACGATTTGTGTAAATCCTGTTTATAGAAGTTTTTGCTTATCCAAGGTGATTTTGGTCCATATTAACTCGGATAATCGGAACTTTAGTGTATAGCAACTTTATATTTAACCGTAGAAAAACAAATTTAAAAAAATGCATTCTTGTTTCTAAATAATTAGAAAAAAAACGTTACAGAGAGCATCGTAAGCTATATGTAAGAAACTGTAATAATATTTTTTAATGATTCTACGAACCGGAACAATATTTTCCAAACTTTCAAGAACCGGAACAATACTTGTCACAATTTCACGAACCGGAACATTGTTCTGGTTTGCTCCGGTACATTTCCAGCCCTGCATCTATAGCAAACTGAACAGTCAGAGTGTCGGCATAATTAGGACTTTGCTGACGTGAGACTCTTTTGTCATTTAAATTAGAGGATAGAATGGGAATCAACATTGTCTTATTGTTCTTATTTGAGAGAAACTGATTTTGGGGAACACTGGTGACAGTATGTTCTTCAAAATGTATGTCAACTGACCTTTTCACTGAGCTCCTTCTATTTTATTCAGCTACTTTGATACTAGATTAATTTTTAACACAATTATTCTAATTGGTAAATAAATCAGATGTAAATTTCCAACTGGGCGAAAAATGTCCGGACCAGGATTCGAACCAGGTATCTCCTGGATGAAGTCGCAAGTGCTCTGCCATCTGAGCTATCCCGGATGAATCTGGTGGAACTTTCTCACCCAGCTAACCTTAATGATTATAGCATCTGGTCTGAAACCTGGTTCAGCTCAACAGAAGGGTTCTGTTGAGCTGAACCAGGTTTCAGACCAGATGCTATAATCATTACTTCTGTTGAGCTGAACCAGGTTTCCGACCAGATGCTACAATCATTAAGGTTAGCTGGGTGAGAAAAACACCAGATTCATCCGGGATAGCTCAGATGGCAGAGCACTGGCGGCTTCAGCCAGGAGATCCCTGGTTCGAATCCTGGTCCGGACATTTTTCGCCCAGTTGGAAATTTATATCTGATATACTTTGATACTGTTTACAAGGTCAGTGTATTCATCCAAACAATTCTGCGTCCCTTTCCACAATAGTGTTTCTTAACGTACTTTATTTTGGTGTTGCAAATATCATGTGTTGTTTCATCTCTTCTTCCACAACACCTCATGTAACAGGAAGTCCCCATCCACAACTATTGTTTGTTGTTGGTCTATTATCTCATCTGATTTTTCAAATATTTGACACAAAGCACTTTTCTTTGTCTTGCGCATTCCGCAATCATTGAAAAAAGAGAGAGAGGATAAGGAGCAAATTCATATTGTAGGTAATTTATAAATCATCATTACTACGTTTGCACAAGGAAATCCGTTGTAATATAACTAGAAGATCCACAGTTTTAGTAGCATCATGAAATTTTATTGCATTGTGTATACGGTTGAGTGATTGTGCTATACCTTTCAGAGTTAATTTCACATATGAGTAACTTTTACTAGACACCTGAATCATCTTTTTACTCCCGAATTCCAAAGTTTTGAAGCAGGTGATAGTTTCAACTCCAATAACGCCAGACTCCTGTCCAAAACTTGCCGCTGCGTCGAATCGTGAAATAGCTCTATCGAACAAACTTGTCGTATTCTTCTTTGGTCCTGACGAATTGAAGGCTCAACATATCTATAATCTATGTAAAAAAAGTATACCAAACAAAAGTTACAGAAGGAAATTAAATTGGCGTTAAACCACGCTTTTTAAAACGACTTCAAACCCGATTACGGAACATATAATCTATATAACATAATCTATAGTTAATTAAAATGTCATTTGTTGAAGTTATTGTTCAGGCTTCCAGTCACCTGACCACAACATTCATTAACACTCGTTTAAATTTAAGTTAAATAGATGCAATGTAAGTGCCATTGACCCGCTCTCTGGCACTGGTGTGACTTTTGGCAAATTTCTTTATTTTTGAATGGGATTATCTCGTTAGCTATAACCTCTAGAGAAAAATGTTTGATAACCTTTTTTGTAGAGAATTTAATCATCTTTATTTTTTGTATTAGCATTTTTTCAATAGGTTTTTAATAGGATTACGAGATATTAACAAAAAAACGAAAAAAGGTACCTTCTTTTGCCTCCCCCCTCTCGCGCTCACCCCCCATTCTTCAAGACTTTTAGTATGTTTATTAGTAGAGTCTTCCAAACAATATTACCAAGTTTCAAAACTTTCGCAATTATATCCAGGAAAAAACATAATTTGACTGGACTATAAACATCACAGTAAAGTAGTGGTATTTGTGGCAAAAGAATTTGCGAAAGCAGTGTACGAAGCTAAAATTTCCCCAAAAATGGGGTAGTTGGGGCTAAATACTTCGAGGAGAAGAAAAATCATTACAATGATTTTCCACTTTGTGCCAGCTGCTTCAGACGTAAAAAGGTAGTGATATGTGACGCACCTTATTTACAAATGATTAAATAAAGTTTAACACTCTACAAAATATACAGCGAAATTTCCCGAGAATTAAATTTTCATTTTCAATAAAAATCTTACTGTTAGACTGTAAAGCACGCGCATCATAAAATATTAGAATAACATAAAATGTCAGATAAATGGACGTAAACATGTTCTTTTTTTAAGTCATGTAACAACAGGCAGCAAAATGTTACTTATATCTTCATTTGTTCTACCAATTTATTTACAGACATTAAAACACACTAAGATATCGGAGTTTAGCATACACCCAAAATATAACGTACATGTCAAAAGTTTAAAACACATATATACTTTAAAACAAACATTCAAGATGGTTTAAAAAATATTTTCACCTCTTTCAGTTATTGATGTTTTTCTTCTCACTCTCTCGCTAGTCCTTGCTTTCTAAATTTTCCCTGTCATTTTCCCCTATTTTTAGAATGTGTCGCCATCTATTGTCTATAATTGCGTGCAGTTGATCATTGCAGGTTTCTGATTTCGATGAGATTATTTCAATGGCTGTTCTTATTAATGCGTAATTTAAACTATTGTGTTTTGCTAATTTCTCGACTTTTTAACATCTATTGTGATGGGGGATTTATTATTCAGTCTTGCTATTGCCGTAGATAATTTATTAAGTCGTATATCTCGTTTATTTTCTTTAATCCTGTCATCTAGCTTCCTTTTTGTCATTCCAATATATGACACATCTTTTCCTTCATTGGTTTTGAAATTGATTTTACATTGGACAAGATAGTCTAACTGGTAGAACAAATGAAGATTATGATTAATATGACATTATAAAAGAATATATTATAAAACATTTACTCATATAATACTCTTCGGCACTGATTTAAGTAATCGATTTTCAGGTCAAGATAATGAATGTCGAAAACGTAAATACATAAAATTAATTATTATTGTTATCATTGAGAGAAATGACAAAGACTCGTCGACGGTGCTTTCCAACAAGGCGACTGCAAGACCTTTAACGACTTTTGTAAACACACTTGGCACCCTTTGAAGGTTTACTGATACTATTTTTTATAAATAAATATCCAATTTATAAAACGTTTTGTTTGAATTTTTTTAATATTTATATATTTTTTACTACATGTTCCGTTAATACCTCAATCTCTTTTTTATTGCAAAGGTAAGTAGACCTCTTCAAAAATATTTAAAATGAGTTCACTAAGATTTAAATTTCCTTCAACTTAATTTTACGTAGGGCTCTCTTATCAAAGGGATCTGAGGGTTATCACTGTGTGCATTATACGATTGCACACAGTTGCTACAATTAGGGTAAATGGGGGCTAAAGCATAACAGACGAAGTTAATGATTTATTTAAGAAAAAAATGCAATTTAACAAATTACAACGACCATTTGGAAAATGATTTTTTCAAAGACTAAATTTTAAGATAAAAAATCGCACAGTGTTGATCATGCATTACGTACGCCATGGATAACATTTTTCGGTATTGTAAATTTTTAAACTTCTACGGAGCTGGTCATACATTACGTACGCCGTGGATTAAACATTTATATTCCTGGACCAATTTTAAATGAAATTTTATTCTTAAGCTTCTAAACATCCCACAATATTACTTTTTACACCGTCGTATAGAGAAAAAAATGTACTTTTAAATGCAATTTGTTTGAAAGATGTATCTCAATTTGTTTCTGAGTTATTAATTTTTTTTGTAGTTTTTATTACTTTTTTGTCATAGTGGCAACAGAAGTATACATCTCTGTTGAAAGTAAAGGGAAAATACAGATTACTGTATAGACCAATCAGAAAACGAATAAAATGAGGATTCAACTAATAAAAAGTTTCAGATATGTTCTTGATTTCCAACCCTGACGGGGACAATAACCATTTTTCCAAATGGTTAATAATTATAAAATATTTAAATAAAATATATAATGTATATAAAATATTTAAATAAAATATATATTCATCAAAAAAGGCAAGTTTGGCTTTTGCTGTATGTTCTCTTAAGATAGAGATAGTAGCAGATGAAATATAATGTATTTATTAGAGAATTTTCATGAAACATTATTGAATATTTTTGAAACAGGCATCGAATAATGTGTTAGTTTATAGGTTGCAGCCAAATTTCCTTCTACTTTCTGAGCTACTGAGCATCTATTCCGTTCAAGTGGGATCTAACTCCAAAGTCTAAGATAGATGGCCAAAAACATTGACTAAATTCTTTGATAAAAGTATCATTTTATCTGTTATTTATATTACAGTAATCTTTTTCATCAAGTTCTAATTTGGAGAGGATAGGTTAAATGTGCACCACAAAAAACATTACTATAAAAAATAAAAATTAGTGTGTGTGTGTGGGGGGGGGGGGGACTATCCTTGATTTACACTACTCAAATATGTTTATAATCATTTAAATTTTGGCTAGTTTCAATATTTCCCCCCGCTTACTGAAAAATTGGATAGGCCCGATCTATGGTTTTGTTTGTATCTCTCAAACACAGCATAAATGTAGGATTTGGTGAAAATTTTTAAATTTGGCAAAATCAATTTCTCCAGGAGTAGTTTTCGCGAAACAAGTTCTTAGAGATTTTTTTAATACTATATTCTTTTAAAATGTAGCTTTATTTTACAAACGAACATTTACAAATAAAAAACTTTGCAAAGCAACTTACCTATTTCTGTTACAGAAAGTGATTGCTGGAGCACTAATTACTTCAGGATATTCTCTTGTAAGATGTTGAACAACCGGATATTTCAGGTAAATCTCCAGAAATGTGTAGCTCTGCCAGATAAATCCGGCTATGCTTAAGAAAAATACGACCAATTTGAAAGCTTTCCTTCGCGAATTTGTTGTATTTATTATTTTAGGTACACCTAAAAAGACGGAAAGTTGAAAGTGACTGAAAATTAAATAAATTTTTCTAAACATTCATTTTACAAAAAGACAATAAATCAGAATTTCAGGTTCAAAATTATAGAAGGATATATACTGTAAATTCCTGAGATTATTATCTTAATCAATGATAATTATTAATAGCGAACTTGATTCATAAAGGACCAATGTCTAACACTGTAATTTTAGACTTATTTGTTAGTAAGTTTCTAAAAGTATTGTACATCTGAAAAGTTTTTGAAGTTTATAAATATAAAAGGAAAATTATTGTAAACAGCAAAATGTTCTCACTGCAGAGGAGCTGCTTTAGCACTTACAGCAGTCACTGAATGAAATAGAGATCCTTATTTCAGCAGTTCAGTACCTATTGGACAAAAAATGAGATGATTTTAACGACCTAAGGGGTCTCAGGACTCTTAACCTTTCGCTGCACAGGTCAAAATTCTTGCTAGCACCAGCATAAAAATTATGCTAGTTATTGCTATGTTTTGCTTTGTCTACTAGATTTTCATGCTAGTATATGCTTTACAATGCTAGCCAGCATCACATGCTATATAGCTAGCTTACACAGCAATAGCATGACAAGCTATATACAAGCATTTTATGCTTGTTTGCTGTTTAAGCCTCTTCCAAAGCATGGTTAGGTAGGTACCTTAATGTGCTATTATATGCTTCTTTGTGCTTGCCAGCATAATATGCTATGCAGCCAGCTTACGGAGAAATAGCATGGCAAGCTATGTACAAGCATTTTATGCTTGTTTGTTGTTTAAGCTTCTTCCAAAGCATGGAGAGGTAGGTACATTAACGTGCTATTATATGCTTTGTTATGTTTGCCAGCATAATATGCTATGCAGCCGGCTTAGGTTGAAATAGCATGACAAGCTATGTACAAGCATGTTATGCTTATTTGTTGTTTAAGTTTCTTCCAAAGCATGGAGAGGTAGGTACCTTAATGTGCTATTATATGCTTTCTTATACTTGGCAGTATATTATGCTATGCAGCCAGCTTATTGAGAAATAGCCTGACAAGCTATGTACATTGTACAAGCATGATATGCTTATACCTGTTTAAGCTTCTTTCAAAGCATGGAGAGATAGGTACCTTAATATGCTTTTATATGCTTTTTTATGCTTACCCGCATAATATGCTATGCAGCTAGCTCGGGGAGAAATAGCATGACAAGCCATGTAGAAGCATTTTATGTGCTTATTTCCTGTTTAAGCTTCTGTCAAAGCATGGAGAGGTAGGTACTTTTACATGCTATTGTATGCTTTTTTATGCTTGCCAGCATAATATGCTATGCAACCAGCTTTGATAGAAAACAGCATGACGTACTATGTGCCAGTAACATATGCTAATTTGCTACAAAAGTCTCTTCCCAGTAATGATGAGGCAGGTACTTAAATTAAGCATTGTGTGCTTGTTGCTTGGCAGCATCAAATGTTAATTTTTTTATTTTATTTTTTTAGTTACTCGAAAAATATATATTTGACATTTTTTTTTTGAAAATAGAAGAAAAGGAAATTTTAATTATAAATTAATTTTTCAAATCCAGGGAGAGACAATAGCTCGTTTCCACCTCCGCCCCCCTCCCCAACAGAAAATTCTTGCTTTCTCTTTTATTTTAAGCTAAGAGTAAAGATTAAATTTCAATTTGTTTTTCAAAATCGGACAAAAAATTTTGTTACATTTACAACTCGGGTGAGGCTTAATGGATCACCTAAGCCCTCTTCCCTTAACGGAATATTCAGGAGTTTGCGTTATAAAGGTTTCACTGCACATTGCAATTTTGCAAGATGTAAAATATAACTTCTATTTTTTTAATTAACTTTTATGGGGGTGTATTAAATTCTGTGAGGGATTTAACTTCCATGAGATTCTTCTAGGGGAGCCCTCCCCCGCCGCCTATAACGTTATTTATTTCTTCTGTTTCTTAGAATTTAAATATTCTAACTTACTCGAAAAAATTTCAATCTGTCTTTAAAAAACGGAGAAAAAAAAATTTGTTCATTAAAATCTAAAATCCAGGCTGGCCCTCTCCTGAATTCAATACTGTCTTAAACCACCCATTTGAGATTAGTTTTTAACAACTAAATATCAAAAGAAACAGAACTAATAATTAATTTCCAAAGCAGATATAGAAGAGTAATCCCCCCCCCCCCCCAACGGAAAAAATTTAAACTGATTTTCTTCTTACTGCTAAGTTATTTTAGGTTACTAGTAAATTATAAATTTTTTATATCTTTAAAAATTTGAGAAAAATAAAATTTTGTTCATGAAATTTCAAAAGCTGAGAGGGGGGGGGGTGTCCCGCCACCTGAATTAAACACTGCCCTTTGAACACGTTTGAGATAATTTTTTAACACATAAACTTAAAAAAATTAACAAATAATTTCCATGGTAGACTTAAAGGGAAAAAGACCCCCCCCCCCCTCCGAATTGGAAGAAAATTCATAGCTGCACTTTCTATTAGTATTTAATTCTTTTAAGTTTCTCGAAAAGATTAAATTTACTGTATTTATTAAAATCAGAGAAAAAAAAAATATTAGTTTGTTAAATTTTAAAAACCAGGGGCGGTAGATTTCCTTTTCGAACCAATACAACGTAAATTCAATACTGCCTTCGTCCACCCGTTTTAGATAAAATCTAAACACATAAATCTAAAAAAAACTGAAAATTAATTTCTATAAAGGATTTATTGGGAAAAAGCGCCCCCCCCACCCCCGGTTTAGATACAATTTTAACACATAAATATTAAAAAATAAATAAATAAATAAAATAATTTCCATGAAGGATTTTGGGAAAAAGCGCCATTCCTCCACTTCCCCATCGTAAAATTCTTAGCTGTTCATTCTCTTAGTGTTTAATTATTTTAATTATACAAAAAAAATCCGTTTTTTTTAAATATAATTTAGTCAGTTAAATTTCAAAATTCAAGGAGCAATGTTTCATTTAAGAAATAAGTTTATAACAATCGAATTGAAAATATGTACAATTGACCACACCCTCCTCCAATAAGGACTAAATTTTTAAAAACTTAACTCCCACCTGAAATTGATAAATTCTATCCTAAATACACTTCAAAATCTTTTATTTTTCTGCAACAAATAATTATGACCATATTCAAACCATTCATTAAGCAAAGAAAATTCCACTAATGAATTATAATAATCAAGCCTTATTCTAATTATCCATTAAACATAGAAAAAGTCCTAGTAATAAATTAACCTTATTAATTGAAATTTTGAGAATAACAGCATCGATAAATTCACCCTTACCTTATAAAAATTTCAACACGCAGCAGAATCAGCTCTACACCCATTACCCGCATTTAAAATCGTTTACAAACACGACCCCAGTAGCGAAGTTAGTAGAGCATCAAGATCCCAAACCCGAGTTGGTGAGTTCTGTCCTTGTCAGAGGAAAAGAAAACCCGTTATAATATCCCCTTCTAAAAAATGTAGGTACTTCAGAAATTCTCCAAAGATGGCGGTATTTTTTTTCTAACTGGGAGAATAGAAAAAAATAAAAGCAAGTGATGCTAGAAAATTAATGCTAGCATAGAAAAAATTAAAAGCAAGTGATGCTAGAAATGTAATGCCAGCCTAGCAAAAATTAATAGCAAATGATGCTAGACAAGCAAAAATTAAAAGCAAGTGATGGTAGAAATGTAATGATAGAATAGCAACAAAAAAGTATCTGTTGCTTGTGAATTACTGCTAGAATAGTAGAAATTACAAGCAAGCGGTGATCTTGATTGCGGCTAGGCCAGCAACATATTCAAGCAACACAAGCTGGAATATGTATGCTGGCCAAGCAGTAAAGTGTTCCAATACACACCATGACTTGCTGGTAATTATGGTGGAACCAGCAAATGTGTTATGATAGTTTATTCTAGTTTACTTCGCTGGGATACAGCATTTAATGGTTGTCTAGCAAACAAATACCAGCATGAATTTCGACCTGGGTGCGCATCCCGAGATTTTTTCGGGGATGCAATTTTTCCTCCTAATTAATCCTCCTTGATTATTCCCACCAGTTATTTTTATAGTGTAAATTTTGTCTTATTTAGTCGGAGCATTTTCCCGATTACATTAGATGGAAATTTTGTTTTCAAAAACTGGTGACGTAAAAATAAAAATTCTATAAATACGCAATTTTTGAAGCTAATTTGATAAAACAATTACGCAATGAAAGGTTAACTCCTGTGTTTTTTGAACATTTTGATATAATTGTTTCCTTGAAATTCCCAATAGAACAGAAGCTACGGCTTTTAGACTCATACCCGCCCAATAGCTTAAGCGGCATTTCAGAAACTTTGAAGTAATTTTTCTTCAAATGACGTTTTTGGGTATAACGCACAGGATATATCAAAAACTTCTGAATATTTTTTCATGAAATTTTCAAAACTTATGTTTCATGTTAGTCTGTACAAACTGAATCATAAATTTCGTTTTTATTGTTCAAAAAAATATTTTTTTGGGTGATTATACTGTTGAAATTTTCAGAATTGTGCATTATCTAAATACAACTTTGTATTAAATGTATAAAAGTGCTCTAAAAACAAATTTATTTAGATTCAGGGTACTTATTATAAGCTGAAGTATAATTAGGCACCGAAATTTCCATTATAGCTGCAAATTTATATTTGTAATCCTACACGTAACCGCTGTTACACCAATGTTCTACTCATCAAGTGTCTGACAGTTTGGATCCCCTTATAAATGCTAATTCTACATCTGGCATTTTTTAAATAAATAAAATGAAAGAACATACTTGTACCTCTCATTCCTTAAAAAATTTTGTTTAAAAATTATGTACATTTTAAGATATGAAACGTTAAAATAGCCTTTTACTTCTATTTTTTCCAATTTTAAGAGTCCCGAGAGCCCTTAAATAAAGAAAAATCTTCCTTAATCACAGAAAAAATTACCAACACATAGACCTTTAAACAATGCCTTTTTGGCATCTTTATTACTTCGTCCAACGGATCCGGAATTAACTTTGGCAGGAATTGTAAAACTCTTAACATGCTTAACTCCTTGAGGGGCAAGCTAAAATGTCTCTAAATAATGAATTTCTCACCGGAATAATCGAAAAATGTTATTTTAAAATAAGGAAAAGCAATTTTGCAACAATTTTCCTCCAAAGTTAAAAACATAAAATTTAGTTAAATTTTTTTGGTGAGAATCTTGTTTAAATTAGGTGGGATATATTTTATCCTACCGCTCCTCAAGGGGTTAAGGGAATGCTAGACATTCATATCTGTGAAAATGCACCGAATAAAATCTAGTTTTTATAAAGGAAATAAAATATTACATGCAGCCACAAGTCATGGAGTGAAAACCGCGTACGTCTACGTCAAGCTTTATAAAAATTATAAGGATTTGTGTTTTTGTTATTGTTTTCAATTTGCCCGGCCCGTTGTCGCAACATCATGTGTTCTCCCCATATAGGATAAAGTATCCGAATGCCGGCACTTTAAGGATTTTTTTTTAAATATTTCAAGCTATAGGGTAAGGTGCCCTATTATACCCCCCCCCCCCCGTTAATTTTAGGCCCTTGGAAGTTTTTTTCATACCCCATTTTTTTCATACCAATATTTTTATGCATAAATACTTGCTTTATACAACCGCAGTTTTAAAGCAATTAAATAAGGAAAACATTTTTGTAAGATTTTACTGGTATCCAAAAAATTGGGAGAGTGGCAACTATGCATTAGCCATCCGAGCATAAGGAAAAAATTGAAAAAAATGTCATGAAAAAGCATACCTAATTTCTTCCCCGGGACGGAAATAAGAACTGCAAGGGGGACGAAATTGGGACCACGCTACTTCCCACTATTACGGATCTTCATTTCCCGTAAGATGAACTGAGCGTCTAAAACACATTGTATGCTACTGTTAGCATCTTACCAACGTAAAATACATGCAATGAATAAGAAATAAATACTTACAGTACAGTAAATAACGTTCTACAAACGACGTAATAAGAACTCAGGTCTTCAAAAAATAGGAGATTCGCAGTCTTTAATTTATGCATGCGTCTTTCCGAACGCAAATTTCAACACTGACCCCTTTTACCTTCCGTCCCCTGTGCCTCGCGTCATAAGTGGCGCCACTTTCTTAGAAGCGTAGAAGGTAAGGGGGACGAAATTAGGAGAGGGGGCGAAATTTGGGCACTTTACCCTATTTCTTATTTTGCAATAAAATGAGATCCTAATGAGCTGAAAATGTTCATCAAGATCTCCTCTACAAATTGCACTAGTAACATTTTCAAAATTGATAGGGTTTCAAATTTTAATACTTAAAATTCAAATGAGTGTTTTTACTCCTAATTCCGATACCTTTTGAAGGTGATACTCCTAATGCCGACACCTAAGTTACCGACTGTCGACACTTGAAAGAAAAATTGAAAAATCCATCGAAAACACTTTATTAACAAATATTTGATACATTGCATGAGTAGAGTCATTCAGGGTAACTTTGATCCGCATTTTCTATATTTTCAGATACCCCACTCTTATTTTAAGAATATTGTCGCAACTTGTGGCATAAAATAGAAGAAATGATCCTAAATTATTATATGACTGTCACAAATTAAGGAATAATCATGATATAAACAATAAAAAATGTATTTTTAACCCAGTTCAAAGTTATCTAGACGTGTAGGGTAACTTTGCACCATATTATAAATATCATATAAAATAAGACATTATAAAAAAAGTATTATAGTTAGGACAATTTTGAAGCGAAAAAAGTTTTTTTTTAATATATTTGAAGTCTCCTAATTTACATTTCCCAAGATCACAAGATTTGTGTAATTTATGATATTATAACGAATATTATACGTAAGAATAGTGGAAAAAGAAAGCGGTAAATATTTAGCAAAAAAGAAATGTTTATTGTTCATATAAAACTTAAAAATGCAGTGAAAAACAATTTTCAATGTTTTAACTCAATAATATATCCATAGTTACTGTAGTACGTACTAGTACTAGTATTAATCAAATAAGAATAAAAAATTTCGAATGCAGAGTTATCAGATTAGCCTAAATTCTTATTCAGAAATTTAGTGTCCATACCAGAAATAATGAATAGTATTTTATGCTTTATTTAATAAGAGATACTTAAGTATCCCTCAACCAGTACTAGCATGATAAATTCCGAAATTAATGTTAATGAAACCTCAAATACCCTTTCTTCTCCTACTACTGAAAATACTAATAATACTCAAAATTTGAAAATTCCAGTAAATTACTCTAATGATATTAAAGATATACTTACCACCTTCAATGAAATAAAAGAAGATTTAGCCTCCATTCCAGATTAGCCTCCAGATTAGCCTCCATTCTTATTCAGAAATTTAGTGTCCATACCAGAAATAATGAATAGTATTTTATGCTTTATTTAATAAGAGATATTTAAGTATCCCTCAACCAGTTCTAGCATGATAAATTCCGAAATTAATGTTAATGAAACCTCAAATACCCTTTCTTCTCCTACTACTGAAAATACTAATAATACTAAAAATTTGAAAATTCCAGTAAATTACTCTAATGATATTAAAGATATACTTACCACCTTCAATGAAATGAAAGAAGATTTAGCCTCCATTCCAGATTAGCCTCCAGATTAGCCTCCATTCTTATTCAGAAATTTAGTGCCCATACCAGAAATAATGAATAGTATTTTATGCTTTATTTAATAAGAGATATTTAAGTATCCCTCAACCAGTACTAGCATGATAAATTCCGAAATTAATGTTAATGAAACCTCAAATACCCTTTCTTCTCCTACTACTGAAAATACTAATAATACTCAAAATTTGAAAATTCCAGTAAATTACTCTAATGATATTAAAGATATACTTACCACCTTCAATGAAATAAAAGAAGTTTTTCAAATTACAAAATTTTTAAGCTGCATCAAAAACATTTCAACTCAAACCAAAAAAATTGATAACCCTATGCAAAAAGTAATGGTCATCATCAATGAATTCGATAAACTTGCTAACCTTCTCAACTTGAATGAAGAATAACTTCATTCCCTGCTAAACTATTTCCTTTTCCCTGTCTTTCTGTCTTTTGTGTGTTTAAAAAAAAAAAAAAACCTTTTAAACTGCTTTTTCTAATGCTTTTCAATTTCTTTATAAGTCTTACCTTTTTGTGCTTTAATTTCATTAACATGGTCTCCTTGTATTACCTTTTCTCATCGAGTTACCAGACTGGGCGGGCGCCGTCCTCTTTTCCCCTTGTTCCCCTATACATTTTGTGCTTTTTTTCAGTCTTGTTAGTCTGAACTCTCCTCAATGCTGTATTTTATTATCGTATTTTTCTATCTATTGTGCATTTACTTATAAACTTTAATCTCTTTTTTTCTGTAAATATGTAAATATTTCATTTTTTATAAACTTTCGTATCTTGCTTTGATATTATTATGTTAAACTAATGTATGGTCTCTGAATAGAGTCTTTTTTTTAATGCTGGGGCTTCTTTGGTAGCTTTTTCGACTGTCATGGACATTTTTGGATCTTATGGAACTTTTTTTTTCTTTAATTATTGCTATACTAACAATTTCTTAATTGTTTTTTCTTCTCTATTCTTATTTTTTACTTGTGGCCATCAGCCGCGTTTAAACTTTATTTTTTCTACGGCTCCCAATGCATTGATACACACAACATTTATAGCCCGGATGTGCAGGTGCAACGCAACTAGGGACTCCAAGCACTGCTCTCCATGTTCCATGTTCCAAGTATCACAGAAAGTAAAAATTCTTCTCTGGAAATTTCCGGTGTGAATTTAAAATGTCGGATTAAAATTTGAGACCAAACTGGTATCCCTGGTCGAATGTTTGGAATATCAAATTTGTGCAGCTCAGCCTCAAATAACGTCTTTAAAGGAATTTTAGGTATTTTACAAATATTTTTGAAAATATTTACATGTTATCATTCAATGCACACTTTCGACATTCCTATATAATATTTGTGCACATATGGGGAATTTTTGACACGAAAATGGTATTTTTGTATAATCATAAGATATGATTTCTATTTTTTTATTTTTTTTAATCATTATTTCACATAGTTTTATGAACAGAAAATTAAACAATATTTATCAGTAAACACCTATGCCTAACTTTGAGCCGGCTCAAAGTTATTCTGAAAATAAGGTAAAATGGTAGAGCCTTCTAATTTTACACTTTACTGACTATTAGTAAATACATAATCGCAAAATATTAACATATTTTTAACATTTAGATAATAATATGTCTGATAAATGTTTTTGTTACTTACTATAAAAAATCCCTGCCGGCTCGGGCCTACAGGCGGAGGCAGATTTCGAAGTTAAGTACTAAATTCACCAACAAAACTTAAATCAGGATTAGAGATAAATCCAGTTCCTTCACTAAGAATGAGCTCTAGGGAGTTAAACATTTTGAGAAAATTCTTATATACACGAATACACACACGCATGTACAAGGAATAGGTTTAAAAATGGCTACAGCAAATTCAAAGAACCTCAAAGTGTTAAAATATGTTAATATTTCCATAGTCGGTTTTCATCATGTTTTAATACGTTTCTTCAAACTGACATGACGTTACATATTCACCTGCTGAGGTCCATTATATTTCCAATATGACGCAATAAATATATATATATATATATATATTAATTTGTCAAACTTATTTATTTTATTTTGAGTTTCCATGCGGAAATCTTGCTTTTTGAAAACTTATGACGTTATATTCAATTTGTTTTTTTTTAATTCGTCAAAATATTTATTTAATTTATTTTTTCAAGTGAAAATCTTGCAATAGAAAAGTAATTGTTGTGATGAGATTTTTTTTTTAATTGTTGGCAACTACTATTACGAAAAATGTTTATTTTTTCCTGTCATTGTTGTGTAAGAGCTGATTTTATCAGAATAATGTTAAGACGGTATTTAAAATTTTGAATTCTCGTCATTTGCACCCCCTTGGGCCGATTTTGCCCATTTTCAATCCCCGCCGAGATATTAGCCACCTCAATATTACTGGCGAGTTTGAAGACGATCCGTGCATAATTGCGACTTTTATCGTGCGGACAAAATTTAGTACATACATGCATACATATATATATATATATATACAGGGTGATTCATAAAAGATGGGCAGAACTTTAAGGGGTTATAGTACACTTAAAGACAAATAATATTAAATAGGAGACTAAGGGTCCCAGACGTATTCCCAAGGAGATAGGGGGCATTAAAGTTTAGGGTCCGAAATTTCAAATGATTATAAAACATGAAAAAATTGGTCGATTCGTTTGCGGTTTTTGCAAAAAATTTTCTTTATGCCAGTATTTTCTTGAAATAAAATTTTAAAGTTCAATTTCAAAAAATGCCGATAGGGGGCGCTTTAGACTTTGGAGTAACAAACAACTATTTCTTAACGTTATTTTTTGTATTTCTTTAAATGATTTCGAAAGCTTAGACTCAAACTTAAATTTTGATCTAAAAATCTGAGTCCTAACGAGTAGTTAAGTAGCATAAACTGAAATTTGAAATTTGAAACCCTTCTCCCCCCCAGAACAAAAATCAGTTATTCCCGATCTTTGTGTCGTAGATTAGGCTCTAACTACTGCCGCGTTTTGCTAAAATTATTCTTTATGTCAGTATTTTCTTGAAAATAAATTTTAAAGAAAATTTTCAAAAAATTCCGATAGAGGGCGCTTTAGACTTTGGAGTAACGAACAACTATTTTATACCGTTATTTTTTGTGTCTCATTAAATGCTTTCTAAAGCTTAGACTTAAACTTAAATTTTCAGCTCAAAATCTGAATCGCTGAGCGTGGTTCAGTAGCGAGGGGAGGGGGTTCAAATTTCAACTTCTGAACATAGTTCAGTTTGCACTACTTAACCATGCCCAACGATTCTGTGCTGTGATACGAGGCAAAAATACAACTTTCGTCAAGGACTGCATAGTCGGAATTCACTCATAAAGGCACTGGCACAGTTGGAAACGTCGCTCATGCAAACGTTAAAGCTCCATTCCTGACGCTAGTCACCGGGTAAAGAAGGAAACAGAAAGTATGCAAATGTCAAATGGGGAAGAAGAAGAACACGTATGCAAAATTTCGACACGATTCAGGCATAAAAACCACTGAACGGTGAGTCAAGTGTAAGTCGCTGTAGTAATGAATCGGAAGATGGTGCCCTTCACGAATAAGGAAAAGGCTGAGATGTATTTAATTTACGGAGCGGCAGATGGAAATGGTGCAGAGGCACAACGAATGTACGGAGGGCGATTTCCCAACAGGCGATTGCCTAACCGCAAAACTTTCGAGCGCTTGCACAGACAGTTGTGTGAGACGGGATCATTTCTCGCTTCCCGGTCGAATGCAGGTCGTGCAAAAAAGGACGAATCAGTAGTTGTTGCAGAAGCCTTTCTGGATGTAGTAGCGGCGCAGCCAAGTACAAGTACACGAACAGTGGCTAGGCAGGTGGATACCTCACAGTCCATGACTTGGAGGGTACTGAAGGATGAACATTTGCTCCCGTTTCATGTGCAACGAGTCCAGAAACTGTCTCCAGGGGATTATCCAAATCGTATTGAATTCGCCCGCTGGTTTCTGCAGCAGAACGCGCTAAATCCACATTTTGGACGAACTGTGCTTTTCACCGATGAATGTACCTTCACACGTGAAGGTACATTTAACACACACAATGCACATGTATGGGCGGATGTCAATCCACATGCTACGTATCCACATGCTCATCAGAGACGCTTTTCCATCAATGTTTGGGCAGGAATCCTCGGAGACCACCTAATCGGACCGTACCTTCTTCCTGAACGCCTCAACGGTAAAACATACCTCACATTTCTGCAACATGTGCTGCCAGACCTGTTAAACGTTGTTCCTCCACGCATCCGGCGGGTCATGTGGTTCCAGCATGATGGAGCGCCAGCCCATTACGTACGAGACGTCCGCAACTATCTGGACATCACATTTCCGAACAGATGGATTGGTCGAGGTGGTCCTGTTGCTTGGCCTGCTCGCTCGCCAGATCTTTCACCCCTCGATTTCTTTTTTTGGGGACGATTGAAGGCTCTTATGTATGAGACACCCATTGAATCCCCCGAGGAACTGGTCGCCAGACTTTCCGCCGCTGTAGGGGAAGTGCTCGAAAAGCCTGATGTTTTCGCGAATGTTCGCCGTTCCATTCTTCGCCGTTGTTCTGCGTGCATAACCTCTGGTGGTCACAATTTTGAACATTTATTGTAATTACATGTTAATAAATATGCTTTGGTAACATAATCCTAATTTGTGTCTTTTTACCTCGTATCACAGCACACAATGTGTGGACATGGTAAACTGAACTGTGCTCAGGAGTAGAAATTTCAAACCCCTCTCCCCAGAAACTTAACCACGTCTAACGATTCAGATTTTGGGCTGAAAATTTAAGTCTAAGCTTTAGAAAGCATTTAATGAGACACAAAAAATAACGGTATAAAATAGTTGTTCGTTACTCCAAAGTCTAAAGCGCCCTCTATCGGAATTTTTTGAAAATTTTCTTTAAAATTTATTTTCAAGAAAATACTGACATAAAGAATAATTTTAGCAAAACGCGGCAGTAGTTAGAGCCTAATCTACGACACAAAGATCGGGAATAACTGATTTTTGTTCTGGGGGGAGAAGGGTTTCAAATTTCAAATTTCAGTTTACGCTACTTAACTACTCGTTAGGACTCAGATTTTTAGATCAAAATTTAAGTTTAAGTCTAAGCTTTCGAAATCATTTAAAGAAATACAAAAAATAACGTTAAAAAATAGTTGTTTGTTACTCCAAAGTCTAAAGCGCCCCCTATCGGCATTTTTTGAAATTGAACTTTAAAATTTTATTTCAAGAAAATACTGGCATAAAGAAAATTTTTTGCAAAAACCGCAAACGAATCGACCAATTTTTCCATGTTTTATAATCATTTGAAATTTCGGACCCTAAACTTTAATGCCCCCTATCTCCTTGGGAATACGTCTGGGACCCTTAGTCTCCTATTTAATATTATTTGTCTTTAAGTGTACTATAACCCCTTAAAGTTCTGCCCATCTTTTATGAATCACCCTGTATATAAACTTTTTAGGAGCGTGTTGTTTTGGGTTCCTGTTGTCCTATAATGAAAAGTTATCAAGGAACTTTTCAAAAGTCGCACCATGGTAACGACTGCAATAGGTAGTATTTCTTACGAAATCTACCTAAAATTTAATTGGATTACAACAATTTCAAAACAGCATTCAAAATTAACTTGAAAACAGTACTTCACAATAATAATGGCTGGATGATACAATTAATTGTGTTTAATGTTGCCAATTTATGTTCTAAAATAAAGAGTAGAAAGCGCAGTTTATAACCTTGCCAATAGAGTGTAGCACTGGAGTTTATCCAGCCTTTTGAAGTCAAATATATTGAAAATTAGGACGTGATGAAAAGTTACACCACATGGATCAAAGTTACCCTGGGTGACTGTAATAAAACCGTATATAAGAATAATAAGAATAACTAAAAATATACTAACAATGACTACGTTTCAGTCTACTGACAAAGAGTTCGGAAACTGGTACCTCTTACAGCTCATATTCAAAATATTAGAATAATTGAGAAAAAGTAATGAGAAAATTATTTATCATTTATTTATTTTTGATACTAAGTAAATGCAATTAAATTTCTTATAAATTAAATCTGGAATGTTTAGATATGATTTTAACATTTACGAAATAAAAAACACAGTACAATAAATTAGGTAGGCATACAGCTTTCTGAAACACATCAAAATATTAGAATAAAATTTAGATTGGTTCAAAATATTAGAATATTTTATTTTACGCAACAATATTACTTTATGAATATGACGTAAATGGTAGTTAATATTTTGTAGCATCCCCTTTAGCTTTCATAACAGCGTACAATCGATCTTGCTTAATATATGTACAAGGTGTTTACAAACATTTCTATCAATATTAGCCCAATTAGACTTTGTACGTGCCACTAACTGAGTTTTACTTGAAGGAGGATTTTCTTGGAGTTTTTTCTTCATTATACACCAGAAGTTTTCTATGGAATTAAAGTCTGGTGAGTTTGGTGGCCAAGGAAGTACCTTAATGTTGCATTGGCGGAACCAGTTCTTAGTTGACACCGAGGTATGCAATATCTAAATCTTGTTGAAAGATGAAATCATCTTCAAATAAATCTTCTGATGACGGAATCACGTAATATTCCCTAATTTTTTGATATATCTGAGAGTTAATCTTTTCGTAAACGATGCATAACTATCCAGGTCCTTCTGCACTCATGCAACTCCAAACCATGACACTAGCAGCAAATATTACGGAACGTTTAAGGCATTCTTTATCAAATGCTTCTTGCTTCATTCTCCAAACTCGAATACCTTGATTACAATATGAGACACAAAACGTACTTTCATCACTAAATAATATATTTTACCAATCTTCTTCGCTCCTTAAACTTCTTGACTTACACCAATTCAATCTTATACGCTTTTGTTTTGCAGTCATGAGAGGTTTTGTTTTCGATACACGAGATTCAAACTTAAATTTATGGAGACGTCTTAATGTTGTCGATATAGAAACTTCAACTCCTTTTT
This sequence comes from Maratus speciosus, assembly GCA_963932465.1. NCBI lineage: Eukaryota > Metazoa > Arthropoda > Arachnida > Araneae > Salticidae > Maratus > Maratus speciosus. Next base: position 121,493,396 of record OZ010793.1, on the reverse strand, counting down.
CTTTCCATTTTCGGTGCAAGAATCGCACACTTTTAAAACGCTTTTTCTTAACTATACGCTTCAGTTTCTGTCATCTCCAGCAGATGTTTTTGGTTTTCGGCCGCTATTTCGGCTATTATTTTGAAATTTTCCATTTTTTGAGTATTGTGTTAGTATTTTACTAACGCTTGACTGCGAACAATGTAAATAATTCGCTATATAACATTGATTTTTACCGTGCCGATACAAATCAACCATACGAAGTGTAATAGATTCAGGAATATCACTCACGCGACCCATTTTAAGACGAAAAAACAAACAAACTGCAAAAAGAATACTGATTTTAAGTAAAATCGTCTGAATTTAATCAATGATACCACCAGTTATGAATTGGTGATAATTAAAGGAGAATTAATGGGAAATATTCTAATATTTTGAACCACTTGAATAAATATTCTACAATTTTGACTTTTCAAAATAGTATTTTTTCAATTAATCTTTTCAAAAATGATATTAATTTTAAGATAATAAATAAGTTTAATCAACAATAAGTTCTTAATAAAAATATCGTTTGCATATTTGCATTGAAAGACATTAAATTACTAAACGATATTTTCAATTTGTATAAAAAAGTAATTATTCTAATATTTTGAATATGAGCTGTAGTATTACCCCCAAAAGCAAGAGGAGGTGTGAGTTTACGTATTAGTTGGTCAGTGGATATTGTACAAATCAAATGTATAGTTGAATTTCCTCTTTTGAATCGGGGGGGGGGGGGGGTGGCAACTTGTCACCTACGAAGTATGGAGTAAAAATTAGGTTTCTGTTGTACGGAATCAATGATTCAACTATAGAACAAATTCTTACGAAAAACCCAATTTATGCATATGGTTCACACCCTTTTGAATATTACTTCCTATTTTTGACAGGGTCAGGAAACAACTTGATATCAGGTTTCCTAATAGCGACAGGAGCGATCCTAATAGCGACAGGAGCGATCCTAATAGCGACAGGAGCGATCCTAATAGCGACAGGAGCGATCCTAATAGCGACCTCTAAATCTTATATGATAAGAGAGATTTAAATACTGAAATATAAATCTGCAACATTGATTTAGTTCAAATAACACAGTGGTTCCAGTTATATTGCTAATTACTAAACGAGAAAGCTTATCCAGTCAACTTATATACTTAGCCAAGCTTGTAAGCAAAATCATGTGATCTTTCGAAATCTCAACATACGTCTGAAAATTTTCGGACAGCTGTTTCTAGTATCCCGCTGAACGCAAACAGGACTGCCAAACTCAAAAGTGAATAATTTTTTCACTTTATGGTGAATTTAGAATTTATACGATCATTTAAGAGGCTACTTCAGTCAGGCGAAAAGACCCGTTCGCTAATGCTAATCCTATGGAAGAAATTTATAAAGATATCTCGGTTGCATTTCAATATTTTTAAATGATTTATTTTTCATTAGATAGCTAAGATTGATCTGTATGCACGCCGTTTTTTACTTTTTCGATTTTCATTACAGATTTTTTTTATGAGGATGTTTTCACTTTCGAAACCGGTTCCGAAAATTAGAGTGTACCCATAAAAAATATATGTAAAAAAATCGAAAAAGTAAAAAAACAACCTTTGTACAGATTGATTTCAGCTGTCTAATGCAAAAAAAAAAATCATTTAAAAATAGTGAAATGCAACCGAGATGTCTTTATAAATTTCTTCCATAGGATCAGCATTAACGAACGGGTCTTTTCGCCTGACTGAAGTAGCCTCGTAAACTTAAAGCTGTTTTTTTGACAGTTGACGTTAGGGTGTCAGCATTAGGAGGGGTGCCAGCATTTTGGATTTTTTACCCTACTCCTTGTTCTTCGAGTTTTACTCATGCTCATCATAGAGTTGCTATGTTACATTATTTTAAGTTTTATATGCGTTTACTTCAAGCCAGTGTCCCCATCTTTTAATAAGTGTTTATAATATTTTCAGTCCTAGAAACTGTCAAGACGCCATTTGCCGTTGTGTTATCGTCATTGATTTTATCAACCTCTGTCCATTGTTGATCGTCTGTTCTGTTCCCCACTCACTGTCGCGCTTATAGGTGGATTTAGCTTCGGCTGAATTTTGTATACTTTTTTCTTACCTTAACCTCTTCGCTACCTGGGCCCACATTTGTGGACCTCTATTATTTTCCCCATAAAAAATAAACTGTTTGTCTTTTTTACAGTTTGATTTCATTTCTTAATAGCTGAATGCTTTTTGCTTTAAAAGCAAACCAATAAATGGCAAAATCTATGCTGATTTCCTCATAAAATAGATATTATTTTTATCCGAGATTGTAAAACGCCTTCAAGACGGTGTGGCCAAGAAATTGAGAAATTTTCATACTTAGTTAACTTAAATTCTTTACAATAAAATGTTTTGAGGATTTGTATATCATTCACTTGATTAAAGGCCTTAAATTTGCGATTGTGCAAATTTGGGTTAGTAATAATTAAATTGATATTTTAACGGAATTTGTAATTTTAGATCCCTATTTGTAAACAAAAATTACTAGTCCCCTAAAGTATCAATTTTCGAAAAGTTCTTTTTCTGTCATCTGTGATGACATTTAGTTTGTTCAAAACCAATGAATGAGAATTTGTAGTATTATTTTAGCTTTGGGAACGAATAGGTTAATAAAGGGCACCGTTGGACATCTGACTTAGTTTTCTAGTCTGATCAGTCCCTCTTGGGAAGCCAAGCTGTAAAGCAGCCCAAACTCGCAGAACATCCTTCCTGAATGGATTTATATAGATTACTCGTTATTGTAAGCATTCCTTACTTCAATATTAATTTAGTCTACAATGATATGTGCTGGGGATTAGTTTAGTAAAATTTTTCAATGTCAATAGGTATAATTTTCATACACGAATGACTAAAGTGAGTTACTTAACTTTCTATGTCGTAGTTTTTCCCAGAATATTTGTTTAACGTGTTACATTGACTGACGGCAAATTATAAATCAAATAATAATTCAAATTGTGCAAGAATATTTATTTTTGAAATGGATGACTTCATTTTTCTTACCTGTAATTAAAGAGTTACTCAGTCTATTACTACAGTATTTCATGAAGCTAGTAATTTTCTTGGTCATGTTCCCTGTGTTCCGAAACCTGAAAAAATTCTTGAAAAAAAATTGATGAAGTTAATTTTTTTTTTTACCCAAGCAGTATAAATTAACTTTGCTACAGTTATGTGCACATGTATATTATTGAAAAAGACACATGAAAAGTAACACTGAGAAAAATATAAAACGAAATTAGTATTAAAAATATTCGTCAGATTTTGCTATCTGTAACAATCTGTCTTTCACGATTGTGTGTGGTTGTATTCGGAATTGTAGCTCTATGCGTCCTGTATATTTTCAAAATGAACCTCACATCTAAAAATTCAATACAACATTATAATTTTACTACATTTTAAAATTTACTATGCCAATAAACATAGAAATACAAACTGATATCAAATTTAATCGTTTCTTTTAAAATGGAATATATATATATATTTAAATACAACAATATTAAAGAGATCCATCGGTTATTTAGACATAATCCGAGCAGTAAATTACATATTTGTTAATTTCATGTTTTATTATTTTTTGTAAAACCTCAAACATACCACACTTACATTTTAGATTAAAATGTTTTTAAACGCTTTCAATTAACCATGGTTCGTGTGTACGTAAAGATGGAATTTTTAACTGGATTTTTAAGGCATTTACTGTAGCTGATGACGAGCTGATAATATTTTTAGCTCGAAACGCGTCCTGTGTATTGTTTTTATTTTATGGTGATTTTTTACAAAGATTTATTATTTTAATTGTTTCATATCGCCAGTTTTCGGAGCTGTTTCGCTGTATTTCATGATGTGCTAAAGTTACAGATATTATGTACGGTTAAATGTTTACGTATACACTACGATATTTTGCGTATTTTCGGAACTTCAGTATGAATAATTATATTATTAAAATTTCGGGTACCCTTCGACCAATTTCCATAAAATAAAAATCGCGAAATTGTTAGCCAAACTGCGACTTCCAATAAACAAATGGAAGAATGTTGCCAATGGAGCCTCGAAAAAATAAAAAAATAAAAAATAAATAAATAAATCAAGAAATTCGGAAAAAGCCCCACTTACCATGTGAACTATATCAACCATGTCAACTATAAGTAACTTTAAAACAATAAAATTTAGAATATTTTAATGAAAACAGAAAAAATTATATATTTACATTATTTTTCTTAATTATCTTTCTCGATTATGGGATAAATAAAGTATTGCCAGATTGAGGACCTTTTTTATCCCCAGATCGTTGATTGTCACCGGTTTTTTTAAATAGAAATATTCGGCCTATTTAAAAATATTAAAAATTCAGAAAAATAAGGCGAATTATACTGTTTTAAAAAAGTGGTGATAATCAAATAATCTGAATCAAAAAAGTCCTCAATCAGGCAACACTGTCTTGTTCGTGACATACAGATGGGTGACAAAATAATACGGAAACCCATGAAAAACGTATAGTCCATTTCAAAGGACCAGAATGCGCATGTTACTTTGCACTCAATTCTACCACCTAGTGGTTATGAAAGGTAAGGTATCAGTCGCTCAACATCAGTCATAAGTGTTGCATGTGCTTACGATACGCTCGGAAAACTCAGTATTGACTGATTTATCAGCGTTCGAAAAAGGAATGATTGTTGGATTGCGGTGCGCTGGTTGCTTCGTGACGGAAACAGCTAATTATTTGGGGCGTGCAAGGAGTACTGTGTCAACTCAACCTTTATGACAGCGTACACGAAATGCGGTAAAGTGTCGTCTGCGAAGTACAACAATGGGAGGAAAAGAAAGCTTTCTGAGAGGTATAAAAGAGAGTTGACCTTCATAGCGGTCAGAAAGCGCAGGCAATCTTTATCACAGTTAGCGTCATATATAAATAGTCATCTCCAGAATCCATTTCAGCAAGAACTGTCCGAAGGGAACTTCATGCTTCAAACATTTATGAAAGAGTTGCAATTCGTACGCCGTTGGTGTCATAGGTGTTCGTATTATTTTGTCACCCATCTGTAGTTCAAGTCAGAAGTACTAAAATCATTGCTACCAGCAAGATCTTTTAGATATTTCTTTGAAAATAATGTTTTTAAAAGCTTTGTGAAAATTGAGTAGACTTTTATTATGTCATTTTCCTGGCTTCTATAAATTACAAATAAAAAAGAATATTGCACTCAATTTGATGTACTATAAAGGAAACATGCTCCTTGAAACAAAATTAAAATGTCAGATCTAAAATAAAATAAAATAAATAAATTGACAAGAATGTGAAAAACGTTTTAGAATGAAATTGTCATTATCCTGGCATACATATGCCAAGAAAATGACACATAATTATAATTACATAAAAATGAACTTAAGCTCTTCAATCTTTAACATTTTTGCACATAAATTCATTTATTCATCTGTTCAACCAAAACCTAAAAAAAAAAAACAAAAAACAAACAAACAAAAAAAAAACAGAAGCTTTGAAACGATTTAAATTTTCAAAATTTTTGTTTTCAAGATCTCACATTTTGTATTTTTACCATTGAACGCAAACAATTTTGTCTGGTGATTTTTATAATGAGAGTCATTACTTACGATAGTTTTGTTTGGCACTGTACTGTACATCAAGACATACGAGGGACAGTCAAAAATTTCCCGAAATTTCGTTGTAACTCTTTTCTACCACAATGATAGGTATACATTAATTAATCGCTTTCAAAATAAGCTCCGTCAAAACGCACTCATTTTCTCCACTACTCCTGTCATTGCTGGGAACAATGATGAAAATCCCGTTTTGGTATTTTCAGCCGTCATGTTCAGCCGTCGCGTTTGCTTTAATGGCATTTACGGTGTCAAAACACTTACCTTTGAGGCACCCTTTACAAATCTGGTAGACACGTAATTCCCCCAGAAACCTTAATGATTATGACACCTGAAATACGTCTGATACCTGAAATTGCTTCAAAGAATAAATCACAGGCAATGCAAACTCCAAGAAATGTCGGATACGTAATTATATTTATAAATCGCAGGTAACAGAATTCCACTAGACTCTGAATACGTAAATACACATCACTAATTAAAGTTGTAATTTTTATTAAATTAAAAAATTACAACTGCAATGGATCATAAGTAATTTTCCTTGTTAGTATATAAAATATTTAATTAAAAATATATACAGTAAAATCTCCTTCAACAGCCACCTCTGAACAACGAAAACCTCCTAACACCGACCACATGTTGATGGAACCAAACACGTTCCATAGCATTAACATTAGTACGAACCTCTAAATAAGGAATTCTGAACAACGGCCACTCAAAAGTCACGAGAATTTTTTTTTTTTTTTACAGCTCCTGGTACAATTTCATATTTATTTGCAAATCGAAATGTGAAGCAGATCAAACAAAATTTACTTTATGTGAACAAACAGAAAATGAAGACATTAATAATAATGGGGAAATTTGATGCAATATTCTTAGAACGGCAAGCATAACTAACATAAAGGCCAGGTTGTTTGTATCTCTGGTCAAAAATTTGGGCAGTTACTGCCACATTTTATGCCATACAGTAAATGGTGGAAGATAGCAGAGAGGTAGAGGAAATAGATAATAGAATCACCCAAAAATGTCCAGTATTAACACATATACCGAAGATTTGAAGAACCTTCGTGAAATCCAAAATTTCTCATTAAATCATAATGATTATGTATAGAAAATCAAGTCATATCTTCTTTTCTTTGGTGAAAGGCATTTGCAGCAAAAAAACAAAGCAAGTGCAAACGCTGATTTTCTTATTATATTAAAACAATGATGATTAACTAAAATGACTGTGTTTACTTCTATTTAAATTTATGTAATTTTTTGTTTAAATGAAACCTCTGAATAACACACGCTTCTGAAGAGCAGTCACTTTTCACCGGTTCCACGGGTATTAAGAGGTTACACTATATATTCATTAATTTATACAAAATTGCTTTGATTTTCATTTAAGGGGCACCGGGACACATTTTAAAATAATTTTTATATTTGGGTTAAAGCTTTGAATTTTTTTTTGTGTGTGTGATGGTAAACCATATCATTTGTAAGCAAAATCACATTCTAAAACTTTCCATATTTTTTTTAATTTAAAATTTAAAATTTATTGAAAAGTGGGGTAATTTAAAATTGTTAGAACTCGAAATATTACCTGTAGATCTTTTTTCAGTTAAATAAACGGAAATACATAAGTTTTAATTTTGATTCAGCATTTTTAAAAATATTAATTTAAATAAAAATTAAAAATTTTTAAAGTAAAAAAATGTAGCTTACAAAAAATCATATTTTTAAAAGTGAATACTTTTTTCAAATTTTCTGAATTAAAATTAAAGTAAAACAATTGAAAAAGACATGTTCCAAGTTTTAACTATTTATCTTTATCGGTTCTTGACTTATAACAATTTAAATGCGATAAATTGTGAAAAACCCCATCATGAAGAAAAACGCATTTTCACAAGAAGTCGTTTCCATGACAACCATTGCTTGAAAGCTAGATTTTGAAAACAAACCAAAGCGAAAAAATTAATATTTCCTGTTCCAATTAAGGCAGAAACATGATTTAAAAGTCATTTTAATCACGAAAAGACAGAGAAATTCTTAATGCAATAAGTTTTTTTAGAGTATTTGAAGATTTTTGTGTCTCGGACCCTCTTAAAATTTGATTCGTAAATTGCTTACTAATGAAGAAAATTTCGAATTTTAGAAAGTACGATTAAAAAAACATTAAATGAAACTTGTTTCTTTACAAATGAACAGAAAATAACTTGGAGATGTCTGAAAATTGAATTGCGCAAATTAGACATAAAGAAATTAGACTAGCTATAGAAAATGTACTCTAAAAATTTATATCGATTAATTTTCAAGGTTGGAAATATTGCATACAAGGTCTTAACTTACCTCTCGTTGTTTTTAAATCGCCAAATTCTAATATTAGATATTATAACTATATAGAATAGCTTAACAACTTTATAACGTCTTATGTTAATGCATTTATTTATGCATATACAGTTATGTGTTACCTATATGGTGCATTTTATTACACTGGCGCGTGAGGTTTTTATATTTGCGTAGCTAATAGTACATAACAAGATATTTCGCTAGGTATTTTTTTAAATCATTGTTTCTAGATTGAAAAATTAATAAATCTTTGGACAAGTGTATCTGCGTTTTGAAGCTAATGATAGCACAAATAAATCATTAAATTCGCAAATGAAATAATACATTATTTTCTCTTTCGTAATTAATTCAAACCATAGATGCAGAATGTAATTATATTTATGTAGATAATCCCCGATATCTCCAGTGGGAACATAATTATATCACTTGATCGGATAGTGAAAATAATTAAACCTATTGATTTAATATGCTTCGATATTTTTATGTAGCATGCAATCATTTAAATCACTATAATCACTAAAATGAAATACGTTTGTTTATTATTTTCGATCTGAGACTTTTTAGTACAGAATGAATTAAATAAAGTTTTATGAAGAATGGCAAAATAAAGTGAAATAAATGGAAAATTATATATCAAATGCATTAATGTAATATTTTTAATGACACATTGTAGGCATTTTTGCCGAGAAATCGGGGTTTTTTTTTGTGCATAAAACCAGATATTTTAATTTAAAATAAGATAATTAATAACGATAGCAACGAGAAGTTTCTTAAAACACACAAAAATAATTTTTATTATAGAAAAAAAAAACTTTATTTTACGATAAAAAAACCCTCAAAATATGTGTCGTTAAATAATTATCGACCTGTTCCAGTACCAACTGGTATGATTTTGTAAGATTAAAGAGGATTACGCTATGAAAATTAAACTGTTTTGTATTGAAATATATCAATAATTCTTTAGATACTTTTATTTTCACTTTTCTGCATATTATAGTTTATTTTCAAATAAATTATATTACATCTTTTTCTGTTTCAAATTATGTTTATTTCATTCAAAAAAAAAAAAATAATAAAAAAAAAAAAATCCCGGCTTAACTTGTTTCGGTACTTCTTTGCTTTCAGTAATTATTTCAGTATTGGTCGGAATTCAGCGGAACTCATAATCCGGGGGGTGAAATTGCACTTTTTGTCCATTAAAAGTGTAAAATCTCAAATCTTTCGGAGGGAACATTTCAATGCTCCGGGGGGGGGGGTAATGTCCCTCCCGGTCCACCCCCTGAATTCAACACTGTTTTTTGTAGCTGAAGGGACAACGAACACAGACATTTTTTGCCGAATGAAGCATGTTTATGGTGAACGCTGTTTAGGCCGTACACTGTAAAAAAAAAACGGACTAAAATACGAAAACACTACTGGCAATCGAGACGCCAGTACCATTTCCGTATTTTAACGGAAGTCTTTTCCCGTAAATGCCAAAAAACAGAAATTTTTCTGTACTTCTGTCCGGGAAAAAGTTCCGTTAAAATACGAAAATAATACGAACTAGCATAAGAGTTTCAGACAAGGCAGACAGCCAGCCAAGGATGCACGAGACCAGGCCAGGCCCACGCTGCCGTCACCCATGCATCAGTCGCTCCTGTTGATTTGATGGTTAGAAATGACAGACGAGCGACTACCTGTGAAAATTTGGAGCAAACGATGTTAAGAAGGCACTACCAGGACAATGGTTTTCTTCGGACGACAGTGTAAAGGCTATATATAGACTGGGAGCCGACATTGCAGACAATCACCTCATCGAGCTCACGGATGAAATTCTACGATTAGTTAAATCTCGATTCACATATTAAAAGGTCTCAGGACTCTTAAAATTGAAAAAATCGAAAAAAAAGACCATTTTCAACATATAATATCTTAAAATGTAATTGATTTTAAGACAAAATTTTATAGTGGGATGAAAGATATAAGTATGTTCTTTCATTTCATGTATTTAAAAAATTACAAGATGCAGAATTAGAATTTACAGTGGGCTCCAAAATGTCAGACATTTGACCAGCGGAAAATCGTCATAACAGATTATGCGCACGATTATAAATAAATTTTGCAAGTAGAATGAAAATTTTGGGTCCTACTTTTGCTTCACATTGCAATAATTACTCTGAACCTAAATAAATTTGTATTTAAAGCATTTTTCTATTTTTAATACAAAGTTGTAATTAGTTAATGCAAAATTTAGAAATTTTCAACAGTATAATCACCTATAAAGAACATATTTCTGAACAATAAGAAGGACATTTTAGGTTCAGTTCATACAGACTAACATGAAACATATGTTTGGAAAATTTAATGAACAAAAATTCAGAAGTTTTTGAGATATCGTGCGTGTTACGCCAAAAAAACTTTGAGAAAATTTACTTCAAAGTTTCTGAAACGCCGCTTCCACTATTGAGCGTGTATAATCCTAAATACCATAACTTCCGTTCTAATAGGAATTTCAAGAAAACATTTATAACAAAATGTTCAGAAAAGATAGTAGTTTAATATCTAAAAAAATTAAAATTTTGAAAATTTTAAAGTTTTAAGAGTCCTGAGACCCCTTAAAACGCAATCGATCTGCCAAGTCCTATCTTGGTGAAAACACCTGAAAACCCGATTTTAGCGACTGACTCATAGGTTTACGATTGTGTTTTCCTGCACTCAAAGGTATGAAAACATGGAGGACTGGAAGCAGAAAAACACAATGGTAAACCTATGAGTCAGCTGCTAAAATCGGGTTTTTTGGTGTTTTCCACCAAGATAGGACTTGGCAGACCGATTGTGTTTTAATACGCGAATCGAGATTTAACTAATTCTAGAATTTCATCCGCGAACTCGATGAGGTGACGAATGTGCTGCTGGCTCCCGGTCTAATAGGGTGCGAACATTCTTCTTAGATTAACCCCAATTGTTCTACGGCAGTGGTATTAACCTAATGGTGACACAATGGAAGAAGTAATTCAACAAATAAGAAAAATATTTTTGGAGTTGTAATAAAATACTTACTTTTACAATCTATGTCCACTTTTCATTTGGGCATCTTATAAAATTACAGTGATTAGCGGATAAAAAGAGAGCAATTGGCGAGGGCTGTTTGCAGCATATTCATATTTAAATTTGTACCCAGATATATATTTTAATTAATAATAAATGTATACTAAATTTTCCGTAATTTCCCGCGTATATACGGTCTTAGGGAAGTCCTTTTTCATACCGTAATATTTACTTAAAAATTGAACTCAAATAAAAGCTAAGTAAAAGCAAGTCACATTTTATTTAAAACAAATTCTGGTAGTTTCGAATTATCTGACCTGAATCGAGTTATCTGAGCTGCGGCGTACATGCGGGAAATTACGGTAGTGCCATTCTTCAGCACATGATTAAATTTAAAATATTTAACTATTCAGCTACGAAATGATCAGATATGATGTACTAGATGGCAGCCATAATTTGGGACACAAAACATTTATTTTTCTTTTAAATCTCAACAGTACTAAGCCTTAATCTTTGTAAAGGCGGTAGTGTTTGATGTGAGATGTGTGCGTAGTTTAAAAAAAATCACCAAATGAATGCAAAAACACTATATTAGGGTTTGTACGGGTATTTGAATTTCCAGACTAACAAATTATTCGGTACCAGTATTTTCTTATGGGCAATCTGGACTTAAAAAAGGCGAAATTTGTCCGTTAAAACTAGATTTATTTTTCTATAAAAAAAAAAATACTGATATTCTGCCTTGAAAATAACGGTACCCGTACGAACCCTGCATATTACAACATTAACAACATCCTTAATTGGCGCATGGATGCGTTATAAATTACACTTAAATGTAATAACAGGGTTTGAATACCGTAAAGTATGCAGCGCTGTTGCGTGCGTTCTGCCCAAAAGTGTGATGTGTATCTGATCATCATCTGGTGCAGCTGCACTGAATGTTAAAGACTCAAGGAGGAAGTAACCTTGGGTATTTCTTAAAATTAATAAACAAATGAAAGTGATTTTTAATAAAGACAGCTAGTTCAGTAAACAAATGCAATCAGGGTTTTATTAATTGCAGCAGTGATTTATGTTATGTAAACATAAATATTCAAGTAGTATATAAGTTATACATCATAATTTTAATTCGAATCTGTAAAATGGCATCCAGAATTTTTAAATGAAAATTTGCTTTTACAATTCAAGCAGTTAGAACAAAACAATTATTATCATTTATTTATTTTTTAATAATTTTGTTCGTATATTCTTGTGACATTCTGTCATTTTAACGTTGTAACCAGTGTTGCCAGTGGGCTACTTTTTTTAAAATTCAGTTTTCTTGATTGGCCCTACTTTTCTGAAATTGTAAGATTCCCCTTGCTTTCGCCTTAATTAATATGTCATTAAATAAGGCGAATTTTACTATTTTAAAAAAGTGGTGCCAATCAAGAAATCTGAATTTAAAAAAGTAGCCCACTGGCAACACTGGTTGTAACAACATAGTTACTTTGCTCCTGAAAAGGTTTAAACTATTAGGTTGATCGGAAAGTTATGTCGTGTTGGGAAAACCAATTCTGTCCGGTAATTATAAGACATTAGATATCGGAATCAATGTCTAATAATTAAATGATAGAATTTTTCGGTACGAATTGATTTACCCAACACGACATGATTTTCCGATCGACCCAATAGATACAAGTCTGCCATTGGTGACTACTTTGTTTATTGTTGTTTTAGCTACCTTTATAAAAAATATTTAATCTATGTGGTATATTTATGGTAATTTTCGAGATACATTATTATAGTTTAGGAAGAATGGTAGAAATAATACTAATAAAATTATAGTCTCCAGATTAGCGTCTAGCGATCACACTTTTTCATTTTGATCCTGTGATCCTGCTGGATCAGCGTGCTTCACGCATATCGTTCCGCGCATAACGTAGCGATGTTTGTGTAAAATATTATTCTAAGCAAAACTATTAAGGAACTTAATGGTGTAGTGGTATGCCGTTCAACTTCAGATAAAATGGCACGGGTTCGATTCCTTACGGAGCTCCATGAAAATAAATGTCAAGATTGCTTTAAAAAACTAGATTTTTTTTTAAGATAAAAATTGAAAATTTATATTTTTCAATATTTGTACCACTATTAACAATTTTTTTTAATTGTGAATTTTCCAAATATTTGATATGGTGATCGTAGTTTTAACAGATTTAATGCCTTTAGTATCGCCATCTAGTGGTGTAAAGATAAACAAATCATAAAGAATGTTTTAAATTTAATAATAATTAAATATTTTTTCATAATTTTAAATTTAATAATTTTAATTTTTATCACCATTTTAAAAGAGCTTTTAATTTTGCATAAATAATAATTGTTAATATTTTTTTCATAATTTGAAATTTTACAATGATTTAGTAATTTATTTATTTTTTAATCATTTAAAGGCACTTTAAATTCTGAATATAATAAATTTTGATATGTTTCTAGTAATTTTATGTTACATCTAAACATCTATGTAACATCTAAATATAAACAAATATACGTCATGCGCGGACGGTATGGGTATGATGCAAAATACGTCATGCGCGGAGTGCGCTGATCCCGCAGGATCAGAGGATCAAAATGAAAAAGTGTGATCGCTAGACGCTTGTTAGTCTCCAGTGGCAGCCCTGTAGCTATACATTCGTTAAAAACAACTTTGTGTGACAACCTATATTTTAGTTCAGTATACCTAACCTGTTCAACTTTTCAGGAAACAGGTGGCAACCACTAAAGAGTGCCATTTGTTATACTTAAATATGCAATAATATTATCTCATACCATAGTTTAACATACAATATGGGCCATTTACAGCAAAATCTGTAATGGCAACTGTACTAGTGTCACTACCGACAAGGGGGAAGAATTAACAAGCCTCCGAAATTTACCTATGTTGAAGAAATATGTTTACGCTCTATGTTTTGAATATCTATTCTTTCCTAAAACGAAGCAGAGGCAGACGATGTATTTACGCTTTATTTATTTAGCTATTTTCTTTTTTATCGTACCTGCATCGTTTTCCTTTAACTTACAAAATGATAATTAGAGTAATAATATAAAAGAAAAATCCTACAAAATTGTGTTAAGAACGTAAATATGTAAGCTTATGAAATTAAATTGCAAAAAATCAAATTCAGATAATGTGTCAATTTATTCATATCTAATAAAATTTTATTGAGTGTAATGTCAATACCTATATTTACTTTTCACTTTTAGATTTATATAATTCTAAAAATTTGTCGAAAGGAATTTTTCCCCCATCTGTAATTTTATTATTATTTCTTAAATGTTAATATTATAAATATTATTGAATTCCGTGCATGAATATAGAATAGATATTAGATATATGAAACAGAATACATATTCTATGTTCATGTATCGGTGTAAGATTCTGTTGAAAACGTAAACATGCAACATTAAAAAAAAAAAAAGAAAGATCACAATAAGGCAGATACTCAATAATAAAAATATTACAAGGATGGGGAGTTCCTCACCATTGTCACTTCAGGCTCTGCGATCGCAATCGCATTACCATTACGCTCTATTAGAGTGTCCGATCTTGTATGTTAATCTATGTCTCATACTAGCTAGGAAAGCTAGGTCCCTTACTGTCAGTTCTGGATTTTTACGAGAGTGGTATTGTTCTGAAGCTGGTGTCACGAAGATCAAGAAATACACAAAAATTATACACCCGAGTCCAATTACTCACGTGATATGGACCATTTTCAGTTTCGGAAGAAGGGAAATAAAGAAGTAAAAAACAGCATGAGATTCTTTCAACAGCTACGAAGGCAGGATTTTTTTTATAATTAATCATGATAATACAGGGGTTGTAGGCTTCAGGGAATTTTTCGGGACAAATATCAGCATTTTGTTATTAAAAAGTAAATCAAGACTAAACACGCAAAATTTCGCTTTATTTAAGAGAGATTTTCTATAAGAAAATACAGGGACAGAAGTATTTCCTAGTCTTGAAATTTCAGGACAAGTTCTACCCCTGTGATAAGGTTTTTCGTAAAAATATTATAAACACAAGTGTTTTTAAAGCCAGACACAAACGATGAAGGAAATTATTATTTGGCAATAAAACCGCTCTCTTGATCTACTCGTGGAACTTCCCAGAAAGGCTTGTCCATGCCTTCTTTCTATCGCATAGGATCAGACGAGAGATAGATCGTCTAATTATTAGCTAACCATACTGTACTCGCTAATTTGAATTTATACTCCGCTAATTCTTAAAGAAAATTTTGTAAAACTTTACTTCTTCTTCTCTTCATTTTACTATTTTCCACTGAGAACAACATTTCGCGAAATTTTGGATTCGAGATTGTAGTTCCCATACATTGCACGATACGACACTCGTCCAAATCCAGAAGTGACAGTAATAGATGTTCCCAAGTAAGCAGTGGTAGCGATGTACACGCATCTTGACAGTGTTACCGTTTTACCCCCTTTTTTTTATTCGAAATCATTACCAAAAATGTTTTTCGAGTGATATTTGTATTAGTTAATCACGGAATTCTCTGATATTAAACTAAACTAAGATTAGTTTACAGAAATAGTTGTAGGTATTTTGAATATAAAATACGTTAACTTGGCAACATAGCACAATATATCTCACAGCCCTAAGGATTCTATGATTTTAAAAATAATGTAAAACTAAATTACAGAAAAATTATAATAAATAAAAAAAAATGTTATTAAATTTAGAAATGGGGCATTCTCACAGTCTTTTGACTTTTAAGTCCCTGAATAATAATTTTCATTTTAGTACATATTCTTGTGGTTTTTTAAAATTTTCATATACTGGGGAACATCCCACTGCATGACTGTATAACAATATTAACGTGATAAATAAGTTTTAGACGATGTTGGGGGTCCAAATATATACTAGGAAATTCCTATACCGTTCCATGCCTCTGATGCTGATTTTTAAGTTTGGAGCTGTTTGTATAAATTTGTTTCAATGAAAATAATTCGATGTAATTTTTTCCGAAACTGGGATTACTGTTTTATGTAAATATGCAGCAAAAAATTAACTTGCACACATTTTTACGGTTGTTATTATTTTTTTAAACTCTGTCCCTGTATTTTAGAATTCCTTACTGTCTCTCTTGCTAAAAATATACAGTAAATCACTTCAGATGCAGCCACAGAATTGTTTTCAACTTTTTTCTCATGCAGAAGTACGCTAGAGAATGTCAAAAATTCTTTGACAGGAAATTCACTGCAGAATTTAAATCAACATTTAAATATCAATTTCAAGTATCGTGTTTTTATTGGTAGTCTTGCAATCCCCAAGGTTTATTCCTGCACTTTTCGAGGTAAATTATTTTTTTTTAATTTAATTTAATGTAAATTACTGTTTCTAAAAATCAATGAACATTGTGGCTATCACTTAGTCTTAAAATGATTTGCCTAAAAATAGGTGGTAATTTTCCTTACCGTCCCATCCTTACCACCCCTTTTTTTCCCTTATCGTCCTTTTTTTTCCTATACCGTCCCTTTTTTTCCCTTACCGTGGCTTCTTTAACAGTCCTTTAAAATAATGTTATGCAAAAATTTTGTACAAAAAATACTACATTGTTATTATTTGTTATTTGAATATCCTGTGGGTACTACGCAAATTCTTTGTAAGTAAAAATTTAGAAGAAAATAGAAAGTTTTAGCGGTAAAATGGTAAGGAAACTTAAACTCGCAAGTGTAACCTAAACCTCAGTTTAAGAAAAAAAATGTCGTTGCTTATCATTTTTTCTTTTTTTTTTTTAATCATTTATGGCATTCGTCTATAAGTTCAAAATGTTATTTTAGCAAGTTTAGTTTTACCAGATTTTTATTCCTGAAAGTCAAAAGATTGTGAGAATGCCTCAAATACCTTATTCTGTAAAGGAATCTATATAAAATGTTTTGTAGGGGAAGGACCCTTATCCTGCCTATAATCTATATTAATTAGGATGAGCGAAGCGAATCCTCTACTATGCTACACAAATTACATTTTGTCGTACACTTTACAAAAAAAAAAAAAAAAAACTATTCAGTATTTTGACTTGAAATTAAGCATAAAAATAAATTATGATCTGTAGATTTGCACAACATTATTTCTTTTACAGAATAACCTTAAAAAATTTATTATTTTAATTCATTTATTTTACACGTTTTTCCATTACGGTCGCATTTTTGCAAATAAGAAATGAAACACGTATATTTTCAGAAGAAAAAATAAATCATGGGATTATAATTATAGATATAATCATGATTAATTAAATAGTTTCACCATTTCTTTTATGAAATTTTTAAAATACCCTTTTTATGAAAATTATAGCATATTTTTAATGAATTAAAATTTGTGAAAATTCAATTATTTACATTCAATTATAAAAGTATTTTTCAGTATTAAGAATTCAAATACACAGTTTATTCTTATTATGTGAAATCATTTACGCAGACGATACTTACGCATTTTAAAAGAATTATATTATGATCTTTTTTGTAAAGTGGTAGCAAAAGAATTGTAAACAAATAAAATTAAATGTTAAATTTGTTATATCATAAATAGAAAATACCGAGGAAATTCTTAGTTATTTGGCTGAATTTACATTTCTAAAATTAAAGTGCGCCTAAACATAAAATAACGTTTTTTCTTAATAAAGATGAAAAAAAACAATTGTTACTTTGAAATATTTATGTTAATAAATAAGGTTTTGCGAATCCAAACAAAACATGGCTTTTGCTAGTATTATAAAGAGGTAACATTTGTTCGTAGAGTGTAGTCTCTAGAACTACTAAAACCAATTGCAAAAGTAATAGTGGCAAATTCACGGTGACAATTATTGCTCCAAGAGAGGCTATTTTTCATGTCGGTGCTACCACACCAAATATGATGTATGACCGAAAGACATTCTAAAATGGCGATTTTTGTGGTGCTGAAGGATCTAGAAACTTTTTACGTGGCGTTCTAGTTACTTATAGGATGTAAATGCTTCCTAAGAACAGTTTCTGCAAATTTCGATATTTAAGGGAGTCTGGGACACAATTTAAAATAAGTTTAATTTATTAAGTAAAAATTTTGATATTTTTGTGATGGTTAACCATGTTATTTGTAAACAAAATCACATGATAAAACTTCTCATATATTTAAAAAAAATTCATTTAAAATTCATTAATAAAGGTGGGGTAATTTAAAATAGTTATAACTCGAAATATTATTTGTAGTATTTCAATTTTTTTTTCATTTAAATAAGCAGAAACATATAAGTTTTAATTTTGATTCAGCATTTTGAAAATTATTAATGAAAAAAAAATATTTAAAGTAAAAATTAAAAAAAATGGTGTAAAATTTTAAAAAAATCATATTTTCAAAAGTAAATCTTTTTTTTTCTAATTTGCTGAATCAGAATTAAAGTAAAACAATTAAAAAACACATGTTCCAAGTTTAAACTATTTATCTTCAACCGTTCTTGACTTACAACGATTTAAATACGAGAAATGGTGAAAAAAGCCCTCATGAAGAAAAACGCATTTTCACAAGAAGTCGTTTTCATGTCAAACATTGCTTGAAATCTAGATTTTGAAAACAACCCAAAACAAAAAAATTAACCCGTTCACGCCGGCGCGGTGAGTCACACTCGACTGTCTCAGAGTTGGCAAGTCTCCGGCCTTTTGTATACCAGTATTTTAATACAGAAAATGTTGTTTTATTTAATTAGAACAATTGGAAGATTTAAAGGAACAGCCTTGTCTGTAAAATTACAGTGGTGTGCAAAAAGCCGGAGACTTGACAATTCTGAGACAGTCGAGTGTGACCCACCGCGCCGGCGTGAACGTGTTAATATTTCCTTTTCTAATTAAGATATAAACATGATTTTAACGTCATTTTAAGTAGAAAAAATAGAAACATTTTTAATGCAATAAAAGTTTTTTAGAAAATTTGGAGATCTTTGTGTCCCGGACCCCCTTAAAAAGGTGAAGTGCGTGAGAAGGGTTCTAAATTACAATTTCTATGGAATGTTTTGAGGCGTTTGTTTGTTTAATGTTTTGAGGCCCTCTGAGCGTTTTGAGGACTTTCGGGAATTTTCATAAAAATTCTCATAAAACTAATGTTAATTTAAATTTTCTTACTGTTTGTTTCTAATATACTCTTCATGCCCATTTATTTGATATTCATCTTAAAATACCATTCATTCTGTTAAAATTATTTTTGTCTACAACCGATTTAAGCTCTTTTAGGGAAACGGAAAAATACGGGTAAACCGCTTAGAGGGTAAGGATAGAAACTTAAAATTGGGCATGGCTGTTACTTTTAAGGCGCAACTGCACGCGCAGGGTAAAGTTTAAAAAAAATCCAATTTTCAAACGGTGAAATCAGGGGAAATCGTACGAAATTATGATGTCTATGTAATTGTTACGGACAGAAACGCGGAATTTGACATGGCTGTTTCTTTTAACACTTAATTTACTGACGTTACTTATAAGTACCGCTCACTTTAAACTTTCATCCCATAGTGAATATTACTATTATTCTAGTAGTACTTTGCAAAAACACTCTTTTGACTCCACTTTATCCTGATACATGGCAGCAGTAGTTCTAGGTTTGTTATTTTACCGAGGAAGGATGCTATCTTTCACACAGACGATGTGTTTTGTGCCGACATTTCGTACAGATTGCCACGCTCGTCTTTTTATTGCTGCAAACACAGTAAAGGATATAAGATAAGTGTTGGATTTTTTTATGTGTTCATTGGGATCTGAGAATAGAATTTGACTAGCTATTTTTGGTGAACGGTGTATGTATTTGATTTAATAGTTGAATTACTCGGTGGTAGTCATAAGTACCGTCAGTACACTTGGTGTTGGACAAAAACTTCTTGTTCACTTTTCGTCTGTGTAGTTAGTTATCCATCTTTTTCAAGTACTTTAAAATGTAATTACTAAAATGTAATGTATTAATGATTTTCCAGGTATTTCTTTTCAGTTTCATTGTTATTTTTTTTAGGAAATCGAACAAGTTGTGGCACTGGCTCGTTTTTGCTACGCTAGAAATGGCATATGTAAATTCATATATTGCATATGTGGAGATGCGAGAGAACATGTTGTCCCTGGAATATAGACATCGCATAACTAAAGGACTGTTAACGGGATCGCAACCTAAAAAAATATTTTTTTTTAACCCTTCCAGGGGCAAAGCATTTTCAATTTTAAGGTGTTGAAATAAATTATTGGCACCGAAATTTGCCAAGCGATTCATTTTTAAATATGAAAAAGGGGCCTATATTTCACATATTTATTAATTCAAAAATATTTTCTGGTGCCATTTGAAATACCTTGTGTTTTTTCTGTTACGATATTTTAGTCATAGTGTACTGTCAGTACTTTAAAGTACCACTTTAATTAATTACCTCTAAATAATTAAATTTATCACGGGTGAGTACTTTTTTTTTACCCTTTAATTTTCATTATAGTAACTGAAAAGCAATATTACATGAAAAAATTGCAGTAGATCATAATGCAATAGATAAAGGGTTAAATTGTAAATTCTAGAACAGAACAGCTTTAAAGAAAATTCGAAATTAAAAATGGTGAAATGTGCCAACAGCTTTCTAAATTACGATTTTTATGGAACTGTTAGCGAATTAAACTTGAAATTTGCCATGGCTGCTATCTTTAAGACGCAAATACCCGAGAGAACTGTTAAAAAAACGAAACTAAAGCAAAAGAGCAAAAAAAAAAGTTCTAAAATTGCGATTTTTGTGGTACTGAAGTAGCTAGAAACATACAATTTGGCATGGTAGTTACACGATGTAAATGCTGCCTAAGAACGGTTTCTAAAAAAATTCGAAATTTAAAAGTGTGAAATGCTCGAAAAGCTTTGAAAATTGCGATTTCTATGGAATTGTTATGACACAAATGTACAAATAAGCGCGATTAATAAGTCAAAATTACGTCCACTACTAACGATATCACAATATTAAAATATTTATTTGCTTAAAAGACGTTATAAAAACACATTAAAAGTAAATTAAAAATCTATATTTACATGTCTCAGTTCCATTATCGAGTTGTCATCAAAATGTATAACAGAAAATTACAAATGCATATGAAAAATGGAAAAAATCATCGAATATAAACAAGTAATCATATAACGCGCCCTACATTTTCGCGATTGCGCGTGTTCCCTCTATGTCGCGACGCCGTATGTTGTCCAACCATTCAACCCATAAATTCGGGATACAAAAAGATAATGTATCGTTACAAACTCCTGAACCTCTTAAATAAATTTCAGTGGACTCTCTTATCAATAATTGTAAATAAAAAATAGACTTGTAGATTATTTTACTCTCATTAAAAAGTATGTTAATGTTCTCTATTTGATTTAGCCGGGATAAAGCAATATAACCACTATTACATTTTATGTCCGCCATATGTTCTTTACATCTGAGCTTGAATTTTCGTTGGGTTATACCTATTTTCTATATATACCTATATTATAGTAATTTTCTGTTATACATTCTGATGACGACTCAGAAAATGAGTTGAAACATGTAAATATAGATTTTTAATTTACTTTTAATATGTTTTTATAACGTCTTTTAAGCAAATAAATATTTTAATATTGTGATATGGAATTGTTATGGATAAAAACTTAAAATTTAACAAGGTACTACATTTAAGACGTAAATGCGCACGCAGAATTTTTTTTTTTTTTTTTTTTTTTTTTTTTTTTACAGTTTAATATTTAAATGGTTGAAATTTACGGAAATCGTCCAAAATTTACGATTTCTATGCACTTGATAGTGATAGAAACACTAAATTTGACCTTAGTGTTACTTTTTAAGAAGTAAGTGCACGCATAGAACAGTTTTTTTAAAATCAAAATTTAAAAGGGTGAAATGCGCAAAAAGCATTCGAAATCGTTCTAAATTACTATTTCGATGGAACTGTTAAGTATAGAAACTTTAAATTTCACATGACTGCTACATTTAAAATGCAGATAAACACAAAGAACGGTTTTTTTAATTCGAAATTTTAAAGCGTGCTAAAAAAAACAGTTCTAAACTTTTTACTTTTGTGATACTGGAGGGGCTAGAAACTTGAAATTCAGCATGGCTGTTACTTTTAAGATACAAATGCGCGAATAACGGTTTCTAATAAAGTTTGAAACTTTAATGGGTGAAATGCGCAAAAAACTTTCTATGTTATGATATCTGTATAATTTTATATAATATTTGTTAATAAATTCCATATCCTTTCCGAAGGCACAAAAATACCGCTTGACATATTTCAACAACTACGCGTGCAAAGCCTCAGATTATACTAGAAAATAATAATAATAATAATAATAATAATAATAGTAATTTTAAAGAAAGAAACCCTTAAAAATGATTTTTATTTTAAAGAAAAGATAGCAACAGGAAATATGGGAAAAGAAGGTAATTTAAAATTAAAAAAGTAATATCAATCATTTAATTATTATTAATCCGTTAGGTTCGCGAATAAAATATGCCAATAATGCAACTTTTGTTACATATTTTTAATTTTATATATTTTTGTAGTATCTTACATTCGAGGATAACGTATCCGTACAACTGATGCTTATGTCAAAATAAACTAATTTAACATTCTTTACACTTTACCTGATTGGAAAAATATATTTGTAAAAAAACAAACAAGAAACAAAACAAATTTTAATGAGCATTTCCCTCCTTTTTTTGAAAGATATGTCGTCATTTTAAAAATATCAATGTCATTTGTTTTATTTCATTTGCGCCAGTGACAAAATATCAGTTTGTATTTCATATACACGACAAAGAAAAATAAATCTTTTCGATATCTAACATACATAGAAAGATTTTCAAATCTTATATTTTCCCAAAACATCAATACGCCATTATTTTTTCATCTGGCAATAATCATATTTATTAAGTAGATGTTTGTTTTTGGTCTCCATAAAAGTATTGTTTTTCAGACCTTTTTATACGGACTTTGCTATTGGATAATCCATCACACATACGCTTTGAAAAAAAAGATGAACTGAAGAATATAGTTGAAGAAATATATATCTCTATTAACTTCAAATAAAATTTTAGAAATATTTGCTGTAATAGGAAATCACATTTTTTGTATTTGATGGTAAGAAAAATGATGGATTTAAGGAAGTCTCATAGCCGTCAACTTAAGACTTTTCCCCAAATTAAATAAAAACCTTTTAAACAAGGACTTTTATTCAGTAACTAAAATTAAATACGTATTTGATCAAAAGACCTTTTATTCAATGTATTTATTTAAATTACAATAAAATTATAACTTGATTATAGGTTTTGTTTTATAGGAATTTTAATCGACCTCATTTAAAAGAGCATACATCTCTCAAATGTTCAAATTCCAAATTAAGTTACAAGTTCAAAATTACAATTTAATTGTAAGTTTGTTACATGTATATGATTTTTAATCCACCTTAGCTAAAAGAGCGTACTTCTCCAAAATGTTCAAAAATTCCGAATTACAAGTTAAACTAGAAGTTCAAATCTACAATAACATGGTAAGTTGGTTAACTGTATATGATTTTTGATCCTTTGCGCTCTGCGTCTCTTGCTCAAATTTTATTCGATCGGCACTACTTTTTTTAAAAGAAGTTTCGTTCAAGTACATAATTTCAGAAATGCTCTGATTAAATAAGGTATATTTTATTTTCCTTTATTACTGGTGCAAGAAACAAATTTTGCAAAGAAAGATTATGTCTCCGCAGCGGAGCCCTCGAGTGCAAAGGGTTAATCCACCTCAATCAACCCTTTGAGGGCAAGTAATTGTGTTTCTGTAACGTCGAATTCACACTGGAATCCGGAAAAAGATTTATTGCAAAATAAGGAAAAGCAATTTTACGACTTTTTTTTCCACCACTAGGGGGCTCGGCCCCCTACGAGCTACGCTCGCCAACCCCGTCCCGACACCGCAGACTCTAAATGCACGCTAATTTGATCGGCTTTAAAAAGATTTCGAAAGATTGAATTATAATTTAAAAAACAGTGGCCATGTTCCTATAAACGAATTTCTATTCATTTCTCTTTGATTAAGGAATTTTAACGCCAAATCC
Organism: Maratus speciosus; assembly: GCA_963932465.1. Taxonomy (NCBI): domain Eukaryota; kingdom Metazoa; phylum Arthropoda; class Arachnida; order Araneae; family Salticidae; genus Maratus; species Maratus speciosus. Next base: position 121,469,267 of record OZ010793.1, on the reverse strand, counting down.
CCTGCGGTACTACTTGATTATCCCGTCGACCAATTTCTCCAAATTATATAAATCGCCAAACCACTCGCCAAATTATACAAATTGACATAATTTTGATTTTAAATAACGAAAGAACAAATAAATTAGTACGACATTAATAAAAATACAAATAAAACGTCGAAATAAAAATAACTTGATGACGTAGACACGTGTAACAACATTTCAAAATAAGCTAATATAAAAGGAATCAAGTAAACAGAGTCTTTGTCTCCTGGTATTTTTTAACAAAGCGAAAAGAAAGTTCTTTTAAATGAGACATTTTAAATTAATCATTTTTAATCTGACGTAATTTTTACCAAGCTAGTCTTTCTCTTTTAAATATTCACGTGAAAATAATTTTGTTAGAAATGAAATATTATTTGCGCTTTCCTGACAAAAATAGTTGAAAAGTATCCTCTCAAAATATAAAATAAATGTCTAGCGCAATTTCTAAATTTAAACCGTTTTGCATTATTATTTTGTATTCATTTTACGTAATTACTGTAATGTGAGGTAAATATGACGTAATTTCTCCTATTTAAGATTTCTAACGCATGTTAATAAATTTATTATTTTACAAATTCCTTTATCTCTTAAAATGCACGTGTAATTATAGTTTTTATGACGTAATTTTTAATAAGTTCTTGCTTTTTGTACATAATTATTTAATTCTAAATCCAAATGTTTTTTTCTGTTTATAATAGTCACGTGTAAATAAATTTTTAATTTATTATTGCATTTAAAGAAAATCTGCATAACAAATTCCAATAATTAATCTTATTTCGACTAGAAGCTACGTAATTCATATATACGTAATGCTTAACCCCTTGAGGGACAAATAATTGTATTTCTGTAATGTCGAATTCACACCGGAATCTGCAAAAAGATTTATTGCAAAATAAGGAAAAGCAATACTACAACTTATTTCTACCAAAGTTACAAAAAAAAAATAAAAAAAAAAATAATAAAAATTTTCTGGTGCAAATCTTCATTAATCGTAGGTGGGATAAAATTTATCCCACCGCCCCTCAAGAAACTTTAAAATAGTTTATTTCAAAATGATGAAAATGTGCCTTTTTTTAATTGTGCTAAGATCACCTTGTACAATTTAATATTTTTTTTTTATGCGAACTTCGCGGATTTATAAATCATATAGATCTAAAGATATAGTCTAAGCATGCGTATATTTTAGAAAAAAATATATTTTAAACATAAAACTGAATGCGGCGCAAATTACTTTTCCGTAGTTTATGTGACTATATATTTTTTCTGTGGTTGAAACAGTATATATATTTAGGTTCAGCCTTAAGATATAGATATAATACATAACGGATAAAAATATCACGTAAAAGTATCAACGATTTCAGTGATACAGGGGTCGCACTCTATAGGGAAAATTTTATTGTTCCTATCACTATTTTGAAAATAATATCTTTATCCTACTTTCCTATAAAATATCTTAAATAAAATTATCATGGAGATTACTGATTAAGGGTTCTGGTAGGAACAATAAAATTTTCCACATATATATATATATATATATATATAATGCGATCTCTGGAGATATCTTAAGCACAATACTGAAAACAAACTTTTGTGAGATATTCTTTTAAATAGCGTTTTATTTAAATTTAAAATGTTCAAAGTTCAAGTATACTTACTTATATTGCAGTTTTTTTTTAACCAATAATAAATCTTCACACTTTGAAGCATATTCTTTTAAAATATTAAGAAATTCCACAAGTACCTTGCATGGAATATTGTTGACTGTTGATTTCCTACTAACCCTTTGAGCTCTCGTGGGTCTTTAAAACTCCCAAGTATCACATTGGCACCAGTATTTTGAAAAAAAAAATTCGGTTTAAAATATATACAAAAAAAAAAAAAATACATCAAACTCTTTTCAAATAAATTTGGTCGAATATTCCGGTACCATTGTGAAATATTTGAATTAAAATTAAGTGGGAAGAAATTCAACCACAAGAGCTCAAAGGGTTACAGCAGGGTTCGTACGGGTACCGTTATTTTCAAGGCAATATTCAGTATATTTTTGCAGAAAAATTAATGTAGTTTAAATGCGAGAAATTTCGCTTTATTTAAGGAGAGATTTTCTATAAGAAAATACTGGCACCCAAGAATTTTTTAGTCTGGAAATTCAAGGACTCGTACGAACAATGTAAAGGTTATCAAGACTCTTAAATCTTCAAAAAAATTCAAAACTTAATTTTTTTCATATGCTAAAGTTCTAATTTTTCTGAACATTTTGATATACTTGTTTTCTTGAAATTCTTATTAGAAGAGAAGTTATGGCTTTTATAATTAAGTTACGTGGGGCATCTGGGTCATGATTTTACAATGTGATTCTAAAGATCCTGGCAATTCAGATTCAAAAAGCTAATGTTCATTTGAATTAAGGGGACCAGGCAAGCGAAATTCAACCAAAAAATCGATTTTTACTTTTTTATAGCATTAAATAATTTAACCTTTTATCTTTTCAACGATGTATTACACGTTTATATATAAAAAAAGTGTTGGATTTTTTCACTCTTTCTAAGCCTACTTCACAGCAGTGGGCTACTTTTTTGAAATTCAGATTTCTTGATTGGCACCACTTTTCTGAAGTGGTAAAATTCCCCTTGTTTTCCCGATAACTAATATGTTATTAAATAAGTCGAATTTTACTATTTCAAAATAGTGGTGCCAATCAAGAAATCAGAATTTAAAATAAGTAATCCACTAGCAACACTGCTTCACAGCTTTAACTGAATTTTCTCAAAACTTCGATTTTTCAGGTTTATATTCCTTTTTTTCAGTATCTATTAAACTTAAGAATTCAGATTTTTCTAAATACTTATATTATGTTACAGTGCATACTTTAACACAGGGATTTAATGATTTCTTGAGAATGATTTATTTTAGGAAGTGAAATACCAAAAATGCTAATTTAAAAATGTCTTTCAATAAATAATTAATAATTAATTTTCAGTTTTACTTAGAAAGAAAATGGTTTGTTAAAATACGTAAAGCATGTTATTCAAACTACTCTAAAAAATCTAGACTTCTGTCTGTCCCCATTTCTGAGAAAAAAGTACCTAAAGTTGGTATATTTTAACATGGCCGAGGTAGAGCTTACCCGGTTCCCTTAAAGTCTGAACTTTTGTAAATTTGTTGAGTTAGGTTCCCCCTATCAGATAGAAATGCTCAAAATTACATTTTAATATTTAAAAATAAAAAAAATGTGCACATTTTATCTTTTTTTTTCTCATTGGTTTAGTTGCCCCATAAAAATGGGGTAAGTGGAGCAGGAAGGTCTATGTTCCACAAAGCGTTTATTATTATTATTTTTTTTTCATATGGGATATCAGGCCCTGTTTGAAAAAGTGTAAACAACTTAAAAAAAATTAAACCAGGCAGACCATTTAAATTTTATATCAACTAATGAGCATTGTAAGGGAAACCTTGGATGTCAATGTGTCTAAAAAAAAGAACTAAAAGTGAAAATATTAGATTTATTTATACCAAAAACATAAAAATGAAGTCACAACTTATGTACTTTAGCATAGGTAATAAGTATAAATTTACACGGGATTTTAAAGAAAGAAATAACAAGGTAAATCTATGTACAAACTGCTACATATGTACTAACGTACTTCATCTGTATCGTACAATTTCAAGGTTTGGCTATGTTGCTATCAGGGGCAAAGTACTCGCATTCGTAAAATGTTGAAATAACTTAGTTACACCAGTACTTACAAGAGAATGTATTTGGAAATAAGCAAAAGGATGTTTTCGCGTGCTTGATAAAGGTGAAATTTTCATTATAAAATTCCGGTGCCAATATGGCAATTAGGTATTAAAATTATGTGATGTCATAACAGCATCACCGGCCTTCAAGGGGTTAAAAAAATTGGTTTGATACCACCCAATATGCTTTTTTAAAATTCAGTTACGTGATTTTAATAAGATATTCTATAATTTTCTTTATTGTGAGCAAAAAAACAATGGAGAAATTTATTTCCCGTAGTAAGAGAAACTAAAAAAAAAAAAAAAAAAAAAAAAAAATATGATTATTGGGGTAATTGGATCCAATATGGTCCAGTTAACCCTTGATATATTTCCCAGTTACCCCATTCTCGAAAGATTTATGGGGTAACAGGTACACCGGGAACCATTTGAAACATGAAGTAAATATGTATAGATACCCAATAATATTAATGTAGTTATATGCCTAATCTTTAAAAATAAAGATTGTTTAATAAAAATACTTACAGTATTTTAATAAAAAGGCGAGGAAGTTCAACCAAATTGACGTTGTTTTTAAAAAAAAGAAACGTAAATTTTCGACAATTTACCACAACGAAGAGAGGGTTATGATTGAGTTGACATACGTTGTTTAGGAAGTAGAGATTAAGGTGCATTGTTCACAAAAGCTAAAACTTAAAAAATCAACGGTTTTTATAAAATAGCCTAAGGCCCAGTTACCTCATGAGTCTAGTTACCTCAGCTAAGCCTATATACACACAGAGTTAAAATGGCGTTCCCGAAACCAGGAAGTCATTTTTTGCTAAATGAAGTTTCTGAACGTAACGCGCAGAATATCCCAAAAACTTGTCAAAATTTCTTTCATGAAGTTTTCAAATGTTATGTTTCATGTTAGTCTGCATAAAACAAACTTAAAAGTTCCTTTTTACTGTTCAGAAAAATACTTTTTGGGTGGTTATAGTGTTGAAATTTTGAAAATTAGCTGTTAACTAATTACAATTTGATATTAAAAACAAAACAAAAATGCTTTAAATATAAATTTATTTAGATTTGGAGTAAGAATTACAATTTGAAGAATAATTAAGCACCAAAATTTTTATTATAGATGCAAATTGTATTTTGTAATACTCCGCGTAAGCTGTCGTGCCAATTTACTGATGGATAAAATGTCCACCCATAAATATTAATTCTGCATCTAGTAATTTTTTTAAATATATTATATGAAAGAATATATTTACACTTTTCATCTCTACAAAAATTCGGTTTTAAAATTATATGCATCTTAAAATATTAGATGTTAAATATGGTCATTTTTTTTCCATTTTTTCCCATTTTAAGATTCCTGAGATCCCTAAACAATAGAAGCCAAATCCTTTTCTTTAAACATTATGATATGTTTTCACGTTTATGCGTCAATGAAAATGTTCCAATGTATGGATTTAATGTACGATTTTCTACGTATAATAATATCGCCAAATATATGATAGTTTTATTTCCTGTTACGCTTACAAACGTTCTATTAAAAAAAAAAAAAAAGGTGAAACTGGAGATTCAGATCAGGACTTTCTGGGTGGTGTTTGTTTGACTTTTCTATATTGGAGACAAGAATAGGATAACGAATTGTGTTCGTAAAAACCAAAACCAATGTCACTCTTTGATATCGAAATGTAATGAAAATCTTCATAATAACAAGCGCTCGGGCAAAAGGAGTTTGCTATATTCGATACTAGAAGCTGTTGGATACCACTTAATAGTCCAGGCTAATAGAGACCGTAAAGGGGTTCTACCTAGCAAAATTCATGGTAGTTCTGGAAAAAGGCTTACTATATGTTTTTTGAGTCGCTGAATCCGAATTTTTAACTTCCCACCAAACTTTCCCGCGGACACACCCTCCCCCCCCCCCCCCCCAAATTTTGGTAAAATGCCCCCAAACAAGGTTTTTATTATAAAAATCAATTTTTTACTGTTTTAAGGGAAAAGTGTTTAGAAATTCAGAAAGTAGACATAATTTGCAACAAATTAGATACATGACATTAAGACTTAGTATGAAGGGGTAGGGGGATCTGCCTCGGAACATGCGCGCGGTGCTGCGTGAACTAAGTTGCGCAATTCCTCTTAACCATTCACACGTTTACATTCGCCCTCCCATCTCCGATCCGAACTTTCTCTATAAGGCTTACTTTAAGTTTTTTGGGTCGCTGAACCCGAATTTTTAACTTCCCCCCAAAATTCCCCCCCGAACCCCCCCCCAAATAGTTGTTTTTAACTTAAATTTCTTATTGTTTTAGGAGAAAAACATTACGAAATTCAGAAACTAGTCAAAATTTGGAACAAATAGGATATATGACATTATGACATAGGATGAGCGGGGAGGGGGAGGTCTGCCTCTGAACATGCACTGCGGCACTACGTGCACTAAGTTATGAAGTCGATATATATGTATATGAAGTCATGTATATGAAGTCAATAGGGGATTTTACCTGGAAAAATTAATACTAGTTCTGGATTTCGACTCACTAAATGTTTTTTGGGTCATTGAATCCGAATTTGTAACTTCCCACCAAAATTTCACCTGTCAACCCCCCAAAAAATTAAATTTTTGAAAAAAATTGGTTTTTGAGAAAAGCGCGCGGGGAATGTTCCGAGGCAACCCCCTCTCTCCCCGTTTATCCTACGTCATAATGTCATATATCCTATTTGTTGCAAATTTTGTCTAGTTTCTGAATTTCGTAATTCTCTTCCCATAAAACAATAAGAAATTTAAGTTAAAAACAACTATTTTGTGGTGTGTGTGTGTGTGGGGGGGGGGGTTCGGGGGGAAAATTTTTAGGGTAAGTTAAAAATTCGGATTCAACGACCCAAAAAACTTAAAGAAAACCTTATAGAGAAAGTTCGGAGGGGAGATGGGAGGGCGAATGTTAACGTGTGAGTAGTTAAGTGGAATTGCGCAGTTTAGTCCACGCAGCAACGCGGCGCATGTTCCGAGGCAGATCCACCCTCCCCCTTCATCCTAAGTCATCCTTATAATATTATAAATGTCAATGTGTGTCCGAATGTTTGAATGAAGTCAGCATCTAAACGGATGAATTAATGCTTTTGTATTTTTCTGATATAGATGGATTACAACCCGGAAATGAACATAGGCTATAGTTTATTTAATTTATTCAAATAATTATCTTAATAATTCAAAATTTCATTCTTTTTCATACAGAATCAATTGACATTTTCCCGATAAATTTAACCATCTTTCTTTCTTGTTGCCAAGAAAAACTAAATCTGGAATAATAATTTCTCCTCTACAGTTAATTAAAAATTAAAATAAAAAGAATTCAAAAGAAAATAAATATGACGTCATACTTGAAACAAAAAATGGGGTATTTTTTATTATGCATGAAGGATGAATATCGGTTACGTTAATAAGGGGTTTTCTGCCAAAAAAGGTGTCATAATTAGAAGGAAAAAGAATGAAAAAGAATAATATTATTAATAAAGTTATTCGATTGGAAAAATATGACGTCAAATTTGAAATAAAACAGTTATTTCCAAATATTCGTTAAAAATACAATGGGCATCAATATCAGTAACTAATGAAAATAGATAAATAATGACGTCATATCAAAACGAATAACAAATATTTTTTACAAATGGACCCTATTCTCGCTTTTGATTCGAGGCTATAAAAACCGCTATTTTACCAATTGTGACGTCACAGGAATACTGTCCATACTGATTAAAAAGTTTGAATGTAAGTTACATACAAATGAGAGTTTTCTTTTCAAAATTCACGTTATGATTATCAGGAGTAGATATTTTTGGTGGAAAAAAGGGGAATTAAAACGGATTAATATATTTTTCGACGCTATTTCCTCATTAAAATTTAAAAAAATTGAATTTCAATTAGTATAAATGGTGCAAAAACTTGATTAAATTAAATTTTCCAAAATTGAAAACATATTTACACACATCGAAACTTCATGAATGAATTTATTCCACAGAAACAAAAATCGTCTGGCAACATATTGACGCAACCAAATATAACTTCTGTCATAGCCTACTAGATACATACGGCCCACCGATTTCGCCGAAAACCGTCGAAAAAGTGAAGCCGGATTCAGCTTCAAACCCTGAACCAAAACATCGCAACGTGCTCTTTGTTTACATTTATACCCTGCCCAGAAAGCGGCTTGTTTCTCATTGTCGTAGTTTTAGAATCGTTGATCGTATTTTCAAAATAATAAATTAAACACTTATATTCTTCAATTTCCTAAAATTTAAAAGGATATTTTACTCAGATTGTAGCATTTTAGTGTTACACTATACTTTTAAGATTAGCTAAATTACTTATTGTTTATTTGATCGTTCGGTTCATTCATGAAATTCTTTTTTGAATGTCCCGTATTTATATAAAAATAGCTTGTGTTTCATATACACGTTTTAAAATTAAAATTTGATTTTTATCAAACTACAGTCCTTATAACAGACTTGAAGCAGATTTTTTTTGACGAATTTACTGTTACCGTAAAATGTTTGTTTTTGATATCGCCCGAATAATAATAATAAAAAAAAAAGCCGATCTTCTTTAAACATTAAATGTTCTTATTTCTAATCAGAGAAAGAAATGGTGATCACGGATTTAAATATCGTTGCAATATTCTGTGTTATCGAAGCAATTTTCATTATTTTCATGTTAGTTTATTTTGTTATTTAATAAATTACATTTATTAATTATTACAAGGAATTTTATGAGTACTTTAATATATTTTAAAAAAATTCCTTTAGTTTTATTGTTTCAGCAGTGAAAAAAGTAAATAAATTTGTGACATTGATGATTTTAGACTTCATGTTTTTATTTATTTATATATTTTTATGTCTGTTGCTTTAATAGTTTTAAGAGAAACACATTATAGGTATTAGTAACTTAAATAAATAGAACTTTACATTTACATTAATTTGAACAGTTTATAATAATCCTCAACAGCTGTAATGTCTTTCTCACAGACCTCTGCTTTTTTCAATTTTCACACAGTTTTATACCACTTAGTTTCTAGACCTAGTATTAGTGCAGAGTTGAAATCAAAAACAGTATTCAATGAGTGAAGAGTTCCATATACTGTTCTGGTTTTCTTGGCGTTCTTTTTTTGGCAATGAATTTTTCAATGTGATTGTTGTGATTTTCAGCATTTGGGGTTGCTATTTTTATTACTTGAATGCTACTGGTGGATAACTAATAATTTTGAATACATATTTTTTTATAATTAATTTTTTTTTAATTCATAATTTTCTGAGATTTTTTTTAAAATGATATTTTTCTGTAAATGTAATATTGAGTAAATATATATATATATATATATTGTGCATTTTTTTTATGTTAATATGTATATAACATTAATGGCTTAGTTTCAGATGTAAAATAAATATATAAAATTATAAATATGTATAAGTACAAAGTTATGTATATATAAATGTGTATATATATAATTGAGTGCATAACATATATAAAAATAATACATGCACTATAACATTGTTTATAATAAAAAAATATATGCTTATAAAAATTTAAAAACCATGTTTTTCTGACATCTTAAAAAAATTGATAAGATGCTAAAATAGCCTTTTGGCGCCATTTTGTATTCCTTCGCCAATCGCACCATACAGAACAGGATATGGAACTCTTCCCTTCTGGGAGTTAATCAAACTTTTTATTTAACGTTCGTTCTATCTTAGTAATCTGCTTACAGTAACTTTGCGAAATTTTCTGTTTCAGTAGTTAAAGGTTAAACAAACTTATTTGATATTTGCATGCAGAGGCAGATTATCCATTAGGCTGACTAGGTTGAAGCCTGGCGCCCGGAAGGAAAGGAGAGTCTGTGTTAAGATTTTCTTTCAGGTTTTTTTTCTTCATATCAGGCTAATATTTTATGTAAAAGAGAAATGATAAAGAATATTATTTGTTTCACTCACTTATTGAGTCTTGTACATAATTAACATATACATGATAGATTCCAAATGCTGCTCCCTTTTAATTTTTGATATTTATAAGAAGAAAATATTGGATCCTTACAATTTTTTAGTTTCCAGTTTGTACATACACATTGGATATATACAGATACAGCTTTTGTAGTCACAGCATCTCTACAAATGATATCTTTTAAAGAAACTGTTAAGTTTAATCAAGCATTTTCCCTATTTTTCGCATCCTGAGTGATCATCCAACCATGTCCATTTATTCTATTAAAATCCATTGTTCAACTAAGAAAGTTCTTTTAAGGTTAGAGATTCTATATAAATGTTTATGTGAAAATATATGAATTTTTAAACTTATTTACTGTAAATCTATTCTGAAAAAAAAACATTATGCAAAAGATTCTCAGAATTGCATCATACTAGTTGATTCAAAATAGAGGCTATGGCGATTATCGTTTAAACTACTGATGAGAGAAACGTTCTTTCAATTGCAAAAAAAGGCATACAAATCACATACAGCTTTTGTTTTATGATGGGCAGTATGAATATTAAAATGAGATATTTTATTTTTTATATGGCCCCTAGGTCCTAATAATTCTAGAAAAATACCAAATTATCACATTTTGAATGTTATGAAATTTAAATATTTACCTGCAATATAAATACTTCTTTCTGTTTTTAATCTCAGAAAACACTAAAATATATCAATTTCGGTCTCCAAAAAAGTGTAGCCTATGGGCCCGGGAGGTAATTTATTTGTTTCTGTTTGTATGCACAAAAAATTTTATTAGAGCATCTAGCTAAAGCATTCTGTAAAAAAAAAAAAAATAGATTTTTTTTGTGTAATCCTTTAATATGCTTAAATTTCCTCAAAAATAAATAAATAAATGTGAGTACTTTTCTGCAAAGTTATCCCTAACAAATGCAAGGCTGTGTACGAAAATTTTTGTGAGGTTTTTTTCCCCTTAAAGGCTCGTTTACACGGAGCTAGTTTACTAGCTACAAGCCGGCGAGAAAAGTAGTGAGCGAGTCAGCTAGCGAGATAGTGATCGTTTACACACGAACTTGTTTGCTCGCTCAGTAGCGAACTCGCTATTGCGTCACTTGCTGCGTTCTAAAGCTTTCTTTTATGTTTTTTCTGAAAACAGTGTTTGTTTTTATATTAAGTGCCGAGTTTTCCTGTCTGTTTTTTTTTTTTTTTTTTTTTTTTTAAATGTGTGTGTGTGTCCTTGAAAAATTGAAGTGGAACGCAAATGATATTGCCGAGTTTTTAAATGTATACCAAGAGTACCATGTGTTATAAAAAATAAAACACACAGATTACTTCAATACGAAATTAAAAGATGAAATTTGAATTTTATATTCTAATGATCATTTATAAAATTTCATTAATTTTTAAGGTTTTAAGACCCGTGTCCATTATTGTAACGTTTAATTAGTCTATTTTCAGTAATGAACACCCATGTAATCGTTGCTAAAACTGCAATTTCACTGATGTTTAATAGGAACACCAAAATTTTATAAATAGTGCTGCTTTTAATTAATTTCATGTGGTTAATAAAATTTTCAATATTTTAATCACATATATATTTTTTTATAACTCTGCCCTGTTTAGTTTATCTGCCAATCAATGAAACAAACCAGGAAGTAAAGCATATTGTTTAAGGGCATATGGAAAAGAGAGGCTCATAGGGCTCATCCCCTCCCCATTTAAATAAAAACTAAAGCGCGTAATTTCGCGTCCATCTGCCGCACCTCGGATAACTCAATTTCCTACCAGAGTTTATTTTAAATAAAATGTGACTTGCTTCTGCTTGTCACTTATTTGACTTCTTTTTTTCAATAAAATTTCCGGTCTGAAAAGACTTAACGAAGCCGTAGCGGATACGTGGGAAATTACGGTAAACTATTATTTTAACACAATCAAACTGATTGCTAAAGCTATCATACGAATTGAATATTTCCAACTGAGCGAAAAAATGCCCAGGCCGGGAATCGAACACAGATCCTTGGCTTGCAGATATGCTCACCGGTTGTCGGCCCAGTTAGCTTAGACGGTAGAGCATTAGCCCTGTAAGCCAATGATCTGTGTTCGATTCCTGGCCTGGGCATTTTTTCGCTCAGTTAGAAATATTAAATTCGTAAAAAAAAAAAAAAAAAAAAAAAAAAAAAGTTACGGAAGTTGTTAAAAATCTATTATTTTCTGTCTTAAACACTTTTTACTTATTCATCTCTCACAAAAAATGATTGTAATATTAAAATCTATGGTAATAATTGAACTAGTAAATCTGCAGATCAGTAGCCTCTTATTTAGTATTTAAAACATTCAACCCCCAGTATCATTCCTATCATATTTGTAATACTAATTACTAAAAGTACTTTCAGGTAGTTTAATTGAGAAAAATAGTGGAAAATATACGAATCTATTCACTAATACGCCAAAACTTTTTTTTTCAATTATTGCCCTCTAAACCCTGTACAGTCTCAATAATTTGATAACTGTAATTCCCCGACATTAGTATTTTCAACTATCTATCTAAAATAATTAAAATATTCACCTTATGATAATTACGGTAGTTATTTCAAACAGTGAATAATTCTCAAAAATATTTTAATTATTGGTATCCTAAGTGCATCCTAATTAAGTTTATTCGAAAAATATATTTTGTTCATTCAAGCCGACACGAACTACTTCAGTCGACATTGTTTACATTTACAGAACCCCAAACCACCGAATACTCGCAGCGATTTCACTAGCAACAACGTTTACACACAGCGAGTTTACTAGCCAGATAGCTAACACGCCAGCGAGTAGCGAGAAAAGTAGCCGAGCTTTCAACTTTTTTCGCACTCGCTGAGCTGCCAGATAGTTCGCTAGCCAACGTGTTTACACGGGGCGAGTTTATTAGCAGCTAGTGAATTCGCCGGCTTGTAGCTAGTAAACTCGCTCCGTGTAAACGACGCTTTAGAGTCTTGTATAGAGTTTGATCAGGTTGACGATAATTTTTAGGGTTTCGTTTGACTAAAGACTATTTGTCTCACTCCTGTCAATCTAGAGTTCATTCTTGGAAACAAAATTTAAATATAACAATAGCTACAAATTAAGCATACACTAGATCAGCCATACTCAACCTGCGGGCCACATGTGGCCCAGCAGCATTCACTGTGCAGCAAGAAACACACTCATTAATCCGTATTTATAATATTAATTAAGTTAATGCATAAAAAATGCCGTATTTTATGGAAGAAACACTGCACTCGTCGTAAGCGCCACACTCCTCAAAATTGTTCTGAATAAGCTTTAAAATATCGTAATCACCGCACCTGCCGTAAATGCTGCACCTGTGGGATCGCTATTTTTGTCGACAGTGTTTCATTGACTTAACTTTAATCAAAGTTTTCTGGACCATGTAGGGTACCTTCTTTTTAATAACTTAAGATTCTACAATTTTATTCAAAATATTTAAATGTTTTAAAATTTTTATGTAATTTTTAAAATAAGGAGACGTCAATTATTTTTAAAACCATCCAGAGCACGGAACACGGACCCCTCTCCTTAATCGCTAACCATTTTTTTAAGTGGTCCGCACAACTTAGTATGCTTTTTACGCCGTATACACTTTAGGCCTTCTTTAGTTTCTATTCGAAACCCTCAAAATCTGAGTCGTCAATATCTGAGTGGAAAAGTTGTAAATTTTCTTTGTTCACCTGTATGGTTCGGTATCATCATCAGAAATGTCACAGTTTTCATTATCGGCAAAGTCAGAAAGTTTTGCATTGTTAAGCAGGAGACTTGAAAACAATCTTGAGGAATTTTTATTTTATCCAAATTTTACGTACACGAAAAAAAAAAGAAAATCGTAAACGCCGCACTTTTCAAACTCGTAAACGCTGTGGCATTTCTTCCATAAAATATGGTATTTAAGATGTTCACTGCTGTTTTACATATTTTTATGGGAAGACACAATCTGTTCTGTTATTTAAAATTATGCTAAAACATCTTGAATGCCATTTTCTTAGTGAAAAGTTCTTTTTACATGTCCTATTTATGTTAATCTCCAACACTTATCAAACATTGTTAAATATTAATTTAATTTGCTGTATATATTTGTACAGTAAAAAACAAATAATAAAAAGTTTTTTTGCATTGAACAAAATGGATTTATTGGAGAAAATCTCCTCATTATTTTTTTTTAGAACACAGAAATTTTGCATTGGTATATTATTACATTTTATTATACAGCTAATACTGCTTTTTAGGGTTGAATGTTTCTCGCGGAAAAAAAAGGCATCAAATCATTTTTACGCTAGGCATCAAAACATTTTTACGCTACTCTTTCCAAACAAAACATTTCGCGGCCTATTTCTTCAACATTTGTACTAAAAATTTACCATGAAATTTATTGGTTGGAAATAGTGGTGTTAAAATTTTTTATGACATTCCTTCTGCTACAAACGTTCAACCACACTGATAATATTAACTTGGTTATAATGTTTTTTTTAAGTATGTTGTGGCCTAGCTAGCATCACAAATATATGTTTGTGGCCTGTTTGAAAAAAAGGTTGAGTATGGCTGTATTAGATGATTAAAAGCAATATTTTCTGCTTTTGAATGTCCGCACTTAACATTTTATTCATAAAAGTTTTATATTTTATAAATATCAATTTTTAAATATCTAAATTTTATTTTGAAATAAATAACTTGTCGTAAAACGCAGTCTAAGTAAATGTCTTATTTGAAAATGTGGCATGTATAAAAAAAATGGCATGTGTACAGTACAGGGCCCGATTAACCTCTGAATCTAGAGAAAGCACAATATCATTTGGGGGGGGCTCGCATATGGTAAGATGTTTTTAAATTCTACATTCATGGAATCATTTCAATGACACAAATGTTATTCCCAAGAAGAAGTTAGCAGAGTTGGGCTTTTCTTCAAACAGCTATTTATATATCCCCTGCTTATGAGATGGAGTACTATATTTGCGACCAATGTAGTTGTTTGTTTCTAATGAGCATCTAACGATGTCAAGTGATTGATTAACAGCCTATTGATTATTTAAATTTCTGTGTTAAAGTTTCTTGAAGTATTGTCAATTTTCTGCTGCATTAGGTTTAGCCAGTTTTAATAACCAAAAAAGCTTGATTAATAAATAAATATATTTGATAAAAATACTGTGCTTATCAGTAATATCAGCATTTTTTTTTTTTTTTTAAATAAATTTATACTCTCTTCATGAAAACCATGAGTTCAGTCATATTATCAAGAATTACATATTAAAATACATATGGAATGATATAAAACCAAAAAATTCTGTAAATTTGCCCCTACATCTGAACTGAAAGTTTCCTTGTTTACATCTGTATTGAAGGGTTGTAGATTTGAGGGAGTATACTGTATATATTTTTCTTTAGATTTTATTGTTTTAGCGTTAGAACTGTTATCTAGTTTTGTATTACAGGATTTTTTCCATGTTAAATAATTACATTTTTAGTTTAGAAGCCTAGTTATTTGGGTTACTAGTTTATTCAAACTTGAACTGGAAATAAGCCAAAAATGTTGATTATAATTCATAGATTGTGGCCACTAAGTGTAGCAGATATAATATCAATGTTTAGTTGGTAGCCAAATGACTTGGGAAGAACGTCAAAAACATAATTAAGAAGGTTCTGATTTCTTGGGAGGGGGGGGGGGGGACAAACTTGAAAAATGCAACTTAATAAACTAGTAACCTAAATAACTAGGCTCCTAAGCTAAAAATATAACTATTTAATCTGGAACGAAAAAAACCAATATACAACATTTGACAGCAGCGCTGCCGTTAAAATAGTAAAATCGAAAGAATATAAATTGCTATGAAATTAATGCTGGAAGTATCTATTTATCCCCGTCATCACTATTTATGATCAAATTTCCTGCCACTTGATCGCTAAGTTTTGGAATTACTGTTTTTAAGCTGATCTGCATGTGAATATGAAAGTACTGATTATAGAACATCTGATACTAGAAGTTAAGAATCAATTCTTATTGTGATAGATGTTGTTTTATGTGATGTTTATGTTTATTGATACTTGATTTTTCTAGAATCGCCCATCTCCAACTCTCATTCATATCCAAATACAATGTTTTTTTTTTTCTTTTGAAAAGTATTCAGAATTATCCTATGAAAAATCAGGTGATCAGATATATTTTAAGTTAATTAAACCTCAAGTCCAAACTGGTTACTTTCTGATACATTTTTGTTCACAAACATATCAAATTGACAAGTGCTGTTATTAAAGCTGTTCTTAAAATTTAAAGGAGCTACTTTACTGAATTCATTTTTGCTCAAGAACACTTGAAAGTGGAAGATGTTATTCAGAAACTATAGTAATCGAATGTCATTTTAACCTTGTTTTGATTAAAGCAGATCATTCTGGAAATACACTCAAAGTGGGTGTTCTGAACTGAATTACCGAAAGATAGCACATGAAAACCTGTTGCCCCACAACAAGAATCACTTACAATTTGAAAAGTAATTTATTTATCAAGGAATGAAAAAAAACTGCTTCAATAGTCAAACTCATCAATTTTATGCCTTCACATTTATAAATGGCTCAGAAAGTTTTGTGTTGTTGAGTCAGGAATTTTAAAATTATCATAAGAAACTATGTAATCAAACTCTTTTTTCATTTTTTGTAAAAACTAGAGTTTTTTAGAAAGTACTGCCAAAGTAGACATTTTAAAGAGGTTTCAGACACATTAGTGTGGGGAAGGGAAAACATCTGCTGTCCTGAGACAATAACTGCTATTAATCAAGATAAAATTCATTTATTGAAAAATAACAAAAGAAAGTGTTCAATTACAAATCATCTCAATAACCAAAACTTTATGTTTAAAAATGAGCCAGAAAGTCAAGTTTGATATTCAGCGATATATATATATATATATTTTCTTTTTTTGGAGAACCACCTTAATGATGAAAAAAAAAATATTTATAGTATTTGATCAGTTCAGTACATTTCATATGTGCAGCGTTTTTTTTATTGTGAAATAAAATTCATATAAAATATTTTTGTATAAGTTATTTTCATTGTGGAAATTACTTGTTTTCATATGTAAAAATTGTATATATATTTTTTATGAGAGGCCTATTTAGGACCCCTTCACAAAAATCCATTTAATAAAACAGGCTCCTTCACAAAATTCCTTTCAATAAAACACGCCTCTTCACAAATTTCTTTTCAATAATTTCAACAGGCCCCTTCACAAAATTCCATTCCATAAAAACATACTTTTCATTGATTATTTTTATTAAAATGTTTAATAATTAAACAAAATAAGCTCACCAGAATTGAAAACTTTAGTTGAAGGATTTAAAGAAGTTGTTATTAATAAATGTTTGGTTCTAATTTGAGAAACTGTATTTCATCTTTCGTGACAAAATGTTATTTTTCACAAAATTTATGAGCCCCAAGAAAAAAAAAAACCTGTATTGGCCTGCCTGCATATTTTTTAAACTACCTGATTGAATGACATCCTGTTTGGTATTTTATTCAAAGTAAAAATTTACCAAAAATATAACTCTCATTAATATGCTCAGTAAAAATAAAAGTGTATTGCTATGAGTTTGTTTTGTCTTTTTTTGAAGGAATCTATATATCAAAATATTAATTTAAAAAGAAATATTTACACTTCTACGATTGTACATTTAATGATGTGCATACGCATACATTATGCCATTTTAGGACTGTCCTATGTTATTTTTGTGCAGT
The DNA here is from genome assembly GCA_963932465.1 of Maratus speciosus. Taxonomy (NCBI): domain Eukaryota; kingdom Metazoa; phylum Arthropoda; class Arachnida; order Araneae; family Salticidae; genus Maratus; species Maratus speciosus. Next base: position 121,451,770 of record OZ010793.1, on the reverse strand, counting down.
TCTTCTAATTTTGTCGACTACACCATATTTTTGTTTTTAATGGGACGAATATTCGGTATTCGGCCCTTTTGCTGAATATTGAAGGCTTGTTGGTCGAATGCTTCAGCCGAATATTGCTAAAATCTCACTGAATATTGAAAGCTATCTTGTCAAATAAATTCAGGAAAAAAGTTTCTTTTCTGTTTTTAAAATTTTTTTTTTAAATCTAAATTGGCTGCTTTCTGGGACATTCATGAAGTCATTTTCGTTCTTGCAAAAAATGCACAGTTATTCAGATACTAAAAAATATACAGCCTTTCTGTATTTCCTATAAAGGTTTTTAATTGTCAGGGAAATGTCTTAAATAGAGAATGATATGTTACAACTCAAGATGTAAAAACTCTAATAGAAAAAAGAAAAACACTTGAATATTCATCACCATCTGCAAATTCCATGCACAAATAAAAAGGCCCTTATGAAATTCATAATAACTTACTTTCTGTTTTCTATAAAGTAAGAAATGTAAAAATTCATTCACTAGGTGCATTAACTAAGATTCATTTTCAAGATGGAATATCAAATATCACTATTTCAAGTACAACTGTACATCTGAAAGCAGAACTAGTGTCGAACTAGATAGTCACTAGATGGCACAACCTGATTTATGAAGATTGTTTTATAAATATAAATTTTAAAAATATTGAGCAAAATAATATTTTAATTCTATAGTTTTCACTTTAAAATAATTATTTGCATGATTATTGGATTTAATATGTAACATTATTATGTATATATATTTTTATTTATATATTCTTTCATTCATGTTGTTATCAGTTTCTGGGTATGTTTTTAATGCTTATTGAATTGCCGCTATAGGTCTCAATGCACCCCCCCCCCTTCAAAGTTCAATGCTTATTGAATAAGTGGAATATTGTATGTGCTGATTCCAATGTCAAAGACTTTGTTAACATACATATTCTATGTTAACCATACCTTTTGCTTTAATGTAATTTGTGCAGAACAGACTCATTCTTTCAAATTTATTTATCATTAGGGACACAAACCCTCCACAATAAAATTTACTTGATTAAAGGTTATTTCAGAAAATATCGCCGCATGAATTATGAGAGGGAGAGTGTAAGAATATTATTGATTTTGAATGCAAGAAAGGATAAAAGTATCATTTGATAGTAAAAGTTAAATAAATTCTTTATATTTTAATGGAAATATCTTATTATTCTGACTTACTGTAAATCAATTTGATATATCTTACAATAAAAGGATAAAATGCAATTTTGTAATTTTTTGGGCTAAAATAAGTTTTTCAAATTTAAAAATAAATTTAAAAAGTACATTTAAGAGTAGTAATGATTAATGAGTTCCTTTTTAGATAAAATGTTTATGCATTACTTTCCTGTAGATAAAGTTATGATATTATAATTTAGATGTAGTAAAGGTTATTTTATTAGAAGTTGAAATATTACAAAAAACAAGTTATTAAAAAATGTAAACAGATAATAGAACATAAATTTGTTTTTAATTATTTTTCCACTTTAAAATTTAAAATTCTATATATATATATACAGGGGTGGGGAAATGCATCATTTTACTCACCACTGACGACTGAATTTTCTGACAGGGCGAGTGAATTTTTAGGTAGTCTTTGAAAACTACAAACTATAGAGATATGCAAAAACTTTTTTTTTTTTAGTAGTTAGCTATATTTTTCAGCTTTCTTAATTACTGGGATGTAAACATGGTACTAAGTTCTGTTTTATATTAAACTTTCATCTCTTGTTTATATTTCTTAATTTTACAGGGGAAAAAAATATGAAAATGCAGTATAGTAATATTGTATTGTAACCATACGTTGCATTTTACTGGCTGGTGAGATAAATCGTTGGCTAGTAAGATTTTCTAGAAATGCCCCACCACTGTATTTATATAATCAAAAGTTATTTTCTTTATTGGAAAAAATTCGGTGTTTGACCTAAAATTTGGCCGAATATTCAGCCAAATCACTATTCATCCCATCCCTAGATCCAACCTGGCTCAACTCTACTCATTATAAAACTTAAAAAATCAACCCAGTCCCAACCTCACTCAATTTCTGAAGAACATGCCAATATTTCTTAATCAACATTACCCTACAATTAAAGTTTTTTAAAAGATGGTTAAGGAAAATCATAATTTTAAGGCTAAAAAAAAAATGTATATTTTGAAAAATATTTCCGTATAATTACATAAACATTTAGTATATATTTTATGAACAAATAAATTTGCAAGGTATTAATTCATTCACAGTGGATGAAGAAGCAATAAATACTGCTTATAAATGTTATAAAAAAATTCTTCGGCAAGTTAATGTAATATAAAATGTAAAAGTCTTTTCCACATCAAATTAATTTGTACACCCAAAACACGGTCTGTGTTATTTTTCCACAATTATGAGACGAACGTTACAAGATTGATTCTAATTATTTTAATACTCAGTCATAAAAAATTTTTTTACTACTTCATTTACATAAAAAAGGATGCTGGTCGATTATTACCCCAGAAGTGACCAGGAATAATTCTGGTGCAATTCCTGATCACTTACAAATTATAATTATTTCAATTATAAGTGCATATGTATTTAAGCAAACATTTTATCATACTACAGTACAGGCATCAAAGGGTTCTTATTCCATGCCAAAACTGGGAACAATATCTTTAATGGTTTTTATAATAATTGGATGTTGTTAATTTTTGACCAGGAATTACCACAGACAACTCTACTAATTTAAAATTAAATATACCACATAAATGTTAAATATTAACACATTGCAACGAGCAAAAGTGGAAGTATAGATGAAATGTAAGAAAATATGGCATTACTTGATTATCCCGTCGACCAAAAAATTATCTCTGAACTATATGATTAAATGCCAGTAATGGTTGATCCTAAATGTTACATTCACCTGACATTAAACATGATACACATGTTTGTTACGTCATCGGGTGATTTTTAATTAGATTTTTTTATAAGGATTTTTATTAATGCTTTACTAATTTATTTGTTCTTTTGTTATTTAAAATGAAAATTATGTTAGCTTGTATAATTTGATGAATAGTTTGGCAATTTGTATAATTTGCTGAAATTGGTCGACGGGATAATCAAGTAGTACTGAAAATTTTGTTATCTTCTTGTAGGAAAGACTGTTGCAAGTCGATATTTTTAGATAGCCACTCTTTTCCTCCAGTGGTCCTGTGTCAGGCACTAATTTTTCTTTTATCTATCAGACAGCTGAAAATAAACATTTATCTACCCATCTCCTTTGATACTTTTAAGAATTTTTATATCAGATTACAGTTAATAAAAAATGGGTACTTGTTAGTTATACTGTCGCCAAATAGTAAGATTAAAGGCCAATAATGGTTGATCGTAAATGTCACATTCACTTGACAAGACATGTTTACGTCATCAAGTGATTTTTATTTCGACGTTTTATTTGTATTTTTGGTACTTCTTAGTTATCCCGTCGAACAAATTACTGTCGCCAAATTGTAAGATTAAATGCCAATAATGTTTGCCATTAATTAATTAATTAATTTTAAGATTAAATGCCAATAATACCATTAACTCGACTTTTTATTTGTATTTTTTTTTAATGTTGTACTAATTTATTTGTTCTTTCGTTATTTAAAATAAAAGTTATATCAATTTGTATAATTTGACGATTTATATAATTTGGCGAAATTGGTCGATGGGATAACTAACAAGTACCAAAAAGGTCATGCATCTGATTAATTCTTTTGAAATAGATAAAGTGATGATAATTGAGGTACATAAAAACCTGTTGGCACAGATGCCATATATGCCCCGTATTGGCGTGTTTTTTTTCTGACGCCAATGTCATATACGCACTGTGTACTTAACTGGCGCCAAAGTGTCGTTATTTTGCTTGATATGGTAATGAGGTTTTCGCCAAATTGGCATCGGAGAAAAAAATCGCACCAATGTGGGGCATGTATGACATCTGTGCCAACCTGTTTAGTTTATTTTTTATGAAAAGAAGAATACTATTTTTTTTTCTGTTTACGATAAATTTCATACACACCTCCCTTCACCATTTTATTTAACATAATAAGATGGTTATTTTTAGGTTAAAGTTATGTAGTGCAAAATGAATGCTTAAAACATATATCTCAAACAAATAAATACAAAAGTGAAATAAATATATATTTTTTCATTAAATAAGACCTTTAAAATTTTGACCAAATGCCAATAATGGTTGATCGTAAATGTCGACTTTAAGCAAGTTACACACATTTACGTCATCAAGTGATTTTTATTTCGACATTTTATTTGTATTTTTATTAATTCTATACTAATTTATTTGTTCTTTCGTTATTTAAAATAAAAATTATGTAAATTTGTATGGTTTGGTTAAATTGATTGACAGGATAACAAAGTAGTATAAAACATGTTGTCATATGACCAAAACTACTTATATCTTGTTAAGTAAATCATAAATGGAAAAAGTGTTGATTACAAACTGTGTCAATAGCCACGTCTACCAGTTTTATACCTTTACATTTAAAATGTTTTACATTGTTGAACAGGAAACTTGACAACCACCTTAATCATTGATTTATAATTGGATATAAAAATTGAATTTTTTTTTATTTGTTTGCTTAATGTCAAATTTTTTACAAGTATACCTCAAAGTTACGAAAGCTAAGACATTTCAATCCACCTTAAATATAAAAAAAATTTGGTTAAGCAATAAATAATCTTTTAACTTTAGCTAAAAGCAGTACTTTCAGAATATTTACTTTTTTTGTAATAGCATTTAAACAAAAAAATTAAAATTGCCCCAATAACCTGAGTTGATGAAAATTAGATATTCCTTTTTAGTTATCGAACAATTCCACATCAGTTTTACTTAAAGGCATTTTGATGTTAAAATAGCTACTGTTTTTGATTTACATATTAGTTTAATAATTTTGTTTAAAAAGATAAAAAAACTAAAATCCAAGTTTTAATAGCATATTTAATTAAATTATAACAGCATGTATCTATTATTCCCCCCCTCCCTGCAATAAACATGACAAAATCTGATGGCAGCAGATAATCAGATTTCCACCCTTTTAATCCCACCTTTTTAAATAAAATACAAATTTTTAAACAAAGTGTTAAAACAAATGTTCACTTTCTTGATTTACTTTCTGCATTACAATACACTTAAACTAAACTTGAAATAAAACATTAAAAATAAACATACAAGCACACAAACTCATAGACATTAAATTTTATTAGCAATAATATAAACATAATGATGAAAGATCAACAGATTTGTTATCAAACTTAATTTTTTAAAAGGTAGAAATACTTTTTTTTTATTCATCATGTGTAACAAACCGTTCGCGACAGAAAAGTTTTTAATTTAACTCTTCCTAATAATGACATTAGATTAGATGTTATGAATGATTTTCATCTAGTAATATTACAATCTTCCGATAATTATTAAAATGATATTTTTTTTTTTTTTATTTGATGATTAGAGTTAATATTTTTTATTAAACTCTTTTTGAATCACATCTATACGATCGAGGAGAAAAAAATATAAACAACTTGGAATTTCCTGAACCCTGCCCAGTGCGTTTTGATTGGTTCTCGTCGTTGAAGTTACGGTCAGAGTCAAATTTCAATTTTGGGCAGGGTATCAGAGTCCTCTGGCGAACGGCTTCATACATTAAACCCAAATCAGTCTGCCTGTAGTAGTATCTAAGTATGCCTTGCTTCTGTGCATTTAAGTGGATAGTTATTGCCCACTATTCATACGAATTAAAATTAAAATCAAGACTCCCTTATCAGGAGGCCTTGATTAAAATAATCATATACTATTTTAATTGATTAATTTTAAAAGATGGCAGTTAAAACATGTCACAAAGGCGTTTTTAGTAAAAGCTTTTATCGGTTAAAAATGATGTAATATTTTTTCATAGAAAGCATTAATTTTAATACGAAAACATTAACATAGATTTATTTTAATTTCGTCAAAGCGATGTCGTCTTCATTACACCAGCTTCGAAAGTTAAAACGAAATCTTAAAATAACAATATACTTTTCAGAAATAAAATTTTGCATCAAAAGTCGCATTCTTTGAAAATGAAATTTTAGCTTACATTTTAAATACATTTTCTTACATGAAATTTAGTATATTTAAAAAAAATTATTTTTCACTGTTTTTCTAAATGTACAATAATATTGGATTTCATTAATCGGTTTCCCTTTTTAGGTGCGTTCGTAATTATATAAATACGTAGCACCTATAGTAGTCGTTCAGTCCGTCTGTCCGTCCGCATATAACAGAGCAAAAACTACCCAACAGAATGGTCTGAAATTTCAAATGTATGATTGGTGCAAAATTTTGTCGAGCCATTTCAAATTTTATAAAAATCGGATGTATAGTTTAATTACAGGGACAGTCAAAAGTTTTTCTTTACATTACGGCCAATGGGAAAAATTATTGCAAGTGCATTTTAATGTTGTTACAGCCTTCCGAATCGTCTGAAATTTTAAATATATAATTGTTGCAAAATTTTGTCGAGCTATTTCCAATTTTATGAAAATCGGATGTATAGTTTAATTACAGGGACAGTCAAAGGTTTTCCGTTACATTACGGCCAATGGGAAAATATTATTGCAAGTGCATTTTAATGATGTTACAGAATACGAATGGTCTGAAATTTTAAATATATAATTGCTGTAAAATTTTGTCTAGCCATTTCAAATTTTATGAAAATCGGATGTATAGTTTAATTACAGGGACAGTCAAAGGTTTTCCGTTACATTACGGCCAATGGGAAAATATTATTGCAAGTGCATTTTAATGATGTTACAGAATACGAATGGTCTGAAATTTTAAATATATAATTGCTGTAAAATTTTGTCTAGCCATTTCCAATTTTATGAAAATCGGATGTATAGTTTAATGACAGGGACAGTCAAAAGTTTTCCGTTGCATTACGGGGAATGGGAAAAAAAATATTGCAAGTGCATTTTAATGATGTTACAGACTATGCACTTATGAAGTGCAAAAAAATATACATTCAGTACAATATGGGGTGCAAAAAATAATTATAAAACTAGTTATAGTACGAACGCACCTCATTTGCCACGTTTGACGAGCAATTTCCAACTTGTTTTAAATAAATTAAAATGCACAGTTTTAAATGATTCATGAAGTGAAAGAATATATATATTTATTTATTTATTTCGACAAGTAACATTCCGTAGTGAAAACTAACCTAGTGTCGTCATATTTTAAATCAGTAAACTAATGTCAGGCGGACGTCTTTTTGCACGCTTTTTTCCTCACGTATATGCCGCTAGCATTGTGTAGGGATAATACGCAAGGAAAAAAGCGTGCAAAAGACGTTCGTCTGACATTAGTCTTAGCTGCTTTTCTTTCAGAAAATATTAGCATTTTATAGCAGTTTTTATACAAAATGGCGTGATTTGCACAGAATTTAACAATCGCAAATATATAAGTTTAACATCCTTTTACAGTACAATCTCCCATAACACTGGTTTCAATAAAATTTAATAAATGGCACAGGAAAGTCAACTTAAAAAAGTTTAGCAAGTAATTTCAATTTGAGATTAGGCTTTACATGTGATATCATTTACGTGTACACAATAGCCAAAACCTTAACTAAGCAATAAATTTGCTTTTCACTTCACATCCCTCTAATGTATAAAGGCACCGTGTTTATCGAAAAGCGCAAAGGAAGAAGGGAAATTTTCTTTAGATTTTAAATTATCGAAATCTATAGTTAAAAATCTCTCTGAAACACAATCTATCACTGTTACCCCATTGGAGCATATTCCTGCAAATTTCAAAGCTTTCATAAGCCAAAATACAACACACAATAGATATGAAAATGTTTATTCATAATTGTGGTGCTTTTACATAAATCGATTTATTCCTCGAAAGCAATAAGTAACTCTATTGCTTTAATAATAAGTATTTAGGCTCAAGAGTCTTTGGAGCGTGATAAACATTTTGATATTATTGGTAGATCTACAGCTCATAAAAGTGTGGTACCGTGAAATTAAAATGTAATAAATATTTGAAAGTTAAAGATATTTCCCGTGCTCTTATTATTTATTTTTGAACTTTGATTATTTTTTTACTTTGAACTTTGATTATTTTATCACCACGTTTGATTATTTTTTTAATACCATTTATTTTTTTTTTCTCTTCCAATATGTGATTTTTTGAAATATAACCATAATGGTGCATGTTGATTTTTCGCTTATTCTAAACATATCAAAGTCACGTCTGAAGTGACCTACTAATAACCACTTTCCTTTAAAATTCTTTATTAATATATATCTTTAAATAATATTTTTTGTCTCGAAAACATAAATTAAATCAATATCCTTGAACGGAATAAATATAAATAATAAAATAGAATAACAGAGACGTAAATTTATTCCTCATTTAATCTTAGAAAATGTGTATGAAATTTCATGCTCACAAAAGAAATTTAAATGGTCCTATATGCATAAACAAAAATAAGCAAATTGGGATCATCAGAAGCGTTTCTACTATAAAATGTGATAAAAGGTTAATTATATATGCTTTTAAATATCGAAATTTTTTGCTTAATTGATGAATTTCTTCTTCTTTAAATGTTACGTGAACGCAGTCACGGGTAACAGCTAGTAATATCATATATCTAATTTGTTGCAAATTTTGTTTACTTTGTGAATTTCTGGATACTTTCCCCCTAAAACAATAAAAAAATTGATTTTTTCAATAAAAACCTTTTTGGGGGCATTTTACCAAAATTTGGGGGTTGCCGGGGGAAATTTTGGTGAGAAGTTACAAATTCGGATTCAGCGACAAAAAGAATAAAAAAAAAATAAAAAATAAAGTAAGCCAATTTCCAGGACTACCATTAATTTTGCCAGGTAAAATCCCCTATTGCCTGGACTATAATTTTAACTGTAATATTTTGTTTGTTAAATGATATAGAGTGAAACCTCCTTGAACGGCCACCTCTAAACAACGGAAACCTCCGAATACCGACCACATGTTGATGGAACCAGACATATTCCATAGCATTAACATTAGTACGAACCTCTAAATAAGGAATTCTGAACAACGGCCACTCAAAAGCCACGAGAAAAAAAATTTACAGCCTCTGGTACAATTTCATATTTATTTTGAAACCGAAATGTGAAGCAGATCAAACAAAATTTACTTGATATGTCAACAAACAGAAAATTATGAATGACATTAATAATGATGAGGAAAATTTAGATAATAAATATTCTTAGAACGGCAGGCGTAACTAACATAATGGCCTGCGAGGTTGTATATCTGGACAAAGATTTGGCAGTTACTACTATGGAATTAATCATACAGCAAATGATCGAAAATAAGAGAAAGGGAGGGAAAATGGGTTATAGATTGGTTTGTGTTTATGACGGCCGATTATCAACACGTGGGATATAGGCCCTGGGGGGAGTGCCCTTCGTGGGGGTCTTTCTAAGGGAACCTAACCCGTATTTACGCATGGGAATCCACGGTTTCGAAGAAAACCACGAAAACTCCGAAACGGTTAGGCCGACGGGCGCGATTGGGTTCGAACCCAGCACCTCCCGTCTACCAGCTTCGAGAGCAGAACCTCTCGGCCACTGGTGGGGCAATGGGTTATAGAATCACGCAAAATTCCCATATTAACACATATACCGAAGATTTGATGAACCTTCATGAAATCCAAAATTTTGTATTAAATCATAATGATGATGAGTTGTATAGCAAAAGAACTCGTATTGTTATTTCTTTGGAGAAAGATATTTGTAGTACAAAATAAAGCAATTGTAAATCAATGATTTTTTAATGTACTAAAACAATAAGGCTTAATTAAAATGACTGTATATTTATAGTAAATTTTATTAAATTTTGATTTTTTTTAATGAAACCTCTGAATAACAAACCCCTCTGATAAGCGGTCACTTTTCACCGGTCCCACCGGTAACTGTTATTCATATGTTACACTGTACCTTTTTCGATTGTACAAAGCCAAATATTTTAGTAAAAAAAAAGTGGCGCCGTGTCCTTATTTTTAATTTATTGCGTCAAAAAAAAAAAAAAAAAACAGTTAAGTGGTTAAAGACTGATTCTGATAAATTTCTGTAACGAAGAGAAGCTTTGTTTTCTGCAACAACAATTCTTTACGTTTTAATTAGAAAACGCCACTAAATGCATGATTTGAATATTTAGTTCTATTAATGTAATTTTTCTTGCTCTAAACGTTTATACGCTTTTGGTAGAAAAATGTGTGTATTTATATCGTATATTTGAAAAATATTTATTAGAGTTGTAGTATTAAAGACAGACATTGTGACATTCTTATTGATGCGTGGACTTTGAGAACCTATCATCGCTGAAAATTATCAAAGAAGAGGGTGAGTCTTCTATTGATTTCATAAAAAATCGGCGGTCAGCAATATTTCATGTGAGATATCTAGAGAATTTCTAAATATTTTTTAACTAATATGCTTAATGTATGTTTTATTTAACATTGACTGAACAATAATCATACTAGAACATTAGATATTTGAAATTTTCATAAAATGTATCTTCCAAAATTTCGCGCAATGTATCTCTGGAATTTCTTGAGATTTTACAAGGTATTTTTAGACATTATAGATTATAGCGCTATACTTAAGTCTGAATCTAAATATGTTTATTGTTAGCCCCACAAGAAAGTACGCATACATAAAGTTAAAAAATAAAATGCTTTACTTTAAACGTGATTTAAAAAATATACACATGTTTAGGTTGACTCTTAAGCTATAAATATAATCTATAAATCCTTAAAGACTGTATGTGAAAATATTCAATAGTCCAAAAGAAATTTTCGTGCAATTAAAAAAAATTAACAGTTTAAAATAAACCCCCAGATACCAGTAACATTAGCAGACTTTGAGTTTTTCTGATATTATCTTGCCGTGGAAAATTTTAATTTAGAAATTCGCAGCAAATCTCCCGCAAGTTATACCGTCACCCACTTGCATGAGTAGTTTGTTGTGAAACTGAGGGCAAGACTGTCTTTAATTCATGAAATTGACGAAAGCAAAAAATCCCTCTGTTGAGAGAATAGACAATCAGGAGACACGCAGAAATTGCAGAAATTTTATTCGGCTTCCACCGTCTTTTTTAAACGCTGTACTTATCAAATATCACAAAAGGCTCATGCTGAAAAGCACAAATATTTTACCCTAATTTGTTTATTGTGGTAAAAACGATGCATGCACATTAACCCTTTCGAGCGCTGTATCCTTAAAAGGGCACCTAATTTTAATTACAAAAATGACCAAGAATAATTAACTAAAATTTTTCTTTTATAATGTACGTGAAAATAAGCAAGTTCGTATTTTCTAATAAATTCGCTTATAAATTCTGGTGTCAGTCCATTATTTCATCCGTTTATAAACAGAATTACTCTGCTCCGGAAAGGGTTAACAATGTGTATGCATCGATAGACCTGATCAGGTCTATGGACCCCTTCGAAGGGGTTAAACTTATAGCGTAACAGGTAAAAACAGTTAATGTGGCATGGAAAAATTACTACTTTGCAGTAAGATTGAGGAATTTTTGATTACTTGTTAGCCGTTAATTCGCAATAAATTTGATACAGCATGAATTTAACTTGCACGACAAGTTAGCTGCAATTTCAAAATGTGGTGACTTCGGTGTTTGCATTATCTTTCTACAGTCTTGTTATGAACTTTATGGTTATTATACACATCAAGGAAAACAAATTTTACAATAGATCTTTTCGTTTTAATTAACTTATTTTATCAAATAAAAAAACAGGCATTTTTAGTGTCGTCAGACTCACGACACTATTTTTAGCTGAATGTTGAAATTTGATGACCATTGCAAAATTTGTTTATCTTGGCTCATAGCATAACTTCTATGATTTTGTCACTGTATAAGTTTTAATGCCTTATATATAGTGATAAAAAAGTTTTAAACAACAGAATAGCACAAATACAATAAATTTATTTAAAATATCTTTCAAAATATTATCAAGCAAATTTCAGACATATTCAGTACAACATCATATGATAAATGCTTTTTGAAAGGGAATGCAAAAATTCAAGTTGAACCTCTCAAACTCAATAAAAAAATATGCGACGTGTGCGTTTCTTTCCATGCATCTTTTTCCATTTCACCACAGCAAACGTTATGACATCCGCCACTGTTTCTAAGAAATCGACGAAAGTAAGAAGGGAGACTCCCAGCCATATTCCAACGAAGCCGCCGATAAAACTGAAGACTTCTACGTTCTACAATGAAGAAAGAAATGTAGGAAAATGACGCTAGACAGTTTAACTTTAACAGCTATGCAATTTATAATTTACACAAACAAACGCATGAAACCGTTCACTAACTGTAATATAAAATCCTTAAAATATTTTGCATTCCATTTCAATAAATTAGTCAAAATTGAACAAAAGTAATATTTTATAAATGTATTTGAGGCTTAAAACTGCGAATGGTTCTTCTAAATTGTAAGGCGTCAAGAGTTTTCTTAATATTTATTATTGGCGTTATCATATCATATGAGTTATAATGCAGAAGAGCCTCTGTATGGCTTATTTTAAAAACTAACGACGGATTCTTTTTCGGATTATACAAATGGCGAGGTTGCCAGAGGCGACTAAATTTTAATTCTACCTCGCACCACTTTCTCAAAGCAAAACTCTTCGACATATAGTTTGACAACATTTGCAAGCGAAATATACTACAAAATTAATTATTTTTTAAATAGTGGTGCGAATAGAGTAGAAAAAGAGTCGTCTGTAGCAGCCCTCCAATGGATAGAGAATATTCCCAGGGTCATTTTTTGCTTTTGCAACTCATTAAGAATTTTTGTACCGACATAAAATATAAGCTATTTTTCAACAGAGATGGCCTCCCACATTTTGCCACCAGTATTTTTTAAATTAGTTCAATAAGTCCTCAGATTACCCACTGCAAACAAACAGGCAAACGTTGTTTCTTTATAACATTAGTATAGATAGGGTACATTTAATAACATGAGAATTACACTAGTTCACAACCACAGTAGGTCAAGGCCATTTTGAAAAAAAAAATAGATAGTCCATTTAGAAAGTGCATAAAATCTGTTTTATCCACTCCCACAGTGATCCAAGTCGGATACTTTCGATCACATACTTTCTCATATATGTCATCCGTTTACAAATTTGGTTTACTCTGGGAGACGATAAAACATATTTTATGCTAGATGTAAAATTTCAACTGGGCGAAAAATGTCCGGACCTGGATTCAAACCAGGTATCTCCTGGCTGAAGCCGCCAGTGCTCTGAAATCTGAGCTATCCCGGACGAATCTGATGGAACTTTCTCTCCCAGCTAACCTTACTGATTATAGCATCTGGTCTGAAACCTGGTTCAGCTCAACAGAATAAATCAACCATAATGGAACTCCAGAAATCGCTGGATACGAAATTACACTAGATTAATTTTAACACAATTATTCTAATACTTGTGATAATACTATTCTACTATACTATTCTATAATACTATTCTAATACTACTACATATTTTACGCACCTTCTATGCAGGGATTTGTTTAGGAAAAAATTGGGTCCTTTAAAGGACACTTCGCAATTTTTTCCATTTCAAAACAGGACCCATCACAAAAATTTTCATCTCAAAACAAGACCCTTCACAAAACTCTTTGCATTAAAAAATAGGCCTTTTACAAAATTTTTCCAACTCTAAACTAAACCTTTCACAAATTTAACCATTTAAAAGTAAAACTGACCTGTCACCTTTACATATATAAAAAAAAATATATATGTATTTTACATACATATATTTTCTTAATATATATATATATATATATATATATTTAAAACTACAAACAAATATCAAACTTCATCACTCACCATATTTAAACTGCAACTCTACATCAAAAATATTAAAATAACCAACATAAACATTAATACTTAAGGAAAATATTTATAACAGCAAAACAGAACAGAACAGAAATCGCTGCAAATATTTTGCATTCCATTTCAATAAATTAGTCAAAATTGAACAGGAAATACATCAAAATTGAATATTATATATCTATATATATATATAAGAACCTGAATATAACGATCATTTCAAATTCACAAAATTAGGACTAGATTTTTCACAAATCTAAAAAAGCTGTTCACAATTTCACAAAAACAGGACCCTTAGAGAAATGTTTGGACAGACCCCTGCTATATAAATGGACTATCTCATTTTTTTTTCAAAATGGGCTTGGTCTACTATAGTTGTGAACCCCTCAAATATAACAAAATAAGGAATCGTGAATAGTCTAGCCCAGGGGTTCTCAAACTTTTAGATCAATGTGCCACTAAATCGAAGTTCATACTTCTGCGTACCACACGGGAACAAATGTAAAACTAATACATAAAAATCTGTAACGAAACGCGTATAAACAGGAATATTTTTTTCAGTCTTTTCTGCTTTCGTCTTAGGAGGTTTTACTGTATTAAAAAATGCTTGATCAGGATCACATTACAAAATTATAACTAACTTATATTATCATTTATTTTATCATCGTTGTTTTATATTATCATTTCAATAAAAAGTATCATCATTACATTTTAAAAAGTCATACAATATCAAAGTATCATGTTTTGGTTGAAAAAGAAAAAAACTACAATACTTTATGACATATAAATGAAATAAATTATGAATTATATTTGACATACTGCTTTAATTACAATACTTCCTACCAGCTCTCCATATGCAAGTAGAAAAAACAAGGTATAAATTACACGTTTGATTTGCACATACACACAATTTTTTTGTTTTCACTCCTATTCACACAAGCTCCTCCTACTTGCACGTATTTAGAAATTATTATCAGATAATTCCATTTAAAAAGAATGTTTCTTCGCTGATTAAAAATGTTTTTTTCATTAATTTTTGAAATTAGGTCTGTATTTACAAATTTTAAATTTCTTTCCATATAAATCTAATAACTATATGTTTTTAATTGAGGAAAAGTACTTGTATCATAAGTGATTATGCGGATTTCAAAGAATTTGCTGTAACAAATATATTTTGTTTAAAAAAAAAAAAATAAGAAAGCGTTTACAATCCTTAACCCCTTAACGCTCGAATTAAACTACGGTTAAAAAATTCAAATTGCTTGTTGGCACCACTTTTATGAAAAAGAAATATTCACCTTATTTAATGACAGGAAAAACGCTAGTAAAATATAGCCAATTTCACTTTTTTTTATAAAACTGGTGGGAATCAAACAATTTGAGTAACAGACACAGCCCGAGGATATGACGGGAGCGAGAATTAAGGGGTTAAATCGTATTCGAAATTTTTAAAAAAAAATTAAGGCGATAAATTCAAGCCGTTTTTGGTCTCATAATAATATGCTGTATTATTTTTTCTAGTATCGGACTTTCGCGTACCAGTACTAGTACGCGTACCGTAGTTTGGGAACCCCTGGCTAAGGCAAAATCACCTTATAGAATATTTCTTTCTAAAAACGATCAAATTATAATTGTTGTTCTTGTTGATGTTTTTTTCGTTTTTTTTCCTTTCAAGCTGAGGAGTGTAAATTCAAATTGTTACGAACTTCTGAAGTTTTGATTAGGTAAAGCAAAATACTTTTCGCTATCAATTTAAGCATCCGATTCTACATATATTTTTTACTTGATCATGTAAAAAATTTATATATAGTCGTCTCATTATTGTTTAAATATTGTACAAGGTGCCTATAGTTAAAGTGAGAGTATTCAGAATATTATGTATTGCAGTTCAATTGCAAGGATGGAGACAGATTTTGAAGGATGTTTTAACAAGACGACGGGCGAAGGATTGCGCGAAATCAAAAGTGCTACTTATTAAACTAGAAATTTTTTCTTGAAATCCCTCGTCCCTCTTCTTGTTTAACCATCCTACAAAATTTTGCATAATTATCGGAATTGTATAGCTCTCAGTGCTGTTAGCTTAATCACGCCACCCTGTATCTTGTTTTTTACAGTGTTAACTACCTGTCATAACGGAATAATGGAAATACATGCATATGACAAAAAATAGGAAAAGGAAATGGTAGGAGGACAAACTGGAACAGCGTTTATGAACTTGTTGTCCACGGATCCCCAGTGAACCTCTATGCTTTATTTTATAGTCCTCAGAATGTATGTTTCCTGGAAAGTTTTCCAAGCATTTCATTGGCTCTTCCTGGTGACATTTTTCTCATCCCCGATTGCATGAACATTAGGAGCAAATTTGATTTTTTCTGATATTATCTTGCCGTGACAATCTCCCACAAGGTATGCCATCACCCACTTGCATGAGTAGTTTGTTGTGAAACTGGTGACAAAACAGTCTTTAACTCACGGAAGTGACGAAAGCAAAAGATCCCTCTGTTGCGAGAATAGTCAATCAGCAGATACGCAGAAATTGCAGAATTTTTATTCAGTTGGCATCGCTTTTTATAAACGCTATACTTCTCAAATGCCAAAAAAGGCTCGAATTGAAAAGCACAAACGTTACCCTAACTTGTTTATGGTGGTTAAAACGTGCACGCACCTTAACGGCGCGTATGTATCAATAGATCTGATGAGGTGTATGGACCCCTTCGAAGGGGTTAAAATTATAGTGTAACAGTTACCCAGATAGCATGAACATTGGCAACAAGTTCAATTTTTTCCGACATTATCTTGCCGTGACAAATTTGAATTGAGAAATTCGCAGCAAATTTCCCGCAAGGTATACCATCCCCTAATTGCATGAGTAGTTTGTTGTGAAACTGGTGGAAAGACTGTCTTTAACCCCTTAACCTACAATTTACGTCTAACAGCTCCACGGTTTGGCAAATCCATAGCTACCACTAAAATTTAATAGAGATTTTCGCCTTGTTTAATCATGAAATTTCGACGATTAAATTAAACTATATTTACTGAGAAATTTTAATGGTAGGAATAATTTACATTTGGCTCGATCATCGTACGCGGGCTATGCCCGTCATTGTAGGTTAAGCATAGCTGCCAACTTCAAACTAATCTTCCGTAATACTAGCGTTAATCTAACCCTGGTTTAATACGTTTTAAACCAGAAATTTTTTTAAGAAATGAAAATGTAAATATGTTCCACGTATTAACCTGGAATAAAATAGATAAGCATTCATGAAATAAATTTTCTGGTTCGAAATGTGGTTAACCTGGGTTAAATTAATCCAGGCATTACGGAAGATTAGTGGAAGGTTGGCAGCTATTGGTTAAGGGGTTAATTCACGAAAGGGACGAAAGAATAGGCAATCAGCACATACGCAGAAATCGCAGGAATTTCATTCAATTGGCACCGCTTTTTCAAAACTCTATACTTATCAAATGCCAAAAAAGACTTTTACTGAAAAGTACATTTATTACCTTAATTTGTTTATGGTGATGAAAGCGATGCGTGTACCTTCTGACGGGGTGTTCGCGCAAAGCGATATAAGTAAGCGTCCTATCTTAAATGGGAAAAGTAACCGCAAGATTAAAAGCGAGGTCACATCAATGAAGGTCATGCGCCACGTATCGGATGGAGTGTGAACTACAGGTAGATACCTAACTGTTTTCTTACTCACACCACTAAAATTGTAAAGTTTTTTTCAGCTTGATTAATAACTAAAGAGGTCCCTGTGAGGCGAAGAAAACTTCGGGCGTCAACTACATCTAGTTTTCCTTCTCGCTATGCTGTTATTTTCTAATAAGTGTGGCAAACAAAACTCATCTCCATCAGTGACTGAAGATTTAGAAAATACGCGCCACACTAAATGCCCGCGTATGTGAATTATCACTCCGTCCACAAGATGGCGCAACTGTGTTACTTTACGCCCGATTCCAGCATTAAGTTTGCACGCTTACTTATATCGCTTTGGTGTTCGCGTCAATAGACCTGATCAGGTCTATGGACCCCTTCGAAGGGGTTAAACTTATGGAGTAACAGCTGTAAACAGATAGTGGGGCGGGAAAAGTACTACTATATACTACTTTTCAGTATTTTTGATTATTTGTTTGCCGTTAATTTGCAGTAAATTTGATACAGCATGAATTTAACTTGCACAACAAGTTACCTACAAGTTCAAAGTGTGGTAACTTCGGCGTTTGCGTTATCTTGCTGCAATCTTGTTATGAACATTCAGTCTTGTCGTGCTGAGCTTGCTACAACTTTGCAGGTTTTCAAAGCAAAACTGCTGCAAATTTTCTGAAAATTAAAAATGCTATCTGGGTAAAGTTGTATGGAAAGATTACTACTTCACAGTAAGTTTGCAGTATTTTGGAATAATTGTTTGCAGTTAATTTGCAATAAATGTGATACAGTATGAATTTAACTTGCAGGACAAGTTAACTGCAAGTTCAAAGGTGTGGTGACTCCGGCATTTTCGTTACCTTGCTGCAGTCTTGTTATGAACTTTCAGTCTTGTCATGCTGAGCTTGCTGCAACTTTGCAGATTTTAAAAGAAAGACATCTGCAGATTTTCTGAAAATTAAAAAGGGTATTTTGAATTGCTTTGGTGAAACATCACAGGCGAAAAAAAATGATCCAATAACAAAAATGCGTTTTTTTTTTCGCATGTGGCTCCTTTTTAAGGCATAGATTAATAGTGTGTCATCTGAAAGAAGTGGTAACTTTGACGCCTCGTGTCATATCACTTTAAGATTTCCAAAATAGGCAGAAAAAATAGAAATTCAAGTTAATGGTCGCACAAAAAATTGTCGTGTCGTGTGATGACATCTAAGGATGTCAGAGTAATGAAATAATATAAAAGTAGCATAATAATGGTCTCCAGAATACTCTGAGGGCAAATATGAAAAGAAAATAGTTTACGAAACGCCCACCCAGAGAATTTCATTCCAAATATTGGAAAAGGGATATGCTTAAAAAAAAAAAAAACATTTATATTTGATTATTTTGATACATATATTTAGATAGACTTATATTAGAAGACTTAAAACAAACAGATTTGAATTTTTCTTAAAAAATAATTAACTTAATTTATACATTCACCTGGAACTTAGGAAGATTGAAGATTCGCTGTACGCTCAACTGACCAAATTTTAATGAAACATCTATCTCTTCATATCTAAAAGATAATATATCTTTAATTTTGAAATTTTTGAAAAAAAACAAAACAATACTATTTGTTTTAAAACATACGCCAATAAATTTCGTATTGTGCAGTTTCGAATTAACACGACGAAATACTTTATTCAAATTGATACAAATTTAAACGAATCGAAAATTTGAAATAAACATTTTTATTTAAACATTAATAAAAGAAAATAACGAAAACTTAATAAAAGGATATGTATTACTTTAGAAAAAAGTATTGTTTCTCATGTTTCTGTTGACTATTGGTTGGGGTCAATCCCCCTACGGTCTGATCTCGCTAACACATATTTCGACACCGCACACTCCAAAACACGCTAATTCTATCTGTTCGAAAACAATTACCGAAGACTGAATTATAATGAAACGACCAGAGATGATATCAGTGTTGCCAGATTGGGGACTTTTTTAATTCAGATTATTTGACTGTCACCGCTTTTTAAAAATTGTATAGTTCGCCTCATTTTTCAGAATTTTTAATCTATTTTAAAAAGACAGAATATTTTTATTTAAAAAAAAGCGGTGACAATGAACAATCTGGGGACAAAAAATGTCCCCAATATGGCAACACTGGATGATATCCTGTAATTGGGTTTCCATTCATTTCCCTTTTACTGATGGATTTTGAGGCCGAATCAACTGCTGTCGAGACAGCTAACGACTATTTTGGTAATTGATTAAATAAGATCAATTAAACATGAAAATAGCAATATTCAGTAATTTTTAAATAAATTAAAATTCTTCGAAGTTTTCTAAAATTCTACGCTTTTTATTAATCTGATTTTAGCGATCTGACTTTAAAACACTGAACTTAAAATTGACCATATGAATTCCTTTTTCAATAGTTTTTATATAAATATTTTTGCTTCTTTGCGTTGTAATTTTTTTAACACTTCAATGCACCACGTGTCATATCTGGCACATACCTAAAAACATTATAATTTTCATTATAATGTATTAACTAATCATGAATTTTCCTAATATGATCACTGTAACTGATCGAGAAAAATTCAAAGAATCAAATGACACTTGCATTGTCCATGTCAGATGGCTGCATTATACAAAAAATTTAGAATTTGTTTTTCGGAAACGAAAAGAAAAATTGATCAAGCTATTAAAGTAAAATTTACTTTCATTATTTTTACTGAACACTTAAAAATTTAATATAACAAAAGTTGCAGAGTGTTAAGCAGATAAAATTAATTAATTTAAGCTCATTTAATTGCAAAATATAGCAATACAATATTTTAAAACCCTAAATGTATACATATGGCTCACATCCTAAAATATCAAATTTTAGCTGAAATTTTGAAATTTATTTTTTTTTTACTATTTTTCCCATTAGACCGATATATAGAAAAAAAATCATAAAAATAGAAAAATTCGTGCAGTGAAGGGTTAAATTAATCATCAATTACCTTACCATATGTATCTTCTTAATAATTTTCGTGAAAATTATACCCAAATTTGTAGATTTTTTTGTTAGTACAAACTCAATACCTTTTAAATGATATTCGTAAATGGTGAATTTTTCTAAACCCTTCAACGCCCACAAGTAAACAAATTCATAGACATTATTCTATTGATTTTACTAAAAAAAAAGGTAATAAAAAACCAAATTTATCAAAAAGTAGATGCAGCGCTCATAATTGGGACTGTCACGTATAGGTGACACACAAGTTTGTGATACTATCTCACTCACAAAAGTTATTTATACATTCGAAAAAAAGGGAGACTTACTTCTTTTTTGACATTTTTTTTTCCAAAATCGTAAGACAAAGTCACGTCCTTGGGTCTTTGAAGGTCGTATAAAATTTAGAAAGGTTATATTAACTTATAAGAAAATCCGAGAGATATGGGATTTATTTCTATGAAAAAGTAAACTCTTCCAAACTAATAAAAACTTAACCTGAGGCTATACGATCCTGCTAGGTCTACAGCCTACGGTGCCAATCCCTGTTTTTTTTAACCTTTGACCTTGTGACTCTATACAGCATATGTTAGGGTCAGGTGATCAGACTACAGCGGTATTCTTAGTGTTTGGTCCCCAAGCTAGTTTGGTATCCATTTTATCGACAGGGAAGGGATGGAAGGCTGGGAGAACCTTGCCCAGAAACTCCACCTGCAGCCTGCCATACATACTTCATGACCACTACGCCACTGGGCTTATTTTCTGCATTAAAATAAATGCTACATGGTACATAGCCACTTAAAATCATCTGAGGTTTTACTGAGTCCTTTCAAAGACGTATCACTTGGATGTGACGTTGGTGGTGGTGGTGGTGGGGGGGGGGGGCAAAAACTATAAAATATTCGATAGAAAAAAGTACGATTAGTATACTACTTCCTCCTGAAAAAAATATTTGTTTAACATTATAGTAATGAACTATCAAGTCACTAATAATGTTATTAAATAATCTTGTGTCAGGAGCAGAGTTCGTACACATACTCTCCCATTCAAGAACCAGATTATAACCCTTAAATGCACGATTTTTTTATTTTGTTTCGAAAAAAAATATATATGATTCTCTCAAAGGTTTATTACAAAGGAAAAATAATGAAAAAATCAGACATACATTTTTCATATAATACGTCATATAATAATCTTTTCTTCTGTTGCCAATGTGCATTACAAGTAAAAACTACTATCGTATGGCTGTTTTACGCTAAAATATTGCAAATTAGTAAATATTTTAATAAATATGTCTCCAAATACCTCATTTTATAAAACTTAATATTTAACCCTTTAATTCCCATGATCGAATATGTTCTAGATATGTTCTATATAGTTCAGAGAATCTGACTTTACACCAGAAAGTTTAGAAAGTTTCAATTGTTAATTTCGCTTTATTTAAATACGGAATGTCTATTATTAATTAGAGCAAATATTGCTATTTTAATTTTTTGGAGCGAATTAGGTGTATACGAATAAAAAAAAATCTATTAAATTCAAAACACTGTTGTTTGCATATATGCAAAGCTGCCCACTAAAGGGTTAAATCTAACGCCTTAGGCAATTCGGTTATCCTAACTCTGCTCAACTAAACTCTAAAGCGAGCGAAATTGCAAATCTATTTTCGCATATGCGTTGCGTATGGCTGACGATTTCCTTCTTAAAAATGAGCTTTGCGTTTAATAATAATACAGGGTGTCTCCAAGGGTCGTTTTCAAACTTAACATGCTGGTTTGTCATATCATGAGGAACAAGATTTACATAGGAACTTGTGTTCGAAAATGCAAACTTTGACCGCTAGAGGCGATGAGCGCAGGTGTGCAGGGAAAGAAAGAAAAGATATCGAAAGAGGTATTAATATGACTTTTGATAAAGAACATGGTTTAATTTACAGAATGTGTTCAAAATTCCTTCCATTCGCCTGCTTCACGCAATCAGCGGTGCAATTGTCCAAACAAAACATGACTTGGCCGACGTCTGCTTGGGAAGCGCTCAAGATACATCCGTATCGCGGCTCGTGTATTTCCATCCGCGGCGTCATATACGTAATGCATATCGGCCAATTCTGTATTAATAAATCTATTCATCCTTCTCCTGCAATGTCATTGCCTGAAATGATTACGGTTCCCACTCTCCCTTAAGCCTGCTCTCATCGCCCTCTAGCGGTTGCAGTTTGCATTTTCGAGCACAAGTTCCTATGTAAATCTTGTTTATCATGATATAACATACCAGCGTGTTAAGTTTGTAAACGACCTTTTGAGACACCCTGTATAGAAATAAAGAGTTGCCTTTTCTTCTTTTTAAACATTAACATGTTGGACATTGTATAGTGGATTTTGTGTTGATTTTTTAAAAATAAAATTAAAACCTAAATTTTTTTAAATGCAATAAAGTACAGAAAATTGACATCATATTTTAAATTTCATTTGATATAATAGTCCAGGCAATAGGGAATTTTGCCTAGCAAAATTAATGGTAGCTCTGGAAATCGGCTTACTTTATGTTTTTTAGATAGCTGAAGCCGAATTTGTAACTTCCCATCAAAATTTCCCCCGGCAACACCCCCCCCCCCCAAATTTTGGTAAAAAGATCCTCAAAAAAGGTTTTTATTAAAAAAATCAATTTTTTTATTATTTTAGGGGAAACGTATCTAGAAATTCAGAAAGTAGACAAAATTTGCAACAAATTAGATACATAACATTATGACTTAGGATGAAGGGGAAGGGGGAATCTGCCTCGGAACATGCACGCGATGCTGCGTGGACTAAGATGCGCAATTCCACTTAACCACTCGCACGTTTACATTCGCCCTCCCATCTCCCCTCCGAACTTTCCTTATAAGGTTTACTTTAAGTTTTTTGGGTCGCTGAATCCGGATTTTTAACTTACCCCAAAAATAGTTGTTATTAACTTAAATTTCTTATTGTTTTAGGGGAAAAGCATTACAAAATTCAGAAACTAGACAAAATGTGCAACAAATAGGATATATGACATTGTGACGTAGGATAAACGGGGAGAGAGGGGGCTGCCTCGGAACATTAGCCGCGCGCTTTTCTCAAAAACCAAATTTTTTCAAAAAATCAATTTTTGGGGGGGGTTGCCGGGTGAAATTTTGGTGGGAAGTTACAAATTCGGATTCAGCGACCAAAAAAACATAAAGTGAGTCGAAATCCAGAACTAGTATTAATTTTTCCGGGTAAAATCCCCTATTGCCTGGACTTCATAACTTAGTGCACGTAGACCCGCAGTGCATGTTCAGAGGCAGCCCTCCCCCTCCACGTTCATCATACGTCATAATGTCATATATCCTATTTGTTGCAAATTTTGTCTAGTTTCTGAATTTTGTAATTCCCCCCCCCCTAAAACAATAAGAAATTTAAGTTAAAAACAACTATTTGGGGGATTTTCGGGGGGAAGGGGAATTTTGGGGGTAAGTTAAAAATTCGGATTCGGCGACCAAAAAAACTTAAAGTAAACATTATAGAGAAAGTTCGGAGTGGAGATGGGAGGGCGAATGTAAACGGTTGAGTGGTTAACTAGAAGGGCGCAACTTGGTTCACGCAGCATCGCGTGCATGTTCCGAGGCAGATCCCCCCTTCCCCCTTCATCCTAAGTCATAATGTCATGTATGTGATTTGTTGCAAATTTTGTCTACTTTCTGAATTTCCAGATACTTTTTCCCTAAAACAATAAAAAAATTGATTTTTTTAATAAAAACCTTTTTTGGGGGGCATTTTAACAAAATTTGGGTGGTGTTGCCGGGGGAAATTTTGGTGGGAAGTTAAAAATTCGGATTTAGCAACCCAAAAAACATATAGTAAGCCTTTTTACAAAACTACAATGAATTTTGCTAGGTAGAGACCCGATACGGTCTCTATTGCCTGGACTATAACGGCAAGTGAAAGAAATTGCTGAATTGTAAAAATAATGCATTTATCACACAAGTTAGAATCTTTTATGCCATAAAATCCATTTGTTGCTATAATAAGAAACTAAACTCACCAGTCGAAGAAAATTACTTGGATGTTTGCTGATAAAAAGTTAAAAATATATATATGTACGTAAAAATGCATTTAGATTTCTAGTACATACATAAATAGTATTAAACATTGACTTTTGAATAATACTCCTTATTCATTCATCTGTCTGATTTTTAAATTAAAATAATTTCATAAATAAACATATGGGGCATTCTCACAATCTTTTGACTTTCACTAATAAAAATCTGGTGAAATTAAACTTGCTAAAATAACATTTTAAACTTGTAGACGAATGCCTTAATCATTCAAAGTAAAGAAAAAGTGGTCAGCAGCGAAAAAAGTTTTATTTAACTGAGGTTTAAGTTAAACTTGCGAGTTTAATTTTCCTTACCATTTTACCACTATAACATTTTATTTTCTTCTAAATTTTTGTTTATAATGCATTTACCCACAAGATATTCAAATAAGAAATAATAACAATGTAGTATTTTTAGTACAAAATTTTGGTTGGCTTAACCCTAGATCTACCGGGAATTTTATTCAAGTTTTAATAAAACGTTCTACACCAGAATTTTTATTTAAAACTATTTAACTTATTTATTCACCTTATTTTTGTCTGGTTTATATACTTAGTTTATTTTAAAGAAATTTCTGGTTTGAATGAATATTTTGTATGTACCTGTCGGGTCCAATGGACCCGTCTGGTAGACGGAGGGTTAAAGGAGTGTTAGAGAAGGGACGTTAAGGAAATAAAGTGGGGCGGTATAGTAAAAAAGAGATGGTAAGGGTAAAAAAGGTATGGTAAGGATAGGACGGTAAAGAAAATTACCATCTATTATTAGACAAATCATGTTAACACTAAGTCATAGCCAAAATGTTCATTAACTTTTAGAAACAATTATTTACATTGGATTAAATTAAAAAAAAATAATTTTCCTAGAAAAGTGTAGGAATAAACCTAGGGAACGATAAGACTACCAATAAAAACACGAAGCTTGAAATTGATATTTAAATGCTGATTTAAATTCTGCAGTAAATTTCCTGTCAAAGAATTTTAACCATTCTTTCTCTAGCATATATCGTCATGAGAAAAGTGTTGAAAAAAATTCTGTGGTTGCATCTGAAGTGATTTTCTGTATAATTTAACAAGATGGACGGTAAGGAATCTAAAAGACAGGGACAGAGTTTAAAGAAATAATAACAACCCTAAAAATGTGTGCAGGTCAATTTTTTTTCTAGATATTTATATAAAACAATAGTCCCAGTTTTGGAAAAAAAATTACATCGAATTACTTTTACTGAAGCAGTTATATACAGACAGCTCCAAACTTAAAAATCAGTATCAGGGACACTGGACGGTTTAGGAGTTTTCCTGGTATATTTGGAGCCCCAACATTGTCCAAAACTTATTTATCTCGTTAATATTATTATACAGTAGGGTGGAGCGAAAAAATTACTTTTTTTAAAAAATCAAAAAAGGACAGGTGCCAAAAGTTTCCTTTATATTAGTACATCATCTGCGTGCAATATTACCGCTGAGGAAAAAAATGTCTTGAGTCTGCGCTTTTGGTCCAAAAGTCGAAATTGGGTAAAAGTTGATGTCTTTTCAAAAAAAAAAAAAAAAATTAAAAAAATTCTATAGAGATGTTTATTATTTAAAAGTGTTATTTAAACCTTTACTATTAAGTAATTCTTTACCTTTACTACTATACTTAACATATTTAAATGATAAAACGATATCTTTGTTCTGTATAACTTTAGCAAAATTCACAACTTTTGGTAAAAAAAAGGGCATTGCCACTCTGTCATGTCATACAACTAATTGTTGTTTAGAATATAGCTCTTACGTAGTTGCTTTCATAAGTACATAGGAGATACCACGTGGAGTTGTCTGCATTTTATGACACAACAGGGCACAGCTTGACCACCCTTCCATCTGAGCTCAATGTTTTATTTATACATTGAACAGAACCTGATTACCCACGGGGCAAATTCCTACCACTAAAAATAAACAGAAAATTTTGCCTCATTCATGGCAGAAATTTTACATGAATACGGCCTTTAGATAAGTCGAACTTTTCTTTTAAAATTTATTGGTGTAAGTGTGCCCCGTTGGTAATCAGGCCCTGACATTGAATTGTGATTTTTTTTTTTTATCAAAGACTGGCATAAGTTTTCTATGTATAAACCTAGTCCATATTTTGTATCCACAGACGTTGGGTGATGCTGTTGTGACACTCCTTATCATATTATATGATAAGGTAAGCAGAGTAATGCAGCGGAATTATTGGAATATTTTCAGCCGTCTAGTATCTTGATCAAAATCGCATTCAGTTACTACATAGTGATTGGGAGTTCTGTTCCTACAACATTCTACAACATTTAGGTATTTCATCTTTGAGTATGCAATCATTTACTCTACCTCTTGCATTTATAATATGCGGATAAACTTGTTATTTAATGTGATGGCAATCGTCAGAGAGCATTCCAAAAAGAATTTGCTACGGATGTGAAAAGCAACCATTGTGCTAAATAATTTTTTTTAGTATTTGTTTTTTGCCGTTTTCTGTGATGTTTAGTGATCGAGTAGATTTCCATAAGTTTTTAGATCAATTTTTTAGATGTGGATTACATTTGGTGTAAACCATCTTGAGGCATAAACTTGGATTACTAACTTTGTGAGTGAACCTACAGACTCTGATGGTCAATCAGTGCTTATAAAGTGAAAAATTTTATTCACCTTTGTGAGCCATTTTGCGTAAGATAAGTTTCTTGGATTCCTATTCGCTAGTTCTTCTGAGTAATATCTTGAGGAATTAACTTTGCATATGTCTAGCAGGTATTTCTGGTATGTGCTAAGTACCGTTTTCTCGATTTCAGGAAATAATGTTTGAAAATTACCCTCTATGGCTTCAAAAATTGAAATAAGAAGGGACTGGCACGTGGACAAAGATTTTCCTATAGGTCCGGTGAATCCCTGTGGATTAGAATCTAATTTTTGCCAACGATCTTGTCTAATAAATGATGCAATAAAATGCACTGGACTTCGAGATGACATATGATCCATTGTAATGGTTCATTCTAAATTTTTCTAAAAAATTCGCAGAATGGATGACAACGACGAACAGAATTATCCGCCGCCTTTAAATGATCACTCACTGCCCATCAGAATCTCTACGTTCCCTCAAAAAATACTATGTAATCCAAGTTTGGCAGGATAGTTTACAATCAAATGTAATCCACATCTAAAGAAGGAATATAAAAACTCAGGGGAAATTACTCGGCTAGTAAACAACACACTAAACGGAATAAAACAAATAGGAAAAAAAGGTTATTTAGGACAATGATTGCTTTGCACTCGCAGAGGAAATTCTGATTTCAATGCTCTCTGACGATCGCATCACATTAATCCTTATCTACTGACGGTACTTATAAGTACCACTCACTTTAAATTTTATATTATAGTGAATATTATTAATATTCTGATGGTACTTTGCAAAAACTCTCTTTTAACTCCACTTTATCCGAATACATGGCAGCAATAGTTCTATTTTTGTTATTTTAGAGAGGAATAAGGCTATCTTTGAACAAGTCGATGTGTTTTGCGTCGACAATTTGTACAGATTGCCACGCTCGTCTTTTTATTGCTGCAAACATAGTAAAGGATATAAGATAAGTGTTGGATTTTTTTATGTGTTCATTATGATCTTAGAATAGAACTTGACTAGCTATTTTAGGTGAACGGTGTATGTATTTGATTTAACAGTTAAATTACTCGGTGGTACTTATAAGTACCGTCAGTACACTGGTTGTTGGTGAAAAACTTCTTGTTTACTTTTCGTCTGTGTAGTTATCCATCTTTTTCATCTGATCGTTAAAATGTAATTACTAAAATATTGTGTAGTAATGATTTCCCTGGTATTTCTTTTCTGTTCCATTGTTATTTCTTATAGGAAATCGCAAAAGTTGTGACACTGGCTCGTTTTTGCTATGCTAGAATTGGGTTGGGTTGATTTTGGACGGCCAATTATCTACACGAGGGATATAGGCCGGGGGGGAGTGCCCTCCGTGGGGATCTTTCTAAGGGAACCTAATCCGTATTAACGCATGGAAGATCCACGGCTCGAAGAAAACCACGAAAACTCCGAACGATTAGGCCGACGGGCGCGATTGGGATCGAACCCAGTCCCTCCCGTCTACCAGCTTCGAGAGCAGGACCTCTCGGCCACTGGTGGGGCATGCTAGAATTGGCATATGTAAATTTATATATTGCATATGTGGAGATGCGAGATAACATGTTGTCCTAAAATATTGACGTCGCATAACGAAAGGACGGCTAACAAGATCGAAACCTAATATATATATATATATATATATATATATATATACAGTGGAACCCGGTTAAGACGCTCACGGTTAATACGCGATCTCGCTTAATACGCGGATCTTTTCCAGTCCCTCGAACATCGCCCATAAAGCTAATGCAAAAATATCACGTTTAATACGCGAACGGTTATTACACGATCCCGCTTAATACGCGATAAATTTTCGATTCTTTGAGGGGAAAAAATCACGCTTAAGACGCGATTTCGTTGATCAATCCCCCTCTCTTCTCGAGTGTTGCCAATTTAGCGGAATTTTTTTTATTCAGATGAGAAACAAAGTTCCTGAATAGTATTATTTACTTTATTTAATAACATATTAATAAAGGCATAAATTAGTAATCGAAAATAGTGGTGGATATTTGAAGAAAACAAAACCCGCTAAGTTAGCAAAATTGCAATTCTTCTTTGATCCCGCCTCGTAACATTCTTTGTGTCTCACTTCGTGTATGTTTTTACTGTATTAGAGAGATATAGGTGAATTCAGGATACTCATACATGTTATAACTAGTCGGATGTGGTAATCCCAAAATTTTCTTCTATCTTATACATGTTAATACTTCCTGAAAAATGCAGCATACCAGCGCCACCGGTTAGGTGATTTACACCAAACTCTAATCATCAACAACTTATGTCAACTTCTAACTGAATCTGAAGTTTGATGAAAATCCGTGCATTAGTTTTTGAGATAGAGCTATTGCGGAAATTGTAAAAGATTCTGTATTGCAGCGCAGCCTGTTGGGTAATTTACACCAAAAACTAATTAAGACCAATTTATACCAGGAAGTAACTGAATCTAAAGCTTGATGAATTTTCATGCATTAGTTCTGGAGATACAGTTATTGCGGAAATCTTGAAAAATGCAGCATTGAAGCGCCTCCTGTCGGGCGATTTGCACCAAAAGTTAAACAGAACTAATTTATATCAGGGACTAACTGAATTTGAAGTTTGATGAAAATTCGTACATTTGTTCTTGAGATACAGCTATTGATATAATCATGAATAATGCAGCATAGCAGAGCCATCTGTTGGGCGATTTTCACCAAAAGATAATAAGCATCAAATTACATCATGAACTAACAGAATCTAAAATTTTGTGAAAATCCGTGCAATAGTTCTTGATATATAGCTATTGCGGAAATCGTAAAAAATGCATCATAGCAGCGCCACATGTCGGGCTATTTACACCAAAAAGTAATCAGAACCAGTTTATATGAAGGTCTAACTGAATCTAAAGTTTTGTGAAATTCCGCGCATTAGCTCTTTGAGATAGAGCGCCCACAAAATTTTTGTCACCTACAGACTCACAGAGTGACAGACAGACTCATACACAGACACTTTCTAAAAACCATCAAATTGTGTTCAGGACATTCTAAAATGTATAAATCCATCGAAAATCGGAAATCGAAATGTTTCATAAATCGACTTACTTTCTTCTTGTAAAGATAGAAGAAAGTAAAAATTGTTATGATTAGACATGATCATAACAGTTGTTAGTGAGGTTTCAAACGTACATTATATCATTACTACGATTTATAATGCATATTATGGCCAACAAAAAATGAAAGTTGTAACGAATAAGCTAATATGACTGCCGTTGGATAATTCTTATATATTTTCTTTACTTTTTGCTATGCTAACATTGCTTTTTACACAAAGATTAATAAGGATAGTTTTTCTTATATTAAAAAGGACAGATTATAATGGTATTCTTTATTACAAGTACTAAATAGGATTTTTAAAACTGGGTTGTGCTTCAAAGATTTAATATTTTTTTTTCTTTCTGTTAAAAAATAGTCTTGTAGGAAAATTATTTTTGTTGTTTTATTTTTAGTTGCAACGTATTAATCGACAATAAAGCCATGTTTGAATCCATATTTATTTCCTTTGTTATTCCAGTTGGTCCTATAAAAAGAAACAATCAGTTAAAATGGAATACAATTAAATCTAAATCTAAATATACGTAAAAAACGCAATTTTTGACCGTAAACATATAAATGAAAGCTCTAAAGTTCATTTAGACGATTAAATGTGTAAATAAGACCAGTTCCTGTAACATTATGCAAATCACGTTTAGTACGCGATCCCGCTTAATACGCGAGTTTGGTCCACTCCCTTGAAACGCGTTTTAACCGGGTTCCACTGTATTTTAAACCCTTTCAGGGGTAAAGCATTTTCATTTCTAAAGTGTTGAAATAAATGATTAGCACCGGAATTTGCCGAACGATTTCTTTGTAAATAAGAAAAAAGCCTAATTCCACATACTTATTAAATCGAAAATATTTTCTGGTGCCAGTTGAAGTACGTAGTGGGTTTTCTGTTACAATATTTTAGTCATAGTATACTGACGGTACTTTAAAGTACCATTTTAATTCATTATCTCTAAATAATTAAATTTCTCACGGGTGATTATTTTTTTATGTTTATACTTTAATTTTCATTGTAGTAACTGAAAAAAAAAAAATACATGAAATGAATTGCAATAGATCATAATGCCGTAGATAAATGGTTAAACAGCTAGCTCCTCGGCACATAATAGCGGAAAGGTGAGAGTAAATGATGGCATACACAAATCTGAAATATCGACAATCAAGTTTGAAGCGGATAATTATATAAATACTTTTCATTGGAAAAGTGTTATGGTAACATAAACACTAATCAATATGCATTTATCAGGTGCAATCTTGGTGAAGATAATAGACGGCTGAATAGATTACATTAATATCATCCGCACTGCATTACACTGTTTGCTTTCTCTTGTGCAATCACAGAAAAATACGTGAACGATATCACAGCAGCAGCATCCAAATTCTGTGGATACAAAGAAGAGATTTACTAGGTTGATACATAGAACACTTATGCCAGTCTTTGATAAAAAATCACAATTCAATGTATAAATAAAACACTGTGTGCAGATTGTAGGGTTGCACTGTTGTGACATGAAATGCAGTCACTTCCACGTGGTACCTCTTGTGTAGTTTATGGAAGCAACTAGGTAAGAGCTGTATTCTAAACAACAATTAGTTGTATGACACAATAGAGTGGTAACGCTATTTTTTTAACCAAAAGTTGTCAGTTTTGCTCCAGTTATACAGAACAAAGATATAGTTTTATCGTTTAAATATGTTAAGTCATTAATAATAGAGGTTTAAACAACACTATAAAATTATAACAATCTCTATAGAATTTTTTTTTTTTTATTGTCAAATTTTACCAAAATTTCGATATTCGGACCAAAAGCGTAGACTCAAGCCATTTTTTCCCTAGGTAATATTTCACGCAGATGATGCACTAGTATAAAGGCAACTTTTGGCACCTACCCGTTATTGATAAAAAAATATATATATATATATTTTTTTTCGCTCCCACCCTATTGTGCAGTAATTAAAACAGTCAAGTAGAAAACAAGAACGAAAAATCATGCGTCCATCATATATTTTAAAACATTTTAAAACACATATAGAATATGCAGCAAAACTTCATACTTTATTAAAGTGACAGACGATGACTAAATAAATAATTTGAAAACGAATACTGCATTTGAAAACCCGATTTCAGAATAGTCGGAAAGAAGCCAATTATATTGTGCAGTAATTAAAACAATTGAGTAGAAAAACAAGAACGAAAAATCATGCGTCCATCATATATTTTAAAACTCTTTCAAACAAATTTAGAATATGTAGAAAATTTTCCTACTTTATTAATGTGAAAGACGATGTCTAAATAAATTATTTGAAAATGCACACTGCATTTGAAAACTCAATTTCGGAATAGTCGGAAAGCAGCCAATTATATTGTGCAGTAATTAAAACAGTTGAGAAGAGAAACAAGAACGAAAAATCATGCTTCCGGCTTAGATTATAAGATAACTTCAAACACATTTAGAATACGCAACAAAACTTCATAGTTTATTAAATTGAAAGACGATGTCTAAATAAATTATTTGAAAACGCATACTGCATTTGAAAACTCAATTTCAGAATAGTCGGAAAGCAGAAAATTATATTGCGCAGTAATTAAAACAAATGAGAAGAGAAACAAGAACGAAAAATCATGCATCCGGCTTACATTATAAGATAACTTCAAACACATTTAGAATACGCAACATAACTTCATAGTTTATTAAATTGAAAGACGATGTCTAAATAAATTATTTGAAAACGCATACTGTATTTAAAAACCCAATTTCAGAATAGTTGGGAAACACCCAATTATATTGTGCAGTAAATAAGACATTTGAGTAGGAAATCAAGAACTAAAAATCATGCGTCCGGCATAGATTATGAAACACTTTCAAACACATTTAGAATATGTAACAAAATTTCATAGTTTATTAAATTGAAAGACGATGTTTAAATAAATTATTTGAAAACGCATACTGCATTTGAAAACTCAATTTCAGAATAGTCGGAAAGCAGCCAATTATATTGCGCAGTAATTAAAACAAATGAGAATAGAAACAAGAACGAAAAATCAGGCGTACGGCTTACATTATAACTTCAAACACATTTATCATACGCAACATAACTTCATAGTTTGAAAAACGATGTCTAAATAAATTATTTGAAAACTCATACTGCATTTGAAAACTCAATTTCAGAATAGTCGAAAAGCAGCCAATTATATTGCGCAGTAATTAAAACAAATGAGAAGAGAAACAAGAACGAAAAATCATGCGTCCGGCTTACATTATAAGATAACTTCAAACACATTTAGAATACGCAACATAACTTCATAGTTTATTAAATTGAAAGACGATGTCTAAATAAATTATTTGAAAACGCATACTGCATTTGAAAACTCAATTTCAGAATAGTCTGAAGGCAGCCAATTATATTCTGAAGTAATTGAAGCAAATGAGAATAGAAACAAGAACGAAAAATCAGGCGTACGGCTTACATTATAACTTCAAACACATTTATCATACGCAACATAACTTCATAGTTTGAAAAACGATGTCTAAATAAATTATTTGAAAACTCATACTGCATTTGAAAACTCAATTTCAGAATAGTCGAAAAGCAGCCAATTATATTGCGCAGTAATTAAAACAAATGAGAAGTGAAACAAGAACGAAAAATCATGCGTCCGGCTTACATTATAAGATAACTTCAAACACATTTAGAATACGCAACATAACTTCATAGTTTATTAAATTGAAAGACGATGTCTAAATAAATTATTTGAAAACGCATACTGCATTTGAAAACTCAATTTCAGAATAGTCTGAAGGCAGCCAATTATATTCTGAAGTAATTGAAGCATTTGAGTAGGAAAACAAGAATGAAAAATCATGCGACCGGCATAGATTATGAAGCACTTTCAAACACATTTAGAATATGTAACAAAACTTCATAGTTTATTAACATGGTTCGTACGCCTCTTTGAATTGTGCAGACCAGAAAATTGTTTGGAACCAGTATCATCTTACACAAAATATCTTTTTAAAAGAAGGCGAAATTTTGTGTGATTAACTTAGAATTACTTTTTATAAAAAGATACTGGTAGGTCTCATGGAGAAATAGTGGTATCCATACGAACCATGGTTAAATTGAATGTCGATGTCTAAATAAATAATTTGGAAAACGCATAATGCATTTGAAAACCCCATTTCGCAATAGTCAGAAAACAGCCAATTATATTGTGCAGTAATTAAAACAGTTGAGTAGAAAAACAACAACAAAAAAATCATGCGTCCGTCATAGATTATGAAACACTTTCACACACATTTAGAATATGTAACAAAACTTCATGGATTATTAAATTCAAAGACGATGCCTAAATAAATAAATTGAAAAACGCATACTGAATTTGAAAAACCAATTACAGAATAGTCGGAAAACAGTCAATTATATTGTGTAGTAATTAAAAAAGCAGAGTTGAAAAACAAGAACGAAAAATCATGCGGCCACCATAGATTATGAAATTCTTTCAAACACATTTAGAATATGTAACAAAACTTCATAGTTTATTAAAGTGACAGACGATGACTAAAAAAATAATTTGAAAACGAATACTGCATTTGAAATCCCGATTTCAGAATACACGGAAAGAAGCCAATTATATTGTGCAGTAATTAAAAAAATTGAGTAGAAAAACAAGAACGAAAAATCATGCGTCCATCATATATTTTAAAACACTTACAAACACATTTAAAATGTGTAGGAAAACTTCATACTTTAATAAAGTGAAAGACGATGTCTAAATAAATAATTTGAAAACGCATACTGCATATAAAATCCCAATTTCGGAATAGTCGGAAAATAGCCATTTATATAATGCAGTAATTAAAAAGTTGAGTAGAAAAACAAGAACGAAAAATCCTGCGTACGGCATAGATTATGAAACAATTTATAACACATTTATAATATGCAACAAAACTTCATAGTTTATTAAAGTGAAAGAAGATCTATAAATAAATAATTTGAAAACGCATACTGCATTTGAAATCTAAATTTCAGAATAATTGGGAAACAGCCACTTATATTGTGCAGTAATTAAAACATTTCAGAAGGAAAACAAGAACGAAAAATCCTGCGCCCGGCTTAGATTATGAAACACTTTCAAACATATTTAGAATATGTTAGAAAACTTCATAGTTTATTAACATGGTTCGTACGCCTCCTTGAATTTTCCACACCAGAAAATCTTTTGGCACCAGTATCATCTTGTAGAGAATTTCTTGTTAAAAGAAGGTGAGATTGTCTAACCTATATTTCTTATTCTATTAAAAAAATACTTGTAGTTTTCATGGAGAAATAACGCTATCCAAACGAACCATGATAAAATTGATACACGATTTCTAAATAAATATTTGTAAAACGCATACTGCATTTGAAAACCCCATTTTTAAATGCTCAGAAAACAGCCAATTATATTGTACAGTCATTAACATAGTTGAATAGAAAAACAAGAGCGAAAAATCATGCGTCCGGCATACATTATGAAATATTTCAAACACATTTAGAATATATAATAAAACTTCATAATTTATTAAAGTGAAAGACGATGTCTAAATAAATAATTATAAAAAGCATGCTTCATTTGAAAATCCAATACTCGGAATACCGCCAATTATACTGTGCAGTAATTAAAACAGTTGAGTAGAAAAAAAAAGAACAAAAAATCATGCGTCAATCATAGATTATGAAACACTTTCAGACACATTTAGAATATGTAACAAAACTTCATAGTTTATTAAAGTGACAGACAATGACTAAATAAACAATTTGAAAACGAATACTGCATTTGAAAACCCAATTGTAGAATAGTCCGAACGAAGCCAATTATATCGTGCAGTAATTAAAACAACTGAGTAGAAAAACAAGAACGAAAAATCATGCGTCCATCGTATATTTTAAGACACTTACAAGCACATTTAGAATATGTAGCAAAACTTCATAATTTATTAAAGTGAAAGACGATGTCCAAATAAATAATTTGAAAACGCATACTGTATTTGAAAACTCAATTTGAGAATAGTTGGGAAACAGCCAATTTTATTATGCAGTAATTAAAACAGTTGAGAAGAAAAGCAAGAACGAAAAATCAAGCGTCCGGCATAGATTATGAAACAATTTTAAACACATTTAGAATGTGCAACAAAACTTCATAATTTATTTTAGTGAAGGACGATGTCTAAATAAATGATTTGAAAACGCATACTGCATTCAAAAACCCAATTTCAGAATAGTTGGGAAACACCCAATTATATTGTGCAGTAATTAAAACATTTGAGTAGGAAAACAAGAACGAAAAATCATGTGTCCGGCATAGATTATGAAACACATTCAAACACATTTAGAATGTGTAACAAAACTTCATAGTTTATTAACATGGTTCGTACGCCTCCCTGAATTTTGCAGACCAGAAAATATTTCGGCACCAGTATCATCTTGTAGAAAATCTTTACTTAAAAGAAGGCGAGATTTTGCGCGTTTAACTTAGATTTTTTTTCTGTAAAAAGATACTGGTAGTTTTCATTGAGAAATAACGGTATCCATACGAACCATGATAAAATTGAAAGACGATGCCTAAATAAATATTTCGCAAAACGCATACTGCATTTGAAAAACCGATTTTTAAATACTCAGAAATCAGCCAATTATATTGTGCAGTAATTAAAACAATTGAGTAGAAAAACAAGAACGAAAGATCATGCGTCCATCATATATTGTAAGACACTTACAAATACATTTAGAATATGTAAAAAAACTTCATACTTTATTAAAGTGAAAGACGATGTCTAAATAAATAATTTGAAAAAGCATACCGCATTTGAAAACTCAATTTCAGAATAGTCGGAAAACAGTCAATTATATTGTGCAGTAATTAAATCTGTTTAGAAGAAAAACAAGAACGAACAATCTGGCGTCCGGCATAGATTATAAGATAACTGCAAAGACATTTAGAATACGCAACAAAACATCATAGTTTATTGAAGTGAAAGACGATGTCTAAATAAATAATTTGAAAAAGCATACTTTATTTGAAAACCCAATTTGAGAATTGTTGGGAAACAGCCAATTACATTATGCAGTAATTAAAACAGTTGAGAAGAAAAGCAAGAACGAAAAATCAAGCGCCCGGCATAGATTATGAAACAATTTCAAACATACTTAGAATGTGCAACAAAACTTCATAAATTATTAAAGTGAAAGACGATGTCTAAATAAATAATTTGAAAACGCATACTGCATTTAAAAACCCAATTTCAGAATAGTTGGGAAACACCCAATTATATTGTGCAGTAAATAAGACATTTGAGTAGGAAATCAAGAACTAAAAATTATGCGTCCGGAATAGATTATGAAACACTTTCAAACACATTTAGAATATGCAACAAAACTTCATAATTTATTAACATGGTTCGTCCGGCTCCTTGAAATTTGCAGACCAGAAAAGTTTGTGGCACCAGTATCATCTTATAGAAAATGTCTTGTTAAAGGAAGGCGAAAATTTTCTTGTTTAATCTACATGTCTTTTTCTACAAAAACATACTGGTAGTTTCCGTGGAGAAATAAACAGTAGCAGTGCGAACCATGATTAAATTGAAAGACGATGTCTAAATACATATTTGGAAAACGCATACTGCATTTGAAAATCCCATTTCTAAATAGTCAGAAAACAGCCAATTATATTGTGCAGTAATTAAATCAGTTGGGTAGAAAAACAACAACGAAAAATCATGCGTCCGGCATAGATTATGAAACAATTTCAAACGCATTTAGAATATGTAACAAAACTTCATAGTTTATTACAGTGAAAGACGATGTCTAAATAAATAATTTGAAAAACGCATACTGCATTTAAAAACCCAATAACAGAATAGTCGGAAAACAGCCAATTAATTATATCGTGCAGTAATTAAAACATTTGTGTAGAAAAACAAGAACGAAACATCTTGCGTCCGGAAAAGATTAAGAAACAATTTCAAACACATTTAGAATATGTAAGAAAAATTCATATTTTATTAATGTGAAAGACGATGCCTAAATAAATAATCTGAAAAACACATACTGCATTCGAAAACCCATTTTAAGAATAGTCGGAAAACAGCCAAGTATATTGTGCAGTAATTAAAACTGTTAAGAAGATAAGCAAGAACGAAAAATCATGCTTCTGGCATAGACTATGAAACACTTTCAAACACATTTGGAATATGTAACAAAACTTCATCGTTTATTAAATTGAAAGACCGTGTCTAAATAAATAATTTGGAAAACGCATACTGCATTTGAAAACCCAATTTCAAAATTGTCGGAAAACAGCCAATTACGTTGTGCAGTCGTGTATGCAATCTATAGGTTTGTATATGTACTACAGAGTATGCCAAAAGGTCGCTCGGTTAAACGAATAGCACAGTTGAAAATTTTCATTCAGAATTTTCCGTGAATAAACGGAAATTTACTTATAAAGTTTTTTGCACACTTGTAGTTGTGGTGACAGTTGAGTTTTGACCATAGGTGAGGCTAGACTCACCATTCAGTACTTATATTTAAAAGAATTTCAGAGTTTTGTAAATAGGTGATAACCAAAGATACTAAAAAGATCAAAGAATAGTTTTTGTTTCAGGCAGATAATTGAAACAGTTGTGGAAAAATCAATTGTAAAGTTTTTTCATCTTAAAACGTGTAATTCTTAGAAATATTTTGTAAGAATTTATCACATAAAATATATCATAGAAATTTAAGTAAGTAGGTTTTAAGTATTGTAGAAATATTGAGCTTTCATTCCAGGCATAAAGATTGTCAGTAAATTGTCTAAACATAACCATGTGTTTTTCTTTAAAAAGTGGTGTGTAGGGTGACTTTATCCAATCAATGCGAGTGTGGGTTGACCATTGTCAAAGCTCCCTTAATTAAGTGTTTTTGGAAATCTTTTTATTATACACTATACATAATGAAGGGTTAATGGTTACATTTCTAAAATAATGTAAATTTATTCTGTAAAGCTACAGCAGAATGGAGTGATAGAAAATAAAATGTAAAAATCTGATTAAAGGAAGATGTGAAAAATTGCTGTAAAAGCGAGAAAACATTTAATGAAATAGAAAGTTGATAGGAACTTTTATTTTATTTAACCCTTTCCGGCGCAGTGGTCCCAAGTCGGGACCACCCGATTTTAATTCCGAATTTACAAACGGCCCAAGAACATTTTAATAAAATTTTAGCTTTTACAATGAAAATTTAAGGAAATGTGTTTTTAATTTCTAAAATAATCGTTTGCAAATTCCGGTGTTAGTCAATCATTTCATCATTTTACGAACAGAATTTTTCTGTGCCGGAAAGGGTTAAAGTGTTCCCATAGTAGGTAAACAGAAAGAATGGAAAATAATATAAAGGTTGAAAGTAGCAGCCTTAAGAAATGTTATGTGTTCAAGCCTCTTCAAAATAACATAACATTAATCAAAACCCTTTAGGAAGGTATGCAGACAAATTTCAACAAGTTGAACACAATGAGATAAAGTCAAAATATGTGGCAACAAGTGTTTCCAGATAAAGTGTCATAAAAAGTGGGTGTTTAAAATGGAATTTTTCTCCTGTGCCTTGAATTCTGTCTAAGCAGGTTTGTTTACACCACATTTTTCCAAATAATTTTAAATAATAATGAAACCATGTCGCATAAAGTTATTCTACCTTTTTCCAAACTGATTTTATTTCCCTGAACAAACATTTCAATAAAAAATAAAGCGGGTCATGCCTTCTATATCAGTGCAGCCTTGACACACTAATACTTCATGATTAAAATCAATCATTTTTCAAGTTTTTTATATATTACACTTATGTGACAGTTTAATTTTGATAAATGATAGTATATCGAATAAATTGGTACATTAAACTTAAATTAAACCCCATTTTTTAAAGTTTAATATATTAAACTTTAAAAAATGTGTCAACCATGTCCAGTCTCCCCTGTATGAATTTATACACACCATATTCTAGTAATATTTAAAAAAAAAAAAACTTCAATTTAAAAACGTGTACCACAACTGAATACGGATTTACAGCAATTATTCTTCATACGTTTCAAAAGTTCAGTTGTTGTTCGATTTCTTCTGTAACCAAATTTTTTTGTGGTCCCTCTAAATGAACGATAAATTATATGCTAACCCTATTCTACAGTAAGCGCCATAACAGTATAATAAAAATTTAAGTAAGTTTAAAATAGTGTAATATTGTAAAAGTGTATCAAAATACACCGCAAGCGAATACACCGCAAGCCATACACCGCAAGCGATTTTCTTACAATACACCGTAATGTAGCGGAATTGTTTTGAGTGTCTGTGTGAATGAGCCGTAAATGCTACACGCTTCATTTTCAATACCGAACATGCAATAGACATTCCCAATAACATGTATGAAATTTTTGGCAATTGCACTATATTTACGCGCGTTGAATCGTACTATATTTATGCGCAAGAGGAGCTTGGTGCAATATAATTGAAATGTAAAAATAACAACGTTAAAAGCACCAAAAATTTTAAGCATACATGTTTCGGTAGCATATAGCATACCTTCCACAGTCCTAAGGATGGCGGAAATTTGCTCACATATATAGGAAAGAGATGGATTAAAGTTAAAGGTTTATTGACCAGTAGCAAAACAGAGGATTGCAGGCAACAGCCAATAGGAAAATAGATAGGAAATGAAACCGAAGTAGTGAGGGAAAAATTAAAAAATATATATATGAAAAGAAGTTTTTATGTATTATTTCCAACAATCTGATAATGGGGAAATAGCAAATTCACAATTAATAATATTTTGAAAATTTTTAAATATATGAAATGCTTCAAGGAAGTTATTCGTGTATAGAAGTAGGTTTAGCGATAATTTTTCAACTTTTTCGGAAAGTATTAAGAAATGAAAGATTTTATCACATAATTTTCAAATGGTAAGATATGCTATGTTTTCAAATAAAGCATTTTAAATTTTTTAATATTATTTTGTAAAGAATGCTAAACAAAAAGAACTTTCTTACTTGCAATTCGGTTTCATATTGACAGATTTCATGAAACACTGGAAATAAATATAAACATTATTAATTAATTTAAATAAATTCTTCATTTTTTTTTTACAGTTTAACAACATATTTGATTATTTAAATAAAACAAAATAAAATTGCAGTGCAATTTAATTTAAAGGTCACATCTTTTAATCGGGTATAAAGTGATTTCCAAGCTCATTCGAAAAATATATATACAAAGTTTACGAGCGTTATGGGACACAATTAAAAATTCAATGTAAAGGGCAGTACAGTAAAAGCTCGCTAATCCGAACTAATTGCACCGGTGCCTGTTCGGGTAACCCGAAATTATAATAAAAATAGTAAAGAAAACGATGCGTTCTAAAAAAATGAAAGTTATAAACACTCAGTAGAAGAGTAAACATCCTTTAATCCGACACCCTAAAGTCTTGGACGCTGGATAACCAAGCACGACCTTCGGAAAAAAAATAGTATTCTTGTTTAATCACTCCTGATGTTTATAATAATCCAATGGAACTTCAGAATGAGGAATTACGTAAAAACCCATTACAAAATACGCGAATCTATAAACAATTCAGTTACCACGTCGAAGAAGGGGAAGAAAAAACATTTCTGTAGATAATTTGCGAAACCAAACTGTTGAAAGGGGAAAAAAATGTTTATCATCCGAATTAAATACTTTTTACCCGACTGCCAAGAAGTGTCACGTGTTTCACGCGTATCTGGGTATGGGAATTTCTTTATACCCTCGAAACATCCCAACGGCTGGATAGATTTTAATAAATGAGATATCTATCGATTCGTCGTAACCGTCCGATGGTTATAGGCTAGGTTTTGCTTTTATAAATTCAAAATGGCGGCCGTAAAATACAAAATGGTGGTAGAGACGAAAAAAATTTACACACCCTATTGAGTGGCATATCATTGGATAGGTCTTTCAAAATGAAGACGATGTTTCATTGACTATTTTACAGTCAGAAGCTCCGTTTAAATATTACACAACTTTGAAGTTGTGTAGGTAGGATCTCTAACTTTACTGGAACTCTAACCATCATAGCCATCTATAGGCCTCATTTAAACTGTGTTTATAAATAGGAACTACCAATTAAACTAACTTAAAAATCATCAATATAAATAAACAAAAATAGGTAAGTAATATAAAAACTAGTTTCCCATTGATGAGAAATAATTAATTAGTTCGCTTTTTACGCAGTCGGGATTTTTGATTTTTTAAATTTAATTTTAAATTATTACTTCTTGTTGCATTTTAGAAAAGAATTTTATGGTGACAAGCAAACAAACTGATATGCGAGATTTTTTTTAAGATGGCTTCTACGAGTAGGCCTACAGAGCACGTTTTCATTTTATATTCGTCTACATAGGTTCTACTTTTACATTATTGGGTATTTTTTTAATTCTATTGAAGATGTTTAAAGAATAAAAAACATATTTTACTACAATTATTTGTCTAATTCAAACATTAACACGTTTTTCCCGATATTCATGCTACAATCTGGAAAAATTCGCAAGTTAATCTCTTCATTTAATTAAATTCATACTTTTCAAGTATAATTTTCGAAAATAAAATATGTTCGGATTAATCGGAATTTCGGATTAGCGGGGTTCTACTCTATTTAAAAAATGAATGTGCTGTTTGACCTGCTTAGGATTAAATGCTTCTAGTAAGGCAAAGTTTAGCATAAAGAAATAAAAATATTAGTCCAACATTTTTTTCTGCAGACGGATCTGCGCATATGAAAGGCAAATAATAAAATAAAAAAACACATCATTTAGTCATTTCTTTGTACATATCAATTACAAAATACATAAATTAATGCTAGAAAAAATAGGTATTGTGATTTATGAAAGAAATAACAGAAATCGATTTCTGGAAGTTTCAGATATGTTAATCTAAATTATCACTTCTTTTCACTAAATATTTTTAAGGTATCTGTCTACGTTAATTTTTCTTTGGTAATGTCTCTTATCTTATTTGGCCGAATGTACCATTCATTCTAACAATTAAAAGTTGGTGGGAGTGGAATCAAAGATCAAGCAAAGGGTTTCGGTTAATATTGCTTTCAAAACACTTTATCCTTTAATTAATAAATCCAAATCATTAATTTAAATTTATTAAATCCTTACATAGATGGCAGAACCATTAAATTTAATTTTAAAATGATTGCAAAAGGAAGCTACTTTTTAAAAAAACATATTAAAATATCCATGTAAAATTATTTAAATAAAATTTCAAATTTCAAATTGTAATTTTTTTAATATTTAATTTTAACACAGAGTTTTACATTTAACAAAAGAAAAATGTTTAACGAAACTTAATGAGATGAAATTTTTGAAGAATTTACTGGATGTTCAAGCAAAATTTCAATTTTTAAATTTTTCGAATCAAAGAAAATTGTTTAAACGAAA
Organism: Maratus speciosus; assembly: GCA_963932465.1. Taxonomy (NCBI): domain Eukaryota; kingdom Metazoa; phylum Arthropoda; class Arachnida; order Araneae; family Salticidae; genus Maratus; species Maratus speciosus. The sequence continues at coordinate 121,407,841 of OZ010793.1, read as the reverse complement.
TTTAAAAAAAAAAATTGCGGAAGTTTAAACAAAATTTAAAATGCACAAAAGATACTCGCAAAAAGATTGTTAGAATTAACAAAATTATTATTAAAGTATTTTTCAACAACTTCTGGCTTTAAAATGGCAAAAAAAAAAAAAAAAAAAAAAAAAAAAAACTACAAAAATCTGTAAAATTGAATCTATTACATAATAAAATCTATTTCTTTTGAGATAAAATTTCAAACTCTAACGCATTACAACTTCTAACGAGCGAACTTTTAAATAGCAGGCAAATGCCTTATCATGGAGCCATCAAGACAGACATTTATCCACTAAAAAGACAGAAATTAAGGTTCCGTTTTAAAATGTTAATAGCAAAAATGGTGGGATGCCATTAAATTAATTCATTTAATTATAATAATATAGGACTCGTTCAAAATTTTATAACTTGTCGCGTCATTGGGGTATGCAGCTATATGTATGCAAAATTTCAAGTCTGCAACTTATACAGACCCGGAGAACGAACTATGTTACAGACAGGCAGATAAGCAGAAGAGTAACACAAATAGACTTTCGTCAGAGAAAAGAAAACCTAAAGAAAATATTGGAAGTTTTAAAAGAAAATTAAGTAATTAAAAAAACTCGTTATCCTAAGGAATTGCCAACGGTTCGTTAAAAAAATAATTAAATAAATTCGTGAAGTAGTAACTGATGTAAGCATTGAACATATACTAGTTAAATCTCTATATTGTAATTGCTAACTATATATATAAACATTTTTTTCTTTCTTACAGCCAAAATGATAAAATCGACTAACACATTTCTTTAACGGTTTATAGCCTTCATGGCTTAAAGCCAAAATATATATTTACACACACACAGACATATATATCTATATATATATATATATATATATATTACACTTTTTCTAGAAGAAGTACAGTAGAATAAGCTTATAAGTTATTGAATGGGAGTAAAAATTATATTTATAGAATCTTACTTTCATCTCCATCTCGTCTTCAACATGTTTTGCAGAAACTGTATAGAGAGTAACACTGAAATATTGAAGAATATAATGCTTATAATGTTAGCTTTTGAAAAACAATTTTAATCAAATACTTTTCTTAATAGTACAGGGTGTAAAGAAATCCGGAGCGTAAAAAAATCATATCGATTTAGCGGTATGAATTAGGTCAGGTCAGTTAATTTTGAAGAAATCAGTAGCTCATCTATTTTATCCACACCTGTTTCAGTTTTTTTTTAAATACAAGGTGGCGCTGCACGTCACTGACCTTGAAGTAACAAAGCAGACGCTCATTCCATCATTTCATTGAGTTATTGCAGTGCGATTGCGCCGCAACAACAAAAGGCTTAATGTGTTATCTGGCTTATTGAAAATACTTGATCTGTTATCATTGTACAGCGGAACTTTTAGCCCAAGTATGGTCTTACGGACAAAAGCATTCGTCAGTGGCTACGTGAGTTTAAAGAAACAGGAAGTAGATCTGACACCTTTTTCTGGGGACATCTCACAAATCTTGTTTACGCTGAGAAAATTCAAGATGTAAACCATCTCAGGCAAAGGATAATAAATTGTGAGGCAATCATCTCTCCAGACATGTTTGCCACGATATGGGAAGAGGTTGAATACCGTTCAAATATGTGCCTGCCACAAACAGGAAACACATTGAAATCTTCTAAATGGTAAATGATCTTGATAAATTTACCTTTAAGTACATATATGTTATATTATTAATTCTTCCTTCCCGACATTTCCTTTTATTATGCTAAATTACCGTCATATTCACTAATTTCTTATTCTTTAATATCTATCATTAATCCAATTAAATTCTCCTTAAATTAATTATAATTTTACTTAATTCACTTAAATATGAAACGTTTTGTTTATTCCTAAATTCTATCATTATCTCTGACCATTTCTAATATTTAGCGTGAATTCGAATGTTTTGAAAAGAACCATTTCTTTTTACGTATATTATTTCGAGAAACTTTGGCGCGCTGGGGTATTTTTCTTTAAAAATTTATCCGCTCCCAAACTGACATGACGCTTTACAAAATAACTCCCATCATAAACTTTACGCGTACCTTTATTTCACTTATTGGCCAGACCGTGAGAGACGTCATCATTTTGTGTCAATGCGAGCTATAACAAAAAGTGGACGCATGGAAGTTTTCCTCAAAATTTGTTCGATTTTGCAACTGCCAACAATATGCTGACTACCAGTTACCGAAGAATTTCCTGGTCTTGAAATTTCAAGACAAGTACGACCCCTGTAAACGACACTAACTTTAGAAAACTATTTCTCTACCTATTAGTTTACACATATATTTATTACATCATAAAGAACTTAATCATCTTTCCCTTCTTGACATTTTTTTTCGCAGTTTATCTTTACACACATATGTATATTAATCTTTAACTATTTTTTTCTGATTGATATTAAATTGATATTGGCTATCACCTCATTTTTTTTTTAGTTGTGAGCCATAATGGCAAAAAATGTACTAAAGATTTTTTTTGACTATATAAAAAAAAATATCATTTCATCGGAAATAAATATAATTTTTTATTACAGAAATAACGATAGATAATAAAGATTTATATACCACATCATAAAATTCGCTTTTTACACGCTTTTATTTAACTTAACTTGGTCAATGTATCGCATTTTGTAATCCATGTTTCAGCCTGTTTTTAACCCCTTGAGAGGCGGTGGGATAAAATATATCCCACCTAATTTAAACAAGATTCTCATCCCAGAAACTTTTAGCTAAATTTTATATTTTTATCTTTGGGGAGAAGTTGTTTAACAATTGCTCTTCCTTATTTTAGAATAAATTTTTTTGATTATTCCGGTGAGAATTCAGCATTATAGAGACATTATTGCTTGCCCCTCAAGGGGTTAATGTACTGCAGTTCTAGAAATATGCGTAGTTGTGTGTTCTCGATGACAATAGAATATTTTCCTATTTTCAGAATTTACGTATCCATTAACCCTCTGTCTACCAGAAGGGTCCAATGGACCCGACATGTACATTCAAAATATTTATTCAAACCAGAAATTTCTTCAAAACAAACTAAATTTATAAATCAGACAATAATAAGTTAAATAAACAAATTAAATAGTTTTAAGTAAAAATTCTGGTGTAGAATGTTTTTATAAAACTTGAGTAAAATTTTCGGTAGTTCTAGGGTTAATGGAATAATATAAATTAAATTATGGTTAAATACTGTGAAAAGAATTTAGAAATCGTGAATGCATGGTTTAAAATAGGCTTTTTTCTTTAATGTTGTCATATTTAAAAATATACTGAAAAAATTAATAAATTCACTAGTTTGCCTTTTCTACTAAACATAAATAAAACCGTGATTTTTCCACAATCAGGACTCACGCAAATTCACATGCTACACCGGAAATATTTTGAAACAACATGAATTTCAGCCATGAAATTAGGCGTTATTTTAAAGAAGATATTGAAATTATGAAGCGAGTTTTTAAGAAAAATCCCATAAGTTCAATTTTTACTTTTATACTCATATATTTCTGCTGTTACCATTTGTTTATAAAGATATCCTACTAAAAAGAATGACAAACACTGTGCCAGAAAACAGCGTTATTCATAGAGTTAGCATCGGGCGTGTTATACAGGGTAAGTCAAAATGAATATAGCGATTACAATCGGCTATAACTATTTAACAGAAAACAATTTATCGATAAGTTTAACACAGAATGTAGACAGAACTTCCAAATTTTGTGACGTAAAGCACAGGTGCAGTGAAGCGGAAGTCTACGCATGCGCGAGTTGAAATTTCGCAACGACAAGAAACCTGTTCATCGCAGGCATCTCATTAGTTAAAATGGCGAGTCCTGTTCAGAAAGCATTCTGCGTATTAGAATTTAACAAATGTCATTCTGTTATCACAGTGCAGCAAGATGGAGTACCCCCGCACTGGAGTACGGAGGTTCGCACACTTTTAAACCAACATCTTCCAAAGCGTTGGATCGGTCGAAGTGTAGATGCGGACGATGTCTTCTTGCTCTTGGCCACCGAGATCTCCGAACTTGACCCCCTGCGATTTTGTGCTTCCCATGTCCACAACAATTGACGAACTCAAAGTACGCATTTGTAATGCGCTTGTGTCGGTGACTGAACAAATGCTTCAGAATGTATGGCGTGAAATGGACTTCCGCCTAGACATTGTCCGTGTGACCAAGGGATGTCACATAGAGCATCTATGACATATGTATACATAATTTTGAAGTTCTGTCTACATTCTGTGTTAATCTTATTGATAAATTCATTTCCATTAAATAGTTATAGCCATTTGTAATCGCTATATTCATTTTGACTTACCTTGTATTTAATATCTTAATCAGAATATTGCTATGCGTTATACAAATAATTATGAATAATTGAAAAAGAGATTATGCATAAAATAAGTGTTTTCAGTAAAATTTTATTCTATATTGCAATCATAATATTGCTATGCGTTATTCATATAATTATGAACAATTAAAAAAGAGATTATCCATAAAATAAGTGTTTTCAATAAAGTTTTATTCGAAAGGCATTTTTTTTTCAAAAAGGAACTTTGAATGATTCTTCAAATAACTTACTCACAAGCCTCCCTGCAGCCAGACGAACATTCTTCGATCACTTTGTCTGAAATAGTAATAACTGAAACAAAAACAAAAAAAAAAAATAATAGACACAAATAAAAAATTATTGAGTTTAAAACATGACGCAATTGAATTCTGTATAGCCATCCTTATCCATACATAATTGACACACATAGTTGACTCATACATAATTCCTAAAGGTATATACGTAAAAGCCAATTCCAAAAAACGTTTTAAATATCATTTTTCATCACATAAATGTTTTTTTAATGCAAAACAGTAATTATTTTAATTTGCTTGTGAACTTGAATTTTTAAGCACTGTAAATGATATTTCGCAAATGTTTTCCATGCTCCAACAAGAAAAAGAATAAAAAGTTTATTTTTCTACGTCCAAAACGGACCGTTGTTAGAGTCTATAAGTATATATAGTGGAAATCTACAAACGAAACAGTATCCAAAAATTAGATTTTCAACAGAGGGCGCTAGCATCTTGTCTCTTGCTACGAATGAGCAGAAATTCAATGTGTTTTTTAGATGTTTATGATGTAATCTAAACTAGTGGAAACTCCTTTTTGAAAGATATACTTTGCGAAAAATAGAATCAAAAATATTTATGACGCGATACATTAGAAATGAACGGAATTCAGGCATACATTAGGTCAGGGTCGGCGAACCTTTTTACACCCGCGTGCTCATTTTTTTTCAAAAAAGATTTTACGTGACCATGACGTGCCAAGCACCAAAAAATAATTTAGTGGATCAAAATTTCTAGATTTTATTCACTGAGATTTAAAAATATGGGACAATATACACCTAATAATTCGACTAACACATATTGTAAAGTAATAAAATGGTGAATGTGATGTCGGTTATGCTAAATATTAAAATGGTGTTCAACCTACTTACTTTTACTAGGATGTAAGCTGATTTCAAGTTATGTAACAAGTGGTTTGGGTTTCTAATATTTAAGATTTTCGTTTCATTTCCCAAAATATTGACAAACAGGAATAAATAGAGCAAACAACTGTGGAAACTACACATTTTATACCAAGTCGCTTTAGTTTCATCCCTATGAGTTTTAGTTATAATGCCTTTTTTGTTTCTTTTTGATATTCTTCCAATCTTCTGTTAATTTGATAACTTATTGAGTCCACATTGAAATAATTTAGAAATTCAATTAGTTGCTTTCCAATAAAAAAAAGAAAAGAAAAGAAAGAAAACCCCAGCTTGTATAAATTTGCGACTTGTTTAACTTAATTTTATTTAGTGTTACGATTTCAGTCAACGCCGTGCCGAAAATATTCTATCGCATGCCATAGGTTCGCCGTCCCTGCATTAGGTCAAAAGCGATTTTATATTCAGAAATTCGAAATTAACAGCAGAAAATTTCGAGTAGTAATTTTATTTTATTTCTGGAGTGTATATCACATTTTTCTTAAATGGTTCTGGTTTACTCCATTCTCCTCCCCCTTCTTCTTTCCTTCATCGAGAAATGTAAAAATGTCAGGTTTCGTAATTTATTCAAATTAATTTATTCGATTTATTTTGAGGTAAATATATTCGCGTATGATAAAGAAGAACGTTTGAAAGTTTTTTTCAGGTACACTAAATCTGCAAAAGTAATCGAATACTGTTCTATTTTAGACGTTTTGGCGAATATTTAGAGTGGTGGCCAAAATTGTGAACATTTTTTTGAAATTTTCATGTTTTATAAATTTGTGTGCGTGAAGAATATAATAAATTTCACTTAAATACAAATATTTATGTATCACATTCAAGGAAATTTAATGTTAAATTTAATAAAATAAACATGATTAAAATAGCAGCTTTACAAAAAAATGTTACGCTTATAAAAAATAAGATCTATCTTTGATTTCATTGCAATTGAAAGTTACACTTACACATTTAATATTTAGAAGGATAGCCCTGGTTTTTTATAACAGCTTCACAGCGTCCTTTCATTGAGAAAACTAGTACTTGGACTTCATCCTTTTTAATCACATGATGCCAAGAATTAATTATAGCTTCCAAAAGTTGTGTTTTATTAGATAGACGCTTTTTTGTACAAGGATTTTCAAATGTCGCAGCTAATTTTCTATAGGTTTCAGATCAGGGCTGTTTCCTAGCCAGGGTAATAATTGTATGCTTTTATTTTTAAATCATTCTTTGCATATTTTTGCCGTATTGCATGGAGCTGAATTCTGTTGACAGATAAATGGTGCTTTATTGAGGAATAGATTCCTGATGGAAGGTATCAATTTTGGTCACAGGACAGTTTCGAATTACTTTTTTGCATTCAGAATGCTATCAATCACTTGAATGCGGCCAACTACATCTGACATACAGGTCCAAATCATGACATTTGTGGGGTTTTTTTGTAGTTGCTTCAGTGCAATCAGGATGCAGCTCTTTCCCCGCTCTAAGTGTTCTACATTTTCGCCCATCACTACCAAAGAGCGATGTTTTACTCTCATCTCTCCAGATTATTTGCTTCCACTGATTTTCTGACCCATTAATGTGTTATTTTGCACACTGAACACGTTTCTTGCGTTGCTGAAAATTAAAAAATGGTATTTTCTTCGGAATTCTACCTTGCAATCCAAAACCTGCTAATCTTCTCCCTATTGTTCTTGAACTAACTGAAATACCCATTGCATTATTTTCACAGCATGTGATGAAATTCTTCTGTGCTTGAGGCATATCCTTTTTATCTTTCTATCGTCAGAAGCACTTGTGCATTTTTTTCGGCTTGATCTGTCCTTATATATCACTGATTATTTTCTTCATAACGTAAATACAACTTTCGTACGCCAGATAAAGTGACTGATCCACTAACCTGTCTTGCAATTTCAGCATAAGAGAGACCATTTTCTCTCAATATGATAATCCTGCATCTTTTTGTAGGTATCCAATCAGTTCTCGTTGTTGATGACACTGTTTTAAATGATTTGCATTAAGAAAAATAATAGAAATATATATAAAAAAATACTATATTTAGTCACACTATTATTCAACCTTCTGAAAAAATCATTCCGGTAAAATACTGCTTTTACAAATCAAAACAGTTTAGTTATTGACATTTGATTGTTTCTCAGAACAGTCATTGTGATTGGCTAGGAAGTTTTTATTACAATCACTTCAGCGTTCTAATTGTGTTTGTATTTTAGACTAAAGTAAGTGTAACCTTTTTTGTAATGCAGATATTTTAATTCTGGTTTTTTTAAAATTAAATTTTACATTAACTTTCCTTGAATTTGATATGCAAACATTTGTATTTAAGTGAAAATTAATATATTTTATAAGCACACAAAGTTATAAAATATGTTAATTTCATAAAATGTCCACAATTTTGGCCACAACTGTATATAAATACTGACAATTTCTTCAGGACCTTTAAGAATATAAAGAGCATATGACAAAGCTGGCCTTTGTCGAAAGCATTAAAATCAAAATCATTTGCTTTTAGACCTGTACTGATTCGCGAAAAAGATTGCTTTATATCACCAATTTTTATGTCCTTTTACTAAGTTGTTAAGGCACTATAAACAAGCAGATTTGGAGAAACAGGAATTAACATGATACCTTTTTTAGTAGTATATTGTCGGAAATGCATGCATGCAATACTAAATTTAACCCTTTGCACTCGAAGCCTTTTTGGTAAGCGGAAACGAGCAACTCGACGAGTTTTTTTTTTTTTTTTTTTTTTTTTTTTTTTTTTTTAAGCAAATGCAGAAATTTATTTATTAGAAGAATATATTTATTCATAAACCAAATTGTTGTACATCCAGCGCCTATTAAGTGGTAAGAGAAAATATTTATAAGATATTATAATCGCCGCATTATAATATTTATAGAATAAACGTATGGAACACACACCCCGCAGAAACAATCGAACCAAGAATAGGGCACAACGTCAAAGACATAAATATCTACACAGATAGCTCAAAATTGGAATCAGGAGCTACGGGTTCGGCATTCTTAGCCTTCAAAAATGAACAAAAAATTAAATCGTGGTCAGCACCTTTAAGGAAGTTTAATAGTGTCTTTCAAGCCGAACTACTGGCCATACTACAAGCAGCATATTGGGGCAACAACACAGGGATGGAATACAGCATCCGCTCGGACTGCATGTCAGCCATCCAAACATTAAGCAAACCATTTAACACCACACAACTAGTAAATGATATACAAGAAGCAATTAAACTCTCAAATAATAGGTTCAAAATTAGCTGGGTTAAAGCACATGTGGGCATCCAAGGAAACGAGGATGCCGACGAATTAGCCAAACAAGCAGCAGAAAATAAAATAAAAGAAATTCCATATAACTTAGAAAGGCCAATAACAAACCTTAAAAAAACAATTAAAGAACTAATTATTAAACAGTGGCAGTTCGAGTGGGATTACGGGGACAAGGGCAGGACAACATATCAATACTTCCCAAAAGTAAGTACAAACAGACTAAGGAGTTGTAAATTACTCAGCCAGATATACACGGGTCATGGAGCATTACCAGAATACTTACACAGATTCAAGCGCAAAGATGAGCCAAACTGTGCATGCGGGCAATTGGGAACCCCAAAACACTTTCTAACAGCCTGCCCACTTACACAACCACACCATCTGATTCAAATCACAGCAAACAACGAGCAACTTTGGCATAATCAGCTAGCAAACAATAAACATGTACAAAACAAGGGCAAAGCAGTTATCAGATGGTTAATAGAAAACATAGACTCCATCTCTCAATAAAACATAAAAGAACAAAGCTAAACACACACCATTCCAGCGGACATCGCCACCCCAAACTAACTAACTACCTTATTTTCAGGTTTAATATATATATATATATATATATTAAAAAAAAAAAAAAAAAAAAAAAGGTCCGAGTCTAACTATTAAGTTGACCGCGGCCACAGGTGAAGGAACCTTTTACTTGCAAAAAAAAAAAAAAAAAAAAAAAAAAAAAATCGATTTATCGCACTTTTGAGAGGTGGAAGTCATTTATGATGAACTGATAGCTACGGCTCACTCACACAAACCCAACGAATCATCGGAAGATAGTTAAGTGGATAAGGAAAAGATGTGTTTTAAATGAAACAGAGAAGCCAACTACATGCTAAACCAAGCCAACTACAACAAAGGAGAAATTATAACGATACATCTTGTGAAAACAGTCATCATAAAAAATTGACGGACTAACGGCCATGGAACAAGCCCCACTCCAGTAGTGCACAAGCCTTTTCAAATAGCTCGCAACAATGTTGCATAAATCGTGATAACAGCCATTAGGTTCCAATGGACTGATCGCTATGTGCGCATTCACGTATCAAGGTAACATACAAACAAACGAAAATGAACCTGTTAAGTGATCAAAGCCAACTCAAAGCGTCACAAATTAAAGACCACAAGTCGTCAACCCATCAGCGGCAAGTTCGCAAAGTGACAAAACCTCAAATTTAGACATCCACCATTAATAGTCATAAAGGAAAACAACCTACGATAGAGACAAGCATCTCACGGTATGTGAGAAGCATATATCTAATCAAGGAAAAAGAAAAGACCCACAAGAATATGTCAAAATATTAAAAAGACAACCACCACGACAGTGACCAAATACCAAGACAAGGAAACCTCCTCAAAAGAACAAGTCCACTGGGTGAGATAAGTATATTATACTAGACAAATATAATGAATTATTAAATTAAATGTTAATTTAGGTCAAACCCAACCCCCATAGCTTATGTCTAAGTTACAACCTCAAGCAGCTAGTTCAATTAGAAATTAGTATATTAATCTCACTAGGTCAGCTCGTTAGTCTCTTATCAATTCCCTCCTAGCTAAGTAATAGTATGCCAATTCATAGTTAACTTATCATAAGATAATATAAAAATAATAACAATAATTAATAAATAAAATCTTGATTCTAATATTATAAATGATTAAAATATAAATTCATTTTAAATAGCCAGGCAATATTTAAGTAATCTAAAGTAAATTACTCTAGTTCGTTTAGTATCACCTAGTGCTATAGGATAATATTAAAACAATATATGTAATAAATGATAGTTAAGTAAATAGCTATAAGTAAGTTTTAAGTGTAATAACATGTGCAAGCTAACCCCTTTCCCTTTCAGGTTTTTTTTTTCTTTTTCTTTTTGACTACCGCCTCTTTATTATTCTTAGTTGCACATAGGCTATAGCCTGCACAAGCTACCGGACCCTCTCCAGTAGGAAGTCTACGGAGTCAGTTTCTACGCGGTGAGGTACGGTAGATAGGCCCAGTCTCATCCCCCTGCATCGTCATGTTTGTCTAGCATTTCGGCCCAAAATTAACTTTTGGTGCAACTTGTCTATCTGCGGCGCTCCATTTTTTTTTATTTCTTTTTTTAAATTCTTTTTTATTTATTTATTTTTATTTATTTATTTATTTATTTATTTATTTATTTATTTATTTTTTGCTTCCTCACCCCCTCCAATCCTTTTCCTTATGACAAGTCTGCACCAACAATTCGGCTTCTAAACCCCAGGTCATTCAGAAGTAGTTCGGGCAGCTGTGGCCCAGTTGGCAGAGCATCGAATCCGCAGCTAAGGCCGCGGGATCGAGGCATACTGCTGGCTATAATCCGCCATGTACGCTAATGGCGCCTGGTGCATGTAAAATCCGTCGTGGGTGCAAAGTCCTCCAAGTTACATGTGAATTATACCTCTAGAGGTGCCTTGCCAGGTGAAGGTCTCGTCATCTGATCAAGGTTCTAAATTACGAGACCAACATGAGTAGCAACGTGCAGTTGCCGAACAACAGGTGATAACGTTAAGTAACCGGCAAAACTTAGTATACACAAACGAGCAGTAGGCACTGCAAATAGGATGACGATCGAGGCAATGATGTCAGGTTTATTGCCGCTTCGCGGCGGTTAGGCGGTCTTTCGCCCCGATGCCAGGTACTAAACCCGTTAAGCTGGGGCATCCCGGCAGGTAGGGGCCTGGTCATCGGTTAGAAAGAAAGAAAGAGCTGCCGCAGTGTATTGAGTGGTGTGTGAGGCAAATCACACACTGAACAGAAAAGCGTCAGTCAAGAGACATTTCACCCTGATAACAAAGAAGAAACCGGTTTGAATACTACAACTTGTCGCTTGTCTTGCGTTTTTGTCTGCTTGTTCACCGCCCCCTGAATACTAGGGCTGAGCGCTGACACAAAGATGGCGGCTGTCGAAGGCGGATTTTTTTTCAGCGTGTGTACGGTCCCTTAAATATTCGTACCAATAATTTTTAAAAGATTTCCCGCTTTACTTTTCTGAGATTAAACAAGTCAAACAAATCTTTAATAAAATACCGGTGTCAAAATTTAAGGGACCGTACATTCGTCTAAAAAAAAATCCGCCTTCGGCAGCCGCCATTTTTGTTTCAACGCTCAGGCCTAGTATTCAGGGGGCGGTAGCTTGTCTGCTCAGTGTGTGATATGCCTGAGTGACCTCTGGAGTGCAAAGGATAAAATTTGCATCATATTGAAGCAATATTTGCCATAAATGAACTATGGAACCAACAGATATAAAAAACTACATTTAGAATTTCGAAAAATTTTAATGACATTTTCGATACTCTGCCGGGCTGCATTCAGTGCAGGAATGTGCTGACAGCAGTTTATACTGCCCTAGTCTAAATTTTTATCGTAGGAATAGGCAATAAACGATAAAGTATCTGTGATCGTTTTATGAAGATGAATCTGAATATTTTGAAATATGTTAACCCTCTCGCTGCGCAACCCGAGTTATTCTCGGGCATGCATTTTCCCGTCAAATTAATACTATTTGGTTGTTCCCACCAGTTATTTTTTAGCGAAAACTTTGACTGATTTAATCAGGACACCCCCCCCCCTCCCGATTACGATAGTCAAAAATTTCTGCTTTAAAAAACGGTGATAAACGATTAAAAAATCTGTAAAAGACGCTCATCCCGAAGAATTACTTGCGCAGCGAGAGGGTTAATAGCAAAAATTATATATATTTTTTTAATCTAAATATGGAATAAAATAGTCCAGGTTTATTATTGCATTAAAAGAATAATTTTGAACATTTAAAATAATCAAATTACATAATGATTTAATTTATTTAATTTTAATCAATGAAGTTACGCTCAAAATTATTGAATATGTAATACGTGAATTATGACATTGCTATCGAAGTGTAGTACCAAGATTGTGAAAAATGTCAAAGCCGGGAATCAAACCCGGAACCCTTGGAATAGCGCTCCCAATACTCTACCATTTAAGTTATTAGGTCGATACCCAGCTTAGCATTTCCCACATATGTTGGTGAGGCTGCAACTGCAGCGCAAGATGATAATAGTCTTTATGAGCACACAATCCAGCGGCGAAACATGAGACACAAACAAACCCAGCATCGGTGAACACGTTTATAATTTTAATTAATTTTTCAATTAATTTTTAGCAGTGAAATTAGGCTCCAAATTATTCAATACATAATAGGGGATTTTATCACATTGCTAACGGCTTAAATGGTAGAGCACATTGAGCGCTATTCCAAGGGTTCCGGATTCGATCTGCGGCTTGGATATTTTTCACACTGTTGGTTCTACGCTTCGTTAATTCACATAAATTACATAAATTCACATAAATATGTTCACCGATGCTGAGTTTGTTTGTGCCTCATGTTTCGCCGGAGGATTGTGTTTTCATGAAGACTATTCCATTTTGTGCAGCCTCACCAACATATATGGGAAATGCTAAGCTGGGAATCGTCTTCGTAGCTTAAATGATAGATCACTTGGAGCGCTATTCCAAGGGTTCCGGGTTCGATTCCCGGATTGGACATGTTTCACATTGTTGGTTCTACTCTTCATTAGCATTGTGATAATTCACGTACTATATATTCAATTTAATTAATGTTTTTCTTGTATGGGCATATTATATTTATATTTTAGCAACTTACTTTCCGAACATATAGGAAAACGATGGGGATAAGTGATGCTTTGCCCCACACAACTATAACTTTCCATCATTTTTTCAATCTTGCATAATTCTATACAGTCCTAGAAAAATCAACACAAATCTAAATCATCCAAAAATGATTAAAATTAAAATATTATTTATATATTTTTAAAAATCTCAGTTTATTTAAATGTTATTTACAGCTATTAGCAACAAAGCTTTGTGACACCTATTTATTTTACAACGGAGGGTTTTTTTTTTTTTTTTTTTTTTTTTTTTTTTTTTTTTTTATCGTGTCTATACCGTGGGGCGAAAAAAAAATTATTATTTTTTAATTAAAAACGGGTAGGTGCCAAAATTTGCCTTTATACTAGTACATCATATGCGTGCAATATTACCGCTGAATAAAAATGGCTTGAGCCTGCGATTTTCGTCCAAAATTCGAAATTTTGGGTGGAAGTTGACATTTTTTCAAAAAAATTAAAAAAATCCTATAGAGCTTGTTATTATTTAAAAGTGTTATTTAAACCTTTATTTTTAATGACTTAACATATTTAAACGATAAAACGATATATTTGTTCTGTATAACTGGAGCAAAACTGACAACTTTTGGTAAAAAAGACGTTGCCACTCTGTTGTGTCATACAACTAATTGTTGTTTAGAATACAGCTCTTACAGAGTTGCTTTCAAATCTACCCAGGAGGTATCACGTGGAGGTAGCTGCATTTCATGACACAAAAGTGCATAACTCGACCACCCTTCCATTAGAGCACAATGTTTTATTTATACAGTGAATTGTGATATTTTATCAATGACTGGCATAAGTTTTTTATGTATCAACCTTGTCCATCTCTTCTTTGTATCCACAGACGTTGGATGATGCTGCTGTGATACTCGTTCACGTATATTTCTACTGCTTGTTTATGATAAGGTAAGCAGAGTAATGCAGTGGAATTAATGGAATCTATTCAGTTGCCTAATATCGTCACCAATATTCCATCCAGTTACTGCATAGTGATTGGGAGTTCTGTTCCTACAACATTTTGCAGCATTTAGGTACTTAATCTTTGAGTATGCCATCATTTACTCTACCTATTGAATTTTTTATATGTTGATAAGCTTGTTTTTTAATGTGATGGCGATCGTCAGAGAGCATTGCAGTAAGAATTTAATCTCGATGTGAAAAGAAACCATTGCCCTAAATAAATTTTTGTAGTATTTATTTTTTGCGTTTTCTGTGATGTTTAGTAGCCGAGTAATTTCCCATAAGTTTTTAGATCAATTTTTTAGATGTGGATTACATTTGGTGTAAACCATCCTGCGGCATCAACTTGGATTACATACTTTGCGAGTGAACCTACAGACGCTGAAGGTCAATCAGTGCTTATGCAAAGGCGAATAATTGTATTCGTCTTTGTGAGACACCTTGCGTAGGGCAAGCTTCTTGGGTTCCTATTCGCTTGTTCTTCTAAGCACTATCTACAAGAAATAACTTTGTAAATGTCTAGCAGATTATTTCTGGTATGTGCTGAGTACTCTTTTCTCGATTTCAGGAAATAATGTTTGGAAATTACGCTCTATGGCTTCAAAAATTGAAATAAGAAGGGAATAGCACGTGGACAAAGATTTTCCTATTGGTGCGGCGAATCCCTGTGGGTTAGAATCTAATTTTTGCCAAAGATCTTGTCTAATAAATGATGCAGAGGGAATTCACTGGACTTGGAGGTGGCATATGATCCGTTGTAATGGTTCATTCTAAACATGTCCCTCGCTGAACGGATCACAACGATGAACAGAATTATCCACCTTCAAATGAGCATTCACTGCCCAACAGAGTCTCTACGTTCACTCAAAAAGTACTATGTAATCCAAATTTGGCCCCAGGATAGATTACAATCAAATGTAATCCACAGCTAAAGAAGGGATCTAAAAGCTCATGGAAAGTTACTCGGCTACTAAACAGCACACAACATGGAATAAAACAAATACTAAAAATGTTATTTAGGACAATGATTGTTTTGCATACGAAGAGGAAATTCTTATTTCAATGCTCTCTGACGATCGCCATCACATTAAACAACTAGCTGCTCGGCACATAATAGTTGAAAGATGACAGTAAATGATGGCATACACAAATCTGAAATATCGACAATCAGCTTTGAAGCGGATAATTATATAAATCTAATTCATTGAAGAAGTGTTGTGGTAACAGAACCCCTAATCAATATGCATTTATCGGGTGCAATCTTACTGAAGATAATAGACGGCTGAATATATTACATTAATATCATCCGCACTGCATTACACTGTTTGTCTTCTCTTACACAAGCAGTAGAAAAATACGTAAAGGAGATCACAGCAGCAGCATCATAAGTCTGTGGATCCAAAGAAGAGATGTACTAGGTTGATACATAGAAAACTTATGCCAGTCTTTGGTAAAAAATCACAATTCAATGTATAAATAAAACATTGAGTTCAGATGGTAGGGTGGTCGAGCTATACACTGTTGTGATATGAAATGCATTCACCTCCACGTGGTACCTCCCGGGAAGTTTTGAAAGTGACTAGGTAAGAGCTGTATTCTAAACAACAATTAGTTGCATGACACAACAGAGTGGCAACGCCTTTTTTTCATCAACAGTTGTCAGTTTAGTTTCAGTTATACAGAGCAAAGATATCGTTTTATCGTTTAAATATGTTACGTCATTAATAATAAGGGTGTAAATAACACTTTTAAATAATAACCATCTCTGTAGAAAATTTTTAATTTTTTTTTTTTTAAATGTTAAATTTTACCCAAAATTTTGACTTTTGGACCAAAAGCGCAGACTCAAGCCATTTTTTCTTCAGCGGTAATATTGCACGCAGATGATGTACTAGTATAAAGGCAACTTTTGGCACCTACCCGTTTTTCATTTTAAAAAAATAATTTTTTTCGCTCCACCCTAGTGTCTAGGCAACTTTTGGACGATTTTCAAAACCCGTTTTTCATTTTAAAAAAATAATTTTTTTCGCTCCACCCTAATGTCTAGGCAACTTTTGGACGATTTTCAAAATACCGGTTGCTTTAATTACTGTTCACAGATCACAATTAAAAATTTCATAATTTTTTATTTTAACCCTTAATTGACCAATGCACTCTTATCGAATTTATTCGCTTAGCACCACTTTTTTTAACAAACTCTTTTACTTGTTCTTTGACAACATGCGACAGAGAAATTTATTGTTAAATATAGTGGCGTGAATATATTATAAAAATAGAACCATGTATTTAAAGCTAACATCCGCTAAGGGTTAAATCATCAAATAGGAACGAAATGAAACTGTTTTTTTTTTTAATTCTAGTTCAATTTAGTATATTTTTAAATAATTTTCAAGCATTAATCTTTTAATCAGCTCAACAACGAAAATTTATTTGCTGACAGGAAGTTAGTGCAATAGTTACCACAACTGTTATTTCATTGTCGTGAGTAAATTAAAGCAAAAAAAAAAAAAAAAAAAAAAAAAAGCGTGTTAACTAAGATATTAACCATTAATGCAGAATCTTAATACTGAATTTCATTTGTAAAAAAACTTGATTTATTTTTTGTTCAACATAACATTAATATAATGTTAAGTTAAAATGCTTATAAGGTATGTTATTTATATCGTTATGCATACGATAATAGTTATTTCTATGTAAAAACTGTTTAAGAGAGAAAATTAAATTTGAAAGAATTTATAACTGTTAAAATATTATCCACATTTTTCTAACGAGTACTTCCGGTATGAGCCTCGAGCTTTGATCAGGTGAGAATTTTCCGGTTCGCGCAGGCTCAGATTACAAACATTCACACTCGGTGCCTCTAACTCTAAAATTAAAACCCGCTTTGAAGCAATGGTTGTTATGGAAACGACTTCTTGTGAAAATGCGTTTTTCTTCGTGATGGGTTTTTTCACCATATCTCGTATTTAAATTGTTATAAGTCAAGAACCGTTAAATATAAATGGTAAATATAAATGGTAAAATATAAATGGTAAAATATAACTTGGAACGTGTCTTTTTCAATTGTTTTACTTTAATTCTGATTCAGAAAATTAAAAAAAACATATTTACTTTTGAAAATATGATTTTCTTTAAAAAAATTGCATATTTTTTTTAATTTTTACTATAAATATTTTTAATTTCTATTTAAATTAATATTTTTAAAAAGGCTGAATAAAAAAAAAACTTATATATTTCTGTTTATTAAAATGAAAAAATGAAATGCTACAAATAATATTTCGAGTTATAACGATTTTAAGTTAACCCACTTTTTTAATAAATTTTAAATTTAAAAAATGAAAAGTTTTATCATGTGATTTTGCTTACAAAAGGTACGGTTAACCACCACAAAAAATATTCAAAATTTTAACTCAATAAACAAAAATTATTTTATAATGTGTCCCAAACCCCCTTAAAGTGTAACATAAATGAACGATATTCCTCGAATTTAAGGATGTTAGGTTTGCTCATTATTCTGGCATCAAAGTTTTAAATGATATAAAAATTTCTATTAATCTATATTATTTCTATTATTCTACAATCTACATTAAAATTTTTAATAATATTCATTTTAAACAATTTGATTTTTAGAATTACATATAAAATATTTTCGGAAATAGTATTAAAATGGTAATATCTCGGGGAAGGGTGAAGAATTCTTATTAGCATTACTTATAGACCGCGTGACGGTTGCAAAAGCCATCATCTCATCGAGTTCACGTCTGAAATTCTACGATTAGTTAAAATTTGATTTGCATATTAAAATGCAACTGGGCTGCCAAGTCATATCTTGGTGGAAAACACTTGCAAACCCGATTTCTGCGGTTTATTATTGTGGTTTACTATCGTGCTTTCCAGCACCCAAAGGTATGAAAACATGGAGAACTGTCTGCAGGAAAACACAATGGGAAATATATTAATTAACCACTAAAATTCGTTTTGGGGGTGGTTTACACCAAGATATGACTTGACAGACCAATTGCATTTTAATATGCTGGTTATGTTTTAACTAATCTTGTATTTTCATCCGTGAACTCGATGAGGGGATGGCTTGTGCAGCCTCCACCGCCCAGTCTATTAGTATAAATTGAAATCCTGCAATATTTCTTTGCAGGTATAGACAACAAGACACAGTTGTAACTCTGCATGAGAATAATCTTAAGGTCTGCATTAACTTTAAAATCATGTGTAATAAATGGGAATTTGGTAATCAAATAAACTTTGCTAGGAATTTCACCTTTTTTGTGATTGGACCGCGCCCTCCATTTTCTTTCCACTTCTTCAGATAATCAAAACAGTGAGTATTGTAGGGTGGTGGCAAAGTCTGTATTTGTTGCTGCAATTGTTTTGAATATTTCAGACATTATTTTTAAAATGACGTACATCAACAATAACAATTTAACAATTAAAAATATATAGAGGGTGATTCCAAATAACGTGGTCAAAATGCAAATGCAAATCAGGCATACAGAAAAAAAAAAAAAAAAAAATCAAAAATCATATAGGAACAGGGGGTTGCAAACGTCATCTTGAGCCGCTAGACGGAGTTGCAAATTATACGCAATGTAAGAAGAATAAACAAAAATCATTCTACGTAATTCTATGTATACTGTACTTCCACACATGTTTCACATTTGTGATCTGTAATACTATACTTGAGATGCTCAAAGTGTTTGTCAGACACCCGGAGACATGTATTACATCCACGATAAATGGGTTGGTGCATCTTCTCAAACATATCAGGTGTATCTTGAACACATACTGCTGCCGAAGAAATTCTTCCTACTAAGTCTTCCAACGAAGAAATAGTTGTTTCGTAATTTAGTCATTTTAAAAACCCATTAAGACAAAATCTGCTGGAAAGAAATCAGGTGATCGTAGTTACCTTTTAGTGGCCTCAGATGACGTTTGCAACCCCATAATCCCATGTGATTTTTTATTTTTTTTGTATGTCGATTTTTCCCTTTCATTTTGGCCATGTTATTTTGAACCACCTGTATGTGTATATATATATATATATAACCATTATATAATAGAAAATTCATCATCATTTTTTAAAATTAAAATTAATAAATTGAGTATCAATATATTACACTTACTTTATCCATAATAAATCTGGATCAATTATTATCAATTTAACTAATCATTAATAATTTTTTTAAATAAACCTATATCCTAATCACCAATATATGAAGTATTAAAAAATTAAAACATTCAAAATTGGCGAAAGGATAAACAACAGGAAGGCGAATTCATAAAAAAAAGATCAAGTAAATAAAGAAATATATGTAAAAAATCATAAATGTTTGAAATATTTTGTAAAACTATTTGTAACTAAAACAATTTAACCAATTAAAAAAGACCTGAAATAATGAATCATTGTCAGCATCAACAAATCCTTTGCACGAAATGTATGATCTCAAAATTGAAAATTCTTTAATTCAAAAAGAAAAACTGCAAAATGAACTTAAAATGAGAGAACAATTATGAATAAATTTGGAACTAATGATTCGTAACTCGTTTTCAAGGTCAATATTACGTAATCATTAGTAAAAAATATACTATATATATTTATTGTGAAATTTGTTTATTTTATTTTTATTTAATATTCTTGGAGAATCTCTGTAACAGATATCAGGCGTTGTGTTGATGAAGGGAAAAGTTGTAAAAGGCAAGCTTCGATCATTTTTCAGTTTAAATATGCACATCTACAGTGGTGGAAAATTGGCGCAGAGGAGGAGCCTATTGACACCGCTAATTTTTTATTTTATTACTCACCTTAATAAGAACTCGGAAATTATGTCATTAGATCAGCCGCAAAATACTACTAAAATTTAGTGGTGTCGATAGACTCCGCCTCTGCGCCAATTTTCCACTACTGCATCTAACATCAGTATCACTCTGACCGTATGTTTCATACAGCGAGTTACAAAGCATTAGAGGCGAACCTAGGTGTTCCCTTCTGAGCAAGATAGCACAAGTCACTAGCGTCTTTAAAGTCATGTTTAAACAAGTAAAAAACATTATGTATAAGGCATAGATCATTAATCATTATCCAACATTATTATGATATTAAAAAGAAAATTCCATGATTTCGAACAATGAAATGAGATAGCTAAATATATAATTAAAAAAACATCTATAACTCAGTTAAAAATTCATTTTTATCTGTTACCGTCTATAGCCAATAATGCATGCAATTTTTTTCATACAGTCTTGAATATTACCTACGCGATTCAGAAACATTAAATAAAGGAGTGACAGATAACTACGTTAAGAAATGCATACTACAGCTGAAACGCACTTCCAGTAAGTATCGATTGGATTCCTGTAAATGAATTCTTTTGTGTGTCTATGTAATTGATCGATAAATGCTACACACTGCATAATATATAAGAAACATACTGTAATGAACCTCACTGATGCATATAACTTTCATTATGTCTAAAATAGAGTATCATCGTTGAAAAACTCTGCAAATATTTTCTCCCATAGATCATAATGTAATAGAAATGTTTGTGCGTTCCTCTAAAGGGACAATAAAATTTATGTACTATATATTCTAATGAAAAAATGTTGTAATGCACCTCAGTGACACATATTAATTTCATAAGGTTTGAAGTATTGTAACATCATTTAAATGCACCGCGAACGACTTCCTTGTCATCAAATTAATCATCATCAAGTTAATTTCTTAAACTGTAATTTTCATTCTTTTTTTGCGAATACCAAATTTTAGTACCTTTCTTTTTTTACGATTGCATTTTTTAATAACGTACGGACAAAAGGAAAATATACCTAAGGAAGACACGAGAAAGATATAATTGTTGCACTCAAAAATCATGTTAATATATGCAAAATACCTACTTCTACTTTAAGCAGAAAATGGTAAACATTCTGCTGAATTTACTATTGTGCCGTACCTCTGCTCAGCTTCGCGTGGGGCTGGGCGCTTTTTTATTTTTCCTCATTTTTTATTGAAGGTAAAAATTCTTAATAGATTTCGTCTAACAAATTATAACGTACTCTGTACTTCGATGGTATTTCAAAGGATATTATCGTAAAAAAAATATATATATGACTCATTCAAACGTAATACATTTATATTAATTCCTCAAAGATTAAATTAGGCTTTTTAATAAATGAGGGCATACTTCTTCATACAGTAAACTTCCAAAAAATTATATAGTACTGGAGAAAAGTTTAAGATCACATGCTAATTTTGTTGTTTTAAATACAATTCCGAAAACAGTTATATATCTTGAGTTTAGACGTATATATCTGAAATGATATGCAAAGTTAATTCTATTGTAAATGTAAAAAAATATTTTTATCTACAAATGTTAAAATTTTGCAGAATTAACAAATGGAAATAAGTTTAGGACCACTAGCTTCTTTTTAATTTAACGTGACCAGATGACGTCATAATAGTAGTTGTTTATGCAGGATTCATCTCTGATGATGTTTATAGATTAGTAGTCGCTAGATTTGAAGTTTTGGGATACACAACTACTTCTTTGGAGTTTTGAACTTGTGAAAAAATTGACTGGAGCAAAAAAAAGCGATGGTAATCAGGGTATGGTAATCAGGAATAAAATCAGGGCTTTTTGCGATTGCGGGCTGATTGAAAGTGAAATTGCCTTAAAAATAAATAAATTAAAAACCGTTGTGCACAATTTTCTTCATGATGCTTTGAACTATGCAAGAAACTGAAAAAACCGGATGGTACCAAAATTCTCATCCCGGGGTAAACGTAACGTTATTAGAAAAACGGTTCAAGATTGTGCCTATTCTGCTATTATAAAATCTGCTCTAAAACTCTGACGAACGTCTAGAACAGCTAAAATTTGTTAAAAGTTGCTAAATGCATGAAATATGTTTCATCCAAAGCTCCACCAAAACTACAAAAGCATTATATCGATACAATACTAAAATTCGCCTCGTACAATATCTAAAAATTCAATCTATGGTGAAAATTGAGTTATACCGAAAAAAAAAATCCCTTAATGGAGCAGATGGTTTCCGATATTATTGGCACCATTTACGAAGTGAGTCACATCCAATGTCCCCATATTGTTGATTGTCACTACTTTTTTGAAATAGGCCTATTTAGAAATAGATCAAAAATTCTGAAAAATAAGGCGAATTATACTATTATTAAGTGGAGACATTCAAATAATACCAATTAAAAAGTCCCCACTCTGGCAACAAGATATCGATAAAGCAGATATCGTCGGTACCATTGCAAAATGTCCAATATGAGAACAGCGTTGCCAGTGAACTACTTTTTTAAAATTCAGATTTTTTGATTGGCACCACATTTTTGAAATAGTAATATTAACCGTATTTAATGACATATTAATTAGGGTGAAAACAAGGGGAATTTTACCATTTCAGAAAAATGGTGCCAATCAAGAAATCTGAATTTTTTTTTTTTTTTTTTTTTTTAAGTAGCTCACTGGCAACACTGTTTTAATATTGGATAGCCTGACATGGTATCGACGATATCTGCTTTCAAGATGTGTGCAAGGAGGTGGCTAAGTGATGATTTGGGCAGGCTCTAATGAAAAATGAAAAGTAATTTCGGTTTTCACGAAGATATATAATTAAATATTTTAGAAAAAATATAAATTTTCAGGAAAAGATTGAAAACATAAATGTAATCTCTCTATTCTAAAAAAAAGTAACTACCGCTGTCACCGCCGCCGCCGCCGGTTTTGAATTTTTTGTGACCGGAGGTCTTTCTTCGTTAATATTAAGAAAAATAATGCATACAAAAATATGAAAATCGGTAGTATTATACAGAAATGTTTGATAAACACGCTGATGCAGACAGTTTTCAGATCGAAGAATTATTTTAAGAGATATTTAATGCTAAAGTTGGACAAAATCGTTCCACTAAAAAAGTTTTATGGGAGCAAAAACTGTTCATAGGAATTTAATCATTTTTAGATCATTTTATGCGTTAGAATTTGCCGGAGTGCAGATTGCATTATTATTTTTTTATTTTGACTCATTTTTTGAGGTTTTATTTCTATTTTAAATTCAGATTTTCAGCATTTCTAGAGATATTTTTAACAGATTTTAGAAAGTGATATTAATTTAAACTGTTGCCAACTGTATAAACAGCGGAAACAATAATGTTTGCTTAAAAAAAAAAAAATATTTATACGTGTAAATAAATTAAAAATTTATTTACACGTGACTATTATAAACAGAAAAAAAAACCATTTGGAATTAGAATTAAATAATTATGTACAAAAAGCAAGAACTTATTAAAAATTACGTCATAAAAACTATAATTACACGTGAATTTTAAGGGAGAAAGGAATTTGTAAAACAATAAATTTATTAACATGCGTTAGAAGTCTTAAATAGGAGAAATTACGTCATATTTACGTCACATTATAGTTATTACATAAAATGAACACAAAATAATATTGCAAAACGGTTTAAATTTAGAAATTGCGCTAGACATTTATTTGATATTTTAAGAGGATATTTTTCAACTATTTTTGTTAGGAAAGCGCAAGTAATATTTCATTTCTAACAGAAGTATTTTCACGTGAATATCAAAAAGAGAAATAATAGTTTGGTCAAAATTACGTCAGATTAAAAACGATTAATTTAAAATGTCTCATTTAAAAGAACTTTCTTTTCACTTTGTTAAAAAATACCAAGAGACAAAGACTCTGTTTACTTAATTCCTTTTATATTAGCTTATTTTGAAATGTTGTTACACGTGTCTACGTCATCAAGTTATTTTTATTTCGACGTTTTATTTGTATTTTTATTAATGTTGTACTAATTTATTTGTTTTTTCGTTATTTAAAATAAAAATTATGTCAATTTGTATAATTTGGCGAGTGGTTTGGCGATTTATATAATTTGGTGAAATTGGTCGACGGGATAATCAAGTAGTACCGCAACGGATTTGGCGGTAAAATTCCCCAATCAAAGAGAAATGAATAGAAATCCGTTTATAGAGAGATCGCCACTGTTTTTTGAATTATAATTCAATCTTTCGAAATATTTTTAAAGCCGATCAAATTAGCGTGCATTTAGAGTCTAAGGTTGGCGAGGGGGTTGGCGAGCGTAGCTCGTAGGGGGCCGAGCCCCCTAGTGTATCAGGAAAATATAAAAAAGTTCAAAACTGCAGAAGTGATAATTCTCCGTAAGAACTTGAAACGTGTCAAAAAGATAAAATTAATAATAAAAAAAAGGCACATGGTTCGATCCCACCCTCAACTCTAGGATAGCGAAAGTGCACGATACCTTGGCGCTACGTACAAAATGGCAAACTTATGGGTGTGAAACCTATGGTGAACATTAATCCCCAATTTCTCAAAAACGAAGGCCCAGTTCCAGAAGACATTTCACAAGAGTAATTAAGAACACACCTTTACAACATACTTTAAAATAATCAAAATCCGTGCGCACCATGTTTCGTTATCTCCTTATAAGTTATAAATTACATTGGAATTCATTGCGCCATTTATGAGAAATCTCGTCAATTTTTTTGTCAGATTTCATTGTAAAAAAACTGTAACGTTACTGCATAAAATTGGTGGTAGCATTACTGCCTCCATTTTATTGAGTATTTTACGCGATATAATTAGTGTTACGTTACACTAATGTGTAATATTACACCAGTTATATCAGTTTAAATTACACCATTATATAAGTTAAATTATTCTATAAAATTGGAGATAGCATGTGGCCTGTGACTTTATGGAGTAACGTTACACACATATTTCACAGCGTGGAGTAGATACAAAGGAAACTTCGCTCGCCTTGAGTTTTCTCCGCTACTATAGCATTAAATATCATTACTCAAATGACGCGAAATATAAATACAGTAAAACCTCCCTGAAAGACCACCTCTCATAAAGACCATTTATTTATGGTCTATAATTTTTGGCTTTAGGCTCAATGTTAATTTTCCTCCATTAAAGGACCACTATTTCCCGTCTCCTTACTTGAAATACCACTTTTCAACTTTTCAGTCGAAGAGTAGGATTACTTTCCTTTGCATGGGAAATCTCAAATATTCCACTTCTCTCCGAAAAACACGTGCAGCTAAGTCTACTTCCTCAGATCTGACGAATCCAGGTAATCTCTTCCCCTTCGTTTTGGATGAGTAAAAGCTGAATCTAGTGCATTACAGCATTTAATCTCACTATGTTTAAGGAGGAAAAGTTGGTGTTGTTGGCAGAAGGGCTATTTTCCCTTTCCTGGACATCGTCGAGTAACAGACATCTGTAAAGTGCAGCAGTTTTTTCCTAGAGGAAGAGTGAGGCGTAGTCCGGATTGCAGCTTATCTCAAATCTGTTGCATTTCGTGGAAATTTTGCAACTTGTTGTTATCACCCCAGTTTTGTTTAACAGTGGAAGTTATAACACAGTGCAAATTCGCATCGAAATGCATACGTGTTTTTCTTGCTGTGTGCTTTGTATACGAATTTAGATGACATCTAAAAGAACTTTGGAAAGCAAAGTGAGAAAAAATTGTTAATGAGAAATTGTTAAAATCAAAGCAAACTGCAAACAGTTCTTTCTTTAAAGCCTTTCTTTATAGACATGAAATATAATAAAATAAATCAATAACAATTTTCTTTGTTTAATTATTTCATGAAACTTTGCTTTACCCATCACCTCCATTCAGAGACCACCTCTCTGAAAGATTATTTTTTATGGTCTAATGGGTGGTCTCCTTAGAGAGGTTTCACTGTAATTGTTTTAACCCCTTAACTGATTTGCCCTTTTGGATATCACTTAATTTTAACTGTAATCTTTGGTTTGTTAAATGGCATAACTTTTTCGATTGTATAAAGCGAAATATTTTAGTAAACAAAAAGTGGTGCCGAGTCCTTATTATTTAATTTAGTGTGTCAGAAAAGAAATTAACCAGTTAAGGGGTTATACATTCAAATTTCAAAATTGCTCAAACAGGCAGTTTCATTTTCTTTGCACAAATATTTAACTTTTCATTACCATTGTAAAAGAAAATGTGTACTGAAAACCAGCATTTAGAGAGATTCCTTCAGATATAGGGTTTGCTAATTGGCGAGGATCGTGAACGTGCACATAAAACTGAACATTATCATCGTTATCCATTAGTTGTTCTGGAACCGCCTTAATCTTGACGAAGTAATCTTAAAAACAGAGAAAAAAATATTTTTTAATCATTAAAACATTTTATAATATTAAGGGAAGACACGACTGATGAGCCACGCCCACTCACATCAATTTTACGCTAACATTTTATACTGGTTTCTATTGTGTTCTTCTATGCCCCAATATATTTTTAAATACATTTTATAGTGTGCATATGTTGTTAATGTATGTTGTTCTATCTCTTACTCAAGGAAGTAAAAAAGTATGCTTCTTTTAAAAAAAAAAAAAAAAAAGTGGTGCCAACCGAATTAAGTTTCTGTAACAGACGATCGTTCCGAAGTCAGGTGGGAAGTTACATAAAACCGATAAGGGTTAAAACATTACCTCATTTATTATATGTAACTAAATTTTATCTAAGTGTTTATAGATACTTTAATCGATAAATGTTCATTCATAGTGTTAGATAAAATTGTGCAAGAAATTTACAAGATAGAAGTATCTAAGTTTTTTGGCTATCCTGAAAAATCGCACTTTTCAGGTAAAAATCTCATTATCTCTTAAAGTACTCGAGCGATTTCAATAATTTTTTTAGTGGTAGAGTATAAATATAACATCATATGTGGCAGACATTTAAAAAGAAATTAATTAGTTTCACAAAAAAAAAAAAAAAAAAAAAAAAAAATCTGAAAAAGGAAAAATTCTGAAATTTGCCATTGCTTTAAAATTAAAAGATTTAGTCGCAAAAAAGAAAAACAAACTATCTGACATATCTCTTGAGCGTAATCCAGTAAATAGTAATTCAAAATTTCATCAAAATTGGTCTAATACACTCATGTCCAAAATTAAGGTCACAAATATAAATTCTGTGAAAACTGTTGAACTATACACTGTGTTGCCACGCAATTTGGCACAGAGGTATATTATAATGGGTGAAAGAACATGGCAACATAAAAATATGGAAAACGTTTTAATTGTGAATTAAGAAACATGGTACATCAAAAAGTGCTACATAATGAATCAGAGATAAAGCATTTATCTCGAGAAAAGTTTGTCTAATATGGAGTGTGACCACCATGCACTGCTATACAAACCTCAAAACGAGCTCTCATACTGTTTATGAGGGTGTCAATAAATGTTTGTGGCAACAAAGCCCATTCTTCCAAAGGCGCGGGTTTTAACTCCTGGCTGGTCCTGGGAGGGGAGGGGGTTACGCTATGCAATGGCACTTCCTAGACCATCCCAAACATGTGCAATAGGATTGAGGCACGGAGACCTCGAGAGATAATTCATACGACCAATATCCTCTTCTTCAAGAAAATCGTCAACAATGTGAACTCTGTGTGGCTTCACATTATCGCCCATAAACATGAAGTCCGGGCATACAGCACGCCGGAACATCTTGACATAGGCTTCAAGGACCTTATCCCTAACACCCGGTGCCCAGTCATGTGTGCCCCTTTCACTTCATCCAACAAGAGAGCCCGGTTGTTGTGGAGCCGAAGACATCAGTCTTGCCACAACAAGAGTAAGGGCGTATTCTTTTCAGTGATGAGTCGAGATTCACCACGCAGAGTTATTCACGTCGAATCTTTATCTGGGGAGAATGGGGAGCTCGCTATCATCCTTCCTACGTAAAAGAAATTGATAGATTTGGTGGCAACGGAATCCTTGTCTGGGGCGGTATAATGTTGGACAGTCGTATATCACTGCAGGTCTTCGTTGCGGGTACTGCCAACGCACATAGCTATAGGGATGAGGTCCTTGAAGTCTATGTGATATTGTTCCGGGGTGCTGTAGGCTCGGGCTTCATGTTTATGGACGATAATGCGAAGCCACACAGAGCTCACATTGTTGATGATTTTCTAGGAGAAGAGAGTATTCGCCATATGAATTGGCCCTCGCAGTCTCCGGACCTCTATCCTATTGAACATGTTTAGGATGGTCTGGGAAGAACCATTGCACAGCGTAACACCCTTCCCAGGACCCACCAGGATTTAAAAGCCGCGCTTTCGGTAGAATGGTCTTTGTTGCCTCAA
This sequence comes from Maratus speciosus, assembly GCA_963932465.1. NCBI lineage: Eukaryota > Metazoa > Arthropoda > Arachnida > Araneae > Salticidae > Maratus > Maratus speciosus. Next base: position 121,379,090 of record OZ010793.1, on the reverse strand, counting down.
ACATTTATTTACACCCTCATAAACAACATGAGGGCTCGTTGTGAGGCTTGTACAGCAGTATACGGTGGTCACACTCCATATTAGACAGACTTTTCCCGAGATAAATGCTTTATCTCTGATTCATGATTTAACACTTTTTGATGTATCCTGTTTCTTAATACACAATTAAAATCTTTTCTATATTGTTATGTTGCTATATTCTTTCTACCATTGTAATATACCCCTGTGCAAAATTTCGTGGCAGCACATTGAATAGTTCATTAGTTTTCACAGATTTTATGTTTGTGACCTTAATTTTGGACATGAGTGTAGTTTGCGAGGAAACAGGTCTCAAAGTTATGCATATTTCTCCTACGATTGCACTCAGTCGTGCCTTTCCTCAATAAAGAACATTCTTTTTAAAACACCAAATAAAATAAACTAAGACAGACTTGAGCACTGTTAACAAATAAAATTTATAAAGAATATACTTAAAAACAATTAAAAATGCAATTTTTAAACGTTTTGCCAAACGACACGCAAGGCATCATCAGTACACAAAATATCCATTGCATTTCAAACGTCAGAACAAATCAAGAACAGTTACAGTTAGTTATTTTAAAAACAAACAATATTCACTAGGGACAGAAAGAGCATCATTCAAAGCCTGCGACCGCAATTGAGTGAACCAAGCCTCAAGGAGCAATCTACCATGGTAGTTGTTGCAACCCGATTTCAAAATACTGGCGTTCTCTTTATTTCCTTGAGGCTTGGCCTCTTTTTATTTCCTTGAGGCTAGGTTCACTGAATTGCGGTCGCAGGCTTTGAATGATGCTCGTTCTGTCCCTAGTGAATAGTGTTTGTTTTTAAAATATCTAACTGTAACTGTTCTTGATTTGTTCTGACGTATGAAATGCAATGGATATTTTTTGTACTGATGATGCCTTGCGTGTTGCTTGGCGAAACGTTTACATATTGTATTTTTAATTGTTTATAAGTATATTCTTTATAAATTTTATTTTTTAACTGTGCTCAAGTCTGTCTTAGTTTATTTTATTTGGTGTTTTAATGGTTTTTAAATTCAGACGTTAAATGTATATGTACTGTAAACATTCTTTTTATTTTTAATAGAGGAAAAGGTGTAAATATGGGCACCCTTTTTTGTTTTTGACTTAAAGTGACTTTCATTTTAATTTTTTTTTTTTTTTGAGCTTCATCAACAACTATAACAAGTTTACTAAATGAGAGGATGCAAATCGATGATTAATATCAATTATTTCAATTCAAAAACGAAGATTTACAAAAAGTTTTCAAAAAAGCACCAAAATAAATGGGATGCAAATATGGGCCCTTTCCAAAAAAGGTCATAAAAACTAGTTTAAAATATTTTAAAACAGGATAAATCAATACTAAATGGTAGAGAATTTATTTATTAGAGAAAAAAAATATTTTCAGAAATCGAAAACATAACTGGCTCTTTCAGCCCGCCTCAATCTAAGTGTGCCTAAATTTGGCTCATACCACATTTAACCCACACTTCTCTGCGAGTGTCTTTCCATCACAAAAGATGCAAGTTGCATCACTCGAGACCGGCCCTGTCCTATCGTTGATAGCCAGTTTCATATCATCATCACTGTCCACAAGGGAAGGGTCAGAATATAAGTCGTATCTTTCGTAGGCCGATTTTTCTTTGAAGGCCGAAGGACTTCAAAGAAAAACCTTCATACCCCTGCCCCCTGCCGTGTCTCTTACTCCGGGGACACTCAAGGATGCCTTCTTGTGAGCACTTTTGTTAAGCGACTTGGTCAACTGATCTTGCACGGGGATCCAGTTATGACGCTGACCTTGCTGCTTTGCGTCCATGAGTAGAGTTTCTCTTGTTCATTTTGGAGACAGGAGGTATGTCGACCCACACAATATTTATGCGGTCTATATCTTATGCGGTTTATAACAGTTGCCAAAACTATTTAAAAAATGTATTCAAATTGCTTTAGTATTTTACATAAATAGTACCAATCGATTAGTAATAACGTCTTCTAATGAACGCTACATTTAACTTTTTCTTAGAGTCATCTACAGATGAAGGTCGAAACAGATGTTAAAGTATAAAAAGTAATTCTCACTTTTGATATCATATTTGGATTAATTAGTAAACCGTTCCTTCGGATACCAAGTTTGCATTCAATTATGTAAGTAGGGGAGGTAGGGGAGGTTTGATATATAGGGAGGGTTGATACATTGACAATTTTTCTCAACAAATGGCATTAACAGCCATTGTAACAGATGTAAAGTCTTCTTTTATTTGCAGAGGTCATCATAAGCTGGACTTAGCAGTGAAGAAATGACAACGTTTTTTTTTCTTTTAAATTTGAGGATTTTTGGAATGTCAATGTAAATTTTTTTAAATATTGATTTTCTTTCATAACTCTAATTATTGTGAGGATAATATCTTTCTTTTTTTTTTTTTTTTTTTTTTTTTGTAACGCACATTGTTAGGGTGAGTTTTCCAGAGAGCAGATTGGCCTTTTGCAACTGCATTTATACAAAGTGATTGAAAATCCAATAAGGCATGATAGGGAGAAATGATACATTAGTGCTGGGGAGAAATGATACACTTGTATATTTGAAATTTAATAGTTTTTTTAAGTGGTAAACTAATATAGGACTGTAATATTCATTATTGTTTTACAGCAAGAGCTACTGAAATTGGATAGAAAGAACAAAGAGACTATTCATAGACATTATGTAGGTTACATAGAAAAGCAGCACGATGATAGATGGTTAGTTCATTTTGCTCGTCATGTAGAAGGAAAAAAGTTTAAATGGGCTGAAAAAGAAGATGTTTCTGTAATTGACGAAGGGCAAATTAAATAAAAAACATTAAATCCACCCGATTTTACTTACCAAAAAGATAGAGTTATTAGTTTTTCTTTTAAAATTTTCAGGGGTGATAGTATGTTTATGAAACTACTTAATTTTAATTCCCAAACGCCATATTGGCCCCAGCATTTTGTAAAATATTTTTCATTTAATATGAAAGTGAAATATAGCCCTTTTCTTATTTGCAATTAAATTTGTTGGCAAATTCCGGTGCCATTCATTTATTCAACACTTTAGCATTGAAAATGCTTTGACCTGAAAGGGTTAAAGAAATCATAAATGTGCTAAATTTATGTTAAATTGTTTGCAAATCAGCAGTATTCACTTCCTTTTTTCTTGCAGAAAGATCTCTAGGGATTTTTTTTTCATTATTTATTTTCCAAAAAGTGTGTTAATAGAATTGTTTAAATAATAGCAATTGTTTAAATATTTTTGTAAAAAACATTTCTGAAACAAAAATATGTCAGTGTCATTCCTTTTTAAATATTACTTAAATATTTCAAGATTTATCATAAAAAATTGTATGACACATAAATTGAATTTCCTGTATTTTTTTTTTCAATTTACATAACAATGTATCAAACCTCTCTTGCTAGTGTATCAATCCTCCCCAGCAATGGGGAGATTTGATACAGTAGTAACCATTCACAATAATTGGAATATATTTTTTGAATGATTATTTTTTAAATTCATAATATTTTTAATAAATGAATAAAAGGTCAATTTATAAGAAATCACGAAAAATTTGTTTAGAAATAGGTTTCTAAGGGTTGTAAAAAATTAGTAAAAAAAAGTGTATCATACCTCCACTACCTCCCCTACTTTAGTAATCTTTGCGTATTTAATTCTTTGGAACTCCTAATGATAATAGTTAAAAACTCTTATGATACTCATCAGCGTACATATAAATAAAAACTATATTAAAAACACATTACAAAGTAATCCCAACGTTTCATGCTCTTTCTAATGAGCCATCGCCAGGGGAGAGAGTTCTTGACATCTACGAAGCAAAGTTCCAAACAGCACAGTAACTTTCACAACATCAAAGAAACATGAAAGTGACTGTGCTGTTTAGAACTTTGCTTCGTGGATGTCAAGAACTCTCTCCCCTGATGATGGCTCATTAGAAAGAGTATGAAACGTTGGGATTAATTTGTAATGTGTTTTTAATATAGTTTTTATTTATATGTACGCTGATGAGTAACATAAGAGTTTTTAATAATTAAATTTTGACAGCGTTAAGTCCAAGTTTTTCTTATCTCCTAATGATAATATCAATTTTAATAGATGCAAAGCAATATCTATGCGAATAGTTTTTTAAGCATTTTTAACTCAAAAACTACCTAGCAGAATAGCAATTTTAGATTATTTTGTTTTAATTATTGAGAAATCGATTTTTGTGTTGAATTCCGCAGTTACAAATAGTATTGTTTTCGAGAATTAATTTCACAACGTACATGTTTTCGAATTAAATATGAGTGTAACATAGGATTTTTTAAATACAAAAATCTACTTCTGAAACCTTCAAACAGAGGAACCCAAAAATATAACTTATTTTGCCAAGAAATTTTCCAGTTATGTTAAAAACCATTATACGCTTTGAAATCTGTTTTACAACAATTGAAATTGAATTTAAAATTAGGGCTACCAAATTTCTAATTTGCATAAGTCGTCAAAACATACGTCAATGACTTCCTTTTTATTTAGTATCCGAAAGTAGAATTTACTGAAAAGTTCAAATATGATGCGAAAATAACATGTTAATGAGGAAAATATTAAAGTTTGTTACAGTTTCTATATGTAGATGACTTTCTAATGAAACTAACAAAAATATTATTCTCAGTAGATTTTATTACTGATGGAGTGATACCAGTCATATTTTTGAACAATGATTTGCTACACACTTGGATTGGGTGTAACTTTTTTTACACTAACTGTACACCAAGAGAACGCTCATTTAACACTAATAATGGTAACTAAATTTTCATCAGTATCATTACTCGTGAAAAGAACTGCTCGGTGTTGCTCGTTTTGTTACATAATATAGCATACAGGGAAATATTTAATAATATGTGTGTGAAGCATAAACTTCTGTTCTTGAGGAAATAAATCAAATAAGATTTGTAAAAGAAAAAAAAAAGAAAAAAAAAAGAAATAAAACTCTGTTTTTAGCATAAGATCCTACTTACAGGTCATACTTACAATCATTGATATTGATATTTTTTGGCTCTTCATACGGTTTATCTAATAACGAATACAGGGTAAAACATTTGTATGGCAATCCACCACTGGGGGCTGGAATTAGAATACTATCGTTGGATCTAAAAAAATTAAATATCATAAAAATGTTTCCCCAAACTTTTATTTTTATTTTTACAATTTATCACAATAAGATTTTAAAAAAGTTATTTTATCATTTTCTCTTAATCTCACTTAAACCACGATAACTTATCTATTGCATACGAAAAAACGTTTAAAATATATATTTCAACTTTTAAAATTCAAACTTTAACTATTTGTATCATTAAAGTATATGCATTTTATCTTTAAAAAATATTAATAAAATATAATAAAGTTTAAAGACTATAACAATAAAATTATTTATTAGCCACCGGTATGATTTTTCTTTCTCCCACGTATTAATGTCTCGTCTCCAAAAAATAACGTTCCGTTGTATAAGCCAGCCATAAAACAAAGCAGATGTATCATTGTACTCTTAAATACTCTATACTGCAGTTTTTTAAACTTCTAAGAATCGCACATTTTCAATTGCTATACCGTCGTATTGGAAAAAAGTACTTTTAAATGCAATTTGTTTGAAAACTGCATCTCCATTTATTTTTGAGGTATTATTTTTTTTCTAGTTTTTAGCCCTATTTGTTTTAATTTCGTTACTCATGTACTCCATTTCTATAGAAAGTAAAGGGAAAATAGTTGAAAAATAGCAATTATATCCTTTTGTTGCCATTTTCTCATAAAAACTGAAAAAAAATGTAATTAAAATGCGTGCTATTTTGAAAAAAATATAAATGAATGATTTCTGATGAAACAGGGAGCTATTTTAAACTAAATTTAATTTTAAGCATTTATATTAATGCTACAAACAAATGAAGGTATGTGAATCATGAAATAGCCGATTTTTTTGTCCAGTTTCTTGAATGACGAAATCTCTTTTTTTGGATTTAAGTATTATTCAGCGATAGTCACGTCCTATGCATATTTTACTGTAGATATTGTTTAAGATTGAATCGTAAATGAGGAACACTTTAGCGGTTGCGGATGACGTCATTTTATATAAAATAAAAGCGCGGGCTGACGAGGGCGACTATTTTTAATTCTAACTGACACCACTTTTTAAAAACAAAAATTCTTAACACACACGTTGACAACATTTGCAAGAAAAATATACATAAAAATGTTCATTAGAAAAATACTGGTGCGAACATAACATAGAAATAGTAGTTGTGGCAACCCTGTGTAATGAAAATTCTTATTTAAATTTTGTTTTTAGGAGTAATGCATAATCATATATGTTCAACAAAGTATAATATGGTATATTAGGCTCATGCTAAATAAAAATTCTATAAAAAAATATATTATACTATAATGCACCATAATAATATTTTGAGTGTGTAGAACTTTCAAAATTGATATGGGTTCAAAACTGTAATATTAAACTTTACCTAATAATATTAAATATATAAACATTATAATATTAAACATAACATTTACAATAGCTATTATCTATTCATTAAGAAATGTATTAGGTTAAAAGATGAAAAGAGAGTTCAATAATATTTTAACGAGGATAAGGTTTATGACAAAGTTTCAAACACAAAATTTTATGAATACATTTACTATGTTGATATAGAAAAAAAATATATTTCTTATCATTTTGCTTTCAGTATTTCAAAGGGTATGTCACAGACAAATTTTTGTTTTGTTTCATTCGGTACTATTACCCTATCTGGTTGCAATACACGTTTTAATACACGCCTTGCAATACACTTCTAGTTGCAATATACGGTACTTATAAGTACCACTTAAAAACTTGCTATAAAATTCATTTAATACATCGATTAGTTGTAATACAGTTTAAAATTATAGATGCATTACTTTATCTTGTTCCGAAAGCCTTATTGGTTACACAACATATTTTTAAAAGAATGGTTTCTTCTGCCTCTTGGCGTTGTGTGTGTGGGGGGGGGGGGGGTAATTTGGAAATATTTCTATATTTCTATTGTAATAACATTATATTTTTACATTTCCTAATTCTGCATAATACTAAGGAAAATACTTAAAATAAAAGATTTGAGTGGGGTTATATATATTGCACAAAACCCCTATAAATTCAAATTTAATTAATCCTTCTAAATCCTTCTAAAATTTATTAAATGACTAGCAGGCTCAACCCGCTGTACTGGTCCATTTTTCAAATAAACCTTCAATCAAATGAAATGGAGAATTCGACCCTGTCTTTTAAATTAACCCCTTAACCTGCGATTTAACCTACGGTTTGGCAAATCCATAGCTAGCCCTAAAATCTAATACTGATTTTTGCCTTGTTTAATCATGAAATTTCGACGTTTAATTTAAACTATATTTACTGCGAAATTTTAGTGGTAAGAAGATTTTACATTTGGCTCGATCATCGTACGCGGGCTATGCCCGGCATTGTACGTTAAGGCGTTAATATGGACCTTCACTCGGAAAGTCCTTCCGCATTTTCTGAATACGCATCAGAAACTAAAATGTTCTCTAATCACCATACTACTAAAAAAAAAAGATAATTATAATGATTGTAGAGATTGACCATTTAACTTAAAGAATGTTAGGGTTATTCACTTTCGTTTGTCAGTTCTTTTACTTCGGGCTTCTCAGCTTGGTACTATGTGTGGATCTGATAACATAAATACAATCTCTCTCTAGGTTACATTATATTTGGTAATATGTCTTCTTTTGGCAGGTTTTCTACAGTTTCTTATCTTCCAATTCCAGTAGAGTAAATAGAGTCAAAACTGTATTTAACTTTTATATTTAAAAAAATGTGAATCATGTAAAAGTGGATATTTAAAGCTGAATTGTGTGAATAAAATTAAAACAATGTCATTTTAACTGCCGTTTCTTTTTATACACCAGTTTTAATCATGCAACTATTAAACTAGGAAAATAACCTCGATAAATGATTCAAATAGAAGAGTAAACCTCTAGTTTTCATTCAATAAAATCTTCCCAATCATCTGTAATCGGATCCACAACCAAGTTTGATGTGAAACGTTAGAAATGTTCGTAACGGTATGGCTACAAATGTACCAGAGTTAGCTACAAAACAGAGTTAATTACGCGCCAAACTGCATTCCATTAAATATTGTCAAATTGCTGTTGATTTAATTTTAGATCTTTCACTATCAAAACTCTTTGCGAATTATAAATAAAGTTAGTTATGCAAAATTTTTAGTAATGATCTTTTTGGCAAACCAAAGATTTTTTTCGCATTTCACTTGCGTAATAAGACGGAGAAATAAACATGCTTGTTATTTTCAAGACGTCATTATTCATCAGTCTGTTGCCTAAATAAAACTAAAAACGTTAATTTGTGACTACGATCAGCTGCTCGGGCTGTGCATCAGCCAAAATTGCTTTATAATGATTGAAATTTTATTTGAATCTGAGGTACTTTTTTTAAAAAACCTAGGCTAAATGAATAGATATTGTTCCATTGGCCACCTTTGGTATTTGAAAGTTTTTTTACACATTCAAAGTGATGCTTTTTTAGTGATAGTAAAATAACTGCAGATGAAAAATATATAATAGTAAATATTCTTTTATCTGTTTGATCCATAAAAAAAAGATAAATTTACTAATCGCTAAGTACAAATTTCACGTAATCTTCTGAAATCGGATTTACCGTTGACGGTTCCTTTCAAATATTAACGAATCTTCCAACATTATATAGTAAATTCGTCAATTGTAGGGTAGTTGATTATGGAAGATTCATCCAATTTTTTTTTTAACATTTCTAAAAGAAGGGAGGATATTAAAAAAAAAAGGACGTATTAAATGTAATATCAAAAAGTGATTTTTATTGCAGCAGAAAGCAATTTCAATTGCAAAATGTTTTCTTTCACAGGGGTCGTACTTTTCCTGAAATTTCACGACCGGGAAATTCTTCTGCACCAGTACTTTCTTATGGAAAAATCTCTTCTTAAATAAGGCGAAATTTTGCGCGTTTAACCTAGCTTTAGATTTTCTATAAACAAATAGTGATATTTGTCCTGAAAAATCCCTTAAGCGTACGACCCCTGCTTTCGTGGTAGTAATAAAGCATAATTGCTTACAGTTTCTTAAGAATATTCTTTGCTACTTATTATTGTAAGCATTGAACGTTTTTATAAGGTAAACTGGAGATATGTTTTTTATTAAAAAAAAATAGTGGACAATATTAGCTAATCTGGCTTCGAGGTTATAAAAGTCAAAAATTTGGAGAATACAAACCCACATGTTTTTGCAGTAAAGTATGGTGAGAAATTTTTTAAATGTCTGAAATTATATTATTTTACAATATATATGTGCATGTGTGGGAGACATTTTTACTAAAATTAAAATATTTGATTCCATTTTTAAAAGATTAATTGCTATTTATGTATAGTACATTTGAATTTTAAAAAATACTCTAAAAATGCTTTCGTACACTTGCAAAATCACCTTTATTGTTAACATCGCTTGAACCTATGTCACACTTACGTCTTTTTGGCTTAAAATCAAATTCTTTGGCGACAAGAGTGAACTCAAAATCATATAACATGTAAATCATAAGTACCACAATTTTTACAATTACATCTGCTAGTTTCGTCTGTAAGTCACATGAGGGAGGAGTTATAAATAAAAAAGAACAAATCAGAAACAAAATTGTTACTCATAAAAAAGGTCTCCTTAAAGAACATACTCCAATTATTTTGAAAAAAAAAATGCTTATAAAACTACTCATGTATATAATAAAACATCAGTCAAATTTGGAGGCGGAATCTCAGTAAAAATCTGATAAAAGAAAAAAGAAATATATTCGAATCTTTGGCGCAAAAAAGACAAACGTTCCACGCTGTTCAGCTAGCCAACACATTTCCTTCCCAAATGCAAGATATTTAAAAGCATTTGGAAATTGCTTGTTAAATAAGTGTTTAATTGCCTAAAACTCAAAGAATTTAAACCTAAACGAAGGATTAGCGTATTATTTTTTATCTGTAAGTGTATATAATATCATAGCTGCCAACTTGTACGGATTTTTTTTACCACTAAAATTTAATAGAAAATTTTTACTTATTTAAACGTTAAAATTGCTTGAATTTCGGTGATTCAATTAAATAAAACTTTCTATTGAATTTTAGTGGTATGAAAAATCCGTACAAGTTGGCAGCAACGTAATATATACAAATTGCGTGTTGCAGTAGTTATTTAAATTAACATGGCTTATCCAGCTGGAAAATTTTAAGGGTACTATTTGATTATCCTGTCGACCAATTTCGCCAAATTAAATAAATTGCCAAACTACTCGCCAAATTATACAAATTGACAAAATTTTCGAAAGAATAAATAAATTTGTGAACATTAATAAAATTACAAATCGAAGTCAAATTAAAAATCACTTGATGACGCAACAAACACGTGTACCGTGTTTAATGTCAAGTGAATATAAATTATATGTAGTTTTTTTTTTGTCGACGGGAAAATCAAGTAGTACCGTTTTAAATGTGTTTTAAATGTTGCTGGCTAATTAAAAATGCTATAGTTAAACATTTTTATATTAAGTAGTTGTTTCCATGGCAACAATAAACTTCACTTCTTCTTTCGGACGCTAACAATATCGAAGTCAAATTGCCAATGTTCATAAAAAAATACTTTCCAAGAAATATTCTTTGGTGAGAATAAATAATTATTCGCAAATAAGTAAACTTAAATCTCTTTAAAATTTACAGATAGCAGGACAATTAGTGTAAAAGCAAACTAACGATTTAAAAGCTTCGGTTTTTTTCTCACTTTCTTTTTTTAATAATTACGTATAGACATTCGTACTTAAATTTATACTTTGATAAATATGACTATGATAAATATTTTTGCTGTTTTGCTGATTGAGATAAATAAATTGAAAATTATAATACCTGAAATTTATATTATATCATGATAATATATGAATTTTAGACTATTACAGCAACAAACTACATTTGCTCTAAATGTATTTTGTTAATTATGAATTAGAAATATCTTATTTAAAAATTAATTTATTTAGAAATTATACAGATAATGTTATTATATAAATTGTATTATAAAGAAGTAGATCATATTTTTTCTCCAGATAGTGAAAAACTTAATTTTATACAGTTTAAATAAAAAAATAAAGACTGAACAACATTTTTATTAAATTATTTATGTAGATATTAAAAGTAAGATAAAACGATATATTTTCTCATACATAACTAAAGTGTAATGAGAAGTTTTAAACGATGATTTCCACTGTTAGGACGCAATGATAAATGAGAATATTTTACATTGTAAGATGCAAAAATTATGTAGTTAAAATATATGAAAGTTCATTTTAATTCAAATAGTACATATTCTTAAATAGGAATATTACTCTCTATAAAATACAAAATGTTTCATATCGAGAGGGTAATTAATTAAAACGTAAGAATTTTTGTTTAAAGTCTAGATATTGCTGTTAAATGATCTTGCAATAAAAATTGCAATTAATTATTATTTGTAAGGTTAAAAAATTTTGTATATCAATAGTACAAAGTAATTTGTAAGCAAAAATATCATTTTAAAATTATATGTAAAGTTATTTGCCTTTTATAGCAGGAAATTATTTGTAACTTAAATTATAATTTTTATTGTAAAATTATTTAACAGCACTATTTTGACTTTAAACAAAACAAAATTTCTTATATTTTTATTAGTTGCACACTGGATAAGGAAATATTTTTACATTTTATAGTAGAAAAAATTCCTAATTAGCAATATTTATTTTTTTCATTTAAAAGATTTTTTTTCGCATTTTAAATACATTTTTGCATCATACAAATTCTTCTATTCAAAATCATTAGCTAATCGGCAAAAGATCATGTGATCTATGTACTCGGTAATATATTACCAAGTGATCAAGTTATCGAAAAAAGCTTCGTAAAGGCTTCAAAACCGATTCAACTGCAGTCGGGACGCGATGTTCGAAAGGTGATCCGCCTCCGCCTAGCGGACATGAAGTCATGTCTGCCGACCTCGGAGAATGAGATCGCCAGGACGAAAAATAGTCGAGTTAGGATATTCGGCGGAAGTTCGGCCATGGATTATTTTCTGTTTGGGGTATATACAATTTTAAAGATTGTAACAAAATTTCTTTTTAACATGCACTTTATTTCAAATTGTGAAACAGAGCAACAACATTTAAAGTTTGCGTACATAATGAAGGAAGAAATAATTTTACATCTCGAAACTAATGAACGATTTAAGTTTCTACCAACCTCTGATCATTTGCGGTGTTTGTTAAAGAACGTGGTTTTACCGAACGATTTTACTCTTACAGATTTTGAACAATTCCACCAGCCTCAAACTTACTTCTAATTCAAGCAGTTGTGTGTCCCATAGGGGGCTCTTTTGGGAATTATCTCATAAACAGTCTCTTCACTTCAGTGACGTTTTCGAACTTCCATCAACACTTTAAGGTAAATATTCTTTACACAGATATTAATCTAGTTTCAGCCAATGTTTAACATCCTTTTAACGGAAAGAAAAGTGCTAACATGTCCGTTACTAGCGAATATGTTGTGCAGGTCCGTATTTTGGACATGGTACGCCCTATGAAATCATTTATTTTACGCCCTTTTTCCCCGCAACATATGCGTAAAAAGAATTTGTTAGTTGTAAAAATCCGAATTTAAGAATCCTTTTTAGATCCAGATAAGCTGTTTTGGTTAGGATTTTTAACTGGTGTAAGAGATGTAGTCGAATTTCGTAGACGTTGTGAATTTTAGATACTCGTGGTTCCCAAATGGGCCGTTCTTTACTGTCAGCTGCGTGGAGAGTTACTTTTACGAAAGTGGTGCTCCAATACTACCATGCAATCTGAATATGAGATTGCTGATGTACAGCTATATTGCATAAAAAATCAAAACATTTCACTATAAGGAATATTTTGCCATTTTCAAACCATTTTTCTAAACTAAAAAAATATTCCGCTCCAAAATTATGCCTCCCCCAATCTTGTATCGCCCATGTGCACTTGCTCATGCTGTAGATATTATTTTTTGAAACAGCTCGTGCTCTACTGCTTTAAAACTACTGTGACGTACTGTGATCTTTTATTCATTTAATAAGAGATAATTTTAAATATAAATGTACAATAAGATTCACTTACTTGCATTTTTCCCCTACACCATTCTTATTTAAATAGCAGTAGAATCTGATATCTAAGAAATCCAAAGGCGTCTGTGGTCCATAAGCATCCAAAAATTCATTACTGCGATTATAGTACGTATCAATTCCTTTACGAGGCACCTATAAAAGAAGTTGATTGAGACACTATTTTTTGTTTTATTATTTTGTTTTCTTTAGTGTTAATTTATGTTAGGTAAAACAGTCTGATGTGTACCTTCTTTAGACTATATTTAGTTTAATATTATTTTACGTTTTTTTAATGTAGTCTTATGGACCGGGAGCCGGCAGCACAGATATTCGCCTCATCGAGTTCACGGCTGAAAATCCAGAATTAGTTAAAACTGGATTCGTATATTAAAATGCAATATGTTTGCCATGTCATATCTTGGAAGAGAACACTTGAAAACCTGATTTTGGCAGTTGACTCGTACAGTCGGTCACAAAAGTCTACATACACTCATAAAATTACAACAATCTATCACAATACTAATATTTTGGGGAATGAAAACTTTTTTTGAAAACATTTCAGACATTAATTAATCTCCATTTAAGAAAACTAAAAAACACTCAATAAAATTTAGCGAAATTGTGCAAAAATCGATATTATATAGTCACAAAAGTCTAAATACCAAAAATGTATACTACATTTATGCATAGCTGAGAGTTCAAAATTAACAATTAATATTTTGTAAGACCTCCATTGGAATGTATAATTGCTTGCATTCTGACAAAACAAGATTTTTTGTCATACCGTGGGTAATGTTCGACGACGTACATTGTGTTGCGATCTTCAAGGTTTCTTTACTTGTAATTGTGTGTTGTTAAATTCGACGATCAAATGTATCCCAAATGTGCTCAATGGGGTTTAAGTCTGGTGACTGTGGTGGCGAATAAAGCTGCTTGGTACTTTATAATGGGGTCATTCCTTTACAATATTAGCAGTAGGCTTCGGGTCAATATCTTGCTGGAAGACCCAGCTATTTCTGAGTCCAAATTTTGGAACGGATGAGCATAGATTGCTCAGCAGTAGTTTTAAATACCCGAATCGATCCATTGTACCTTCAATAAACACTATATTACCTATCTCAGTCGCCGCCATTGAGCCCCAAACCATTACACTTTCTCCACCATATTTAACAGTTGATGCAAATTTTCAGATTTCATTTCTGTGCGGTTTTTGTCGCCAAATTTTTCCATGACCATCACATCCAAAAATATTCAGTAAATAACACCGTTATCCAAAAGTCAAAGTCATTGTCAACATGTTTAGATGCAAAATCTAGCCTTTTTTTTTGTTGGCTGGCTGATGAAATAAGTGTTTTCCTTCTGGAAACTCTACCACTGAATCATGTCGATCGAAGAATTCTACAATAAATTTCGAGATGCACTGTCTCGCCACTTGCCATCGCAATGTGCTTGGTTAATCCCTTGAGAGGTAATTGCGTTTCTGTAATGTCGAATTCACACCGGAAACTACAAAAAGATTTATTGCAAAATAAGGATAAGCAATTTTCCGACTTTTATCCACCAAAGTTAGAAAAATAAAATTTAATAAAATTTTTCTGGTGTAAATCTTTATTAATTGTAAGTGGGATAAATTATATCCCACCGCCCCTCAAGGGGTTAATTGTGGGGCTCTAATTTTCGTATTTTTTTTACTTTTCTTACTATAATTCTTGCATCATGATGCTGAAGTTTCCTTGGACGACCAAATCGAGATTTTTTGGGCACATTTCCACATAAATTATAATTTCAAAGTATAGTTTGTACAGTTTCACGGCTTTCTCGTGCAATTTCGCAATATTGCAATAAGATTTATTTCGTTTCTTAATTTTACGACCAGATTACGCAATTCTAAGGACGTTTCTTTTCCGTGACTCATCTTTCACATTATATATAACCGTTTACATACAATTAAATACAACGGCTATCTTGGGAGATAAAGATCAGCGTAACTAAACTTCACATGCCTTGTAAAATTGAAAAGTGAAAACGAGTGCATAATTCATATGCAAATTTTGTTAACAGTCAATCAAATGTATGTAGACTTTTCTGGCATGCTGATTACAGTAAATATGCAAATTTTACTTGTATTTATCACTTTTAAATTTTTACAAAGCATTTTTCAGGTTAGAAAATTAGACATATGTGCTTTTTTGCTAGTAAATTCGAGTTGTTTGGGTGAAAACTCTATTCTGATAGATGTATGTAGACCAGGGATGAGATTTCCGCTTTTTTGCACACCAGTATTTTGTTAGAGAAAATGTTATTTTATTTAATCGGAACAATTTTGCGATTTAAAAGAACAACATTTTCTCTAACAAAATACTGGTGTGCATAAAAGCGGAAATCTCATCCCTGATGTAGACTTTTGTGACTGACTGTAGGTTTACCATAGTATTTTCCTGCTCCCAGTCGTCCATGTTTTCATATCTTTGGGTTCAGGAAAACACAATCGTAAACCAACGAGTCAACCACTAGAATTGTGTTTTCAGGTGTTTTCCACCAAGATACGACTTGGCAGACCTATTGTGTTTTAATATGCGAGTCGAGTTTTAAACAGTTCTGGAATTTCAGCCGTGAATTCCATGAGGTGAATGTCTTTGCTGCCACTTCCCGGTCTATTAGTAAGATACACCTATATTAACTAAACCAATATACACAAAAGTGCTAGTCATGGTAAACCTATAGTCCTGCCAGCAAAATATGAAGTTGTAAAACGACGCATATATCATGTACATGTAAAACATTGTCCCGTTGGATTACAGACCCTACTTAATTTATTGAGAGAAAAAACTGGATACTTAATTGTCGTAGAAATGTAAAACAAGTGTTAGCACAGTGTGTTGTCTGCAAACGATTCAATGGGAAGAGTTTATGGAGTTTATGGAGAAATAGAGCGTATCTACCGGAAAATAGAATAAATACGCTAACGTGTTTCAGATCACGGATGTAGACATGGCGAGTCCGTTATACTTGAAGAAAATTGAGAAAGGTTGGATATTGATATTTTCCTGCGCAATATACAGAATAGTGCATTTAGAGCTATTTACCGCTGCTTCGACGCAGGCATTTTTGATGGGACTCAGACGGTTCATAGCACGGAGAGGAAGGTGTGCTGTCATTTATTCTGATAACAGCCCAAACTTCACTGGATCAGCTAACTTATTGAAAAGCCTAGATTTGTCACGAATACAAAAATATGGTTCGGTCAATGCTGTTGACTGGAAATTTAATCCACCAACCGCAGTGTGGTGGAGCGGTTTTTGGGAAAGGCTTATCAGAATAATGAAAGATCTCCTCAAAAGAGTATTAGGTCATACTTACCTCACCTATGAAGAAATGAACACAATTTTGACAGATGTGGAAAGTATTATAAATACAAGACCATTAACATACCTTTCGGAAGACGCAACTGTGAAACCTATCTCCCCATCTGTGTTTCTGCAGAGTATAGAAGAATACAATCTCCCAGGCCTGCATGTTGTGGAACAAAAATCATTAAGCAAGAGATTGAAGTATCGGAAGTCATTGAAAAAAGAATTGAAAGATCATTTCAGGTACGAATATTTAGGCGAATTAATTGAAAGGGCATGGAACAAACACCAAGAGCAAATTATAGCTGTCGGTGATGTTGTATTGATCGGATCTGATAATAAAAAGATAATTGATTGGCCTTTATGTCGAATCATAGAACTTACACCTGGTAGAGACAAGAACGTTAATCTCGTAACAGTTAAAACATCACAACATGAGCTTTTACGACCTGTACAAAGAATATATCCACTAGAGATAGCTCGTCTACTGACTGTCTGAAATCAAAGATTTTACGCAATCCAGTGAAAATACTTGACAAAGCTACAATTTTAGATGTATCATCAAGCAAGGAATCTCCTAGACACAGCAGAGCTGGAAGGCTACTGAAAATTCCTGAAAGACTGGTTTTATAACAAGTGACTTTGACAATTTCTCTACGTTTAGAATTAGTTCTGATTATACAAGGTAATCAGAAAGTGGGAGGATGTTACGGAATCGGCATTATTTATTTATTTTTGTTCAAAATCACGCGATGAGAGATGAACAATGTAAAAGAAAAAATTGACTTGAAATGACATTTTTATTATTTTGCTTTATTGCTCATTTACATGTGATTCTTTCGGGTTAAAGAGGAAAAAGGACAAGTTTTCATGTATTCTGTGGCAACTTCCTATTTTTTGTGGAATAAAAAAAAAGAAAATAAATGCTGGTAGCTTGTTTTTCATGAGTTATTATTGCAGAGTTCTTATGGTTATCTCACCACAGGAGTTGTGTAATAGATATTAGAATTATGCGAGCACAAAGATGCTAATGTGAGTATTATTTACGTTTAAAATTTAAAGTTTAGTAAAAGACTTTCGTTTATAGAATTTAAAGTCGACATAAATCTGCTTTCATGGTACGTTTAGTGGATTTGTAACACTATGGAAACTAAAATTAAGAAATAAATAAGAGAAGTAGCATTTTATTTAAATCGTGAAAGAAAACTATAGCAATTAACGAAGGTCAGATAGTTTTTGAGAAAATCGCACATTACTTTGAGGGAGCTCAGCGAGGAGTTGACATTCGCTCCAGGGACCTATCTACGAAGAATCACCCAAAGACTGGTAATAATAATTTTCGAAAAAATTTAGATAAGGTGAATCGTAGATATAAATAGTCAATATACGGACCCCTTTTTTGTGCGAGTACTTCACTTGATCGATTTATTAAAAAAAATAACAAGAATAAATGATATTAAATTTCAACGGAAGGCAAAAGAACATTTTTATTTCCGTTATAGTCGATATTATCATAAAAAAAACTAATCCATACTGCAACATAAGGCTAGAGACGATAAGGGCTAGGTCATCCCTTTGAGGTGATCCATGCCGCCTTGAGACTGGTTTTCTTCTCTACCGGAAACTGTGACGTCAGATCTTTCACGCTGACTTAAAGATTGAGTATTAATTTGTTCTGAAGAAAACACATAGGATATTCATTTTATTTTGTTTTTAATTTTTGTGCTTTAATGTTCTATAATAACCAAAATTTATCATTTTTTAAATATGCATCTTGTGCAGTTGCTACATGCAGAAATACGCATTGTTAATACAAAAGGAAAAGATGTAATTTTTTACCAGTTTCCACAGAAGAATGTGGAGGGTCGTTCGGAAAGACTTTTCGGTTTGGGAAAATTAATTCGTTCCGGAAAATTCAATCGTTTAATTACTATACAGTGCTGAATAATTGAGCAGCATTGAGGGGTTACCTAGCTGTGATTAGCTTAACACCCAGTTTATTGTTTTAATGTCTTGTATAATTATGAGGCATTTGGAAAAGGAAAATTGTAGTTTTAAAACTACATGATAAATATAAGAAAAAGGTTAAGATAGAAAACTAAATGTAATAATTTTTTGAACGATAATAAAGATTAAGATTTTAAAATAAAGTGTTTAAACTTAACGCAAGGAATTGTACAATGTCTAACAATTAACGGTCGGGATTTTCCGGGACGAATTGATTTTCCCCAATGGAAACGACTTTCCGAACAACCCAATATAGAGAATTTATACAAGCTGCAAAAGGAAAGACATAATTAACCCCCGAAATCGGAAGGATCTGCAGTAATCATTTTTTATTATGTGATTACATAGAAAGTTTGAAACTTCGATTATTGAGATTACACCAAACGAAATATTAACCCCTTAACCTACAAAGACGGGCATAACCCGCGTACGATGAACGAGCCAAATGGAAATTCTCCTTACCACTAAAATTTCACAGTAAATATAGTTTACTTTAATCGTGGAAATCCCATGATTAAACGAGGCGAAAATCCCTATTAAATTTTAGTGGTAGCTATGGATTTGCCAAACCGTGGAACTGTTGAAAGTAAATCGTGGGTTAAGGGGTTAAAAGAGTCTTCTGTTCCAAGTATGAATGTGCGCGGAACCGAAACTAGGGTTTTTTTTTCAACCGGGTTAAGCCTGAATTTTAACGCCCCCCCCCCCCCCCCCGCTCATTTTCCAAAATAAATTTATAAACAGAAGTTTTCAATCCTTTTTTTTTACTCTCTTTTATTTAATTCAATCTGGTTTTTCTACGTAAAGATGTAATTCTGTAGTCGATTTTTAACCAACTAGATAAGGTCGAATTAAAAAAAAATAATACGCTCACAGTTTTGTTTTGAATGACCATATAACATTTTTATATTTTCAGAAATTCATTATAAATTAAAAAATTAATTTTAAGGGGGTCCGGGGCACAATTTAAAATAATTTTTATTCATTGAGTTAAAATTTTGAATTTTTTTGTGATGGTTATCCATGTTATTTGTAAACAAAATCATGTAATAAAACTTCTCACATATTTAAAAAAAAAATTTAATTTACGATTCATTAAAAAAGTGGGGTAGTTTAAAATCGTTATAATTCGAAATATTATTTATAGAATTTCAATTTTTTTCATTTAAATAAACAAAAATACATAAGTTTTAATTTTGATTCAGCATCTTTAAAAATATTAATTTTTAAAAAAATTAAAAATATTTAAAGAAAAAAAGAATGGTGTAACTTAAAAAAAAATCATATTCTCAAATGTAAATATTTCTTTCTAATTTGCTGAATCAAAATTAAAATAAAACAATTGAGAAAGACATGTTCCGTGCTTGTACCATTTATCTTTAACGGTTCTTGACTTATAATGATTTAAATACGGGAAATAATGAAAAAAGCCACCATGAAGAAAAATGTTTTTTCAAAGGAAATCATTTTCATGACAATCATTGCTTGAAAGGTAGATTTTGAAAACAAACCAAAACGAAAAATTTAATTTTTCCTGTTCTAATTAAGATTGAAACATGATTTAAACGTTATTTTAAGCAGAAAAACACAGAGAAGGTTTTGATGCAATAAAAGTTTTCTTTTTTTTTGTTGAAAATTTGGAGATTTTTATGTTGCGGACTCCCTTAAGGCATTCATTGTATTCCACAGGTCACCAATAGCCCAATATTCTCTGTAATGCGCACAATTACATGAGAGTTGAAACAATAGTAGATTTAATGATGCGCCAATAAACGCTCACTAAAGTAGGCTAAATGGCTCTGAAACTGCAATAATGAAACATTTTGATTGGTAAAGAGTAGAAAATAATTTATTTAAAAAAAAATGAAGAGTGTGATATTTAAAAATATATACTCTTTTATCAACTACTATTTTGAAATTAATTAATTTACGATTATACGTTGGGAAATCAATTTATAAATCCTAAAATATAGCTTAAACAATGTTTCTTTTTTTTTTTCACGTTACCTAATTTAAAAAAAAAAAAACAAGCAGAACAAACATTAGATATTTTTTAATAAATTCACTTGTTTTCGCTCTCTAGAAGGTGCAAAAAGAATCACAATTTTTTCATAATAGAGTTGGGTGCCCACGCCAAATGTATTATAACGGATATTTTTGAAAAAAAACTAACAAAAATTGTGAATCGTAGTAAAAAAAAATTAGACGTGATTTTCAAAATGAACATTGAATGCTTATAAAAGTGTTATTTTTTTAAAAACTAATTTAACTTTTTTGCTTATTTAAATAGGAAATAATTGCTAGAAAGTATAATTAATCTTAGTATTTTTAAGTTGATTTCTTAAAAAATTGTCTTATTGCGATCTTATTTTATTTATATGTATAAATATTGCAAATCTTATCATCACAATGACGTCTCAAATACTGAATCAATTTAAATATAATTTGGACAATATTTTTTTTCTTATCAAAAATTTCATGCTATTGGTATAAA
Organism: Maratus speciosus; assembly: GCA_963932465.1. Taxonomy (NCBI): domain Eukaryota; kingdom Metazoa; phylum Arthropoda; class Arachnida; order Araneae; family Salticidae; genus Maratus; species Maratus speciosus. Next base: position 121,357,991 of record OZ010793.1, on the reverse strand, counting down.
TTAATATATATATATATATCCTTTTTCTTTAACAAAGCAAATTTAACACAGAAAAAATGCAGGCATTTAAATATTTTTCTAATTTTGATAAATATGAAGTACAAAAAGTATTATTACGTATTTAAGAGCAGTATTTATCCGTATTTAAATCAATTTATTTTAAACCATTCATTTGTAATATTTAACAAGAAAGTTAACAGTATCATAATAACTTAAATAAAAAGGGACATTTTTTAAATTTATATAATTCATCAAGCAATAGTTTAAAAGAGAGGAAACAAGTCTAAAATACAAGCATTTACATATTTCTCTAATTTTGAAAAGCATGAAATACCAAACGTGTTATTACGTATTTATGAAAAATACGTCTCCTTATTTAAATAAATTTTTCCTTTAAATCATCCAACAGTAATATTGATCATGAAAGTTAACTCATTAAGGACGAGCTTCTTTTACACATCTTTTAATTCTTCGACACCAGTTTTTTTCCACATTGTAATTTTGAATTATTTAATCGATCAAAATTTGAGATTAGATAATGTGAAAATTTCCAAACTAAAATACTAGTAATGAAATTTAAAAGTTTGGTTCGGCTTACGAGGCAACCGGCTTTAATGAGTTAATAGTCATTACAACAACCCAATGTCTGAAATAGCGTCAAACATAAATATTTCAAGTTTCATTTTAATATATTTATGCAAAATAAACTCAGTGCTTTTAACCCCTTAATTCTCGCTTCCATGATATTCACGGACTGTGTCTTTTATTCAGATTGTTTGATTCCTACCAGTTTTATAAAATAGTGTAATTGGCTTTATTATGGTATCATTTTACCTGTGATTATATAAGGTGAATATTTTCATTTAAAAAAAAAAAAGTGCCAATAAGCAATTTAAATTTCTAAACCGTAATTTAATGCGACCATTAATGGTTAAAGCACATTTCTCTGGTATGGCTCTTCTCAGCCAGTGTAAAAGTAACTACATCATCATTGGTAGCTTCCTGTTTAACTCCCTGAGGTCCGATGAGCTAGCCCTTCTTTTCTCTAGCCCTGCAAAAAAAGCGAGTGCACAGTAAAGCGTCATTCCTAAAAATCCAGCACAATTTTGAAATTTTTTTTCTAGTTTTAGCAGCTAATTACCCGACTGCTAAGAAGAGTTATGGGTTTGACGCGTATCTGGGTATGTGGATTTCTTTAAACCCTCGAAACACCCCAACGGCTAGATGGATTTTAATGAAAGAGGTTTCTATCGATTCGTCTTAACTGTCCGATGGTTGTAGGCTAAATTTTGTTTTTATACATTCAAAATGGTGGCCGTAAAATACAAAATGGCGGCAGAGACGAAAAACATTTTTTACGCACCATATTGAGTGGCATATCATTGGATAGGTCTTTCAAAATGAAGACGATGTTTCATTGACTATTTTACAGTCAGAAGTTCCGTTTAAATGTTACACAACCTAGAAGTTATGTAGGTAGGATCTTTAGCTTTACTGCAACTCAAACCTTCATAGACATATATAGGCCTCATAAAAACAATGATTATAGGTAGGAACCAACAATTAAACACAACTTAAAAGTCATCAATTCTAGTTTAACCCTCTGTCTACCAGAAGGGTCCAATGGACCCGACATGTACATTCAAAATATTTATTCAAACCAGAAATTTCTTCAAAACAAACTAAATGTATAAATCAGACAATAATAAGTTAAATAAACAAATTAAATAGTTTTAAGTAAAAATTCTGGTGTAGAATGTTTTTATAAAACTTGAGTAAAATTTCCGGTAGTTCTAGGGTTAAAAAAAAAAAAAAAAAAAAAAAAAAAAAAAAAAAAAAAAAAGGTTAGTAATTTAAAAAAATAGTTTCACCCTGATGAGAAATAATTAATGAGTTCGCTTTTTACGCAATCGGGTTTTTTGATTTTTTTAAGTTAATTTTTACTTGTTTTAACATTGTGCCTACATTTAGGCATGTTTTTTGCCAATAAAATTTTAAATGTAACTGACAATTTCGCCTAGCAAAACTTTCCTTGCGAGGTATATGATTTTTGTATGTAATGGTCAGAAAGGAAATAAAAATAAATTTATTAAAGCGTTACTAACCTGTACTCTAAAATTATTGAAAAAGAATAGAACTTACTCCAAGCGGCCCTCTTTTGCTCCTTAGATAAGCACATAGCTTTGGTACCTCTTTGCAGAAATCCTTACGATTTTCATACCATAAACATTCTTCCGGAAATGCTGGACAGAAAAGATGCCGATTTATCCTAAAAATGTAAGCAGTTTGAAAAATATTAAAGGAAATTATTTTATTGTTTTTCAGTTTCTGAATTTTTTTAAAAGGCAAAATGCTGTTAAATTTGCAAAAATTTCGAATTTTTGTAAACATTACACATGAAAGTGTAAAACTTTAGACGTATTTGAAACAATCCGCTTATGAAAAAATTTAATTTCTGAAAAATTGGCATTTTTAGTCAATTAATAGTCGCATGCCCCCTTAACCCCTTAATTAATGATAGGACATAGTGTATTTATAATGCATTTGAATAAAAAAAGTAATATTAGAATAAAAAACATCCGATTCATATGACAACACTTTAAGAAAGAATCTTTGTGATAAATACCATTAAAGGTACCGTGGACCTTTATTTGAGCAAAAATTGACCCCAAAATCGACATTTCTTTTTGTGTGTATTATTTTTTTCCAATTTGTACTGCGTGATTCGTAGAAAACTGCACGTATATGCGATTATTTTACGCTAAATTACAAGTGTTTTAATTTTGTTCTCAAACAATTTTTTGGCCTTTTAATATACATTAAATCTAATTTTCACATCACTGATATTTCAACCTTTTTTTAAATTTTTGAAAGGCGCCTTGCTGCTTAATTTTTAATCAAAATTTATAAAACTGATAAGAAAGAATTCTGATATTGCTTAAAAAGAAGCTGTGTATGTATTTTAAAATTAGACGTGATTAAGACAATTAAATTTTATTTTTAACTTATTATAAGGCAGAATTTTGATGAAAATCGATACGGAATCCAGAAAAACATCTCTAAAAAAATAATGAATTAAGTGATTAAAAAATCATACACCGATTTGTTTGTAATAGAGTTTTATGTGATTAAAATCAAAAATTGACGAAATATCTAAAAAGTTAAGACGCAAGGAACATTTTAAAATTTCGTTAGTTTAAAATTTTTTGAAAGATCTTAAAATTATAATAAGATTGGAAATTTCTTTTAAGGTGTTCTTATATTAGTTATGGTGAAATGTGTATTTGCACAAAATTTAAGCTTCTATTATTTAATTAAAAGAATTTTTTTTAAATGTCTACCGTCTCTTTGAGTTTCGACAAAAACCAGGTTTTGATTAAGAATCGTTTAATGCACTTATTGTTTAACAGTTTTTTTGTACGGTTTATGGTCACATTAGCATGAAACTAATGAATAAAAAAATATTTGCATATTGAGTTACATTATATCTTATAACATTAAAATCTTGTTCATTAATGAACAGGATTCATTTCATAAGCAGCAGTATATTTAGAAGTGTAATGAAGTTAGTATCCATTTCTTTGTTTTTAATCACGGGAAAACGGATAATAATAATTGTAGTAAGGCAATTACATATTACTTAGAATTAAAGAAAAGCTCTAGAATGTAAAAGGCCAAGTTTCAGGTAACAATTTTAAATGAAAGATTTTGAATGTTTGACTTTTGACGGGCGAATTTCAGATATCAGTTCTTTTAACGGCAGATACATTAAGGGGAATTTAGCGATTTTTCTTTATATTTTTGTTGGGCAACTCTATGTCGATCTATTATCTGGCAAACCCAACTGACCGTCTGAATGGCAAAACCGTTTTTTTCCCAAGAAAGGCTGAAGGTACCAAGTTGATATTAATTTAAATTAAACAGAAATGGAGAATGGAGGATATGAAAAGTATGGACTGAATTAAGAAAATATAATTATAAAAAGAAAAAGGTCCAGTTAAAACTAAAAATATGCACAAATTATACTTATTCGATGTCATTTCAACGACTGGCGTAGGTAAATAACGAAGAATGTCAAGGCAGTAAGGTACCAACCAGCAAAAGCAAACGAGCATACAAATCATAGCATAAGGTAGCCAAGCATAGCTAACACTAACCTGAGTAATACAAAAAAAGGGGCCACATAGCGCACTAATTTTCAGTGTCAGTTGCCTAGTTTAGTATATATTTTTAAAGAGGCAGAAAATGTTGCTATTCCATATATATGTTATTCGCAAAATTGAATTTTTTAAAGATTTACGAGTAGTATGATGCCTCTTTAAGGGTATAATAAAAATGGTCAGACAATAAAATCCGGTAAAAATAGCAAATAAAGCCTTTGTGTAGGAATATTAAAAAGAAGAATACCAACGGTTAAAAATGCACAAATAATACACGAAAAGCAGCAAACAGCTGTTTCGAATCTACAACGAGATTCTTCTTTAGTGCAAGATAGGGAAAGGCAAAGCGTGCTAGAAAAAGCAAGGCTCAGCAAAATGACAGAGACTTATATACCCAATGCGAGTAGCGAATGCGCCAAAAACAACCAATGAGAGAGATGCACATGAGACGATTGAGTGGACAAGTAGCGACATCTACCGGAAAACGGGCGAAAAAGAAACTAAAAAAGTAGAAATTAAATTAATGCTTTCCAAATACTTGGAAAATTAGAGTGCTAGATAAGTCATTGATTAAAAGTGAGAATTTTTAATGATGTGGTAAGCATACCAAAAATGAAGATCAAAGTTAGAAGAACATTTTTGGATAATGATGACTGAGCAGAAATCGAACCTATGTTGAGAAGATCAACAATGCTGAGCAATAGAAGAACGTTTAATCTCCTGATTTTTAACATAATCTTCATGCTCTTTTAAACGAAATCTAAGAGCACGTTTAGTCTGGTCAGTAAAAGAAGGACCACACTGGCGAGAGATTTGCTAAATACCACAGTTATCTAGGTGATCAATGGGGTGCTTGAGGTTTGAAAAAGGGATTTTTTTTAAAAGGAGAAAAAATAACATTAAAATCAAATCTTCTTAAGATTTTAGCAACTTGCTGACTGACTGGAGGAAAACATGGCAATACAACTGAAGTATTAGAGTTGGAATATGAATGTTTTTCAAAATGGGCGAGTTTCGTCAATTTCTTAGAAATAGAATCTGTAATGTTAGAGGAATAACCACGATTAACAGCAATAGCTTTGAGGTAATTAAGTTCAGCAGTAAGTAACTGAGGAGTGGAACAAATATTGATAGCCCGAAAAACAAAAGTACTGAAAGCAGCGACTTCCTGGTTAGGGGATGAGAAGAATACCTGTGAGGTGCGAGACTGAAAGCAAAAGTTTTAGGAAAAACGGTAGTCTGAAAGACATTTTCACAACGAATAACAAGGGCATCCAGGAAAGAAAGACTGTTATTGGTATCAGTTTCAGAGGTAAATTGAATGCAGGGATCAATGGAGCTCATAATAGGGAGAATATGATTAATATCCGAATTTATTTCAGCCAGGACATAAACATCATCAACATAACAAACGAAGAACGGAAATTTTAAAATTTCAAACAGCTTGACCTGAAAATAGTGCATATAAATATCTCATAAAATTGGACTAAGAGTCGAAAACCGCAAATCATACGGAAAATTGTCCATTAAAAACAAAAGTATTTTGCGACAAGCAAGCGCGAGTGAGAAGGATAAGATCCTCGATTTCAAAATAAGTGAAATGCAATTCACAAAACCTTTTCTTGAGGCAATCTAAAGACCCTCAGCCTGAACGTTAGTAAATAGTGTTTTAGCATCAAAAGAAACCATCATGTGGTCCTGTGGCTTAAAATTATGAAATTTTTAATAAAATCAAAAGAATGCTTAACAGTAAAACAGTTACTGCTCTAAAGTGGGGAAAAACAGAAACTAAATATTTTGCTAGCTTATAAGAAGCTGCAGCGATACTAGAGACAATAGGTCTAAAAGGAATGTCAAGTTTATGGACCTTAGTTAAAGCATAAAACCTGGCACAATGCGCGATAGAAGGAATAAGAGACTTCTTAAAGTTAGCAGAAATAATGTAAGAAGACTTGATGGCAGACTTAATAGAGTTAATTTCACTAGTGGTAGGGCCTTTGCGGATATCCACATAAGGACCATCTTTAATTAATTTATCGGATTTTTCCAAATACGTAGATTTGTCGAGAAGAACAATCTGACCACCTTTGTCAGCCTTGGTAATGATTAAGTTTGGATCAGAACGCAAATTTTTCAGACGTTGTTTAACAGGATTTTTAAGATTGGGCTTAGAAGCATTAGAATTGAAATTAACAGTATTGGCAATGAGATGCATAATGGACTCTTTTTCAGAAGAAGATAGAGAGCTGTGCTTAAAGGTTCTTTCAATTGGGGCAATTAGATTTAGCAAAGAAGGAATAGCAGAGACAGAAATTTTTTTATTCAATTTGAGACCATCGAGCTAGATTGACAACAACATTTTGGTTAAGAACAGGAAAATTGCTGGAGTTATTAACGACAGAACTGTTAAAAAGTGTATTAAATTTCTTCTTTAAAACCGAACAATGAACAGAAAAGTTGTTTGAACTCTACACCATGACCTGTCTATAGACACAAAATCGGGTGTATAATTAGCAAGGTTGATATGTAAAGAATATAACTCGCGCTCTATATGAGCAATTTTATGGCGAGTCTCTTGAATCAAAGCTCTTAACAGAGCTAATTTAGAACGAAATAAGACATTGTCAATTCAATTTGAAAAAAATAAATTACAACGTATGGAAATGAATTTAAGAATAACCTTCTTACGCCTACAATCAAGTAGGAAATGTAAGTGCTCCAAAAAACAATCAGCTCGATGCTCTGAAATTGAATAACAATTATTCTGTCTCTGCTATTCCTTCTTTGCCTAATCCAATTTTTCCAATTGAAAGAGCCTTTAAGGAGGCTGGTCACTCAGCTTCAGAATTCTAATCCGTCTACGGACTTTTGATGCATTCGTCTATTTAAAATATCTCCTCGGGAAATTCATATTTTTAGTATCTTTTTTCTGTGTATTTTCTTAAAGGATGTCTCTTTTTTTCTTAGTTTTCAAAATATTTCTAAAATCTGTGCTGGATTTAATATTTTATGTGTTAAAAGCAGGCGAACTAAGAGTAAGATTTTAACACTTCCTATAAAATGAAGTCTATACTTTAGAAATATTTTGAGAACTAAGAAAAAAGAGACTTCTTCTATGAAGTGTAGACAAAAAAACAGAAGTTAAAAATATTAATTGCCCGAGGAGATATTTTAAATGTAAGAATGCATCAAATTTCCATAGACTTAACATTACGGAGGAAAATTGTGAAGCTGAGTGACCAGCCCCCTTAAGCATAGCACTCTATATTCTTCTCAGACAGAGACCATTACGTATCTCATTGCCAATACTGTTGATTTCAATTTTAATGCTTATCAGCCTAATCTTAAAAATTCTGTTAAACAATGTCTGAAAAATTTGCGTTCTGATCCAAACTTAATCATGACCAAGGCTGACAAAGGTGGTCATATTGTTCTTCTCGACAAATCTACGTATTTTGAAAAATCCGAAAAATTAATTAAAGATGGTCCTTCTGAGGATATCCGCAAAGACCCTTCCACTAGTGAAATTAACTCTATTCAGTCTGCCATCAAGTCTTCTTACATTATTTCTGCTAACTTTAAGAAGTCTCTTATTCCTTCTATTGCGCATTGTGCCAGGTTTTATGCTATACCTAATGTCCATAAACCTGACATTCCTTTTAGACCTATTGTCTCATAGCTTCTTATAAGCAAACCAAATATTTAGTTTCTGTTTTTCCCCACTCTTGAGCAGTAACTGTTTCACTGTTACGAATTCTTTGATTTTGTTAAAACACTTCATAATTTTAAGCAACAGGGCTACATGATGGTTTCTTTTGATGCTAAATCATTATTTACTAACGTTATGGTTGAGAGTGCTTTAGATTGTCTCAAGAAAAGGCTTTGTGAATACCATTTCTCTTATTTTGAAATCGAGGAGCTTATCCTTCTCATTCACCCTTGCTTGTCGCAAAATAATTTTGTTTTTAATGAAAATTTCTTCCGAAATTTTCTTTCTTTCTTTTTAAAATTTTAAAATTTCCGTTCTATGTTCGTTATGTTGATGATGTTTATATCCTGGCTTAAATGAATTCGAATATTAATCATATTCTCTCTGTTATGGATTTCATTGATCCCTGCATTCAATTTACATCTGAAATTGAGACCAATAACTGTCTTTCTTTCCTGGATGTCCATGTTATTCGTTGTGAAAATCGCTTTCAGACTACCGTTTTTCGTAAAGCTTTTGCTGTCAGTCTCCCACCTCACAGGTGTTCTTCTCATCCCCCTAACCAGAAATTCGCTGCATTCAATACTTTTGTTTTTAGAGCTACCAATATTTGTTCCACTCCTCAGTTACTTACTGCTGAACTTAATTACCTCAAAGCTATTGCTGTTGATCATGGTTATTCCTCTAACATTATAGATTCTATTTAAAAGAAATTGACAAAACTCGTCCATTCTGAAAAGCATTCTAATTCCAACTCTAATACTTCAGTTATATTGCCATTTTTTCCTAAAATCAGTCAGCAAGTGGCTAAAATCTTAAGAATGTTTGATTTTAATGTAATTTTTCTCCTGTTAATAAAATCCCTTTTTCAAATCACAAACACCCCATTGATCACCTAGAAAACTGGGGTATTTACCAAGTCTCTTGCCCCTGTGGTCTTTCTTATATAGGCCAGACTAAACGTGCTCTTAGATTTCGTTTAAAAGAGCATGGAGGTTACGTTAAAAATCAAGAGCTTAAACGTTATTCTATTGCTCAACATTGTTTGTCTTCTCAACATAGGTTCGATTTTTCCTCAGCCATCATTATCTAAAATGTTCTTCTAACCTTGACCTTAATTTTTGGGAAGCTTACCACATCATTAAAAATTCTCACTATTTAGTCAGTGACTTATCTAGCACTCCTGATTTTCCAAGTATTTGGAAAGCATTAATTTAATTCCTAATTTTTTACTTCTTTTTCTGGTAGATGTCGCTACCTATCCACTCGATCATTTCATCTGCTTCTCTCTCATTAGTTGTTTTATGCGCATTCGCTACCGCATTGGGTATATATGCCGACGCTTCTCTGTCACTTATCTCAGTCTTGCTTTTTCTAGCACGCTGTGCCTTTCCCTATCTTGCTCTGAAGAAGAATCTCGATGGTAGACTCGAAACAGCTCTTTGCTGCTTTTCATGTATTATTTGTGCATTTTTTAAACTTTGGTTTTCTGCTTTTTAATGAAATCTGGTGTATAAACTAAAAGAAAATAGTATTTTAGGGATCTTTTTTTATTTATTTAAAAGCCATTTTATCTATAAATTTAGGTCTGTTATTTATAAAAGACATTCTCTAATCTAGATATGCTTATTTCTGCCGTATTAACTACACAGTTCCAAAAGTTAAGCGCAAAGAGGAAAATGTTAATTTCCGGAATCCAATCTGAACTGGAGGCGCTGCAATTTGCTGCACAGTTAGATGGAAGTATGCAAACATGTCATGTAACGACAAATCTAAATTTTGTGTCGAGAAATATATAAAACAGGTGGTCGTATAAAAATCCTGCATTGTGAAATGTTACAGGAGTAGCAAGTAAACACTGATAAAAAGTGTTTAGCATTTTCGTACATTTTTTTCAAAACAGACCTGTTTCTATGGCTTCCAGAAGATGAATGGAAGATTCCGAGAGTTGCCGTGCCTTCGAATGAATTGAAGCGGGACAATTTATTAAAAATGTTCTATTTTTTCGGTGTTCATCATTCTGTAATTTCTAGATCATGGAAACAATTAACTGGCGAAACAATTGTCCGAAGATCTGTGGCCGGTAGTCCAAGTGTTCCGACTCCCAAGTATGATCAATATATTGCTATTGTAACCAAGCCAAATCGAAGAGCAACCTGCACACATATGACATCTACGGCTGCAACTCCTATTGATAAGACGATATCTGCCATTACTATGCACCGTAGGCTACACATGGATAGACTGTACGCCCTGGAACACCTAGTTTGTGTTTCTCTATCCGCCCAGTCCTGTGGGGCACAATTACACATGTATCGGCGACATATGAATTGGGGTCTGTCTGTTTTGGTTTTGACAAAATATTCACGGATAAGTCTATATTTGCCATGCAAGCAGATGACAAGCGTCTGGAGAGAAGTAAGGGGTAGCAATCTGCCCCAGAACATTAGCCAAACATGAGGCATTCCGAGGTGAAAGCATCATGGTTTGGGCTGGGATTTCGTTTTGATATCGCATCGATCTGCACATCTTTAGTCAGAGGTTCTAAGACGGCTACCCGGTATTGGGATGAAGTCGCAAATCCCACTGTGACATTGTACGCTGCAGCAGTTGGTCCTACTTTCGTTTTAATGAATGATTATACGCTTACCGATAGAGCCGTCCTCGTCGAAGTCGACCTGGAGCGGGAGGTGATTGCACGTATGGTGTGGCCGGCATACTCATCCGACCTTTATACAAATGAAAATCACTGGGATGCCCTCGGCCTTGTTATGTGTACTCCTCACCCCCCCCACACACATACACTCCCAGCCATTCTCACAGAGTTCCAAAATTACTCTGCTGGATGAATGGCGATTACCTGTTTCTACGTTAGTCGATCACCTCACAAAAAGCATTATCACAATTTGCAAACATTGCATGTAGATGAGAAGTACTCACACAACCTATTAATATCGGTTTTATTTGTCTGTTTCTGCTTTAAACATGCTTTTGTTATTGATTCCAATATGAATTCACCTTATAACTTACGTAAATTCAATATTGTTTTCATCTTAGTATGTAAATCTTTGTTTTCTTTCATGCCTAAACATATTTTCTACTTTTCCTGCTGTCGCATTTCGCGCCAATCCAAGCAGTATTTGTCAATTTTTTCGCATTTTCCGCAGTGTGCTAAACTTTTGGCAGTGAGCGTAAATCGCTGTCACCATATTTTTTTTTATGCACAAATTAAACAAACTCAATTACAATCCCAATGTCCGTGGTTGAGATATGTAGTAGTGTAACAATAATTGAAAGCTTTTCTTCATAAATAAATTACTTACCTATTTTTGTTACAGATGGTGATAGCAGGAGCCATAAATTTTAGAGGATGTTCTATTCTGAAATCCTGTATAGTTTCATACTTAAAGAATGTTTCTAGAAAAGCGTACGTCTGATAGAGAAAACCAACTGTGCAGAAAAGGAAAATAAAGGATTTTACATTTCTTCTGGAATTGCTTTCAGAACTTGCTATTTCGGGTACACCTGAAATATCATAAAACTAATTAGAAAACAAGTAAAAATTAAATAAAAAAAATTAAAAAACCCGATTGAGTAAAACGCGAACTAATTAATTATTTCTCATCAATGTTAAACTATTTTTTATATTATTTACCTATTTTTTTATTTACTTGTATTGATGACTTTTAAGTTGTGTATAATAGTTAGTTCCTATCTATAAACACTGTTTTGATTAGGCCTATAGGAGTCTATGAAGGTTAGATTTGCAGTAAAGCTAGAGATCCTACCTACACACATCCCAGGTTGTGTAATATTTAAACGAGCTTCTGACTGTAAAATAGTCAATGAAACATCGTCTTCAATTTGAAAGACCTATCCAATGATATTCCACTCAATAGGGTGCGTAATTTTTTTTTCGTCTGTACCGCCCTTTTGAATTTATAAAAACAAAACCTAACCTATAACGACCGGCCGGTTAAGACGAATTGATGGAGACGTCATTCATTAAAATCCATCCAGCCGTTGGGATGTTTCGAGGGTATAAAGAAATCCACATACCCAGATACACATAACACTTCTTGGCAGTCGGGTAAAAAAGCGGAGGAGAGCGAGAAGATTGGGACATTTGTCCTGATTAGACAAATATAATATTGTACGATGTTAATAATTTGTATTTCCCTTTTTAAAATCTAATAAGTACTCGTATATCTCAGCTAAATTTTGATGAAAATATTTCGTTTTGTATATTACAATTTATTTAAATTTTTTAAAGGTCTCAGGGCTCTTGAAATCGGAAAAAATGAAAAGAAAGAGACCATTTTCAACTTTTAATAACTTAAAATGTATATGGTTTTAAAAGACAATTTTTATTGAGATGAAAGATATAAGAACGTTCTTTCATTTTATATCTTTAAAAAGTTGCAGTGTGCAAAATTAACATTTACAGAGAGCTCCAAACTGTCAGCTATTTGACGATCAGAAATTTGTTATAATAGCTTACGCGCACGATTACAAAATAAATATTGCAACTAGAATGAAAATTTTGGTGCCTACTAATACACCAGATTGTAATAATTACCCTGAATCTAAATAAATTTGTATTTCGTGCATTTTTTTATTTTTAATACAAAATTGTATTTAAGTAATATAAAATTTTGAAAATTTCAACAACATAATACCCTAAAAAAATATTTTTTTAATCAATGAAAGGGAAATTTTAGGTTCAGTTTGTACAGATTAACATATGTTTTGAAAATCTTATGAAAAAGTATTTAGAAGTTTTTGAGATATCGTGCACGTTATGTCCAAAAATGACATCTGGATGAAAATAACTTCAAGGTTTCGGAAACGCCGCTTCAGCTATTGAGCGAGTATAATTCTAAAAGCCGTAACTTCTGTTCTGACGGGAATTCCAAGTAAATAATTAGATCGAAATGTTCAAAAAAGATAACAGTTTAACATCTAAAAAAATTAAAATTTCGAAAATTCGCAAGCTTTAAGAGTACTGGCACCCCTTTACCCTTAAATGCGCGAATTTTTAGATCGCGAATTTTTAGAATTTTGTTTCGACAAAATTATATATGATTTTCCGAAAGGTTTAGTACGCTGGAAAGATAATGAAAAAAAATCACAGATACATTTTTCATATAATACGTCAATCTTTTCTTATGTTGCACATCTGCAATACAAGTAAAAACTACTCTCGTGTGGTTGTTTTACGCTAAAATATTGCAAATTAGTAAATATTTTAATAAGTATGTCTCCAAATATCTTGTTTTATAAAATTATTTATTTTATAAAATTTGACATTTAACCCTTTAATTCCCGTGATAGAATACGTTTCAGAAATTACGTAGCTCAGAGAATCTGACTTTACACCAGAAAGAATCAATGGTTAATTTCGCTTTATTTAAATACGGAATGTCTGTTATTGATTAAAGCAGCTATTGCTATTTTAATTTTCTAGTGTGAATTAGGTATATATGAATAAAAAAAATCTATTCAATTCAAAATGCTGTTCTTTGCATATATGCAAAGCTGCGACTAAAGGGTTAAAGTGAATCAGTTGAAAAACATGTAGCTGAGGAACATAGTACAAAATATTGTAACTTTATCTTTCATAGATATTTCAATTTAAATATGACATCTCTTGAAAAAATACATTCCTATATAAATGTATTTAATTCGTTAAAGAAATCGACGCAACAGTACAATATATAAAGCAGCATATCTTTTGATCTAAGTGTTGTTCTTGCGTGTAGTTTGCATTTTTTCCTAAAAATTGTAATTTATTTTTTAATCTAAAAAACTAAAATTTAATTCTAATGACATTTTGTGCCCGAGCCGCCTTGAAAGTTGTCTTTTCGAAACAGATCTATTTCTGTTTTACGCTAATTTGTGCTATAGCATACTTTTGGCGGAAAATACAGATTTTCTTTTATTTCATCTTGCATTTTATACACAAATGCTCAATAGCTAATTTTTTTAGACGAATTTACAAAGAAATACAGAAGGAAAAGCAACGTGTGTAAAAAAATATTATAATGATAGAAAATTTAGCAAAAAAGAAAAAAATCCTTCCGGCTCGGCCTACAGGCGGAGGCAGATTTCGAAGTTCAGTAAAATTTCACTAAAAAAGTTCTAATTTTGATTCTAATTAAGCAGTGGCTTCAGTAAAATACAACTGTTCTCAGGGGTAAAGGTAAAAGATAAATACATTTTACTTTATATTTTTAATAATTTTCTATAATTTAACTTAAAACATTTCTATATTACTGTAATAGTCCAATTAATGGAATAAAGAATAAATTTAAAGAACGTTGCACTAATTTGCCTGTTATTAAAGACTCCTTCATCTGTTCTTTCACATAGCTTCTAAAACTCTGTCGCTTACGTATGCTCGATAGATTAATCATGTTGATAAAACTCCTGAAAGATAAAAAGTACGCAGTCAGATTGAATAATTAAATGAATGCTTTTTTATTAAACAATATATAGATAAAATTATATTTCATGTCATTTCAACTTCTCCTGTCTAAAAGAAAAATATCTAAAATAGTTTATGTTGCAAATTATGGTTAAAATGCAAAAAACAGATGTGATTAATTTGCGACGGTACTCACAGTAGCTGAGCTCCGTTACTTGTTTGTTTTTAGGTAATATTTACGTATTGGTCAGAATTCACTAGAGCAGATAAATAGTGAGCTTCGGATCCCAGCTGAACAGCACTTCTAAAACGGCAAAGTCTAAATTATATTTTCCTTTCGAAGTCATTTCCAATCATTTGCATGCTATCCTTCCAAAGTGCTTATATATATGACGCAACGTATCGCACGTGAAGGGACATATTTCTAACTTGCGCTCGCAAGTGGGCAATCAATGTTTTTTTTGTCTCAGTGGCTTCCGAAAAGCGACGAAGAAAGCAAGAAGTAACTGCAGCGGTATCCGCCGTTTTTATTCGGCGTGGTATTATGTTTACACGCATCTTGTTCGTGCTAATATAATTTTTTTACTTATCAAATTTATAGATCCACGCGGTGCTTAATTTGTACCAAAGCTCAATGGAGTGCAGTTCCAGTACATCTTTATTTTTAGTGAATGTTTATATGTATGTCGAAATTCACCAGGGCGAATAAATACTGCGCACCGAAGCCCACCTGGACAGCACTGTGAGTTGTGCTCTGATACTTGACGATACAAAGAAGTCCTTGGCTAGTAAGATTTTCGAAAATACCCCACTCCTTATATTAATGTTTTTCCTCCGTTCATTTATTAGAGCTTTTTGTATATAAATGGACATAGATATAGACAATTTATATATATGTGTATATGAAACGTTGTATAACATCTTTGTCAAACTAGTGAAATGTTTTAGTTGGACGCATTAAATTCGTAGAATACTTGCGGTTGGCGACAAATTGTGTTATTTTTGCGGACAACAAATTCATTTAACTACATGATTTTTTTGGTAACAGCTCAGATCCTCTAAGTTTAACTGAAACACTTGTATTCGCTTTGCAGTCGTATTACACTGTACAACAGTGGTTTTGCCCTAGTGCTAAAATTAGTTGATTTTAGATCAGTTTTTGGCGCTAATTTCGAATATACTTTCCGTTTATCGCTAGGTGGTTCAGGTTTTAAGAAATTTGCATTTTACGCAAATTTTACATACAATATATGTCACATCTAATTATGTTTTGTAAATAATGACTACTTGACTATTTGCTTCAGATAAATGTCACGATTTGCGTATTTTTAACATTTATTTATCAGTTATTAAGCCTAATTTGCATATTTTTCAATGGTGTAATGTTTACATCGCTATCAACTTTAAAATAGTTGCCACATAATGGACGTAACGTTTTCCTAGACTAGATTTTTATGCTGATTCCAAATCTGCAGTCTGTTTTCTTATTTTATGTCTAGTTTTTGAGTAAGATGGATTTCTACTTTTGCACGGCATTAACACAGGTTTGATATAACATGTTTTTTAGGAGTGTGTAATTCATTGACGAGAAGGTGAACAGGGTCAGATTCATACCAGAGACATAAAATAAAATTTATATAATCGAAAAAAAAAATAAGTAGTAGAATCTATCCTAACTAGTTAAAGTTTATCATACAAAGTATCATAAAAAGCTATTTCTGGCTTTTTTGACCAAAAACTAAAACTTCACTTTTCTCAAAAACCAGACGTGATGGAAGAAAACAGATACAAGATTTGAAATCAGCTCAAAAAACTGGTTTAGAAACATATCAGCGTACTCGTGCGGCAGAAATATTTGAACGACAAGAAACATTGTTAGAAAAACATGCAAAATATGGAAATTAGGTACAATATTTCACAGTCACATGTCAGTATATCTCAGAAACAAGGTTTTTGTGAAGTAAATTAGGTAGTAATCGTAACATAAAACAAAAAACCCTGTCTGATATTGCTTTATATCTTAAATTTGCAAATAATTGTATAAAATTTACTAAATTTGTATAAATTGAAATATGGAATCCTCTCTCAAACTTGACGTGCTGGAGTAAATTTGAAACTAGATTCGGAATCAGCACAAAAAACCGCATAAAAAAACAACTAATTTCTGTTTTAGGACAGAACAAAAGTTCAAATTTGTTGGCCAGTGTTACTAATCCGGTGGTCAGGGCATAAGTGTAGTAAGGCAATGGATTTAGCATTATGGTAGTTTCTCCAGAAAAACAGAGCCAATTGTCATTTTAAGACATTTATTCATCAAAACATGAAAACGTAATGTGGGGCATTGGTTAGATTAGATCGATCTCTACAAATGCCGTTTTTTACTTTTTTGATTTTCCTTCCAGGTTTTTTTAATTAGGATTCTTTTGCATTCGCAGGGTTCGTACGTGTCCTAGAATTTCTAGGCTAGGAAATTCTTCTGTACCAGTATTTTCTTATAGAAAATCTCTCCTTAAACAATGCGAAATTTCTCGCCTTTAATCTAGATTTATTTTCTTATAAAAATAATACTGATATTTTTCCTGTAAAATTCCTTGAAGCGTATGAACCCTGCATTCGGAACCGGTTTCGAAAGTGAAAGTAATCTCATTAAAAAAGAACAAAAAACTGCAAAAAAAATCGAAAAATTAAAAAGAAGGCTTTTATAGAGATGGAGCTCATTTATTCAATGAAAAAGAAAAAGAGAAAAAGTATTGAAATGCAAGCAAGATAGCTTGAAAATTTTATTCCATGGGATTAAGGGCCATGGGCCCATATGGGCTTATTCATGGGCGAGCAGGTGTTTTTCGTGAGTGAAGTAGCCCTTAAAGGCCAGGCATTTCTGCTCCAAAAATGTCGAAATAATTGAATAATTTACGAATGAATTTATTTTAAAATAATCAAGCGCTTTTCTTCCCGTATATTATGAGGGCAAAGTTTAACTAAAACTTCTTTGTGCCATTTGCCAGATTCGGAATTAAATTTAATAGTTTACCCATGCAAACGGCGCCCCTGAAAGTATAAAAACTGAATTAACTTTCAAGTTTTCATAATAAAAACAGCATGCAATAATTATAAAATATCTTTACCACATATGATAAGTGCTTCTTCCTATTGGATGGATTAAGGTGTGTCCCACCGAAATAAAGCCACCATGATTGTGTGCTATAATTGGACACGAAACAAACCAATAAGAACGAAAAAAATATATTAAGGAAATCTATATACAAATACATGTTTACAAGGAGTAACTCACTCCGTGCATTACCTGGACAAGAAAAAAAAATAATTTGTAAAAAAAGAGGGGGAAAGGTGTCCCGCTGAAATAAAGCCACTACCGTTAATAGACAATAGATCCGCCATGGCTATATATGACTCCGAATATACGATGTGGCATACCATTTACCATTCCTTGGAGGACAGTAGCATCAATGTTCTCCCATGCTTCAATGATGACGACTTTCAATTTTGCCACTGTCTGAAACTGCCGGCCATAGGCATATGCAGCCCTACTGAGGATACCACACACATTTTCTTGGGGATTAAGATCATGGAAAAAGGGCAGATCATTTCGTGACATGCACCAGATTCTCCAAAGACCATTCCCAGGACGATTTTGTAGCGTCAATGGAGGTTTTTCCTGCTGGAAAATCCAACTTAGTCTACCAATTGTGTTTGAAAATGGCAGTAAATGGTTTTCTAGCAATTCTTGGTAATTGGAAGCCTCTATTCGGCCTGAGAGAACAGCCAGGTTATGTTTATCTCCATAGCCGAAGCCTACCCACACCATTAATGAGCCTCCACCTTGCTGTCTTTTGGAGAAAATTTCCTCTTCTTTCCTCATGTCATACCAATAGAAAACAACGCCGTCTGGCACATGCAGATTAATTTTTTTTGTCATCTGAGACTGTAACACGATGTCCCTGGTCCTTCCAGGTTTGATTATATTTGGCCCAGTCGACCCTCCATTGCATGTGGATAGCTTTCAACATGTGCTGATGTTTCCTTTTCTTATATCGCAAATTGCTTGTACGTTTTTCAACTCGTGACAGTGTTGATTTTGTCGCAGGGATGTTATCCTCTTTGGCTAACTATTTTAGGGAAATGCCACCTCCTGAAAGACGATGTAAAATTGCTCTTGCCTGCCTAGAAGTCATTTTTCTGCATGTACACCTCCTTTTTTTATACCCGTACGCAGTGCCCTGATCTACAAAATTGTCTATTACGGTTTTAGATCGTTTGATTTGCTTAGATATTGGTTTATGTGAAAGACCTTGTTCCTTAGAATCTGTTATCTGACCTTTCTCGAACTTTGAGAGCTGGGTTTTCTTTCCCATTGCAATACAGCAGGAGAAATACAAAATACAACCTTCTAAAGCCCGTACAAAGTTCGACTGGCACAGAACAAGTACTTGACGACTTCCTGACGCCATAAACATGTTGAACTCAGCACCTCGAATGTCGGTAGTTACCAATAAATACTAATATTGGCAGTGGCTTTATTTCGGCGGGACACTTTTCCTACTCTTTTTTTTACACATTTACCTTTTTCTCCTGCGCAGGTGGGGCTGGAAGCTTGTAAATATGCATTTCTTTATAGACTTTCTTAATGTATTTTTTTCAATCTTATTTGTTTGTTTTGTGCCTAGTTACGGCCCGCAATTACGGTGGCTTTATTTCGTTGGAACACACTTTACGTTAAGCAAACAACAGGTGTTAAAGTTCCGGTATTTTTCAAAATAAGTAAATGTATTTCAAACAAGCAACTTTATGTAATCAACAAAATTTTATTTGTACCAGGTAAAACAGGTTTTCCTAAAAAAAATTCTGTTTTGAGATATGTTTTTTATGCTTTCAAAATATTAGTAGGTATATAAAACTTTTAATATTTGCCGCGGCATTTTTCCGGTTTGATATCAATCATATTGAAATATCACATCATATGAAGCAGATAAAACAGAATTAAATTAAGTGCTATAGAAAGATAACTTACTGCTTTGTTTAAATCCTTTGAGCTCTTGTGATTGAATTTCTCCCCACTTAATTTTAAATCCCAAATGTCACAATGGTACCGGAATATTCGACCAAATTTATTTGAAAAGAGTTTGATGCATTTTTTCGTGTATATTTTAAACCGAATTTTTTGTTTTCAAAATACTGGTGCCAATGTGACATTTGGGAATTTTGAAGACATTCGCCCACCAGAGCTGAAAGGGTTGAAGGAAACGCCTTTTATTATAACATGCACTTATAATTTCAAAAAGAACATTCCAAATATAGATAAGCAATTTATGCACAATTACCGCACATGCGCTGAATGGCTGTATCTGGAACAACTTAGAGTATATGCATTATTATTCAACAAGAACAATGGTATGTTGATTCTTGGGTTAAAAATCTCGAATGTTTTATACACACTAATGGACAATCACCCAGAACAATGAGAGAATTCCAAGCAGGTTAACGTGTACTTGGAAACTGATGAAGTTATTGATGGGTTGGTTGATGGAAAATGTTCAAGTATTTCTATCACTTTTTACAGATCTTAATATATTGTTCTATATTTATTCATCGGCATATTAACACCCGAATGAAAATAATTGTAACCATATCCATTTGTAATCAGTATTAATGTAACACAGTTGCAACAGGCGATATTCCACCAAATAATGGAATTTTCACAAATTATTCTATTATTTTTACGAATTATTCTATCATTTTCATGATTTTTAAACTAAAACAGTAATGAGTTTCCACCCCCAATACAGAGTTCGCAAGCATCATAGGATTTATGGGGTTTTAGGTGTTTTAGTACCAGAAATTTCGTAAAGTACTTTCGATTTATCTGAAGATAGAATTTTCTTTTCGTTAAATATGGCAAATATTACTTAACAAAAATTCTGGTAAAAGGTGCTTGAACGCCCTTGAAGCGTACGAACACTGCAATATTTTAAAAAATCATGTATATAGGTCATTTTCAAAATCTGCCCATGTTTTGGAATAGCAAAATCAAATTTTTTGAAAAAATCAGAAAGTTTTAATTTTTTGTAAATTATTATCTTACCTCATAAACATACAAGCATCACCAGAGGCAAAAACTACTAATTTAAGATTTTTAAACTAATTTTTAAATTTTGATGAACTTGGCAATGATATAAGTGAGCACAGTAATGACATCTATGGTAATGACAAATTAAGCAAAATACTTTTATTTTTCCCCAGGTATAAATGGCAGCCATTATATATTCTAGCCCACACATTTATTTTTCTATTTCTTATATAATAAAAGCAGATTAATAAATAAAAGTTCATTTAATTATCAATTAGAAGTAAGTACGGAAATGACGTACAAAAAAATACTCACCAAAACATTCAAAGTCTCTGCTTGTTTTATTGAAACTATAAAACTATTTACCCTGTTCACCAAAGCCGGATAACAAGCTGACTTTTAAGGATTAATTTTGCCCTGATAAAAAGGCATGTGCTGCCCTCTAAAAAATTCCAGATAAACTTTTTGTCAGAAGCATGGTAATGACACTCTTTCTTAGGGCACGGTTTAAAAAAAATATTAAGAATTGTACATAAATTTAATGATGAAAATAAATATTCTTTTAATTAGTAGCATCTTAATAAATAGAAATGTATTTAAAAAATTATAACCATCTGTTTTAAATATAACTTAGCCAAATTTTTACCTGATGATTGTTGGGA
This sequence comes from Maratus speciosus, assembly GCA_963932465.1. Lineage (NCBI taxonomy): Eukaryota > Metazoa > Arthropoda > Arachnida > Araneae > Salticidae > Maratus > Maratus speciosus. The sequence continues at coordinate 121,336,948 of OZ010793.1, read as the reverse complement.
CAACCTATGGTAATGACATTTTGACTGCAAAAAATATAATTCTTATTTTTTAATTTTTTAAAACTAATAATTTATCTATAAATTATCATTAAAAAACATGATAGTTAAAACGCAATAATTAAAATTATGATATATAACTATTTTTCTGTCAAATGAGAAAGGACAGTAAAACACGACACTTTTTGAAAATCACCCATGTATACATGGGAACAGGGCCGTAGCTACAAATATTTTTTTCAGGGGGGAGAATTAAAAAATTTCCCACCTTGAAACAAATTGCTCTATTTCCCAACTAAAATGACATGTGCAGTGTGTGTTTAAGGATAATGACACTTATAAGTAAAAAAAAAAAAAATCTTTCCAATGAAAAATACTAAAACTAAAAACATCAAAATCATAATTATTGGTTCATTTAATGAATGTTTTTGTCTTCTATTGTGTACGAGTCACAATCGTACTTCATATAAAAATAGCCTCGTGATATTTTGAGATTTTTGAGAAAGGAAGAAATTTTTGTAGGAAATAGATTAGAGACACTGTTGATGTACAAAAGTAGGGAAATTCACGTCTGGTAGATGTATGATATTTTCGTAGCACAAAAAAAAAAACACAATGACAAATTGAGTCTGGCTGCTTTTTGTATTTCTTTTGAAAATTTAACTAGTTTACTGTTACAGAACTCAGAAAGGTAGTCAGCAAAACAATAAAAAATTCTTATTTATTTATTTTTTTTTTTTTACTTTTTATTTAAAAAAAAGAAAAAGTGTTTCAAAAATCTAGAATTTCCCAATTCTAAGCTCAAATTTCCCAAGTTCCCATATATTGGAAGGGAAGGCTCCCCACCCATAATCCCATCGCGACGCCTCTGCATGTAAAAAAACATTATAATCGAGTGTATACGGGATTTTTATTTTTATGTTTTAAATATGCGCTTATGAAAACCTTACTTTTGAGATGTGTCGTTTTTCTTGCTTCATCATTTTACAATTTCGTAGCAAGACGCACATATGACAGACCCAAGAGGAGTAAGATGCAAAAGGAATTTTTGTGAGTCCATTTGAATGACATCAAAGCATGCAAGAGATATCAGGGCGTTGCATCAAATATTTAGTATATATATATATATATATATTAAATAAAATTAAATAATAAATTCAGCTACAATTCATAACACTGACATTATACTAAATAAAGATGGAACCTTTAAGTAGTAATACAGAATCAAGCACAATACTACTAATTCACTAGCATAGTGCGGACGATAAATCCATATAAACATATGAAAAACCACCAAATTTTGATAAAATATCCTATTTAAGACAAAAGATACAAATAACAAGCTAATTAATGTTGAACAACAAAAAGACGTATCATAAACAAACAAAAGATTAAATGGATGAATGAAGCCGGAATCTTATATAGTATTTCACTTTTTCAAGGGCACATAAAACACATGTATAAGCAAAAAAAAAATAGTCGATTTCTGTAATGGAATTCAGCAATAATCTAAAAATTTAATTCCATTATGTACCCTATCGACTATACACCAATAATTATAAAACCACCATGCCAAATAAATTGAATTAAGAAAAAATATTAATCAATGCAATATCCGCATCATTGAACAACATTAAAAAATGAAACAATTTAAATCAAAGACATACCCAACGAGAGAACTGCATTACCATATTGAACATGACTCAAAAATTGAACCAATTTTATCACAGCAAAAATCTATATATCTTTTTATTTATATATTAAGTTAATAACTACTTTAAAATAGAGAATAATTTTTTGACGGTATAAAAGTAAATTTATCCGACGTCGTCGCGCATATCAATCATTTAGAGTAAATATAAAATGCGATGTAACTTACCGTTATTTTCGCGTTAGTATCACTGCTGCTTGCTACAAAAGTGAGAAAAGTTTTTAGTTGTTTCGAATTTCGCATTTATTATTTATAATGTTAAGAATTTTTCTCGCCCCCCCCCTCCTCCACCCCCCAAAAAACAAACACATAAATTCCAAATTTGCTAAAAACGAGAACAACATTTACGCAGATATCACCAGGCAACCTTTTTTGTTTATATGAAAACTTATACACTACAAATGGATATTGTTTTATAATATTACTTATTTTCGTTCCCCCCGCGTAACAGAGGTTTTTGTTATCTAAGCGCAATTAGTTTCAATTATTTTGATCAATACAGTTTGCTGATATTAATTTAATGTTGCTTTTTGACTGCAAAATAACATTGTTATGAATTACATGAAAAAATTAATAACAACGTAAACCATCATTAAAAAAAGCAATCGAAAACAACTAATAAATATTTAGAGTAAAAGAAGAGAACTACCATTCAAGGTTTTTTATGTAAATGTATTTATAATTCTATTTTGCTTATAATCATGTGTTATATTGGTAGGAATAAAAAAAAAATGGAGTATTATGCTTTTCAGTGTTCACAATTTAGCTGCGTTTTACTAAAAATACCTCTCAGTATGTTTAAATAGCAGACTTTGATTTATTGAATGATAAACAATCCGTGATTCTATAAAAGAGGCTTTACTATTAGGATATCCAGGTAGATAGTTTGAATAAAAATCTCTATTCATGCAGTTCATGCACTATTCATCACTATTCATCAATCACTATATCATCTCAATCGCCAAACTTTTAATCCTAATAGTAAATTACTCTGAACTTTTGTGAAACTCATAATGCAATTTTCTTCATTAAAGTTCTCCTCAGAGTTGTCAGCTGGCAACTCTGGTTCCGTTCTTGTTCGGCGTTGCATGTCACAGGGGAGACCGGGGGAATGGCGACACCTTAAAGGAATTTAATTTTTTTCACCTCAAAAAATTGTTTATTTTTTAATAGTAAAAATTCTAAAGCTGAATCAGGATCCTTAGTATCTGTATAAATTTAACCGTAATAATAACTGTAAAGTAAGCACACATAAAAAAAAAAATTCTTTCAACCTCTGTACAGTGGCGATACTGGGGTAATTCCGCCACTATATTGGGGTAATGACGCCACTCTTTAATGACCTAGTAAATACATAAAATGGATACTAGGAAATACATAACCTACAAAAAATATTTAGGAAGCAATAATTTGGAAGAATAATGAATAATTACAATGTTCCTTAAGCGAAATTTATTAATGTGCTAAGCTTACAATTTAACTCAAATTGGAAAAGTCACCCTTTGCCATGGTGGCGGCATTACCCCTAGAGGACAATATGACGGAAATCCCCCAGCAAAGCCGAAAGAAGAACCGAACTTGTTCAACAAATTGCATCAAAATCTCGGCAAATGCATGTAGATTACGGGTAATATTATCTTAAATAACTAATATTACAATAAAAGGTGTTTACCTCTACTCATTTCAAGCTCCAAAATAAGAAGCAACTAGATGAAAACTAAATTTTTCACTAGAACGAACGAACGACGTACAACAAAATCACTCTCACTCTAGGCACTGTTTCTATTGTTGGCCGCTATACTGCAGGCGCATTCACTATCTCAAACTGTCGTTAGTTTTTAAACTAGGCGGGGTGGCGGCATAACACCGAGTGGCGCCATTCCCCCGGTCTCCCCTACTTTCTGTTTTTGTCATCGTACGGTCCGCTTCGCTTGCCATGAGACGAACATTACTAATATATTGTTAAACGTGCAGTCGTCGCTATACTTACACGTTGCGTGATATTCCGTGGTTGACTTTTGTATTTAAGAATACAGTAGAACCTCGGTTATCCGAAGTAACTGGGACCGACCATCTTTCGGAAAATCGAAATTTTCGGATAATCGAGAATACTTCAATTATATATGCAATATCCCTTATTATCCTTGCAAGTGCTTAATAAAAATAAAGCAATAGCAAAAAAGAAACAAGAATAAATTAACTGAATTTTAATTTTGAAATTAAGTACCTTATTCATGTAACACAAAAGTTTGAAAAATGATTTGTTTGTCGCAGTTTAGATAGCCTTTACTTCGAAGCTCCATCATCAGGGATGTAGTGCAGGGTATACGGGTGTATTCGCCGTGTTCCTTCTAGAGCTCCGTATACCCTCTGTTTCCCAAATAAAGCATTAGCGTATACCCTAGTAATGAACGTTCATGACGTTAGCGTATACTCTCTGTCTATACCGTATACTCTCTGCTTTTTTTACGACTACAACACTGTCTATCACGGAGCTTTTAATATTATTAGTTCACCAGTACCACAGTCTTTCTGCTGCTCCAGCCATGGCAAACCTTTTGCAAAACATTCAAAAGCTTCTGAATTGCTAATTTGTTCTTTTTCTTCGTTCCACTCCGCAGCTTACGGGAGCTCAAGTTAAATACAAAGGAACTCTAACGCTCGTATTAACCAACTACTTCGACCCCGCGTTATGGCGATAACCTCGGTCGGACGCTGAAACGGTATGCACCTTTAACCATGATTGGACTTCTCCTTGATAATGTCAAATCAAATGTTATCGTGAATTTCATTTGAGCGTTCTACTGAGGTTTTCTAGTTCGAGGTAGTCGGTGAATACGAGCATAAGAAAAGGGATAGAAATTTTTTATAGGTACTCGCAGTTCGGAAAGTACCGCTTGCACGCAAGGCTTTTTTTTTTTTTTTTTTTTTTTTTTTTAAAGCTTTCAAAATAGATTTTGCTTACAAGGAATGTTAAAAAAAAAAAAAAAAATGGATTTTGGTTAACCGAGAGTTTTAGATAAAAGAGGTTCTGCTATATTCCTAAGAGATCGTGGAACTACAGTCGTAATATTTTGTTTCTTTTTTATATAACGTCGAATTGTCGTACTTATTGATGGATTCAGAGAGTGAGTTCGAAGGAAGTGAAATCAATATCACTCAGTCAGAAAATAATAATTCTGATTTATCGCGTGATGACATATATTCAGAGACCAGGGAATCGGAAGACGATAATGTGATCTCAATATTGATGGGTGTAGAAGCAGGTCTCAAAGCGGTCACTTTTCCAGCCATCACTAATTTTATAAAAATATTTTTATGGAAGATTACAACAGGAATTGCAATAAAAAGCACAACACAAAATGCGTTCCTGCGAAATTACCAAGATAAATCTAAAGCTAAACTTTTCGTAAGGAAATAGTGATGCTAAAAGTTTTAATTTAGTTTCTATAAAAAGAGACCACTCCGAGGCCTGTAGAAGAAAAAAACAGCGTGCTTTGCTTCACCTCGTTTCAATATTACGGAAAAACCTAACAGGGATGAACAGGGATGACCGCCCCGGGAACCCAGCTTTCGCTTTAGAGTATAAGTGCAATCCCGGAGGGGAGACTGAAATCCACTGCATATTATAAGATACATTAACAATGACTAGTCTTTACAATATTTTAAAACAATTAATAACATACAGAAAAATAAATTAAGTTTGCCTTTTTTGACTCTGAAACTCACAACAAGTGTCATCAGTACATACTTTGACAGGAATTGTACTGTGTTCTATACATGCATAAACAAATACAAGACATATTTTTTGAATATTAGAGCTGGAAAACATTAAGTGAAATGCATATCCTGATAAATATAATGAAAGTACTAAATTACTAAATAAAACAAGGCCAAAGGAAATAAGGCAAATATTTATATTATCTTATTATTTATATTATTTATATTATATATAATATATCGTTCTCTTCTAAAAATTTCATATAACCAGCTATACTTTGCAGGAGAACTGGACGGTTAAATAGGTAAGTTAGCCAATCAGGCAGTGTCATCTGTTGTGGCTTTTTGACGTGATAGTGGGAGGTTAGTGTACAATGTCAAATATTGTGTAATGATGTGATAATAGATTTGATAAATATAGTATTACACTACTTTTTAACATTTTCCAACAAAGTTGAAAAGTGTTTATGCATTCGATTTGTCTGTACGTCAGTTCGTCTGTCCGTCTGGCCGTCTGTCCACGCTCTAACTCCAGTAAATATACTCGGATTTTCATGAAATTGATAAAGGTTATTTAGGGTCACCAAAGCATGTTTGGTATTGCATATGAAGTACGTAGGATTAATCGTTCATTTACAGGGACACTCAAACGTATCCCATTATATTATGGTATATGGAGAAAAATCGTTTGCAGAGTATTTTAATGACATTAACCTATTTCAAATGTATTGAAACTGATATAACTCCATCATAAAGGCCATTTTGGCATGCAACAATAACTAACGAAATCTGACATTATAGACAATAGAAAGAAAAATAGCACAACTGTAGACGCACGACCCTTTAGGAATACAGGGTTACTACAAAAGATGAATTCATTTTGAGAATATTTATTCGAAAGTACTACACGTACAAATATGAACGACATATGAAAATAACAGCAAAATCACCAAGTTTGTATTGTGTACCAGAAGTTCCAGCACGAGCACAGTGTTTTTCAGTATCTCCCAAATTGGAGGTATAGCAAGAAAAGAATTTTTGTGTGTAAGAATTTGAGAGATGTTCCTCTGTTGTGGCAGTGCAACACACTCGCTCTTTGGACCGTTCAAGTTCGCCGATACCTGAACACTGAACTTTCGCGTAGCTAGATTGGACATGTTGGTGAGGATGACGTCGCTTTGTTTCCTTGACTTAGAATAAATGTCATCTCTTTATAAATTAGAACTGTTATTTTCTGACTGAGTGATATTGCATTCACTGCCTTCGAATTCATTCTCTGAATCCATCATAAAGGTCATTTTGGCATGCAACAATAACTAACGAAATCCGACATTACAGACAATAGAGAGAAAAATAGCACAACTGTAGTTGCACGACCATTTAGCAATACAGGGTTACTACAAAAGATCAATTCATTTTGAAAATATTTAGTCAAAAGTATTACACGTGCAAATATGAGTGACATGTGAAAATAACCGCAAAATCTCCAAGTTTGTATTGTGTACCAAGAGTACCAGCAAGGGCACAGTGTTTTTCAATATCTCTCAAATTGGAGGTATAGCAAGAAAAGCATTTTTGTGTGTAAGAATTCGAGAGATGTTCGTCTGTTGTGGCAGTGCAACACACTCGCTCTTTGGACCGTTCAAGTTCTCCGATACCTGAACAATGAACTTTCGCGTAGCTAGGTTAGACATGTTGGTGAAGATGACTTCGCTTTGTTTCCTTGACGTTCCCTCCCCCCCCCACCCCTCGTGGGCATCTGATTTAATGCCTTGTGGAATTCTCCTTTTTGAGCCTATTAATGACCTTATTTATGTATCCCCATTTCTAAAAACTCTAGGAAAACTCAGGGAACGGATGAATTCTGAAGTGATGACCATTGACAGGATAACTCTACAAAATATGTAGAACGAGTTCAACTACCGTCTGCGTGAGATGAAATCTCACAGTGTTTAAATCGTGTTAGAGAATTTTAAAAATTAGGCAATATCTTAATAAGCAAATCCGAACGTATCCATCTAGAAACATTTATTTCAATTTGTTCTAGCAATAAACACGCCCAGGGCCGAAACTAAGGGGGGGGGGCAGAGAAGGCATATGCCCCGGGTGCCAGAACAAAAGGGGCGCCAAATGAAGAATTATACCTTTGGAAAGGATACTTTTCTTCTGATGGAAAAAAAATATGGCCATTTTTTCCCCCATTCGGACCAGGAAATCAGGAGTTCTAACTTTTTACGACTGCTCTTTCATCTTCATCTAACACTTCATTTATAATGGCTCTTTCATAATAATGGAAGCCATCAGTCCATCAGAAGAAAATAACTCGGTGAAAGCGGAAACTCGGTTAGGCGGACTCTGATAATAGGGACTCTACTGAATATGTCATTTTAAAAATGATCTTTAGAATATTTTTGTTGATGTTCAGAGGAAACTACCCCTTGGATCCGCCACTGTAGATTACGTTGTTCGGTATTACATATTTTATGATTACATATTTTAAATTTTAAAATAAGTCGTCTATTATAAAATTAGTAAAAGTCTCTTTGTAAATATACTTTGTGGAAGAGGGGAGAGGGGGCGCCAAAATCCATGTTTGCGCCGGGTGCAAAAAAGGCTAGTTTCGGCCCTGAACACGCCTCCGAAAGCGTCAGCCTCTACGTAATACATACGTCACGACAGGGAGAGACACAGCGCTCGGGGCTAACGTAGAGGGCTCCCGCAGTTGAAAGTCACATGACAGTCGCGGTCTTAACCAATTACGACGCGCAGCTTTTAAGAAAAAAAATTCTACTACTTTATTTTAAGTGCTGTAAATACACTTTTTGTTGTGAATAAGTTATTTTAATTTTGTCAGATTGACATTACTTAACTATTTTTAATCAATTTGTAATACGACGAGAGCGTGGATACATCATTATGCTAATCTGTCGAATGTAAGTTATCCATTTTACTGTTTTAGTTGATTGATGTCAGATGTATTCATATGATTGTTTGTTTTGTATTCTTTAGGTAAACATAATTTATTTTAAATGAATTAATCTTTACATGCACTATTTATACTAAATGTTTTTCATTTTAAATGTAAGCAGGAAAAGAAAAAATCATTAATAACATTCAATAATCATTAATCACATCAATATTATTTGCTCTGAATATTAAGCTCGTGATATTACCCTCTGGTGTTTTTACGTTTTGGTTTCATTAAATGATTCATATATTTTTTATGTGTTCATCGAATGAATGTTATTTTCATTTATTTATTTGCAATTTATTTATTTATTTATTTTTCCTTTCAAAAAGGTTTTCTGTAGATGAGATTTTTATGTTTTCTTCAGGGGTAAATGCAAGGATTTTTTACGTTCTGCAACCTTCTGTTAAAATATTAAATTTTGTAACAAAAGATGAAATCTAAATTAAGTATTTATTAACACTAAATTATATAAATCCTCCTGGTAAAGCTTTCTTTCTAGTGAATTTGTTTAGTTTACAAGCACATTGCCGATAACTTTTATTTTTGCAATAAAGTGGTTCGTAGCTCGGTAAAATTGTAATCTAGAAGATCTAGCAAATGTTTTGGTAGATAATAATATACGATTCTGGTGTAATTTTCCCAATAACTTAAAATTTTTCTACAGCTGTAAAATGTTTATGTGTTAAAAAATCATTCTTAAGTCGTCTATGGTGTGTTTACAATGATTTCTAGCTGACAATTAGCTCAGTTTTTTTTTCACTTTTGATAACTTATACCTATAGTTACAAATTATTTTACTTAATAGACATAAAATTATGTCAGTGTTTTGAATTTTTTTATAAGATCTGAGAATCATAATTCTATGGCTTGGGGAAAAATTTTCGATGCGAGAATATTAATTTTTAGATATTCTTGTGTGCTAAAATTGTTTTACTTCCGTTTTTAACTATTATGCTAAAAAATAAATATCGAGCACATTTTTTAAATACATAGTTTTGTATTAAAGTTTTTAAAATTTTAAATAATAAATAAAATATGTATCTGACGATCATGTATAATTTTCGTGCACAAATATTAATATTTAGTGTATAAAGATCCTGTTTGGAAAAAAAAAAAAACTCTTATTTTCTCTTTTCTTTCAACGGTCATGTTTTTTTCAATAACTTAAAAGTGTACTACATCTTCGAAATTTTTATTAGTTTATTTTAATTTAAAATGTTTATATCTTTGAAATTGTTTAAATCTTTATTAAGTACTAGTCGTGTTTAATTTTGCGGTATTTACAATGTTTATTTATAGGATTAAAATGTCCAGTCGATTGTTTCCCCATTTTTGACTACATTATTATCTCCTTACAAATTATTTTGTTTGATATACTTAAAATGATGCTAGGGATTGAACTTTTTATGAGATTTTACAACCATACTTTTACTGCTTGAGAAATCTTCTGGTTAAAAGATTCTAATTTTTAGATGTTTAGTGTGTTAAAATTGTTTTATTTTGGTTTTTAACTCTTATGCTCAGAAGTAAGTATTTGAACACGTGAAATTATTTTTAAGTACTTATTTTTATACCAAAGCTGTTTAGATTATATATTAAATTAAATATGTGTATGATGACCGTGAATAATTTTCGTGCAGACATATTGATATTTAAAGTATAAAATGCTCATTTGAAAAAAAAAATCTCACTTTTTATCTGTTTTTGACAATTGCATTTTTTAATAACATAAATTTGTGTTAAAGTTTTGAAAATTTTATATGTTAAATAAATCTTTCTTAAATAGTCAGTCTTCAATTTACGTTTATTTACAATAATTATTTCTAGAGTATAAAAAGCTGAGTTGAGTTTTTTACTTTTGACAACATTATGTCTTTTTATAAATTATTTTATTCGATATTCTTAAAATGATGCCAGTGGTTTCGAATGTTTGTAAGATTTTACAATTATAATTCAGGGGTCTCCTTGAAAATTTTTCGTTCTTTTTTAATTTTTAGGTATTTTGTGTGTTAAAATTGTTTTATTTTTGTTTTTAACTATTCGACCCAGAAGTAAATATTAAACACATTTAATTATTTTTAAATACTTATTTTTAGACTAAAGTTTTCAAAATTTTAAATAATTTAGAAGATTTTTTTTTTCAAAATTTTAATCTTTTTACAAAAAGATTAAGTAAAATATGTTTTTGGTGACCATGTTCATACGGATATATTAATATTTAGTAAATAAAGATCCTGTTTGAAAAAAAAAAACTCACTTATTTTTCTCTTTTCTTTCGACAACCATTTTCTTTCTTTTTTTCAATAACTTAAAATTGTGTTAAAGCTTTGAAATTGTATGTGTTAATTAAATCAATCTTAACTAGGTTTATGAATTTGGCCTGTTTAAAATAATTATTTCTAGGCCATAAAAAGCTCAGTTGATTCTTTTTCACTTTTTACAACTTTATAGCTGTTTACAAATGATTTTATTCAATAAACTTAAATTTATGCTAGTGTTTTGGAATTTTTATAAGATGATTGATATCATGATTGCCGCTGCTTGATAAAATAACGAATTTTATTGAATTACAGAATGGTTTTGATGAGATAGTAATTTAAAGACGGGAGAATAATCTATTTTGTCAATTGATTTGCGTAGCTCAGCTGAGACCGGGAACGTCACGTGACTGCTCTAAATTGGAGAAGCACGGTAGCCCGTCTTTTTCGTTAGCCCCGCACAGCGCTCCAGTGACGTCATCACAATACATGCAGACGGTAGAGAGAGATCATATCAGCTAAGAATTCGTTATGGAAGAAATTGACGATGTATGCTGGAAAGAAAAGGCACGCGTAAAAATAAATATGGAATTAAATTTAAACAATATCGCCAAAAGAAATACAAAAGTAACATGATTTAAACACTATGAGATTTCATCTCACAGCCTGGACGTTTATCTTGTTATCCAGGTTCCGCCCATAGAACATTTATAGCGTGAGTAGAAAATTTGGTAATTTTGCGGTTATTTTTATATGTCACTTATATTTGTATGTGTAATACTTTTGAAGGCATAGCCTTTTGAAAATGAATGTTTTATAGTAACCCTGTATTCTGAAATACAAAATTCAATCATCTAATATTACGCGGCGTATAAGGAGCGACGGATTCACTTTTAATGAGGGAATATTTCTCTTCCTCGCATGACAGGTGGTGCCAACCGTACATTAATAAAAAAGCCATACATGTGACATGCGAAGCCGACCATGAAAACGAACATTAATGAAGATAATTGTATTATGAGTTTAACAAAAGTTTATAGTAATTTACTATTAGGATCAAAAGGTTGGAGAATGTGCTTATAAGTATTTCATATATAATGGGTTTTTTATTGAAAACATCTACCTGAAAAACTGAATATTAACCCTTAACCGGAAACATACCGTCGGTGAGATGGTTGTGTCTACATATCTATCCTTTACACAAAAATGAACCCAATCTTCCCATGCAACCTAATCCTTACGCTATTGATCCTTTGCCTCCCCACCCATTTGCAACACCTGCTCAGGTTTAGTTACTGAAAGAAAAATTATTTTATTTTCAATGCAGTCTATTAGACGGCGTGTTTCCGTTTATGTAATTTTTTGTTCTATGATATTTAAACAGAGGTGCCGTCAAAGCGGTTACGCTATGATAATAAAGACTTTGAAGAAACTGTTTTGCGATGGTTTGATGAAGTAGGAAGTGACATAAGCGATGTTGAAAATATATCAAACGATGAATATATAAATTCTGAACACGAAAGTGACTTAACACTGTCAGAAAGAACATAAAAATGCAGATATTTAAAGCATGTTGCAATATTTACTATTAAATGTTTTCTTAATTGCTTTATATTTTTTTCTAATTCATGTTGTACCGAAATATATAAAAATATTAGCACTTATTTCATTATTATATCGAAAATGTAATATTTTTAACAATAATGTGTAATTTTAAAATATTTTCTGTCCCCGACATTTAAAACTTATTTTTATGCTTTTATATTAAGGAATTACCCCTGTTAATGCATTACTAATAAAGACTAAATGTTTAAGTTCACTATTTGGTAAATTATAAAGAGTTATTTTCTTTTTAAAAATTTATAACAATTTTTTAATTTAGCAGTCTCACAGACGGCACGTTTCTGTTTGTGAACAGGATTTTCACGTTTCCGGTTAAGGGTTAAATTTTGTTTTATTGAATCACGGATTGTTTATCATTTAATAAACCAAAGATTACTATTTAGACATTCTGGCAGGTATTTTGAATAAAAAACTGCTATATTGTAAACACCGATCAGCATTGTTCTCCAATTTTTTTTTATCCCACATGTATAGCATATAATTATAAGCAAAATACAATAATAGAAAACAACTACATTAAGGCTACACAGTACCCTAAATATGACAAAAATATCGAATATTTTTTTATTGAATTTTTCTGTTGCCCATACGGTTGTGAATCATGACTCCAAATTGTAGATCTGAAATCCAAATAGTTTTAAAGATATTTTAACTTTTCTGAGTGTTCTCAGAATATTCTGAGTGTTCCTTTACAAACTTTAAATGCATTTTCTCAGACTTTTATTTTTGTTGATGTTAATGTTTGCTAATACCTAACGCTTTTTTTCTGTTGCAGATAGAGTCTTGAAATTTTTTGCAGACACTTACATGTATGTGTACTACAATAATAAGTATGGATTTAGGTCTGAGGGTTATAGTTATTATTTTTTTTAATGTCAAAGTTAATATTTGCAAAATTTTCGTGTTTTTTCTGGCTTCTCGCTACAAAAATAAATAAAACTTTAAATAAAAGTTATACCTTTAATTCCATACTAACTTTTGTTCCCAATAATCCAATGAATATAAGTCACAATAACTAAAAAATATTAAAAATTAAAAATGTTATAAAAGTTTTAAAAGTTTTAAAAAACTTCAAATATTTCAAAAAAATTTAAATAAAAAAAACACGGTGATTGTTAAAATGATTTTTTTTTTTTTTTTTTTTTTTTTTTTTTTTTTTTTTACCACAATGAGTTTAATTTTATAATATCAAACAAAGTCGGTAATTATTTTTAATGTAACTGTCTCCAAAAAATTTCTTTGAAAAAGGGTACTGTGCAGCCTTAAAAAACTTGATTGATAGTTCTCGTTCCCAATCAATAACTTTATAATTTACTTAAAATGTTTATTAGTGCTTTCTCTCGCGATTTTAATTATGGTTTACGGTGTCATTAATTTTTTCAGGCATATTCTTAATACCGAGAATTTGTATACAGAAGCAACATTAAAATAATATCAGTAATCTGTATTGATCAAAATAAATGAAACTAATTGTACTTAGATAACAGAAATTTTTATTATACGGAGCAAAAGAATGAAAACAATATTTTGAAACAGTATCCATTTTTAGTGTATAATTTTTCATCTGTGGTATAAACTAAAAAAATAATTAGTATGTTTAGAGATCACGATAATAGTTTGAAAAAATATATATATATGTTCCTCCTCTATTACTTAGCTCGCAATGAAAACAGAATTTACTCGAATATGTAATTCAAATCAAAAAAGGTTGCCTGGTGATGTCTGCGTAATTGCAGTGTTGCCACAGGCGACTATTTTTATATTCTGTTCACATCACTATTTAAAAAAAAAAAAAATACATCATGTTGTATATTTCTCTTGAGTGGCCGTCCACAAATGATATCACGCTTGGAGGGGCGGGAGGGGGGGTCGTGAAATCGTTAGAGCTTGTGACAAGGGGATGGGAGGGGGTAAGAAAAAGTGTGACATCACACATTTTGGTTAAACATTAGAGGGCTTACTATCATTGCATTGACATTAGAGGGCTTACTATCTCCGAGGATGAGAATGATGTCAAAATGCTCTATGGACGAGCATATATCTTCTCCAAGGGAGGAAGAGTCGTAATAGTAAATGATTCAGAGTAATTCCTATTTTATGATTTAATATATAATTTTATAAATGTTCATATTAATGTGATGGCAATTCCATTTAAGTAAAACTAATATTGAGGCTTCTTTTTCAAAATCAATCTGTTTTAAAGCATTTTGTGTTCATAAAGTAAATATAAGGTTTAAAACCAAATATATTAAATTCCATTTCAAATTCTAAAATACTACTGTTTTCAATTGCTCTTTCATATTAATATTTTATTACTATTGTATATTAATTATGTTTTTTGTTGTAAACATTAATCTTATTTCATACAAAAAAAGATTGCTCTCAAATGTCATTAAAACACATAGTTAAAGTTCAAAAATAAAATTCGAAATATGATCTATAACGTAGCGCTTTGTTTCTGAACTGCAAATATATGTTTACGTGATATAGCGTGACATGTGACAAGGGGAGGGGAGGGGGTATGGTGAAGTGTGACATTTTATGACAAAGGGGTGGAGGGGGGTAAAAAATATTGAAAAAAAGTGTGATATAATTTATGGATCGCCAATGAAAATGTTGTCAAAGCGTATGTAAAAGATTTTTGTTTTGAAAAAGTGGTAGGCGGTAGAATTAAAAAATAGCCGCTTGTGGCGATCATGTACTTATTTTTCCCTTTTTCAGCAAATTTGAATTTTAGAAGTTTTGGAGACAAAAAAGGCAAATACTTAATATTATAAATAATAAATTGGAAATTCCTAGAAAGTTAAATTTTTTTTTACTTTTGTAGTGATGCTAACACGAAAATAACGGTAAGTTACATTGTATTTTATATTTACTTCAGATGACTGACCTGAGCGACGACGTCTATTAATTTTTTTTTTAACCGACATAAAATTTATTTTTAATTTTAATGTATTCAACTTAATATATATATATATATATATATATATATGATATTTAATGCGGCATTCTCACAATCTCTACACCTTTCAGGAATAAAAATCTGGTGAAATTAAACATACTAAAATAACATTTTAAACTTATAGACTTAATGATTGACTTAATGACCTCTTAATGATTCAAAATAAAGAAAAAATACTCAGCAGTGAAAAAGTTTTTGTTTAACTGAGGTTTAAGCTAAACTTGCGAGTTTATTTTTCCATTCCATTTTACAGCAATAACTTTTTTATTTTCTTCTTAATTTTTACTTATAATGAATTAGCATAGTACCCACAGGACATTCAAATAAGAAATAATAACAATGTCCAATTTTTAGTACAAAATTTTGGTATAACATTGTCTTAAAGGGGTGTTAAAGAAGAGATGAAAAGGGAAAAAAAGAGAACGGTATAGGAAAAAAAGGACGGTAAGGAAAAAAAAAAGGAAGGTAAGGATGGGATGGTATAGAAAATTACCACCTATTTTTAGGAAAATCATACATAAATAGTATAAAACACTGACTTTTGAATAGTGCTACTTATTCATTCATTTGTCTGATTTTTAAATTAAAATCTTTTCATAAATAAACATATGGGGCATTCTCAAAATCTTTTGACTTTAAGGAATAAAAATCTGTTGAAATAAAACTTACTAAAATAACATTTTAAACTTATAGACGAATGCTTTGATAATTCAAAATAAAGGAAAGTGGTCATCAGCGATTTTTTTTTATTTTATTTAACTGAGGTTTAAGTTAAACTTGCGAGTTTAATTTTCCTTACTATTTTACCACTATAACTTTTTATTTTCTTCTAAATTTTCACTTATAATAAATTTACCCACAGTATATTCAAATAAAAAATAATAACAATGTAGTATTTTTAGTACAAAATTTTGGTGTAACATTGTCTTAAAGGCGTGTTAAAGAAGGGACGGTAAGGAAAAAAAAGGGGGGACGGTATAAGAAAAAAGAAACGGTAAGGAAAAAAATGGATGGTAAGGAAAATTACCACCTATTTTTAGACAAATCATGTTAAGACTAAGTGATAGCCACAATGTTCATTGATTTTTAGAAACAGTTATTTACATTCGATTAATTTTTTTTAAAAAATAATTTACCTCGAAAAGTGCCGGAATAAATCTTGGGGATGGTAAGACTACCAATAAAGTCACGATGATTGAAATTGATATCTAAATGCTGATTTAAATTCTGCCGTAAATTTCCTGTCAAACAATTTTAGTCATTCTTTCTCTAGCATACATCTGCACGAGAAAAAATTTAAAAAAAAATCTGTTGCTGCATCTGAAGTGATTTTCTGTATAAGTTCAGCAAGAGGGACGGTAAGGAATGTAAAATCCAGGGACAGAATTAAAAAAATAATAGCAACTGTAAAAATTTGTGCAGGTTAATTTTTTGTTACATATTTATATAAAACAATAGTCCCAATTTCGGAAACAAAATTACACCGAATTATTTTAATTCGAACAATTTTATACAGACGGCTCCAAACTTAAAAATCAGCATCAGGGACACGGGATGGTATAGAAATTTCGTGGCATATTTGGACTCCCCAACATCGTCCAAAACTTGATTATCTCGTTAATATTGTTATGCAGTCATGCAATGTGGTGTTTTGCAGTATAAGAAATAAAAAAAACCAAGAATATGTGCTAAAAAATTATTATTCAGGGACAGAAAGAATATAGAAAAGTCAAAAGATTGTAGGAATGCCTCTTACCCAAACAAATTGTGAATTTTAGATGAGTAAATTATCATCATTATCAGTAATTGTGCAGTGGACTAAAAAAAGAAAGAACACACCCTGCATTTTAACTAAGAATCGTCACAGAGAAAAACAAATGCTGCCATTCTATTAGGAATTACGTCTTATTCAAATTCATATGAAAATCAAAAAAGAAAAATCATGCGTCAATCACAGATTATGAAGCCTTTTTAGACATTTAGAGAATACTTTAACAAAACTTCGATGTTTAATAAGATAAATGAGATACTTAAATAAACCTTTTGGAAATCACATAACGCATTTGACCTGTTGTCAGATATTAGCAATTAACATCCATAGCCGGAAAATTAGTCGTATTGTTTTGTTCACCCCTGAATTTGATCTATAGATTTCTACATATTCTACATGGCATGCTCAAATTTAGTATATTTAGAAAACGCATGACAATATGGAAAATTCACATTTAAGCAATTTCTACCGATAGACGAAAACGTACTTGAATAATTTTGTAGAGCCACTATCTAAAGACTTTTATGCACACCACATATTAAGCTGAAATTTAACTGAGACAAAAACATGTTTGAGCTACTGAAATCACACTTACAGGAATTAATAATGATAGGCTGCCATTTATCCAGTTTGTTTGCTTAGCCCTCTATATGATTTTATTTATATACTAAAAACATCTCTGAGTATGTTAAAGGTAGTTGATCTTGAAAATGCATTTCTCAACTTAAAAAAACACCTTCAAACAATTCTCAAACAAAACTCATTATCAGTAATGCTTACTAATTCTTTTATGTAGTCCTGTATATGGTCTACATAATTTATATACATCACATAGTGTGCAAAAAGTTATTTGAACTTTAATTGCATATCATAACAGAAAACACACTTCCATTAATCATACCTAATAGGCAATAATTCAGATACAGTATTGTATCCGAAATCTTTTATGTGTTCTTGTAAATGAACGATATATGTGACGCACAGTGTATTCTACTGCAAGCACCTTGTAGTGAACCTGAGTAATATGGACCAATTTCATCATGTTTAAAATAGTGCAACATTAGATTATTATATAATATTAATCTACATTATATAATAATAATCTATGTTATATATAAATAACATAGATTACAATATAACCTACTCTTTTGTGTGGCCCTGTAAATGAATGATAAATTCTTTGCAACCCATATTCAACAGAAAACATTTTTTAGTGCATTTCAAAAATTCATATCAATATCATCACGTTTGTAACTGAGTAATATCAGTCTTCACAGAGTAATATCGCTAAATAGCATGCTCAGATTTAATTTTATAATTAAACGCATAATTAGTTGAAAATTCATCTTCAGCAATTTTTACCAAAGATAGAAACATACCTCAATTCTTTCGTTTAGCCGTGTGTATTACTTACAGATTGTTATACACGCCAAATATTAAACTCAAATATAATTCAGGCTCAAACACTCTTAAAACTACTGAAATTCCAGGAACTATCATATGTAGGCGGACAGTTCTATGCGTGGCACTGTATGTGATTTTGCTTATATTCTACAAACATCTCTTAGTTTACTAAATATAATTGAGTAGAACTCAATTAACATCAGTATTTAGCTAATTCACTCTTATATTTAGAAATGTTTATAAATTCTTTTTTCTAGCCCTGCATATGATCTATAGAATTTATTTGCACTCTGTAGTAAGTGGTAATGTAGTTAAACTTATAAACGCGTACAATAACTGAAAACGTATTTAAATTAATTATCGCTAATAGGCAATACTTTTATTATAGTACTATATCTGAAATCTTTTGTATTTTCCTCTAAATGAACGATAAATGCTATGCACATCATATTCTACAGCAAGTATTTTGTAGTAAATCTCAGTAATGTATATAAATTTCATTATATTTGAAAGAGTGCAACCTAATTAAAATAGGCTACAAAGAGCTTTCCTCATGTAGACTGGTC
This sequence comes from Maratus speciosus, assembly GCA_963932465.1. Taxonomy (NCBI): domain Eukaryota; kingdom Metazoa; phylum Arthropoda; class Arachnida; order Araneae; family Salticidae; genus Maratus; species Maratus speciosus. The sequence continues at coordinate 121,317,965 of OZ010793.1, read as the reverse complement.
ATTATGTAATGGAATTCTTTTTTATGGCCTTGTAAATCAATAATAAAGTCTTAGCATGCCATATTCTATTGCATGCATTTTTAGTGCACTTCATAAATTCCAATCGATTTCATTATGAGAAAATGATGTAAACTCATTAAAATACATTTGGAACGATTTTTTGCATTGACTGTGATGTAATAGACCACTTTCAATTGTTCCTGTAAAGGAGCATACATGGTACACACTTGATTTTTTAATAAGAATCGTGCTATAGTAAATGTCAATAACATGAATAACCAAGTACATTTATGAGAGTTAGAGCTCGGAGAGACGACCAGACAACCAAAATCGTAAACACTTTTCAACAAAGTTTTCATATCGAAATTGTGTCAAACTTTTAAGTTTTTAATGAGAACACATAATTTTGACGGCAAATTTAGTTTTTTCGGAAAAATTTACTTTAGGGTGCTAAACAGGAAGATATTCGGTCAATTAGTTTAGGATTAAATTTTAGAACTTCTGATGATACATTATTTTTTAATCGTTGCAAAACATATTTGCAATGTAGTCAGTTTCTTAAGCATAACTCAAAAATTACTTGGCGGAAACTGTAAAGTTGGATTCGCAGATTTGCAGCATTTAAAAATTCATTTCTGTTAAAAAAAAAAAAAAAAAAAAAAAAAAAAAAAAAAAAAAAAAGGTTAAATTTTTTTTTCAAATATTAATTTCAAATAATATATATTTTAAAATTCATATTCATATTTAAAATTATAAATTTTAAAATTATACATTTAAAATTAATTTTTCGCCGGTTGTATTCTGTATTCAGAAAATATAATTTTAAAAAAGTACACACACAGACACATATATATAGAAATGCATACTGACATACATTTCTTTGGAGTAGTAAATTTGATTCGTTATTACTTACTCATCATATGTAGTATAGGGTAAGTTTTGTAATCATTTTGTAAATCGTTACTTACCCATGATACGTAGTATAGGCAAGTCTTGTAATCATTTTGAAAATCGAAAAAAAAAAAAAAAATGACGGATTTACACGTTTCAGGCACTGGAGATCCCGAAAAACATATTTTTAGAAAAAAAAAAAATTGCCGTCCGTCTAGGCGTGTATATGTGTGTGTGTCTGTAAACGCTCTATCTCCCGAAAAAATCGAAATACAGACTTAAAATTTAGTGTGTACTTAGTGTGTAATAATTGGACGAATCCTATTTAATATCAGTAGCCTCGATTATACGGAACTATTATTTTCGGGCTCACGAAATATTCGTTCTGATAAAAGGTATACAAAAATTTTCGAAATTGTTTATTTGAAGGAATGAATATAAAAGGCACTAAAAAACATAAATTTTGAATAAAGAATGAAATCGATTGAATAAATGGTTACCGATATATTTGTAATCCTATTTTTCACATTTTTCGGTTTTTCATGACCCTGTATTTCATTCAAACTTCAATTCAAAGATATATTTTAATTGGAAATTAGACACTTAATCCGATGCAGTAAACTGTTAGTTAATGTTATTATTATTTTTGGAGTTATAAGGATATTTCTTTTACGCAATTCGGTACTACTCGATTATTCTGTCAACCAAAAAATTATCGCCAAACTATAAGATTAAATGACAATAATGGATTATCGTAAATGTCACATTCACTTGATATTAAACACGTTATACGTGTTTGTTGCGTCATCAAGTGATTTTTAATTCGACGTTTATTTGTATTTTTATTAATATTTTACTAATTTATTTTTTCTTCCGCTATTTAAAATAAAAATTATGCCAATCTATATATCTGTTCCATCACCAAATGGCATCAAGTTTATCGCCAACTTGGCGATATATCACCAAATTTGGCGACCAAAATGAGTCGCCAAAAGTGACGCCAACTTGGTGATATCTTTAATATTTCGCCAAATTCCTATAGACTTCCATTGTAATCCAATAGGGTTAACTTGCTTACAGAAAATTAACAAATTGAGAAAAATTTTAAGGGAGACCAAACTGGTCGCCAAGGGCATCCAGTTCGTATAATTTTGCGAGTAGTTGGGCGATTTATATAATGTATCGAAATGGGTCGACGGGATCATCAAATTGTACCCTCAATTCAGTAATAGAGGATTACTGTGTATTAAAAATATTTAAGTACATGTTTAAATTTTATTTTGGAATAGCAATGTATTTTATAAATGGTTTTCACATGTTTCATTTTCATATTTTATGTATTATGCATATCCATGATGTGTAATTGCTACGGTGGTCCCCAACAACTAGTTTTTAATCGTTAGCACTTAACTTTTAGAGATAAATAACTATGCAGATATTTAGCTGTTCTTTTTTTATTTCCAAAGGAAGAAACACGTTGTCGTTTCAGGGTTTACTTTATATCAAAATAAAGAAAGTATAGGAGCTCTAATATTCTGAAGTAATAACAACCGAAGGGTCTCCCCACCCCCCCTTGCACTCCACGTGCATATTTATATTCCTCCAAATTATTTGCAAAATATAAATTAAATTTGTCTCCAGCAAATAAAAAATAATAATATAGTTTATCTATATCTATATATTCATTTATATATATAATAAAATTTTATAAATGAACAGAGCAAAAACATTAATATCAGAAGTGGGGTATTTTCAAAAACTTACTTTCCACGGATTTCTTTGCATAAAGTAGCAGAGCACAACTCACAGTGCTGTTCAGGTGGGCGTCAGTGCGCAGTATTTATACACTCCGGTATATTCCGACTAATATATAAATACTAGCCGCTCTTGGCGATCAGTTTGGTACCCCTTACATGTATGCTAAGCATTGTATCATGTTACTTTTATTCATAAGTTAATTTACTTGGTCAGTTCTTCTCCAAATAAAAATTTTCTGATAGATAAATCAAGAATTCTGTATTTTTATGGTAGCCGGGCGCAGGCGATAAATCGCCAAACATTGTTCCTATCGCCAAACATTTTTTCGTATTTCATTGATTTTATTTAAAATATAATCGTTTCACTAATTTTATTTAAAATACAAATCTTTCATTTAAAACTAAAACATTAATATCAGTATTAATTCATGGATTTCATTTATTTATTTTTTTAAAAGAAAAGAAACGAAAAATAATAAATAATACCATAAACCATGACATTTAATTTGAACATCAAAGTATTAAGGGGGTCCGACACAAAAAACTTCAAATTTTGCAAAAACATTTTATTTCATTAAAATTTTTTTCTGTTTTTCCTGCTTAAAATGACATTTAAATCGTGTTTCGATCTGAATTAGAAGAAAAAATATTAAATTTTTCGTTTTGGTTTGTTTTCAAAATCTAGCTTTCAAGCAATGGCTGTCACGGAAACTACTTCTGTTAAAAATGCGTTTTTTTTTTTTTTTTTTTTTTTTTTTTTTTTTTTTTTTTTCATGAAAGGTTTATTCACCATTTCTCGTATCTAAATTCTTATAACTCGTGAACCGTTAAAGATAAAGGGTTCAAACTTGGAATATATCTTTTTCAACTGTTTGACTTTAAGTTCGACTCAGCATATTTGAAAAAAATATTTACTTTTGAAAATATGATGTTTTCTAAAGTTGCGCCACTTTTTTAAAAATTTTTTCGTTAAATATTTTTAATTTTTTTATAAATTAATATTTTTAAAAAGGCTGAATCAAAATGAAAACTGCTATATTTCTGTTTATTTAAATGAAAAAAAATTGAAATTCTATAAATAATATTTCGAGTTATAACGATTTTAAATTACTCCACTTTTTTAATAAATTTCATATATATATATATTTTAAATGATGAGAAGTTTTATCATGTAATTTTATTTACAAATGATAAGGTTAACAATCACAAAAAAATTCAGAATTTTAACTCAATAAATAAAAACTATTTTAAAATGTTTACCGGACCCCCTTAAGTTAAATGATGCTGTAAAAAGTGATAAAATATCTTTATTAAGATTGACGAACGTTTAACCGCACAAACAACGATATTGAATGATTTAATTCATGAATAGAATAGCATTATTTAACTTAATCTGTTTATAAGTGATTATTATACATGTTGTTACATCAAAGCAATATTTTAATTTACCTCGCCAAAAATAAGAAAATGCCAAGAAGCGAGTTAAAAAATGCTATTGGCGAGATTTGTGCCCGCATAACATAAAAGTACCTAGAACTCTTTGTGATCATGGTTACACTTATGTAGATTTATTCGAAAAAATAATCTTGATTTTTTAATCAGAATGGAAGCTTCTTATCATATGAAAAGCAAAAGAGTCATGCCGTAATTATTTATGACAGTCAAATCGGATTCTTATAATATAATTGAAATCATGGCGATGGAACAGTATTTGGCGATTTATCATCATTGACTGGTTAACATTAAAGCGCCAAAATGGACGCCTGGCATATAAAGTGGTCAGCCCTGAACTGTTGATGACAGTCACATGACTTAGGACATTATTATAGTGATTCACTAAAATTAAAACAAGTTGGGAATTGCTCGTCAAACGTGGCAAATGGCGTTCTTAATATAACTAGTTTTATAAATATTTTTTGCCCCGCATATTGTACTGAATGTATATTTTAGTGCACTTCATAAGTGTATAGGCTCTAACATCTTTAAAATGCACTTGCAATATTCTTTTCCTATTGGCCGTAATGTAACGGAAAACTTTTGACTGTCCTTGTAATTAAACTATATATCCGATTTTCAAAAATTTTGAAACGACTCGAGAAATTTTTGCAACAATTATATATTTAAAATTCAGATTATTCGGAAGGCTGTAACATCATTAAAATGCACTTGTAATATTTTTCTCCCATTGACCGTAATGTAACGGAAAATTTTGACTGTCCCTGTAATTAAACTATACATCCGAATTTCATAAAATTTGAAATGACTCGACAAAATTTTCCAAGAATTGTATTTTTTAAATTTCAGACCATTCGGTTGGATAGTTTTTGCTCTGTTATATGGGGATGGACAGACAGACGGACATTCAGGGATGACAGGGTTAACCGCCCTGGGAACCCAGCTTTCGCTTTAGAGACGGACAGACGGACGGACTGAACGACGACTATAGGTGTTACGTATTTATATAATTGCGAACGCACCTAAAAAGCACTGGAGATGCGTTAATGTGAACCTCGATGGAAATTGAGAACCGTAACCATCTTTAAATTTGATTAGTAAAAATATTTTATTAACAAGAACAAGCAGTGTGTAATCATAACATAACATGGAGAAAAAATGGCAGATACGGTTTCAGATAACTCTTGGATTCTTCGTCTCATAAATATATACTAATCGGAAATTACTGGTACAAAAAATTATTGATTCTACACTTGGGAACGCTAGATAGAAATATGCCCCTCTGTATACGATATGTTGCGTCATATATGTAACCACTTTGGTAAGATAGAAGTCAAATTATTTCAGTTGACTAGGAAAAGAAAAGATAATTTAGACTTTGGTTTTTTAGAAGTGCTGTTCAGCCGGGCTCCGGATTGCAGTATTTATGTTCTCCGGTTGATTCCGACCAATATTTAAATATCCCTTAATAGTCCAGTCATTTGGTAGAAAATAGGGGAAAGTTTTGGTGTAGCTTTGATATTTGGTGCCTTTATGTTTTTGGGGTCGCTGAACACGAATCTGAAGTTTGCCAACAAAATTTATCCCGGGAAACACCTTTTTTTGGCAAAAAACTGGGAAAAAACGGGATTTTCTTTGTTTTTTCAAAATAACTACAAAATTATGCATTTTACGCAAAAGTCCTCAATACATAAATTAAGAAGATAAAATTTCCTACATTTTACATATTAAAAGTTTTTTTCTCTGATCAATGGTTTAGACGTGACAACGCCGCAAAAATGGGTGTGAAAATAAAAAAAAATTCTGAAATAACGGGAATTACGGCAGTGCACGGTGGGTGATTTATCGATTCTAGCTGGCCAAAATTATTTTTGGCGTCAATATAGTCGCTTCGCCATGAAATTGAAAAATGTTATTGATATTCACTATTGAGTGTTAGGTATTGGAAAATGTTGCGTTTAGCAGTCATAATTTCGTTACAGGGACATTCAAAAGTATTTCATGATATTACGGCTAATGGGGGAAAATCGTTTATGGTGGTTTTTAATAATGTTTCATAATTTCAAACACTTTGGAATTTATATACATATCTATGAAGTGCACTACAAGATGATTTCTTATAGAATATGGTATGGGTAGTATTTATCGATCATTTACAGGGACACTAAAAAGAATTATGTTACATTACGGTCTATGGAGAAAAATTGTTTGTGGTGTATTTTGTTCATGTTGCACCTTTTCAAAAGTATTTAAATTAATATATATCTCCGAGGTGCTCTATAAGATGCTTGCTATTGAATATGATGTGCCATTGATCTTTCATACACAGGGGCACACAAAATAAATCATTTATATTTTTCTCTGTATGAACAATAATTGATGGAAGTACGTTTTCAGTTGTGGAACACTTTTTAAAATTGCATACTATTTAGCGTATATAAATTCTATAAATCATATATAAGGCTGCACAAGACATCTATATACCCGCTTATTGCCGGAAATTGCTAACGAGGAATTTTCAACTGTGCTATGCGTTCACTAACAGTTCTAAATTTTAGCATATTGTGAATTATATCATAAATCTATAGTTCATATACAGGGATGTACAAAATTTTCAGCTATTTTTTCGATTTTGGTTGAAGTTGTGTTTTCAAACATGTTATATGTTTTACAAATTATTACTTAGACATCGTTTTTCACGTTATTAAACTATGAAGTTTTATTACAGTAGCCCGAATGCGTTCAAAAATATTCCATAACCTGATTGACGCATGATTTTACGTTCTTCTTGATAATTTTAATGATACTTTCTTAACGGTATGGAAGCTGAAGTGATAAAACTATTTTTGTATTATTATTATAACAAATTCTAAAATTTCTTTTTCTAAAATTTAAGGTACCGGGCAAACGTTCGACAGCATTAATGAAAATTGTTGTGTTGCATATTCAGTTGTATATTCATATTTATTTCTGCACAAACCATACAGGAAACCTAACAGGAACCTTAAGTAAAGATAGGGAATCATAAGATATCATGATTAATATATCATGAGAAAATGCCTACATTATGTTTTGCATTGTATCAAATCTGAATTTGGAGAATTTGTCTGGATCAATTTTGTAAACACTCAGAATTTGCAGCCAAGTAATATATTTTAAATGATTTTGTCCCGATATATCTACATACAACTGTCAATTTTTGTCCAAATTTGGTCATAAATTTTAACATTTCGCTCTTGCAAAACTTCATGTGCTCTTCATTGTAATTTTCCTCTATAAACAAAATATTTTCAACCAAATTCACATTTTCGTTACATTTTAAATCTTGTTGCCGTTGCATAATGGCGCAAAAGTTTATTTATGTGACTAACTTAAATTCTGCTGTCTTTGATAAAAAAAAATATAAATAAATAAATAAAAATAAATAAAATAATGATACTTGAACTAAAATGTCAAGAAAAAGTCATGCCAGAAGGTATCAAATATTTTTTATTAAAGAAACATTTATCTTATACTGTTGGTAGTAATAAAAACACCCACTAATTCCATACGTCTATTTTCTATGCTGTAGATGTCTGTGAAAAGCAGGGAACCTCAAGTAAAAGAAAGCGGAAATAATATTTTTTTTGTTTCTTAAATAAATGTACTTACTAATGTACATGTTTATTTATAATTAAATAATGATTCATAATGAGTCGTTTTATTTATTATCAGCAACTTCATTGTAAAATGTAGTCATTCATATAATCTGTAGTATAATTTATAGTCAATGCTTGTGTAAAATGGTCAGTTTTCATGTTAAATCTACATACAGTGGCGTAATTCCCATTTTCTCAGAATTTTTTGATTTTCACTCCCATTTTTGTGGCGTTGTCACGGCTAAACCATTGCTCAAAGAAAAAAACCTTTAATACATAAAATGTAGGAAATATTATTCTCTTTAATTTATGCTTTGAGGACTTTTGCATAAAATGTATAATTTTGAAGTTATTTGGAAAAAAACAAAGGAAATCCCGTTTTTTTTTCGTTTTTTGCCAAAAAAACGTGTTTCCCGGGATAAATTTTGTTGGCAAACTTCAGATTCGTGTTCAGCGATCCATAAAACAAAAAGGCACCAAATATCAAAACTACACCAAAACTTTTCCCTATTTGTCCTTTTTGAGCACCTAATGCCTGGACTATAAATACAAAGAAGTACTGGAGTTGATCTAAAGGCGATGTCCGGCGCAAATGAAGCACTGCTGTTGTTTGCATTTTAATCATAATTTGGAGAAAAACCATTTTAGATTTTTTAAAATCAGAAGCAGTTAAAATGACACATGAAATAGGATCTCATTTATATTTTTTTATTAACAAATTGGATATTTCACGTCAAATGAGGCAAATGAGGTGCGTTCATACTATAACTAGTTTTATAAATATTTTTCACACCGCATAGTGCACTGAATGTATATTTTAGTGCACTTCATAAGTGCATATGAATTTCATTCTGTTCGGAAGTCTGTAACATTGGCCGTAATGAACGGAAAACTTTTAACTGTCCCTGTCATTAAACTATACATCCAATTTTCATAAAATTTAAAATGACTCGACAAAATTAGGCAACAATTACATATTTTAAATTTCAAACGATTCGGTTGGGTAGTTTTTGCGCTGTTATATGCGGACGGACGGACAGACTGACAGACGGCCTGAACGACGACTATAGGTGCTACGTATTTATATAATTACGAACGCACCTAAAAAGGGCATTCATCTAATTATTCAATCTGACTTCGTACTTTTTATCTTTCAGGAGTTTTATCAACATGATTAATCTATCAAGCATACGTAAGCGACAGAGCTTTAGAAGCTGTGTGAAAGAACAGATGAAGGGGTCCTTAATAAGAGGTAAATTAGTACACCGTGGTTTTAAGATATTCTTTATTCCATTAATTGGACTATTGAAATAATATGGAAAAGTTTCAAGTTAAATTATAGAAAATTATTAAAAACAAATTATAATGTATTGGTCTTTTTAAGAACTGTGGTATATTATAAAACCACGTAATTTGAATCAATAATTCGAACCATACATTTTTAGTGAAATTTTACTTTTATGACTTTGGTAACTCTAATTATAAAATTATATTACATTAATTTCAAATGATATTTTTGAAAATTCTGGTGCTAAATCAAGATTACAGAAATACAGTAACTTGTTCCTGAAAGGTTAACAAATCTAAAGAAACAATTTAAAAAATCATCGGAAACATCTTAAAGCTCTTTTCATTGCTGTTTGTTTTTACGGAGAACAATTTGAGTGATGCCATTCCACACACGCACACATATGTATATATAATGAGAAAAAAATACCGTAGTATACTTACAGTAAAACCTCTCTAAAGCGACCACTTCCGTTCTAATAAAAATTGGTCGCTCCGAGAGGTGGTCTCTTAATGGAGGTCATGTTTAAATCTGGATTTTAATTGCTGAAAAAAGGTAACAATTAATGTTATTAAAATTTATTTTTCACATTAGGAAAATTTAAGTATCAAAATAAAAGTTAATTACATAAGTTAATTAGTGCAGAGTTTAAAAAATGAATACATTGACGTTTGCTTTGATTTTACGGTTTTATCTTCTATAATTTTTATTTCCAAATCCTTTCGAAGTTCAGTAAATAAATGCAATTTTTTTGGACGGGAACAAATTATGACGATTTTATTAATTTGTTTCTTTGAGAGTTTCTGGGCAGAATAGGGCAGGGGGGTTTATTGATCCTCATTCTTACTGTGTCATCAAAAATTCATTGCCTGAAAAGGCACAAAGTACTTACTTCCGGTAACTTTTAAGTTACCGGAATAAATAAAAATTCTAAACTTAGTTTAGAAGTTTGATGAAAAATGCGCTCTCCGGAATTGTTATTCTAATAAAATCTTCTTCAAGCGACCAGGAGAAAACGGAATTCGTTTCATTTTCGTCAAAGAAAATTGGTCGCTCATGGAGGGAGTTCAACTTGGGTGGTCTATGAATAGAGGTAAAATTAGTATTGAGCCTAAAGGAATAAATTTCGTTCCAAAAAAAATGTTTTTTCAGGGAGGTGGTCGCATAATGGAGGTGGTCGCACAGGGAGGTTTCACTGTATTTAACCAAAAACATGGGATATCTCAATGGAAGCAGAATCAAAATTTTCAGGCAGAACATCTTCAATAATAATGCATGGTAAGAATATTTTCCACAGGTTTTCTTGCTTTGTGTGAAACATGATGACATCATAAGAGATACAGCTGTCGCTGAGCGAAATACTGTGTACTAATATGTTAATTTGGTTATTCATATAATACATATTTTAGCTACATTCCGAAATAGAACTGTCAGGACAGAGTATAACATGGTGGCCACTTTGGCCGTTTCTAAATTCAGAAATTACAAGCTTATACTAAAAATTCCAAATAGTAATTTTTCCTTTTTTTATAATAAACATTTTTTTTATTACAGAAAGTAAAATTACAGTAGAGCGCCGATTATCGGAACTCCAAATAACCGAACTTCCAATTATCCGAACAGCCAATTTCTCTCAAAATTATTTTTTAACCGAACTTCCAGTTACCCAAACAGCCTATTTCTTGAAAAAAAAAAAAAAAAAAAAAAAAAAAAAACGAACTCTCAATTATTTATTGGCTTAGAGTAAAATTTTAAATAAAACAAAAACTGATAGTGGATCAGAAAATGTGGAATGTAAAAGAATAAAGGAGATGGGAAGAATCCTAAGCTACGAAGAAAATGAAATTAACGAGTGGTTAAATACTGATGTACAGGACCCTGGATATCAGATTTTAAATTGTGATCAGATTGTTGATGAGATTCATGTTGAAACAAAAATGAAGAAAATGAAAATGAAAATGAATGCTTTGAAAATAACCCAGGTACATCCCATAACGAAGCCCTCGAATGTTTGAAAACAGCTATGAAATGGCTCGAACGGTAGAAGAAAGTAGATCCGATTCAACTAACGTATTTAAGAAAAATTAGAGCTATGGCAGCATTGAAAAGAATGTCTTCGTTAAAGCAAGCAACAATCAAAAGCTTTTTTCCTTAAATTATATTATCTGGAGTTCAGAAAATGATAAAAACAGAAAAAAAAAAATTAAAAAATAAATAACTAAAAATAATCTTGCCAACACTAACTGGTGCTGCCAGTCCTAAGTTTAGAAAACGTGTGATGGTTTCAGTATAATCAGAAACATCCCTTAAACTGTCTGTCCATTTATCCGAACTTTTGCTTATCCGATAGGTTTCGTTCCCGACATGTTCGGATAATCGGCGCTCTACTGTACTATTCATAATTTTTTGTGTTAATTTGGAAAGAAGGGAGGAGCCCACATGCAGCACATAACGTGATATCATCCAATTTCGACATTTTCAATAAACCCTTCATCTTTGTTAAATTTTGAATGAATAGACGAAAACAAAAGTTTTGAAGAAAGTTGACGTACGAAATTCCACGTAAAACAAAAGTAATATTAATAATTCTTTGTTTAGTTAATGTTTCAGTGGGGCGATTTCACTTCTTGTGGATCATTCTATACTGAGACGCGTTGCTTCAAGTTCTTTAGGACGATTTTGAAAGTGCCTGCCTACGTACGGAGCAATTTTTTTCCAAAAAAGCTATTTAATTATTTTTTAAACTTATTTTTACTAAGATTAGGACTAGAAAAAGTGAAAAAAAGTAAAAAATATTTCATTCATTGATAAAATTTTGGTAAATGGAGGAATTTATAGTTAAATTTAGAGAAATTTGGCCCGAAACGCAAAACGCTCTAAAGGAAATTCTAATGTATGTATCTTAATTCCCTTTTTACACTTCATATTTATGACATTGGTGAAGGAAATGAACTAAAATCTAAGAGATTCTTTCAGTATTTCAAAACTTATAGCATATCGCACCTGTTTACATGTTAATTTTCATAAAATTCATCGATGTCATTCCACAAAAACATCCATAAAACAAAAAGTTTTTATTCTAAATTTAAATCTTCAGTTCATTGCCTCCACAATAGTGTAAATAACATATGTTTTAAATTTCGTAGTGATATTGCAATAACTTTTTGAGAAATCATGTTTTGCGTATGGAATTTTCACCGAAAATTACATTTTCCAAAAAATGCATTTAAAGTTTAGATTTATGTTTTACTAGAAGAATTTACAGTAATATACATCTAAATTTCATGGAGCATATTATTTACATTTCTTATTATTAAACAAATTCATCCAAAATCGCGAAATTTCTCCAAACATACGACCCTTTAAAAGCAATTTAAAAATTAAAAAAATTTAAATTTTAAAGCCATTAAACACTTCCGGTTTGAGTGACAGCTGTTGAGTAGTTTTAAAACCACTATAACTCCTGAACTATGTATCGTACAATAAAAACAAATACAGTTTTGAAAAGGTAAAAAGTTGGTCGTTAATAAATTAAAATAAAATAAAATTGACAATTTTGGTCGAAAATTGCATTTTCAACGTAGTCAGATACCTTAAATAACTTGTGTTATTTACATATTTCAGATTTCGGCAGGATTTCATTTCCTTATTGTACAGTCAGTATAAGAACAATCGGCACACCTGGCTTTATCCGCGGTCAGTTTAACCCTTTATCTACTGGCGGTACTTATAAGTACCATTAAAATAAATTGTTATAAAATTCATTTAATACATCGATTAGTGGCAATACTGTTTAGAATGAGTGATAGATACATTACTTTATTTTGTTCCAAAAGCATTATTGGTTATACAAAACAAAAATATTTTTAAAAGGACGTTTTCTTTTGCCTTTGCGTCTTTTCAGCTTTCTAGCGCTGAAGGGTTGGGGAGAGGAATTTTTCAATACGGAAGTATTTCTATTGTAAGAACATTATATTTGTACATTTCCTAATTCTACAAAATAGTAAGAAAAATATTTAAAATAAAAGATTTGAGTAGGGTTATAAATATTGCACAAAATCCCTATAAATTCAAATTTAATTAATCCTTATAAATCCATCAATACTTCTAAAATCCTTCTAAAATTTATTAAATGATTATGTAAATATTCTAATTTTGTTTAAACAATTCACGGAAAATGCTTTAGAAGATAAAATTTTCATGAATTCATAATTCAGTAAATAAAGGGTTAAGAGGCTACTTCAGTCAAGTGAAAAGACCCATTAGCTAATGCTAATCCTATGGAAGAAATTTATAACGATATCTCGGTTGCATTTTAATATTTTTAAATGATTTTTTTTTTTTTTTTGCATTGGATAGCTGAGATCGATCTGTATGCAGGCCGTTTTTTACTTTTTCGATTTCGATTGCAGATTTTTTAAATGAGGATGCTTTCAGTTTCGAAACCGGTTCCAAAAATGAAAGTGTCCTCATTAAAAATATCTGTAAACAAAATAGAAGAAGTAAAAAACGACCTTTGTACAGATCGATCTCAGCTATCCAATGCAAAAAAATAAAATCATTTAAAAATATTAAAATACAACCAAGATATCGTTATAAATTTCTTCCATAGGATTAGCATTAGCGAACGGGTCTTTTCACTTGACTGAACTAGCCTGTTAAGGTAAAATGCCAAAGAAACTGTCATTAGATATGAAATATTTCTTAAAAAAAAATATGTATGCAATGTTTCAAATAGGGATCGAATACACATAAAATAATATATACTAACTTCGATTTTTGAAACAGTAACAACCACTTTTGACGCTTTACTTGAGTTCCTTTGATCAAATCAAAATGAACAAATTCATAATTTATGCATTTTTGTTAAATCTTCTTGGAGTTAGAAGAGGTTAAATTTTGAGAATGATAATTTTAAAATCACAGGACTACATCAATTTATATCTTGCCAAAAAATAATTTGAATTCATTTTTAGGTGCGTTCGTAATCATATAAATACGCAGCACCTATATTCATGATCTGTTCTATCCGTTTGTCTGTCCGTCCATCTGCCGGCATATAACTGCGCAAAAACTACCAAACAGAATCCATTGAAATTTAATATGTATAACCGTTGCTGAATTTTGTTTAGTCGTTGAAAATTTTATGAAAATTGATTTAAAACTTAAAAAGATATTAATAAGAGTTTTCTTCCTTCTATTAGTACCTATCATACGTAATTAATTCAATGATATCCCATGATAGGTGATGATTCTAGGTTGCCATGGTGATTACGTCCTATTTGAGATAGAGACATATTATTTCCGTATTACCAAGATCGGAATATTATAAAACTAATTTCAGTACGAACGCACCACATTTGCCAAGTTTAATGTAGGATTTCAGACTTTTTTTTTTAGTAAGATACATTGAATCGACCTAAAATATTCTAGGCATTTTTTTATTTAAAGCATAATTTTAATTATAAAAATTAATTATAAATTCATATTATAAAAATATTGAATTATGATCGTCATACATTTGTACACAAACAGAAATTGCTTCGTCAAAAATATAAGTTTTGTAAGTTTACACTTCATTCCAAACACTACTTTTTTAGATTTACGGAAACTTTACTTTTAGAATATCTAAAGAAACCATATTATGCTTCTGTTTATTCACATATAATAAAATCTAAACTGAAAATAAAAAATTATTGCAAAACCTTTATAAATAAACTTGGCAAATACAAGTTTCTTATGGTTTCTTAGTTCATAGGCTATCAAAGACGTAGTTTCTGTATGTATGTACGTACGTAACGCGATAACTCTTGATAGAAATATCCGATTTGCTTCAATTTATTTTTTCTAGGTTCATTCTGATAGGGCGCTTCCCTGATTAGTTTTGGGGGTTCAATGGTTAAGTATAAATGGGGGTTATGGGGTCTAATCCCCCTTAACTTAGATAAATGGGTTTTTCATGCAGAATCATCAGATTTACTTCAATTTTGCTATACTGGTTAATTCTGATTAGGCGTTTCCCTTATTAGATTTGGAGGTTCCTTGTTTAAGTATAAAGGGGGGGGGGGGTAATATTCCCTTATTTTAGATAAACGGGTTTTCTTATCCGATTTGCTTCCAATTTGGTATTCCGGTTTATTATGATAATGCGATTCCCTGATAAGATTTGGAGGTTCATTGGTTAAGTATAAAGGGGGGGAGGGATCGGGGATGGTAATACTCCTTTAATTTAGATAAATGGGTTTTCTTATCCGATTTGCTTCAAATTTAGTATACCGGTTTATTACGATAAGGCGCTTCCCTGATTAGATTGGAGGTTCATTGGTTAAGTATAAAAGAGGGAACGGTAGCTAATACCCCCTTAATTTAAGTAAATGGGTTTTTGTATCCAATTTGCTTGAAATTTGGTATATCGGTTTATTCTGATAAGGCGCTTCCCTGGTGAGATTTGGAGGCTCATTGGTTAAGTATAAAGATGTAAAACAGGGGGGGGGGGTGTTACCCCCTTAATTTATTTCTCGAAAGTCATTATCCTTTGTAGTGTATTATATACAATTAGTGTGAATAGGCTGTGAGCTCAATGCCACAGTACGTATGTAGTAACGTAATGTAGTAACGTACAAAGTATACGGCGCAAAGCGCAGATGGGTACCTATTTTTATTGGACATTTAGAGGGAAGTTATTTATGTAAAGTCCTTTTCAAGATGATTTTGAAATAAATTGTTTTTAAGCCTCAAATACGATTATTCTTAGTTTATAATTAATAATATTTATAAGTTACTATCTGCAAATATCTGGTATTTACTTATCTGTAATATCTGTTATATACTTATCTGTAATATCTGTTATATACTTATCTGTAAAGAAATATATATATATTTTTAATAGTTAATAAAAACATTAACTATAGTATATAATACACAATTTAAAAGCTTATTTCATATAAATTTAGATGAAACATATAATTATGCATATTATATGCTTCATCTTATTTATACTGGGCATTTTTCTTTTTTATTATATATTATTTGCCTGTACGATTCTACTTGCGTGAAGTAGAAATTCAATTTGAGATTTCTATTTACTTTCTCAGAACTTGAGAATTTACATTTCAAAAAATTTCTTTTATATGTCTATGAAGATTTAATAAAAATATCTAAACAATACTTTTTTTCCGGGCTGTGTTGATCTGACAAACTAAAATATACTAAGAATAGATGTGTGTTACTATTTGAAAAATCAAAGTTGGTTAAATTTTTAATCTGTAGACGACCATTATTTTAAAAATTGCGATCCCATTTTGAAAGAAAACAACATTTCGAGTCTAAAGACATCTTTTGTGTGATTTTATCGTGAACAGTTTACAAATTAAAGGAGGTGTATCTTTTTTAACACTTTCCAACAAAGTTGAAATGTGTTTATGCATTCGGTTTGTCTGTCCGTCTGCCCGCCCTCTAACTGCCGTAAGTATAATCGAATTGTCCTGGAATTTTTAGATGTTATTAATGTTTACCATAGCACGATCCCTATTTCAAATGAAGTTTCTAGTATGTTTAGTTCACTTACAGGGAAAGTCAAAAGTTTCACGTTACATTACGCCCTATGGGAAAAAATCGTTTCAAATGATTTTTAATGATGTTACAAGCATCCAAACATAACAAAATTGATATGCATTAATGACGTGCACTAAAATATGCATTCTGTTTAATATGCGGTACAAAGAATAATTATTATTCATTTACAGGGCCACACAAAAGAATTACGTTACATAATGATATAGGGGGGGGGGGGGTATTGTTTGCAGTGTATTTCAATTATGTTAAAGTATTTCATATATAATGAACTTTATATACATCACTGAGGTTTACTATAAATTATTTCATATATAATACGAAGTGCATAGTATTTACACGGACACACAAAAGGTTTCAGATACTATATTGTATCCGAAGTACTGTACAGTAGCGATGATTGCTGGAAATGGATTTTTAATTATGTTATGCGCTTTTATGTTTCACTATATTTATACATAGTATATTGTGTATAAATGTTGAAATTCATATACAAAGCTAGACAAAAGTATTTGTAGGGGTTACTGGGTATGATTCCAAATTGCTTAAAGGTGGTTATATATGAGTTATGTATTTTTACTCCGAACTTCATTTAGTTTACTAAGAAATGTTTGCAGAAAATCGATAAAAGGATATACGGGGTCACGCAAAGAATTGGATACATGGCCGTCTATAAATGGTAATTTCTGGAAATGTGATTTCAGTAGTTTTAAGTGTGTTTTACTTTGAATTAAACTTAAGCTAAATAGTGCGTTAATAAAGGTACTAGTTTAACTACAAGGTTGTACAAAAGTATTCAAGTATGTTTCCATCTATTAGTATAAATTGCTGAAAGAAAAATTTCAACATGTAATGCGTTTACATGTTAAACTAAATTTCCCCATTATATAGTATATATATCAACTTACAGATCAAATACAGGGCTGTTCAAAAGAATTGGAATACATATTTGCTATGGGCGGTAACTGCTGAAATCGATTTTTCAAATGTGTTATGTGTTTTCTAAAATGTTTACTTAGTTCTCTTATATACCTTATTTCCCTAAATAACGAAGTTTTGTTAAAGCATTCAGGAAGTGTTGGAAAGTGTTTCATAATCTATGCTTAACGCATGATTTTTTCTTACTTGTTTTTTATACTGACTGTTCATTCAATCAGTGCGAAATTTTAATAAGATTTATACATTTTCTTTTTCCGAAAATTCAATAATTAAACTTTGTGAAACCCCACTAGGTTATTTGCGCTTATTCCAAATAGCTACCGATTAAATAAATGAAGATATGAAGAATAAAAAGATGACGACATAATTTTTAGAACGTAAACAACTAATCATGATTGCCACAAGTACAAAAAAAAACTATATTGCTATTTAATAGGTTTGCTTTAACCCATTTGTGCCTGAATTTTTGTTTTCCCAAATTTGTTGCTATAATCACTTTAAAATATCGCCAATTAAACTGAAAAATACTAAAAAGGAAAATACGCTATTTTTTTTTTTGTATTATTTTGATAAAATGTATGCATACTAAATATGGGTATATACATAATATTTATAATAGTATAATATGCATAATAATATGTTTCATCTATATTTATATAAAATAAGCTTTAAATTGTATATTATATACTATAATTAATATTTTTATTAACTATTAAAAATATATTTATTTCTTTACCGATAAGTATATAACAGATGTTACAGATAAGTATATAACAGATATTTACAGATAGTAACTTATAAGTACTATTAATTATAAACTAAGAATAATCGTATTTGAGGCTTAAAAACAATTTATTTCAAAATCATCTTGAAAAGGACTTTACATAAATAACTTCCCTCTAAATGTCTAATAAAAATAGGTACTCATCTGCGCCTTGCGCCGTATACTTTGTAAATTACGAATATGTATAAAAAGTAGGCTTCAACGTATAATTTAACAATTAACAAAAACTACGTTTTTCAAAGAAGTCTACAGGCTAACATTCTGACTTATTTATTTGAATCCTTGATAGAAAAAATACAAATAAACTTACCTTTTACATTTCGCCATCTTGAAAAGTGAAAAATCTATAAACACCGACACACGCCTTCATTTAAGCAAATAAATATCTATCAAATTATACTGTCATCTTTCGGTAACAGATAAAGACATTTATAGATAATTATTTCATACAATTTTCATTTTATAGAGAAGAAGAAAATTATACAATTTTATTAAAATTCGAAGCGTCCCCAAAAATGGTACGCTAGGCATAAATGTGTTAAATTTAATTAATTTTTGCAAATATCTGAATTCTTGTGTAAATAACTACTGCACAGAATGGTAATACTACTTTGATTTTTATTTTGTTAAATTTACCGTCGTAAAAGTGATTTACACGGACGTTGCTTTCCCTGCTGTAGAGTAGGTGGGAGTAAAGATACCTACTTTCCCATTTTGATTTTTAACACATACATTATTCTAAACTTATGTAATGAGTGATTAAAATGTTAGATTAGAAACTTAGGCAAGTGCCACCATCAACTGACATTCTGTCAAATTATAATTCTGTGAGAAACTGCAATTTTTTAAAAACATCGCTCTGCGTATCTTTGCTCCATCGGTTGGGGTAAAAATACGCAGTGGTGGGGCAAAGAAACGCAGTGCGTATTTTTGCCCGATTAGTGTGGGTTTTTGCCCCATTTCCAATAAAACGAATAAGCTACGCAAAAGCATTAGTAAATTCCACTAGTATTTATAGTTAAACTGCAAATTGTAAGTTAAACCATGAAAAAAAACAGCGGTCTGTGAGATCGCAAATAGCAGTTAACCTCTAACTACTGTGACAAAAATTGTTCCATAAATAGTGTGAGCGGTCTCAAAGATCCCTTGATCGTAGAATGAATAAAAGGGTTGACTGACTCATAAGATACTGTTTTTGACTAAACTTTATGTAAAGGCCTATTATAATAAAAAATTCCCTTCATTTAGAAGTCTTTAGCGTTACCACTAAGTTTCCAAACGAATCAAATTTAAACTAACATCAATAGTTAAATGGAAAATTACAAGTTAAGCTATGAAATCTGAATATAGCAGCGGTCTCTGAGACCGTTAACAGGAGTTAAGGGCTAAGACTTAAAACAAAATAGTTTTATGAAACAAGAATATTGATTTTTAAAAGTAGGTAGGTAGTATGTATATTGAAAAAAACTTAACTAGAAAAAGGAAAAGGTAGATAACTAGCTTATATTAGTTAAGTAGCTATTATATTTTATACAATATAAAAAATAAAACTTTCCACAACGTAATTGTGGAAAGCTTTGCATCTAGCTAAAACGATAGGACAAAGCCCCGAATCTTGAACTTGTGCGTATCTTTGCCCCAAGACGTATGCGTACTTTTACCAATTCTGCAATATTTTACTTAACCGGCTACCGACAAGTTTAAACAAATGCGATCGATGCGTAAACTATACGGCATTTAGAAGCTATAGAGCTTCCGTTCTCCACTGAATTTTTGGATTTGTAAGAATTCGAAGCATTGTTAGCTAAACAATAAAGTGAAGTTTTAAAAATATTAGATCAAAATGCGAAGATTTAAACATTTTTTTTTTTTGAAAACACATTTTTTTGGCACGAAGTGCTACTTTTTTCACAAGGTTTGAACACACAACTACTACACTTGAGACCAAACTACCATCCAGTGGTCCTGATTGTAGAACTGTTTCTTCCAGTGGCGTGGCGTGAAAATTTTCGGTGGTCATCGCAATTATTTAAGTTTGTGGTGAAAAATTATTAACTCTAAAATTCAATGGTTGAATGTTCAAAAAAGAAACTTTAAATCTTACCTTCACTTATACATGAACTCCAAATGTTCTGCTAAAACTTGATCGTAGAGTTTTAAAAGCTTATTAAGAGTTTTAAAATATTGCTGGGTCATCGCCGCATCCAGCGATGACCGGACGCCACGCCACTGGTTTCTTCATATTAAATCAGCCAGTGCGTATCTTTGCCGAGTGCGTATCTTTACCCCCACCTACTCTATTTGTTTGTAAATTCGTCTGAAATTATTTTAAAAATTAGCTTTTGAGCATTTGTGTATAAAATGCATGCTTAAAAAAAAGGGAAAATCTATTCCCCTCTCTAAAGTTTGCTATGGCAGAAATTAGCGAAAAACAGAAAGAGATTTAATCTGTTTCGATAAGTGAACTTTCAAGGCGGCTCGCTCGTAAAATGTCGTTAGAATTACATTTTTGTTGTGTTTTTTTAGATAAAACAATAAACTACAGCTTAAAAAAATATGCGCCCCGCAATAAACAATACTTAGATCAAAAGATAGGATTCTTTATATGTTGTACTGTTGCCTCGTTTTCTTCAACTATTTAAATATATGTATGTATGAATGTATGAAAAGTGGGGAAGGATTGTACTTTGTACCAATATATAAAAGAAAGAGAAACAACGTATAAAGACACAAATATGAATATATATAAAAAGCATACAACTGTTTCAAAACCTCTAAGGTTTCACCACCAGTGCTTAAAAATCAATGGTAAAATTAAAATTCTGGGAAAAGGGGGGAGGGACAGAGAGCCAGAAAACAGCCGTTGACGGTAGAGCTGTAAGGTACACCTTTCTGGCTCTCTGTCCCCTCCCCCCCCCCGCTTTTACCCAGAGTTTTAATTTACCACTTTTTTTACCATTTTTAAGCACTGATGATGAAACCTTAGATGTTTCGAAACAACTGTTTGCTTTATATATATATTTATATTTGTGTCTTGATACGTTGTTTCTCTTTTTTTAATATACGAATGTATTGTGTCATAATTAAATTGGAATATTTATGAAAGATAAAGTTATAATAATTTGTACTTCGTTTCTCAGTTACATATTTTTCAATTGGTTGACTTCAAAAAGAAAAAAAGTAATATAAAAATTTTGTTTTAAAAGTTAATTCCTACTTAGGTCATCAAATAAAAAATTAATATAATCCCTTAAGCTAATATTAGTTTTTGTTGCATTAAAATATCTAAATTTGTTGATTTTCTATAAGCAAGTAGGTTTACAATGGAAGTCTATGGGAATTTGGCGAAATATTAGAGATATCGCCAAGTTAGCGTCAGTTTTGGCGACTCATTTTGATCGCCAAATTTGGCGATATATCGCCAAGTTGGCGACAAACATGGCGGTATTTGGCGACAGAACAGGGTACCCCCTATGGTAACCCCCCTTATAGATATGAAGATGCATTAAATGCTTCAATAACCAATGGCCGCCATTTTGTCTCTCATGTAAAACTATAATTAATTAAAATTTAATTAATGAATTAATATTTGAAAAACTGTATTAACATCAATTTTTATCCAGTACAAGTTTAATTTTTTTTTTCAACTTGATAGGATGAATAATAAGTATTTTATTAACGATTGAAAATTTGAACAAGATATATAATATAAATAAATAAATAAATAAATATAGGGAGAGTGTGAAGTAATAGTAGGAATTGAAAAAAAAGAAAAAAATATTTTACAAAATGAAGTATGTTTCTCGAAATTTCGCTGCGATATGTTTATTAGATTTTTAAAAGTCAAATACAAAAAATCTGCAACTTTGCACAGTATTACATTTGTCCAATAACCTACGAGCGTCCCAATCTTCTTAATCCCTCCTTTTTTTCCTTTTTTTATGTTATTTCAGGTATACCCGAAATAGCGAGTTCGAAAAGCAGTTCAAGAAGAACAGTAAAATCCATTATGTTTCTTTTCTGCACAGTTGTTTTTCTGTATCAGACGTACGCTATTCTAGAAACTTTCCTTAAGTATGAAACTATACAGGATTTCAGAATAGAACGTCCTGCAAAATTTATGGCTCCTGCTGTCACTATCTGTAACAAAAATAGGTAAGTAATTTATTTATAAAGAAAAGTTTTCAATCATTATGACAATACTAGCTGAAATATTTGGCGTTGCAAGGAGTTTTAAACATGTTCGATTAGAAAAAATCAATTTTAAAATTAAACATCGTACGGACTATAAATCTCGCGCAAGTATGCTTTCTTTTTTTATATATATGCAAAGCCTTGAGAGAATTTTCTTTTATACCAGTATTTGAAAAAAATTTTCCTAAGCCTAAATCATGATTCTTGAAAAAAAAAAAAATGAAAAAGAAATGTAAATTCATGAAAAGTCATTCATGATATTATTTTGTCTTGTAAAAGCCATGCATTAACCATATATTCGTTTTAAATGTTAGGTCATACGTGAATTAACCTATATTATTCACAACTAAAAAGAAATGGCGCACCTAGTGTTTGTCGAGAATTAAATAAAAAATCATGGATTCGTGACATCATAATTCACTTTTATGTTTTAACAGAATAACAAGGCTACTATCATTTGTGATCCGTGCTATAGCCATATTTGCCACATTGCCGTCAACCAAATCGACGTAATAATCAATGTTTTGTAGCAATTCACTCGGGCCGAGATTTTAACTTTTTCCGGGCCGGGCCAATAATTTTTTTCTCCAGGCAGGGCCGGGCTTGGGCCGAACTTTTAACTTTTCTACCGGGCCGAACCAATAATTTTTTCTACGGCTGGGCCGAATTTTTTTTAATATGAGTCGGGCCGGGCCCGGGTCTGGAAATTTCGGCCCTTGCAGAGCTCTAAGTAGTATTACCTCCAGACCCTGTCCCAGTGCCCCCATGTTAAACCTATGGAGACAACTGCGGTTATTCGCCGCTAGACAGTGCAATTGTTTTCTACCATGTATTGCCGGATACCAAACATTACAGTGAGTTAGATGTTTTAAAGTATGTTAAAGATGTATAAGTGTATATGTATGGTATCTATGACTGTGTTAACACATGTAATCAACATGGGGGTATGGGTGGGCCATTATGCAGAAAAAGAGGAAGTTTTAACAAGCTTTTGCAAGTTTTTTAAGTATATAAGTATTTGGTATTAAAATGTGTGTAATTCCATAGATAATAATGTTTAATATATTTTCATATGTTTAAAAAAACCCGCATGTTAATATATGTACTAGAACTCGAGATACAACGAGAATACAGGAGTATATAACAAATACTTTTCGTTATTGAACACGATTTTAATATTATATAATATGATATAATGTATCTCCTTATGCTTGTAATTTTTTTAATTCTCGGGTTTCGAACTAATATGGCCATAGGTCAGTCTTTCTCAAGATTTTTTGGTTGACGGCACACTAAAAATATCAGGTATTATTTTCGGCACACCTGAATATAAAAAATGTGAAAATTGTATGATACAAAAAAAAATATTTATTTACAAAATTTATTCAACGAGAGGGCTTAGCGTATTTCCTTGAACAAATTAAATCAAAACGAGGTTCTAAAGTCACCAGAGAAGTTCGCATTTCATCGTCAAATTTTAAAAGCTTTACTCGCTTTTTAGACGTGATTTCTGTCAATGCTGAAAATCCAAATTCGCAGATTCATGAAGATGCAAAAGGAAGAAGAAATTTAATAGCTTTCAAGATGATTACGGGGTACACATTTTTCACAGAAAGCCAAAACTCATCCAAATTATTCTCGAAGATTGTTGAACGAATAAACTTCGTTTCTCAAATCAATGAGCTGTTCTTTTTCTGTTGTTGTCAAATTTGGTGACTTGCAAATTTCAAATGGGTTCATTAACCATTCATATTCGTCAACTGAAAGCGAAAGAAAGTGATTTTTAAGTGTTAAGCACAAGATAAATTGAAAATGTTTTATTGTTGATATGACACCATACAATTTTAAATATTTGTCAAAAATTCTCGCGAGACATTTAACAATCTCTTGTGACACACAGGTTGAGAAACACTGCCATAGATCGTTCAAAATAAGTGTTAAACAGAAGTTCTCCAAATAATTTTTAATCAAAATCAGCCTTTTGTCGAAACTTGACGGTATTTATCCCAAAGAGTTTTACTTAAAGTATCTTCATGTGAATTGAATTTTTAAAAAATCTAGTATTAGTTTTATTATTCAAATAATTTATAAATACATAATCGCATATCATTAATTGAGGGCTTAAGAGGGCATGCGACTGTCAATCGTCCAAAAAATGCGAAAGTTTCAGAAAAGAAATTTTTTGTTAAGAGCCTACACTAGTCACTCAAAAACACCCGGGATGATAATGTTAAAACTATGGGGAAGTTTATTTTCAAATATCTCGCTTGAATTTTGATATTTACGAATGATTTTCTTTTGCATAGGATAGCTGAGGACGATCTACAACCAGGATAGCATTTGCTTTTTGGATTTTGGTTTCATATTTTTTTCAAAAAATTACTTTTACTTTCGGAACTGGTTTTGAAATTGAAACTATCCTAATATAAAAGAACTATAACCAAAATCGAAAAAGTAAGAACTAGCCCGGTTGTAGATAGTCCTCAACTATCCTATGAAAAAAAAAGTCATTCAAAAATATCAAAATTCAAGCAAGATATTTGAAAATAACTTCCCCATAGGATTAACATTATCATCCGGGTCTTTTTGAGTGACTAGTGTACGCTCTTAAGCGGTTTGTTTCAAATGCGTCTAAACTTTTACACTTCCGTACGTAATGTTTTCAAAATTCGCATTTTTTGCGGATTTAACAGTCACACACTTTCTTAAAAATGCACAGGCGTTGAAAACAATAAAATAATTGTCTCAATTTTTTCGAACTGCTTACATTTTTAGGATAAATCGACAACTCTTCTGTGCAGCATTTCCAGAAGAATGTGTTTGGTATGAAAATCGTATGGATTTCTGCAAAGCCGTACCAAAGCTATGTGCTTCTAAAACGAGTAGAAGAGGGCCGCTTGGGGTAAGTTTTATTCTTTTTCAGTAGTTTTGGAATGCAGGAGGTTAGTAATAATTTAATAAGAGTATTTTTATCTCCTTTCCGTCCACTACTTAACTTTTCCAAATAACACATACCTGACCAGAAAGGTTTTTCTAAGCGAAATTGTCGATTGCTACTGCTTTGTTATTGACTCGTTTTTCTGTGCCACATACGCAAAATGGCGATTCCTGAGCATAAAGCGTTATTGCTGGGTTGAACAAATTTCGTACAACTGACAACTTTCGTATTCATATTTAATATCTTAAATTTTTTCCACACGTGTTATTAAAATATGATTACAACCCACTCTGTTTTCTTTCTAAAAATTTCTCGAGATTTCGGATTGAAAGAACTGCTTTGTTGAGATCTTTGTATGCGAGTTCTGAAAATAAATCATACGAGTTGTTAGATAATTAAGGGGTCTCAGGACTCTTAAAATTGGAAAAACTGAAAAAATAAGACAATTTTCATCATATAATTTTTAAATGTGTATGTGATTTTAAACCAAAATATCTTTCAGAGGGATGTAATGTATAAGTATTTTCCTTCCTTTCATATATTTAAAAAAAATTACAAGATGCAGAATTACGATATATAAGAGGCTTCAAACTGTCGGACATTTGTGAAGCTGGAAAATGCTATGACAGCTTACGCGCAAGGTTACAAAAATATTTTGTAAGTAGATTGAAAATTTCGGTGCCTAATGGTACTTTAGGTTATAATAATTACCCTGAACCTAAATAAATTTATATTTAAAGCATTTTTATATTTTTAATACAAAGTTGTATTTATCTAATACAAAATTTTGAAATTTTCAACATTATAATAAACAAAAAGATAATTTTTAAAAGATAAAACGGGAATTTTAGATTCAGTGTATACGGACTAACATGAAACACATATTTTAAAATTTTCATGAAAAAATATTGAGATGTTTTTGATATATCCTGCGTGTTATGTCCGAAAACAATAGTTTGAGAAAAATGATCTCAAAGTTTCGGAAACTCTGCTTCAGCTATTGCGCGGGTATAATTCTAAAAGCCATAACTTCTGTTCAAATGAGAATTTTAAGAAAACAGTTATATCAAAATGTTCAGAAAAGATAGGAGTTTAACATAAAAAAAAATTAAAATTTCTAAAATTCTGAAGCTTTAAGAGTCTTGAGACCCCTTAAGTCTTAGAAAGATTTTTCTGTATTTATAAGGAAGTATTTCCAGTATTTATAAGGAATTAGTGGAATATTTTCAAGTCTACCGAAATCATACCTTTCAAATATTGTTTTAAGCATTTAATAGAACTAGAAAATGCATAACAGCACACATATTATTTAGAAATTCGTGAGATTTAAAATTTTCTTCTCCATGTCTTTCAATGTTACAAAATCAGAACAATTACAATTGCAAAAGAAATTATGCATTTATAATTAGTGTTGCATTATATAACAGATAAAAACAAGGGTATTAAAGACATAGGATTACACAAAGCTTTCTACTAAAACAAACGTTATCATATATATTAGTTCTGTTCTTAACATCCCGTTTTATGTGCGTTTGTAATTACAGTGAAACTTCCATTTAATGAAGTCTCATCGTTACACTTAAACACTTCGTTATGAAGAAAATTCGTTAAATAGAAATCAACTCAAATTCATGAAATTTGTTTAATAATATACGCATTCATAAAATGAAAAATACACATAAAATGAAAATATCAGAAAAATGTATTTTAATTTGGGCAGTAACTTTTTTCTAATGGAATGTAGACATATGAGTAAAATTTAATTAGAATAATGTCTAAAAAACACATAATAAAGAGAGGTAAACATAAAAAGAAGACTAGCGTACCTTTTCTTTTTTTTTTTCTAAGTATTCCGATTATCTAACTTTAAAAAAAAAGTGTGTAATATTACTTTGTACAGGTTTCTCATGAAAAATAAATTGTTCATAAAACTCTTTACACTTTTGTAAGTACATGAACAATTCATCTGTAACATTCTCGTGAAACTGGAATCCTCTTCTTATTGTGTCGATTTTTTTTTAGAATATCTTCTTTTGAATGAAAATATTTAAACAAATAAAAAATTTCATTTTCATACAATCTGCTGAAATAAATTCGTACATACATCGCAACAGCAACTTCTCCGTCTGAATGCTGTATACGCAGAAAAAAGGAATAAATTTAGTTATATAGAATATATTTTTCGTAATATGGAGAATAATTTGCATGCTTTTAGGTCAAGGTGCAGCAGAAAATAATTTTGTTAAGTAGAAAACTTCGATAATATGGTCTTCGTTAAGAGGAAGTTCGACTGTATATAAATACGTAGCATCTATAGTCGTTTGTCCGTCTGGTCTGTCTGTCCATTTGCCTGCGTATAGCAGCCCAAAAACTATCCGTCCGAATGGTTTGAAATTTAATATATATTGTATAATCGTTACAGAATTTTGTCGAGTCATTTCAAGGTTTATGAAAATCAAATCAAAGCGGAGTAATTATGTTAGTAAAATGATAAAATAATGGACTGACACCAGAATTTACAAACGAATTTATTACTAAATAAAAACTTGCTTATTTTCCCATATTTTATAAAAGGAAAATTTTAATTAAATTTTCTTGGTGCAGTTTGTCAGTTTTGGAATTAAAATTAGATATCCTTTTTGTGGCCATCGCCCGATAAAGGGTTAAAAGGACATTACTAAAAGTTTTTTTCTATTAAATCCTATGATACGTAGTTAATCCAATGGTATCTTATGATAGGTAAAGATTCTAGGTTGCCATGGTGATTATGTTCTATTTAGGATGGAGACATCTTATTCCCGTATTACTGAATTTCTTATATATATTCGTAATAAATTTTGTATTCATACATTTTTGCATAAGAGTGCAAGAGCTATGGCACGAATATTTGAATGTTTATAAAATTAGCTATAGTACGGACGCACCTCATTTGTCACGTTTTTCGTAAAATTTCCAACTTGTTCTATACTATTATGAAGCATACAATGATGAATGGATAAGAATTTTTCCCACATCTGGCATTATAAAGCGAATATTCGTTATCCTTTTTGGTTAAGTATCATTATACAAATTATTTCTAATGTCAGCATCCATTTTTTTCAAAGCACGACAAAATTCACAACGACTAATATCTCAGCAAAGAACATTTACAATAAAATTTTGATGGAAATTCGAAAACATCGCTGAAGTGCAGAGACGACATTTTGTGAAAGGTTTTTGACACAGCAACCTCATATATCGTGAAAACAAGTTGTTTGATTAAAAAAATTGCAGTTAATTAAAAATTAATAAAATTGTATCGGAAAATAAACCCAAAGATTATATTGCAAAAGCCTCGCACTGGTCTGCTGGTATAACAAATAATTATAAGCATAAAGCAAACACTTTGTGAGAGTTTTAATTACATAAGCTAAATCCTTTTACGATGGTCGAAGGCACAGATACGTGCAGTACCATGACACAAAAAAACCATATACAGCCGTTTAACGCGTTCACGCCGTCGCGGTGGGTCACACTCGACTGTCTCAGAGTTGTCAAGTCTCCGGCTTATTGAACACCACTGTTATTTTAGAGAAAATGTTGTTCCTTTAAATCGCCCAATTGTTCCAATTAAATAAAACAACATTCTCTGTATTAAAATACTGGTATCCCAAAGGCCGGAGACTTGCCAGCTCTGAGACAGTCGAGTGTGACCCACCGCCCCGGCGTGAACGTGTTAAAGGATTCTTGGATCCTCTTCCTCACTGCGATAAAAAAAAAGATAAAAATGTGTTCAAAATACCGTCAACAGTGG
Organism: Maratus speciosus; assembly: GCA_963932465.1. Classification (NCBI taxonomy): domain Eukaryota; kingdom Metazoa; phylum Arthropoda; class Arachnida; order Araneae; family Salticidae; genus Maratus; species Maratus speciosus. The sequence goes on along the minus strand of OZ010793.1, from coordinate 121,288,716 downwards.
CTACTTCGGGCCAATTTTCCTGGTTTCGTTCAGATTCCCATTATTAAAAAGTATTGTATGTGATTTTTCAACGTCGAAATGGATTTGTAAACAATTAACATGAAACAATGAAGCAAACTGTATGGTTTTAAGAGGAATTTTTTTATTTTTTAACTATTTTTAAAGTTTTGGAACAAAGTAGCCCCTGCTGGAGGCTTCTTTGTTCCATTCACTTAATTTATATAAAATGAATACATTTCATATGAAAATGAATACATTTTTATTGAAACTCCCTGGAATTAGCATTTCCTAATAAATGAACACTGCAAACTCGATAAAGAAATGTCTTTTTTAGTTTTGTTTTGTTTTTTTTTAAACATTTAAACACAATAAAACAATTGTTAATATTAAAGAAACTAGAAACAGTTTTCGTCATAATATCCTTAGCAACTGGAACAAAAACAATTAATGTAACATTTTGCTACAATAACATTTGAAAAAAAAATGTTATTTAAAACATGTTTTAAGAGATTTGGTTATATTAAAAGGCCTTTCTAAGCAATTAGGTCTATTTTCGGACCAAAAAATGCCTGGCACAAAGTAGCCCGAAATACTAGTTTTCATGTTAGCTTTATGAAAACGCGAACATTTCCTCTCAAACTAAAAAGTTAAAGGAAAAACTATGATCACACATGGGTCACTAAAGATAATATTTTGACACCTAACTTATTTGTAGCTCTTATCCAGATTGTTTCACTATAGAAAGTTTGGAGAGTTAAAATTTACACACGAAAACAGATGTTTACAAACACATCCAGTGTTGCCACTGAAAATTTTAAATTACCCCCCCCCCAAACTATTCAAATGTCCTATAGTAGGGTATAAAATATTTTTCAAGGGCAAAAACTCCAAATTATCTTGTATTGCTTGTTCAATACAAAGAATAGAAACTTTTTTTATGGGATAGACCAAAGTAACTCCGCAAGGACCAAAGTAATGTAAAGGGTTGACGGTACCCTTCGGTATTAGCCAGTAGTCCTGGCTAAAATCGAGGGGCTCTTTGAACCTATTTTAATCTTTTTTATTTTCTCGCATTGAGGAAGGGGATCCAAGAATCCTGTAATTGTACGTATTTGTGCTTTTGTGCGTTGTAAAAGATTTTAGCTTATATATGTATAACAAATAATTTTTTGAAACAATGATAATATACATATATATATGTATCTGGAGTTTACAAATAACTCCAATCAATGTACTTGTCATGTGATGTACATAGCTGCCAACCTTCCACTAACCATCCGTAATATTTGGATTAATTTGACGCAGGTTAACCACTTTCGAACCAGCTAATTTATTTCATGAATCTTTAATTATTTAATTAAAGGTTTCTACGTGGAACATGTTTAATTGCGTTTCTTAAAAAAAAATTCTGGTTCGAAACATACTAAACAAGGGTCAAATTAACGCATGTATTACGGAAGGTTAGTTTGAGGTTGGCACCTATGTATTTATATAATAAGCTTTTGTTATTGGTAGTACTTCAAAGTACCGTCTAGGCAAAAATGGTTAAAAAGCAAAAATGACATTCAATTATGAAAATATATCATTCTTAGCACTTTTGTGTATATTGGGTTATTTAAAATACGTGTACCTTACTAAGAATATTAATAATAAAAAAAAAATAAACCAAATATTGCCTAAAAAAGGTACACTTTAGATAGTTTGTTTTACCTCACATAAAATAATGCTAAAGAAAATAAAATTATAAAATAAAAAATAGTGTCTCAAAAAACTTTTTTATAGGTGCCTCGTAAAGGAATTCATACGTACTATAATCGCAGTAATGAATTTTTGGATGCTTATGGACCAGAGACACCCTGGAACTACATCGATATCGATCATGCTCTAGCTTGCAGTTTAAATAACTTTGGTATAAGGGTAAGATGCAAGTAGGTAAATCTTATTGTGGATTTAGATTTAAAATTATTCTTTCTAAAAAAAATAGTACGGATAGTTTTGAAGCTCTGAAACACCAGATGTTTCAAAAACTAATATTCAGGGATGTGCAACATGAACAGCTGCACACTGGATAGACAAGTTGGAGGGCGGCATAACTTGGGGAGAGGAACTTTTTTTTTTTTTTTTTTTTTTTTTTTTTTTTTTTGTTTAGAAAAACGATTTCAAGTCATCAAAATATTGCTTATATTCAAATATATTAATATTTCTATTCCTTATTAAATTCACCCTGCTTCAGCAATCTCATATTTCTTTTATCAACTAAAACAATTGTGTTAAAATTAATATAGTATAATTACCGGGTTTCCCAAAAATGACTGATGGATTTTAAAATTCCATAACTTGCAAACAGATATTAAAAAAATTATTGCAGCTGTGTTATGTGAGATGTCAGGAGTTTTTATGCTGGGATTCTCAGTTTTAGTTACAAATAGCATCGATAGATGGCGCTGCAAGCAATAACCGCTAAATCCAATATCGATTTTTCGGCGTCTCTCTTCTTCCATGCGAAAAAAGGAGATTAAAATGTATTCAATGGATCCCGCAGTGCCAAAAATCGGTTCTGGACTGAGCGCCTATTGCTCTTAGCGCCATCAATTGTTTGAAATTCGCACTAAAATCAAGAACCACAGTAAAAAAACTCCTCACATCATACATCACCCTCCTGCAAGAATTTTTTAAACACCTGTCACCGTTTGCAAGTTATTGAATTTTAAAATCCATCAGTCCTTATTGGGACACGCAGTATATATATATTTACAAAAATTTATTTTTCTTTTATTAACCATTTGGAAAAATGGTTATTGTCCTCTGCCAGGGTAGGAAATCAAAAGCATATCTGAAGCGGTTTATTGGTTCAATCCGTATTTTATTCGTTTTCTGATTGGTCTATACAGTAATCTGTATTATCCCTTTACTTTCAACAGAGATGGCTACTTCTGTTGCCACTGTGACAGAAAGTTAATAAAAACTACAAAAAAAATTATAACTCAGAAACAAATTGAGATACAGCTTTCAAACAAATTGCATTTAAAAGTACATTTTTTTCTCTATACGACGTTGTAAAAAGTAATATTGTGGGATGTTTAGAAGTTTAAGAATGAAATTTCATTTAAAATGGGTCGTCAGATGTCTTTTCGAACAGAAAGTGAAATGCTTGGATAAGTTAAATAAGTTAAACTATCGTAAGTTTCAGGTGGATAATACGTAAGTTTCAGGAAATTGTTTGAAATTCGAACTAAAATCAAGAATCACACTGCAAAAACTCCTGACATCATGCATAAACCTCCTGCAAGAATTTTTTTAATATCTGTCAGCGTTTGGAAGTTATTGAATTTCAAAATCCATGAGTCATTTTGGAACACCGGTACGTATCCAGCGTTTCTTGGGGTTCCATTATCTGAGATTTATTCTTTTGAGCTGAATCAGACAGCAGACCAGATATCACAACTTGCAAGATTCTCTGGATGAGAAAGGTCTGCCAGATATGTCAGACTTCATTTTCGATGTAAGGGGACATTCTACATTAGGAGCCCAAAACAAGCTTTTTTATGATTTTTTTTTTTGGTAAGAAAACTGCGTGATGCATCTTTTTGAAATTTTAACAGTTTATTGTACATAGCCTAAGGTATGCACAAGAATTTTTTTATTAGATGTTGTTGCTTCTACTCTAAGTTATACACAAATATGTTCAACCACATTTTTTGACACGGTGGGAACGATTAAAACAAAAAACTACTCAATGGATCATGTTGATTTTTTTTTTAAATTAAAGCTTATTTAATTTCCTTCGATATGAATTAAAGCTTTTACTAAAATTATTATAAAAGGAAGTTATTAACAAATAAGAAGGAATTTTTTTAACAAAAAACATTTTTTCTTTTAATCAGCCATTACATAACTTTTTTTAAATAAATTTATGGGTTCCTTTAATTTAACTAGAAGCTATACTCATGAAGTTTACGAAAAAAAATTATTTTTGTGTTTCAGATAATTCTACAAGTCCACCGTCTATCATGCCCACCGTCCAGACGAAAATTTCCAAAGCAGTTGAACATATTTGTTTATAACTTAGAGTAGAAGCAACAATATCTAATAAAAAATTCTTGTGTATACCTTAAGATATGTGCAATAAACTGTTAAAATTTCAAAAAGATTTATCATGCAGTTTTCTTACAAAAAAATCATAAAAAGTGCTTTTTTTTTTGTCTTCTAATGTAGAAGGTCCCCTTAACTATTGATAATGGTGTTATTTTTTTTTTTTTTGCTTGAAGCTACACTGAGAAAAATGGTTCTGGCATCTACAATCTAAAGTGTGGTTCTAGAAAAAAATAGCACCATGTCGTCCGATAAATTCCCTGTACTACAGAATTCTAGAGTCTCCTTCTAGAATTCAAGAGCTTTTTCCTATATTCTCGTGGTCAAAATTATTTAAAAATCTCTGCAAATAGCTGCAAAGACAAGAGGTTAGTTTTAGTAACTATAATTCTAGTTTATGAAACCAGTCCAGAAATCAAGAGATAATTCATTTTTACTGAAACGATTCATTACCGTTTCGTCACCTAGAAGACAAGAGACTAGAAATTCTAGATCATTTCATTTATGCTACTTAGTTGTTTACTCTATTCGCATAGCTCAGAAATCTATATTTCTAGTTTAGGGATTCAGAAAATAACTACCTATTCATTCTAGGTGAAAGCTGTATTTTGTTTTCTCAGTGTACTGTACTATAGCTAGACACTTCTTAACCTATTCGGTCCCTCTGCTCTTTTCCTTATACGAACTAAAATGTCCGAATTTCTTACATTTTCACATCACTTCTTAATATCTGAATGTTATTTGTGTTCAAAACAGACGAATAAATCGCAGCATCAGCTGATTCCCACATAAAATAAATGTTATTTTTATCTGAGTTTGCAAAATGCCTAAAAATGTGCAAAAGACAGTATGACCAAGAAAGGGAGAAATTCTCATAAGTATTTAACTTAAATCTTTTTCAATAAAAATTTTTGAGGATTTGTAGATTATTTACTTGTTTAAAGCTCTTAAATTTGTGATTGCGTTAATTTAGATTAATGGCTATTAAATTGATGTTTTTAAGGAGTTTGTCGTTATATATATATTTTTTTTAACCTAAATTATAAAGCGCTTAAAGGATCAGTTTCAGAAAAGATTTTGTTTCTGTCATTTACGATGACATTTTGTTTGGAAAAAACCAATGAATAAGCATTTGTATCATTATTTTAGCTTTGGAACTGAGGAGGTTAATATAGATGAATTTTAATTACGGTAGTCCTTTATATAAAGTTTATTATAGAAATAGTATACTATAAGTTAATCGAACAGTTTATTCATCTTTTCATCAAAGAGACTGCTTACAATAGTTATGCGACAATTTCTGCAAAATAGTAAACCTATTTCTTCTATGGGTTTCTTCTTGGGACATTTTAATTTTAACATGTGCAACTCTTTTCTTTATCTTCAAGTTACTAAGTCTGACAGTAGAACCATCGGACGTGCTAGTAACCGATTTTGATAAGAGTGGTCTCGTTGGAAAGGTTTTAGTGTGAAAAACAAATATAAATGGAAATACCCGTCCGAAATGAACACACAATGAGCTGCAAGGTAATCTGCCCAAGCATTCTATAGCATATTAATAAATAAATAAGCCTTTTTAAGCGCGTTCGTAATTATTTAAATACGTAGCACCTATAGTCGTTTTTCAGTCCGTCCGTCTGTCTGCCCGCATATAACAGAGCAAAAACTACCAAACCGAATGGTCTGAAATTTTAAATATATAATTTTTGCGAAATTTTGTCGAGTCATTTCCAATTTTATGAAAATCGGATGTATAGTTTAATTACAGGGACAGTCAAAATTTTTCCGTTACATTACGGCCAGTGGGAAAAAATTATTCCAAGTGCATTTTAATGATGTTACAGCCTTTCGAACAGAATGAAATTGATATGCACTTATAAAGTGCACTAAAATATACATTTAGTACAATATGCTGTGCAAAAAATATTTATGAAACTAGTTATGGTACGAACGCACCTCATTTGCCACGTTTGACGAGCAATTTCCAACTTCTTTGAAATGTGACTGTGAACAATTGGCAAGCGTTTGTAATGTTATTAGTATAGATAATGTGTTGCTGTACAATGCAATGAAAGAAATATACTGTTTGACATGGAATGTTATGACTGCAGAGTTTTTAACATAGAAGAAGTTCGCTATGTCACAAATGTTTCGATTAGTAAAGACGTAGTAGACGATATGCCAATAGGTCCATTTATGACATTTGGCTGATCACATGATTCTTAGTGATAGTGGGTATCAGTTTAGAAGTGCTTAAAGCATAGGGACACTTCAAACAAGGCATATGTGATAATGGTTGGGTTTTACGTCTGTTATAAGTTTTGACGGTTAGTGTGATACTTACTTCACTGACAGATCTGAAGCTTGGTACTTCAATTCGTAGTACCGCCCTTTCGAAAGCATACCGGTACATGTCTTCAAATGCAAGGGCGGCGATTTAATTGTGAACCAATTGATGCAATATTGCTATAGCTTCCCTTGTAGTAAAATCTTCTCCACCACATATAAACCTGTGAGTTTTGGAATACACGGTCAAACGTTTGACTAAAAGTTAGTTGTCATGAAACATCTCAACATCAAGTGGCTAGAGCAGAGGTTCTCAATGTTTTATTAGTCAAGTCCCAACAAAACATTCGTAAAATCACTATGCGCTTCCGTCCAATTTGTAAATTACAGAAGAACCTCGATTATCAGAAGTTATTGGGACCGACCCTCTTTCGGAAAATCGAAATTTTCGGATAATCGAGAATGCTTCCATTTTAAGATTAGGGAGAAATATATGCAATATTTCTTATTACAGTAACATGTGCTTAATAAAAATAAAGCAATAGCAAAATAGAAACAAGAATAAATTACCTGAATTTTTAATTTTGAAATTAAGTACCTTTTACGTATATCACAAGGGTTTGAAAAAATGTTTTGTTTTTCGCAGTTTTGATTGCCTTTGCTTTGAAACTGTATCACGGAGTTTTTAATGTTATTAGTTCACCAGTATAACAGTCTTTCTGCTGCTCCAGCCATGCCAAACCTTTTGCAAAACATTCAAAAGATTCAGAATTGCATTTGTTTGTTTTCTTTGTTCCACTCCGCAGCTTAGGCGAGCTCAAGTTAAATTCAAAGGACCTCTAAGACAGGGATCCAAAATATTTATGTGTACTCGTAGTTCGGAAAGGACCACTTGCACACAAGGAATATGATAATAATAAAAAAAGAGGCTTTCAAAATGGATTTTGCACCCAAAAAATATTATACCAAAAAAAAAAAAAAGCGCTACAGAAAGGGATTTTGGTAAACCGAGATTTTCGGATAAAAGATGTTCCACTGTATATCTCTTATTATTTAAAATGTGAACTCTATTCACACGGTGAAAGCGTAATACAGCCTTAAAAATATCTATTCATTTAATATGTTTATTTTTTTCTATCTTTACAAGAAGAAAGTTTTGGATTCGTGAAAATTTCAAATTCCGTTTTTTGACGGATTTACATGTTTTAGGCGTCAGAGAACCCGAAAAACATGTTTTTACAAAATGTCTGTCTTCGACTCTGTGACTCTGTCCGTCTGCCTGTATGTATGTGGCACAAATTTTGTGGGTGCTCTATCTTAAGAACTAATAGACGGAATTTAATAAAACTTTAGATTCAGTTAGTACCTGATATAAACTGGTGCTGATTTCTTTTTGGTGCAAATCGTTCAACAAGTGGCGCTGCTATGATACCTTTTTCAGGATTTCCGCAATAGCTGCATCTCAAGAACTAATGCACAAATTTTTATCAAATTTCAGTGTAATTTAGTCTCGGATATGAAATAATGCTGTTTAGTTTTTGGTATAAATCTCCGAACAGGTGGCGCTGCTAGGCTGAAATTATCACGATTTCCGCAATAACTGTATCTCAAGAACGAACGCATGAATTTTCATCAAACTTCAGATTCAGTTAGTCCCTGATATAAATTCCTCCTGATTAGTTTTCGGAGTAAATCGACTAAAAGATGGCACTGCAATAAAATTTATTTTTGATTCCTGCAACAGTCTCAAAATAATCCCAAAAACTAATACACGGATTTTCATCAAACTTCAGATTCAGATATAACTTGTCATAAATTGTTGCTGATTATATTTAGGTGTAAATCACCTAACCGCTGGCGCTGATATACTTCATTTTTCAGGAAGTTTCAATATGTATGAGATAGAAGAATGTTTTAGGATTGCCACATCCGACTAGTTTATCTTATCAAAGAGTAGAATCTTCTGTCAAATATGTGTTTGTAATATAATTCTGTAAATTCAATGAAACTATACATCTTCACCTTTGTGCCCAAAAGAATTTTGCTGTACTTAAAGAATGTTGTGTTAAAGAAATGTTTTACATGGTCTGAAGATGAGAAATGATAAATATGATGAGAAACGTCCTACAGATTAGTTCAGTATAAGTCAATTGGCAGAGCACTGGCAGCTTACGCTAAATTTTCCAGGTTGGGATCCTGGACTGGACGCTTTTTCACTGACTTGGACAATTACAACTCGTATGACTTATTTACCAATTAGAATAATTGTATCCTTAATAATATATTTGTTTGATTTGATAAAATTTCTAATAGAGGAGTTTTTTACATCCTGTACGGCAGGGGTGTCAAACTGTGGGCCGCCGGATACCACTAAAATTTTAAAGAAATAGTCGATAAGTTGAATCGCAGCAATTTGATGATTAGATAAGGCAAAGATAACTGTAAAATTTTAGTGGTATCCGGTGGGCCACAGTTTGACACCCCTGCTGTACGGTAATGCGGGATTAATTATAATTTGATTTCCGACTTTATTGACTATGACGTTCGCACATGCCTCCTCTGCTCCAGCTGCACACCCCTTTTTAGAAAGAGTAAAAACTTATTAGAATATGGAATAGCTTCCCGTAAGAATGTGAGCTATGAATGATGAGAACGACTTTGGCCACTGCCATTCGTAAAAAAATGGAAATGAAACTATTTAAGAATTTTTATATTTGTTAGTATTATTTGTTTACTGTTTGTGCTAGTGTTTGTACCAGTGATGTCCTCTTTGTTAAAAATAAAATGTGTCAAATCAAGAAAAAGCCAATTATTAATATATGCCCCACATGTCTCGACCATTCCCGGTCATTACAATTGAAAATTCGTGATTTTAAATTTTATTAAAGGAATAATTTAGCTGCGATAAAAAGATTCATTTCTCTCTAAAATTTGAAAAAAAAACCCGCCAAAGTTAGTACTTGCCGTGTATTTGCTCATATTATAAAAATTACGGTAATAAAGATACAAGTATTTAACTTAGTTTACTTACTATTATTTTTATAATTGTAATTCTCTATTGAAAAATCTAATTGTCCAATGAATTAGACGTCTATTAGAAATATTCTGTGTATACCGCGCATCATATTTTTAGGGCTAAAATTCGGTTAGGGGGGGGGGGGGTGAGCATTACATAAGTTTTAATACAATATTTAATATCATAAAAAAATTGATGTTTTGGGAAGTATTATTCACAACTATGTTTGGGCATATCTTACTTTAAACTTAGCAATAACCTTTTCTCATGTCTAGCAGGCATTAGGTTGGATGTTTTTTTTTAAATTATGATATGTATGTGTATGCATGGATGAAATGGAGTAATTGGATGATTTAAAGAATAAAATCAAACGGAGTGTCCAAAATTTAAATTTAGCACAGAATTATATATTTCAAAATTATACCAAAGCATATAGCTAACATTCCTTTCTAATGTTTAATGTGTTTTTATAAAATGCAATCTCTTATTTTACTTTAATCTTCGGTCATCAGAGTTATTGAAAAAGTATGATCGTATTTCAAAGTATCAGCTCTATGTTATTATGAGCAAAGAATGCTTATAACATGTATTGCATCAAGATGGGACAACAGTATCCAGAGAAACAAAACAAAAACTTGTATACCCTTTGAAAATACGTACTGAACGCAAAATGATAGGAAACAAAATATTATGGTTTTTTTTATATCAACATAGTCAGTCCATTCATAAATTTTTGTGTTCCAAACATCGACATAAGCTTTATAATACACTCATTGCCATAAAAATTTGCGCACCAAGAAATAATTGTGGGATCGTGACGAAACTTGACATGAAGGTACATATCAGGCAGATATGCAAATGATTAGAAATGCTGCATAATTTCGCACTTGAGTATAAAACTGGTAAGCAGAACTTGTATGAATGTATCTTTTCTTTTGCAAAGGAAACGCTGAGGTAGACATGCCGTTACGCAGCCATCGAAGACAATATGAGCAGCTGTCAGAGTTCGAGAGGGGAAGAATCACCGGGATGATGGAAGCTGGGTGGCCAGCTCGGCGAGCAGCTCGTCAAGTAGGCCATTCTGATTTTACTGTGAGGAGGTGTTGGGACCAGTGGACTGAATATACGTCATTTACACGGTGACTATGCTCGGGACGCCCACGACAGACCAGTCGTCGAGATGACCGTCACATCATACGAAACGCATGCTTAGAGCCAACTGACTCATTGGGCGCTATCCAGACACAGGCAGCACTTTCACTACGGACCCCTGTGTCTTACTGAACCATCGCAAGGTGCCCGGCTGAAGGACATCTGGTATCGCGGCGCCCATTACGTGTGCTGCCAATGACACCCACCCACCGACGCCTCCGTTTGGAGAGGTGTCGCGCACGACGGGATTAGACTGCAACGGAATGGAACCAGGTCGTCTTCAGCGACGACTCTAGATTTAATTTGAGCAGCGATGACAATCGTGTTCGTGTGTAGAGGCCCCGTGGTGAACGCCTCAATCCTGCCTTCGCTTCACAGCGACACACCGCTCCCACAGCTGGTGTGATGGTATGGGTGCCATTGCTTACGATACACGGTCACCCCTAATATTGATCCGTGTCACAATGACAGCCCAGCATGTGTTGCCACTCGTGGCAGGGCTCCCAGGAGCCACTTTTGAGCAAGACATTGCTCGACCACACACAGCAAGGATGTCACAAGCCTACCTCCGTCACATTACCACTCTTCCCTGTCCTGCTCGATCCCCAGATTTGTCACCAATTGAGCATAACTGCGATCATTTGGGACGGCAAGTTGGAAACCATACGAGTTTGGTTGAACTCGAGGCGCGTTTACAGCAACTGTGGAACGAGATGTCTCAAGACATTATACGGAACTTATATGCCTCAATGCCCGCTCGTATCGCATCGTGCATTCGCGCTAGAGGGTGTCCAACAGAGTACAAAAATTTCCGTTCATTTGTACTTTTTTATGCAATAAATGATCCTTTTTCTTTGGCTTTCTACTCACTTACTTATATCACAGTACTACTTACGCGTGTAAAATTTCGTTTCATTTGGACGTCTTTTTCTTGGTGCGCAAATTTTTATGGCAATGAGTGTATTAAGCTAAATAAAATATTAATGAATTATCTTTTTCATCTTTTACATTAAAACATTTTTAATGCATAGTTAATAGCTAATACAGTGCGTCGCAAAAGTTTATGCACAAGCTAAATATTTTTATAAAATGAAAAATATGCATGGGAATGCTTTGAAATTTTTACTGTATCTAAGCATTTTGATTACAAATTAATGTTTTGAATTCGGAAACAATTCACTTTAAGGAAAATAATAAATTATAAAAAATTGAAAATTGTGATGTCGCAAAAGTTTATACACAAAAACGAAATAAATTCATTTCACAAGGCACAAAAGTCCTTTAGTAGTCTATGGTGCTTGTATTACACCTGATGAGATCGAATACTCGATTTTCCATTGAGAGCATGAGAGTATGGAAGGTTTTGTGTGCGAGTTTGTACCAGGCTTCCTTGATCGCTGATTTGAGCTTTTGCACTGGGTAATACTGCTTCTCATTCTTGTAGCCGTCACGTGAGAGGATTCCCCAGATTTTCTCCATAGGATTAAGATCTTGGCTGAGTGCTGGCCAATTCATCACACTGATATTCTGAGATCTAAGCCATTCTTTTGTGCAACGGGGATTAAGTATTGATGCGTTGTCTTGCTGAAAGGTCCTGTTGGGACCCCTAGGAGTTCTCCCAAACGGTCACAAATGCTCCATCAGACTTTCCTGATACTTTTGCGAATTTTGTCTGCCACTTAGGAAGTAAAGAGACGTTTGTACATTACAGCAAAAAGAACCCATATCATGAAAGAATCACCACGTTGCTGTCAGCTTAATATGCTCTTCGGATCTTTCCATAAGGCACGCCAAAAGAATGAGAAGCCATTTGGACCATCCAAATTCCATTTTTTTTTTTCGTCAGAAAAAGTAACACTAATCCATTCTTCACGATAATACATGTGCTGTTTTGCCCATTCAAGTCTTGCTTGTTTGTGACACTGTTTCAGAAAAATCTTACGAGATAATTTTTGTTTTTCGATGAATCCTGATTCTGTTATTCGTCTGCATATGATGTCATGTGATATTTTTGAGCCAAATCAATTTTTTGTCTCATTAGGAGACAAATAGCTAGTTAAAGCCAATCTTTTAATTCTTCTATCCTCACAAAATATGGTTTTACTCGACGTTTCTGAACAATATACATTTTTGAATTATTTCCCATGTTGCAAAACACTATAAACACCACGTTTAGACTGATTTAAAATAAGCGTAATTTGCAAAAAAAAAATTACCTTCAGCTTTCAGCTTTCAGCTTTCAAACTTCTACAACTTCTTCAGGCGAGAGAGGCAGATATTTCGACATTTTGATATAACTCGTACAGCTATCTCTACACTTTATACTCTAGAAAAAAAGTCTCGCCAATCCTCCACCTATCATGTTTAAGGAGATATTTGCATAAAATCTCATTTGTGCATAAACTTTTGCGACATCACAAAAACTGTTTTCTTGTAATTTCTGATTTTCATAACGATGAATTTTTTCGAAACTTGATATATATATTTATGATCATAGTATTCACCCACAGTGGGTATTTGAAAGCATTCCGTTGTATAATTTTATTTTTATTAAAATATTTGTGTTGTGCTTAAACTTTTGCGCCGCACTGTATAAATGTTATGGTTAATAGTATAATGTTTATAAATTATGTTTCATATTATTTGCTTCATATATTATGTTTAATATTATTAGGTTAGGTTCAATATTACACTTTCGAATACTTATCGATAATGTGTGAGTTGTGTATGCTCAAAATATATATGACATTACTTATAATGTAATATATTTCCTTATATATTTTTTTATTTAGCGTGAGCCTAATATATCATACTAGAATTTTTTCAAAACAGATGTTTATAGATTACTTCTAAGAAGACTTTTAAAATAAAATTTTCCATTTACATTAAAAAAATACGAATAATAATAAGAAATATTATTACAGTATTTAAACTTTATTACATTCTATTATTACATTTTTAAAAGATAAAGCGTAAGTACTTTAGTGACACAAATAGTTAAAATATTTCTAATTTTTTAAAGTTTAAATATATATTTTAACAGCTTTTTCGTACACGATTGATAAGCTATCGTGGTTTAAGAGAGAATAAGACACAATATTAAAATAACTACTTTTTTTTCGTTTCATTGTGATAAATTGTTAAGGTGGTCCGGGGCTAGAAATTCTAAAAAATACCACAAAAAACAGCAAACCACATGCTTTTATCTTCATTAGATCCAGAGATATAACACTTTTTGCCTTGAGAAACGATGCATCAGCTGACGTCTGACGAGAACTTTAACATAATTTATCTCAGAATGAATTTTTTCACGATTTGTCACATTTAAAAGAATATATCTAAAGTTCCTTCCAAGATATATGTATGAAATTTACAACAAAGATTTTATACTGTATTTCCAACAAATTGTCTTCAGGATTTTTATTTTTGAATGATAATTGTGAAAATATGCTAATTAATGCAAAACCCACTCATAAAAAAACTTCATTTTTTTACATAATTTTTTTTTTTTAAACTCATAATCAATATTTTAAGAAATCTTTAAGACAAATTAAAATAACACAATTTCTAAACACAAAAGCGTAAAAATTTTGTAAATAGAGTATTTTCAGAGTTATATAAAAAATTATATATGTTTAAAATTTTTAAATTTTTAAATAAATTATTTAAAATTGACAAAAAATTTTTTTAAATGTTTCAGAATTTTTTTTTACATGTAATATTCTTATTATATTGAAACATATTTCAGAAAAAAAAATTCATTACAAAATTTCTGTAAAAAAATGGAATTTTGAGCACGGACCCCCTTAAAAAAGAGAGGAAACATTTTTATGATATTTATTTTTTTTAGATTCAATGATAGCATTCTAATTCAAGCCCCAAGTGGTGGATTACCATACAAATGTTCTACCCTGTTTTCGTTATTAGATAAACCATATGAAGAGCCAAGAAATATAAATAACTATGGTTGTAAGTATATTTAAATTATGCAGGAAAATTAGAGCTTTAATTTTTTTTTTTTTTTTTTTTTTTTTTTTTGCAAATTTTGATATTTTTTCTTTACACAGGAACAAAAGTTTATGCTTGACACACATATTATTAAATATTATTTTGTAGTCTGCATTATGTAACAAAACGGGCAACACATAGACAGTCTTTTAAAGTGCAAAGATGCTGATGAGAGTTTAGTTACCACGATTATTATTAAGCAAGTTGGAAATTGCACGTCAAACTTGGCAAATGATGTGCGTTCGTACTAAAATTAGTTTTCTAAATATTTTTTGCACCGCATATTGTACTGAATCTATATTTTAGTGCACTTCATAAGTGCACATCAATTTCATTCTGTTCGAATGGCTGTAACATCATTAAAGTGAGCTTGAAATATTTTTTCCCTTTGGTCGTAATGTCACGGAAATCTTTTCACTGTCCCTGTAATTAAACAATACATCCGATTTTCATAACATTTGAAATGATTCGACAAAATTTTGCAGCAATTTATATATTTAAAATTTCAGACCATTCGAAATGCTGTAACATCATTAAAATGCACTTGAAATAATTTTTTCCCATTGGCGGTTATGTAACGGAAAAACTGTGACTGTCCCTGTAATTAAACTATACATCCGATTTTCATAAAATTTTAAATGACTCGACAAAAATTTGCAGTAATTATATATATAAAACTTCAGACCACTCGGTTGGGTAGTTTTTGCTCTGTTATATGCGGACAGACGGACTAAAATACAACTATAGGTGCTACGTATTTATATAATTACAAACGTACGTAATGAACATTTTCTGGTGTACAGTAAGTGTAAAAAAAAGTTTCACGTCATCCAACTGTGTAGCAAATCATCGCACAAAAGAAATGTGATTGGTATCAAATTCTATACAGAATCAATTTACATAACAAAATAGGTGTTGTTGTCCAACGTACTATTTATTCCCAAATTAAAACATGGAAAATAAACATATGAGTAAAATAAATCTCTACGTTTCAGTTTAATCATTGAAGCCTTCATCAGGAGTAAAATTTCCTAAAATATAAATCGACAAAAACACTTTGTATGCTACATCTTAAAAATCTATTTCAAATTGGTAAAGAGTTCAGCGGAAACTTCTTAAATCCGAAAAACAGCTCAGTAGCGTCATCTGTCATCCAAGGTAAACAACGAAGAAGAAAGGGCTGTAAAAAGCCATGGGAATTTTCATAGATCTTTCAAAATAGAAAGCCAGATTTCAGGGGTGTGAAAGGAAACATTACCGTTACAAATTTATTGGTTCCTTAATCAAAGTGACATATTGCGTTTCGTCTTATAATTTTGTTTATAAAATGAGTTTCATATATTATTTGTGCATTTTAAACGTTGGTTTTTCTGCTTTTTAATATTGTTGCACAAAGGCTTTATTTGCTATTTTTATATAAAATGAGTGTTTAAAGTTTTATTTTAAAATTCATGGTGTCCTTAAACTATTGTCACGCACTACTAATTATAATGTTAAAGGAAATACACTTTTGTAGTAACCGAAACAAAACCTCTTCCATTATTTTAGTCGCCTTTTAAGTTAACCAGTGAGCTTTTAGGTAATTTTCGTATGAAATACTACCTATTGGGATTGTTCCTATGTTGGAATTTCTGAAAATTTTTGCAGATCTACACCGATCATGACTCCTAGAACACAAACCACCCTCAGTAAAAAACTTCATCTATCTATCTATCTATCTATCTATCTATCTATCTATCTCTCTCTATATATATATCACTTTTTTCTGGACACGATAACTTTCGTAATTCTGCACCAATCTCTTTCAAACTGATACATAAAATCAAAGGGCATAAAATCTCGGTCAAGTTCGTTAATGGGCAAAATCGGACCAAGGGGATGGAAATAGGGAGGGGTTTTGTGGAAACCGAAAACCCCCCATAACTTCTTAATTTTTGTACATATCAAATCAGTTTAATGTTTTTATTACTTCTAAAAATAGGGCCAAAAATTTATGTATCACAGATTTTTGATAAAGTTAAAAATGGGCTCAAGGGGCGCAAAAAATAGGGTTATTGGGAGAAAAAATTCATAACTTCCTCAATTCTCAAGATATCAATTCCAATTAATTTTATTATAAATCTCCTTAATATTATCTACAACTTTTATATTCACAAGTTTTTGATAGGACCAATTCGTACCGCAAAAAAAAAATAATAATAAAAACGAAAACAAAAAGGGAGTTTGAAGAAGTAAAAAATCCATAACTCCTTCAATTCAAAAGATATAAAATCCCCATGAATTTATCATATATCTTCTTAATATTGTCTACAACATCTATATAGACAAGTTTTGGATAGGACCAATTCTTATAGCAAAAACAAATTAAAAATACATACTGGTTGAAGAAAAAAATCATGTAAGTAAGGGTGTATTCAAATCCAAACTGCGTATTTTCTGACTCATTTTACAATTCATTTTTGCTCTCAAAGGCTTCTAATTGGTACGTTTTCTTACTCAGAAACTATATAATGTACCGTAATGGTCGATTTTTTGATAGAGGCAGAATATATTTTAAAAAATGCTGTTAAAGTGGGCATTTTGAACCGAATTTCCCGAAGCGGATTGTGTTGGAAAAATCATTGCATTAAGGATGCACTCAAATCCAAACTGCTTATTTTCTGACTCATTTTTAAATTCATTTTTGCTCTCAAACGCATTTAATTGGTAGATTCGCTTATTCAGAAACTATATAATGTACCGCAATGATCGATTTTTTGATAGAGGCAGAATATATTTAAAAAAATTATGTCAAAGTGGTCATTTTGAACGGAATTTCCCGAAGCAATTGTGTTATCACTTTCTTCTGGACACGATAACTTCCGCAATTCTGCACAAATCTCTTTTAAACTGATACATAAAATCAAGGGACATAAAATCTCGGTCAAGTTCGTTAATGGGCAAAATCGAAAGGAGGGGATGGAAATAGGGAGGGGTTTTGTGAAAACCGAAAACCCCCAATAACATCTTATTATTTGTACATATCAAATCAGTTTAAAGTTTTTATTACTTCTAAAAATAGGGCCAAAATTTTATGTAGCACAGATTTTTGATAAAGTTAAAAATGGGCTCAAGGGGCGCAAAAAATTGGGTTTTGGGGAGAAAAAAATTCATAACTTCGTCAATTCTCAAGATATCAATTCCAATTAATTTTATTATAAATTTCCTTAATATTATCTACAACTTTTATATTCACAAGTTTTTGATAGGACCAATTCGTACCGCAAAAAAAAATTAAAAACGAAAACAAAAAGGGGGTTTGAAGAAGTAAAAAATCCATAACTCCTCCAATTCAAAAGATATAAAATCCCCATGAATTTATCATATATCTTTTTAATATTGTCTATAACATTTATATAGACAAGTTTTGGATAGGACCAATTCTTACAGCAAAAACAAATTAAAAATACATAGTGGTTGAAGAAAAAAATCATGTAAGTAAGGGTGTATTCAAATCCAAACTGCGTATTTTCTGACTCATTTTACAATTCATTTTTGCTCTCAAAGGCTTCCAATTGGTACGTTTTCTTACTCAGAAACTATATAATGTACCGTAATGGTCGATTTTTTGATAGAGGCAGAATATATTTTAAAAAATGCTGTTAAAGTGGGCATTTTGAACCGAATTTCCCGAAGCGGATTGTGTTGGAAAAATCATTGCATTAAGGATGCACTCAAATCCAAACTGCTTATTTTCTGACTCATTTTTAAATTCATTTTTGCTCTCAAACGCATTTAATTGGTAGATTCGCTTATTCAGAAACTATATAATGTACCGCAATGATCGATTTTTTGATAGAGGCAGAATATATTTAAAAAAATTATGTCAAAGTGGTCATTTTGAACGGAATTTCCCGAAGCAATTGTGTTATCACTTTCTTCTGGACACGATAACTTCCGCAATTCTGCACAAATCTCTTTCAAACTGATACATAAAATCAAGGGACATAAAATCTCGGTCAAGTTCGTTAATGGGCAAAATCGAACGGAGGGGATGGAAATAGGGAGGGGTTTTGTGAAAACCGAAAACCCCCCATAACATCTTATTTTTTGTACATATCAAATCAGTTTAAAGTTTTTATTACTTCTAAAAATAGGGCCAAAATTTTATGTAGCACAGATTTTTGATAAAGTTAAAAATGGGCTCAAGGGGCGCAAAAAATTGGGTTTTTGGGAGAAAAAAATTCATAACTTCGTCAATTCTCAAGATATCAATTCCAATTAATTTTATTATAAATTTCCTTAATATTATCTACAACTTTTATATTCACAAGTTTTTGATAGGACCCATTCGTACCGCAAAAAAAAATTAAAAACGAAAACAAAAAGGGGGTTTGAAGAAGTAAAAAATCCATAACTCCTCCAATTCAAAAGATATAAAATCCCCATGAATTTATCATATATCTTCTTAATATTGTCTATAACATTTATATAGACAAGTTTTGGATAGGACCAATTCTTACAGCAAAAACAAATTAAAAATACATAGTGGTTGAAGAAAAAAATCATGTAAGTAAGGGTGTATTCAAATCCAAACTGCGTATTTTCTTACTCATTTTACAATTCATTTTTGCTCTCAAAGACTTCCAATTGGAACGTTTTCTTACTCTGAAACTATATAATGTACCGTAATGGTCGATTTTTTTATAGAGACAGAATATATTTAAAAAAATGCTGTTAAAGTGGGCATTTTGAACCGAATTTCCCGAAGCGGATAGTGTTGGAAAAAATCATTGCATTAAGGATGCACTCAAATCCAAACTGCTTATTTTCTGACTCATTTTTAAATTCATTTTTGCTCTCAAACGCATTTAATTGATAGATTCGCTTATTCAGAAACTATATAATGTACCGCAATGATCGATTTTTTGATAGAGGCAGAATATATTTCAAAAAATTATGTCAAAGTGGGCATTTTGAACGGAATTTCCCGAAGCAATTTTGTTATCACTTTCTTCTGGATACGATAACTTCCGCAATTCTGCACAAATCTATTCCAAACTGATACATAAAATCAAGGGACATAAAATCTCGGTCAAGTTCGTTAATGGGCAAAAGCAGACAAAGGGGATGGAAATAGGGAGGGGTTTTGTGAGAACGGAAAAAAACCCATAATTTCTTAATTTTTGTACATATCAAATCAGTTCAAAGTTTTCATTACTTCTAAAAATAGCGCCAAAAATTCATGCATCACAGATTTTTGATAAAATTTAAAATAGGCTCAAGGGGCGCAAAAAATAGGGTTTTTGGGAGAAAAAAATTCATTACTTCGTCAATTCTCAAGATATCAAATCCAATAATTTTATTATACATCTCCTTAATATTATCTACAACTTTTATATTCACAAGTTTTTGATAGGACCAATTCGTACCGCAGAAAAAATTAAAAACGAAAACAAAAAAGGGGGGTTGAAGAAGAAAAATTTTCGTAACTCCGCCAATTCACAAGATATAAAATCTCCATGAATTTATCATACATCTTCTTAATATTGTCTTCAACATTTCTATAGACAAGTTTTTGATAGGGCCAATTCTTAAAGCAAAAACAAATTAAAAATACACAGCGGTTCAAGAAAAAAATCATCTTATTATGGGTGCATTCAAATCCAAACTGTCTATTTTCTTACTCATTTTTTTTAAGTTCATTTTTGCTCTCAAACGCATCCAATTGCTAGATTCTCTTATTCAGAAACTGCCCCACCAGTGGCTGAGAGGTTCATCTCTCGAAGCTGGTAGACGGGAGGTGCTGGGTTCGAACCCAATCGCGCCCGTCGGCCTAATCGTTCGGAGTTTTCGTGGTTTTCTTCGAACCGTGGATTTCCATGCGTTAATACGGGTTAGGTTCCCTTAGAAAGACCTCCACGGAAGGCACTCCCCCTCGGGCCCATATCCCTCGTGTAGATAATTGGCCGTCAACAATCAACCTAACCCTTATTCAGAAACATATAATGTACAGTAAAGATCGATTTTTTGATAGAGGCAGAATATATTTCAAGAAATGATGTCAAAGTGGGCATTTTGAACAGAATTTCCTGAAGCGATTGTGTTAGAAACGAAAAATATTGCCCTACTGAGAAAATAATAGTTTATTAATCAAGTTTTAATTAATTGAAAGAAAAATAAAAACACAGGTCGCTTATAAATCTTTTCAAAAATCACGTCAGGCATGTTTCATATTTTTTTTTAATTAAAAATTAATCTGAAAATGTGCCAGAAAATTTCGAGTTGTTGAGTATGAAAAAATATTTTTTAATATCGCCTTAACATGATTCTGATAAAACCAGCTATTTTATAAAAAGGAAATAAAAACTCGTCAAAAGCAGACAGATAAAACTGTTAAAGTGGATTTATATCTAATAATGATTTAGTTTTTGTTGGTGAAATTAGTATACTTAACTTCGAAATCTACCTCTGCCTGTAAGCCGGGCCGGCAGGGATTTTTTTTAAAGTTCATATTGTATATCTTATGTTTGAATCTTAGGAGAAATATTGCGTTTCATCTGATGATTTTGTTTATAAAATGAATGTTTAAAGTTTTATTTTAAAATTGTTGGTGTCCTTAAACTATTGACAGGCATTACTAATTATACTGTTAAAGAAAATACACTTTTGTAGTCACCGAAACAGAATCTTTTCCATTAATTTAGTCTCCTTTTAATTAAACCAGTGTGATTTTTAAAGTTCATATTGCATACCTTATGTTTGAATCAAGGTGAAATATTGCGTTTCATCTTATGATTTGGTTTATAAAGTGGCAGTATTGCCAGATTGGGGACTTTTTTAAGCCATATTATTTGACTGCCACCAATTTAAAAAATAGTATAATTCGCCAAATTTTTCAGAATTTGTAATCCATTTTTAACTATGCCGAATGTTTCTATTTAAAAAAAGCGGCGAAAATCAACAAACTGGGGACAAAAAAGTCTCCAATCTGGCAACACTGAGTGAATGCTTAAAGTTTAATTTTTAAATTGTTGGTGCTCTTAAATTATTGACAAGCACTACTAATTATAATGTTATACAAAACACCCTTATATAGTCACCAAAACAGCGTTTATATTTAAAAAAGAGACTGTTAAATTGATTAAAAGTAAAAAGAATATTCTTTATTAACTTTGCAAAAAGTTTTACTGGTTAAAAAATATATTTTTTTCTGTTTTTAGTTTACTCCTTCACTATCGAGGCAGCTCCAGAACAACTAATGTATAACGAAGATAATGTTCAGTTCTATCTGCACGTTCACGATCCTCGCCGTTTAGTAAATCCTATATCTGAAGGAATCAATATAAATGCTGGTTTTCTTTACACAGTTTCTATTACTATGGTAATTAGCAATTAAATATTTGTGCAAAAACAATTAAACTGTTTTGAATAATTTTGAGTAATAATAATTTGAGTAGTAATAGATTTGAGTAATAAATTTGAGTAATAATTTAGTAATAATAATTTTGAGTTTTGACTGTTTAAAACGATTATTTATATTTGACGTCATTTGATTAATGACATTGTGCGACCAAATTTTGACGATTTTAAAGTATGCTGTAAAGGTATATCCTTAATAACTCATGTGAAATGTTTCCTTTTATTGAGTTGAATATTTTTTGAAAAATTATTGGTTTATGTTCAGCATATGTTTTTGACACTCGTTAGTTTGACATTTTACACGTAGTGCCAGACAGTGCGCGTGTTCGCTATCCCGGAGTCGAGACCAAATAAATTCTAATTTATAGTGTCTTTTAGAATTTTTTTCGCTCATTTCTGCTTTTTAAATTTCGATTTTTAGAGTTAATTCTTAATGAGGATTTACAACTTAAAATTATTTGGCATGCCAAATTTCATGTTTCTATCCTTCGCAGTACCATAGAAAATCATAACGTTCGAATAAAACTTTTTGCTTTTGAAGCATTTTAAATTTCAGAGTTTTAAAAACGGTTCCGGGAGAGCAATTACGCAACAAAAGTAACAGCTATGTGAAATTTCTAGATTCTATCCTTAATAATTCCAAATAAATCATAATTTAGAACGTGTTTATAATGCTTTATGCTCATTCCAGCCTTTCAAATTTTGAATGTTTTAGAAATATTTCTCATGCTAAATTTCCCGTTTTTAGCCCAGTAGTTCAAAAGTAATTACAACTTTAGAAATTTTTTTCCTCCAAGCACCCTTTTAACCCCAGCAAGCAAAAATGTCTCTAAATATTGAATTATCACCAGAATAATAAAAAAAAATATTTTTAAATAAGAAAAAGCAACTTTTCAACAATTTTCCCCCAAAGTTAAAAATATAAAATTTAGTTAAAATTTTCTGGTGAAAAGCTTGTTTAAATTAGGTGGGATACATTTTATCCCACCGCCCCTCAAGGGGTTAAATTTAAAAAAAAAATGTTCTATATGAGCATTTTTGCCTTAAAAGCCAAGACAAATTTCACGTGTCTGTCCCTAACAATTCATTAGAAATCGTTATTTCGATAAAACGCTTCTAGAACGTTTTCCACACATTTCACCTTTTCAAATTTCGATTGTTTTAGAAACGACTATTAAAGAGTGTTTACATTAACTACAGTGCCAAAACTCATGTTTCTATCCCCAACAGTATCACATAAATTGCAATTTTCGAACTTTTTCCCCCTACTCCCTTTTAAAATACGAGGGTGTACCAATAACCTTTTGCCCTCACATAGAAACAATTGATTAAATTTATGAAATTGCTACATTGCATTAGTCTTTTCTATATAGTCACCGTGCACAGTAACACATTTCTGCAAACGGTATTTCAAAAACGGGGGGAGGATGTAGCGCATGAGGCGCGATAGTAGACCCAAAGGAGGCATTTTTGTAACTTTTGCTGACCCCCACATATGACATATTGTTGGAAAGGCCTGTGACCCCTTATTCATGTTATTCAGCCCCCGAGTCCCTCCAGCTAAATTCCATTCATGCCCCTTCATGTCCCCGGGGTGCATGAATGGTGTCTGCAAAATTTAGAAGAATTCCCTCTCGGAGGGCAAATTGGGCGTGTTAAAATGTGTTACTGTGCATGGTGATTATATAGGAAAGGAGTAATGCAATGTAGCTATTTCATAAATTTTACTCAATTATTTCTATGTGAGGGAAAAACCTTAATGATACCCCTCGTATTTTGCATGACCCTTTACATCTTAAAAGCCTTTATGTCCGTTACGTTAGATTTATGAAAATTTTCAAGCTTGTACCCCTAAAAATTCCCAAATAAATAGAAATTTGGAAAATTTTCTGCTCATTTCACACTTTTAAATTTAATTTTTTTTCTAGAAACAATTCGTAGTGAGCATTTTTATTGTAAAAGTAACTGCCTTACCAAATTAAAAATTTCTAGACCCTTTGAAAGCTCAAAAAACCGCTAGTTTTCCCTTGCACCCGTTTAAATTTCTATTTTTTTTAATTGCTCTTCACTTGCACTTTTGTCTTAAAAGTAGCAGTTGTAAAGCAACACACAAGAGGGCAACAAGATCTTCTTCAGATGTGACGGGACTCTCGTACAACAGGCTTTTAATATGTCCCCAAAAGAAAAAATCCAAGCAGGTAAAATCAGGAGAATGCGGTGGCCAGGGAACTGGACCGCCCCGTCCTATCCAATGCTGGCCGTAGGCAGCGTCCAGGTGATTCCTGACGTCTCGACTGAAGTGATCTGGGGCTCAATTGTGCTGGAACCACATTCGTCTGCGAACAGCTGGAGGAATATCTACCAGAAGTTCAGGTAAAACCTTCTGTAGGAAGATGTTGTATGTATGGCCAGTTAAACGACTAGGTAGAATGTACGATCCTACTAAGTTATTGTGTACAATGTCTTCCCAAATATTAATGGAAAACCTTCCTTGGTACGCGTGTGCTATTCTGCCATGTGGGTTTCCATGAGCTCATAGGTGAGAATTATGGATGTTAAACATACCCGGCCGCGTAACGATCGCCTCATCAGTAAATAAAACATCTGCTGGGAAGGCTGGATTGGCTGCCGTCTGCTGAAGGTACAACGAGCAAAGTTGAGACGTGGAAGACGTGGAAGTCGTGGAAGATAATCGTCAGGGGTCATTGCTTGCACTCACTGTAAATGATACTCATGCATTCCGTCTTCATGTAAAGTCCTCAAAATACTTTCATGGCTCACACCCAACGCACGTTCTACAGCTCTCGAGCTTATCGAAGGATAATCCTCTACTGTGTTTAGTATTCTGGTTTTCACTGCAGGAGTTCTGCAATATCTTCCAATGCCAGCTTCACGCCTGGAAGCATAAAATGATCCACTTGTGCATAACTCTCTATGAAGACGCTCCAATGTTCGAGGATCCGGCTGATTCCTATACGGGAATCGCTCCCTGTACATCCTCTGAGCAGCTAACACGTTTCCTTGTGCAACGCCATACATGAACTGCATGTCGGCAAGATCCACATTACAAAACTGTTTGAGATCCGTGCGGGAAATGATGAATCCAGTTAGCGAAGCGCTTTTATACGCCGCAGTCATCAGCGCTCACTACCGGCTCAAGTCGGTATTACCGCACACACAATCCTATACGAAATATGCTTATTTAGGTCCCCTCTAACTACCTTGATCATTTCTCATTAAAGATTATTGGCTGTCAATTGGCTTATGACAAAAACAATGGAAATGAAGATTGGAATTTCTCCAGGAGACGAGTAACGAAAGCAATACTGTTCACAAGTTTTTATTCCATAAGATCAGGCAGCAGTTCTCACTACTCACGATGCAGTGCCATCAATAACTTCCATGTAGAAACATCTATAATCAATAGTAATCATTTGATTACATTAAAAAGGTAAAATCTTTAGAACGAACGTCATTTTGTCAGACACACAGCCAGGGGCAGTTTACATTTCAAAACACTCAGCAAATCTGATGGCGAATCGTGCGTAACTGCTTTTTACTTTCCACGCGTAGGAATACAATTTTGACGTAGTACGCGCTCTAAACCAATTATGATGCAAAGAAATCACGCCATGAAAACAGTACTGACAGAGCGGGTGGAAGGATAATAAAGTAAAAAGGAACTCCGGAATAAAGCGCGGGAAAGTAAAACTCGGCTGGAATAAAAACAAAAATAAAAATGGCTTCCAAAGAACATTCTGAAATGCGAAAAATCGGAAATGGAACGTTTAATTTAAGAATACTAAATGCGTAATAATTAAGTGAATTAGAAAAGTGAGACATTGAATTAAAGGGAATTTAACAGAATAATTGATAGATATTATTTAAGAATAGGGATTTAGTAAATATATATAAGTAATTTAGAATAGTACAGGGAAATCGCGAAATAGATCTAATATTGTAACATATATATATATATTAAATGTTTAAAGTGTTATTGTTGATATAAGTCATTTTAAAAATAATTTCTGAAATATTTAAAACAATTGCAGCAACAAATACAAACTTTGCCGCCACCCTACAATACTAATTGTTTTGATTATGTGAAGAAGTGGAAAGAAAATGGAGGAAAAGGTCCAATCACAAAAAAGGTGAAATTTCCAACAAAATTTGTTTGATTACTAAATTCTTATTTATTATACACAGGGTTCGTAAATATCATGATATTTTCGAAAATATCAAAAATATCCGATATTTTGATATACACCCGATATTTTCTATATCTATCCGATATTTTCAAAATAGTAGTATTCTAAAAATGCATTTCTCTTTTCCCTTTTTTTTCACTTACAACAAAATTGAAGATCAGCTAATTGAAAAGATACAACAAATTGCTTTATACACTTATATATATAAAGAATAGGATTTGCATCAAATGCCATGAAAATTGTATGATTTCTGAAATAAAATTTTAAATACAAAATAGCTTTCTTAAATGAAGAATTTTAACATCTTGTAAGCTTGTCTTATTTTTTATTGCCTAACCTGCTGTACAGTTTAGACTCAAGTAAACCAAAATCAGAAAACTTTTCCAATAATGCTGTATATATAAATGATTATCTAAATTATAGTTTATCTTTCAATAGCTTTTCTGAATTCACATAATTATTAGCTCTACACTTAAAAATAAAAGTTTAAAACATAAAGCTTGGACAAGAAAATCGTTTTTTTTTTCTTTGCCTAAAAAAGCCACTAACAGAGACAAATGTTCTTTATCTACAGAATGACACAGTCAATAACAGTTGAAATTTCCAATTACACTTGTTTTGACTGAATAAAATATCAAAATTATCTTGTAGAGTGATATTTTGAAAATAATTATCAAATATACAAAATATAAAACATCTTGATATTTTGAAAATAAATATCAATTTGAAAATATCGAAAATATCAAAAATCTTGATATTTTAAAAATAAATATTGGATATATATCAAGAGGCATATCATGATATATATCCATTGATATACATATAAACGAACCCTGATTATATATGATTTTTAAATTAAAAGTAGAACTATTTGTACTACTGTAGATTATTTTCATGCAGAGATACAACTATCATCTGTTGTTTATACAAGCAAAGAAATGTTCCAGAATTTTATTTTATAATTATAGGCCCGGCGGTGGTTGCGCAAGCCATCA
This sequence comes from Maratus speciosus, assembly GCA_963932465.1. Taxonomy (NCBI): domain Eukaryota; kingdom Metazoa; phylum Arthropoda; class Arachnida; order Araneae; family Salticidae; genus Maratus; species Maratus speciosus. The sequence goes on along the minus strand of OZ010793.1, from coordinate 121,261,558 downwards.
CCTCATCGAGTTCACGGCTGAAATTACAGAATTACTTAAAACTTGATTAGCATATTAAAATGCAACTGCTCTGCCAAGTCCTATCTTAGTGTTAACCACCTCCAAGCCCAATCCTAGTGAGCGATTTGTGAGTTTCTTACTGTGTTTTCCTGCAGCAGACAATTAGATGCAGAAAAGCACAATGGAAAACCTTTAAATCAACCACTAAAATTTGGTTTGGAAGTAGTAACCAAGATATGATTTGGAAGAACAGTTACATTTTAATATGCTAATCGCGTTTTAACTAATCCTGGAATTTCAACCGAGAACTCGATGAATTGATGTTTTGTGCAGCTGTCACCCGGAATATAAATAATGCTAATGATAAATTTTCTCCGTCATTCACCCTAGAGGTTACATTTTAATAATATTTCAGAAAATATTGTACATGTAATTCTAAACATTCAATTGCTTAAAATTAACAGCATTAAAAATTTTAATGTCAGAAAAATGGTTGATGTGCAAACCTAGCATTCTTAAATTAGAGGAATATCGTTTATTTCTGTTGCACGTTAAGGGGGTCCAGGACACATTTTAAATTGATTTTTATTTATTGAGTTAAAATTCTGAATTTTTTTCTGATGGTTAACCTTGTCATTTGTAAACAAAATCACATGATAAAACTTCTCATAATTTTTTAAAGAAATTTTTAATTTAAAATTTATTAAAAAAGTGGGGTAATTTGAAATCGTTATAACTCGAAATATTATTTATAGAATTTAAATTTTTCTCCATTTAAATAAACAGAAATATATAAGTTTGAATTTTGATTCAGCATTTTTAAAAATATTAATTTATAAAAAAATAAAAAATATTTAACGAGAAAATTTAAAAAAAGTGGTGCAACTGTTTTTTAAATCATATTTTCAAAAGTAAATATTATTTTCATATATGCGAAATCAAAATTAAAGTAAAAAAATTTAAAAAGATAAGTTCCAAGTTTGAACAATTTATCTTTAACGGTTCTCGAGTTCTAAGAATTTAAATACGAGAAATGATGAAAAAAATCTATTATAAAGAAAAACACATTTTTAGAAGAAGTCGTTTCCATAACAGCCATTGCTTTAACCCTTAAATGCATAGTGATGTAAATTTCCATCACCTTTTTATTTAATTTTTAATACATAATTTAAGTTTTTACGACTACTTTATTTATATAGAAATATTACTCCTCTAAAAATTACAAAATTATGCTACTAAATAAACTAAATAAAGTTAAAAATTTATCTTAAGATTTCTCGTGTCTAATCCTTAATGTAAAAATAAAAAACACAATTCTAAAAGAATAATTCATGCAATTAAGGGTTAAAGCTAGATTTTGAAAACAAGCCAAAACGGAAAAATCAATGTTTTTTGTTCTAATTCAGATAGAAATATGATTTAAATGTTATTTTAAGCAGAAAAAAAAAAAAAAAAACCAGAGAAAATTTTAATGAAATAAAATGTTTTTGCAAAATTTGAAGATTTTTGCGTCCCGGACCCCCTTAAATTATTAATGGTTCACATGTGTTCTAGATATATATTCCGAATGGTTTTAAATTTAGATTTAGGGACATCGTCCGAGTTTGAATGTTTGTAACCTGAGCCAGAGCGAGCCCGAAAAATTATCTCGTGACCAAAGCTCGAGCCTGATACCGAAAGCAGTCATTAGAAAATAATCGCTGGGGGCTACCATAATACTTACCGATCACGGATATGCATAATATCAAATATGAAAATATGTTCAATACTGAAATTCAATAGCCTTTGTCGCACTATTACATTCTAAGAACAGTCGTGAAAAAAAAAAAAAAATGTAAACACCCCTACTAACTCCTCAACAAATTTTTGTAGAAGAAAGTTACTGGCGCTAATTTTTTGTGTAGCAATAGTACTGAAATACCTAAACATAAATACGTTGAATATGCAATTTTTATAATTTTATGATATGAATTATGACATATGAAATTAATATTCGAAAAAAATATGAATTGCAACCTACAATTTTTTTGATGGATTTACATTTATTAAGCCCCGCTTTATGGAAATCCAAAATTTTATATTTTCCTTCCAAGTAGTTTTCAAATTATGCTTAAAAAACGGCAAAATGATAGTTTAAGGGGCTGTCTAAGATAGAAGTGTCTAGATATTTTGAAATTTCTTCTGCTGTCCTATAATCTAGCAGTCTTTAATGACTGATTGAGTGGCTCTTAAGATGCCTTGATCCAGAAGGGGGCTTTCTCGGTCAGCATTTGAGTACTGAACTTCAATTTGGATACAGCCCCTAAAATACTCTCGTTTTAAAATAATTAATTTCTCGAAACTTATCGTACGAATTGCATAAAAATTTGTTTTTAGGCTAATTGTAGTGTATAGAGTTCATTTATGTAGCCAGAATTGTGTACTGCTATTGAAAAAAAACAAAGTTATGGTTCGTTTTAATATGTAGATGGCCCCCTAAGCAAATTTTATATGCATCATTTAAAAGTAGACTTTATTACCAATCGTGTGGTACCAATAACTTTCTTCTACGATAATTTTTTGCAGAGTTAGTAAGGGGTGTTTACTTTTTTTTCCACGACTGTACATACTAAATTTCAAGCCTCTATCGCAATTTGTTCGGTAGATAGAGTGTTTAAAATCATAGCTTGATGACGTCATAAACTTTAAATGCTCTACTACTGAATTGCGTAAAAAAAAAAAAAAAACATCCTTATAACTCCCAAAATAACAATCATATTAACTAACAGTTTACTGCGTCGGGTTAAGCGTCTTATTTACAATTAAAATACATCTTTGAATTAAAATTTGAATGAAATACAGGGTCATGAAAAATCGAAGAGTGTGAAAAGAATGATTACTAATGTCTCAGCAACTAATTATCTGAGCGATTTCATTCTTTATGCAAAATTTAGGGGTTTTTTTTATTGTCTTTTATATTCACTCCTTAAAATAAACAATTTAAAAATTTTATATACCTTTTATCAGAACGAATATTTCGAGAGTCCAAAAAAAAAAAAAAAACAGTTCTGGATAATCCAGGTTACTGATATTCAATAGGGTTCTTTCCATTATTACATACTAAGTACACACCAAATTTTAAGTTTCTATCTCAATTTGTTCGGGAGATACAGAGTTTAAACACACACACACACACAGACGGACGGAATTTTTTTTTTCTGAAAGTATGTTTTTCGGAATCTCCTGTGTCTGAAACGTGTAAATCCGTCATTTTTATTTTTTTTTTTTTTCAATTTTTAAAACGTTTACAAGCTTTACCCTATACTACGTATGATAGGTCAGTAATAATATATTTTTTTTTTTTGTTTTGACCGATGAAGTTTAGTCTGGAAGTGTTGTATCTAATGATTAACCCATTTATGCCTGAATTTTTGTTACCCTAGATTTGTTAATAAAATGACTTTAAAATGTTGCAAAATGAACTGGAAAAATACTAAAAAAAATACGCTAAAATATTTTGTATTTATTTGATAAAATGTAAACATACTAAATATGGCAACATCCATATGTGGAGTATGCATAATTATATGTTTTGCCTAAATTCATATAGTATAAGCTTTTAAATTGTTTATCATATACTATAATTAGTATTTTTATGAACTATTAAAAATATATTTATTTCTTTACAGAGACTAATAACATTGTAAGTTTTATTAGTAATAAATTAAGAATAATCGTATTTGAGGCTAAAAAAACAATTTATTTCAAAATCATCTTGAAAAGGACTTTACATAAATAACTGTCCCTTAAATGGCTAACAGAAATATGTACCCATTTGCGCCTAGTGTCATATATTTTGTACGTTACAAACATGCATAAATCATAGCTTGAACATATAATTTCACAATTTAAAAAAATATGTATTTCAAAGTAATCTACCAGCTAAGATTATGACTTATTTATTTGGATCATTGATATAAAAAGTACAAATAAACTTAAATTTTACATTTCGCTATCTTGAAAAAGGAAAAATCTTTAAACACCGAAAAAAGGCCTTCATTTACGCAAATAAATATCAATCTTATGCGGTCATCTCTCGGTAAAATACATTTTTAGACAATTATTTCGCACAATTTTCATTTTGTAAAGAAGAAAAAAATTATGACAAGTATAAATTAAATTTAAAAAATAAAAAACCCCGACTGCGTAAAAAGCGAACAAATTAATTATTTCTCACCAATGTGAAACTACTTTTCATATTACTTAGCTATTTTTTTATATACTTGTATTGATGACTTTTAAGTTGTGTTTAATTGTTAGTTCCTATCTATAAACACTGTTTTGATGAGGCCTATAGATGTCTATGAAGGTTAGAGTTGCAGTAAAGCTAGAGATCCTACTGACACAACTTCCAGGTTGTGTAATAGTTAAACGGAATTTCTGGCTGTAAAATAGTCAATGAAACATCGTCTTCATTTTGAAAGACCTATCCAATGATATGCCACTCAATATGGTGCGTAAATATATATTTTCGTCTCTACCGCCATTTTGTATTTTACGGCCGCCCTTTTGAATTTATAAAGACAAAACCAAGCCTATAACCATCGGACTGTTGAGATGAATCGATAGAGATCTCATTCATTAAAATCCATCCAGCCGTTGGGATGTTTCGAGGGTATAAAGAAATCCACATACCAGATACGCGTGGAACACATAACCATTCTTGGCAGTCGGGTAAAAACTGATTAAAATTAGAAATGTCCCAAAAATGGAACGCTAGGCATAAATGGGTTAATCTTATGGTTAGTATGGTTTTTCATTCTTTGTAATTTACTTGTGACAATACCAATTGTAATAACTCTTCCGACAGGAACTATACACATGATGGTAGCAAACAAGTTTTCCTTGTTGGGATGATTAAAATGTTGATGTTTGAAAATTATTTAAAAATGTACTAAATTAAGCTACAGCTTTTTTTAATTATTTCGTTCCTATTTGATAATTAAAAAATAAAAATTATGCAATATCTAAATGTGATGTGTGGACGATAAAAATAGCAACCACTTTTTTGAGAGTCGTTCAAAATTTACGTATACAAGATAAAGAAATCCGTAGTGAAATAAATAGGCGACGCTAGGCTTTGTCGGTAATAGCTACAAGCGACATTTAATATGGTCCGGGACACATTTTCAAATAATTTTTAATTATTGAGTTAAAATTCTGAATTTTTTTGTGTTTTTTAACCACATCATTTGTAAACAAAATCACATGATAAAACCTCTTATATTTTTTTTACATTTAAAATTTAAAATTTATTAAAAAGTAAAGGTAATTTAAAATCGTTATAACTCGAAATATTATTTATAGAATTTCATTTTTTTTTAAATTTAAATAAACAGAAATATATTTGTTTTAATTTGGATTCAGGATTTTTAAAAATATTAATTTAAATAAAAATTACAAATATTTAACGAAAAAGTTAAAACAAATGGTGCAACTTTTTTTTTAATAATATTTTCAAATATGTTGAATCAAAATTAAAGTAAAACAATTGAAAAGGACATGTTCCAATTTGAATCACTTATCTTTAACAGCTCTTGGCTTATAAGAATTTAAATACGAGAAATGTAGAAAAAACCCATCATGAAGAAAAATGCATTTTTACAAGAAATCGTTTACATGTCTGCCATTGCTTGAAAGCTGGATTTTGAAAACAGATGAAAACGAAAAACTTAATATTTCTTGTTCTAATTAATATTTAAACATGATTTAAAAGTCCTTCTAAGTAAGAAAAAACAGAGAAATGTTTCAAAATTTGTTTTGTGTCCCGGACCACCTTAACTCCTTGAAGGGCGGTATATATTATGTCCCACCTAAGTTTAATCAAAATTCGCACCGGAAACTTTTAAAAATATTTTAATTTTATAACTTTGGCGAAAAAAAACAGTTCTAAAATTGCTTTTCTTTATTTTGAAATGAATTTTTTCAAATATTCAGGTGTGAATTCAACATTCAGGAACACAATCACTTGCGTCTCAAACAGTTAAACGAATTGAGATTTGAAAAATAAATATTTTTTTCCTTCTAAACATTTTTTGATGATTTAGATTTGTGATGATTTTTCTAGGACTGTATAGAATTATGCAAGATTGAAAAAATGATGGAACGTTACAGTTGTGTGGGGCAAAGCATCACTTATCCCCACCGTTTTCCTATATGCTCAGAAAGTAAGTTGCTGAAATGTAAATTGTGTCTGTATGTTATGCCCATATAAGACAAACTTTACAAAAATGTAGGTTAAATTATTATACCATTTCACTGTTTTAAAGATAGACTTAACTGTTCAAAATTATTATTTTAATAAATTATAAAACTAAGTTATTTTATTCTATATTTAGTTCATCAAATATAATTTATGTTCTTAAATTTATCATATTTCAAAATCATTCTTCATCATCATACGGCATTCATTTTATCATTTAGTGTGTATACTTATGATAATAATTTAGACTAGAATTGTATAAACCGCAGTCGGCAGGCCGATATCGACACATTCCTGAACTGAATATGGCGGCCCGGCAGATAATCGAAAATGTCCATAAAATTTTGATATTCTAATGTAGTTTTCTATATTTGTTTCTTCCGTAGCACATTTAATGAAAATATTGCTTCAATATGATGCGAGTTTAACCTTTTGCGCTCCAGAGGTGACTCGCACTCACCACTCAACGTATTGCGGCAACACGAGAGTTGACAGAGGGTCGCCATAAGGAATTACTTGAGTTGTTTTTTATTGTCAAAATACAGGCTCCGCCATTACGTATTTAATATATAGTATTACACAATCAGATATTTATGTAATAAATAAATTATAGGGTAATTCCGGGATTTATGCCGCACATTTCTTTGAATTTGTGTATAAAATCCCATGGTGGACATAAAATTAAAAAAATCATGCTGTGCTATTTAATGTTAAATATACAACGCGTGTACTGCGACAAAAAATTCAAAACAAATTATTAATATTTTTTAACAATTTTTTTTTCTAAAACATTACACTGCGAAGCGTCACCCGTACATTCAGGCTGAGACGCCGCACTTGTGGGGTAGTTATGCCGCCCTTGCAATAAGAACAGAATGAAATTATAAATAAAAATATTAAAAAAATATATTGGTATCTGGACTATAATTAACGATGTAATAACAAAATGAAACTAAATGAGTACAAAGAAACGTATTAGTAGATTCAAACTAATAATTGATGCCTACTTTCACTATTAAAATTATCGACTTATTTTTTTTTTTTACATTAAATTTTAATTGTCATTTCAGCAACAATGTAACATCAATGTATTAGAAAGGGAAAAGAAAAAAGTAAAATTGTGTTTACATAATTTATTTGTTAACCCTTTTGGGACCGGTGGCTTTTACACAAACTTTATTCGGTTGGTACTACTTTTTTAAAAGAAGTTACCTTTACTTAAATAATCATGAAAATGCTTTAATTAAACAAAGCAAATATTACTTTCTTTTTTTTACTGGTGCCAGAAACAAAATTTTTAAGCTCTTTATGAAGGTACTTATATGCACCTATGGTCCTGAATGGGTTAAGAGACCTGTTTTTTCGACTTCAATCTACAGAAAAGGTGTCTATGAATTTCTGGGATAACTACTGTACATCCTTTTGAAATACAAATATGTTGAAGAATAAATTCTTCTTGTTTACCACCAATAAGCAAATTTTTAGGACTTCCAGAACCAGAAATGAAGTGATGAAAAATTTGATGTAAAAGGGGATCAGATTTTGTAGCTGGCGCAATAGATTTAGAAGGTAAAGATAAAATAGAGACCGGATTAATTTGAATAATTTTAGATTCATCAATTACATCATTTAAATTAAATTGTTGAGGTAAATCTTTACTACGTAATGAAAGGCGTGAAAGGTCATCAACATTTTCATGTTCAGTAGTTTTCTAATAAGAGATATCATACTGAAACGTTTGTAAATAAATTGCATATCGTTGCATTCTAGCAGCCAATAAAACAGAATACTTTTAAAAAATGAAAAAATAGAAACTAAAGGTTTACTATTATTAAATAATGTAAATATGTTACCATACAAATACTGAAAAAAATTATTCCCGCCAAATATAATAGCTAGTGCCTCTTTATCAACTTGACTATACCGATTTTCTGCATTAGTGAAAGTTCTGGACAGAAACCTAATAGTTATAGTTTTTTCAGTATTATCTGGCATCACGTGCTAAAGAACTGCAGAGATACCATAAGGAGAAACATCAGTAGTTAAAACTGAAGGTAATTTAGGATTAAAGTGAGTAAGAACCTTTCAGAAGTAATTTCTTTTTTTATACTTTTAAATGCTTGTTCACACTTATAAGACCAATTAAACTTCACATTCTTCTTAAGCAAATTATTTAAAAGATGTGTAAATGTAGAAAAGTTGGTACAAACATAGTATAATATGTAACTAGGCGTACAAAAGCCTTTACCTGAGATACATTTACTGGTCTTGTAGCATTTAATTTAGCCTCAGTTTTATCTTGTGTTTTATGTATGCCATGTTTATCAACTTTATACAAACAATAAATAATCTCATCTGCCATAAAGAAGGATTTTTCTTTATTTATCCTAATATTATATTCTCTTAATCTTTCCATACTAGCTTTAGTCTTTGTAAATGAATTTCATATGTTTCACCAGTAACCCTAATATCATCTATAAAAATTGTAACTCCCTAAATTCCACTTAAAATATGCTCAATTTTTCTTTACCATGTAGCAATAGAAATAGTAAGACCGATTGGTAATTTAAGGAACTAGAATAATCCTTTGGGGTTATTAATTCTTGTGACTTTTCATCTACAGGTAACTGAAGATATGCTTGATTTAAATAATTTTTTGTAAAATGTACACCATCAGCTAATGGAGCTAACATATTTTCTATCTTAGGTAAAGGATACATTTCAACTTTCAGAAATTTATTTAATGTTACATTAAAGTCACTACATAAACGAATTTTCCCATTACGCTTTACCACTGAAACTTTAGGGGTTGCCTACTTGCTATTTCTAACTGGTTTAATAATACCTTGTCTTGTAACCTTTGTAATTCTTCATTGGCAGCTGCACGTAGAGGATAAGTTATAGTCCTAGCTGTGAAAAATATGGGTGAATCACTTTTCCAAGATAACCTTCTGCCCGCAATCCTTTGATTTCTCCACCCATATCAGTAAATAAATCAGAAAAATCATTTAACAAAACATAATTTATCAGAATAATTTACAATTTTATTTACATAAACATATTATAAATTATGGAGAAAAATATCAAATTCAGGTACCCAATTTCTACCAAATAATAATGGAAAATTATCGTCTTTTATCAGATACAATTTTACCTTTCTAGTTTTATCTTCATAAGTAACATTTACTTCAATACTACAGGCTTAAAAATTTCACCAGTTGCAGTTTTTAACTGAACATCTGGAGCGGAAATTTTATAATCAGGAAAAATTCTACGAAATCTTTTTAACACTAGAACAGATCGGAGTCGATCCGACTCCGACCATATGATTAAATGACAACTGGAACCAGAAATTCTTTCATAAAATAAGTTAAATTTAAAATACGCAGATTTATGTTAAATAAATCAGTCAAATAATTATAAATAAAAATTCTGGTGTCAAATATGTTTATGAAACTTGAGTAAAATTTCCGGGCGTTCTAGCGTTAAAGGAACTGAATAAATTTCAGATCCCGTATTTAATTCCATATCAGCTCTTCCCTTGTTTTCAAATAAAATAGACAATTTAGTAGGATTTGACACTTTATCATATTTCACAGTTAAAACATTCACTTTACCTAAGTAACACTTTTTTTTTTTTACGCAGGTTGTATACAACATTTATAAATCTACATATTATACATTCGCTAAATGTGAAGAATTTCCACATCTGTAACACTTTAACTTATTTTAATTCACGTCAGAATGTATAGTATTTACATGATTGTGGATATTCTGTTTTTGAGAACAATTTTGTAATTTCTTTGGCTGTACATTTGCCGTACTGGAAATTTTATTTACATTGAAATTTTTATGCTTAATTTCAGCCTTTTCAATATCTACTCTGTATAAAACTTTAATATCAGCTTTTTCAAAAGTTAAGTCATCAATTTGAGTTATCAATTTATTCTGAATACTTTCATTTTTCAGACCGCGCAGAAACTGCTCAAGTAAATTTTCATTTAAAGCATAACCTGTAAATGAACAAAAGGTCGTACTCTGTTTTAATCTAGCAGCAAAACCTTAAATTGATTCATTTTCATTTTGAATATATTTCCTTAATTTAATACGCTCGATAAATATGTAAGGGTCGGGGCTTAAGTGTATAAGCAAAATATCAACAATCTCATAATATTTCAAAGTTTCGCAATCTTTAGGTCCATATAAATCACATAATAAACTATATAATTTCTTCCCCATACAAGATAAGACAGCCAGAACCTTTTTATCATCTTTGATATCATGTAAAACGAAATTTTGTTCCAACCTGTTTACGTACGTTGTAAACGTTTCGATTGTGTCATCAAATTCTTTGAAATTGCACTGTTAAAAATATCGTGAAAAATTACCTCTGTTTTTAAATGCTATTTTCAAACCAATGAGAACGCTCCATAGGCGTTCATGCAGCGTTCTCATTGGTCAAAAAATAGATAGTCTTTAAAAACAGAGGTAATTTGTCAAGATAGTTTTAACAGTGTAGTAAACATATTAAATGTATCGAAATAGAAAAATGCAAAAGCAAGTTGTCATTTACCACCCCCGAAAATACTGTAGAAGATGAGGACTTATTTTATATATCATTTTATTACATTATTAGTATTAACCCCTTAATCGTCGCGCCTGAGAAGTGTCGAATACTTTTATTAAATTCAGATTATTTGATTGCCACCACTTTCTTCAAGTTAAAATATTCTCTTCATTTAATAGCAGATAAGATGTCGAGAGAGTAAAGCCAACTGCATCCTTTAAAAAAACTGGTGGGAGTAAAACAATTAGAATAAAAGAAAAGAAGCCTACACCGCCCGGTGACAGTCACGGGCGGCGATTAAGGGGTAAAAAACTGAAAACAGATGCTGAAACATTTTCCCCGGCCCAATCATCATTTTCGGTAGATTTTTTCTGGTACAACTACACGTTTTTATTTTCCGCATCGTCATTAATATGCACAATACATATAAACATTTAATTAATACTTAACAAAACAACTAACCTCGCTATATGTACGACATCACATAACAGAATTAAATAGGATGTTTACTTTTTACTAATTAACCTTCATGAATTCGGGACGGAAATTGCGTGGTGCTGCCATTTGACATTTCTAATTTAAACTAGAAACACCACATGTGTTATTCGGCAAGACGTCTAAAATCGAAATAATTAGTGGTAACGATTAAAATAAAAACTATTTTGACTTAAAAGGAAATTTATATGATGAAAAGTAATAGAAAAGTAATATTTAAAACTTTTTTTGCAATTGGTGTAAAGCCTTTAGGAATTATTTATTGGTCAACGATAAGAATGAGTCAAAAAATTCAATTCTGTTGTGTTTTAAACTCAATATTTTTTTTCTTCTGTATTTTATTAGAAGTGTATATGCAAAAATTTTCAAAAAAATAAAAATGTTTCATCGTAAAACAATCCATTTACCTCAAAATAGAATTCTTTTAAAAAGTTACAAAATTTAAATTTTCTAAGTTACACTTAGAAAATTTTTATCGATACTCAATGAAGTAAAATTTTAATAAGTCCATTTTTATACCCAGTTAAGTTACTTTGAATTTTATAAATTTTCAGCCTTTTCTGGCATTGCAAATAAATTTTTCTTCGCTTCTTTGCGCTGTAAAACTCTGAAAGTTTATAAGATACATATAATAGACAACGGTACGTTTTGTATGTAGAAAAATGGGCTTTTTATTCATTTACTTTTTGGAGCATGGGAAATATTTGCTAAGTATTACTTACAGAACTCATGGATAAAAAATTCAAGTTAACAAGTTGTTTAAAATAATAACTATTTTGACGTAAAAGGAAATTTATGTGATGAAAAATGATATTTAAAACGTTATTGGCAATTGGAGTTTTACCGTTAGGAATTATTTATTGGTCAACGACAACGATTGATTTAAATAATTCAATTCTGTCGCGTTTTAGACTAAATAATTTTTTATTTCTGTATTTTAATATTTTTTTGTTGTTTCAGTTATAAGTATTTCTGATAAAGTGATCGAAGAATGTTCGTCTGGTTGCAGAGAAGCTTGCGAGTAAGCTATTTGAGGAATTATTCAAATTTCCATTCTAGAAAAGGACTGCCTTTTAAATAAAACTTTACCGTGTACACTAATTTTATGCGTAATCTCTTTTCCGATCATTCATAATTATTTGTATGATTAATTCATAATTATTTGTCATAGCAATATTCTTCTTATGGTTTTGAATATAACAGGCTGATGTTATCTGTATGAATAACGCTGTTTTTTTAGCCCGTGATATGCTATTTCTTTCTCCCAGCAAATAAAGTGTCACAAAAAATAACGTTCCGTTGTATAAGCCAAACGTAAAACAAAGCAAGTGTACCATTGTCATACTTTACTGCAATTTTTTAAACCTCTAAGCATCACGCATTTTCGATTCTTATACCGTCGTATTGGGGAAAAAAGTACTTTTTTATGCATTTTTTTTTAACTGCACGCCAATTTAATTTTGAGATATTAATTTTTTTGTAGATTTTAGCGCCATTTGTTTAATTTTGGCAACTCAAGTATTCCATTTCTGTAGGAAGTAAAGGAAACATAGTTGGAAAATAGAAATTATATCTTTTACTGTCATCTTCTCATAACTACTGAAAAAAATGTAATTAAAATACGTGCTATTTTAAAAATATATAAATGAATGATTTCTGATAAAACATTACTATTATTACTATTATAAATTATATTTAATTTAATTATACATATTACAAACAAAGGAAGGCATATTAATCATTAGATAGCCGATTTTTTTGTCGAGATTTGTGTGTGACATCTGTTTTATTTTCATGTTGTAAAAAAGAATAAAATTTTAAAAATTTATTAAAATTCGAAATGTCCCAAAAATGAGATGCTAGGCATAAGTGTTAACTAATTTAAGTTAAACATAAGCGCGTAAAAAGCAAACTTTATGATGTTTTACATAACAGTTTTATTATCTGTATTTCTTGTAATGAAGAAATTATATATATTTACAATGAGGTGTTATTTTGTTTTATATAGTCAAACAAAATATATTTAGTAGACTTTTTGACATTATGGCTCAAAACTGAAAAAAAAGAAAGATAGATGATAGCCAATATTTTATTTAATTTCAATCATCAGAATCAGTTGAAGATAATATATACAGGGTGTTCCGTTAAAGGGGTCCAATATTAATAGGGGTAATAGAGGAGATCACATGGAGCATAAATCAGTATATAAAGCCTGGTCGGATCTCAATAGTTTTCAAATTACAGCAAATAGAATGAAAATTCGGAAAATTGTAAAAGAACCCTCATTGCTAAACTATCGATAATGCTACATAAAAACGATACACATATTTAGAAAGAGCAGAAAAAAACCTACAAAATGACATCAATTGTATTAAAATAGCAATATTTATTGACGAGTTACAAGCCCTGAAACAGTGAAAAAAGTACGAAATCCAATATACATCAAAATAGTTAATCGTTAATTCCAAAAAGACAACTCTAGCTACAACAAGGAAAATGTAGTAAAATTTGGTCCATTCCGAAAACTTTCGAAAAAGCTTACAATGAACCATATCGGTTTAATTGTGTGAGAGAAATTAATCAGTTTCTTAGTTACAACTCCGCTTTCTTTGACACTAGCAAAGGTTAAACTCCGCCCATCACGATTGGAAACACCGCCTTTTTAATTACTCTCAACTATACATTTTCGATCATGCTTCTTCTGAGATGCAACATTTTTAATTATTCAAGAGTTGAATGAACCAAAATAACTTTACAATAATAGTCTACATTTTAAAGTGGTCTTTTATTGATATAAAGCTTAAGTTAAATTCTTTAAAATTAAACTGGTGGTGAAAATTCGGAAATAATTAAAAATATTGCGATTTGTAACTATGCAAGAAGTTTCAGTACATGTTTTACATGGACAATTATTGTATGTATATGTGCATCATAATTTATGATAGGAAATAATAATAACAAATAGCATAATAATTTTATTAATTATAAATTTAAAAAAGACACTAAATTTTAAATTAATTCATACAAACTTTGTAATTTACAATTTGAGTACACCACAGTCTGTGACTTACAAAATACTGTGCCAAAAAGTGTTGAAAATAAAAGAAAAATGACAAATAAAGAATTGCATTCCACGTACTTTATGACATATGTGAAGCATAGTCTTCTGGCCTGCGCTGCACAGTTCAATGTCGGAAGGCAGACGAACGGACATTATTATAATAGGTGTTCGAAGTTGCGCCCATTAACAGAATCGCACAGCCGACAGCGACGTCGTAAAGATTGGCGAACACGCCGAAAAACTCCGGCGGAGTTGGGAATGTTTCCTGCAGCGACAACGATTCGCGCTAGTAAATCCTCCGGTGTAATCCACAGGCGTTTCATACACCAGCGATTTAAGGTGTCCCCAAACAAAAAAGTCTAACGGATTGAGGTCTGGAGAGCGTGCAGGCCAAGCAACAGGTCCACTGCGTCCAATCCATTTCCCAGGATATGTTGAATTGAGGTGATTGCGAACACCTATGAAAAAATGTGCCGGTATTTTGCATAAACCACATATTGTGGCGCAATGTTGCTGGCACATTTTGCAGTAACTGCGATAAGATATCCCGTAGGAAAACCAAGTACGTACTGCCATTGAATACATCTGGGAGTAAATATGGTCCTATGAGATAATCGCCGAGGACACCTGCCCATATGTTCACACTGAACTTTTGTTGTGCGTTCGACGGGAAAACAGTGTGCGGATTTGTATATGACCATGTGTGCATATTGTGCGTGTTAACCACGCCCTCTCTCGTAAATGTTGCTTCATCAATAAATAAAATATTTTCCAGAAATTGTGGATTATTTACTGTTACATTAAGCAACCAGCGTACGAATTCTGTGCGCTGAGCACAATCTGTTACTGATAACAGTTGTACCCGCTGCACATGAAAGGGGTGCATGTTTTCTGCACGCAGAACACGCCACACACTTTGGTGAGAAACACCGACTTCAGACGCAGCAGCTCGTGTACTCGTGGAGGGGTTATCTTTAAAAATATTCAGTACATCTTCTTCCATTGCAGGTGTTCGTACATGTCGAGGTTTCCCTGCATCAATGCTTGCTGTATTAAACGATCCAGTCTCCCGTAATCGTCTATCGATTTTTATGAAGAGTTTCGAACTTGGGCAACGTCTCCTTGGAAATTGCTCACGGTACATGCGCTGTGCTAGACATGCATTTCCGTGAGCTTGCCCGTACATCAGATGCATGTCCGCATATTCTTCGTTAGAGTATTCCGGCATAATTATTATACATCAACTTACTACAATCCCACTTACAACAGCCTCCCTTTAACATAACGCCCGCTGATGACTGCTGTTTTATTACACTTTTCTTCCTATACACATAGAAAATTTGCATAAAAGTACTTCTTCTTCATCATCCTGAAAGTTCAAGGAGGAAACGCAGCAGTCACGGAGTTTGCTTTAAGACAAGGCGAGAGCTGCACAATATGTCATTCACTTGACCAGGGGTCGCATTCTATAAGGAAACTTTTATTGTTCCTACCACTATTTTGAAAATAATATCTTCATGGGATCCTTCTCTAGAATATGTTAAATAAAATGATCATGAAGATAACTCATTAAGGGTTCTGGTAGGAACAATAAAATTTTCCCTATATAATGCGATCCCTGCTTGACCAGACTGAATAATGAAAGGGTATTGATAAAGGTTGATCGGAAATGTATAATTGAAAGATATTAAAACGGGGTGTTTACAATCGTCATGGGCGGATTTTCGCCCTTTCCGAGCGTGCAACAGTACAGAGTTGTAACTAGGGAACTGCTTGATTTCTCCCATACAATTAAACTGATATGGTTTATTGTCAGCTTCTTCGAAAGCTTTCGGAATGGACCAAATTTTATAACATTTTCCTTGATGTAGGTAGAGTTGCATTTTTGGAATTAACGATTAACTACTTTGCTTAATATTTGATTTTGTATTTTTTCACTGTTTCAGAGCTTGTAACTCGCCATTAATTCTCAATATTCTAAAACAACTTATGTCATTTCGTAGGATTTTTTCTGCTCTTTCTAAATATGTGCTTCGTTTTTATGTAGCATTATCGATAGTTTAGCAATGAGGGTTTTTTTACAAATTTCCGATTTTTCATTCTATTTGCTGTAACTTGAAAATTATTGAGATCCGGCCAGGCATTATATACTGATTTATGCTCCGTGTGATCTCCTCTATTACCCCTATTAATATTGGACCCCTTTAACGGAACACCCTGTATATATATATATATATATATATATATATATATATATATATATATATATATATCAATGTAAAGATAAATTGCTTGAAATGAGATATGTCAAAAACGAAAATATAGTAGATAAAAAATTGTTCGAAATACACAGATTAAAACAGTTGATCTAATAGAGCGAGAAAAAGTTTTCTTACGTTAGTGATATTTATAGGACGTCAATCATCGTCTTACTACTGTTCGAAAAATGATGAACAAAATTCTGTTTTTTTTTTCTTTTCTTTTCTTTTATCGCGGTGAACATTTACGTAAAGCCAAGATATATCCAGAACTGAAACATCATTTAGCTTTCCTAGCATTAAGCAACATAATAGCTTTCAAGCTCCGTATTTTCAACTTAATCCTTTGTAACTCAATAACTCCGATTTGAAAAATTCTTACACAGTTATTAAAATGCCTTATTTTAAGGATGGAAAAAAAATCAGAACAGAAAAATAAAATTTTATTTGGAAAAATGGGTTTCTTGCATATCTGCAACATCCTGCCAAGTAACACAAAAACTGAACATATTTAAAATTTTAATTTACATGAAATATTTTGAAACAATTGTTAGTTTTGTTGTAGCAAAGTCCCACACCACATTTCTCACAAAGAGTTTGAGTAAAGCCTTTACAATCGGGGTATTTACAACGTTTTCTTTTTTCTGTCCAATATGGCCAGTGCCCAATTTCGTCTACGTGCACTTGTTTTGGTGGAATATGTTGAGTAGGCGCTCTATGAATTTTCTATTGAATTCTTTTTACTACGAGACCTTTCCCAATTTTCTAGCTTTGGGCCTGGTATTAATTTTACAGAGGGAGGGGGGGGGATTCCTAACTTACCCTATAGAAATTAAATAATATAAAAACAGACTAATGATTCCCATTTTCATTATTTTTGCTCTTCCGAAAAACATACCACTAAAATAACCATTAGAAGAAATTTTATATCTTGCTCTAAAAAAAAAATCCATTACAAGGGAAGACATGGCGCGTTGTTGCATATCTGCAACAAACAAAAGTTTATGATTATCTTAGGGGCCATCCACAAATGATGTTGCGCTTGGAGGGAGGGTGGGGTAAGAAAAGGTGTGACATCATAGATCTTGGTTAAAATAAAAGCATTAAAAATCAGCAGATTAAATTTTAAAGTTATTTTGAAATTAAAGTATTTTGTGTTCATACAGTAAAGATAACATCTACAAGGTTCGCACACTCCTTGGAATTTCCAAGGACTCTGGCACCAATATTAATGATAAGAAAATTTACATTTAATTTTTAAAACAGGGAATTCGCAAACACTGCCTTTATTCACAGATTCAGTGTTGCCAGATGGGCTACTTTTTTAAAATTCAGATTCTTGATTGGCACCACTTTTTTGAAATGGTAAAATACGCCTTATTTAATGACATATTAATTAAGGCGAAAACAAAGGTAATTTTACCATTTCAAAAAAGTGGTGGCAATCTAGAAATCTGAATTTTAAAAAAGTAGCCCACTGGCAACACTGCACAGATTTTGCAGTATTTTTCTGCAGTGAAATACTTTGAAAATACTGTAAACATTTAGTGGTACACTGTGCGAACCCTGATTTAAAGCCAAATATATTAGATTCCATTTCAAATTCCAAAATACTACTGTTTTTAATTGTTCTTTTGTATTAATATTTTATAACTATTGTATATTAATTATGTTTTTTGTTGTAAATCTTAATCTTATTTCATACAAAATAAGTACACGAATCATTTTTCTTATTAGGCTCACAAATGTCATGAAAACATATAGTTAAAAGTTTCAAAATAAAATTTGAAATATGATCTATAACATAGTACTTTGTTTTTGAACTGCAAGTATATGTTTTTGTAATGTAGCGTGACATGTGAAAAGAGAGGGGGAGGGGTGTAAAAAATATTAAAATAAAGTGTGACATCATATATGGATGACCCCTTATACATATTATAAATTTCCCAGCTCGAAAATGGTCTTTAAATAAAGAATTTAAACTTGCCTTTGTAAACAATATATTTGTAGACGTCTGCAGACTTTTTTAATTCCACTATTTCAAAGCTTAAATCAGCTAAAATCACGTGTAGCTGATCAAGCGATAAATCAAACTTTGGGGCGAAAAAAAAAAGTATCGCCATATGTTGCGGATTTAATGAAATAATTATGTTAATAGTAGTGTAATAGAATAACTGCAATCAACAAAAGCGCCTTTTGAAGTTGACTGGCCCAATATCAATGACGTTTTGGGAATGTTGCAGATCTGAAACACGCTGATACAAAGGGTTAATTCTTCCGTTGCGTTAATCATATTATTTGAATGCTTGAAAATGTTTCTAATATGATTTTCTGACTCATTATACTAGAGCACGGACGGCGATCTATGGCACGAGTGCCAAAATCGCACGCGAAAGGATAATGTTGACACATTGACTACTTGTGCTTAAATCAATATATAGTGATACTACAGAAACTACACAAACTCTAGATTATTTAATCTTGACTAAATTTGATTTATTGGAAATTGAAGAGTTTTAATAGCGGATTTTTAAAATACCGTAAATTACCACATTAGTAAATCTACCAATGACAAAATTATTTCAACTTAGAAATTAATTTCAGAGCTGTTTAAGGAAACTGACGTTTGATTTTTTTAATATTCTTTCAATCTATTTATGTACGCAACGTCATTAGTTTCTAAAATGAATAATACAAAATATCAAATGATAAGCAGTTGTCATATAAATCCAGTTTAATTTGCATTCTGTTGAAATTAACTGAGTATGAACCTGATATTAATTATTTTGCTTTCAAGATGCAACAACACAATTAATCACATATATTTTTTAATAATTTCTAGAATCAAATTTTTTTATGATTATTATAGTGCAATACCTCAGCTGTATCTTACCCATTTGTTTTTATTATCTTATTATTATTATTTAAAGTTTTGTTTTCGTGATTTTTTAATCTACAAAATTTGTTAGCACGTCAAAGTCGTGTGAAATATTTTAGTGCGGTTATAAAAAAGGTTCGCCAACCCTCTACTAGAGAGCAAAAACATTGGCAAATATTTTTTTCTAACTTAAATTTGAATTTGTAAATAACTATTGCAGTTACCACTTTTAATTTTATCATGAAACACACTACATAAACAAATTTAATGACAGCCTATAGGAAATTATTTTCGTTAAGATAGAATTTTTGTCTACTGAAATGTTATGATAGTAGAAATTGGAAATAGACTGCTGTTTTTTAGCATATCTACTATCGAGATAGTCTTACTAGGGAATTGCAAGAAGTGTAATTCGCCGATTTTGACGAGAGTGGTATCGTTGGACAGATATCGTGCTAGGGAGTAAAATATTCAAAGGAACTAACGGTCGCAAATGAGCCGCTTTCGAGATATCAGAATTTTTATGTCACATATATATATATTTTTTAATTAGGTTAACTCTAGGATAGATGGCCATAGTTTTTGAAGATTGAAATAAAAATTCTTAGAATGTAAATACAAGAAATATTTATGCATATTTAAAATTCTTATCCATATACTCATAATATTTTATTGAAAAAATAATTAAACATTGAAAACAAAAAGTGCTGAACAAAATTGAAATTAAAAGGCAGATGGCCATCTCTCCTTAAAGCCGAGAAGAGATGGCCATCCAATACAAGAAAGAAAAAGTGAAGTTAAATGGCAAAAAAATAACACATTTCTTATAGTTAATCCTGAAAAACATATAGCAATTTGTAAAGATGCAGTTATATGATAGAAAATGAGTGAATAATACTCGAATAAACAAAATTTGAAGTTTAATTTCAATACTTCACTTTTCGTAAAATCTTACCACATGTTTGGCAAAGGTCTTGATAATTTGTATACGTTTCATGGAAACACTTCAGGTACCTGATGCATTGTATCCAGACATCTATTTTGGATGTGATGTTATATTGTTTTGTACAACCAACACAGTGATCCTAATACAATTATATTTACTCGGAATCTGTAGAATCTGATAATTTTAAATGCATTTCGCTTTCTTCGCTACTGGAAGTGTCATGTTTTTTTTTTCTCTCTCGCGCGTTAATTTTAGGTTTATTACGTGAATTTAGTTTATTTATCAACTTTAACAATTTCTGTTAGGAAAATCTCCGACGTTTTTCAGTATTTTCTGAAAAAAATAAATCGTAAGATCTTATTATACTATTATTATTATTATTAAAACTAGTTGGATGTTCCAATCCCAAAACTTTCTTCTATCTTATACATCTTAATATTTCAAAACCTAGTTACACATGTTAATACTTCAATATTATTAGTTCAATACAATACCAACTTTGATTTTTATCTTAAATTTCTGCTCAAGTCAATTGAACGGACTAAAAACGACTTAATCTATATCATGATATTTGTTAAAATTATTAATTTTTCCTTATTCTGTTGTTATCAGCTGTTTGCGAATAGCCGGCATAGCAGGAAGCGAGTTCCCGCCGCTGCATGAGCAGCCGATGCACAATAGAACTACGAAAAATCATAAAAGTATACAAAAATCACTAACACGGAGACCCTTTACCGCGCAATATTTCGAAATTCAAGGACGACCTGTTGGCCAAAGCCAAAAACAAGCACAAACATTTTGGTTCAATTGTATGCATAATTTTATACGCTGTTCGATGGTACAATAATGAAAATGGCACAGAGATCGGAATTATAGCGCCCCCTTCTTTCGGAATTTTTTCAAGTTCAGGGAGGACTTGTTTGCCATAGCCAGAAACATGCACAAAAAATTTGGTTAAATTATATGGATAACTTCATACCCTTTTCGATGGTACAATAATGAAAATGGTACAGACATCGCAATTATAGTGCCCCCTACCGGCAGAACTTTTCCAAATTCAGGAAGAACCTTCGTGACATGACCAAAAAAAAAAAAAAACACATAAAATTTGGTTCAATTCTATGCATAACTTCATACACTTTTCGACGGTACAATATTCAAAATGGCACAAAAAATGTACAAAAATCGCTATTACAGCGCCCTCTACGAGCGATTTTTTTACAAATTAAGGGAGGACCTCCTTGCCATAGCCAAGAACTTATTTTTTTTTTTGGTTCAATTCTATGCATAACTTCATACACTTTTCGATGGTGCAATATTCAAAATCGCACAAAAATCGCTATTACAGCGCCCCCTAACGGCGAATTTTTTCCAAATTCAGGGAGGAACTGCTTGCCATAGCCAAAAACTTATAATAAAATTTTGGTTTAATTCTATACATAACTTCATACACTTTTGGATGGTACAATGGCGACAGACAGACGGACAGACGGACAGACGGACGGACGGACGGACGGACAGACGGACAGACGGACACACAGACAGACAGAGATTTTCTATAAACATTTTTTTTGGAATCTCTGACCCCTAAAACATGCAAATTCGTCGAAAACCGGAAGTCGAAAAAAATTTCGATTACAATAATTTCTTCTATTGAAGATAGAAGAAAGTAATATTTATATTGGTTAAAATTTAAACAATTGTATCAATTAATCTATACTCCTATTATAAAGAGGAAAAAATTGTTTATTTGTCGGAGGTAAGCTCTGGAACTACCGAACCGATTCCAAAAGTAATGGTATCAAAATGATGGTGTTAGTCCAACTTAGAACATAGGCTACATCTTATGTCGGTGCCACTAACCCAAAGGGGGTGTAGGAGCAAAAAACGTTCTAAAAATGCGATTTTAGCGTTACTGAAGGGCCTAGAAATATGAAATTTGGAATATTAGTTACTTATAAGATATAAATGATGTCTTCTTAAACAATTCGAAATTTAAAAGGGGTGAAAATGCACAAAAAGCGTTCTAAAAAACGTTCTAAATGGTAGTTTCTACACAATCTCAGGAAATACTAAACCGATTTAAAAAATATTGGTGTCATAATGATGTTGACAACGCTTGCTCCAAGATAGGCTGTGTTTTATGTCGGTGTCACCGTAGGAGCAAAAAACGTTCTAAAAATGCGATTTTAGCGTTACTGAAGAGCCTAGAAATATGAAATTTTGAATATTAGTTACTTATAAGATATAAATGATGTCTAAGAACAGTTCTTAAACAATTCGAAATTTAAAAGGAATGAAAATGAGCAAAAAGCGTTCTAAAAAACGTTCTAAATGGTAGTTTCTACACAATCTCATGAAATACTAAACCGATTTAAAAAATATTGGTGTCATAATGATGTTGACAATGCTTGCTCCAAGATAGGCTGTGTTTTATGTCGGTGTCACCACCCCAAAAGGGGTGTAGGAGCAAAAAACGTTCTAAAAATGCGATTTTAGCGTTACTGAAGAGCCTAGAAATATGAAATTTTGAATATTAGTTACTTATAAGATATAAATGATGTCTAAGAACAGTTCTTAAACAATTCGAAATTTAAAAGGAGTGAAAATGCGCAAAAAGCGTTCTAAAAAACGTTCTAAATGGTAGTTTCTACACAATCTCAGGAAATAACAAACCGATTTAAAAAATATTGGTGTCGTAATGATGGTGACAACGCTTGCTCCAAGATAGGCTATGTTTTATATGGGTGTCACTACCCCAAAGGGGATGTAGGAGCAAAAAACGTTCTAAAAATGCGATTTTAGATTTAAGAAGGGCCTAGAAATATGAAATTTTAAATATTAGTTACTTATAAGATATAAATGGTGTCTAAGAACAGTTCTTAAACAATTCGAAATTTAAAAGGGGTGAAAATGCACAAAAAGCGTTCTAAAAAACGTTCTAAATGGTAGTTTCTACACAATCTCAGGAAATAACAAACCGATTTAAAAAATATTGGTGTCATAATGAGGTTGACAACGCTTGCTCCAAGATAGGCTATGTTTTATGTCGGTGTCACTACCCCAAAGGGGTGTAGGAGCCAAAAACGTTCTAAGAATGCGATTTTAGTGTTAAGAAGGGCCTAGAAATATGAAATTTTGAATATTAGTTACTTATAAGATATAAATGATGTCTAAGAACAGTTCTTAAACAATTCGAAATTTAAAAGGGGTGAAAATGCACAAAAAGCGTTCTAAAAAACGTTCTAAATGGTAGTTTCTACACAATCTCAGGAAATACCAAACCGATTTAACCTTTTAACCGTCTGGCCCGGATTTTTCCGTTCCTAGAAATCATGTTAAAATGGCTGAAGTCCAAAATATTTTAAAGAGAATTTTATTTTTAACCTTATATAGAAAGTAGTAATATTAAAGATGTTATAGCATCAAACTGAGATTTAAAAAATATATATCCTGGGATTTACAAGCATTCATATAGAATTACTGCAAAACCCTCGGACGGGGAGAGGGTTAAAAATATTGGTGTCAAAATGATGGTGACAACGCTTGCTCCAAGATAGGCTATGTTTTATGTCGGTGTCACTAGCCCAAAGGGGGTGTAGGAGCAAAAAAACTTTCTAAAAATGCGATTTTAGCGTTACTGAAGGGCCTAGAAATATGAAATTTTGAATATTAGTTACATATAATATATAAATGATTCTAAGAACAGTTCTTAAACAATTCGAAATTTGAAAGGGTGAAAATGCGCAAAAAGCGTTCTAAAAAACGTTCTAAATGGTAGTTTCTACAAAATCTCAGGAAATAATAAACCGATTTAAAAAATATTGGTGTCATAATGATGGTGACAACGCTTGCTCCAAGATAGGCTATGTTTTATGTCGGTGTCACTACCCCAAAGGGGTGTAGGAGCAAAAAACGTTCTAAAAATACGATTTTAGCGTTACTGAAGGGCCTAGAAATATGAAATTTTGAATATTAGTTACATATAAGATATAAATGATGTCTAAGAACATTTCTTAAACAATTCGAAATTTGAAAGGGTGAAAATGCGCAAAAAGCGTTCTAAAAAACGTTCTAAATGGTAGTTTCTACAAAATCTCAGGAAATAATAAACCGATTTAAAAAATATTGGTGTCATAATGATGGTGACAACGCTTGCTCCAAGATAGGCTACGTTTTATGTCGGTGTCACTACCCCAAAGGGGTGTAGGAGCAAAAAACGTTCTAAAAATGCGATTTTAGCGTTACTGAAGGGCCTAGAAATATGAAATTTTTAATATTAGTTAATTATAAGATATAAATGATGTCTAAGAACAGTTCTTAAACAATTCGAAATTTAAAAGGGGGGGAAATGCGCAAAAAGCGTTCTAAATGGTAGTTTCTACACAATCTCAGGAAATACCAAACCGATTTAAAAAAATATTGGTGTCAAAATTATGGCGACAACACTTGCTCCAAGATAAGCTATGTTTTATGTCGGTGTCACTAACCCAAAGGGGGTGTAGGAGCAAAAAACTTTCTCAAAATGCGATTTTAGCGTTTCTGAAGGGCCTAGAAATATGAAATTTTGATTATTAGTTACATATAAGATATAAATGATGTCTAAGAACAGTTCTTAAACAATTCAAAATTTGAAAGGTGTGAAAATGCGCAAAAAGCATTCTAAAAATTTTCTAAATGGTGGTTTCTACACAATCTCAGGAAATACCAAACCGATCTAAAAAAATAATGGCGTCAAAATGATGGTGACAACCCTTGCTACAACATAGGCGATGTTTTATGTCGGTGCCACTACCCCAAAGCGGTGCAGGAAAAAAACGTTCTAAATTGCGGCTTTAGCGTTCCGGAAGGGCCTAGAATCGTGAAATTTGGAATGGTAGTTAGTTATAAGATATCAATAATCTCTAAGGACATTTCCTAAAAAAATAAAAATTTAAAAGGGGTCAAAATGCGCAAAAAGCGTTGTAAAAAATTCTATATTGCGATTTCTATGCAATCTCAGGAAGTACTGAACCGATTTCAAATATAATGGTGTAAAAGTGATGGTGACAGATCTTGCTCCAAGATAGGATATATTTTATATCTGTTTCCACTACCCCAGAGGAGATGCAGGAGCAAAATGCGCGAAAAGCGTTCTAAAAACGTTTTAAATGCCGATTTGTCGGCAATATCTTAGGAAGAATGAATCTTATTTCAAACGTAATGGTAGGAAATTGATGCTGACAGCCTCTGCTCTAACGTAGACGCTATTTTGTGTCGGTATCACTATCACCAAGACGTTGCAGGAGCTAAAAAGCATTTTCTAAATTTCGATTTTTGTGATCGGTAGGGGTTAGCAACTTAAAATTAGGCAAGGTGCATATTTATTAGGTATAAACGATTTTTAAGAACAGTTTCGAAAAAATTGGAAATTTAAAAAGGGGTGAAATTGCGCGAAAAGCGACCTAAAAACGTTCTAAATTGCGATTTCTACTCAATCTAAGGAAATACCAAAGCTATTTCAAAAGTAATGGTTGCAAATCAATGGTGACAGTCCCTGCTATAACATAGGTTATATTTTATGTTGCTGTCACTACCATCTGAGGGTTGCAAAAGCAAAACATGTTCTAATTTGCGTTTTTTGCACAACTGAGGGGTCTAACACTTTGAAGTATGGCATGGTATTTACTTACAAGATGCAACTGCTTTCTAAAAACAGTCAAAAGAAAGTTCCAAATTTTAAAAAATGAAGTGAGTGAAAAGCGTTATAAATTACAATTTTTAAGCAAACTTATAAATTACCAAACCGATTAAAAAAATAATGATGACAAATTTTGGTGATAGAACCTGCTCAAACATAAGCTATATTTTATGTCTGTTCCACTACCACCAGAGGGTTGCAGGAGCTAAAAACTTTCTAAATTGCGATTTCTGTGATACTGAAAGGGCTAGAAACTTTAAATATGACATGGTAGTTACTCATAAAATATAAATGCCTTCGAAGGAACGTCGAAAATAAAGGGGTGAATTAAAAAGGGGTGAAGCGAAGGGGAGGTGCGAAAAGCATTCTAAAAAAGTTCTAAATTACGATTCTATGCAATTTCAGGGAATATAAACCGATTATAAAAGTAATAGTTGCGAATCAGTGGTAACAGTCTCTGATCCTACACAGGCTATATTTTATGCCGGTGATTCTACCACCTGGGGTTCACAGGAACAACAAACTTTCTAAAAAAGGGCTTTAAAAGCTTTTTAAATTACATTTCTGTGGAATATTAGGAAATAACAAACCGATTTCAAAATTAATTTTGGCAAATTAATGGTGGCAGTTCCTGTTTCAACATAGCCCTTTATGTCGAGAGAGGTGGTAGGACTTGGAATTTGACATGATGGTTATGATGGTTAATTTTAACATGTAAGAAGATGGTTTCTAAAAAATTCAAAACTTCAAATGAATACTGAAATGAGCGTATTAATTGAGCATAAAAGTTTCAAAATATTTTCTAAATTATCATTTATTTAATTTTATTTAATTTTATTAATTTAAGTCTCATTTCTGCCTAACGCAGTGTAATAATGATGTTTAATCAAACTGTGTTTTAAATAGTAATTTTTGAATTATTCCTAAAAGTAATAAGTACCTTTTAATAGAAAAAACTTAAGAAAGTAAAATATTACCTTTTAATAAAATAAAAATTTAGTTAGTACCTTTTAATAAAAATTAGACATATAAATATCACTTGGCATATTTCAAATATTACGCGAGCAAAGCCGCGGGGTTTGCTAGTCATACTCATACTCTATTATAAAGAGGTAAAAATTGTTTATTTGTCGGAGATAAGCTCAGAAACTACCGAACCGATTCTAAATGTAATGGTATCAAAATGATGGTGTTCGCCCAACTTAGAACATAGGCTATATCTTATGTCGGTGCCACTACCCCAAAGGGGGTGCAGGAGCAAAAAACGTTCTAAAAATGCGATTTTTGCGTTACTGGAGGGACTAGAAATATGAAATTTGGAATATTAGTTACTTATAAGATATAAATGGTGTATAAGAACAGTTCTTAAACAATTCGAAATTTAAAAGGGGTGAATATGCACAAAAAGCGTTCTAAAAAACGTTCTAAATGGTAGTTTCTACATAATCTCAGGAAATACCAAACCGATTTCAAAAGTAATGGTATCAAAATGATGGTGTTAGTCCAACTTAGAACATAGGCTATATTTTATGTCGGTGCCACTACCCCAAAGGGGGTGCAGGATCAAAAAACGTTCTAAAAATGCGATTTTTGCGTTACTGAAGGACCTAGAAGTATGAAATTTGGAATATTAGTTACTTATAAGATATAAATGGTGTCAAAGAACAGTTCTTAAACAATTCGAAATTTAAAAGGGGTGAAAATGCACAGAAAGCGTTCTAAAAAACGTTCTAAATGGTAGTTTCTACATAATCTCAGGAAATACCAAACCGATTTAAAAAATATTAGTGTCAAAATGATAGTGACAACGTTTGCTCCAAGATAGGCTATGTTTTATGTCGGTGCCACAACCCCAAAGGGGGTGTAGGAGCAAAAAACGTTCTAAAAATGCGATTTATGTGTTACTGATGGGCCTAGAAATATGAAATTTGAAGTATCAGCTACTTATTAGATATAAAGGATTTCTAAGAACAGTTCTTAAACAATTCTAAATTTAAAAGGGGTGAAAATGCGCGAAAAGCCTTCTAAAAGACGTTCTAAATGGTAGTTTCTACACAATCTCAGAAAATACCAAACCGATATGAAAAATAATGGCGTCAAAATGATGGTGAAAATCCCTGCTCCAACATAGGCTATGTTTTATGTCGGTGCCACTACCCCAAAGGGGCTGCAGGAGAAAAACGTTCTAAATTGCTGTTTTTGCGTGACGGAAGGGCCTTTAATCGTGAAATTTAGAATGGTAGTTAGTTATAAGATATCAATGATCTCTAAGGACATTTCCTAAAAAATCGAAATTTAAAAGGGGGGGGGGTCAAAACGCGCAAACAACGTTGTAAAAAACGTTCTAAATTGCACTTTCTATGCAATCTCAGGAAATAATGAACCGATATCAAATATAATGGCGTTAAAATGATGGTGACAGATCTTGCTCCAAGATAGGCTATATTTTATATATGTTTCCACTAACCCAGAGGAGATGCAGGAGCAAAATGAGCGAAAAGCGTTCTAAAAACGTTCTAAATGCCGATTTGTCACCAATATCTCAGGAAGAATCAAACTGATTTCAAAAGTAATGTTAAGAAATTGATGCTGACAGCCTCTGTTCTAACATAGACGCTATTTTAAGTCGGTATCGCTATCACCTAGACGTTGCAGGAGCAAAAAAGCGTTCCAAATTTCGATTTTTGTGATCGGTAGGGGCTAGCAACTTAAAATTAGGCAAGGTACATATGTATTACATATAAATTATCTTTAAGAACAGTTTCGAGAAAATTGGAAATTTAAAAAGGGGTGAAAATGCGCGAAAAGCGTTCTAAAAACATTCTAAATTGCGATTTCTACTCAATCTCAGGAAATTCCAAAGCTGTTTCAAAAGTAATGGTTGCAAATCAATGGTGACAGTCCCTGCTATAACATAGGTTATATTTTATGTTGCTGTCACTACCATCTGAGGGTTGCAAAAGCAAAACATGTTCTAATTTGCGTTTTTTGCATAACTGAAGGGTCTAACACTTTGAAGTATGGCATGGTATTTACTTACAAGATGCAACTGCTTTCTAAGAACTGTCGAAAGAAAATTTCAAAATTAAAAAATTGAAGTGAGCGAAAAGCGTTGTAAATAACAATTTTTATGTAATGTTATCAAATACCAAACCGATTAAAAAATTAATGATGACAAATTGTTGGTGATAGAACCTGCTCAATCATACGCTATATTTTATGTCTGTGCCACTACCACCAGAGGGTTTCAGTAGCTAAAAACTTTCTAAATTGCGATTTCTGTGATACTGAAAGGGTTAGAAACTTTAAATATGACATGGTAGTTACTCATAAAATATAAATGCCTTCGAAGGAACGTCGAAAATAAAGGGGTGAATTAAAAAGGTGTGAAGCGAAGGGGAGGTGCGAAAAGCATTCTAAAAAAGTTCTAAATTACGATTCTATGCAATTTCAGGGAATATAAACCGATTATAAAAGTAATAGTTGCGAATCAGTGGTAACAGTCTCTGATCCTACACAGGCTATATTTTATGCCGGTGATTCTACCACCTGGTGTTCACAGGAACAACAAACTTTCTAAAAAAGGGCTTTAAAAGCTTTTTAAATTACATTTCTGTGGAATATTAGGAAATAACAAACCGATTTCAAAATTAATTTTGGCAAATTAATGGTGGCAGTTCCTGTTTCAACATAGCCCTTTATGTCGAGAGAGGTGGTAGGACTTGGAATTTGACATGATGGTTATGATGGTTAATTTTAACATGTAAGAAGATGGTTTCTAAAAAATTCAAAACTTCAAATGAATACTGAAATGAGCGTATTAATTGAGCATAAAAGTTTCAAAATATTTTCTAAATTATCATTTATTTAATTTTATTTCATTTTATTAATTTAAGTCTCATTTCTGCCTAACGCAGTGTAATAATGATGTTTAATCAAACTGTGTTTTAAATAGTAATTTTTGAATTATTCCTAAATGTAATAAGTACCTTTTAATAGAAAAAACTTAAGAAAGTAAAATATTACCTTTTAATAAAATAAAAATTTAGTTAGTACATTTTAATAAAAATTAGACATATAAATATCACTTGGCATATTTCAAATATTACGCGAGCAAAGCCGCGGGGTTTGCTAGTATATTTATAAACATAAACGTTATATATTTATTTTAAATTTAATTATTACTTTCTTCTATCTTCAATAGAAGAAAGTATTGTAATCGAAATTTTTTTCGACTTCCGGTTTTCGACGGATTTGCATGTTTTATGGGTCAGAGATTCCAAAAAACATGTTTATAGAAAATGTCTGTCTGTCTGTGTGTCCGTCTGTCCGTCTGTCCGTCTGTCCGTCCGTCCGTCTGTCCGTCTGTCCGTCTGTCTGTCGCCATTGTACCATCCAAAAGTGTATGAAGTTATGTATAGAATTAAACCAAAATTTTATTATAAGTTTTTGGCTATGGCAAGCAGTTCCTCCCTGAATTTGGAAAAAATTCGCCGGTAGGGGGCGCTGTAAATGTGTTTTTTGTGCGATTTTGAATATTGTACCATCGAAAAGTGTATGAAGTTATGCATAGAATTGAACCAAATTTTTATTATAAGTTTTTGGCTATGGCAAGCAGGTCCTCCCTGCATTTGGAAAAAATTCGCCGGTAGGAGGCGCTGTAATAGCGATTTTTGTGCGATTTTGAATATTGTACCATCGAAAAGTGTATGAAGTTATGCATAGAATTGAACCAAATTTTCATTTTAAGTTTTTGGTTATGGCAAGCAGGTCCTCCCTGAATTTGGAAAAAAATTGCCGGTAGGGGGCGCTGTAATAGCGATTCTTGTGCGATTTTGAATATTGTACCGTCCAAAAGTGTATGAAGTTATGCATATAATTAAACCAAATTTTTATTTTATGTTTTTGGATATGGCAAGCAGGTCCTCCATGAATTTGCAAAAAATTCGCCATTAGGGGGCGCTGTAATAGCGATTTTTGTGCGATTTTGAATATTGCACCATCGAAAAGTGTATGAAGTTATGCATAGAATTGAACCAAAAACAAATTTTAAGTTCTTGGCTATGGCAAGGAGGTCCTCCCTTAATTTGTAAAAAAATCGCTCGTAGAGGGCGCTGTAATAGCGATTTTTGTACAATTTTTGTGCCATTTTGAATATTGTACCGCCGAAAAGTGTGTGAAGTTATGCATAGAATTGAACCAAATTTTATGTGTTTATTTTTGGTCATGTCACGAAGGTCCTCCCTGAATTTGGAAAAATTCTGCCGGAAAAAGGCACTATAATTGCGATGTCTGTACCATTTTCATTACTGTACCATCGAAAAGTGTATGAAGTTAGTTATCCATATAATTGAACCAAATTTTTTGTGCATGTTTCTGTCTATGGCAAACAAGTCCTCCCTGAACTTGAAAAAATTCCGAAAGAAGGGGGCGCTATAATTCCGATCTCTGTGCCATTTTCATTATTGTACCATCGAACAGCGTATAAAATTATGCATACAATTGAACCAAAATGTTTGTGCTTGTTTTTGGCTTTGGCCAACAGGTTCTCCTTGAATTTGGAAATATTGCGCGGTAAAGGGGCTCCGTGCTAGCGATTTTTGTATACTTTTCTTGATTTTTCGTAGTTCTATTGTGCATCGGCGGCTCATGCAGCGGCGGGAACTCGCTTCCTGCTATGCCGGCTATTCGCAAACAGCTGATAACGACAGAATAAGGAAAAAATAATAATTTTAACAAATATCATGATATAGATTAACTCGTTTTTAGTCCGTTTAATTGACTTGAGCAGAAATTTAAGATGAAAATCAAAGTTGGTATAGTATTGAACTAATAATATTGAAGTATTAACATGTGTAACTAGGTTTTGAAATATTAAGATGTATAAGATAGAAGAAAGTTTTGGGATTGGCACATCCAACTAGTATTTAATTAAAATCATCACTCCGTATAATTTTGAAATATTGACTAAAGGTGGCCATCTCTCCTCGATTTCATGTGGCCATCTCTCCTGAAATTGAAGGACTGATGGTCGCCCAGATTAAAGTATCTACAGCCATTGCACGTCTTTGTTTTAGGCTTAGAAGTAAAGATTAGATTATATACGCGCCTTAAAAGCCCATATAGTACAAAATATATATAACGTACGTACTGCAAAATATTCAGATACCTAAGTCAAAAAAAAAAAAAAAATCAACCACTAAATTAAATAAATATTAAAATTACACTTACTTTTCATATTCGAAAAACACAGCTGCAAGTCGCAATAAATAAGCTCGTTGAACTATTTCATATGAACAAAGTTTATTCTGCAATCTGTGATCACGTTTTGGAAATATTTAGACTGGTCATCTCACCTCTATGGCTATCTATCCAAGAGTTACCATATTATTACAAAGTATTTATGCTGTTACATTTGCATGTCGTTAATTTTATAACATTTGCTGGACTTCCGTTAATATAATTATGTTACTTTTGCTTGAAAATTAAGTATGCAATAAAAACAAGAAAACGCGGGAAAATGTAAAGAAGTTAATGGCTGTAAGTGCAGGGATGGCACATTTGACTACATTTATATTCTATTCACACCACTATTTTTTTTTTATTGTATTATATATTTTTTGCACATTTCGTTAACGTACCTGCGAAAAATTTTTATTTGAGAAAATAGTGCAAAATAGAATTAAAAAATAGTCGTCAGTGGCAGCCGTTGTAAATGTATTATTTTGTGTCGTTTGTGTGTGTGTTTGTTGATGTTGAACATTTGTAGTGTTCACTGGTGGTTGTGGTATTCTATATAGGTATGCGCAGGAAGCCATTTAACAGCAAAATTTATAAATTTAACGACAAAACAAATTTTACAGCTTAAATATATTATAATAAATACATAAACAGATAAATTGTCCGACACAAATTTTCGCGTATCTCGAAAACAGCTCATTTGCGGATTTCCAACAATACACACTCCCCAAAAGCAGCGACTTAAACTTCTTGCAGTTCCCTTCTGAGAGAAAGAAAAAAGTCTTGTTATAGAACAGCGATATTACGTACAGCGTGTAATCGAGTGATAAAAGTTTTTAATCGAATGAAGATATTCTTTTAAACCCTTAAGGATCGCTTAATATTTGGAAAAACAATAAAAAAATTACATATTTTTTTATTACAGAAATTGAATAATTAAAAGTTTTCTAAATTAAATATGCAATTAGTTTTTTTCTAAGGCAGTGTTGCCAGATGGGCTACTTTTATAAAATCAGATTCTTGATAGGCACCAATTTACTAAAATGGTAAAATGTGGCTTATTTAATGGAATATGAATTAAGGCAAAATGAAAGTGAATTTTACCGTTTCAAAAAAGTGGTGCCAATCAAGAAATCTAAATTTAAAAAAGTAGCCCATTGGCTATTAGGCCCATTCTAAGGCGATTTGGCCATTCCATTGGCCCATTCTAAGGCGAATAGAAAAGATTTTATACAACAAATTCATATTTGTCGAAAAGCCATCATGCGCGAATTCTGTGTCTTAATGTTTATTTTACACCATACAAATTAATGCGAATAAGACATTCATTTTTTACATCTTTGATCTTTATTTATCATTATCACACAAATTTTTACAAATATTATTTTAAATAATATACACACATTAAATTTTGAATATTAATAATTTTTTTTGAGTCTGATATATTTCAAAACATGCAATACAAAGTCCAATACCACAATCAGCGTCAATAACCAAACCCAAACGGCAATATTCAAAGACTTCACACGGAAATGCCAGTTAAATTTTTCTGGTTTCTGAAGTTTTTCCAGTAATTAAATCACCACCACGGAAATATGACGGGCACGAGAAATAACGAACGACACCTCAGCTCGTGATATTGTCGGGAGCGAGAATTTAGGGGGTTAAAGTCTAGATCACTAGAAAAAAGAAACATGATCGCCTTCGCGTGGTACAATTTGCTGCTTTTTATTACTGCAAAGCCTGAAAACTATTGGAAAGTTGAGAATGCAAATGTAATATTTTAGTAGTCTTTCGATGGGCTAATGGTATAATTTTGAAAAATGCTGGATTTTTTGAATGGCTCTTTCAAATCGTAGATAACAGTGACGTTTTATATGATCATGTAATGCAACAGTTTTGCGGCTCCTTAACTTAACAGACTAAAAACTAAAACTCAGACGCTAAAATCCATTAAGGATCCTCTCCTACAATGTCCACAGCTGTTTTATTGACTATGGGCTCTCAGGTACTATGCAGCATACGTACGTCAGATTCGTCAACCTTACGCAGGAGTCTCAGTGTTTAGCTCCCCATCAAGCCTGGTACTCATTTTGTGGACTCCGAGAGGACGAAACGTCTTATAGACCTCTTTCTAAATAGACAGGGTGACGGCTTCAGAAACCACCACCTAACCGGGTTCATCACTGGAAATTTTAGATTACAGTGAAACCTCTCTGTGCGACCACCTCCCTGAACGACCATTTTTTCATGGATCGATATTTATTCCCTTAGGTTCAGTACTGATTTTACCTCCATTCAGAGACCATCCCAGTTGAACTCCCTCCATGAGCGACCCATTTCTTTGAAGAAAATGAAACAAATTCCGTTTTTTCCTAGTCGCTTAAAGTAGGTTTTATTAGAAAAATAATCCCAGAGAGTGCATTGTTCATCAAACTTCTAAACTAAGTTTAGAATTTTTTTTTTTATTCCGGTAACTTTTAAGTATTTAAACCCCTGTGCGCCCTTTTAGGCAATGAATATAGCTCTGATAACAAATTAAGAATGACGGTCAATAAAGTGTCCTGCTCTATTCTGTCAGGAAACGCTCAAAGAAGTAGATAAATTAATCCTCGTTATTTGTTCCTGTCCAAAAAAAATTCCATTTATTTACTGAACTTCGAAATGAATTGGAAATAAAAGTTATAAAAGACAAAACCGCAAAATCAAAGCAAAAGTCAATGTATTCATTTTTTAAACTCTGCAGTAATTAACTTATGTAATTAACTTTTGTTTTGATACTTAAAATTTCATATTTTTTCCTAATGTGAAAAATAAATTTTTAGTAACATTAGTTGTTAACTTTTTTCAACAATAAAAATCTAGATTTAAACATGACCTCCATTAAAAGACCACCTCTCAGAATGACCAATTTTTATTGGAACGGAACGTGGTCGCTTTAGAGAGGTTTTACTGTAGTTAAAATTCGATTAGCATATTAAAATGCGACTCAACTGGCCTGCCAAGTCATATTTAGATAGAAAACCGTGCACAACCAATTTTAGTGGTAGATTGGAAGGGTTACCATTGTGTGTTCCTAAAGCCAAAGGTATGAAAACATCTAGGATTGGGTGCAGAAAACGGAATGCGAAACTTATTAATCAACCAGTAAAATCGGGTCTGCATGTGGTTTCCACCAAGATATGACTTGTCAGAGAATTTGCTTTATAATATTCTAAACCATTTTTAGAGTATCCCAAAATTTTAAAATTGAACTCTATAAAGTGATTTCTGCAGCAGCTGCCGAGTTTAAAACAAGTTGGAAATTGCTCGTCAAACGTGGCAAATCAGGTGCGTTCGTACTATAACTAGTTTTATAAATATTTTTTGACCGCATATTGTATTGAATGTATATTTTAGTGCACTTCAATAAGTGCATATCTATTTCATTCTGTTCGAAAGGCTGTAACATCATTAAAATACACTTGATTATATTTCCCCATTGACCGTCATGTAACGGAAAACCTTTGACTGTCCCTGTAATTAAACTATACATCCGATTTTCCTAAAATTTGAAATGACTCGCCAAAATTTTGCAACAATTATATATTTAAAATTGCAGACCATTCGGAAGGCTATAACATCATTAAAATGCACTTGCAATAATTTATTCCCATTGGTCGTAATGTAACGGAAAAATTTTGTAACGGAAAAATTCTACATCCGATTTTCATAAAATT
Source organism: Maratus speciosus (assembly GCA_963932465.1). Classification (NCBI taxonomy): domain Eukaryota; kingdom Metazoa; phylum Arthropoda; class Arachnida; order Araneae; family Salticidae; genus Maratus; species Maratus speciosus. The sequence continues at coordinate 121,225,473 of OZ010793.1, read as the reverse complement.
TGAAATGACTCGAGAAAACTTTGCATCAATTATATATTCAAAATATCAAACCATTCGGTCGGCTGGTTTTTGCTGTGTTATATGCGGACAGACGGACTGAACGACGACTTTAGGTGCTACATATTTATGCAATGAAGAACGCATCAAAGAAGAATGGGATATTATGGTATGGAAACTGGCTGTTGAGGATTTGTGGGATGATACGTACTTAGTACCTTTGGAGTATTTTTCGTCGGTGTGAAAAAAAATTAGAAAAGAATTAATGATCAAGCGCTTAAAAAAATCAACGATTATATATTTTGTAAATTAGAGTTATTAATCAAAATAATATAAATTATTCTATAATAATTATTTATTGAACATAGCTTTATATATATGTCTGCTAATTGTTTATCTCTAGCATAAAATCGTATGAACATATTTCTTTGAAAAAGTATTATGCAAATATTTTGAGGGGGGATGACATCTCATAATAGTAGACAGACGTTCCGTGAAAATTCTGTTTTCGATAATTCTTCTTGCAGAAAACACTCTTTAATTGCAATAAATTAATGATCTGCATACTATTTAAAAAATTTTTTGATAAAAATTGTCTGATAATAATTAACATTATAAATATTATATTCTTCCATATTTCAGTGTTACACTCTATACAATTGCTGCAAAACAGGTTGAAGACGAAATGGAGAAGCATGTAAGTGTCCATAAATACAATTTTTAATCATACGCAATAACTTATAATCTTATTCTACTGTACTCCTCGTAGGAAACGTGTCAATATATATATACTAGGGGGCTCTGTCCCCTGCAAGCTACGCTCGCCAACCCCCGTTCAGACACCGTAGAATCTAAAGGTTGGTTGGTTGGTTGTGATTATGACGGCTAATTATCAACACGAGGGATATAGGCCCTAAGGGGGGAGTGCCCTCCGTGGGGTATTTCTAAGGGAACCTAACCCGTATTTACGCTTGGGAAACCAAGGTTCGAAGAAACCACGAAAACCCCGAATGATTAGGCCGACGGGCGTGATTGGGGTGGAACTCAGCACCTCCGGTCTACCAGCTTCGAGAGAAGAACCTCTCGGTCACTGGTGGGGCCGCATAATCTAAAAGCACTCTAATCTGATCGGTTTTATAAAGATTAGAGAAGATTGAATTATACTGAAAAAACCTGTAGCGATCTCTCTGTAAACGGATTTCCGTTCAATTCCTTTTGATTGCAAAAATTTAAGTCAGAATCAGTTGTTGTTAAGACATCCAATGGTTGTTTTCATGTTTGGTTAAAGAAGATCAGTTAAACATTTGAAAAGAAGCTAAAATCAAATGAATTAAGCAAACAGAGTCTTTGCCTCCCGGTATCTTTTAACAGCGTTATAAAACGATTGACATAATACAATTGACAACAATTAATAAAATTTACTGCTTTAAACCCCTTCAAGGGCGGTGGTTCATTTTTGGATCACTTAATTTAAATTCTTAAATGCCACATTGGCACCAGAATATTGGGATGAAAAGTTTCTTTGAATCGGAATGCTTTTGAATTGGGATGAAAAGTTGCTTTTGGAGGAAAAGCAGCTTTGAAAAGGGCAGTTTTGATTGCATACTGACACCTCCAAATTTTGCATTACTTCCTCCAATCAAAGCTGCCTTGATTACGATCAAGGTATAATCGAAAGCGGTCAGCACAAAAGTTGTGAAATATTTTAAGTGTTTAAAAATTGCATTATGTAATAACATCTTTTATGTTTGTGACATATTTAATGCATCTTTTAAGCAAATTTCTCTTTAGTTTATTTCGATATAGTTCAAGGTGAATGCGACTTTCTAACGGTATATGTTTTTTCATATATACATTGTGTGCATTGCATACAGGGTGACCCAGGAATATTGGGACAAACTTTAAGGGGAGGTAGGGCACCACAAGGATTCAGACTTGCATAGCAACCTATGGTCGGAAACGCTTTCCTGGCGCGGTAATGAGCTACATAAACACACAAGAAACACAGGATACAAAAACATGTTTATTACACCAGTCTGCATTTTTAAACTTTTTACCAGATGATTTCTTAGGATCAAGTTTTCTTGAATCAGTTTTTAATGCTGATTTCTGAAATAACCTCCATTTTTGTCTATCACGTCAGTATTTAAAGAAAAATAAGAAGTTGTGTTTTCAATATTTTAATTATTGCAATCAAAAATTTATCGCAATTTCATACAAAGTATTTCCTTAAATATGTTAAAAATACTGTAAAAAACGTCCTTATAAATTCATGAAATTTATTTAATAAAACGAAAAGCAAACAGTGTTCAATTAAACAAACTTTCTTCTTTTTGGCTTTCTTGCAGATCTTCCTTCATCGTTTATATCCGTTTTCAACATCCAACAGTAGTCTGCCATCATATTTACATTCCAACTTCCCTTATACTCTTCACTGTAATGTCCCAGATTTTCTGGAAAGTAGTCGATATGGGAATGCAGAAGTGCATTTTTACACTCATATATTACAGCCCAACGTATTGAAAATTTCCAGCATTGATTCGACAATATTCCTGTAATTTGGATCTTTCTTATTCCCTAGAAAGTTTCAGATAACACATTTAAAAGCGGTCCATGCGCCTTTTTCTGTATCATTCATCGATTTTTCAAAATTCTTGTCCTTGATCAGTTTTTCGATTTGAGGACCAACGAAAATTCCAGCTTTTAATTTTTTGTGTGTGATGAAGGGAAATTTACGTTACGTGTGACTATCACATAATACTTGTTCTCAGCGATGAATCATCGCAATCAACTTGGGTCGATTGCAAACCAACTATACGTGATACAAGAAAACTAAGAACAATTTTGTAATCAGCGTAAAAAAATGCATTAAGGATATCCATTGGTTTTTAATCATCTGATATCATGCAGACTAGTGTTATCCTTAATACAGCAAAACACTAAGGAAAAAGAACATTAAAGAGACAACGACGGTTATCAAAGTAGGTATTCGAAATTACGACCCGAGCGTGAAGCATGAAAGCGCATCTCCGGCGCATGGAATATCTAATGCTCTCGAAAATACCGGGAATGTCCCGGACTTCTCCAGCAGTTGACACGATGCGTGCAACAAGTTCCTCAGCACTTTCCAGCATTGTCCCCGGCGCGGTTTTGAAGCACTAAGAATAATAAAATCTTTTCTCTCCCTGTTCGTGTCCTTTCTTTCTTGTGTTTTGTGCCGACACTTCCGCGCCCGAAAAGCGTTTCATACAATGGGTTGCTATGCAAATCTGAATCCTTGTGACGTCTCTTACCTCCATTTTAAGTTTGTCCGAATAATCCTGTTACACCCAGTATACATTTTTCAAATGAGCTGCAAATACTTTTATGCCCGATTAAAAGTAACGACCATTAAATTAACTTGCACTGCATTTTTATCTTGTTTTACTGAAGTGATCAAATATGTTTTTAAACTTCAAAACAAATAATAAATTTAAATTAACTAATAATGTTTATATTTATTTTCAGTGCAAAGCTGTCAGAATGAGACCGAATTGCAAGTAAGAAATTTCATTTTGTTTAGCATTCCTTACAAAATAATATTAAAAGATTAAGGGGTCTTGTATCTTTTAAACGCGACGAAATTTAACGAAAAAATTTAAAGTTTGAATTAGTCTATCTTCAAAACCTTTTTATGTATAAACAAAATATTTTGGATATTGATTAAATAGATTGTGCTTTGTAATATTCTGTCATTAGAAATTTATTAGCCTTTTACAGAATTTGTGTATTGTTGAAATCAAAATAACTCTTTTATTTTATTCCATAAGTCATTGAGCGCATGATGTCTTGAGAAAGTATGTATGGATTGTCATGAAATTTGGTAAAGATACGAAATGTATATGTGTGTTTAAAATGAACTACTCTTAGGCCAAAATAATTTCATTAACTACATAAAAAATATTTTTCTAAAAAAAATAAAAAAATTTATATTTTTAATGAATGACATTAATGGTAACTAAAAATATTACCATTCTAAATACTTAAAAGCAATTCATTTTAAACACACATGTTTGTTTAGTATCTTTATCAAATTTCATGAAAATCCATGCATACTTTTTCAAGATATCATGCTCGCAATGTCTTCTGAAGTAAAAAAAAGGATTATATTGATTTTAACAATACACAAATTCTGTAAAAGGCTAATAAATTTCTAATGGTCGCATATTACGACGCACAATCTGTTTAATCAATATCCAAAATTTCGTGTTTGTACGTAAAAAGGATTTGAAGATAGACTAATTCAAACTTTGAAGTTTTTCGTTAATTTTTGACACGTTTAAAAGGTACAAGACCCCTTAAAAATACTTTATCTAAAAATACTTTATAAACTTCTTACAATTTGAAAAGTATGTGATAAAATCTTTCTTTTGTTAACACTTTCCAAACAACGTTGAAAAGTGTTTATCAATTTGGTCTGTCTGTCTGTTCGCGCTCTAGCTCGCATAAATATAGTCCGATTGCCATGAAATTCATACACAGTATTGGATATCTCTATACTATGATCGGTATTGAAAATGAAGTACGTAACATTTACGATTCATTTACAGGGACTCCTATTAGTATTCCGCTACATTACGGTCTATTATAGAGAAATATCGTTTGCTGTGTATTTTAATGATATTACACTATTTTAAACATACGCAAATTTTTAATATATCATTGAGGAGTATATATCTACACGGTTCTTACTGTAGAATATGGTGAGCATATAATTTATTGTTCTTTTTTAGGGATACACAAAATAATTTGGTTATAGAAGAAATTGAAAAAAAAAATTTAAACAAACAAAATAATAATAAAAAAAACAGTAATTCCTGGAATCCCGTATTCCGTTGTGGAACGCGTTTGTAAATTAAACCATTTTTTAGGTGCGTTTGAAATTATACAAATAGGTAGCACTTATAGTCGTCGTTCGGTCCGTCTGTCTGTCCGTCCGTCCGCATATAACAAAGCAAAAATTATCCACCCGAATGGTCTGAAATTTTAAATATATAATTGGTGTAAAATTTTGTCGAACCATTTCATATTTTATGAAAATCTGATGTATAGTTTAATTACAAGGAGAATTAAAAGTTTTCTGTTACATTACGGTCAATGGGAAAAAAAGTATTTCAAGTACATTTTAATGATGTTAAAGCCTTTCAAACAGAATGAAATCGATATGCACTTATGAAGCGCACAAAAATATACATCCAGTACAATATGCGTTCAAAATATACTTATAAAACTTGATATAGTACTAACGCACCTCATTTGCCACGTTTGGCGTGCAATTTCTAACTTGTTTAAATATTACTTGGTGTGTAATAAAATATATAGATCATATACTAACAGGGCTGCAGAAAAGTTCACAAGTACATTTCCGTTCATTCGCGCAAATTGCTGAAGGAAAATTTCCAACTGTACTATTCGTTAAACTGAACTAAATTTTAACATACTATGTAGAACACATACAAATATATAGACCATATACAGGGCTGCACAAAAAATCGGAAATTTTCCTACTATTGAATGTAATATCAGAAATTGGGCTTTCAAAGGCATTATGGGTTTTTAAAATTATATATTTACTCGCCATCTTCCTCTTTAAGGTGTCTCAGGACTCTTAAAATTAAATTTTTTTAAAGACCATTTTCAAGATTTATTATTTTAAAATGTATATCATTTATAAACACAATTTTAATTGGGATGAAAGATATATGTATGCTCTTTCATTTCATGTATTTAAAAAATTACAACATGCAAGATTAGTATTTATAGGGGGTTCCAAACTGACAGACATTTGTCGAGCAGAAAATTTGTGGAATAGCTTACGCGCAGGATTGCAAAGTAAATTCTGCAATTAGACTGAAATTGGTTGTGTTTAATTGTATGCCAGATATATACATATATATTTATATCTGAAATTTGTCATGCTGTAACTCTCGAATGTTTGAACCGATTTGGATGAAATTTTTCATATGCATAGTACATAACAATGTCTCGACCGAGTTCGTTGGCCAGCTTCATCCGCCATCTTGTTTAAAAATGGCGTTCATTTGAATTTTGTGGACACTTTTGGAAATTTTTAGGTTTCCTAACTTTCTCTTTAATATGGCCTATGTTATTAACATACACTGTGTGACTCTATAAAATATCTTTTAATGTTTCTTACATTCTGTTTAAAATGATACATAAGAGTTTGCATTTTGTGAAAGTAACATTTTCTATAAGTATATACTGTTAGAAAACAAAAAAAATTCAAAAATTCAAATGGCTGCCATTTTGAAACAATATGGCGGATGAAGCTGGCCATCGAATACGATCGAGACATTAGTATGCACAATGCGTATGAAAAATTTCATCCAAATCGGTTCCAAATTCCGAGAGTTACAGCATGACACAATTCAGATATAAATTTATATATATGTATATGTATATATATATATGGATATTTAACTATATGGTATATATGTTACGGTTAAAGTACGGATTACCCAGGCCTTGCAGATAAAGCCTGAAGAGTTCCCAGCGCTTCCATCTTTAACCGGTTAAAGCTAGGTCTAACCAATCTTCGTCGGTTTAATCCCTTGAGGGGCACCGGTATATATTATATACCACCTACGATTAATGAAGTTTTACACCAGAAAAATTTTATTACATTTTATTTTTCTAACTTTGGTGGAAAAAGCCGTAAAATTGCTTTTACTTATTTTGAAATAGAATTTTTCAAAGATTAAGGTGGGAATTCAGCATTTCACAAACGTAATTGCTTGCCCCTCAAGGAGTTAAAGCCCGAAATTATTATAAAACATCTTTGTAGAAACATACTAAAATCTTGTAATTAAAAAAAAATTGTGTGTACCTTTGTTGCAGAAACTAAATGAAAAAATTTGAGTAATTTAAGAATTTGAATGCAGAAACTGAAAAGAAAAGAAAAGATCAGTACTTAAAGAACATAATTTACACAAAATTTTACACAAGAATTTAAAAATTAGTCCATGAATAACGTTTAAAGAGTGATTTAATTTTCACATTTTATTTCTAATTTAGATAACATTATTCTTTTTGTTTTCAATATTAGCATAAACACAACACTTTAACTATTCATTTTAAATAACTGATACACCTTAACAAATCTTATCAAACAGTATTTACTGCTTTAAATGGGATATTATTACAATTTATTTTAATAATAATCTTATCAAATGGTTTAATCTTAAAGAACAATAGCATATGGGGTAGATGTGTCAGTACTGGATACTCTTAAGGAATTTCTTTAAATTTATTTTTTAATTAATACTTATAATTATTATTTTCTGTATTTTTCAATATTATATTATTTATTTATTGCCTAAGTGGGACAGAATCACCAGACCTCAAGGGTCCGATGTAGACTCTATTTGCCCCACCCGGAGTGCTCCCCGACACGCGGGGATTCGTTAACAAAAAAAAAAAGAAGAAGAAGAATATGTACAATACAAGCTCCTCCCGCCGGGGCACAGGCTGCTCCCTCGCGACAAGGGGCGGGTGAGCGTAGAGTGTGCTGGATCACACAAAAAGTCCAGTTAATTGTGGAGGAGTAGCCACAAGGTTGTGGGTAAGTTGCAGCACCATGCAGGTCTATGAGGTGAGGTTTGTTAGTTCCATTTGAAATTTATAAATTCTATTTAATTTGCCTATAAGAAGGGGTCTTGTTAGAATATTGGAAAGCCAATTTTTGGGAAGGATGCGGGGGCGTTTAATATGCCAGGCTTGGGTAAGTGTGCAGTGATAGTAGCTATGTTCTGGAGAGCCGACCTCGCCACACTCGCAGAAGGGAGTGGCTGCCCGATAGAAACGTTTCAAGTATTCTTTGAATGATCCATGGCCAGAGAGGAATGCTGTAGTTGCTGGTGAGAGAAAGTACATTTCTCTTGACACTATACGTATGAGATCGTATGTGTATCTATCTACCTTTGGTAGACGCATCCCAATAAATTTGCCACTCTGAGATGATTTTTTGATTCAACCTTCTGCGAATGTGTGAGGGGGGAAGGGGAAGGGTAAAATCTATTGATGTTCTAGCCGTTGCTTCTTTAGCCAACCTGTCAGCCCGCTCATTGCCCTCAATGCCAATGTGGGCCGACACGTGACCCAGGGCGACTTTGTGTATGAGAGAGAGTAACTTAATTTTTATGTCAAGGACTAAAGGGTTCTTAGTTCTGTGCGCGAAGATTGACTGTAAGCCTGAAAGACTATCACTGTACAGCCTGGTGAAGGAAGGAGGTTGGGAAGAGATCCAATCTAGTGCCCGCAGAATCGCAAAAAGTTCTGCTTGGAATACAGAGTTATCATCTTCGATTCTACAGGTCCATTCATGGACCACCACATCGTTCCGCATGACGCAGAATGCTGACGCCACGCCCGATTCCGTGCGGGATCCATCAGTGTATACGATTGGGACTCTTGAGGGTACAAATGAATTTTTAGAAGAGTTGACTTGCAGATGTGATGTTTCTTTTGCAGGATGCAGGAACCAGCTGCTGACTTTCCTTTGTATGTCTGTTTGTGGAAAATGCGCGTCTTGCGTTTGTTTGTGATCGAGGTGAAGGATTCTGTTTTTGGTGTATTGATAATTTAGTGTTATTTTTATGGGAGGGATACCCGTAAGTACTGCGAGCGCGTCTGTGGAGATTGTTATCTATAAACAATACTTAATCATTTTCATACTCTCATTTCTCAATATGGATCAAAATTGAATTGTAAATAACAGAAAAATATCTCGCCCAAAATTCCAATGATGGACAGCCCACAAAAAATAATAGATATAAGATATAACTGTTTTTATAACTGCATTTGATATCAGAATTTAATAAGTTCGGGCTTTAACCGACCAAGATTAGTTAGACATAGCTTTAACCGGTTTCAAACTAGTTTTACCCTTCATTCTTGCTTTACTCGTAATTATATATATATATATATATATATATATATATATATATATATATATATATATATATATATATATATATATATATATATATATATATATATATATATATATATATATATATATATATATATATATATATATATATATATATATATAAGTCATCATTTCAATGGAGGGTGGTTTTGGTATCTGGGGGTCATGATCGGCGAAAATATCACAATATTTCCCGAAGTGTTTTCCATTGTTCGGTTGCAATAGGTAGCTTTTTTTTTTTGTAATGAAAGCTACCTAAAAGTGTCCACAATTTTGGCCACCACTATAGTTTCCGAGTACAAGGCTGTGACGGGCAGACAGACAGAGATGCCAGACTATAATGTTTCGGGAGTAGAACGAAATCATAAAAAGAAATTGATTTGACCAATATTAAGTTTAATCTTTTAGAGTAAGATCGTTCAAAATGCAATTAATGAAAAGCCTTAAACGTCGTGAAATTTTAATAACTTTACAATTACTAAATATTGCTATTTTCAGATGTTTAATTGATCTTAATTGATCAATCGTGAAAACAGTAGTTAGCTGTCTCGACAGCAGTTAATCAGCTTTAAAATCCACCAGTAAAAGGTAAATGAATGGAAACCCAGTTACGGGATATCACCAGTGATGGGATTCAAATAATTTAACAACCGGTTCGCTACACGAATGATTTTTGACGTACAAAAATCAAAGAAAAATTTAGCATGACACATAGATTATGAAGCATTTTCCAATATTATAATAAAATTGATAAAAATATTTGACCTTGTGGTATATTGAAATAAAAATTTCTCGAACATGTTTTCTTGTAAAAGGACATAGTTTATTTAAAACGCATTCGACAGTCGTGAAACCCTGATCAAGATTTCTATCAGAAAATGCATCAAAACAGCATAATACAAAAAGGATAGCACAAAAATAGCAGAAATTTAATTTTAAGAATTAACTCATGTTCATTATCTAAAGTTGCAAACAGTTAGATACTAAAAACACTAAGAGCTCGAGATATTGCTAAGTCTCTAATCTCACGAAAATACCACCTCACTGAATATCAAGCATTCCTATTTACATAATTTTTTTTGGTGATAAATGCTTGTAACTTCTTCAAAGTTAATCTCAATAAATAGGCTATTGTGAGTGGTAAATGACTGATTTCTGTATTTTTTTAAAAAATTCGTGTTTCATTCTATTGTTTGATCCCAAAGCCACAAATTTCACCGAGCTATTCGTCAATGTCGTCTTCTATAATTAATACCAAATGACTCAGAAATTATTTTTGTAATAACAATAATGCGCACGTGGAGAAGATTTATTCTTGAAATTTTGTATCAGTGATAAAATTTAGTTCAGTTTAAAAACATGCAACATCTTTTCAAAACCTTTCATACAATAAATGCCCATGTATAACAATTGCCGAAGAAATGAATCAGCACACTATGCATTTTCAGATTGAAACCAGAAAAATTAATTTGAATTATTTGAGATATCCTGTACTGAAAATAATTTCATATGTATTATGTTGAAAAGTATTAAAAAGATATGCTAAAAGGTAGTGTATTATTTCAGATTGTTAATAAATAAAACAATAAAATATGTAGAAAAAACGATATTATAGTACAGAAAAGAATTTTAGTATGTTAAGTAGCTTCTATTATTTGAGATATTTACATATAGCTTCTTGATAAACCTCCTAACTTTCAATTTTCTTTGTCTTTACTCAAACATTACCTGATGTGTGCTTCTTTCATTACATACCTTCACTATGAAAGTAGGAACCCATTCTTTAAGAGGTATGCCAATTAGACTAATCGTCATTATATAAAAATATGTAGGGCATCACTTCTTATCAATGACCAAGAGCTTATTCCTAAACTGTTAAATTTAAATTACGTCTAATTTCAAAAATACTTCAACTGTTGGAAATTCGGAATATTCAAATGTTCATCTTCAGAAAAATCGTTTTTACTTTAGAAAAAAGTTACAAAATATTAATTTTTATGCAGTGTACAAATTTTTGCACGACTTTTCGAGTTATGATATTTGTTAGATCATCGAAAATATTTTTTTAAATGTAACTTATAGGAAAGGTATCTTATAAAAACTTAAAATTTGCTACATTTACGAAAATAACTACTTTGATGTAAATGACTTCTAAGATATGAAGAACAATATTAAAAAAAAAAATGCATTTTGAACTATACCACTAAATGTAAAAATTTAGCTAACTATCAGTGATAACGGGGAACATTCCGTATATTGTCAAGAAGCAGCCAAAACAATGTACCTTTTATTCGAATGTAAGAAGTTATTGTAATGTTTAATAAGCACTATATAACTAGAGTTAGCTTAGGCTGTCGGTTTGGATGCCAAAATTCTTCCAAAACTTCAAAATTTCATTTTTTAAATGTTAAATTTTAAATGTTTAAATGCTCGTTACAGAACTGATGAAGAAAAAAAATATTTTTTGCAAATGAAACATTGTTTTATTAAATGAACCAAATCAAAACATGTCATAGTTTTACGTTTAGAAAACGCTGTTGTGCAGATAAACTTTTAAAGAAAATAATTAATGTAAATGTAAGTTTCATTTAACAACCGGTTCACCGAACTCAATACAAATTAAGTTACAAACTAACAAAGTAGTTAAAGTAGTGTTGAATAAGCGCTATATAACTAGAGTTAACCCAGGCTAGTGATTTCGATCCCTTAATTCTTCATATCCTAATTTTTTAAAAGTTAAATTTGCTCCTTACAGAACTGATGGAGAAAAATATATCTTGGAAATGAAACATTATTTTATTAAATGAAACAAATCAGAATATGTCGCAGTTTTATGTTCCGAAAACGCTGTTGTGCAGTTAAACATTTAAAGAAAGTAAATTAATGTAAATGCAAGTTTCATTTAAAAACTGGTTCGCCGAACTCAATACAAATTAAGTTACAAATTAAGTATGCAAATTAAGAAAGTAGTTAAAGTAATGTTGAATAAATGCAATATAACTAGAGTTAGCGTAGGCTGCCGATTTGGATCCCAAAATTCTTAAAATCCTCAAAATTTCATTTTTTTAAATGTTAAATTTGCTACTTACTGGACTAACGAAGAAAAATATATTTTGCAAATGAAACATTATTTTATTAAATGAAACATTATTTTATTAAATGAAGCAAATCAGAACATGTCACAGTTTTATGTTTAGAAAACGCTGTTGTGCAGATAAACATTGAAAGAAAGTAAATTAATGTAAATGCAAGTTTCTTTTAACAACCGGTTCGACGAACTCAGTACAAATTAACAACCGGTTCTACCAAACCGGTGCGAACCGGCTGAATCCTACCACTGGATATCACCACTTGTCGTTTAATTATAATTCAATCTTCAGCAATCATTTTAAAGAAATCCAATTAACTTGTTTTTTTCGTGTGCGATATCAGAACATCTGTTGGCGAACTTAGCCCGTAGGGGATAAAAAATATAGCAATATTAAACAGAAACATGGGAAACAATACATTTTCCTATAGTTATAGATAATATTTTATTAGATTTTCGTTATTTTAATTTATTAAACTATCAAATGAAAACGTCTTTTTTTTAATTTTAAATTCCTTCAAGTTTGTATGAAATATAGGGCAATTCCAGAGAAAATTCTCAATTTTGGGGGGAAATAAAATTTATAATATGTTTAATTTAAGTGTATGATTGGAAAGCTTGATATTTTTATATTCTATAATAAAATACTGATCAAAAGGCATTGTAAACTGTTTACAAACTAAGTTAAGTACCATTATTGTCTTTCTAAAGTCATAATATTACGAAAGTTACACAATAAAAGTTACGTCAGTTACATGTATAAATACCATTTTTTTCTTGTTCAGAAATTAGTTAAACAAGTTACTGTTAAAATTTGTCATTACTTATTGTTGTTGAGAACATTAACTCACATTTTTGAACGGGATAGTTTTAATAATTTTTACACTTCAGTGAAGGTAGAAAAAATGCTGGTCTATTTTATGCTACATCAGTTACAGAATTTTTAATTGCAATTTTTGAGATTAAAAGAGAGATTGAAATAATCTGCAGGTATTTGGGTATTAAGTTCTTAGTAAGACAAATTTTAAGCTATAACAATTTATTCTACTTTATTAGTAAATTTACTACACAGTTTTGAAAACTAAATTCAACGATCAAGTACAGTGAAACCTCCTTGAACGGTCACCTCTAAACAACGACAACCTCCGAATACCGGCCACATATTGATGGAACCAAACACATCCCATAGCATTAACATTAGTACGAACCTCTAAATAAGGAATTCTGAACAATGGCCGATCCTAAGCCAGGAGGAAAAAAAATTATAACAGTTTCTGGTACAATTTCACATTTATTTGAAAACCAAAATCTGTAGCAGATCAAACAAATTTTAGTTAATATGTCAAAAAAATGTTACTTAATCTCTTGAACACTTAATCCTTTACCAAAACTAGACATAGAAAATGAAGACAATATTGACGGGGGAAATTTAGATAATATTCATAACTAACAACGAGCGCCAGTAAGTTTGAGTGACTTGACAAAGATTTGGCAGTTACTGCTACATTTGATTCATACAGAAAATGGTGGAAGGTAGGCGAGAGGAAGAGAAAAGTGATGTGGAAGGGGATATGGAAGAAATGACAGAATCACCTAAAATTTCCAGTATTAACACATATCCCAAAATTTTTAAGAACCTTCGTGAAATCAAAAATTTTGCATTAAATCATAATGATGATGAGTTGTACAGCAAAACAACTCATACTATTAATTTCTTTAGGGAAAGATATTTGCAGAAAAAAAAGCAACTGCGAATCACTGATTTTTTTAATATATTAAAACAATGGGGATTAATTAAAATTACTGTGTATTTCTATTTAAATTTATATAATTATGATTTTTTTAAAATGAAACCTCTGAATAGCGGTCACTTTTCTTCGGTCCCACTTTTAACCGTTATTCAGAGGTTACACTGTATTACGTCGGTTACGATGGAATTGACCTATAATAAATCATTACTTCGCATTAATTCAAAACAGCACAACGTGAAATGTAATGGCATAAGTTTAAAATAAATATTATTACATTGACTACTTTTTAAAAAATTTCCAAATTAAATCTGTATTATCTTTCAGATACGGAAAGATAGAAGTATATTTGAAATTTGGTCAGTTGAGTGTGCAGAAAATCGTCAGTGTTCCTAAGTTCCAGGTGCGTGTATAAATTAAATTAATCATTTTTTACGAAAAATTCATATCAGTTTATTTTATGTCTGAAAATGTAAGTCTTTCAAATATAAATATATGTATCTAAACAAACAAATTTAAATGTCCTTTTTTAGCACACTCTTTTTTGCAATTTTCGAAAAGAACTTCTCTATAAAATAAAATAAATAATGTGAACATTAAAAAGGTCCACAATCTTATTTAAAAGGCGACTAATATAATGAAAAAAAAGATGTTATAAGTTTAAAATATACATTTTATTTAAAACTTCTTAGTACTTTCAAGCCTTCCAGGCTCATCATCAGAGAATATCTTAATAACTAAATGTTGTTTATTTATACAAATATGTCACTTTGTTTTGAAAATGAGAGAGCTAATAATTACTAGGGTTGAAAGTAGAAGTAGCAGTAGCAGTTTCTTTTATTAAATTTAATTAGAGGAAATATAAATATTATTATTATTAATTGCAGTTTCATTTATTTTATGACATCCCTTTGTTCTCATACGTCACTTTCCATGGGTAGAAGAGAATGTTTAACTTCTGTACTTTAAATTTTAATACGTCATTTTTCTCAAGTTTTCAGGATTTATTTTCAGGATATTGAACCACAAACTGGGAATACTGTACGATAGGGCGTCGTTACATACTTGATTGCTTTTACAGAAAATTTCTATTGATTCTCTTATAGTGGATGCGTAATAATTGGATGTTGGGAATATGATTTTTGCCTGACCTAAATAAAAATTTGTATATTAAGATACTCTCTGAAGATAAGCCTGGAAGGCTTGAAAGTACTAAGAAGTTTTAAATAAAATTAAAACAAAGTGACGTATTTGTATAAATAAACAACATTTAGTTATTAAGATATTCTCTGATGATGAGCCTGGAAGACTTGAAAGTACTAAGAAGTTTTAAATAAAATGTATATTTTAAACTTATATCATCTTTTTCATTACATTAGTCGCCTTTTAAATAAGATTGCGTCCTTTTAATGTTCACATTATTTATTTTATGTTGAATCAAGGTGAAAAATTGCGTTTCGTCTTATAATACTATTTGGAAATTCTCTATTTGAGAGCTTCTTAAACTTTTTTTTTTCTTTACATTTGCACTCTGAGTACTCTGGAGTTCATTATTTTACTAATTTTATATTACATTATTGCTCTTACATCTTTAGCTTTAGTATGACAATTCATTTGAATGTTTTTTTTTTCTTGCCATTTTTGGAAATCTGAAAGTGCTAGAACAGGAGGCGACAAAGTTGCTGCTTCTTTCGGGAGACATACTATTAACTCATGTTTTCAAAAAGAGTTGCTTGAGAAATATGCAACTTTTTATTATTGGAGCAATTTTTTCTCCTGTGATGTTTCAGTAAAGGATTGAGGAAAAAATTCTCAAAGAACAGCCAATGAAATGGTTGGAAAACTTACGAAGAAAGATACATTTTGAGGACTATAAAAGCAGACCTCGAGTTTCACAACAATTTTATAAATGCTGTTTCAGTTTGTCCTCCTGCCATTTCTGTTTTGTATTTTTTATCACATGCATGGTTTTCCACTGCATAGATAAACATACAAGATTGGACACTATCATAGAGTATAATGGTAAGACGATGACAATCGCAACGCCTGTAGTGACAATGGCGTAGAAACTTCTCATCCATGGAATATATCTGCTATTGAGCTCCTGTCTTCACATGATATTTCTTTAATAAAATACTTACATTGCCAACAAAGCGTTTTTCATTTCTTCTTTTGTTATAATGTATGTAAATAATGAGTTAAAATATTAAGAAATAAATAAAAACAAGTTGGAAATTGCTTGTCAATCGTGGCAAATTATATTTATAATATAGTTATAAATATTTTTTGCACCGCAAATTGTACTGGATGTATATTTTAGTTCACTTCATAAGTGCATATCAATTTCATTCTGTTCGAAAGGCTGTAACATCATTACAATGAACTTACAATAATTTTTTCCCATTGCCCATAATGTAACGGAAAAATTTTGACTGTCCCAGTAATTAAACTATACATCCGATTGTCATAAAATTTGAAATGACTCGACAAAATTTTGCAACAATTATATATTTAAAATTTCAGACCATTCGGAAGGCTGTAACATCATTAAAATGCACTTGAAATAATTTTTCCCATTGGCCGTAATGTAACAGAAAAATTTTGAATGTCCCTGTAATTAAACTATACATCCGATTTTCATAAAATTTGAAATGACTCGACAAAATTTTGATTCAATTATATATTTAAATTTTCAGAGCATTCGGTTTGGTAGTTTTTGCTCTGTTATATGAGGACGGACAGACAGACGAACCGAAAACGAGTATAGGTGCTACGTATTTATATAATTACGAACACACCTAAAAAAGAGTAAAAAAAAATAATACTTAAAAAAATTGAATTTTTTTTACAGAAATAAGAAAACGTTTATTTTTAATGCAAATGTTTAAGAGGTCTCAGAACTCTTAAAACTTTAAAATTTCTGAAATTTAAATTTTTTTAGATATTAAACTCCTATTTTTCTGAATATTTTGATTTAATTGTTTTCCTTGAAATTCCCATTAAAACAAAAGTTATGGCTTTTAGGATTAAACCCGCTCAGTAGTTGAAGCGACGTTTCCGAAATTTTGAAGTCATTTTTCCTCAAATTGACGTTTTTGAGCATTTCGCGCAAAATAGTACAAACACTTCATAATTTTTCAGGAAATTTTCAAAATATATGTTTCACGTTAGTCTGTATAAAGTGCACTTAAAATTTCCTTTTTATTCTTCAAAAAAATATTTTTTAGGTCATTATGCTATTGAAATTTTCAAAATTTTGTATTAGCTAAATACAACTTTGTATTAAAAATATAAAAATGCTTTAAATACAATTTTTTTAGATTCAGGATAATTATAATAATCTGAAATGTTATTAGGCAACAACATTTTTATTCTGGTTGCAAAATTTATTTTGTAATCCTACGCGTAAGCTACCATACCAATTTTTTGCTCGACAAATGTCAGCCAGTTTGAATCCCCCTAAAAATATTGATTCTTCATATTGTAATTTTTTAAATATATGAAATGAATGAACATACTTATATTTTTATATCTCTCTAAAAATTGTATTTTAAAATCATACACATTTTAAGATATTAAATGTTGAAAAAGGTCATTTTTTTATTTCCTAAAATTTTAAGTGTCCTGAAAACCCTGAAATAAGATTTTAAGGGAGGAATATAGCTATATATTGAAGAATCTTGATGAATAAGCGGCATTTATGGTAATCTTTACTTCCCATACCCTTTTATAAAACGTATATATTATACACTCTTTGCTAAATTTGAATTCTATTACGGTAATGTAAATAAATTTACCATGATTACGTATATTATAATAGTTGCAAGCAAAATTATTATAGATATCTTAATTTTCACATGTAAAATAAGGGAGGTGGGGGATGAATGGGGCATTTTCACAAAAATATTTTTTTATATTTTTTTATTTAAGTTACTATCAATATTATATATCACATTTCATACATTAGGTATTTGCCAACATATATGAACAATATTTATTCTAGATTATGATTTATTCGTAAAAATATTATGAAATCAAAAAAACGTTCCTCCCTGTCCCAATCATCCCCACAGCAGGGATGAATGGGACACTAATAGGGATGGATGGGACACAAAGATTTCCCTCCCTGTATTCATTTTTACCAAATTAAAATTTATACTTATAACCTTCTATGAAAATTATATTTGTAATATATGATTTTACAGCACGAATCGATATGTTTTGTTTTCAATAACTTCTTTTATTGCAGTTTTAACTTTTAATGCGGACTTCGGCTATCAATCTGTTCTTTTTTTCCACTTATGAGGCATTTTAGATTTGAAATGGAAGTGCAAAATGTCTTTTAAATATAGCATAACTAATAATTTTCAATCATAACTTATTAATATTAATTAAATGTATCGTAGAAACATGCGGAACGGAAATTATTGTGTTGATTGGAAAGTCATGTCGTGTTGGGAAAATCAATTCGTACCGGAAAATTCTGCCCGATAATTATTAGACATTAGATATCGGAATCAATGTCTAATAATTAAATGATTGAATTTTCCGGTATGAATTGATTTTCCCAACACGACCCGACTTTCCGATTGACCCAATATGTTAGGGGTGGGGATTTATTTGTGCAACATTTCAAAATTCAATATAATTTCCCCTATTTGATCAATACACATATACTATTTTTATCAATTTTATCTATTTTGATTAAGTTTTAGTACCAATTTTTTGATAATCCATTAATAATTATTACAATACAATAAGTAACACTCAGAAATTTTAAACAATAACAACTCATATAATACTATTTAATACTATTAATTGACGTAAATTATTGATTTATCATCCTATATAATACTATGTAATTAATAAATAAAATTTTCAACATCTCTAGGGAGGAGTGAGAATGTCCCATTCATCTCCATTTGAAATGTCTCAATCATCCCCATGATGCATAATATCCCTTCTCAGCCATTTTACCTCAAAAATTATTTTGTCACAATGGTTACTATTCATTCATTTTAATTATTGATATTGAACCTTAAAATAAATAACTACAACATAGCTTAATTTTTTATATTGTATAAGATATTTCACATCTTCAAATGTAAAAGAAAAAACTTACTTTTAAGCAGAGATTTCAGAAAATGCAACTTTGAAGGAAAATGAGAACAGCAATGTGGTCCTACTTTTAGTTCTGAAGCACACTGTGGTAGAGGTATATCGGGTTAGGAAGCAATTTAAAATAAATGTTTATTCCCTGAAATATTGAGAATGTCCCATCCATCCCTTGTCCCATACATCCCCTAGCTCCCCTACATAAACAATTAATTATATATTTAATTTCGAAACAGATTATTTTATTTAACTACATATACTCACCAAACACGCAGAAAACCCAATTATCGGCTACATAGATTGTAACATTGCATTAATATAAAGCATGCAAGTGCTATTCGGCGATAAAAATTAGCGAAGAACACATTTGTGTTATTCGTAGTAAAAGCAAAAAAAGATTGTTTCGATTTCATATGCATACGAGATTCTGTCGGACATATATAATAAAGAAAGTTTTTGGAAAAAAAATTATTCACTAAATGATAAAAAGGCATTTAATTTCCAACGAGACATTCTAATGATCAGTGTCGGGAGAATCATCTATCTCGAAAAGAGTTGAAATGAATCAAAGAATAGATGTTAAAATATAGAATAGAGCATAACAAAATGCATGTACATAGATAAATTTCGGTAGATTTTCGTTGTTCCTCCTTGTCACTACACTGCAAATAGGGGCGTCTTAAATTCAGACACTTATGTGACTTAAAAAGTAATTCAGACACTTAAGTGTCTGAATATGAAATTTCAGGCATCACAGATGTCTGAATTTAAGACACATAAGTGTCTTACAAGGATCATGGTATAAATGAACTGAAAAAAATGTCTGAATAATGATGACACGTCTGAAATTAAGACATTTAGAAATTCAGTCACTTTAGTATCTTAGTGTAATGCGGTGACTATATATACAATTTTATTGCAATATATACTATGCCAGCATAATCAGAAAAACTTTTTTAGTGGAGGAAATGTTGTGAATATAAACATGAAATAAGCTAACTAAGGTTTTTTTCAGAATCCTTGTACAAGACAATTTTTATTGTCTTATGCACAATAAAAATTCCTAAAACAAATAGAAAAATTTTATGCTAAAGAAATATTAAGTATTCAAAAATTAGTTTTTAACATTTCTCAAAATAAAGAGCTGAAACAAATATTTTTTTCAGTCCTGTACAATAAAAATTCCTAAAATCAATAGAAAAATTTTACAATTAAGAAATATTAAATATTCAAAAATCAGTTTTTAATATTTTTCAAAATAAATAACTGAAACAACTTTTTTTTTCTGGCAGGCTGCTCTGCCCCCTGAACTCTCCATTTAAGACAAATTAGAAAATAATTACAAAGAAAACAGAATTTAAAATTGTTTTTTACGAGAAGTTCAGGAAGGGACGGGGGGGGGGGTGATGAATATTTCCCCTTTTTCTGTTAGTATTTTATTATTCTATAGTCATTTGGAAACTGAAATTACTTTTTCAAAATTCAGAGATAATTAGAAATAATAGATTTTAAGTCATATAATCGTATCAATCTTAAAAGTTTTTAAATCAGATATAAAGAAAATTTACCCCCCCCCCCACCACCACCACATACAAATACGCACGGTGTTGAATTCAGGGGGGGGGGCATTCCCTCCCGGAGCATTGAGATGTCCCCTCACGGAAGATGACCACTGTGTTTTCAGTGATCAAAAAGTACAATTTCCCCTCCCCGGAACTCTATAATGTCCCCCCAGGAGCTACAGAAATCCCTCCCGGAGAAAAGTGCCTGAATTCAACACTGTACGCACACGAAAAACATTCATACCAAAGTTCCATCAAGGTTTGTCAAAGTTTCGAAAGCAAAGCTGCGTGCGCGTGCGCACGTTTTCTCCTACACCGGAAAGGAAAGTCACAGAGGAAAGTAATGGTATAGTTGGGCGGGAATTCTAGTTTCGTTTCGGCTTGTTCTTGTGTTGATTTTATTCCAAGAATACAACATGTCGGATAACAAATTAAAAGGTATTTATATTTTTTATTATTTTTGTAATAAAAATGTGTGTCCATAACATACAAAACTGATAATATTCTAACTTCATAACTGAAATCATGGCAGTAGCCATTATGTTGTGCCGACCGTTAAGAGGAACATTTTCCTTTTGTTTTTCTGACACTGTATTGGAATATATCGATTACCCATATCTTAGTTTGCGACGTTTTTTTATGTGAAGTATCAGTTATTTTGTGATTTTATGTGCTAAATATTTAAACTAGTTTTTAATCAGTAATTTGCGCTACATTTTAAACATTTTGAGGTTTTAAAAAAGAATATTTATTCAATTATGTATTTATGTGTTCATACCGGGTGTCCTAAAAAGGACTGACTGATTTTAAAATTACTTGCAAACGGTGACAGATATTTAAAGAATTCTTGCAGGAGGGTTATGCATGAGGTCAACAGTTCTTTTTACAGTGAGTTTCGATTTTAGTTCGAATTACAAACAATAGATGGCGCTGCGATCAATATACGCTAAATTCAGGTTCGATTTTTGGTCCTTCGGGACCCACTCAGTACATTTTAACTGCAAAAAGAACTTTTGACCTTATGTATCACACTCCTGCAAGAATTTTTTAAATATCTGTCACCGTTTGCAAGTTATTGAATTTTAAAATCAGTCAGTCCTTTTTAGGACACCCGGTATATGTATTCTAGAGCATTGAATTCCTTTTGATAAAATAGGAAGAGGGGACTAAAATTATAACGTGTTCTGGGACTCTGCTTATATCTTGATTAAGTAATGATTCTAAAGTTTATACATTATAAAATATTCATTGCAAGATATTTTAATATAATGAATATAATAAAGGATTAGTGTATATTTTAAAATAGTTATGGCAGTACTAATAGTTATAATAATTATAAATATAATTTACATAATAAGAAGAAAAAATATTAATGTATTTGAAAACTTTGATTTATCTTTAAAGATACCTTTCATTCGATTTAGACTTAGTTAAAATTTCGTTACGTTTTTGTTAATTGAAATGTATTACATGTAAAATGATGTTTGCATAATATACTTAATTGTAGTATTAGAAATTATTTAGTGGACTAGGCCTGTCGATTTGATTAAAGAACGATGGGGAAACCACTATTTTTTGAAAAAAAAAAAAAAAACGAGCTGCGTCGTCTACGTCCTGGGTAGTTTGGAAAAGGCGACAACATTTATTTAAAATTTAAATGAATAATTCATAGTTATTATTAAAATTTATAGTTAACCACTTAAAATTATTTTGCATTAAAATATTGAAAAGATTTCATTTCTGTAATATTTATGTTACTCATCATTATACATTGCAGATTTTCTAATTGGGGTACATTAAATACAGGTAAATGGTAAATTATTTAAGCATGTTTTATTACTATGAGTGAAATAGTTATTTTTTTGTAGTGCATTTAGAAAATGTGTGGTTTATTTATATTTTGAGGTTATGTTTGTATCTTTTAGTATTATTTGCATTTATCACAACTTACAGTTAAAATGAGATTTTTTTAATAAGTATAATTATAAGTTGTAAGTAATCTTAGCATAAGATTTGTGTTTTTAAGTATTATTTACATTTATCACACTTTTTAGTTGAAATGTTTTACAAAATTATAATTATTAGTGCTGTAATGAATAATGATTTGGTCGAACACTGTGTTTTTGATTAAAACTTGGATACTCAAACTTGGTATGGAATTTTCTTAAAGTTGATTTTTTAAAATTTGTTTTGAACTTTTGTGCTGATTATCAATATTCTGTACTTGTATAGTATAATGAGGTTAAAGAAAAAAGATGTATCTATCGAAATATGTATTTATATCTATATGTATTTTAGGACACTGAATATTTCTTTATTTGTTATAGCATGTGATTGTCAATGTAGGGAAGTGCGGTGGTAAATTTATACGATACTTTGGCCATGAGGCCCATTTTCTATACTGTCACCAAAACATTTTCGTTGTCTTAGAATACGTATATGAATTATAAATTAAATACATATTTAGATATTAATTTTTTGTTTTTAATCATTTCTTAATCTAAAACAGGGTGGCGAGTGGTCAGGGAAAAACTCAGTCAAAAAAGGTGTTAAATACCAGTATTTTGTTTAAGAGAAATTCGGCTTCTTTAATCCCTTTATACTATTTCAAGTATTTTCAAGAAGAAAATACTGGTAGTTTCTACTTTTTTTGACCGTGTTTTTCCCTGACCACTCGCCACCCTGTAAAAGTATAATATATTGATTGTAATCAGTATAAGATGGAAACAAATTTAAAATATCAGCTTTATGAAAATTTCATGCTAAATTTGAGCGCCTGTAAAACAAAATCAAAAGCGTAAAAAAAGGTCAAAAATGGCTGCCTATTACCCCGGTAAAAAAATGACGGCAATTCAGACGTTTTAAGTGTCTGAAATTCAGTCGCAAAAAGTGTCTGAAAAAATTCAGACATTTTAAAATGTCTGAAAATTGAACACTCCGTTTCAGACACTTAAGTGACTGAATTTCAGACATTTTTATTTGCAGTGTAGTGACGCCAGTTACGGTGTCATTACAAATTTTTCTGTAGCTGTCCTATCTTGTATGTTTTTCTATGTTCCACTATGCCTTTATGATAGAGGGGTTACACCGTTAACAATAGGATACAGGATAGACGTAATTAACACGTTCACGCCGGCGCGGTGGGTCACACTCGACTGTCTCGGAGCGCCCAAGTCTCCGGCTTTTTGGATACCAGTATTTCAATACAGAAAATGTTTTTTTATTTAATTAGAACATTTGGGCGATTTAAAGGAACAACATTTTCTCTAAAATAATAGTAGTTAGCAAAAGGCCGGAGACTTGAGAACTCTGAGACAGTCGAGTGTGACCCACCGCGCCGGCGTGAACGTGTTAAGCTAACAGTTCTGATCGTGTTCCGTGGCGCCATTCAATTGCGGGAATGGGCCTAAATTTTGCAGGATAATTAAACAAGACCAGGGACGAGTGATTCCGCAAAGGAAGTTCCAAAAGATGTCCCTAGGGGTAATAAGTGGCACTAATAAGTGACAAAAATGCTTTCTCACAATCCTTCGTCCGTCGCATTGTTTAATAATCCTTCAAATTTGTCTCTATTCTCGCAATTAGATTGCGATACAGAACACTCTGAGTATTGTCACTTTAACTATGGCTACATTGTACATTATTCAATTAATACTGAGACGACAACAAATAAAATTTTTAAATGATCGAATAAAAAATATATGTGGATAAATTGATAAGAAAAAGTATTTTTACCTAGTCGAAACTTCAGAAGTTCGTTATAATTTGAGCTGACACTCTCCAGTGAGACAGCAACAACAACAGAACATTTGTAATTTGATTTTTGTTTACTACAAAAACATTCTTTAAGGCATAGCAGCCAAGTCTCCGGCTTTTTGGATGCCAGTATTTTAATACAGAAATAGTTGTTTTATTTAATTGAAACATTTGGGCCATTTAAAATAATCATATTTTTTCTAAGATAATAGTGGTGTGTAAAAAGTCGCAGAGTTGGCAACCCTGTTTAAGGTCATTTAGCCTAGACGCTTTTGTTAAATTTATGGTATATTCCTCATGTTATTAGATCTACCCTATTTATACTAATTTTATAAAGAAATAACTTTTAATTGCATGATTTTTTATAGGGGAGTAATCTCTGGAACTACCAAACTAGTCTGAAAATTAGCGTTGGGAAAAAGCTGGTGACCAACTCTGCTCCAATATAAGCTATATTTTATGTCGACAGGACACCCCCCCCCTCATTACAAGTCCAGTTATTCCCCCACATCAAAAACTTGCAGCTTTCAATACTCTTATTTTCCGTGCACATAAAATTTGTTCAAATTCTGAGTTACTTAATAATGAAATTAACTATAAAAAAGCAATTGCCATCGATCGGGGATTTAGTTTGAATATAACTAACCGTAGTTTATCATTAACCGTAGTAGATAATCACTGATTCTGTTCCAGCAAATAAAGAATTTAAAAATTTTATTGCCTTACCTTATTTTACTAAAATCAGTACACAAATTTCTCGTGTTCTCAATAGGTTTAGTTTTAAAGTTATTTTCTCCCCAACCAATAAAATTTCTTTCTCCAGTCTTAACCACTTGGGGACGAGCGATACGTATACGTGCCGCATGAAGCGCTCAGAATCCTTGATTTTCCTCACCAGTAAAATTTTACAGTAAAATTTGCCTTATTTAATCAGCGCATTTTCTCGATTCAATGAGACACAAATTTCTGTTTTTAAAAAACAATGACAAAAGATTAAAAATTTCGTAAAAGGCTCCCGTCCCGAAGGGGTTAAAGAGTTGACGACCAATATTGGCGGGTGGGTCAACCGCCGCGGCAAGCGGCCCCTCTTCGTCCGCAGCCCTTTATTCTTCTACTCTAGTCCAACTCTTTTGCGGAAATAAGATTCGTAGGTCTCCAGCCACGTCCCGAGTAATAGGCTCTCTAGCAAAAGCAACGTTGAAAAACAAAATTGAAAATTGAAACCGGACAAATTTAAAAGGGAAATTACTCAAAGACACCGAAAAGCGGGAAGGGAGGGCTCAAGGCGATGATGATACGGAACGACTCCTGTTACTTCGAGCCTATTATTACTCTCGGACGGCGGTTGAGACGGCCGTGCGAGCGACGCCGTGGCGAGCGGCCCATCCTCGTCCGCAGCCCTTTATTCTTCTACTCTAGTCCGACTCTTTTGCGGAAGCAAGTTTTGTAGGTCCTCAGCCACGTCTCGAGTGAAAGACACTCACCACCTGTAGCATTTACAGAATTTTGTGAGTGCGGCCTTTCTTACATTGGACAGACGAAGCGTTCACTTAGAAATAAGCTGAAAGAACACCAGAATTGCGTTAAAAAGCAGGAATTTGAGAAATCTACAATAGTGAAACATTGTTGGAATTCCAACCACCAGTTTAATTATCCAGAGGCAAAAATTATTCAAAAATGTAACTCAGTTTTGGATCTATACTTTTACGAAGCTCACTATATCCATATATATACTTCCTCCTTAGTGAATGATATGACCAGCACCCCTTTTCTTTCGCCAGTGTGGAGGGATGACGCAGTGACTCTTATCCAGTTGATTCTGGTATATTACATCATTTCATTAAGATATATAAACTATTGTTTTCGCCTTTTCAATCAGTCCATAAGCCAGTACTCGGGGCTATAACCGAGGGGTTCCACGAACCCCTTTTAATTCTTTGTCTTTCTTTTTTTCTTCTCTCTTATTAAGGAAGGAGATCGAGGAATCCTCGAAACGAATGTATGGGATTTTGTGTCGTGTTTGTACTTTATTTGCGCGTAAAATCGTTGTTACAGATTTTAGCTTTTTTATTAAAACTCGATTCGCAGATTAAAATGCATTTGGCTTGCTAAGTCATATCTTTGTGGAAACCACATGCAGACCCGATTTCAGTGGTTGATTGGTAGATTTATAGTTGTGTTTTCTTACACCCAAATGTATGAAAACATGGATGTCAGGGAACAGGAAAACACAATTGTAAACCTATCAGTCAGCCACTAATATCGGGTTTGCAGGTGTTTTCCACAAAGATATGACTTGGCAGACCAGTTGCATTTGGATATCCGAATCGAGTTTTAATTAATCCTGTAATTTTAGCCTTGAACTCGATGAGTCGTTATAAATCCTTCTGTAGTTTCCGAAATTTGGCAGGCAGACAGACACTTTTAGGGCCTCCTGCTTTATAATGCATATGATATGATAAAAGCAGAAGTCGCCACAGTTAAATATTAACTCATTTGTTCCTGGATTTTTATTTTCTCAAATTTGTTGGTAAAATCCTTTAAAATTTTCCAAAATTAACTGAAAAAATACTAAAAATATAACACCAAATTTTTTTTCTGTTTATTTCATGAAATGTAAACCTACTAAATATTGGAAAAAGTATAATATTTGTAATAGTTTAATATGCATAATTATATGTTTTGCCTGAATTTATATAAAATAAGCTTTTAAATTGTATATTATACATTATAATTAGTATTTTTATGAGCTACTAAAAAATATATTTATTCCTTTACAGAAGCTAATAACATTATAAGTATTATTAATAATAAACTAAGAATAATCATATTTGAAGCTTAATAACAATTTGTTTCATAATCATTTGGAAAAGAACTTTACATAAATATCTGTCCCGTAATTGGCTGATAAAAATTAGGACCCATTCGTGCCTAGTGCCCTATATTTTGTACGTTGCCAAAATGCATAAAAATAGGCTTGAACATATAATTTCACAATTTAAAAAATACGTATTTCAAAGAAGTCTACAAGCTAAGATTACGACTTATTCATTTGGATTCTTGGTAGAAAAAACACAAATAAACTTACTTTTTGCATTTCGCCATCTTGAAATATGAAAAATCTATGAACTCCGAAAAAAGTTTTCATTTAAGCAAAAAAATATCCATCTTATGCTGTCCCCTTTCGGTAACAGATAAAGACATTTATAGAGCATTATTTCATGAAATTTTGACGTTATAAAAAAGAAGACAATTTTACAAATTTATTAAAATTCAAAACGTCCCAAAAATGGGACACTGGGTATAAATGAGTTAAGAACAAACTTGACAAGATACACTTAGAAGAACGATTTGTAGTTTCAACTATCCTCTATATTTTTAAAAATTGTACTACTTTTGTTCAATTTCTACATATTTATTGAAATGGAATGTAACAGTAATTTAAGGAATTTATATTCAAGCTATTCAAGTTAGCCTTTAGTGTGTTTGTTTGTTGTATTTCATAAATTGCATTATTGCACAGCTGTGTTAAAGTTAAACTTGTCTTGCGTCATTTTTTTTTACATTGCTTTCTTCATTGTAGAACGTAGAAATCTTCAGTTTTATTGGTGGCTTCATTGGAATATGGCTGGGAATCTCCCTTCTTACTTTCGTCGATTTCATAGAAACAGTGACGGATGTCATAACGTTTGCTGTGGTGAAATGGAAAAAGATGTACGTCGCACACGAAAGAAAGAAACGCACACGTCTCATATTTTTTTACTGACTTTGAGAGATTTAACTTGCTCTTTACATCCCTTTCAAAATACATTTATGACATGATGTTATCCGGAATAATCCTTATGATATGATGTTATATGTCGGAAATTTCCTTAATAATTTTTTGTAAGGAATCTTAAATAAATATTTTGTGTTTGTGCAATTTTGTAGTTTAAAACCTTTTTATCACTACATCCCAGAAAAAAAATTTCTTGAATTCACCGAAATATTCCTGTCTGCAATGCTACTGGTATAAATACGAATATAGAAGAAATTTCCTTTCTTTTTTCCGTTCTAGGCCAGAAAATTCCGTAATCTAAAAAAAGTTTTTTTAACAAGTAAAAATTAAGTTTAAAAAATCAAAAAACCCGACTGCGTAAAAAGCGAACTAATTAATTATTTCTCATCAATGTGAAACTTTTTTTTATATCACTTACCTATTTTTTTTTATTTACTTATATTGATGACTTTTAAGTTGTGTTTAATTCTTAGTTCCTATCTATAAAGACTGTTTTGAAGAGGCCTATAGATGTATATGATGGTTAGAGTTGCTGTAAAGCCGGAGATCCTACCTACACAACTTCCAGGTTGTGTAATATTTAAACGGAGCTTCTGACTGTAAAATAGTCAGTGAAACATCGTCTTCATTTTGAAAGACCTATCCAAGGATTTGCCAGTCAATAGTGTGCGTAAAAAATATCGTATCTACCGCCATTTTGTCTTTTACGACCGCCATTTTGAATTTAAAAAACAAAACCTAGCCTATAACCATCGGACGGTTAAGAGGAATCGATAGAGACCTCATTCATGAAAATCCATCCGGCCGTTGTGATGTTTCGAGGGTATAAAGAAATCCACAAACCCAGATACGCGTGAAACACATAAACCTTTTCGACCGTCGGGTAAAAAATACGCCTCTCTTTGTTCCGTGGATCCACTTAGTTGTGAAACTGAGACCGCACGTTTCGATTCGAGCATCGTAAACACTCGACCAGCGAGCACTTCGGCGATAGAGAGTTTAAAAGTCCTTCCGGCCAGTGCCGGGAGGAAGAGGTAGCTTTCATATTCCTTATTTTTAAAAAGCCAGGTTATATTATTAAAATACACGAAGCTCAAATTAGTGAAAGCCGTTTATAGAAGATTCAATACTAGTTTTTGTCAATACTAAATATGAATGAGAATTTCTCGAAATTAGTCTGCTTTATCCAAGCTCTGGTTTTATTTAAAGTGATTTATATTTGGTCGCCAAATTCGGCGATATCTTGAAGTGCCCGCCATTTTAAAACAACATGGTGGGTGAAACTAACCAATGAACTTGGTCGAGACCTTAGTAATTCCTGTGTACATGCTCACTCACATCGAAATCGCTTGATATACACGAGTGCTGTTGCAGGCAAAAAATCAGATTTTTCAAAATGTCACCCACATTAGAAATTCAAACTGCTATATTTCAGCCATTTCATAAGATAAAGACAAACCAAAAACTTCTCCAGAATCCTAGTATCACGGTTAAAAACTTAAGAAAGAAATTCTTTTTCAATTTCTAATTTTGTTATACCTCATTTTAAGTTTGATTTAAAAAAAAATTAAATGGCCCCATTTTAAAAGAAAATGGCGGATTAAGTTGGCCAACGAACTTGGTTCTGACATTACTATATACTATGCACATGTTTTATTAAATCTAAATCGGTTAATTAATACGAGTGTTATAGCATGAAAAAATGTCGGCCACACTAGAAATTCAAAGTGATATAACTCAGCCACTTTTTAAGATATAGACGAAACAAAAAATGCTCAGAAATCTCTATATCAAGGTCAAACACATAAGAGAAAAATAATTTTCAATTTCTAATTTTTTAATACCTTATTTTAAATTATTATTTTTTTTTAATTGCCACCATTTTGAAACGGAATGGCGAAGAAGTTGGCCAACGAACTCGGTCGAGACATTGGTATGTACTATGTACACACCAAGTTACATTGAAATCGGTTCATAAATACGCATGTTATCGCGGGATAAAAATAAGATGGTTTCAAAATGTCGTCCAGCCTAGAAATTCAATGTGCTAAAACTCAGCCATTTCTTTAAGATATAGATGAAACAAAAATGCTCCGGAATCTTTGTAGCAAGGTCAACACATAAGAAAAAAACCTTTTTCAATTTCTATATTTTTGTATTTTATTTTAGAATTTAATTGTTTTTCAATTTTAAATGGCTGCTCTTTTAAAACGATGTGGCGGATGAAGTTGGCCAACGAACTCGGTCAGAGACGTTGGTATATACTATGTATACACCAAGTTACATCCAAATCGGTACATAAATACTCGTGTTGTCGCTCGACAACTATCAGATCATTTCAAAATGTCAGCTACACTAGAAATTCAAAGTGCCATAACTCAGCCATTTTTTACGATCAGAACGAAACAAAACATTCTTCTGAATCTTTGTGTTAAGGTCAATTGTGTTACGGTCAAATAAGGAAAAGGTCTCTTAAGAAAAAAATATTTTTCCGTTTTTAATTTTAGGTAGCTTTCATTACAAAAAGCTGCCTATTGCAGCCGTTCGGAGGAAAGCAATTTCAAAAAATTTTGGTATATTTTCATCGATCATGACCCCCAGACCCCGAAACAACCCTCCGTTCAAAACTGATATATATATATATATATATATATATATATATATATATATATATATATATATATATAATATCCATATATATATATATATATATATATATATATATGTATATATATATATATATATATATATATATCTGACCTATGTCACACTGTAACTCTCGTATTTATGAACCGATTTGGATGTAATTCGGTGTGTACATAGTACACACCAATGTCTCGACCGAGTTCGTTGGCCAGCTTCATCCGCCATTTTGTTTCAAAATGGCGGCCATTTAAATTTTTAAGAAAAATTTAAATTTGAAATGTGGTACCAAAAAATTGAAAATTGAAAAAATATTTTTTTCTTATGTGTTTGACCTTGATAAAAAGATTCGGGAGCAGTTTTTGTTTCGTCTATATCTTAAAAAATGGCTGAGTTATAGCATTTTGAATTTCTAGCATGGCTGACATTTTGAAGTGTCCTGATTTTTGTCACGTGATAACAGATGTATTTATGAACCGATTTGGATGTAATTCGGTGTGTACATAGTACACACCAATGTCTCGACCGAGTTCGTTGGCCAGCTTCATCCGCCATCTTGTTTCAAAATGGCGGCCATTTAAAAAAAATTAAAAAAATTTAAAATTTAAAATGAGATACCAAAAAATTGGAAAATGAAAAAGATTTTCTTCGTATGTGTTTCACCTTAATACAGAGATTCCGGAACAGGTTTTGTTTCGTCTATATCTAAAAAAATGGCTGAGTTATAGCATTTTGAATTTCTATTGTGGCTGACATTTTAAAACGACCTGATTTTTGCCACGCGATAACAGGCGTATTTATGAACCGATTTGGATGTAACTTGATCTGTACATATTACATACCAATGTCTCGACCGAGTTCGTTGGCCAGCTTCATTCGCCATCTTGTTTCAAAAGGGTTGCCATTTAAAAAAAAGCAATTTAAAATTTAAAATAAGGTATTAAAAAATTGGAAAATGAAAGAAAAAAAAATTTGTGTGTTTGGCCTTGACACAAAGATTCTGGAGCAGTTTTTGTTTCTGAAAATTTGTTCTTTTGTTTAGATCTTAAAAAATATTAACTTATAGCACTTTAAATTTCTAGCATGGCTAACACTTTGAAACGATCTTGTATTTGTCACGCGATAACACACGTATTCGCCTATTTCGATGGAAGAAGGCATGTGGATAGTATACATCAATATCTCAACCAAGTTCGCTGGCCAGCTTCATCAGCCATCTTGTTTCAAAATGGCGGCCATTAAATTAAAAAAAAAATTATATTTAAAGTGAGATGCAAAAAAATTAGAAATTGAAAAAGGCTTCTTTCTTAAGTATTTGACCTTGATATAAGCATTCACGAGAATTTTTTGTTTGTCTTTATCTTAAAAAATGGCTCAGATATAGCAGTTTCAATTTCTAATGTGGGTGACATTTTAAAAAACTTATTTTTTGCCTGCGACAGCACTCGTATATATTAACCGATTCCGATGTGAGTGAGCATGTGCACAGCCATTACTAAGGTCTCGACCAAGTTCACTGATTAGCCTCATCCACCATGTTGTCTTAAAATGGCAGGAACTTTAAGAAATCGCCGAATTTGGCAGCCAAATATAAGTTAGTTTAAATAAAAGCAGCTTGGATAAAGCTGACTAATTTCGCGAAATTCTCATTCATAATGATTTAGTATTGATAAAAATTAATATTGAATCTCCTATATTCGGTTTCCACTTAATTGAGCTTCGTGTGTTTGAATAATATAAGTTGGCTTTTTTAAAATAAGGAAAATGAAAGCTACCTCTTCCTCCCGGCACTGGCCGGAAGGACTTTTTAAATTAAAAAAAAATTAAGATTAAAATATAAAATATGGCGGATAAAAATCCGCCATTTTGAAACAACATGGCGGATGAAGTTGGCCAACGAACTCGGTCGAGACATTGGTATGTACTATGCATGCAACTAATTTCATCCAAATCGGTTTATAAATACGAGAATTATCGCATGACAAACATCAGATATACATATATATATATATAAATAAAAACATACATTTATTTTACTTAAATAGGTGTCACAAATATAAAAATTAAAATATTTTGACATGTGTCGGTTTAATAGTAAAAACCGTAATCATAACACACACATAATCAATAGAAATGAATGACACTGGGTACCAAAAAATAATCTAAAAACCAAAAAACATAAAAATGCAAAACATTGCGCCCTCTATGATCTCAAATAGCCTACGCTACCGCGGCTCCCTCTTTCAGACTCCCTTTTTAAGTATTTATTAAGGAATTCCAACCATAAAATTGGAATATCAACGGATAAAGGATCATTACACACAGTATCCCTCCTAGAATATATCTCAATAGATTCCCGGATGATTGACTTGCGGTATAAACTCGAAACAAACAATAATCTACTGTTTCTGAAACAAATATTAACCCCCCTCTTTAAAAATAGCCTTGATAACGCAGTCTTATCCCTACCAAATTTTATATCAGATTCATGCTCTTTCCTCCTAATCCCAAACTTTCTACCTGCCATACCAATATAATAATTAATATCCCCCCCTCATTCTCATATGGAATTTCATACACCCCTGCGAGATCATCCTGTGCAACCGGATCAAAAGGTTTGTACAGAAGATGTTTCAACTTAGGAGGTGGTTTAGCAACTAATTCTAACTTAAACTTCCTTAATTTACTTTTAAGCCTCTCAAAATTACCCTTGATATATGGAAACGATAACCTTTTAAATCTATTAACCTCCCTCCTCTCGCACACCTTATCAACCAAAGTAGTTAGTTGCTAAACCACCTCCTAAGTTGAAACATCTTCTGTACAAACCTTTTGATCCGGTT
Organism: Maratus speciosus; assembly: GCA_963932465.1. Taxonomy (NCBI): domain Eukaryota; kingdom Metazoa; phylum Arthropoda; class Arachnida; order Araneae; family Salticidae; genus Maratus; species Maratus speciosus. Next base: position 121,191,954 of record OZ010793.1, on the reverse strand, counting down.
GCACAGGATGATCTCGCAGGGGTGTATGAAATTCCATATGAGAATGAGGGGGGGGGGGGATATTAATTACTATATTGGTATGGCAGGTAGAAAGTTTGGGATTAGGAGGAAAGAGCATGAATCTGATATAAAATTTGGTAAGGATAAGACTGCGTTATCAAGGCTATTTTTAAAGAGGGGGGTTAATATTTGTTTCAGAGACAGTAGATTATTGTTTGTTTCGAGTTTATACCGCAAGTCAATCATCCGGGAATCTATTGAGATATATTCTAGGAGGGATACTGTGTGTAATGATCCTTTATCCGTTGATATTCCAATTTTATGGTTGGAATTCCTTAATAAATACTTAAAAAGGGAGTCTGATAGAGGGAGCCGCGGTAGCGTAGGCTATTTGAGATCATAGAGGGCGCAGTGTTTTGCATTTTTATGTTTTTTGGTTTTTAGATTATTTTTTGGTACCCAGTGTCATTCATTTCTATTGATTATGTGTGTGTTATGATTACGGTTTTTACTATTAAACCGAAACATGTCAACATATTTTAATTTTTATATTTGTGACACCTATTTAAGTAAAATAAATGTATCTTTTTATTTATATGATATGAAAAGGTGAAGTAAATTTTGTTTGAGTTTTTACGAAAACTTACAACGGTTTTTGACATATATATATATATATATATATGAGTCACATTTGAACGGGGGGTGGTTTTCGAGTCTGCAAGTCATGATCGGTGAAAATATACCAAAATTTCCCGGAAGTGCTTTCCTCCGGACGGGTGTAATAGCTAGCTTTTTACTTTTTGTAATGAAAGCTACCTAAAATGAAAATACAGTTTTTCTACAAATGAGGAATTAGTAACGCTTGTTAAATAGCTTGTTCAGAAAGCTCATGAATTTAAACTTAATAGGAGGGACTTTTCGTGGTTATGAAACATCTGTTGATGTTTTAACACTTATAGAATGATAGAGGAAACAAATTATTACATATTAGACATACGTTTAATAAGACATAACTTGTTTGTTAAATATAAAATATTAATATTATATTTAGAATTAAAATCGAGAAGAAATGTTTTCTGTTTTGAACAAAATCGATTTTTTTTTTAACTTGATTGAAATGCTATATATTTTTTAAATGTGTTCGTTTAGAATATGTTTTACACGCGAATATTTTTTAATTCTCTAAAAAGTAAATTGCAAATAAGTTTAAACGAATGAGAAAATTACTACTTTATTAGATGCGAAAGCATTATTTTCGATTGTTTATTTTTAATTAAATTAAAAATTTTAATTTAATGAATTTTCGAATTTTGATTTTAAAAGCTATGGGGCTCTGCCCCCTACCAGCCACGCTCGCCACCCCGTTCAGACACCATAAACTCTAAAAGCACGCTAATTTGATCAGCTTCAAAAAAAATTTCGTAAGAATGAATTATCATTAAACAAGTAATATAAAAAATTTGTTTTTAAAGTCAATTCCTACTTAGGTCATCAAAGAAAATTTTAATATAATCCCTTAAGCTAATATTAGTTTTTGTTGCATTAAAATATCTCAATTTGTTGATTTTCTGTAAGCAAGTAGGTTTACAATGGAAGTCTATGGGAATTTTGCGAAGTATTAGAGATATCGCCAAGTTGGCTTCACTTTTGGCGACTCATTTTGTTGCCAAATTTGGAGATCTATCGCCATGTTGGCGACAGACTTGATGGTATTTGGCGACAGAACAGGGTCCCCCTATGGTAACCCCCCTTATAGATATGAAGATGCATTAAATGCTGTTTTATAACTAATGACCGCCATTTTGTCTCCCATGTAAAACTAAAATTAATTAATTAAAATTTTATTAATGAATTATTATTTGAAAAAACTGTATTAACAACATCAATTGTCATCCAGTACAAGTTTAAAAAAAAGATTTGAGCTTGATAGGATGAATAATAAGTATTTTATTAACGATTGAAAATTTGAACAAGATATATATAGGGAGAGTGTGAACTAATAGTAAGAATTGAAAAATAGTGGCTATCTCCTGTTAACCGATTGTTTTCATCTTTGATTAAATCAGATCAGTGAAACATTTTAAAATAAGCTAATAAAAAATAATTTAAGTAAACAGAGTCTTTGTCTCCTGGTATTTTTTAACAACGCTATAAGAAATTCTTTTAAAATAAGACATTTTAAATGTATCGTTTTAAATCCGACGTAATTTTCACTAAAGTTTTCTTTCTCTTTTTAATATTTACGTGAAAATACTTTTGTTGTTAGAAAGAAAATATTATTTGTGTTGTCTTAGAATCCTCAACACAAGAGCAATGTGGCTCTTGTAGGCCCTTCAATAACAACTGCGTTGGTGTCATATGTTCAAAATATCTCAATAGGTTGATTTTCTGTAAGCAAGTAAACCCTGTTCGTTTACAATGGAAGTCTATGGGAATTTGGCGAAATATAACCAATCAGTTGCGTTTCATTCTCGCGTTGCCATTAAATGATTAACAAATAACCGCGATTTCCGTGCCACATACGATACCTTAATATATATATAGATTAGTTTTAAAAGATTATCCTAAAATAATAAATAAATGTCTCGTGCAAGTATATTTTAAAATTTAAACTGTTTGGAATATTATGGTTTGGCAATTTTAAATATGTCGTAATTTCCTTCATTTATATCTTTTATCCCATATTAATGAATTTATTATTTTACAATTTTCTTTATCTTTTAAAATTCACGTTTAAATATGTGTAAATATAGCTTTTATGACGTAATTATCAATATTTTTCTGCTTTTAATACGTAATCATTTAATTCTCACTTGGAAGTTTTTTTCTGTTTACCGCGTGTAAATAAATTTTTAATTTGAAGGAAATATTATTCTTTGCGCTGTTTTTAAATTTGGAAACAATTTAAAATAATACCCTTTTCTAAAAGTTGTAAAAAATATCTCTCAAAATGCTGAAAATTTTAATTCAAAATAGAAATAAAACCTCAAAAAATGAGTCAAATCAAAAAAATAAATGCATTCTGCACACCGGGAACTTCTAATGTATAAAATGATCTAAAAGTGATTAAATTCCTATGTATAGTTTTTGCTCCTATAAAACTTTTTTAATGGAACGATTTTGAACCACTTTAACATTAAATGTCTCTTAAAATAAGTCTTCGATTTGAAAACTGTCTATATCAGCGTGTTTATCAAACATTTCTCTATAATACCAACGTTTTTAATAATTCGGTATGCAACATTTTTCTTAATATTAACGAAAAAATGCCTCCGGTCACAAAAAATTCAAAATTCGACGGCGGCGGCGGTGACAGCGTTAGTTACTTTTTTTTTAGAACAGAGAGATAAATTCGAACTTTGATATTAATGCAGCTAAGACGCATGCGTGGAGGAATAAACGGAATTTACTCTCTATTTCAGATTTCCGGGAAGAATTAACGCTAAAAGCATGTTTTCTAGGATGACAGAAATTATTTGTTTAAAAATGACACATAATTTAGTGCACATTGACGAATTTTTTAACAATGCACTGTATAGAGGGTGTCTGGTCTCAACGGTGTCCAATGGCTAATTCTAAAACCGTTAGTCATAGATATATAGTTCCGATTGCAAAGGTGTTTTAAATGAGATAAAGAAGTATTTTTAAAGCGATTTGTGTCAAGAAAAAAAATTTATTAAAAAATTAACAAATTTAAATTTTTATACGGTCCCCAGGTTCTATAAGTGATATTTAGTTAAAATAGCTTATTGCACTGACAAGTAAGATTAAAAAAGTCCCATTCCTCTGCGATTAAAACTGACTGAGTAATAGATGTTTAAAGTTAGAGTATCTTTTTTGCTGTAAAATACTGGTCAGACACAAATTTACTACAAATAAAAATAATCGTCAGATATAAAATTTAACATTAAACATTGAGAGTAAATTAACATTACAATTATATTTTGAGATTTTAGTTCATTCTGACACATTAAAACAAAATATACAATGTAGGGGAAAAATACATAATTTTAGACAATATGTATTGGCCGAGCAAAAGTTGGGAGGGCTGTGTATAAATTTTAGGGAGGATTGAGATGATTAGTAACTTACTGTGAGTATAAAGTAACGGCTAACTACAAAGACAAATCAAAAAAATTTTCAAACATTTTCATAAAGTTACAAATTTTAATAATTTTAAATTTAATATACTTTTTTATATTTTTTAATTTAACAGTATATATATATATATATTTAATTTAATCAGCAATTTGTACTTAAATAAAATTATAATTGAAATATATAATTGCTTATATAAATTATAAATTTTAATTTTTTTAATGATTTTAAATTTAATAATTTTAAAATTATTACCTCTTTATGCTCTAATAATTAAGTGTTATAATTAAGACAATAGGAAAAAAAATTTAACGGACGTGGAGTTTTAGAAGATGCATTATTTAATTAGACAAATAGAGTAGAATAGTAAAAAATATATATATAAAGACCTCTATAGATTTTTAACTTTGCGTGCAGGTGAAGCAAAAAGTGGGGAAGTAGAAATTTAAGTGGCCGATGAATTTAGATGAAGTGTTCAGAAAAGGCGGAAATCTGTTGATGTGCAAAGGATTATCACGCTGTAAAACTTGGGGGGAAAAGGTCCGTTTTCTTTATTGCTGCAATAATTACAGTAAAACCTCTTTCATCCGAAACTCTCGGTTAACCGAAATCCATTTTTATAGCTCTTTTTTTTTTTTTTTTTTTTTAGAATCACATTCCTTCTGTGCAAGCGGTCTTTTCCCGAACCACGAATTTGGGTCCCCTTTCTTAGAATTCCTTTGAATTTAACTTGAGCTCCCGTAAGATGTGGAGTGAACTAGAACACATGAAGAGGAGGGAGAACCGGAGTGTGTGAATGTGCTCTAGCAGGCGAAGAAAACGAATAAATTAGCAATTCTGAAGCTTTTGAATGTTTTTCAAAATGTTTGGCTGGGCTAGAGCAGCAGAAAGACTGGAATACTGGTGAACTAATAATATTTAAAAAAATCGTGATAGAACTGCAAAGCAAAGGCAATCAAAACTGCGACAATCAAAACTTTGTTTCAAACCCTTGTGAAATATGTAAAAGGCATTTATACTTAATTTCAAAATTAAAATTCAGGTAATTTATTCTTGTTTTTATTCTGCTGTAGCTTTATTTTTTATTAAGCACTTGTTACAATAATAAGAAAAACCTCATGTATTTGTCCTTAATCTTAAATTTGAAGCATTCTCGGTTGTCCGAAAATTTCGATTTTCCGAAAGAATGTCAGTCCCAAATACTTCGGATAATTGAGGTTCTACTGTAATAAGTAATTCATAATCTAAATTCCACCTGAAGTTGCAATTTAAAATTTTCCCTCACTGTCTCTCATACACAGAAAGTTTATAATCCTGAAAACTGCATTTCTTTATACAGCAATATTTGTTGTAGTAATGAACACTAAACAGTCGTATCACTTCCCCCTGAAATCTTCGCTCCAAATTTTGTTACATCTCCCCCCCCCCCCCCATCCTTCCCGTCCCAAGCACAGACACAAGAAAGCTCAATTTGTAAGTAGCTTGTTTGTAACATCTTAATGGGTTTATATATATATATATATATATATATATATATATATATATATATATATGTATATGTATATATATGCTTATATTTTATACATAATTTTGAATGGCTGTTCTGAATATGGCAAGGAAATTAATATGTCCCTTTTTGAAAATGATCCTCGTATCACTTTTATTTTCTTTTACAATAAGCATCAATTATTTGAATTATATGATTCTACCTTTGCGATTACTTCAATGATTTAAATAAACATAACAAAATTGTTACAATATTTTAATATTTTGTTCTAATAGAGCACAGATTTATCCATTAAAAGTCGGACATCATATAACCACCCACATTCTCTCTTTTTAATTAACTATTCCTAAGATTTTGTTCCATTTCTCGTTTTATTGTAATTATAAAAAAATAACAATAATAATTATTTTTACATTACCCCTTCTGAAAATTCCACTGTCTCCTTTCAGCAAATATTCATTAGAGCAGTTATTTTTTTTTATTTATTTTTTTATTTAAAAATTATGGAAAAAATATTGTTAAATCAAAACCTATATCAAATTATTAAATTTTAACATTTAACAATTTATATATATATATATATATATATATATATATTCTTTTTTTGCCGTACTTCTCGCTAAGCAATTTTTAAAAGCATATAAATCACTTTTGCCATTAAACACTTGCCTCTGCACTTGTCAAACACGAATACCGCCAAGATGAGTGAAACACTTTGACGCCGAAACGTCTGGCCAATCAGATTACAAATTAGCAAAATATGGTTGGGAAAAAATATGCATTTTAAACCTTAGAAAGTATTTGTATGTGCATGATTTGAGGCCGCAAGTGTTTTAGCACATCTATTGTACAAATAAAGTTGTTTACCTCATTTTCCGTGTCCAACAGCAAAAATTTTCACTTCGTTTAATATTTATTTTTTGTTTAGAAAGTAGAAATTGCATTTGGATTTGGGTCTCTAAAATATTTTTTTCAAAAGGGTCTTTATAAAGAACTAAAAAGTTGAATTTGAAAAAAGCATAATATCATCAAAATGTATAATAAGAAATCCCTGCTCATACATCGTAATGTATATGAATTCTTTTGTGCGGAACTGTATAAATAACATAAACGCAACGCACTTTCATTTGGAAAATTACATTGTGAATCTCAATGCCTTACATAAATGTTACTGATTTTGATTTTAAAATTTCTGTTTGTAGGCAACAATGTATACGAAATTTTTGGAGTGGTCCTGTAAAATAAATATAAATGGTACGTACCTAAAATCATATTAATATTACATTGTCATTGGATTTACATAATTATGCAAAATTTCATCTTGATCGGATATTTAGAAGTGAGTTCAAATTGGAATACAAATTTGAATTAGGAAGACATGCATACGAACATCGTAAGTTAAAACCTTATAAAAATAATACAACTTTTTAAAAGTAAAATCATCAAAAGAAACACACTCTTTTCCTTACAAAAAAGAAAAAAATGTCAAAATACAATTGAGGTTCAGTTTCGAAACTCGCCTTATCCGAAATTTAAAAAATCGTGTTTCTCTATCAATCTATTCTATTAGTATAACTGTACCAATGAAACACTACAATCTCCAAATTTTCAATAAATACCAATGGGCGCATTAAAATGGTTTTACGCGATTTCCCAAAATTTGATTTTCTCGATAAGGCGAGTTTTGAAACTCACTTCTTCAATTATTTTAACATATCTGAAAGTTAATTACTAAAAACTACCACTACCGTAATATTTATACGGGGCAGCACATTCAGTTAAATCGCTTTAAAAATACTTCTTTGCATTATTTAAAACCTTTTTGTAATTGGAACTATATGTCTTTGACTAACGGTTTAGGAATTAGCCATTGAACATCGTTTGGAGTGGACGCCCTTTATAATACTTTAAGCAGTTCGTGTACGACCCCTGAAAGCTTGGTCCAAGTCATCTGTTTTCCGTTACAGAAAAGTGGTTTAAGTCATAAAATTGAAAATGTCATAATTCGGTCAATTTTAGTGTTAGATGAATGGGACTTTTTTGCCGTACTTGTTAGAGAAATAGGAAAAGTTTACTAAATATCACTTAACATACAAAGACAACTTCTAATTGCTATTAGAAAATTATTTGCTGAAAAAAAATATTTTGCCCTATATTTTCGTTCCACCCTATGGTACAATAACCACTCTAGGTTGGTCGTCATATCAATCGTATAAGCTGTATATATTTAAAACTTAAAAGATTTATACTTGAAAATGTGAGTGGCTGTTTAGATAGCGCAAATTCTCTCTTTTGTAGGAAGTGGGCGAGTATAAATCGAACTCCAAAATTTATAAATTCCGAAACCGTTTTAATCATAATTTCAAATTTATATATATAGTAATAGTACACAAATCCAAGGTTTCACCGCAATTGAAAATCGAAAACCTTTAGTAACGCAAAATCTTCGAAAGGTTCTCCAAGCAGTTGCATTTTCCATGTAGAGAAAACATTGTGACTGTTTCTCTCTATTCCAAAGAGAAGTTAATTACTTTCCTTCTGTCTCTCACGCCACCGCAATGGAATTTTTGTGACCGGAGGTCTTTTTGGGTTTACATGAACACAACTTTTACATATAAAAATATGAAAACTGATAGATTTTTGCGAGTAATGTTCGATAAACATTCTGAAGTAGACAGTTTTTAAATCGAAGAACTATTTTCAGTGCTATTTAATGTTAACATGTTGTATGCCGGACACGTACGAGTACGTTTTTGTGGGTTGAGTACAGAAATTGTTACTTGTACCAGAAATTTTGTACGGACGAAAAAAGAAGGTGTAATCCAAGAGCGCTTTTTTTTCTTATTGGTTGTGACCTTGTTTTAATTTACAGTGTCATTTGTGAACGTAAATTTAGTGCACATTTTCGAAAAAATTCCCACATACAATGTGTTAAAAGTCGTTTAAAATAGTTCGTTAAAAAAGTTTTATATCACAAATTGATAATATATCACACTGATACTACAATACACAATGATCACATTGATAATATTGAAATATGATCACAAATTATGCATAGCGTAAAAAGGATTTTTACCCCAAACTGAAAAAAAAAAATCAGGGCCGAAAGGGTTAGGTATGAGTAGTGTTTCCAGTTGTTCCGTGTAAATCGGAGCTCCAAATGCTTTGGACACGAGTACTTTAAAGTAATTTCCTTCGCCTTATCTAGTTCCAGAATTAACAGCAATTAAAGAAGGCGAAACTGTAAGAAATTAGTGGTGTCCAAAGCATTTAGAGCCCTCATTTACGCGAAACACCTGGTAATACAAAGTATGAATGAAAATAAGTATTTATTAAAAAAGAGAGAAACTCGTTTAAATTGTTAAATTTCTTGAACACTACTTATCGTGCTATCCGTAATTTTTTAGGAGATTGAGATTTACTGATTTGTGACTAAGCAATTTTTATCACCAAGAAACATTACTTGGGAATCATTTTTGACTGACATTTCCTTTATGTGTCCGTTTAAGGGGTCTCAGGATTCTTAAAGCTTCAAAAGTTTCGAAATTTTAATTTTTTAGATGTCAAACTTATATATTTTCTGAAAATTTTGATATAATTTTTTCCTTGAAATTCCCATTAGAACAATGAATTTTTTTCATGAAAATTTCAAAACATATGTTTTATGTTAGTCTGTATAATCTGAACCTAAAATTTCACTTTTATTGTTCAAAAAATATTTTTTAAGTGATTATTACGGTTGAAAATTTCAAAATTTTGTATTAGCTAAATGCAACTTTGTATTAAAAATATAAAAATGCTCTAAATAGAAATTTATCTAGGTTCAGGGTAATTATTATAATCTGAAATATAATTAGGCACAAAAACTTTCATCCTAGATGCAAAATTTATTTAGTAATCCTTCACATGAGCTGTTATACCAACTTTCTGCTCGACAAATGTCTGATAGTTTGGAGCCTTCTATAAATACTAATTCTGTATCTTGCAATTTTTAAATACATAAAATGAAAAAACATGTATATTTCATCCCAATAAAAATTGTGTTTTCAAGCCACATACATGTAATGATATTAAATGTTGAAAATGGTCTTTTCTTTTCAATTTTATTAGTTCTGAGACCCCTTAAAATTGCGGTCTGTCCTTGAAACGTGAAAAGAGAATTTTGACGGGTTCTGACATAAGATCTTGTAGCGGGTTTGTGTGATTATTTCAGATGACACATTTCACTGCATGGGGTAGGGTTACCGCGGAGTCAATATTACGCTCACTTAAAAATTATTTAATTTCATAATTTAGAAATACCGACCAATCTGATACTTAGAATATGTGCTGATTAATTTGTTTTCAACATTAATCTGATTTCCCGTTAATGTTTATCTTTGACATCTAACTAAAACTAAACTAGTTTGGAGACCCCTTTAAATACTAATTCTGCATCTTGCAATTTTTAAATATATAAAATGAAAGAACATGTATCTTTCATCCCAATAACAATTGTGTTTTTAGCCACATACATGTAATGATATTAAATGTTGAAAATGGTCTTTTCTTTTCAATTTTAATAGTTCTGAGAACCCCTTAAAATTGCGGTCTGTCCTTGAAACGTGAAAAGAGAATTTTGACGGGTTCTGACATAAGATCTTGTAGGGGGTTTGTGGGATTATTTCAGGTGACACATTTCACTCGGGTAGGGCTGCCGCGGAGTCAATATTACGCACACTTAAAAATTATTTAATTTCATCATTTAGAAATACCGACTAATCTGATACTTAGAATATGTGCCGATTAATTTATTTTCAACATTAATCTGATTTCCCGTTAACGTTTATCTTTGACATCTAACTAAAAAATTGTTAGTTATTGTCGATATGATATCGTGTCTGTCTCTCCTTGCAACTACCGTTCATTTACCGAAAAATCTTGTAATAGGCTGAAATCTAGTCGATATCTCTTGCTGTTAGGGTTATTTCGGGGTACATAAATTTCTGACCAAATATCGGTCTGGAATGCTGATTTAGGATCCCCCTAATGAACTAAAATTTTAGGAGTTTTCCACAAGCTGAAATTCTCAAATTAACCGGGCACATTTGAAACAGACTAGGATCTTTGCAAATAATCATTTACACGTGATTATTATAAACAGAAAAAAACCCCTTCAAATTAGAATTAAATAATTAGGTATAAAAAGCAGTAACTTATTGAAAATTACGTCGTAAAAACGTAATTTACACGTGAATTTTAAAAGAGAAAGGATATTGTAAAATAGTAAATTCATTAACATGCGTTAGAAGTCTTCAGTAGGAGAAATTACGTCACATTTATGTCACATAGCACTTATTACGTAAAATGGACAAAAAATAATATTACAAAACAGTTTAAATTTAAGAATTGCGCGAGACATTTACTTGTTATTTTGAGATGATCTTTTCAACTATTTCAGGGCAAATAACATTTCATTTCTAATAAAATTATTTTCACGTGAATATTAAAAAGAGAAAGTAAAGTTTGGTGAAAATTACGTCAGATTTAAAATATCTTATTTAAAAGAACTTTATTTTCGCTTTGTTAAAAAATACCGGGAGACAAAGACTCAGTTTACATAATTCATTTTACATTAGCTTATTTTGAAATGTTTATCTGATTTTATTATCACAGACGAAAACTGTCATTTTATCTTTTAACAGCAACTGATTTGGCCTTAAAATTCCGCAATCAAAGATAAATGAATAGAAACCCGTTTATAGGTAGAACCCGCCACTGTTTTTTAAATTATAAATCAATCTTCCGAAATCTTTTTGAAGCCGATCAAATTAGCGTGCTTTTAGAGTCTGCGGAGTCTGAACGGGGGTTGGCGAGCATAGCTCGTAGGGGGCGGAGCCCCCTAGTAAATAAAATAAAGATAAAATAAATTATTCCCACCATGGTGGGAATAACGAAGGATCCTGAGCACATTAAGTGGCAAGTTTACCGATCGCTTGTCCCCAAGGAGTATTTTATAATTCTTTTTTTTTTTCATGAATTATTTAAATTATAAAATATTAGTGGAATGCGCGACTGCACGCTCGCATTGTTGTTTCAGTAATGACTCTTTGAAATTCGGAGTTTTTTAGAACTGTCCATTGGAAGCACCATGGTATAAAAGAAACCTACTTGTCAATTTAAAAGTTTTCAGACCCAGTTGTTTGAGAATAATCATAATTCTATCATATTTACCAATCCTTTCACGGTTTCAAATTTCTATTTTAAGGCTGCTAGTCACTCAGCCTCCAAATTCTACTGTTAAGTCTATGGGCGTTTGATGCGTTTTTACATAAAAAATATCGTCGGTACCATATCAAACAATACAATGTGAAAAAGTGGGCTACTTTTTTAAAATTCCGATTTCTTGATTGGCACCAGTTTTCTGAAATGGTAAAATTCCTCTTGTTTTCGACTTAATTATTATATCATTAAATAAGGTTAAGTAAGGCGAATTTTACTATTTCAAAAAAGTGGTGCTAATCAAGAAATCTGAATTAAAAAAAAAAGTAGCCCACTGTTTTCTCATTGGATAGTTTGACATGGTACCGACGATATGTCCTCAGGAAATTACCGTAATTTCGCGCGTATCCGACGCACCTCAGATAACTGGATTTCCTTCCAGAATTTATTTTAAATAAAATGTGACTCGCTTCTGCTTAGAACTTATTTGATTTTTTTTCAATAATTTTTCCGGTTTAAGAAAGATTTAACTAAGCCGTTGCGGATACGCGGGAATTACGGTAATATTTTTAACTTCTTTCAGTGTTCTCTTCTAAAGGGATGTTATGTTTTTTTTGTTCTCAAAATATTTCTAAAATCTATGCTTAATTTAATATTTTATGTTTTAAAAACTGACGAACAGGGGGTAAAATTTTAACACTTCATATAAAATCAAGCGTAGATTTTCGAAATATTTTGAAAACTAAGAAAAAAAGAGACATCCTTTAAAAAGAGTACACAGAAAAAGGAAGTTAAAAATATTAATTTCCAGAGGGGAAGTTTTCAATATAAAAAACCATCAAACGCCCGTAGACTTAACATTACCGACGGGAATTGTGATGCTGAATGACTACCAGCCTTAACGGTTTTATTTCTTTCATTACCTAAAAGTGAAAAAAAACCCTCTACTTTTGGACAGAGATAACTATCAATATAATTATATGAAATATATATTATATGAAATTTTAACATCGGTTTTCTAGTTTCCTTGCAATCGTGATTTTTTCACTTTCCCGCCCATTCCATCCCTTTAAATTTTAGAGTGATTTCTCTTTCTTGCAACCCTGTGAGGTAGAAGATGACGAGATAAAAGTCACGTTTGGAATAATATATCTCTCTCACTTTTTTTCAACACATGCAATTTCAATTTCAATTTTCAAAACATAAAAGCTATATCCTCATTAAATATGAATTTTATAATCGCCAGAGGAGATACCGCTGTTCGTTTTTTCTTTGTTGTCTGTTGCCACAAATGTTAACCCTTAAATGCCTGATTTTTCAAAAATCATTGTAATAGTGTTTTTCGGCTTTCATCTTTTAAATAAATCATTGGAAACATACTTTTAAAAAAATCATGTTTTCTTTTAAGTATGGTTTACGGCTAAAAAACAGTTTGTTACTAATCGGCAATACTGGTCTTTAATCGAAAAAATAATTTTCCCTGATAAAATTCTATAATATTAAACACACAAGAATTTTAGGAACTATAATAAGAAATAAATTTTACTTACTCACTGCAGAACAAAAAAGGGTATTTCGCAAGCTTCCAAACAAAACAAAAAGAACAAGTAGCAGCAACCGAAAAAATAAATCGATCTTTATTCTTAAACAGCACAAGTGTCGCCATCTACATGTAGAAAATTGATTTAATAATATTTTCAGAATGTATTTTATTGGCAACATTAGGCTTATAGCTTCAATATTATTCTAATAGTATTTCAGAAGCCTAAATTGAGTATGTTGCCGAAAAGCAATACACGGCATTTAAGGGTTAAAGTTGTGAAGTAAAGTCAAAAATAAATTTTAAGTACTTTATTGGAGTATTTTTTGCAATCAGTCCCGGTGTTTGATTCCCAAAGTATAATTTTATTAAATTAAAAATTCAAAGAATACAAAAATAATACAATAGTGCTATTGAATAAAAGAACTGAATCTGTTATTCTTCATTATTTTCGTAATCTTCATGAATATCAATGATCTTCTTCATTTTTCTCCATTGTATCGCGGGATACAAAATAATATCCAATAGTGTTTCTATCAAATCAAACAGTGCTATCAGAGATATCCCGAACCATAGTCCCATGTATCCACCGATGTAACTGAATAATTCTTCGTTCTAAGTTGAAAAAGAAAAAAATGCATATAAAAAATGTAAACTAAATCCTATAAACTTAAACTTACACTATGTGCAAAACTACTTAAAAGATGAGACAATATTTAAAAAAGATGTTAAATTACTTTAATATCCTTAGAACTTTCAACTATAAAAACATAGCTGTCGTTAGAAAAATACAAGAAATAAAAGTGTTATTAACGTCTTATTTTCAAAATTCACGTAGAGGGTAACGGAAGAAATGGGAGTGGAAGTCTTTTTTTTTTTTTTTTTTTTTTGATCCGGAATATATTGGGAAAATAAAACATGGATATAGGGAAGTGGAATATTGCTTGTTTTATGTTCTTTAAGCACACTGAGCCAAATTCTGGGTATGTTGTAGGATAAAACGTCATTACACACAGTATTTTCTTTAGTAATAATTTCTATTGATTCACGGATAATTAACCCTTGAAAATTCTTTGAGGGATAGATAATTTTTGCGTCTTCGAAATTAACTTGTATATTCTGCTTCTGGTTAAGTATTGACAGGGCTGTTGTTGGTCGGTTGTACTTCAAATCTCTCCAATGTTCTTTTATACGAACTTTAAGTTTCCGATGTATTCGATGTAAAATTTTTATGTTTTCAGTGGAATTATATATACTCCAGAAACTTCATCTTTTGGGATCGGGTCAATTTTTGCATTAATTCGATCTTTCAGTTTTGCTGGAGGACTGGCGATTAAGTTTACACCAAAGCGAAAAAGTGCATGTAGTCCAGGCAATAGGGAATTTTACCTAGCAAAATTAATGATAGTACTGGAAATCGGCTTTCTAGATGTTTTTTGGGTCGCTGAATCCGAATTAGTAACTTCCTACCACAATTTCCCCCGGCAACCTCCCCAAATTTTGGTAAAAAGCCCCCAAAAAATGTTTTTATTAAAAAAATCATTTTTTTTTTATTGTTTTAGAGAAAAAGTATCCAGAAATTAAAAAAATAGACAAAATTTCCAACAAATTAGATATATGACATTATGACTTAGGATGAAGGGGAAGGGGGATCTGCCTCGGAACATGCGCGCGGTGCTGCGTAAACTAAGTTGTGCAATTCCACTTAACCACTCACACGTTTACATTCTCCCTCCCATCTCCCCTCCGAACTTTCTCTATAAGGTTTACTTTAAGATTTTTGGGTGGCTGAATCCGAATTTTTAACTTTCCCCCAAGAATTCCCCCCCCCGACCCCACCCCCAAATAGTTGTTTTTAACTTAAATTTCTTATTGTTTTAGAGGAAAAGCATTACGAAATTCAGAAACTAGACAAAATTTTCAACAAATAGGATATATGACAAATTAGGATAAACGGGGAGAGTGAGTGCTGCCTTGGAACATGCACTGCGGCGCTACGTCCACTAAATGATGAAGTCCAGGCAATAGGGGATTTTGCCTGACAAAATTAATGGTAGTACTGGAAATCGGCTTTCTAGATTTTTTTGGGTCGCTGAATCCGAATTTGTAACTTCCCACCAAAATTTCACCTGGCAACCCCCCAAAAAATTGGTTTTTGGGAAAAGCGCGCAGGGAATGTTCCGAGGCAGCCCCCTCTCTCCTCGTTTATCATACGTCATAATGTCATATATCCTATTTGTTAAAAATTTTGTCTAGTTTCTGAATTTCGTAATGCTTTTCCCCTAAAACAATAAGAAATTTAAGTTGAAAACAACTATTTGGGGAGGGGGGTTTCGGGGGGAAAATTTTGGGGGTAAGTTAAAAATTCGGATTTAGCGACGCAAAAAACTTAAAGTAAACCTTATAGAGAAAGTTCGGAGGGAAGATGGGAGGGTTAATGTAAACGTGTGAGTGGTTAAGTGGAATTGCGCAACTTAGTCCACGCAGCACTGCGGCGCATGTTCCGAAGCAGATCCCCCCTTCCCCTTCATCCTAAGTCATAATGTCATGTATCTAATTTGTTGCAAATTTTGTCTACTTTCTGAATTTCTAGCTACTTTTCTCCTAAAACAATAAAAAAATGGAATTTTTTAATAAAAAACTTTTTTTTTGGGGGGGGGGTTACCAAAATTTGGGGGGGGGGGTTGCCGGGGGAAATTTTGGTGGGAAGTTACAAATTCGGATTCAGCGAACCAAAAAACACCTAGAAAGCCGATTTCCAGTACTACCATTAATTTTGCTATGTAGAGTCTTTATACGGTCTCTATTGCCTGGACTAATGTCTGAGTTTTTCGAAAAGTCCAGGTATGTACTTCATTTTGTAATATCTCATATCACTCCATGGAGTTTTTTGTATTTTCATATGATTCTTCTGTGAGTTGATTAGCTTATCAATAATGCGTATTGGGACACCATTTTCAACTGCAATGTTTTTAATGGTATTTAATTCATTTTCAAGGTGATTAATAGAGCAAATACTAAACGCTCGTCTTATACAAAAGTTGAACGGAGCAAGTTTATATATTTATTTATTTATTTACTAAATCCTACATTTATTTAAAAACGTGGTGTTCTAAGAAGGCATAAAAACTGTGCAGAGCGAGATACTCATATCAAGTATATAAAAATTGTCTAAACAAAAATACAGTGTGGCCATAATTAAACCAATAGTACTTAGAGTGTTCTGTAGCGCGATCTGTTTGAGAGAATGACGCCAAATTTTGTAAGAAAATTAAACAAGACGAGGTACGATGGATTCCGTGAAAATTTCAGTTCCAAAAATCATCGCTAGGGGAATATGTGGCGTTGTGTAACAGGAAACATAGTTTTAAAAAATGCACAATCAATGACGAAATAAAAATAACTTTTATTTAGCACATTTAACGATTTTAGAAGTGGTTCTGAATTTTTTTAAAACTATCATTTCTGTTACACAGTGCCACATATTCCCGTAGCGGTGACTTTTGGATTTTTTTTTTTTCGCGTCCCCAGTCTTATTTAAACTTTTTACAAAATTTGGCATCATTCTGTAAATTAGATTGCGCTACAGACCACTCTGAAAATTCTCAGAGTAATTATTGCCATCTTGTAAACCAAAAAAATTTATTTTTGAGAAAAAAGTCTAAAGAAAAGATTTAACGTCGTATTCATCGCACATAAAATAAGCCTTTTTTGAAGTATTAATATGCATATTTACATAGTAGATATGAATGATGTTCATATTCGAATGTACTCAAAATATCCTCAAAATAAATCGCGCATATCGAGGAATTTTTGAGTGCATTGTGGAATAGATGAGTGAATACAATCCATCAATGTAACATGTCAGATGCATGTCTATTCAATTAACCATCTAATGCCTATGGTAGCATTTATGCTGCCATCAGCGTTTCACACAGGTTTTTGAGAGGATTTTTTTATTCACATATTCCGTATTCGCAACAGAAATTTAAAACAGAAAATTTTGTTCCATATAACAGCAGACATCAAATAAAGCGAAATTTACTATTTCGATTTTCTGGTATGAATTTTTATTATCTAGTATTACGCAATTTTTGAACGCATTCTACCATGCGCATTAGAAGGTTAAATTTTCCTAAACATTCATCAATGCACGTTAGTATTTTCACCACATACAAAGTTTTAAGCATTTGCTCATTTATATATAGAAGCATGATACCAATGTTCATGATGAAGCATACTTTTTGTGTAATGGTTATAGCATTTTTTCGCTTGCTGTTATCTGGAAAACGATATATCATAAAGATACGGAGGTTTGGTCAGTTTTTATTAACTCCGAGCGAGAAAACTCACTCTGAACAGTTTACGTATATAAAATGTTACAGTTTTATGATACGAGTGAATATAAGGCAATCCGGAAGCAATAATTCCGCTTTTTTAGAATTTAGTGTTACCCCCAAAGCGATATAAGTAAGCGTCCTATCTTAAATGGGAGAAATAACCGCAAGATTAAATGCGAGGTCACATCAATCAAGGTCATGCGCCGTGTAGCGAATGGAGTGTGAACTACAGGTAGATACCTAACTATTTTCTTACTCACACCACTAAAATTGTAAAGTTTTTGTCACCGTGATTAATAACACGGAGTGCTTTAAATAAGGCGTAGAAAACTTCGTGATGTTAAGAACATCTGGATGCTCCTCTCGCTGCGGCATTATTTTGCGATAAATGTGGCAAACAAAATTCATTTCCATGAGTGACTAGAGATTTAGAAAAAGCGCCACACTAAAAGCCCGCGTATGTGAATTATCACTCCGCCCACAAGGTGGCGCAACTGTGTTAATTTGCGACTGATTCGAGCATTAAGTTTGTTCGCTTACTTATAACGCTTTGGTTACCCCCGTTGAGGGGAAAAATATTATGTATTATTATTACGATGCGGAACCCGTCGAATTTCGACGAAATAAAATGTTTAAAAAGGAGCTGTTTCATTAATTTATAATAAACCTACAAAATTAGTTACAATAAAAATTACTTCTTCTATTGGTTAGTCTAAGTCTCAAACACATATCATTTTAACTTAAAAGTCACTTGCTCTTCTATAAAGACACTCTAAATTTTTATAAATCTTAGCGTTTTATCAGTGTGTGGTTTCGATGGCGTTATTTTAAAAGACGCTGGAATGAAAATAATGTATTTCTACAAAATTTATTTCAGTTTTAAGACTTAAAATACACGCTTTTATCTTAAATAAAACTACGTCATTCGTATCCGCCAAAGAGTTCCTCATTTACGATGCAGTCTTAAACAACATCTATAGAAACTTATGCATATTACGTCACAATCTCGGATTAATACACACACCGAGAAAAAAAGCGATGTCGTAAACTCGACAAAGAAAACTCGGCTATCTAATGATTCGTATGACTTCATTGGTTTGTATTATTAATATGTATACTTAATATTAAATACAGTTTATAACAGCTCCATGTTTTAAGAGAAATCATTCATTTATATAATTTTTTTTTTCAAAATAGCATATATTAATTACAATTTCTTTTTCCTCTATTATAAGGAAATGACAACAAAAATATATAGTATTCTACTATTTTCTAATTATTTTCCCTGTACTTTGTGCAGAAATGGAGTCCTTCAGTTGCCACCCTTTCTGAAATTGTATAAAAGTACAAAAAATTAATATCTTAAAAATAAATTGAGATTAAGTTTTCAAAAAAATTGTAGTTAAAAGTACTTATTCCCTTTATACGAAGTTGTAAAAAATAAAAATATGCGATGCTTAGAACTTAAAAAAATTGCAGTAGAGTTTATCGGTATTAACCGTACAATGATACATCTGCTTCGTTTTACGGCTGGATTATGCAACTGAACGTTATTATTTCGGAATGAAACTTTAATCATTGCTCGAAAGAAATAGCATATCGTGGATTAATATATGATTTATTTAAAAGGCAAAGAGAAAGTTTTATTTGTAGACCAGTGTTATTGTAGTAGATAGTAATTTAAACTTTATAAAAGAAAATGAGAAAATATTTGAGGCAACTGGGCCATGATTTTACAGTGTGGCTCTAGAGAATCTGGCAATTCAGCTTTAAAAGGCTAATATTCATTTGAATTAAAGTCTGAGCTTTTGTAAATGTTTTCAGTTAGGTTCCCTCTATCAGACAGAAAAGTTCAAAATTACATTTTAATGTCTAAAAATAAAAAAATATATACATATTTCATCTTTCTTTTCTCACGAGTCCAGTTGCCCCATAAAAACGGGGTACGTGGACCAGGAGGGTCTATGTTCCACACACGTGTGTTTCTTTTAATATTGGGTATCAAGTCCTGCTTGACAAAGTGTAAACAACTAAAAAAAATTTTAACCAGGCAGATCATGTAAATTATATGTCAACTAAAGAGCGTTGTAAGGGAAACCTTTACTGTCAATGTGTCTAAAAAAGCACTAAAAGTGAAAATATTAGATTTATTTATACAGAATACAGAGAAACTAAGTATTATATATACTTTTGTATGGGTAATAAATATATAAGTTACATGGGTATTTTAAGGAAAAAAATAACAAGATAAATCTATGAACGAACGGTTACGTAAGTACTTAGCATCTCATTCTCTTTTATATTTACCACAATGGAAGTTCGATGTGTTCAATAAACCTGTGGAGAATGTAAATATATTTGTATATCGAACAAAACTATTTTTTATTTGTTTCGATAATTTTCTAAAAATTTCACTTTACCTTACCTCTTCATCTGTATCGTAAAATTTCGTGCTATAGCTATCACACTTAAAAAATTTGGTTTGATACCTCCACTGCATGCCTTTTTAAAATTTTATTATGTAATTTTCTTTATTGCAAGCAAAAAGAAAAAAAAAAAAGCAGTGGAAAATGAATTTTTCGTAGTAAGAGAAATTAAAAAACATATTTACAACTGTTGGGGTAACTGGATCCCATATGGTCCAGTTACCCCTGATACATGACCCAGGACCCCATTCTTAGAAAAATTAATGGGGTAACTGGAACACCATCCTTACATTTGAAACATGAAGTAAATATGTATAGATACCTAATAATATTAATGGATTTATGTGTTAATATTATTAATCTATCTATACTATACTATAATATTATAAAGAAGTAAAAATTGTTTGTTTCTTAGAGGTAATCTCTGAAGCGACCGAATCGATTTCAAAAATCTCGAAAATGTGATTTATACATTACTCAAGGGCCTAGAAATATGAAATTTGAAATATTAGTTACTTATTAGATATAAAGGATTTCTAAGAATAGTTCTTAAATAATTCGAAATTTAAAAGGGGCGAAAATGCACAAAAAGCGTTCTAAAAAAGTTCTAAATGTGGTTTCTACACAATCTCAGAAAATAACAAACCGATTTAAAAAATAATGGTGACAAAATGAGGGTGACAACCCTTGCTTTAAGATAGGCTATATTTTATACCGGTGCCACTACCCCAAAGGGGTTGCAAGAGCAAAAAACCTTCTAAAAATGTGATTTTTTCGTTACTGAAGGGCCCAGAAATATGAAATTTGAAATATTAGTTACTTTAAAATAGCAATTAAAGCTTATTAGATATAAAGGATTTCTAAGAACAGTTCTTAAAAAATTCGAAATTTAAAAGAGGTGAAAATGCACAAAAAACGTTCTAAATAGCGTTCTCTACAAAATCTCAGGAAATACCAAACCGATTTAAAAAATAATGGTGTCAAAATGATGGTGGCAGCTACCACAAACGGGGTGCAGGAGCAAAAAGCGTTCTAAAAATGCGATTTTTGCATTACTGAAGGGCCTGGAATTATTAAATTTGGAATGGTAGTTCCTTATAAGATATCAATGATCTGTAAGAACATTTCCTAAAAAAATCGAAATTTAAAAGGGTGAAAATGCACGAAAAGCGTTGTAAAAAACTTTCTAAATTGCGATTTCTATGCAGTCTCAGGAAGTGCTGAACAGATTTCAAATATAATGGTGTAAAAATGATGGTGATAGCCAGAGCCTGATTACCCACGGTGCAAATTCCTACCACTAAAAATAAACAGAAAATGTTTCCTGATTCATGGCAGAAATTGTACATGGATACGGCGTTTAGATAAGTCGAACTTTTCTTTTAAAATTTATTGGTGTAAGTGTGCCCCGTTGGTAATTAGGCCCTGGCGATAGCTCTTGCTCCAAGATAGGCTAGAATTTATGTCTGTTTCCACTACCCCAGAGGAGATACAGGAGCAGAAAAGTTCTAAAAATGCGATTTTTGAATTATGGAAGGACCTAGATTCATGAAATTTTGCATGGTATATATTTATTACATATAAATGATCTCTAAGAACACTTTTTTTAAAATTTGAAATTTAAAAGGGGCGAAAATGCGCGAGAAGCGTTCTAAAAACGCTCTAAATGCCAATTTGTGAGCAGTCTAAGGAAGAATCAAACTGATTTCAAACGTAAGGGTAGGAAATTGATGCTGCAGCCTCTGCTCTAACATAGACGCTATTTCATGTCCGTGTCATTACCACCTGGAGGTTGCAGGAGAAAATCTTTCTAAATTTCGATATTTGTGATCGGTAGGTGCTAGCACCTTGAAAGTAAGCAAAGTACATATTTATTAGATATAAATGATCTTTAGGAACAGTTTCGAAAAAATAGAAATTTAAATGGGGTGAAAATGCGCGAAAAGCGTTCTAAAAACTTTCTAAATTGCGATTTCTACTCAATCACCGGAAATACTAAACCTATTTCAAAAGTAATGGTTGCAAATTGACGGAGACAGTCCCTGCTCCAACATAGGTTATTTGTTTTGCTGCTGTCACTACTATCTGGGGGTTGCAAGAGCAAAACATGTTCTAATTAGCATTTTTTGCACAACTGAGGGATCTAACATTTTGAAATATGGCACGGTATTTGCTTACAAGATGCAACTGCTGTCTAAGAACAGTCGAAAGAAAATTCCAAATTTAACAGGATGAAGTGAGCGAAAAGCGTTCTAAAAGCGTTCTCAATTACAATTTTCATGCAATCTTATCGAATGCGAAACCAATTTTAAAAATAATGGTGACAAATTGTGGGTGATAGAGCCTGTTCAAACATAAGCTATATTTTATGTCTGGGCCACTACCACGAGAGGGTTGCAGGAGCAAAAAACTTTCTAAATTGCGATTTCTGTGATACTGAAGAGGCTAGAAACTCTAAATATGACACGGTAGTTACTTATAAAATATAAATGCCCTCGAAGGACTGTCGAAAATAAATTCGAATTAAATAGGGGTGTAGCGAAGGGGAGGTGCGAAAAGCGCTCTAAAGATGTCCCAAATTACGATTTCTATGCAATTTCAGGGAATATAAACTGATTATAAAAGTAATAGTTGCAAATGAATGGTAACAGTCTCTCATCCTACACAGGCTGTATTTTATGCCGATGATTCTGCCACCTGGGGTTCACAGGAACAACAATCGTTCTAAAAAAGGCCTTTGAAAGCTTTCTAAATTTGACTTACGTTTCTGTGGAATATAAGGAAATAATAAACCGATTTAAAAATTAATGGTGACAGTTCCTATTTCAACATAGCCCTTTATATTGAGAGAGGTGGTAGGACTTATAATTTGACATGATGGTTAATTTTAAGGTGTAAAAGGATGGTTTCTAAAAAATGAAAACTTCAAATGAATACTGAAATGAGCGTATTAATTGAGCATAGAAGTTTCAAAATATTTTGTAAATTATCATTTGTTTAGTTTTATTTCTTTTTATTAATTTAAGTCTCATTTCTGCCTAATGCAGTATAATAATGAAGTTTAGTTAAACTTTGTTTTAAGTACTAATTTTTGAATGATTCTTAAAAGTATAATTTATTTTAATAAAAATTAGACATATAAATATCCCTTGGCATATGTCAAATACTACGCGAGCAAACCCGCGGGGTTTGCTAGTCTTTAAATAAAAAGATTGTTTAATAAAATCTTACCGTATTTTAATAAAAAGCCGAAGAATTTCAACCAAATGGAGGTTGTTTCTAAAAAAAGAAACCTAAATTTTCGGCAACCTATCGCTGCAAAGGAAGAGTTAGGATTGAGTTGACACATGTTGTTTTAAGAAGTAGAAATGGGGGTGCAATGTTGACAAAAGCTAAAACTTAAAAACATTAGTGGTTTTTTTATAAATTAGCCCATGGCCGAATTATCTCGTGGGTCCAGTTACCCCAGCTTACCTTATCCTCATATTTTAATTACTATCAGGATTGCCATTTTGAGCTTTTTTTAAAAAAAAAATTTATTCCGAAACTTTGCATTCATTCCAAAAAATTTCTATAACATTATTTTTTTTGTTATTTAATGAGGCGCATTTCGCGAAAGCTGTTTAATTTTAGCTGTTTAATTTGCTCCTTTCCGGAGCAAAAATCTCTTCATCTAAAAAGTTGAAATAATTGATTTACACCATATTTTACCAAAAAAGTTTATTTGAAGAACATTAAATGCTTTTATACAAGTACATCATAACAGTAAAATTTTATTCAAAAATTTACAGTGGCATTTGGTAGTTTTTAATTCAAATTAAGTGTTTGAGACTTGAAAACACCGCCCTTAAAAAGGTTGTAAAAATTCTACTTACGAAATTTCCAAAGACAGTTCGAAATTTTTTTAATTAAAAATGTCGAAACTGTCAAATTTGATTAGTATGTAGAAAAATATATGTGATGTATGCAAAAAAAGCTGAATGGTTTCATTAGAAAGCAAACTTAACTTGAAGAAATTTTCTCCAAATGGGGTCAACTAATGGAGCACCCACCCTAGATTAAATAACCACTTACTGCAAACACTGGCTCCGATATCAATCGTTCCACTGTGAATCGATTAAATTTAATTTCCAAATCCAAATATGATTTTCTGAAAAACAAAATACAGAGCAAGTAAAAACAATATGCAAGTGTATTTCATTAACATTTATCACCAGAATTAATGTACCTGTACGAAACACTAGATTGCATTATACACAAGAGTATTAAAACAGAACAGGAAAGATAAAATTAAAGGAATGTACTTAAAAGCAGGGCCTGATTACCAACGGGGCACACTTACACCAATAAATTTTAAAAGAAAAGTTCGAATTATCGAAACGCCGTATTCATGTACAATTTCTGACATGAATCAGGAAACATTTTCTGTTTATTTTTAGTGGTAGGAATTTGCCCAGTCGGTAATCAGGCTCTGCTTAAAAGTTCTATTTGTACCGCTATTTCATTGATAATAATGTAAGTGCGTCACACAATGTTACCTTTAATATATAACTATCATGAGTTGTACGTCCATTCTGAATTAAACTAAAATAATTTATACTTCTACAAAGTTTGACGTAGATAATTTTTACGAGAAAGTAAACCAGTTTCTCGCTTACAAGCGGGGAATAAGCTAAAGAATGTATACTTATTAAACATTTTTTTACGTTAATTATATTTCATAAAAACACTAAAGTTTTCGCTTTAATTTGCCCATTTCCACAAAAATACAGAAAATCAATCAATCCGACGTCAATTTAACCTAAAACTTTTCAGCCTAAAACTGTATCTTTGTCAGATTACCGGTATGGTTCGAAAAATTTGTTGCGTAGTACTTTATTAAAAACGAATTTTTTACAGATTTTTTTTTCAAATTATATATAAATCTTGAACATAAGCTCAAAATTTCCCCTAAATTCTCGCGTCTATTAGTTTCCAGCATTACTTAAATTTTCAATTACCAATATTTTCCATTGATTGAAATATTCAATAGGTTTATTGCATGGGATTGAAATTTTATAAATAAATAAATCTATATCACATGTAAACTGTTTTAAAATAGAATTGATGTTAAATTTTGAAGGAAGTCTATATTTTGTTCTATAACACATCAGTTTTTTATTGTAAAATCATTCCCAATATTAATATTTCCATTGATTATATGTCCATCATCATTATTTTATCAGATACAAAAAGCACTTTTATACAGATGTACTATTATGCAGATTTTTCTACACGCAATCGAGCCTACTTTCCGGACTTGAATACAAAAAAAAAAAAAAAAATCTACATATTGCAAAAGTGTACTGAATTTGAATTTTCAAATGGCAAGATAAAATTTTCCACTTCGTTTTAAATTAACAAACTGGATAAATGCATAGTGCACAGGTCTAAATATATGATTAACGCACGCTCCATTTAAAATCTTATATAATGTATAGTCATCTAAAATCAATAAAGATGGAAAAAAAATAATAAAATAAAATTTAAAATGCTAATGTTAAATTCATGTGAGAAAATATAATTTTTATCTTTCCAAATAATCATCCATTTAATTTTGTAAATGAGATAGAGGAAAGTGTTGTATATTAAAGTTATATGTACAATGGGCATACAGAGTTTTTAGAACTACGTATCTCTTGTATTTGTATAAAACTAATCATAATTTTGAGATATACCACTAGATGTCACTCAGTAGTTGGTCTCTTTAATATGGTCAGCACATGTTGCAGACAATTGTTTAAACTGTTTAAGCATTTTAACCATTCTCAGAATTATATTTTTTTCTTTAACCCTTTCCGGCACGGAGTAATTCTGTTTATAAACTGATGAAATAATGGACACCAGAATTTATAAAAGAATTTATCAGCATATGAGAACCAGTGTTGCCAGATAGTCGAAAGTCAATTTCCCCAAAATTTCTGAAATTATCCCCAAATGAGTGTTTTTTTCCGAAAAAGTCCCCAACTCAGTTTCTACTCAAAAAAGTAAATTTACAATTTTCAATTTAGCACTATAAAAATTTTTTAACTAATTTAAACTCAAAAATTTTCCCTAAATCGAGTATTTCTTTGAAAAAAAAAATAAAAATAAACTCGGCAGAATTTGGCATACGTATTCGCAACTAAACGAAGAGAATGAGAGATATATTTTACAACAACGAGTTCTTTTTATTTAAAAAACTGTTGACAATAGATAACGATGGCCTATCAGTACATTACAGCTCCAACTACGCTTATGCCAATAAGTATTTCAAGCTTTAGACCACTTCTAATCAGTTGAGATTTCAATGAATCTGACATGAGATGGTGTTTGCATCGCCTGCTTCTATCAACTTAACATGAAAAACGTTGTTTTCAATTTTTTGTCATCTCTACCCAAGTACTAATCGTACTGCAACGCACCTTCGTTGTAACAATCACTGTGCTTTCATCAATAATAAAAGAAAAATAGCTGCTTTCCATATCTTTAATTAAACCTTTTAAAAAGCGCGGTAAAAGAATGTTTCGGGTAAGTCCTGCAGATTTAGTATTGTGAAGGTTTATGCAGCTTAAGACCGCAAAGTTCTCATTCAAGTTTCTGATAAGGAAAATTAAGGGGTCTGCTGCATTCATTGAGCAATTTCAATTATACACGCGATGTGATTGTAGAATGCATTTGTGTGTATTGCAAAAGGCTCTAAAGTCATTCAATGAAGCATACATTAATCAGCCTTAAACAAAAAAGTTATAAAATTGTTTCTATTTATGTTGTATAGATGTATATTAATAAAAGAAACGTGTATATGAGTCTGTCCGCGATGACTAGTAAAATGTACCGCACTTATCTGAAAATGCATGTGGAGATAGTCCAAGGCAGATCGTTATGCATTTGTGATACGTGTAAACTACTGTAAACAACGAGCAGAATAGGATTTATATCTCCGATATCTGTATTTTATTTTCGTTTTCCAAATCAAAATCGAGTTAGAACCAGTGTTGTCAGATGACTAAAAAAGTAAAATAGTGAGAAAAATTCCCCAAGTTTTTCCCCAAAAATGTTGTTGGTCCCCAAAAAATTCCCCATGATTTACTTGTCCCCAAAAAATTCCCCTGGAGGTCCAAAATTCCCCCAAAATGGGGACAAAATCCCCAATCTGGCAACACTGATGCGAACCTGCTTATTTTCCCGTACATTATAAAACGAAAATTTTAATTAAATATTCTTGGTGCCGTTTGTCAGTTTGGGAATTAAAATTAGGTGTCCTTTTTCAAGGCCATCGCCCTCGAAAGATTAAAAAATTGCGTCAAATGATTCTCACACAACGTACTACTTATACCTTTTCGCGAACAGTATGTAATTTGACACAGGACAAACTGGTACTGTATGGAATAAATGTCACTATTTCAGCAATGTGTGACGTAACATACTGAAGGTTAACATTAATAATTAAAAAATAGTAATACTCAAAATATGAGAATTTAAATATAATGTAACTCTTTAAAAGCACTATAATTACAATAAAGAAAAACTGATTTATTCATTCTATTTGCGTTCACTCCCCATCTAAAATGAATCACTGTAGAATAAAATGACCTGCAAAATTACTATCCTTTGCATAAAATAAATGCTATATTAATCTTTTTTCTTTGAATAAAATCCACAACTGGACGGAAAATGAAACATTTTATGTTAATCAATAGTCTGGACTACTTACTTACAATGTACATCACTTTCATTGCACTGTAAAAATATAAAACTATAATCAGTACATAATTTTAGCATAACGGTTATTTTATTGACAATATTTCACAGTTATTTACTTTACAAATTGCTTAAGGGGAGAGATCAGCTTATAACTTTTTTAAAAGTAAAAAAAAATAAAATTCTCTATTATTAAAGAATTGCACGTTACAAAGCTTTAAAAAAAAGATATGATGATACACCAATTATAAATGATTTTATGATACAATTATGCAGTTATGAATAAAGAAGAAGGGACATATAGTGTATTGTCTAGCAGTTGCGAGGGAAGTAACTGATGAGGTTATCACAAGAAGGTTCCTGTTTTTTTAAGCAGATCCGCAGATTCTGATTAGTGTCAGTGAAAACTTCAACCAGTAAATTTGAATAGAAAATTTCGTTTTATTTAAGTGCCTTATTAAGAGATAATTTCTCTCACAAATATGGTAAAAAATGTCTATTTATTTTTACTGGTGTCAGTTTGGCCAAGTATTATAATATTTTCCCTGACACATACAGTATGTTTTCTTGGTTGTCAGAATGTGGTGGAACTACTATCTCCAAAGTGAACTTCCAGTAAAAAAACGATGTCAGTTTTTACAATTACTTTTGATTGGAATTTTCCATTAATGAGACTTCTAAATAAAAAGAAATTTCCTACATAAATTTTTTGGTTGAAGTTTTCCACCGTGGTAATCAGCCCATGCGAAAGCGGTTACAGTTCAAGTTTCACTTTTTTAAGGATATGTCAGTTCCTCTTTTTTAATAGCTCCATGAATAAAATACATGGAGCAATAAATATCCAAATCAAGGTAAATTTGAACTTTAAAGTCATTTTTCTCAAAACAGATATTTTTGACAATGCGCTCATCATGTTTCCAGAACGAAGTAACACATAAACTTAATACTTTGTAATATATTGTATTTTATATAGTTTTATAAACTCTACCTATTTTTAAGTAACCACTTGTAATGAATATATTTATTCCTTTTTTAAATTTTCATTGACATTTTATCATAAATTATGTAATTCCTCGATTAATGGCCTGAAAAAATGTTTTCGTTTGTAGACTTGATTATTATTTTAGGTTGAAATTAAAGTGCAATATCTTAAGAATATACTATATATGTAATATTAAGTGATATATCGAATATATGTTTAATAATCCTGCGCGCAACACGAGTATGTCAAATCATATTTTTTGTTAATCCTTATTTACTATGTCTTAATTAAACTACATACTAATCATTTGTCATTAAAAGTATTTAAAAGAATATGAAAACAAAGATTTGTACAATTTACTCAAAAAAATTGTTTAATTTGAATAAATATTTAAAATTACATTTTTTTAATACAGTAAAACCTTCTGAAAGCGACCGCGTTCCGTTCCAATAAAAAGTGGTCGCTCTGAGAGGTGGTCTTTTAATGGAAGTCATACTTAAATCTAGATTTTAATTGTTAATAAAGGTAACAATTAAAACTATTAAAATTTATTTTTCACATTAAGAAAAAATATAAAACTAAGTATCAAAACTAAAGTTAATTGCATAAGTTAATTACTGCAGAGTTTAAAAAATGAATAAATTGACGTTTGCTTATTTTACGGTTTTATCTTTTATAACTTTTATTTCCAAGTCCTTTCGAAGCTCAGTAATTAAGTGCATTTTTTTTTGGATGGGAACAAATAAGTACGATTTCATTAATTTATCTATTTCTATCAGAGTTTCCTAACAGAATAGGGCAGGGTAGTTTATCGACCGTCATTCTTAATTTGTCATCAGAGTTAAATGCATTGCCTAAATAGGCACAAAGGGATTTAATGTGAAGCATATCAAACAAAATTTATTTCATATGTGAACAAACAGAAAATGAAGACATTAATAATAAAGAGGAAATTTTATATAATATTCTTAGAACGGCAGGCATAACTAACATAAAGGCCAGCTTGTTTGAATCACTGGTAAAAAAATTAGCAGTTACTGCCGCATTTCATTCCATACGATAAATGGTTAAAGACAGAAGAGAAGAAGAGGAAATAGATAATAGAATCACCCAAAATTTCCGGTATTAACACATATATCGAATATTTGAAGAACCTTCGTTAAATTCAAATTTTCTCATTAAATCATAATGATGATGAGTTTTATAGCAAATCAAGTCATATTTTTTTTTCTTTTGAGAAAGACATCTGCAGAAAAAAAACAAAGCAACTGCAAATCACTGATTTTCTTATTATATTAAAACAATGAGGATTTGTTAAAATGACTGTGTATTTCTACTTAAATTTATGTAATTTTGATTTTTTTTAATGAAACCTCTGAATAACACCCACCTCTGAATAGCGGTCACTTTTCACCGGTCCCACGGGTAATCGTTATTCAGAGGTTACACTGTATTACATTACATTGTACGAGCGACCGAGACTATTTGGTACTGTATCACCTGTGGCGGGCTAATTGAAATATGTCTTAAAATTAATGTATTAAGTTTTAATAATATTAAATTAGCTTATTGACGTTGAAAACACACCTATGAAAGTAATGTTTATATTACTAGAAATTCAGGAAATGAGTCAAAAATCAATTACAAAATTAGATTTTTACGTACAAATAATACGTTGAGTTAATACATAACATGTAAAAATAAAAATAAATAACAATGATTTTCAAGGCATCGTATTGTAGCCATATCACTTGACTGCTCTTTCAAATTAATATCTAACATTTACTTAAGTAATTTCAGTTTAGTAACTGGATTTTATTAAGTTATATGCTATAGAACTATACGTCTAATAAGTTGTATAAATAATTTTATGATCCAAAAACAGTAATCAAAAAACAAAAATCGCAGAAATATAACTTTCATTAACAAAGAGGGAGTACAACTACATGTACAGATATACATATTCAAATAGTAATATTATAAATATTACAATAAAATATTTATAGTAAAATAGTAAAATTTTACTATAAGTACACTTTATATTAAATTATTACTGTAATTATACTTTATATTAAAATATTATTATACCTTATTATTATCAAATTACATACCAATTTATCCTGGAGATTTCCAATGATTTCATGAGTCATATAATATTCAGTGACACTAAAAGTAACAAAATAAAATTAAATTTAAACAAATTTTTTTAATATAAATGGCAATACGCTGAAGAGTCAATCTTTAACCACCAATAGTGTTACTTTATCGTTTATTTACGATAATAAATTTTCAAACAAATTAGCTTTTATTTAAATTTCTACATTATCAGTTTCTTCTAAAACAGAGTTGCCAAAAAAAAAAATAGTGGAAGTCCAATTTTGTCTCTGAAAAAAAAAAAAAAAAAAAAACAACAACAGAAATAGCCATTTGACTGGAAATTATGTGTTCTTTCAATTTACTCGTATGTCAAACTAGTTGGATGTGCCAATCCTAAAAATGTCTTTTGTCTCATTTATCTTAATATTTAAAAAACAAGTTAAAAATGTTAATACTCCATTATTATTAGTTCAATACTATACAAACTTTGACTTTCGTCTTAAAGTTTTGCTTCAGTCAATTAATCGGAGTGAAAACGAGTTAATCTCGATCAATATATTTAATAAAATCAATATTTTTGCGATATTCTCTTGTACGTCAGCTGTTTACGAATAGCAGACTTAGCAGGATGCGAAATTTTTGACGCTGCGGCAGAACTACGAAATATCGAGAAAATTACACAAAAATCGCTATTACAGCTCCCATTTCTGGCGAAATATTACGAATTTCAAGGAGTCCATAGACAATTTATATATATACATGAAATTTAGTTAAATTCTATGCATACCTTCGTACACTTTTCAATTGTATAATAATAAATATGGAAGAAAAATCGCCATTACCGTACCCCCTTGCAGTGGAATATTTCCAAATTCAAGGAGGCCCTGCTTGCCATAACCGTAAACATATGCATCTAGCCATAACTTGATAAACTTTTCGATGGTACACACTAATGAAAATGGCGCAAAATCACCATTACAGCCCCCATTCTGCGGAATATTTCCAAATTCAAGGAGGACTTGTATGCCACAGCCAAAAACACATATGTGAAATTTGGTTCAATTCTATACATAATTTCATACACTTTGCGATGGTACAATGGCGACACATAGATACGGACTGACAGACGAACATTTTGTATACTCATTCCTTTCGGGATCTCTGACTCTTGAAACATTTAAATCTGTCGAAAACCTGAAGTCGAAAACAATTTTGATTGCAATACTTTCTTTTCTTATGGATAGAAGAAAGTAAATATGCGCTTTGAAGGTCTTCTTAATACTGAACTTACTCCAAATTCTGAAATTTCTATAAAGAACACATCGACACTAGTTTTGGCTTTTTCCTATAAATTATGCCTTCGTATAGAAAACCGGAAATAATTCGTTCAAGTAGTTTATGAATTATATAGGTTAGATGACAGATTTCGAGAAGCATCAAATGCGCGAATTAAAAATTGCAACTCCTCCCGAAATTTAGGTATTAAATTATATTTAAAAAACTACCCAGAGTACAATCTGTTTTTGCAACGATTAAACATGAATTTAAGATAAGAATTACAATTTAAAACTAGTATGTTGTGGCCAGCACAAAACTTTTTTCTATTTAAATCACGTCAATTAAATCATTTAAATAGTACAAGAATTTACATCAATTTAGCACCAATTCATAGCAAAGTATATCTGAACTTGAAGTTTGATGAAAATTCGTGCATTAGTTCTTGAGCTAGAGCTATAGCGGAAATTCTGAAAAAAGTAGCGCAGCAGTGCCACCTGTTGAGTGATTTGCACCAAAACATAAACAGCACTAACTCATATCATGGTATACCTGAATCTGAAGTTTGTTAAAAATCCAAGCATTAGTTCTTGAGATAGAGCTATTGCGGAAATTGCAAAAAATGCAGCATAGCAGCATTTGAGCGGTTTACACCAAAATCCATAAAACGTCAATTCATGTTAAAGACTAACTGAATCTGAAGTTTGATGAAAATCCGTGCAGAGAGTTCTGGAGATTGAGCTATTGTGAAAATCGTGGAAAAAGCTGCATATCAGCGCCACCTGTTGAGCGATTTACACCAAAAACTAATCAGCACCAATTTATAGCAGAGACTAACTGGATATCAATTTTTATTAAATTCCGTGCATCAGTTCTTGAGATAGAGCACCCACAAAATTTGTGTCACACACAGACAGACAGACATTTTGTAAAAACATGTTTTTCGGAATCTCTGACTCCTAAAACGTGAAAACCCGTCGAAAACCGAAAGTCGAAAATTTTCACGAATCCAATACTTTTTTCTTGTAAAGATAGAAGAAAGTAAATAAAAAAATCTTTACTTGATAGATAAACTTTCCGTTTGGTATCCTAAAATAAAATTTGCCGAAAAAGACAAAATATGTTGGCAAAAGCAACAGTTCTTATTGAAAATTTTAGAGTTTTGTTCAATATCAGTATGAAGACGACCAGTTAATTTTATTTTCTTAACTGAGACTAATAACATAACATAAAAATAGAAAGTTGTAAGCATTATAGATATTTAGGTGTAGACATTAATAGAGAAGGAAGAGACTCACAGGAAATTAAATAAAGAATTTGTCAGGGGAGAAAGGCTGTAAAATTATTAAATTCTATTTGGTGGAGTAACGAGCTCTAGAAAAAGAAAGAATAATATATACAACTCTATTGTAAGGAACATATTGTTATATGGAACAGAAGGATGGAGAATTATGGAGACAGAAAGAAAGAAATTAGCGGCAGTAGAAATGGACGCCCTAAGTAGATCAAGCAGGATATCAAGAATAGAAAGAATAAGAAATGACAGAATCAAGGAAATGACGAAAATAAAGGGAACCATATTAGATGATATTAAAATAAAGCAATTAATCTGGTATGGTCATGTCAAAAGAATGAATGATGAAAGACTACCCAAACTCACATTCAATTATGAAACAAACAAAAAAAGGAAACGGGGAAAACCATGAAAGAACTGGATGGATGGTATTTCAAAGGCAAGGAGGGATAGAGGTCTGGAAGAGGAATGGACCCTTGACCGGAAAAA
Source organism: Maratus speciosus (assembly GCA_963932465.1). NCBI lineage: Eukaryota > Metazoa > Arthropoda > Arachnida > Araneae > Salticidae > Maratus > Maratus speciosus. The sequence goes on along the minus strand of OZ010793.1, from coordinate 121,157,983 downwards.
ATGGAAAAAGACTCTTGTAGATTCTTCGGATGGCGGCATCTGACGCCATAAACCCAGTTTATATATATAACTGAGACTAATAATTATCGTAGTATAATTATTAACCTTTAACCCCTTAACCAGTGATAGAACAGTGTAGCAGCAGATAATCAATTGATACCGCAGAATTTTATTAGTATTCTTCATCAAACTTCAGGACAGAATTTCTGCGATTTTTGAAGGCGAAGAGTACTATAAAAATTTAGTTGTGACAAATCGGGTTCAACTGCTGCGCCACTTTTCCACCATTGCCCTTTTCTCGAGTCTTTGATTCTCACCAGTTTTATAAAATAGTGTAATTGACTTACTACGGTATCATTTTACCTTTCATGAAATAAGGTGAATATTTCTTTTTCAAAAATGTGGTGCGAATAAGCAATTTGAATTTTTAAACTGTAATTTAAATCGACCATTAATGGGTTAACCCTTAAATGCATACTGATGTAAATTTCCATCACTTTTTTATTTAATTTTTAATACATAAATTAAGTTCTTTCAACCACTATATTTATATAAAAATATTAATCCTGTTAAAATTACAAAAATATGCTACTAAATAAACTTAAAAATCTATCTAAGATTTCTGGTGTCCAATCCATATTGTAAAAATAAAAAGCACAATTCTAAAAGAGTAATTCATGCAGTAAAAGGTTAAAGTATGAATTTCGCCATAATAAGCGGCATCGGTACCACTTTTTTAAAAAACACTGATTTGTATTTTGACAATAATGCAAGAGAAATACACTAAAAAATTTCCTTTTAAACTATAGTGGTTCAAATAGAATACAAAATAGAATATTGTATTTAAAGCCACTGTCCGTTAAAGGATAATTTAATACAGTAATGAACAAAAATTGATAGAACACAAATTATCTAGTAGGATAGCTTATTCCGTATTTTCTATGGGACATATTCGTGATTAAAGTGTAAATAGGTGCAATATTTTTTTAGGCGACTGCATATAATTAAAAATTGTTATATCCGTGAAAATTTTCGACTTCCCATTCTTGATGGATTTATGTCGTGTGATATCCTGATTACAATTTGAGTTGTTTTTTGTATCTATCTTTCTATCGCTCTATGACACAATATGTCTGCCCACTTAACGCATTGTGGACGGGTAGTTTTCATCTTTTTAAAAGAAAGCCTCGCCTATGGGCATTATACCTGCACGTTACATTATTTAACAAAAAATATTCTCCATTCGTGTTTATATTATAAATAAATCTATATAACAAAAGTATTGTTTCTAAATGAAGTATTTGTGTGCATTGTAAATTAATTCTAAAAATACGAATTTTGAGTATGTTTTTTGAGAAATAATGTAACACATAAAATGCAAAAGCACCGCTCGTTGACGGAATTACATACTATATCCAAAAAACGTATTTTCATATTTCCCTCTTTAAATATGTTAACTCAATTGTAATGCTTGAAATTTCACCAAACTTCGTATTTAGTTATACTTTACTGAAGCACAGGTGTTGGCTTAATGGGAGCAAATCAGGCAATGCTTCCCCAATAATTTGAAAATATGATTTTTGTCCTAATTAATCACAGTGATTAATTAGGACAAAAATAACTATAGGCTATATTTTTTTCATATTTAAGGCTGGAGTAGCACATTTGAAGTTTATTCCAACAGAGCGAAAAATGTCCAGACCAGGGATCGAACCTGGATATTTGGCGTGCCGTGCCAATGCCTTACCTGTTAGGCTATCCGGACCGATACCTGGTTGACATAATTCACTCTTATTAGTTGGACTTGGCTGCGAACTGCAGCGCTAGTTTCATTCATCCGAGCTATAACTATAGCATTTACATGATGAAACTACTTTAACACGGAAACTCCTGTATACCATGTAACCTAGCCTAACAGGTAAGGCATTGGCACGACACGCCAAGTATCCAGGTTCGATCCCTGGTCTGGACATTTTTCGCTCTGTTGGAATAAACTTCAACTGTGCTACTCCAGCCTTAAATATGATTTAATCCAGTTGGAAAATACTCGTACCCTTCATTATGAACTATAGGCTATTTCCATGAGTATTTGTAGTATAAGTCACATGCTACAAATTCTGGCTACGAGTATTTTAGAACGGAAAATTTGACTTATTTTTTGGGAGGTATGTCATTAATTAAATAAGGTCAAGGAAACTTTACGAAAATAACGGTGGCCAACAAGCATTGCAGTTATCCTCTATGTGACTTACACTACAAAAACCCATGGAATTAGCCTATATTATTGGATGAATGTATGACCGATTGCCGATTTTGTTCGTGGAGTCGTTACCTTGAAGTTAATTGCTGATTATAGGATTTTAATCTATATCATACATTGTGTGGCACAACGTTCCACACAAACGTGATACGTTTTTTCCAATTTCAATTGTGAATGTTATATCTGGATCAGTGTGACAGAATTGCACCAAATTTTATATGTGGGATACTTATTCTAAAAAAAAACCATTGTACGCTACTCACTTTTGTTTCGGGAATCGAATCAAAATGGAATATGCAGCCAACTGACATATATTAGCCAAAATTGCTTGTCGTATAATTAATTTCCTCATTACAAACTTTGGTGAACGCATACGCTTGCAACCAGATTGTTGCCAAAATCGCTCACATTCGACGTTAGTCGTGTGGACTGTGGACCAAATTACAGAATAATATACCTAATCATTCATGATGGACATTATGTCTCTGCCTAATTTTCTTTTCGGCAAAAATGCACCAAATATTGTATTTCAAGTTTCAATTAAATTATAGAATAAATAACCGGTCAAGTGCAAGTTTACTCGGGTACAGAGGGTTCCGTAAAATAAACATATGAATTAGTAACTGGGAATTGCAGTACGCAAATGTATCATTAAAAGTTGTTATCTAGGCTTTAAAAGCATATCATGATTATCATTCATCTGTAGAATGTGCATGTTGCAATTCAGATTGGTCGCAATTCGTAGCAGCTGCGATCGTCCATGATTCGCTATCGAATTCCATTTCATAACTCCCGGTGTTCGTCCACTATGACGTTCGATAATACACTGCGGAATGTAAAGTTCACCGGCATAACGTTTTCATGAATGCGGCCATGATGGTACCACAAATTAAAGCGGGATTCGTTAGATAAACAACTTGTTGCCAATCTGCATGCCAGTCTCTATGCTCATGAGCACTATGTGTAGCCGCAAGCGTAGATGGTTTTGCGGGAGGGGGATCCTGTATAAAGGAGGTCTTGTACGCAGTCCACGGTGCAGCAGACGTCGACGAATTGAGGATGCAGACAGTGATACACATATAGCAGTTGACCAATGTGTTGCCAACTGTCTAGATGAAGCTGTACGGTCCGTCAACATCATGCTGTCCAGAGGGCGCTGCTCAGCCCATGTATGCGTGATGACTCTGAAATTGGAATCATTTGCATAGCACTTTATGCTTTGCATTCTCGTAATTTTCAGCGCATTCGCGTTATTCCTTCATGGTGTTACAAATTTTAATTTACCGAGAAATGAAATGGGTAAACAGTTAAATTCAATATTTTCTAGTGTTCATAATAAAGAGGAAAATGAGACAGGTACGCAAACAAATAAGCTGTGACTGGACGTCCAAGAATGCTAACTGAAAGGCGATGGAGGGCCATTATAAAGGAATCTACAAAAAACCTTACTAAGCTCTCGAGAATTGTCTGTTGATGTCGCTTCAACTTCGGAGACAATAATTATACCCCAAACTATTGGAAATAACCATCATAATGCAAATATTTGAGGAAGAGCCCCTGGGAAACAATCATTTTTCAGTGAAATAAATTGTCAAAGTCTATCCCAAGAAACCACTTGGGTTTTTGAAAATTGCTAATTTTTGTCATGAAATTTCCGAAGTTTAATACTTTCGGCTTAGATGGAAATAAGCTGTGTGTCGAAAGATAAATACATCCCTTCAAATAAAACTTAATAACTTTCAAATAAATTTTAAAACATGGTGGTGGTCATACAACGATTTGGGAATAGTCTTTTAATGGAGATGCTGTACTCGCCTTTATTGAAGGTAATACCAATTCAAAACAATATATTAGTGTAATGCCAAACGAAAGATTGCTATATTGCGAGATAATTTATTTAATGGTGCTCCGAGATTAGGAATTGCTGATTCATATTATGTTTAACAAAATAATGATGCCAAACACGCGGCGAATATTACGAGGTTATGGTTGCTTTCAATGTCAGAAATCAATAGTAAACGCCACTACAATCACCAGGCTTCAATTCTATCGAATATTTGTGGCATAATATGTGATATTATATATATTGTGATATAATCACAATATATGTGAAAGTACGGAAAAAGAAAACTTCTAACAAAGGTGATCTTAAGCAGGGTCTTAAATCTGCTAGTCATTCAGCTACCGAGTTCCCTTCACTAATGCTAAATCTATGGGGATGGGATACATTCGTATATTTAAAATATATCTTCAGAAATTTCATGTTTTTAATTGCTTTTTTATGTGTACTCTTCTTATTTCTTAGTTCTGAAAATATTTCTAAAGTATGTGCTTAATTTAATATTTTATGTGTTAAAAGCTGACGAAATCCGAATAACATTTTAACACTTCATATAAAATTAAGTATAAAATCTAGAAATTTTTCGAGAACTAAGGGAAAAAGAGATATCCTTTAAAAAGAGTACCTAGAAAAAAAGAAGTTAAAATGTTAATTTCTCGTGGAGATATTTTAAATATACGAAAGCATCAAACGCCTATAGACATAACATTACTGAGGGAAATTCGGTAGCTGAGTGACTACCAGCTTTACGGAAGAAAGATTCGAGAAGATTCTTAACCTTTTCAGAGTCAAGGTATTCGTAAAATGCAGAAATGAGTAAACGACACTAGAATTTTCAAACAAATTTATTTCAAAATAAACAAAAGCTTTTGTTCAGGTACTTAAGGACACCCAACCAGGACGCCAACCGCGAGGTTAATGGAACTAATGTCCTGGGGGGGGGGAAAGATTCCAGCTCTACCACAGCCCGTGGACCAGATCAACGGCATCATTAGAACTTACTAAAGTGAAGCAATGGCATATTCAAATATGTTAATACATAGCAACTCGCTATGTTAAAAATAAAAATACAAAATACGCATGTTTAAGGTAGCCATGCAACTAAATAACAAAAATGATTGTTTATAGGTAACTCACCAACTAAAATATAAACTAAATAACATTAAAACAGGAATGCCAACACGTCCTAAAATGTTTATAGGTAACCTTCAACTTATGAAGAACTTCATAATAAAGAACACAAAGAGGTACACTGAAATGACAACATACTGTAAGGCGAGCATCAATGATCAAGGTCCATATCACAACGGGATTAAGTATAAGAAATGTCCAAAGCACCACAGAACAGAGAGAGAGACACAATGAAAATTAAAATCACTTGAAATGCTGGTACTTCTCAGACACTAAACATGTTGACTTTTCCAAAAAGTTCCTCAACAAGGTATATATTTATATCAAAGTTCTTGAAAATCAAACTCGGTGTTCAACGGTGCTCGCATGCTACACTGAATCAAAATACAACGTTCTCAACTTCTAACGCAAATCTAGCTAATTCCAGCCTCAGAATTTATACCTAATAAACGAATATAATTCGTTTAAAGAATTGTATATATTGCAAAGTTTCTTATAATTATCTTTGTCAAAGATTACTCTTCTGAGATTTTGCCTGATGCTTAACGAGTTGTCAAAGTTAAAGAAATATGAGACAAAAGGACAGCGTCCATACAAATAATGCAATACATTACTCACAGTGCCACAGTCACAAAGTGCATTTCCTCTCTTTCCAATTTTTTGTTCAGGTGCTTAGTAAAAGGAAAATTTCTATTCTAATTTTCTGGTGTCAATGTGGTATTTAGGAATAAAAATTAGGTGGTTTAAAAAGAAACCCCCGCTTTTGAAGGGGTTAGGAAGAAATCAGCAGCAAAATGTGGTACAAATCGATCGAATCAATTCCCAGAACATTACACTTTGTAATTGAAGCAAAAAGCATGCATACTAAACACAATTGCTGTTTTAAATTTTAAATATTTAATATATTTTTATACTTGCTTCTACTGGGAAATACTTTTTGGCATCACAAATCTTACTTTTTTATAGTTTCATATTTTTAATATAAATATCAAGTCAAATAATAAATATGTTTATTTCTTTTATAAATATTTTTTTATATTTTTATATCGTAGTTCATTTTCTGTTTATTTATGTGTGATACAACAAATTCTACTAGAGTGCAAATACTTTTTGTCTTACTGTAAAATGTCAAAATGCTTACTTTTAATCATTTAAAGTTTATGGGTTTATCTATATTTTTATTTTTTTATTTATTAGACGTTTATTGAATATTATAGCAGACAGATATCGAAATCATTGATTACTGCCAAAGATTAGGAGAACAATCAATAAATAAAATTTTGGCCCATGTCCACAATATTAGCATTGACATTTCCTTAATTTCATGAGCGCCTCTCTATAAAGGTAATTTTATGCGTTGTTAGTTCGTTTTTATAAGCGATTTCATTCGGAAAATAAATTAAAGCTATTTAGACTGTACTGATATATGTACTGATGATTCGTTAAAGAAAGATTGAGCAACAATAGATAGCACAAACGAATGTATTCAATAAGTGCATACAGCTGCTACAGCGCTTCTAAAGCTCCATCAGCAGTACGAAATTAAAAATTAAAGGCTAAAACAATGTTCTTCCAACAAAACTAACTGCAAGACGAAAGAGGGCCATTAAAAAGGAATCTACAAATAAAAGGTTTTCAGAAAAGTGGCTAAAAGCTCGAGAAAAGGGCTCAGCCTTTCTAATTGGTATCCTCATATGCGCGCGAAAGTTTGACTCCATTGCTGTTTTACGCGAAGCTCATCGATTTTTCGCCTCTCTCTGGCTCGCTATGTTTTAGTCTTTAATTTCGCGCTGACGATGGAACTTTAGAAGCCCTGAAACAGCTGAATGCAACTATTGTATACATTCATTTTACTATCTAACGTTACTTTTTCTTTCTTAATATATTGGCACAAAGTACAATCCTCGCCATTTTATGTATTGATGATATCTTTTGAAATGATGTAAAAATGTGGACTTCATTTTGAGAAGTGAGTTAAATTTAAATTTCAAGGTTATAGTTGATTTTTTTGTGACTTTGTGAATTAAGATAATGATTTTAAGAATCATAGAAATTGGAATAACTACTTTTTGCTGACAGAAATAATGAAATTATTGAACTAATATTATTAGAAATGAAACAAAATATTTAATTCAAAAGTTAATTTCAGTAGATAATAATAATATATTTACGTATAAATGTAATATTTAAATACTTACTCACAACCTTCAGGACATCTGGATTCACATTTAGAGATCACATCGTCATAAGGATAATCTTCTGAGGAGCAAGATATTTTTTTATAAAACTCATTCAATATTTCAAAGACTTATAAACTTAAAGGTATACATAAATATTATACAGACATACACACAATAAATACAATAAACCCAAGTGGGGTGAAAAATTAACTAGAGCAAGGAATCAAACCCGGGACCACAATATACCAGGCTGCTGCTCTAACCACTGAGCTGCTTCGGCCGATGCCTGAGTCTGCAATTTCTCCCTAATAAACCATGTTGGGGAAGTCACCAGCCATCTATACGACAGCCTTGGATGACCGGACAACGATGAATATATTTTACTATTACATCGATCTACGATAATTATAATAAAACACACATAGTACAATATATATTAAAATACACATACACACACAAATAACGCCTGCATTCAACAGTTAAAGGTATATATAAATATTATACAGACATACACACAATAAATACAATAAACCCAACTGGAGTCAAAAAATTAGCCAGAGCCAGGAATCGAACCGGAGACCACAGTGTACAAGACTGCTGCTCTAACCACTGAGCTACTCCGTATCGTATCGTAGATCCATGTAGTAGTAAAATCTATTCATCGTTGCCCGGTCATCCAAGGCTGTCGTATAGATAGCTGGTGATTTCCCCAACATGGTTTATTAGTGAGAAATTGCAGACTCAGGCATCGGCCGGGGTCTTCTTACTTTGATGAAAGTCGAAAACGATCTAATGTTACAATGATGAAATATTGCAATAGAGGGAACATTGAAATATCATATAGAAATGACTATAAGATAGAGAAATTCACTGAAAATATAAATCAAGTATGAAAGAAATTAAATTTAGAAAATCAAAAAACCCAACTGCGTAAAAAGCGAACTAATTAATTATTTCTCATCAATGTGAAACTATTTTTTATATTACTTACCTATTTTTTTAATTTATTTGTATTCATGACTTTTAAGTTGTGTGTAATTGTTAGTTCCTATCTATAAACACAGTTTCGAGGAGGCTTATATATGTTTATGATGGTTAGAGTTGCATTAAAGCTAGAGATCCTACCTATACAACTTCCAGGTTGTGTAATATTTGAACGGAGCTTCTGACTGTAAAATAGTCACTAAAACATCGTCTGCATTTTGAAAGACCTATCCAATGATAGGCCACTCAATATGGTGCGAAAAAAATTATTCGTGTATACCGCCATTTTGCCTTTGACGGCCGCCATTTTGTATTTATAAAAACAAAACCTAGCCTATAACCATTGGACGGTTAAGACGGATCGATAGAGACCTCATTCATTAAAATCCATCCAACCGTTGGTATGTTTCGAGGGTATAAAAAATCCACATACCGTATGAAACATATAACCCTTCTTGGCAGTCGGGTAAAACATAACAGCCATCAAATACAACTAGAGACGTACAGTTTTAGCCAGAATACGTAAGGCTGCTTGTCACTCAATTTCCGAATTCCTCTTAGTAACGTTAAGTCCATAGGTGTTTGATGTATTCTTATATTTAAAATATCTCATCGGGAAATTAATATTTTTTCACTTCTGTTTTCTGTGTGCTCTTCTTAAAGGATGTCTCTTTTTTCTTAGTTGTCAAAATATTTCTAAAATGTATGCTTAATTTAATATTTTATGTGTTAAAAGCGAACTAAATGAGAGTACAATTTTAACACTGCATATAAAATTAAACATATATTTTAGAAATATTTTGAGAACTAAGAAAAAAAGAGACATCCTTTAAGAAGAGTACACACAAAAAAGAAGTTAAAAATATTAATTTCTCGAGGAGATGTTTTAACACTAGAACGCCCGGAAGGAGTCGATTCGACTCCGACCATATGGTTAAATGTCAACTGGAACCAGAAATTTTTTCATAAAATAAGTTACATTTAAATCACGCAGATTTGCGTTAAATAAGTCTGTCAAATAGTTTGAAAAATTAAAATTTTTGTCAAAACCTAAAATATATTGAATTTTCGATTTTTTAATATTTTGAATCTACCATTTCTCCTTTTTCTTCTGATATATTACTTTTGTTTCTATTGCAACGAGAAGTTGGAAATTATTTAGTAATTCTGTTTGTTTATCTACATTACTACTAGTGCGTTTATTACTTTAAACTTGATTTTCTCAAACTGTTTTTTTTTTAAACTTCGATGTACCTTTTTGATAAAACTATTATACATTATGCTTTGAAACTTTGCTTGAACATTCTATACATATCCCTGTTTAATCTGAGGTGAATTGTTTAAACTCAGACAAATAACTTTTTTTTTATTATTATCATTATCTTTGAAAAAATTGCATATATTTTTTAATTTGAATGTGGTTTCTACTTCAGATGTTTTAAAAAAATATCTAAGCTTTATTTATTCATAAATTTAACTTCAGATCATTAAGAATTGTTTATTTTATGCATAAAAAATTTTTAAGTCCATATCTTAAGTATTTTATGAGAAAAGGTACATTAATTTACCATGGTAGGTATAGGGATTCCGACTGCCCTTTGTCTTTATTTACGGAATTATTCATCAAGAAATTGTTTCATCTCAATAATTACATCCTTTAATATCTGAAGATATACTGGAATTTTTTAATAAAATGATGTGAAATTTAGATATGTTTTTTATTGAAACTGATGAGATAAATCGGTAGTTCTAACTTTTTTTTTGTAAAATATTTGCAAAAATATTCAAATTAATTAACCAAAAATACTCTTATGGAAATATCACAATTCTAATAAAAGCAATATATTTAAATGTATTATGATCCTCTCTTTAAATGGAAAGGCTTTTACAAATGAAAATGATTCATATATATATATATATTTTTTTTTTTTAATAGAAAATCCATACCTATCTAAATGATTAAGAAACTTACCACTTTTTGAAAAGATTTAGCTTCGACTGTTTCTCTAAACTTTATAAATTTGATCGAGAAGAGTATTTTGTGTGAAAAAAAAACTTGTATATTAAATTTTCTTCAATGGTACTTAAAAGTACAGCCAGTGCATAAAGGGTTAACAGACTAAATAGTATAAAAATTGCGACGAAAAACGAGCTCAAATAAGCACGTTTAGTATGATGGAATCTAATAATTGCCATTTAAATTAAATTTTACATGATTTATTTGCCAAATTATTCCAAATATTAAATTTCGCATATGTTAAAAAAATATCTTTCTTTTCTAGATTTATGTATTCATTAAGTTTTATCAGTTCAGTTCTCAACCGCAGGTAAAATTGAAAAAAGAAACGAAATAAAGTAATATTCTGAAGCCACAGATGTAATTTATAAAAAACAAAATAAATCCCATAAATGGTTGACAATATTATGCTAAGATTTAATTATTGCATCACTGTTTCGTCTCAAATAATTTAAAACGCTGTCATAAATTGTTATATAGAGGTTTTATTTTGGCATTTTCCTGCTCACCGTGGCTTTATTTATCAAATTCTTGGCTTTAAATATGTAAATTACTTTTGGTCACTTCGCTTGTACCTCTGCTACTGATAAGTCGTCTATGTATTGCGGCCACCACACCAATCCAGCTTATTCATTTGTGCTCTGCAAAGTAAAGAACTAATTAGCTGCAATCGGGTGAATTTCTTTTTACTGTCCCATCCCTGGACACGACCCTATGGTACTGCAATTATATCAACGAGGCATTGTAAAAAAATCCCCGATATATTTTATCTGACCCCTAATTTGAACATAATATTACATTTTTTTTCATCCAATGATTTAACACTCCTATATTTAGTACTTTTTAATTACTGCAAGAACACTTTATAGACATTCACATTTATAACCATTTCGCGATTACGATGTCGCCATGGTCACACAAACTCAATGCGTTTGCGCCTGTTGGAGTTTGTAAATTCAATATATATTCGTTAATTGAGCCAAAATTGCTCTACACAATCTTCCGCATGCGATACGTCATCATCTGTGAAAAAAAAAATAATTGACTCTTTTGGAATCCGACTAAAATGGGTTTTTTCTTCTGCATGGGTTCATTTGTGACTCTTACAAAGCTTATTAACTTCATGACTCTCTAAGAATATGGTGATGAAGGCAATATGACAGAAACGTGTGCTTCAGCAACAAGAGAAGCCTTATTGCTAGAGAACATTTTTTAAATTTGAGTAATGCGAGTAATGATCAATTTAAAGCAATGGATCAGAAACTTGAAAGTGCATTAAATCAAATTCACGCCTTTTAAATACTTGACCAGGATGGAGTTCAGTTGTATGATGTTGAAATGGAGAAAAAATACCAAAGAGAAGCATGAGTGATAACAATTTGATACTGCGAGACATAATGGACGTCGGTGAACAAGAGGTATTCTTAAGCATCACACGGAGTATCACTGATCAGATAAAATAAAACAGTGTTCGCCTGAAACTGTACTTTACAGGAAATACAGGAATTTGAAAGACATTTTTATTCAACCTCCTAGAGATACAAATCAACAGATGCTAAAGGGCCTAATCAACGATAATTTCTACATAAAACATTTAAACTTACCGCGCAAAAAGATGGGCGTATTGTGCAGATATTAAACGTGCAACAATTTGAATGTGATGCGCAAACAGTGAGAAGATATAAAAATCGTGTTCATTAATGTGATCTCGATGGTTACTTATAACATTTTATGCATGATAGACGCCTTTTAAATACTTGATAATAAACGCCGCGTCGTTCAAAGAACTCAAAATCAAAGATAAGATTTTTGGCAGTATCAGTAATAGTATTTACGAAGATTTGATTGGTTTACCACTGGTCAGAGAAAACCAAATATTTGATTAGCCTGCAAGCAAAAATTTTATCAGTACCAGCTACTCATTTATGGTTCTTCTTAATAATGTTTGAATTAAAATACATTAACTGCCTCGGGCGTATATATACGCTTTGCATAGCAAATGCGTTAACTGCCCCTGGCGTATATATATGTTTTCACAAAACGCTTGACACAGTAATTTGTTGATAGCCATATAACTACGTCCACTGCTGTGGATTGTGATACATTCACCTTGAAGGGCTGGTCATTTGTTTCAACGGGTAGGAGGTATGTTTCTAAAGAGATGGAATTTGAAAGTTATATAATAGTTTATTTGAGAATGTCTTTAGACAGGTTGTAATTTTTTTTTGTTCTGTTTTCGTGAAGTGTTGTGTAATTAGAGTTATTTTTCGTATTTTGTACGGGTATACAAAGACTTTGAAAATTATGACTTCCGCATAAAATTGGTGGAACGAATTAAGGGGGTCCGGGACACATTTTCAAAAAAAAAATTATTTATTGAGTTAAAATTTTGAAATTTTTTGTGATGGTTAACCATATTATTTGTAAACAAAATCGCATGATAAAACTTCTCATAATTTTTCTAAAAAAATTTTAATTTTAAATTTTGTTAAAAAAGGGGGGTAGTTAAAAATCGTTATAACTCGAAATATTATTTATAGAATTTCATTTTTTTTTCATTTAAATAAACAGAAACATATACATTTTAATTTAGAGCCAGCATTTTAAAAGATTTTTTTTTTAATTTAAAATATTTAACGAAAAAATTACAAAAAAAGTGGTGCAACTTTTAAAAAAAAAATCATATTTTCAAAAGTAAATATTTTTTTCAAATATGCTGGCTCAAAAGTAAAGTAAAATAATTTAAAAAGATATGTTCCGAGTTTCAACCCTGCATCTTTAACGATTGTCGAGTTATAAGAATTTAAATACGCGAAATGGTGAAAAAAAACCTATCATGAAGAAAAACGCAATTTCACAAGAACTCATTTCCTTGACAACCATAGCTTGAAAGGCAGATTTTGAAAAAAAACCAAAACGAAAAAATTAATATTTCCTGCTCTAATTAAGATAGAAACATGGTTTAAACATCATTTTAAGCAGAAAACGGCAGAGAAATTTTTAATCCAATAAAAAAAATTGAAAATTTGAAGATTTTTGTGTCCCTGATCCCCTTAATTAGAACTTTCACGTTATTTATGAGCCACGGCACACCAAGAGACAGAACTTACATGACAATCACTTACGTCTTACAGCTAGACACTTCCCACATCTAGTACCATCAAATTCTTCAAAGAAAAAAGCATAAAAATGTATACTGTGCTCCATGAAGAAAATTCGCCGTGATTTTACAAACTGTGCTGCTGTTTACCTTACAAGACATCGTGTCGCTTAGCTCCAGTGCCGGAAAACGCTGGCACTGAGGAGCAAGTCACGCAAGATTTCTTTGGCAATTAAGCGGTTAATTCAAAATATGTGCCAGCAAGCAACCACAGTATTCTGTATGCTCTGAGTGTTACCGAGCTGCCAGTTTAATATTTTGGTATGCTGGAAAATAAAGTGAGCAAAGATGCAACTGGGAGTTCTCTTTGAAACTACTCCACCAATTAGCAAGTTCATTATCATAACAAGAGATTGTATTGGAACACATCAAAACAAAAGGCAGATCTATATCAAAAATTGCCGCACAGAATCAACTAATAGATAGGGGAGGTGAGGGAGGCTTGATACATAGGGAGGGTTGATACATTGACAATTTTTCTCAACAAATGGCATTAACAGCCATTGTAACAGATGTAAATGCTTCTTGTATTAGCAGAGGCCATCATTAGATGGACTTAGCAGTGATGAACTGACACTGTTTTTTTCTTTTAGTTTTGAAGATTTTTGGAATGTCAGTATAATTTTATTTAAACTAGGGAATCGTACCCGGGCTTCCCGGGTTACAGATATAGGTGAAAACCATTATATAGGTGAAACCCATATTAGGTAGCTTTCTTTACAAAAAAGCTACCTATTGCAGCCGTTTGGAGGAAAGCGCTTTCAAAAAATTTTGGTATATTTTCATCGATCATGACCCCCAGACCCCGAAACCACCCTCCGTTCAAAATTGATATATATATATATATATATATATATATATATATATATATATATCTGACCTATGTCACACTGTAACTCCCGTAATTATAAACCGATTTCGATGTAATTCGGTGTGTACATAGTACATACCAATGTCTCGACCGAGTTAGTTGGCCAGCTTCATCCGCCATTTTGTTTTAAAATGGCGGCCATTTAAAATTTTTCCAAAAATTTAAAATTTGAAATGTGGTACCAAAAAATTGAAAATGGAAAAATATTTTTTTCTTATGTATTTGACCTTTATACAAAGATTCCAGAGCAGTTTTTGTTTCGTCTATATCTTAAAAAATGGCTGAGTTATAGCACTTTGAATTTCTAGAGTGGCTGACATTTTGAAACGTCCTGGATTTTGTCACGCGATAAAAGGCGTATTTATGAACCGATTTGGATGTAATTCGGTGTGTGCATAGTACATACCAATCTCTCGACCGAGTTCGTTGGCCAGCTTCATCCGCCATTTTGTTTCAAAATGGCGGCCATTTAAAATTTTTCTAAAAATTTAAAATTTGAAATGTGGTACCAAAAAATTGAAAATGAGAAAATATTTTTTTCTTATGTATTTGACCTTTATACAAAGATTTCGGAGCAGTTTTTGTTTCGTCTATATCTTAAAAAATGGCTGAGTTATAGACTTTTGAATTTCTAGCGTGGCTGACATTTTGAAACATCCTGAATTTTGTCACGCGATAAAAGGCGTATTTATGAACCGATTTGGATGTAACTTCGTTTATACATAGTACATACCAATGTCTCGACCGGGTTCGTTGGCCAGCTTCACCCGCCATCTTGTTTAAAAATGGCGGCCATTTAAATTTTTAAGAAAAATTTAAATTTGAAATGTGGTGCCAAAAATTGAAAATTGAAAAAATATTTTCTTCTTATGTGTTTGACCTTGATAAAAAGATTCGGGAGCAGTTTTTGTTTCGTCTATATCTTATGAAATGGCTGAGTTATAGCATTTTGAATTTCTAGCGTGGCTGACATTTTGAAACGTCCTGATTTTTCTCACGTAATAAGAGGCGTATTTATGAACCGACTTGGATGTACCTTGGTGTGTACATAGTACATACAAATCTCTCGACCGAGTTCGTTGGCCAGCTTCATCCGCCATCATGTTTCAAAATGGCGGCCATTTAAAAAAATAAAAAAATAAAAAAATTTAAACGAGATACCAAAAAATTGGAAAATGAAAAAGATTTTTTTTGTATGTGTTTGACCTTAATACAAAGATTCCGGAACAGTTTTTCTTTCGTCTATATCTAAAAAAAAATGGTTGAGTAATAGCATTTTGAATTTCTCTTGTGGCTGACATTTTAAATCGACCTGATTTTTGTCACGCGATAACAGGCGTATTTATGAACCTATTTGGATGTAACTTGGTCTGTACATAGTACATACCAATGTCTCGACCGAGTTCGTTGGCCAGCTTCATTCGCCATCTTGTTTCAAAAGGGTTGCCATTTAAAGGAAATTAAATTTAAAATTCAAAATGAGGTATTAAAAAATTGGAAAATGAAAAAGATTTTTTTATGTGTTTGGCCTTGATACAAAGATTCCGGAGCAGTTTTTCTTTCTGAAAATTTGTTCTTTTGTTGATATCTTAAAAAATGGTTGATTTATAGCACTTTGAATTTCTAGCATGGATAACATTTTGAAACGATCTTGTATTTGTCACGCGATAACACACGTATTCGCCTATTTCGATGTACACCTCGACCAAGTTCGCTGGCCAGATTCATCAGCCATCTTGTTTCAAAATGGCGGCCATTAAATTAAAAAATATATATATATTTAAAGTGAGGTGCAAAAAAATTAGAAATTGAAAAAGGTTTCTTTTTTAAGTATTTGATCTTGATATAAGGATTCAGGAGCATTTTTTGTTTGTCTTTACCTTAAAAAATGGCTCAGATATAGCAGTTTCAATTTCTATTGTGGGTGACATTTTGAAAAATCTGATTTTTTGCATGCGACAGCACTCCTATATATTAACCGATTCCGATGTGAGTGAGCATGTGCACAGCAATTACTAAGGTCTCGACCAAGTTCACTGCTTAGCCTCATCCACCATGTTGTCTTAAAATGACAGGCACTTTAAGAAATTGCCGAATTTGGCAGCCAAATATAAGTGACTTTAAATAAAAGCAGCTTGGATAAAGCTGACTAATTTCACGAAATTCTCATCCATAATGATTTAGTATTGATAAAAATTAGTGTTGAATCTCCTACATTCGGTTTCCTCTTAATTGAGCTTCGTGTGTTTGCATGATATAAGTTGGCTTTTTTTAAATAAGGATTATGAAAGCTACCTCTTCCTACCGGCACTGGCCGGAAGGACTTTTTTAATTGAGAAGGAATATTTTTTTACATGCAATATATTTTTTGGATTGCCCACTAAAAATAAAAAAGAGTTTTTCATATGAAAAATATTAATTATAAAATCAAATATTTTTTTGAAATTTATCAAAAGCGATTTTTTCGTATTAGCCGCATGCTAAGAGTTATTAAGCCCAAGATTTTGCTGCTTATGGCAACCTTATATTTTCTTATAATTTCAGAGTTTCAAGCGCATAGTTCAATTATATGTCTGAAAAATTTGTATTTTATTTGTATTATTTTACTTATTCAATCATAGGGGAAGTTTTATTTTTTGTTTACGGAATATTAGTCGTAAGAAAATGATGAACTCTTTATATTGTTTTAAGGGCAAACGGATTAATCTTTCTTAATCGAGCTCCACGCGATAGAGATAAACTTAAAAATTAACCTCTCAACCCACAATCGCCCTTTTAAAAAAATTGGTACTTTAATTGGATCCTTTTAAAATCATTTTAACTCAAAACGTGAAGTCACGATTGCCA
Source organism: Maratus speciosus (assembly GCA_963932465.1). Classification (NCBI taxonomy): domain Eukaryota; kingdom Metazoa; phylum Arthropoda; class Arachnida; order Araneae; family Salticidae; genus Maratus; species Maratus speciosus. The sequence goes on along the minus strand of OZ010793.1, from coordinate 121,140,693 downwards.
GCAAAATCTTTGTATGTGAATAGTCGCACTCTTAACTCGAGATTCTAATCTTAGTACCGGAGAATAAAAATTGCCGTAAAGTATGTTTTTTGACGTATTTATGTTAAAAAGTTTAGTTTTATCTAAGAAAAATCATCGTTTTCTTTTAAATATGATGTCATTTTCACTTACTTAAGCATTTCACCTAGTGTCTGAAACTTAGTACACATACAGAAGAAAAACAAATATGGAAACTTTATGAGGAAAACGCGTGTTTTCAAAAGCAGTACGTAATTTTCCGTTCAAAGTATTATGTCCCTAATGCCATTCTACGCCATCAAACCCCGTACAACAATTTTTATCAACAATTTTGAATTTTTATCAGATAATCACGTGAATAAAGATAAATAAACCTCAATATTTCTCTCTTCTCTGCAATAATGAAAGCTATCTTATTACTACCATTTTGTAGAAGTTTCATATAATACTTTTAAAATTAAAATATAATAATGGGATATAAAAAAACAGCTAGTGCAAGCACATATGCAAATGAACAGATTCCAGTTAAAAAAATATTAGTAAATTTAATTCAGCAGAAAGCTCAGGGCAGATGACTAAAAAACATTCTTGTGTTTTAAATATATAGATTATATAAAATTATGAAAAATTAAATTGTGCAAATTATGCTATTTTGATAAAATTACAGTAACATGTCTTAAAGAATAGCGATAAAATTTTATTAGTAGAGAGAATTTTAGACAAAAACTTGGGGAGCCTGATATTATTTTAAACTTCGATTTATTGCCAAGATCTCCTTAGATTGCTTGTCTAACTCGGCAAAGCGAATTCATCCAAAAGAGAATCATCAAATTCTGTAATATAAATCGCTATTTTTCGGTCAAAGAGCATGCACACTGTATATTACTGATTTTCCATAAAGTCACTCTAAAAATTTGTAAAACATTGCGTTTTATCAGTGTGTGATTTCGATTACTTTACTTTCAAAGATAAATCATTTTCATCTCTGAAAAATATCAAAGCAGCTGGGGTGAAAATGACGCACTTCTACAAACCAAAATGCAGTTTTAAGAATTAAAATACACGCTTTTTTATATAAAATGACGTCAACTGCATCCGCTAAAGCATGCCACTTTTACGATCCCTTCTTAAACAACATCTATGGAACGGTATGCAAATGATATCATTATCGCGGAATAATACACAAACCCAACAGAAAGCATTGACGTCGTTTAAGAAGCTCGGCAATACAATCTCGGGTATCTAATGATTTATATGACTTCATTTTTTTGTTTATAATAGTTCCATTTTTTATCAGAAGTCATTCATTTATATTTTTTCAAAATTCAGAAAACGTAATTACACCCGGATTAATAAAATTGCATTTTTTCATGTCTCACAAATATTCTTTAAATGACATTTTTGTAAAGAGAAAGTATTGTATCGTTTGTAAAGTTAAATTGCAATAAAATAAAAATCTTTTAATTGATAAATGAAAACCAAATAAAGCCAAAACTCACCGGGCTTTATAACATACGATATAGCACGTATTTTAATTTCAATTTTTTTTTTAGTTTTTATGAGCAAATGGCAACAAAAAGATACTGCAATCTACTAAATGGAGGAAAGAGATAAATGGAGGTGCAGTAAGGTGGCTGGGGATGACGCCAAAAAAGTAACCCTAAAATCAGCTACAGTAGACCCAAACATCAGCACGTTCTTTCACGAAAAAAAGAAGAAAACTTTTAGTAATACACTTTTTAATTCATAATACAATGGAATACTGCTTTAGAATGCTTAAAAATAAGCAAGTCACTTTCATTTAGAGAAAAAAATGCACGGGTGATGTCAAAGAATTCGGTGTTCACCTGTGTTGAATTCACCTGTTCCAGGTGCTTGCTTTGTTTGGGGCAAGTGAGAGCATTTAAATTTGAGCGATAACACGCATCATATTGCAAACCGTTTTTACGGCATACAGCATCTCCATCAATCTCTTTCCTCCATGAATCTACTATTTTCATTTTTTCCCCTTTACTTTCATCAGAAATGGAGTAATTCAGTTGCCACGATTACAAAAAAAGTAATAAAAACTACAAAAAAATTAATATCTTAAAAGTAAATTGTGATACAGCTTTCAAACAAACTGCATTTAAAAGAGCATTCTTTTCCTTATACGACGGTGTAAAATTTTAAAATATGCGATGTTTAGAAGTTTAAAAATTTGCAGTACAGAAAATTGCAAAACCAAAATTTTATTTCAAATTTCAAATTGTTGCCATTCACAAAATTACGTATGCGTTACGCACAGATATGTTTGTCCTTTATAATATAGATACTGATTTTCTTTTATAACTCTTATTATTGTGTAGATAATATCTTATAATTTTCTTTTATTTGTAAAGCAAATTATTAGGATGAGTTTTACTAGAAAGCAGATTGGCATTTTGCAACTGCATTTATACAAAGTGATTGAAAATCTAATAAGGCATGATAGGGAGAAATGATACATTAGTGCTGGGGAGAAATGATACGCTTGTATATGTGAAATTTAACAGTTTTTTTTAAGTTGTAAACTAATATAGGACTGTAATAGTCATTATTGTTTTACAGCAAGAGCTACTGAAATTGGTAAGGAAGAACAAAGAGACTATTGATAAACATTATGTAGATTACATAGAAAAGCAGTGCGATGATAGAGGGTTAGTTCCCTTTGCTCGTCATGTAGAAGGAAAAAAGTTTTGATGGCCTGAAAGGGAAGATATTTCTATAATTAATGAAGGCAAATTGAAAAAACATTAAATCCACCCGATTTTACTTATCAAAATGATAGAGTTATTTGTTTTTCTTTTAACCATTTCAGGCGTGGTGGTATGTTTATGAAACCGCTTAATTTAAATTCAAAAACGCCACATTAGCACCAGCTTTTTAGTAAAATATTTTCCATTTAATATGAATGTGAAATATAGTCCTTTTCTTATTTCCAATTAAATTTGTTGGTAAATTACGGTACCATTCATTTATTCAACACTTTAGCATTGAAAATGTTTTGTCCTGAGTTAAAGAAATCTTAAATGTGCTAAATTTATGTTAAATTGTTTGCAAATCAGCAATGTTCACTTCATTTTTCCTTGCAGCACGATCTCTAAGGTGTTTTTTCATTATTTATTACCTAAAAAGTGCGTTAACAGGACTGTTTAAATAATCTAATTGTTTAAATATTTTTGTAAAAAACATTTCTGAAATAAAAATATGTCAATGTCATTTCTTTTTAAATTTTACTTAAATATTTCAAGATTTATCACATAACATTGTATGACACATAAATTGAATTACCTGCATTTTTTTTCAATTTACATAACAATGTATCAAATCTCCCTTGCTAGTGTATCAATCCTCCCCAGTAATGGGGAGATTTGATACAGTAGTAACCGTTCAAAATAATTGGGATATATTTTTTGAATGATTATTTTTTAGAATCACAATATTTTAAATAAATGAATAAAAGGTCACTTTATAAGAAAATACGAAAAATTTACTTAAAAATAGCTTTATAAGGGTTGCAAAAAATTAGTAAAAAAAAGTGTATCATATCTCCCCTACCTCCCCTACAAGACGTACAGCGGAAAATATCAAGTTCAGTAAGAATTATTAAACCGATATGAATAAGACACGTCGACTACCTAACGTGTTGGAAATGTTCGAAACAGCAAAGGTTTATGCTGAGATAAAAAAAAAACGATATGCCGAAGGGCAAGTGAATAGCCTAATTGAATTCAACATCGAGATCATTTGGCTTAGCAATCAAAGAGCTTAAATATATGATACGGACTGTACGTGTGTCTGTAGTATATGCACGTGCGGACTTTGAAAGAAATGGTATTCATCTTAGAAGCGTAAAAAATACAACGTTAAAAGTACCAACATTTTTTTTTAATTTTAAGCATACCGGTTTCGGTAGCATATAGCATACCTTCCTCAGTGCTAAGGATGGCGGAAATTTGCTCACATATATTGGAGAGATGGGGATTCAAGTTAAAGGTTTACAAACCAACAGGAAAACAGAGAATTGCAGGTAACAGCCAATAGGAAAATAGATGGGAAATAGAACCGAAGTAGTGGAAAAAAATTAAGATACAAAAGTTTTTATGTAATATTTCCAACAATCTGATAATGGGGGAATAGCGAATTCAAAATTAACAATATTTTTTAATTTTTTATATATATCAAATGCTTCAAGGAAGTTAAGTTCGTGTATAGAAGTAGGTTTAGAGATTATTTTAACCGAATTGAAGTCAAAAGTATGATTCATCTCCCAGCAATGTTTTGCAATAGAGGATTTATTGATTTCTTGTTTTTTTAATATATTGTTGATGTTCTTTGATACGAAATTTTAAGCAGCGTTTGGTTTGTCCAATATAAGATAGGCCACACTGGCAATTAATACGGTAGATACCCCATGAATTGGATAATTCAATAGGGTCTTTGAGTTTGGAGAGGGTGAGTTTAATGGTAGGGGCAAAAATTATTTTGAAGTCATATTGTCTAAGAATTTTAGCAATGGGAAAGCTTGATTTAGGAAAAAAGGATAACACAATGCTAATATTGGAAAGAGTAGAAGACTGAGGAGAGTTTGAGGAACGAGGATTCTGAAGCTTAAATAGATCAGTATCAATTATAGAAGGGTTGTAACCTCTGTCAATCGCAATGGCTTTAATGTATTGAATTTCAATATTAAATGACAGAGAATCAGAGCAAACATGTATGGCCGATTTATAAAGGTATAAAAGGCGGCCATTTTTTGGCTTGGGGGATGACAAGAATGTGCATGGGGTGGCAAAGAAACAGCGAAGCTTTTGCGATAGACGGATGTAGTGAAACCGGTTACAGTGCGAGTGACAAGGGTATCCAGAAATGGGAGAGAACTATTATTTTCAGTTTCATAAGTGAATTGAATATTGCTATCAATAGAGTTCATAACGTTAAGAATATTATCCATATTGTGAAGAGAGGTGTCAATTAAGGTGAATGTGTCATCAACATAGCGAATCCAGAAAGGGAAAGATAATTTATTGAAAAGGGAGCATTCAAAATAATGCATAAAGATGTCTGCGAGGATAGGTGACAGGATGGAGCCCATGGCTAAACCGTCAGATTGTTTGTAAAAATTTCCTTGGAATGAACGGAAGTAACGGATATAAGTTCTTGGATTTCAAAATATGAATAATGAAATTCACAAAGTCTCTGTTCAAGACAAGAGAGGGCACCACTTATCGGGACATTCGTGAAAAGTGATTTGACGTCAAAAGAGACCATAGTAAAATTAGTCGGGATAAATTCTGAATCATTTTAGCAAAGGTGATGGAATTCTTTACAGTGTATAAATTTTCGGACAGGAGAGGAGAAAATATAGTTGTTAGATATTTCGCTAGGCGGTGAGAGGCCGTGCCAATATTTGAAACTATGGGACGAAAAGGCATATTGGGTTTATGAACTTTCGGAAGAGCATAAAATCTTGCGCAGTTAACGACTGAAGGGGAAATATAAGGATGTATAGACTTAGGTAGAAGAGGACAAGACTTAACAATGGATTTAATTTGTAATAATTCTTTTTCGGATGGGTCCCGAGGCAGAAGTTCATATGGACCGTTTTTAATAATATTTTCCACTCCGTCAGTATATTGCTTTTTATCAAGGATGACAATGTGGCCACTCTTATCAGTTTTCGTGATTACAATATTGTCATTTGATTTAAGATCTTTCAAGGAAGTTTTTTCAAGCGAGGTGAGATTAGATTTAGTATTGGAATTAAAATTAACATTGGCCATAATGAGATGTCGTAAATTTTCTTTTTGTATTTCAGTTAGACGACTATTTTTGAATGGTCTTTCAACCGGAGCAATTAGCTCAGGGAAAGAAGCTTTTTTAGAAATTGCAAAATTAGAATTAAGCTTAAGAACTGAATGTTGTGTTTCCGAAATATCTGTACTAGAAAGGTTGATAACAGCATTTTCATTGACAATAGGAAGATCAGTAGGAGGAAAGGAAACTCATGAATCAAGCAGGCGGGTAAATTTAGCATTAAGTTTGTGTGAGTGTTTGCTGGAAAGATTTTCAGCAAGATGTCATGAATTTATATCTATGGGCTTGAATTTAGAAAAATTAGCTGCCAAATTTAAATGTAGATCAAATAATTCCTTTCCTATTTTGGAAATGGAGAGACGAGTATCTTTAATAACGACACGAAGAATGGCGAAGATGTATGTGTATAAAGCCTTTTTGACGAAGAACGAACTCGAAATACTGCATTTTAAAATTATGAATTTAGAGATGATTCGTTGACGTTTATAGTGGAGAAGGAATCTTAGCCGATTGAGTGACTTCAACTTAACATTGTATTTTTTACTCTTCTATTATATTGCACCAAGCTCCTTCTTTATAATTTAATAAAGAAATAATTTAAAGAAATAATTTAATAAAGAAAAGATTAATAATTTTATAAGAAGCTTTTTTAGAAATTGCAAAATTAGAATTAAGCTTAAGAACTGAATATTGTGTTTCCGAAATATCTGTACTAGAAAGTTTGATGACAGCATTTTGATTGACAATAGGAAGATCAGTGGGAGGCAAGGAAACTGATTAATCAAGCAGGCGGGTAAATTTAGCATTGAGTTTGTGAGAGTGTTTGCTGGAAAATTTTTCACCAAGATGCCATGAATTTATATCTGTGAGCTTGAAATTAGAAAAATTAGCTGCCAAATTTAAATATAGATCAAAAAGGAATCTTAGCCGATTAAGTGACTTCAACTTAACGTTGTATTTTTTAAGCCTCTATTATATTGCACCAAGCCCGTTCTTTATAATTATAATTATTGGTATTTATCTTATTCAACCAAAAGTAATTCTGTTAGCTGCAAATTTCAGCTACGGTACTGATGTACGATGAACGCTACTAATGTTTTTTCTTGGGCAATGACAGTCTACAAGGTCCAAGTCAGCCCTCTAAACTATCCTGTAGTATACTTGGAATCAAAGTTTTTCTCAGATCTGTGGACTTAGATCGGGCTTAGTAGAGTAAGCTCTCTGGGCGGGGTACACATCGAGGAAGTAGACAACACAAACCTAACTAGAAGGAAGCCATTCAACAATCATGCTCTATCGTAAATATGTAAAATGCTAAATATCCAAGTTAATCGAATTTAGAGTTTTGTGCATTTTTAGAATTTTTAGAGTAACTTACAAAACATAATGCACATTTATATGTTTGTAAACGGATTAGATTTGATGTACGTTATTATAAATAAAATATGTAATATAGAGAACTATTGTTTTATTTATGTATAAATACACTTTTTTCAGCTTATGCTGGGATGTTTTTCATTTATCGATATTTCTTTCTTTCAAAGTATATGGCAAGAAGGTTTCCAGATTTCTTGTTAACATCATCGGGTAAATTTTTTTCAATTTTATTTTCTTTAGTAGCAAGAAATTATCCTGTATTTTAAAATAAGAACAAATTGTAAAAAAAAAAATACATTTAGAAAAAAAATTAAACGAGGTTTTATTTAAATTAATTTATATTAGCTTAGCTTACGCCTCAGGGTAACGGCGTATCTAGAAATGTGTTTATTGTTTGTACAATGGTAATTGCGAAAAGAAATATTAACAAATAAATAAATAGAAATGCCTAATTCATCTTTAAAAGTTAAATTTAAATTTACACTATGTGCAAAACTACTTAAATGATGACAATATTTAAAACGATGTTAAATTACTTTAATACCTTAGTACTTTCAACTATAAAAAACATAGTCTTCGTCAGAGGAATACAAGAAATAAAACTGTTATTAACGGCTTTGTTTCAAAATTCACATAGATGATAACAAAAGGAGTAAAAGTGGAAGTCGTTTTTTTTTTTTTTTTTTTTTTTTTTTTTTTTTTAGATTCGGGAAACAATGTAAAAATAAAACATGGATATAGGGAAGTGAAATATTACTCGCTTTATGATACTTTAAACAAAGTGAGCCAAATTCTGGGTATATTGTAGGATAAAACATGATTACAAACAGTTTTTTCTTTAGTAATAATTTCTATTGTTTCGGGGATAATTAGTAATAATTTCTATTGATTCGCGGATAAGCTGAATTCCAATTACGTCCATTTGAAGAACGAATTTTAACAGACAGCGTTTTAACTCCGACAGTATGGTATTGTTATGTGGACGACATTTTCATAGTATGGGATCATGGTTTATCTGGATTGTACACATTTCTCAATAGAATAAATAATATGGACCCTAACATAAAATTTACCATAGAAATAGAAAATAATAACCAGCTGTCATTTCTTGACGTAATGCTAATTAAAAATTTATCAAACTTAACAATAGAGCGCACAGTCTACAGGAAAGTAAATAAGTCTAACAGCACCAAACCTTTTGAAAGGACATCACCTTTTAACTACAAACTTGCTCCGTTCAACTTGCTCCGTTCAACGAACCTTTAGTGTCTGCTCTATTAATCACCTTGAAAATGAATTAAATACCATTAGAATCATTGCAGTTGAGAATGGTTTCCCAATACGCATTATTGATAAGCTAATAAACTCACAGAAGAACCATTTGGAAATAGAAAAAAACTCCACGGAGTAATAAGAGGCATTGCAAAATGAAGTACATACCAGGACTTTTCGAAAAACTCAGATAATTGCCACTCCTCCAGCAAAACTGAAAAATTTAATTAGTGCCAAAATAGATCCGATCCCAAAAGATGAAGTTTCTAGAGTATATATAATTCCACTGAAAGCAGAAAATATTTATCTCGAATATATAGGAATGACTTCGCGTAAACTTAAAGCTCGTATTAAAGAACATTTGAGAGATTTAAAGTACAACCGACCTACAACATCCCTGACAAGACTTAACCAGAAGCAGAATATACAAGTTAATTTCGAAGACGCAAAAATTATATATCCCTCAAAGAATTATCATGATTTAATTATCCGCGAATCAATAGAAATTATTATTAAAGAAAATACCGTTTGTAATGATGTTTTACTGATGATGTGTCCTACAATATACCCAGAATTTGGCTCACTTTGTTTAAAGTATCATAAATGAGTAATATTTCACTACCCTATATCCATGTTTTATTTTCCCATTGTTTTCCAGATCTAAAAATAAAAAAAAATAAAATTAAAAAAAATGACTTCCACTTTCATTCCTTTCGTTACCATCTACTAGTCCAGGCAATAGGGAATTTTACCTAGCAAAATTAATGGTAGTTCTGGAAATCGGCTTACTTTATGTTTTTTGGGTCGCTGAATCTGAATTTGTAACTTCCCACCAAAATTTCCCACCTGCAACCTACCCAAATTTTGGTAAAAAGCCCCCCCCCCCCCCAAAAAAAGGTTTTATTAAAAAAATCAATTTTTTTATTGTTTTAGAGGAAAAGTATCTAGAAATTCAGAAAGTAGACAAAATTTGCAACAAATTAGATACATGACATTATGACTTAGGATGAAGGGGAAGGGGAGATCTGCCTCGGAACATGCGCGCGGTGCTGTGTGGACTAAGTTGCGCAATCCCACTTAACCACTCACAAGTTTACATTCGCCCTCCCATCTCCTCTCCGAACTTTCCTTATAAGGTTTACTTTAAGTTTTTTGGGTCGCTGAATCCGAATTTTTACCTTACCCCCCAAATTCCCCCCCCCCCGAAAACCATCCAAAATAGTTGTTATTAACTTAAATTTATTATTGTTTTACGGGAAAAGCATTACGAAATTCAGAAACTAGACAAAATTTGCAACAAATAGGATGCATGACATTATGACGTAGGATAAACGGGGAGAGAGGGGGCTGCCTCGGAACATTCCCCGCGCGCTTTTCTCAAAAAACAAATTTTTTCAAAAAAATCAATTTTTTTTTGGGAGGGGGGGGGGGTTACCGAGTGAAATTTTGGTGGGGAGCTACAAATTCGGATTCAGCGATCCAAAAAACATAAAGCGAGTCGAAATCCGGAACTAGTATTAATTTTTCCAGGTAAAATCCCCTATTGCCTGGATTCATAACTTAGTGTACGTAGCGCCGCAGTGGATGTTCAGAGGCAGCCCTCCCCCTCCCAGTTCATCCTTCGTCATAATGTCATATATCCTATTTGTTGAAAATTTTGTCTAGTTTCTGAATTTCGTAATGCTTTTCGCCTAAAACAATAAGAAATTTAAGTTAAAAATAACTATTTTTTGGGGGGGGATTTTGGGGGGAAGTTAAAAATTCGGATTCAGCGACCCAAAAAACTTAAAGTAAACCTTATAGAGAAAGTTTGGAGGGGAGATTTGAGGGCGAATGTAAACGTGTGAGTGGTTAAGTGGAATTGCGCAACTTAGTTCACGCAGCACCGCGCATGTTCCGAGGCAGATGCCCCCTTCCCCTTCATCCTAAGTCATAATGTCATATATCTAATTTGTTGTAAATTTTGTCTTCTTTCTGAATTTCTAGATACTTTTTCCCGAAAACAATAAAAAAACTGATTTTTTTAATAAAAACCTTTTTGGTGGGCATTTTACCAAAATTTGTGGTGGTTGCAGGGGAAAAATTTGGTGGGAAGTTAAAAATTCGGATTCAGCGACCCAAAAAACATTTAGTAAGCCTTTTTCCAGAACTACCATGAATTTTGCTAGGTAGAGCCCCTATACGGTCTATATTGCCTGGACTATACGTGGATTTTGAAAATTAGACGTTAATAACGATTTCATAGGTGCCAACCTCGAACTAATCTTCCGTAATACTTGAGTTAATTTAACCCTGTTTAATACGTTTCGAACCAGAAATTTTTTTAAGAAATGAAATTAAATGTGTTCCACGTAGAAAACTGGAATTAAATAGATAAGCATTCACGAAATAAATTTTCTGGTTCGAAATGACATTAACCTGGGTCAAATTAATCCAGACATTATGGAAGATTAGTGGAAGATTGGCAGCTACGCAATAGTATTTCTTGTATTCCTCTGACGAATACTATGTTTTTTATAGTTGAAAGTACTAAGGTATTAAAGTAATTTAGCATCTTTTTAAATATTGTCATCTTTTAAGTAGTTTTGCACATAGTGTAAATTTAAGAAATATTAGCATTCTTTGATAAACAAAACCACCGCAATAAAATAAGACAAAAATTTCTATTCTGAAAAAGTGGTGCGAAATGAAATATTTTCCTTTAAAAAAATATTCCGGTCTTAAATTGCAGTAAAAAGTAAAAAACTATTTTTTCGTGTGTCAGAATAAGAGAATTTCTGGATATAAGACTTTGCATTTAAAAAAAGAAAAAGGAAAAAAAAAAAGAAAAAAAAAGTTGGAATCGCTCAGAAAACATTAACTTGCACAATTAATTGATTTGCATGATACAAAATGTTATAAGAAGTTACTTCGTAACAAATTTTTTCGTGACTCGGCCGGGATAATACGAACGGGGCATTAAACTGCACGACTTGTTAGTTGTAACGTCTATTCATTGTTTTATATTCACCATACTTATAGTTTCCTGAGTGCTCCATGCTTTTATTTTTAGTCACTTATCATATCCAGAAATATTTCCCCTATTCTTGCTGAAGATTTCTTTTTTTTTACTTTTAGATGCACTTTATATGTAAAAAATCCTTGTTATACTTGTTTTAATTACTAATACGTGTATGATTAAAACATTAAAGAAAGTAAAAATAGTTTTATTCGACTGTTTACATATCTGGACAACATCTGACTCATTTTTAAAACAAATAAGTAAAATATTCCAAAATTGTACGATCTATTTTGCAATGATTTGCAAAGCCATTATTAAAGTTTTCACATACTCTTTCTTTCTAACACGTAAAGATTTCATTAATAACGATACAACGTCTTTTAACTTAGCGTCCATCGGGGCTACTTTGGTCCAGCCCATGAAGAAAGATTTTATTCTTTGTATTGAACAAACAATACAAGATAATTTGGAGTTTTTACCCTTGAAAAATAATTTATACCCTACTATAGGGTATTTGAATAGTTTGGGGGTAATATATATTTTTTTTTTATTGGCAACACTGGGTGTGTTTGTAAACAACTGTTTCGTGTAGTAATTTTAACTCCCCAAACTTTCTATAGTGAGACAATCTGGATAAGAGATATAAATAATGTAAGTGTCCAAATATTACCTTTAGTAACCTGTAACATGTGTGATCATAATTTTTCCTTGAACTTTTTATTTTGGCAGAAAATGTTTACTTTTTCATAAAGCTAGCATGGAAACTAGTATTTCGGGGATAATTTGTGCCAGGCCTATTTCGGCCCGAAAATAGCCCCAATTATTTAGAAATGCCTTTTATACAACCAAATCTCTTAAAACATGTTTTAAGTAACTTTTTTTCGAATGTTACTGTTTCAAAATGTTACATTAATTGAAAAAAAATAAGTTGAAACTGGTGTGAATGAATAAGAACAAAAGGCCTTCTTAAATCACCATCAAAAACTTTTAATTGCGCTAGGCCTTTCGAAAGATCGGAATCTTTCTTCGTCAGGCGCAAAAAAGACGTGCTTCTACTATGAAAGCATTTGTCTTGCTGCTGCTTTCATAGTAGAAGCACGTCTTCTTTGCGCCTGACGAACAAAGACTCAGATCTTTCGAAAGGCCTAGCGCAATTAAAAGTTTTTTATGGTGTTTTAATAAGTTCTTTTGTTCTTGTTACATTAATTGTTTTTGTTCCAGTTGCTGAGGATAACATGTCGAAAACTGTTTTTCGTTTCTTTAATAATAACAATAGGTTAATTGTGTTTAAATGTTTAAAAAAAAAAAAAAAAAAAAAAAAAAACATTTGTTTATTGGGTTTGCAGTGTTAATTTATTAACAAATGCTATTGCAAGGGTTTTCCATAAAAATGTATTCATTTTATATGAAACTAAGTGAATGGACAAAAGAAACCCCTAGCAGGGACTACTTTGTCCCAAAACTTTAAAAATAGTTTTAAAAAATTCCTCTTTAAAACCATACAGTTTGCTTCATTGTTTCATGTTAATTGTTTACAACTCCATTTAGATGCTGAAAAGTCACATATAATAATTCTTAATAATGAAAATGTGAGCGGAACCAGGAAAAAGTGGTCGAAAGTAGCCGATTCGACGGTACCAAAATTGTGGATCGAGCTAGAAATAAACATCAACGTTAAATTAAAAATTACATACGTAGTCTGAAAAAAAACGTGAAATATTGAATGATGGCGTTTCATGTCATTGAATCATAGATCGTGCAATTTTGGAATATTACATTTATTTGTTTCCAAAGTGACTGATACAGAGTCGAAATATGAAAACAATCGAATAAAACGATTTTTATTGCTTTTAGATATGAAACTTAAACCTTTTAGCAATTAAAAGTAGTTTAGTATTACAAGGTGTTAATATATCACTATAATAATAGCCTAAGTCATGTGACTATCATCGACAGTACCGGACTGACCGCTTCGCGTTTTATATGCCAGGCGGCTATTTTGACACTTGTCGCAGGTCATAACTCGCCAAATATTGCACCTGTATGTGAATACTGTGTGTAACTTTAACCCTCTGTCTACCAGAAGGGTCCAATGGACCCGACATGTACATTCAAAATATTTATTCAAACCAGAAATTTCTTCAAAACAAACTAAATGTATAAATCAGACAATAATAAGTTAAATAAACAAATTAAATAGTTTTAAGTAAAAATTCTGGTGTAGAATGTTTTTATAAAACTTGAGTAAAATTTCCGGTAGTTCTAGGGTTAAGATTGAAGACAAATAGTTTCCTTTTTCACATTTTTATATCACACAGCACACAAATGTTACAAACAATCACAAACACTGAAAAACATATAGAATGATGAAGTGACTTTGGGGTAATAACCCGCTGTTAGAACAAGTGACGTTCGTAAAACATATAATGGGGAATACTCCCGCTATAAGCAACAGAATAATTGGGGATAAGACCCGCTATAACATACGTGCCACAATGGCAGCTAAGAACAACATACTCTATACTTGGGGATAAGACCCGCTCGAATACACAACGTGCCGCAATGGCAGCTAAGCAACAACTGAACTGGGTCACATGACCGCAAAGCTACGGAGCTCGTTCGGCATGCGCACAAGGTCCGAACATGCCGCCCCGCGTTGCAATGTGCGTAGCACATTCAAAATATTAAAAATACACTATAAATACAAGAACTAATTAAAATACCAATACCACAAAATAATATTACAATACAAATACAATAATAATAAGTAGCAACAATAAGGACTATACAATACAATAAAATTAAATTCTTTGTTACAAAATTTAAGCTATTTTCTAAAAATAGTTCTATATTGTTCTTAAGAAAAGTTGAATGTAAAATAACATGTAAATCTTAGGTGCACCTTAAAATACATAAACAATGAGAAATAAGTATATACATTAGATTTCATTAAATTTCTGAAGAAATATTTTGTTACTAAGCTAACGAAAATCGCGATATAAACCTTATGAAAAATCCCCTTTCTTTGATTTTTATATTTAATCTCAAAAGGGCCGCAAAAATCGGCTCCTGTATGGTTAAACGTAAAATTTGGAGTTACTCTTTCCGATGGGAGGTCACCCATGATTTGTTTAGCAGTAACTGGGTTGTTCCTAAAACAGACAACGTAATCATGCACTACTTTTCGCGCTACATTTTTTCCACTTACGGGCCAAAACCGCATACGTACGTAATGGATTAAAGTTTGGGGACCAATATCAAAATGCTTCCTGTGAAAATGCTCAAATATGAGTTTTGTGAGCTTATGGCCTTTCGGCAAAATGATTTGATGCTTCTTATCAAAGTTTAAGTCTGAATTTTCCAACCTACCGCCAACTCTTAAGATATTATCTTGATCCAAAAAGGGGGATAAACATTTAATTTTACTGGAAGGGGGAACCCTTGATTCCCGTTTTAAACCCTTAATCTCTTCCTGAAATTCTGCATTTTGTACTAATCTAATTAGAGAAACTTCTGAATTTTTTATTTCTGGGGTTTTGAGGCTGCCTCTGCGCCGGTCTGCTAACTTACATTTGCAATTGTGAAAAAACCTATAAACATATGCCAGTATGCGAAGAATACTATAGTATTTACCACTTATGTTGAGAAAAAAATTTACTTCTTCAGGATTCCTGAAAAGAGAAAGAGAAATATTAGAATTGAAATCATTACAGTTATTTTTATATTTTGATTTAGTCTCTGGAATGTAATCTGTTTCTGGCACAGAAATAGTTTCTTGCTCAGTCACTAAGTCATCAGCTGCTAGGAATTTTGGTCCCCTAAACCACACTGGATTCTCTACAAGGGAATTAACACTCGCACCTCTGGTCAAGAGATCGGCAGGATTGTCCTTGCTGGAGCAGTGATACCAAGAGTTCGAATCTGAAATTGCATTAATCTCTATGACACGGTTAGCCACAAACTGCTTCCATCGCTTTGATGATCCTTTGATCCAGAATAAGGTTATTTTGGAATCCGTCCAATAGTACACTTTCGATGTGATTTTTTGATCTAGGATGGGTTTTACTTTATTGGTCAGTCTTGCACTTAGTAAGGCTCCGAGAAGTTCTAGCCGAGGCAGAGTTATCTCCTTTATCGGTGCAACACGACTCTTTGAAGTCACGAGATTGACTTCCACACCACTCTCTCTTTTTATTCTCAGATAAATTGCAGATCCATACGCTATTTTACTAACATCAGAAAAGGCATGTATGTCTACAGCTATTATTTGATTCAAGCTACCAAGAATTTTCCTCGGAATTTATAATTCTGCTAAATTTAAAAGTTCTTCGAGCCACTTTAATAATTTTTCGTGCACATTAGTTGGTAACTGTTCATCCCATGCTGTCTTCTTTAGCCATAGTTTTTGGAACAGGCATTTTATTCTAATGGTGAATGGCGTCAGCATGCCTAACGGATCGAAGATTTTACCAACTGCTTGCAATAGTAGATGCTTTGAGCTTTTTTGCGATGACAAGAATTCTATTAAACTTTTGACTTCGAATGTCAGACAATCTTCTTCTGTTTTCCAGGACATTCCTAATACCTTGCTTAGATTGCTTCCTAGGCTTATTGCAGCATGTTCTGCTTGAATATTTAAACGTTCCTTTTGCCAGCACTGCAGTAACGCTTCATCATTGGTAATCCATTTTCGAAGAATCATTCCTGCTTCAGACATTATTTTGTTAGCATTCAGGGAAACATCAAGAGCTTCTTGCAGCGTATCTTCGCCAGATATAAAATCGTCCACATAAATATATTTATCGAGTAGGTGAACAGTTCTTGGGTGTAGGTTCATAAACCGCTTGATGTGCTCCTTTATTGTAGCAGATAGGAGGAATGGAGAGGCATTGACTCCAAAAATAACACGTTTGAATCTGAAGACCTTGAAAGATTTTAAACCATCATCATACCACAGAAAACGGACAGAATCCCCATCTTTTTCAGCTAGTGAGATTTGAAGGAACGCCTTCTCGATATCAGAAGAAAAGGCAATTTCGTATAATCTGAAGTGGATTAAAATATCAAATAGAAGTGGATTTAAGTTGGTGCCGGGCCATAAACAATCATTAAGGGACAAATCATTGTTATCATGAGAGCTGGCATCGAAGACGATTCGGACCTTTGTAGTAAGTTTATCTTCTTTACAGACCGCATGATGGGGCAAATAATAAACTGCCCTGTCTAAAACAGGTTCATTTTCTTGCACCTGCTCTATAATTCCTTGCTTTAAATATTCCGTGATTATTTCAGAATATTGTCGAAAAAGCTCTGGGTTTCGATAAAATTTTCTTTTTAGACCTTCCAAACGCTGTTTCGCAACATTAAAATTATCATTTAAATCCTTCCAGTCTTTTTTCCACGGTAACTGAACTTCATAACGATCGCCTACAAATTTGACAGTTTTATCGAATATTTGTTGTGCTTGATCAGTTTCCGATATTTTCGGATCATCATGTTTTATGCCTATAGACTCAAGCTCCCAAAATTGTTTTAAATTATCATTTATTTCATCGAAATCTCTAACGAAATTGCACATAGTAATATTGTTTGTTTGCGTGTTCTCCTCTAGCGCCCCAGTTGGGATCCATCCAAAAACAGTGTCTTGCAGAAAAAGTTTATCGTTTATCTTAACTGAATTATGCTTTAAAATTCTATAAAATAATTCAGCGCCAACCAATGCGTGAATTTTTCCCGGCTTGAAAAATGTGGGGTCTGCCAATTCCACAATATTCGGTAAATTAATGTCCGATACATTTAATTGCTTTGATGGAATTACATCCGTGATTTTGGGAACAATTAAGAAATCTATATTCTCCCTGAAAGAGCCATCTTCGTTTGTAATTACACTCGAAATTTTATTTTTTACATTATAAGTATAACCGTTTAATCCTGTAACGGGTACATTAATTATCCTTTTTTTAAATTTCAGCATGTCAGCGCAATCCTTAGTTAAAATATTGACATTGCTAGCATTATCCAAAATTACTCTAAACTTTTGTTTATTTCCGAAATTATCTTCTATAAAAACAAAGCATGTACTCAATAAAATTGATTTTCTTTCTTTACTTATATTATTCAAGGTCTTTAAAGATTCATTATTTATCGAAATGTTTTCCGTTTCTCTATTTACCGCACCTGCAAGAGGGGAGGAGATTTGGGGGGGGGGGAAGCCAATTCATTTTTGGATTTATTTTTTTTATCTCTATGAAGCGATGAGCTGTGTCGCAATCCACAGGTATTACAATTATATTTTGAAATGCAAGAATTTACGAAATGAGAATTATTCAAACAATTAATACACAGTTTATTTTTCTTCACAAAATCGTATCGTTCAGAAACATTCATTTTTAGAAACTGAGAACATTTGTTCAAATTATGAAAAGCCAATTTACACAGAATACAAGTTTTTCCATTCGATTTATCATTCGAATTTAGCATGAAATTTTTTTGTTTGTTCGAAAGAGGAATGTTTTTGTTTAAGGGTTTTGAAGCAGAGTATCTATTTACGCTTTCTAACGTAGAACTGCGGTTTTCCAAAAATGACATTAATTCATTAAATTGCGGGTAATCTGATTTTTTAATCGAATATTCAAATAATTTTCGAGATTCCTTATCTACCTTTTGCAATATAATATTGATAAGGATAGCATCAGACAGATTGTTTTGTTCATATTGTAATACTTTTAAGGCCCTCAAATTTTTATTTACACAATCAATAAAGGATCTCAATTCTTTAGAAGACTCGTAATGTATTTTTTCATAATTAATTATGGCTGATAAATGAGTGTCAATGAGCAAACGTTGATTTTCGAATCTTTCAGTAAGTGCTGTAAACAATGACTCAAAGGAATCGTCTGGGCTCTCTAGTTGTTTTGCTTCATTTTTTAGCGATGCTCGCAAATAAAACAGCTTCTGAGCGTCATTTAACTGGGCATTATTGATAATTAAATTTGTAAATTGTACTTTAAAGATTGACCACTCTTCATGTTTACCATTGAATGTTGGTAGTGGGATTTCAGGTAACTTAACTTTAATATTATTCAAACTTATAGATTCAATACTATCAGCATGCACACTTATTTCAGAAACTTTAAGATTTTTAAGAAATAGGTTGAGACTTACCTCAAGTTTCTCGAGACGATCTTCGAGTTCATCTAACTCGTTTTCGATTTCTGGTAAGTCCTTAATCTCAGGGATATCATAATATTTATCCCGTATTTCCGATACTTTTGCTTGAAGCTCAGGTAATTTTCGAATCTTTATTTCGAGCTCGGTACTCGAGTAATTAATTTCGTCTGTATTATCTTTTACGAAATTTTCTAATTTCGTTATAGCACCTTTTAGAGCACCTTTTGTTCTATTTAATTTTTCCATAGCAGCTATTTCGCTGCGAAATCGACGGACCACAACAATGTATGTGAATACTGTGTGTAACTTTAAGATTGAAGACAAATAGTTTCCTTTTTCACATTTTTATATCACACAGCACACAAATGTTACAAACAATCACAAACACTGAAAAACATATAGAATGATGAGGTGACTTTGGGGTAATAACCCGCTGTTAGAACAAGTGACGTTCGTAAAACATATTATGGGGAATACTCCCGCTATAAGCAACAGAATAATTGGGGATAAGACCCGCTATAACATACGTGCCACAATGGCAGCTAAGAACAACATACTCTATACTTGGGGATAAGACCCGCTCGAATACACAACGTGCCGCAATGGCAGCTAAAGAACAACTCTATACTTGGGGATAAGACCCGCTCGAATACACAACGTGCCGCAATGGCAGCTAAGCAACAACTGAACTGGGTCATATGACCGCAAAGCTACGGAGCTCGTTCGGCATGCGCACAAGGTCCGAACAGCACCATTATCATAATTTCATCTATATTAAAATAGTTCGAGTCATGTGAATGTCATATTATTTGTTATTTTCCTTTTCTTTTCTTTCTCTTTTTAAAGAAATAAGTAAAAGTCGTAAATTTTAAATGTTTCAATTTTAAATGAAAGTTGTGTATTTAAATAAAATGAGTGAATGATTATATGTTAAATGAAATTAATGACATACGGAAAAATGCGAAGTGAACAATGTTTGGCCATTTATCCCCTGCGTCCGGTTAGCATAACTATACCGAATTTTTTATTTCTCTATCAGAATCTTCCGATTTAGCGAAGGATTGAATTAAATTATGAATAAAAGTAACATGATACGATGCTTAGCATTGTATTTAAGGGAGTCCAAACTGGTCGCTAAGGGCGGCTAGTTAGTTATATATTTATAAAACCTTGTTACATTTAATTTTAGATGTCTATTTATGAATTTTTTGTATGTTAAAATTAGACCTTCTATGTAATTTTAAAATTTATAGCAGAGTGGAAGTCTATAAATTTGTTCTCAGAGTTTAATTAACTCCTTAATTTTATTTAAACTTACTTTTAACAGGAAAGCAATACCGCTGTTGATTTGGATGAACCACTGCTCTAGTAAGACATTCGAGATCATCCAGATTTGCATCTCTCAGACAAGATTGAATGCAATCCTATAAAATTATCAATTGCAAAATAGAAAACACAATTTAAGTACAGTATAATTTAAAATAAAAAACAATTTCATTTTATACGACTCAAAATGATTGCTGTATTTAAATCTATTGTTCTATAAATGTGCCTGAGCAATTTATTATAAAACTTTTATTTATTATAAAACTAGCGAGATGACCATCCTCAAGATGAAAAGTAATAGGTAAAGCATAAACGGTACTTGCACAGGGTTTTTTTTTATAGTTGACTAATTGATTATCCTAAAACCGTTAGTTTAAGATTTACGTTTTTCTATTGGAAGATAGTTGAAGTTTCAGACATGATGAAAGTGCTTATTCTTCATCATATAAAAACCAATGGTACTTGTTAATTATCCCGTCAACGAAATTACTGCCGGCAAATTGTAAGATTAAATGCTAATAATGGTTGATTGTAAATGTCACATTCACTTGACCAACACGTATTTACGTCATCAAGTGATTTTTATTTTGAAGTTTTATTTGTACTTTTATTAATGTTATACTAATTTACTTGTTCTTTCGTTATTTAAAATAAAAAATATGTCAATTTGTATAATTTGGAGAGAGGTTTTAAGATTTATATAATTTGGAAAAATTGGTTGACGGAATAACTAACAAATATCAAACCAATTTATGCTAAAATTGTGATTTAATTTTTTTTACGACGTTTGAGGGTGATGTAAGTTATGCAAAAAAAAAAAAAAAAAAAAACATTTGCTTTAACAATAACACAATAATATTTTCATTCTTCTACAAGTATAATTTACTGAGTTATGGTAATTTGAATTTTATGCATTTTTGGCGTTTTCTGGTACTTAAAACGAAAAAACTCGTTTTTAATAGCAGAAAAAGCTTAAAATCATTGACAGAAATCTTCTTAGTGTTTTACAAGAAAATGTGTTAGTGTTTTACTCAGAAATTTAAAAAAAAAACTAAACTAAGGTCTTACCGTGAAACATCACAGGTCATACATTTATTACTCTAAAAAATTTCAGAATAAATCTAAGTATAAGGTGGCCATAATTAAATGACAGTACTCAGAGTGTTCTGTAGAGTGATCTAATTGAGAGAATGACGCCAAATTTTTAAAGGAGATTAAGCAAGACGGGAGACGAAGTATTCTGTGAAAAAAAAAATAGTTCCAAAACTCACCGCTAGGGAAATATGTTGCGCTGTGTAGCAGAAAAGAGAGTTTTAAAAAAATGCAGAATCAATACTAAAATAAAATTACCTTTTATTTAGCACATTTCACGCTTTTAGTGATGATTCTGCCTTTTTTTAAACTCTCTTTTCTGTTACACAGCGCCACATATTCTCTGGTGTCTTTTGGAACTAAATTTTTTCGTGGAATCCTTCGTCCCCCGTCTTGTTTAATCTTCAATCAAAATTTGGCGTCATTCTCTCAATTAGATCGCGCTACGGAACACTCGGCGTACGGTCAGTTTAATTATGGCCACCTTGTATAGCATAAACGGATTTTGTTACATTATATAAAATAATTTATTTTAAAGGAAATTTCACACAGATTTCTTAGTGGGAATTTTACGAATTTCTTACAACTCCTTTAGATCGCCGCCGTTAAATAACGTATCCCTATGTTTAGAATATATCGAGTAGGATAAACGATAAACATTCCGAGGCTTTTTTTTTGCCATGGCTTTTTTTTATGCAAAAATTTATGTATTTTTTTTCTATAATTTCTTTAAAAAATTTAATCATAATTTTCAGAATTATAAATAATGCTTTCATAATGCTGATGTTCTGTTTTCTTTTTGCGGATAATATTCGGTTGAGCAAAAAGTTCTGGGAAATTTTTAATCTAATAGTTACCAGAATTTGTATCGTATATATGAATATTAGTGGTATATCTATAGGAGTTTAGGACGTAGCTCTATCCGATAATAGCCTCTTTCGATCAATGCAACACATTTTCAAGGGCCCTTGATTTGAATCCTTTAATTAAGTTGAAGAAGCATGTCAAGAGTTTTTCGATTCCAGTGAGCCGCCATTGTACTTCCAGCAAATCCGGAATCTGGCAGAAAGTCGTGTACTAGGATGGTCTCTAATTTGAAGAATAGTCCTTGTTGCTTTTGTTGTTAATTTGCGCATAACAACGCAACTTTCACAAATTTCCCAAAACTTTTTGCTCAACCTAGTATCACTGTTGATCTTCGCTTAATTTGTTGGAAATAAAATACCATTTCAACTTAACATAGCCATCTTTATGTTTTTTTTAAAACACTTTTAGCCTCTTTCAGTTCATTTAACACGGGATTTTATCATTTACATTTTCAAAAAAAAATATATATGTATATATATATTATCCTTCTCATTATTCAGTTTCACTCAAAATGTCATAACACTTTTTCTGAATCATGTCAGTCATTTGTTTGAACTAAATAAGTAAATGTAAAATATATTGTAACAAAAGCAAACTGATGCTAAATCGTAGTCACTCACACCAATCTTAACAACCAATTAACTAAGTTAGGTTAACACTTGGTAAGCTCGTAGAATAATCGCAAAAGCAAGTCAACGTGAAAGCAAGTGGGCGGAACTCATCACTCATTCCGGACTTTTACCAAAACGTGGCGGTAAAAGTCAGTTGGTACCGATGTGATTTTGTAAATCTACGAAATGAGAAAAAACATTTTGGGGACATTTACAGTTGTAAATTCTAGGAATTACGAGAAATATATAGGATTTATCATACATTGAGCTTTTACAAAGACATATATGCATTATAAAACAATTCTTTATGTATAAATAGTTTACTACAGCGGACGGAAAGCTACGATGATGAAATTTCGGAAAAAAGATAAAAAAGGAAACTGGGACTAGTTATCACACGATTCGTTTCTTCTCTTGTAAGACAATTTTCCTGTATTATTAGTTGTATTGCATAACAACGTAATTAATACATGTGCTTTGGTGCCATAATTGAAAACATATGATTCATACTTAAAAGTACATGTATAGTATGACAGACATCTTCAATAAAAATGTTATATGTATTTTTTTCTGCACGGGGGATTTTTTACGTGCTGGCTGTATTTTTCTTTCTTATCATTCTAAATTTTGATTTCAAATTAATAATGACACAAAGTATTAGTAGAGCAATGTTAGCTTACACTTAAATGGCATTATAAATGAAAATGTTTTTAGAGAGAGCTTAAAAAAATGACGCGATGTCGAATGGGTTTGGTTGTCACAGTAGAAGTAGATCATGTTGTCACATGTAAGAAGTATCCTAAATCCAAGAAACTATTAATTATATTCCATTTTATGGAATAAGTTCGTTAATTAACCCTCTCAGAGGAATCTTATGTGCGTTGACAAAGAATTAAGATAAATAAATGTTTATTCTTCACGTGCATTATGAATTTTTTTCAAAAGATCTGGTGCGATTTCCACTGTTGAAATTTAAAATTAATAGGAAGTATTGTGGCAGAAGATAGATACTTAGTAAAAAAATAGTCCAGTTTTTGATTGGAAGCGTTATGTCATTGTCATCGAAATACTCAAGGCCTGAGGACACAAGTTGTGACGTCATCACTAATCGACAAACTTCTCACTAGTGTTGGAATTCACACCAGGAAATTTTTAATAGCAATTTCCTTTTATTTATTTGTGGAATATCTATCATCTTATAAAACAATTAGAACTATTTAAACTTACTGATAAGAATTTGGAATCCACTAATAAAAAATCAGCTAGATGCAGCAACTCTGTGGCGTTACGCATCTGGCTGATTTTTTATTAAGGGTTTCCGAATTCTCACCAGTAAATTTAAGTAGTTACTATTGTTTTATAAGATGATAGGTATTCCACTAATAAAATAAAAGGAAATTCCTATTCAAATTTTTCCGGTTTAACTTCCAACACTAATGAGAAGTCGGTCGATTAGTGATGACGTCATAACTTGTGTCCTCAGGCTTTGAGTATTTCGATGGCAAAGGTTTTGTAAGAAGCTAACATATGTGCGTATAACCGACATCACTCTGTTGCTTATCTCAAACTTTCTGAAGTGAGTTTGTACCTCTCAAAATTTACGGTTCGTGATTTTACTTGTAGATTTATGTTAATAAAGGAGTGTTGGAAATCTATGAGTATATAATTGGATTGTGAGTGGGCTAAGATGTATTTGAGTCGAGTCCTGCCTTAACCATTTATCTACTGTCGGTACTTATAAATACAATTAAAATAACTTGTTATAAAATTAATTTCATACATCGATTAATTATAATACAGTTTAGAATGAGTTATAGATACATTACTTTATCTTGTTCCAAAAGCATTATTGGTTACACAAAACAAAAATATTTTTTAAAAGATGATTTCTTTTGCCTTTGCATCTTTTCAGCATTCTTGGCGTTTGGGGGGGGGGGGGATTTTTCAATTCGGAAATATTTCTATATTCCTATTTTAAGAACGTTATATTTGTACATTTCCTAATTCTACAAAATACTAAGAAAAATATATAAAATAAAAGATTTGAGTGGGACTATAAATATTGCACAAAATCCCTATAAATTCAAATTTAATTAATCCTTTTAAATGTTTCAATCCCTTTAAAATCCTTCTACAATTTATTAAATGATTATGTAATTCTTCTAATTTAGTTTAAAAAATTCATGAAAAATGCTTTAGAAGAAAAAAATTTCATGACTTCATAATTCAGTACATAAAGGATTAGTGAGAAAAAAACAAGACTGGAGTTCCAGGTTTTTGAAACTCTAATCTCGTATCAACACAAAGTTTTCTGATAAATTTTACGCTATTTTTACCCGACTGACAAGAAGGGTTATGTGTTTCACGCGTATTTGGGTATTTCTTTATACCCTCGAATCATCCCAACGGCTGGATGGATTTTAATGAATGAGATCTCTATCGATTTGTCTTAACCGTCCAATGGTTATAGGCTAGGTTTGTGTTTTATAAATTCAAAATGGCGGCCATAAAATACAAAATGGCGGTAGAGACGAAAAAAATTTTTACGCACCCTATTGAGTACCATATCATTGGACAGGTCTTTCAAAAGTAAGACGATGTTTCATTGACTATTTTACAGTCAGAGGCTCCGTTTAAATATTACACAACCTGGAAGTTATGTCGGTAAAATTTCTAGCTTTACTACAACTCTAACCTTCATAGACATCTATAGGCTTCATGAAAACAGTGTTTATAGATAGGAACTGACAATTTAACACAACTTAAAAGTCATCAACACAAGTAAATAAAAAAAAATAGGTAAGTAATAAAAAAAATATTTTCACATTGATGAGAAATAATTAATTAGTTCGCTTTTAAGCAGTCGGGTTTTCTGAATTTTTAAATTTTATTTTTATTGTCTACACTATTTTTGTCTTTCTGTTTGATAAGATGCTGTTCACCGTATTTTAATAAAGTGCTTTGTGCCCACGACGATCTAGTTATTCGTGACATTTAGTAAATTTTGAATTGCGTTCAATGTGTTTTCAGATAGATCGATTTTTGATATCGACCTCATCCTGTTTATAATTTTGAGGAGCCATTTCCATTCCTTTAAACAAAGTTCAATTAATTAGATTTTTACTTATCTCATTTTAAAAGTTAATTGAATCTGAATTTGAGCTTCGTAGAAAAAAAAAAACAGTCTGTAAAGGGGACTGTTGTAGTGATTCAAAATGGATTTCTCGCAATATCTAGTCGCTATCAATTTCAGATGACTTATATGGATCTGATCTTAGTGATATTGAGAAGGATAAATTTAATGATTTTTTAGGTACAGTCGTGGGGAAAAAAAGTAAACACCCCCCACTAACTTCTCAACAAATTATCGCAGAAGAAAGTTACTGGTACCGAACGATTGGAAATAAGGTCTACTTTTAAATTATGTATATAAAATTTGCTTAGGGGGCCATCTACATATTGAAACAAAGCATAACTTTGTTTTTTTCAACAGCAGTACACAATTCTGACTGCAAAAATGAACTCTACACCCTTCAATTAGCCGAAAAACAATTTTTTATGCAATTCGTACCATAAGTTTCCCAGAAATTAATTATTTTAAAACGAGCGTATTTTAAGGGCTGTATCCAAATTGATGTTCCGTACTCGATTGTTAACCGATAGAGCCCCCTTCTTGATCAAGGCACCTTAAGCGCGGGTCAAAGAGTCAATGAAGCCTGTTAGATTACAGAACAGCAGAGTAAATTTCTAAATATCCACTCAATTCTATCATAGACGGCCCCTTAAACCATCATTTTACCGTTTTTTAAGCATATTTTGAAAACTACTTGGTAGAAAAACGTGAAATTTCGGATTTCCATAAAACAGGACCTAATAAATCTAAATCCATCAAAAAAATTGTAGATTGCAATTCATAATTTTTTCGAATATTAATTTCCTAATTCATAATTCATATCGTAAAATTATAAAAATTGCAAATTCAGCTTATATATGTTTGGGTATATTAGTATTATTGCTACAAAAAAAATTAGCACATTAGGAGCATAATTTCAGGAGATATAAATAAAAATATGAAAATGTAATTTAACATTAGAAGCACTAAATGTTGAATGTTTATAATTCAAAAAGTTATCATTCAAATGACTTGAAATTTGGTGTCTAGGCATAGTTTGAACCGAAGATTTGAAATATCTCGTTAAAATTGGGTATTGCCATTGAAAAAAATGAAGTTTGGATTCGTTTTAATATGTAGATGGCCCCTTAAGCAAATTTTATATACATCATTTAAAAGTAGACTTTATTTCCAATCGTTCGGTACCAATAACTTTCGTCTATGATAATTTGTTGAGGAGTTAGTAGGGGGTGTTTACTTTTTTTTCCCACGACTGTACATTATATGAAGTATTTTCGGATAATCCAGGGATTACCAATGCGGCTTGGCATGAAATTGATACGGTTATTTCATCTGCCGCTTGCAAACTGTATAGGTATGGTAAAGGGAAGCAAAGATTAATGAATTTCATATTAAAAAAATGTTAGCTGACGATATCTATATTATAAAGGACAAACATATCTGTGCGTAACGCATACGTCATTCTGCGAATGGCAACACTTTCAAATTTGAAATGAATTTTCGTTTTGCAATTTTCGCTACTGAAAATTTTTAAACTTCTACACATCGCAGATTTTTAGTTTTTATACCATCGTATGAGGAAAAAAATGTACTTTTACATGCAATTTCTTTGAAATCTGTATCTCAATTTATTTTTGAGATATTATTTTTTTTTATAGTTTTTTTGTACCAATTTTGTAATTGTGGCAACAGAAGTACTCCATTTATATTACAAAGGAAAATTTTGCAAATAGCAACGCTTCACGATGAAATTTCGGTTTTCCAATTTTCCCTTCTGCACTTTTTTAATCTTCTGAACATCGCACATTATAATTTTTTACATTGTCGTATAGGGAAAAAATCTACTTTTAAATGCAATTTGTATCAAAACGGTATCTTAATGGACTGATTTATTATGGTTTGTAAAATAATTTTGAAGCGTGATTTTTTAAATTTATCTCGATCGCGCACCGGCGGGCTCCATTACAAAATATTAATAAACAATTTGCACATAAAAAAGAGTTCAGAATTTATCTACGGCTAATTTTCTACAATGAAATTAAAGCTTCATCAAACAATAAGTAAAATAATAATATATAAAAAAGCACGAATTTAACATATATATATATGTAATCGAACATTTAAAATTTTTAGAGCCGAATTGGGAAAAATATGGCCTTTTAAATGTAATTTGTATGAAATAGATAAGTTTCGAAATGGAGTTGCTAGGCAACTGTTAAAGTAAAACGGAAAAAATAATCTATATATTGAAAACAAATGACAGCTTTTTTAGACATCTTCCCTGAGCTTTCTACTGAACCAATTTTGGTAATTATTCTTTTTTTAATGAAAGCTTTTCATTTGTAGATGAACTCGCACTAGCTATTTTTCTAAATATTCCCACTTTTATACTTTAAATTTAATTTGAAAAGTTTTTGAAATTCCATCAAAATAGTAGCAATCGTGTTATTTCCACTGTTGCAGAAGAAAAAGAAATGTTGGGGTTTATTTATCCTTATTGATGCCATTTTATCATTACAATAAAAAATAACTTTAAGTCTCAACAGAAAATGACGTCACGCTTTAAAAAACATGCATTTTCTCTCATAAAGTACATTTTAATATATTTTCTTTCGGCTGATATCGAATTTGCGACACTTGGCATAATGCTTCAGTAAGCGCCATATTTAAAAGAAAACAATCCTTTTCTTAGATAAAACTATTTATTTTACCACGAATACATCTAAAAAACATCAGTTTCTGGAATTTGTAGTCAGCGGTACTGAAATTAGAATCTCAAGCCAAAAGAATAAATTTACACATGCAAAGTTGTAGCTGACAAAGGGGACTTCACGTTTGAAAATCTATCTATTTTATAACGGAGAATATGCCCGTACGCAGAGTTGGGCAAATTCGCAATCTGATTAATTTGTAATCTCATTACAATGTAATTGGCATGTAAGGGATTATAATTCCAATTACATGTTAATTAAAATCTGAATTGGAGATTCAATTAGCATTATAATCGTAACTATAAATGCTATGTTTAATTTTATATAGTTGTAATTATAATTGAGAAAAATATAATTAAGATTATGTGTAATTATAATCTGAATTTAAAGTTCAATTAGCATTGTAACCGTAACTATAAATGCTATGATTACAATTATAAAATTGCAATTATAATTGATAAAACTATAATTACGATTACAAGTAATTATAATCTGAATTGTAAATTCAATTAGCATTGTAATAGTAACAATAAATACTATAATTATCATTATATAATTGTAATTACAACTGAGAAAAATATAATTAAGATTATGTGTATTTATGATTTAAATTTGAAATTGAATTAGCATTTTGTAATCGTAACTATAAATGCTATGATTATTATTATATAATTGCAATTATAATTGAGAACTTATAATTACAATTACATGTAATTTCAATAGCAATTTTTTATTAAGATATAATTGTAACTGTAATGCAGAAGGTTATGATTTTCATTACGGTGCTGTAGTGTTATAACTGTAAAATTTTAGTTACAATTACTTGTAATGTGAATGGTAAATTTAGATTATTGATTTGATTTCAAATGTACTTGAGATGATTATAATTACCATTACATTGTTGTAATAGTAACTAATAAATTTTAGTTACAATTACGTGTAATGGAAAAAGTAAAATTTCCAATTAGATTTTATTCCAACAGTATTTGATACTGTACTTATTAATGATTATATATTCTTTTGATGACAATTAAAAAATTTCAGTTACAGTGGCATTATAATAAGGGTGATACATTGTTATACATTGCAGTTAGTATTTTAATAATAACGGAGAATTTTCAAACCCGGATAATCTACCATTTTTTTACTGAAGCCCCCCCCCCACCCAATATTTTAGTGCGTCATAAATAAAAGGGGTGGTAACTTAAAACACTTATAACTCAAACTGTAATTATCGTAGGACACTCATATTTTGTATGGTAAAAGTAATCTTTATGAAAAGGGGGGAAGGGGGTGCATTTTTTTAAACGGAGATTAGTAAATTTTAGAATAGCGCTTGTAACTCTTATATAAATTGTCGTAATCTAGACAAAATCGGTATGGTAAACGCAATAGTTTTAAAGGGTTGGGGCTTTGTCGATTTTTTATAGAAACCCACCATATTTTAGTATATTATAAATATAAGTTGCTGACAACTTAAAACAGTTATAACTCTAACTGTAATCTTCGTAGAACACTTATATTTTGTAAACTAAATCTTTATAAAGGGGGAACAGTGTGGGCGTTTTTAACCCCGGATTTCGAAATTTTTGTATAGTGCGAATATTAGGTCTCGATAACGACAAATACGTGCAACTCGAATTCAAAATTCAACTTGTCACATCGCATCTTACTCAAATTTCGTTTAATTTCTTAATCTTTTTAAGAGGGGGAGGGGGTTATTTTCTATAGCAGTTCTTCCATATTTTAGTGCATGAAGTACTGACAACATAAAACAGTTATAACTGGAGCTGTAGTTATTGTAGAGCTCTCATATTTTGTAAGGTAAACGTAATCTTTAGAAAGGGGAGACATTATCTTTATTATTATTATTTCTCAGTTTAAAGTTCATTGTCGGTTTAAAGTTTAATACTAGTGCATTTTTCTGTTGAAAAATTAATTTTTCACATGTCTGGGTAATACTTGAATAGTTTCTTTTATTTTCTAATATTCTGTAATTAGTTAATACACTTTAAAGTACAGTCTTATAGTCTATCAGGTATTCTGATAGTGCCGCAAATAGCATATATTTTTTGTTGTCCTTTTTGCAATTTTTGCTCCTTTGTCCAATTTTGCATTATTTTTCTGAAATTGATTAGAAATTTAGTATTGAAAGTTAATAAGAAAAGTAGAGTTTAATACATAAAATCAAAATTCATCGAAATTTTGTTTATATGCTAATGCATTTTTTTTTGAAAATTTATATTTTACGTGTTTTGGTAATATTTGAATATTTTTCTATTGTTTTTATTATTCTGTAAGACAAATTTTATATTTTACACGCAATCGTTTTAAAAGAGGAGGAAGGTTTTTTGTATGTGTGTGTGGTGGGGCTCTGTTTGCAATATTTTGTATGGTAAACGTAATTTTTATAAAGGGGAAAGGGACATTGTCGGTGTTTTTAACAGAAGACCCAAACTCTTAGTATAAGTCAAATATAAGGACCCAATGAATATAAACGCTTACAACTCTGATCCAAATTGTCGCAGAACCTGTACTTTTTTGTGTCCTGTTGGCAATTACGATTGCTTACTGAAATTGACATAGTGTTTATGGGTAAAATAAAATTTTGATATTTAAAATACTGGTTCGTCGAATTTCAGTTCATATTTTTATGCATTCATTTAATGTAAAATTAGCTTTTCGCATATTCGGGTAATATTTGAATGTATATGTTTTATTTTATATTATTATGT
Source organism: Maratus speciosus (assembly GCA_963932465.1). NCBI lineage: Eukaryota > Metazoa > Arthropoda > Arachnida > Araneae > Salticidae > Maratus > Maratus speciosus. Next base: position 121,109,542 of record OZ010793.1, on the reverse strand, counting down.
AATTAATTAAAAATACTTTAAATCAGAGTTCTTCATTGAGGTTGGTAGTCCGATTTTGTCAGTGGAATCGACATGTCTATGTTAATGGAAACTCATCCATGAAATTTTTTCGCAGATCTGCAATCTCTCTCTCTCTTTTTTTTTCTTTTTTGTCATTTCCAAATCATTAAAAATTAAATATATCTTATTACTAATCCTACAGGTTGTAAACGGTCTCTATAAATTCATGAATTTCATAAATTGAGTGCTCCGAGGCTCACATTTTAATCCTGTTCCATGCACTAGCAGAATTTTTGTTAAACAAAACTTATTATAATCTGAAATGTAAAATGAAATAAAACTGCAAAATATTGCTATTGAATATTTCTTAATTTGGTAAACAAATGGTTAAACACTTCTGTATTACAGCAACAACTTTTGAACTCTGTGTGACTTAAAAGAAGTTTTTATATGTTGTTAGTACTGGGGTGCAATTTAAGAGGGCTAGGAGCACCTCCCCTTCTTTAAAGAATTCAGATTATAGCGGCCATCAGAAGTAATACAAAATTAAATCCGCTTGGTTTATATATTTCTTAAAGAATAAATTTATCAAATTTATTTTAAAATTCCACTAATCTTTAAAATTGAAGAATCTGAGTGCCTTTGAGCTTTTTTACTTATTTATGCGTAAAATTTACCTCCTTTGAAAGTTATTTTGAAATTTTAAAATTATGTATTCCCTACAATACAGAAGGTACGGGGAGGGGGCTGAATTGCGGATCCAAGGGGAGAAAATGACTTCGCGAAAGTATCAGAAAAGTAGTTAGTTTGGATTTCGGAATAACTTTCAATATAAAAAAAATTTCATAAAGAGATGTGATACCCTCCCACCCCATAAAAGGGCATTCATGACCCCTGAAACGGGATTGGGCTAAATTTTATTTATTTACAAATTGAAAAATGAAAAAAAAAACGATTGCTAGTTCAAAAACAGAAATGTAATGTAAGTTTTTAAAGGCATTTTATAATCAGCTAAAAATCAAATTGAAAGAGATTGAATTGCTATTAGCCGGATATAAAGAGAAATATTCTATCTGATTCTGAAGACTTGGCACTATCAATCTTAACATAAAGAAGTTGAGGAATGTCCCTTGTTTAGTCTTTGTTTCTGTTTGAAGTCTTTCTTTTGAATTACTGGAAATAGAACTCGTGTCTTTCTGTCATTGATGAATAATGTTATTTTAAAATAATAAGAAGAGTTACTTTTCATATTTCTGTCGTTGGTGGGATATGAGTTTCAGGGACGTGAAAATTATGAAACATCATTAGGGGCAACTTTTTAGAATTATTACTTATTTTTATACAATAAGATACTTTTAAATCAGAAAATTACTCTTGAAACAATTTTTAAATATTATTAATTTATATCGCGTACTTTCTTTATCCAGTTCGGGTTCTGATGACACAAAATTTTTCAGGCTCGAATTTGAAATTGATGGTCTCTGACTTCGAATAAAAGGTCCCGAACATATCTAGTCACAGACGCTGAAGATGGTTAAATAAGGGGAAGATAGGAGGCGGCGAAATAAAATCGTTCATAGGGCGTATGTGCGCATCATCGTTCATATGTGTGTTTAAAAACAATTTATAGCTGAAGATTGCATAAAGCTACTGAAGTTTTTTTTTTTTTTTTTATGTGAATCTAGTTGGATGTGCATATCCCAAAACTTTCTTCTATCTAATACATCTTAATATTTCAAGCATACACTGATGGATCCCGCACGGAATCGGGCGTGGCGTCAGCATTCTGCGTCATGCGGAACGATGTGGTGGTCCATTAATGGGCCTGTAGAATCGGAGATGATAACTCTGTATTCCAAGCAGAACTTTTTGCGATTCTGCTGGCACTAGATTGGATCTCTTCCCAACCACCTTCCTTCACCAGGCTGTACAGTGATAGTCTTTCAGGCTTACAGTCAATCTTCGCGCACAGAACTAAGAACCCTTTAGTCCTTGACATAAAAATTGACATAAAAACATAAAAGTTACTCTCTCATACACAAAGTCGTCCTGGGCCACGTATCGGCCCACATTGGCATTGCGGGCAATGTGCGGGCTGACAGGTTGGCGAAAGAAGCAAGGGCTAGAACATCAATAGATTTTACCCTTCCCCTTCCCACCTCACACATTCGCAGAAGGTTGAATCAAAAAATCATCTCAGAGTGGTAAATTTATTGGGATTCGTCTACCAAAGGTAGATACACATACGATCTCATACATATAGTGTCAAGAGAAATGTACTTTCTCTCACCAGCAACTACAGCATTCCTCTCTGGCCATGGACCATTCAAAGAATACTTGAAACGTTTCTTTCGGGCAGCCACCCCCTTCTGCGAGTGCGGCGAGGTCGGCACTCCAGAACATAGCTACTATCACTGCACGCTTACCCAAGCCTGTCATATTAAATGCCCCCGCATCCTTCCCAAAAATTTGCTTTCCAATATTCTAACAAGACCCCTTCTTATAGGCAAATTAAATAGAATTTATAAATTTCAAACGGAACTAACAAACCTCACCTCATAGACCTGCATGGTGCTGCAACTTACCCATCAACCTTGTGGCTAATCCTCCACAATTAACTGGACTTATTGTGTGATCCAACACACTCCACGCTCACTCACTCTGCTCATCCGCCCCTTGTCGCGAGGGAGCAGCCTGTGCTCCGACGGGAGGAGCTTGTATTGCACATATTATTATTATTATTATTATTATTCTTTTTTCTTTTTTCTTTTTTTCTTATTTTATTTTATTTTTTTTTTATTTTTTTAATTTTTATTTATTTATTTATTTATTTATTTATTTGTTAACGAATCCCCGCGTGCCGGGGAGCACTCCGGGTGGGGCAAATAGAGTCTACATCGGACCCTTGAGGTCTGGTGATTCTGTCCCACTTAGGCAATAAATAAATATAGTTACAAATGTCAATAAAATAACATTATTAGTTCAATATTATACCAACTTTGACTTTCATCTTGAATTTCTGTTTTAGTCAAATAATCGGAGTACAAACGAGTTCATCTCGATCATGATATTTATTAAAACCAATAGTTTTCCGTTATTCTGTTGTACATCCGCTGTTCGCAAATAGCCGGCTTATCATGATGCGAAGCTCCTGTCGCTTTACGAGCCGCCGCTTTACAACAGAACTACGAAAAATCAAGAAAATTATACAAAAATCGCTATTACAGTTTCGGCGGAATATTTCCAGCTTCAAGGAAAACCTGCTTGGCATAACAAAAAACATGCACAAAAAATTTGGTTCACTTTTATGCATAACGTCATACATTTTTCGATGGTACAATAATCAAAATAGCACAAAAATCGATATTGCAGCGCCCCTTTCGTCGGAAATTTTCCAAATTAAGTGAGGACCTGCTTGCCATAGCCAAAAACTAAAGAAAAATTGGTTCAATTCTACGCATAACTTCATACACTTTTTGATGCTACAATAACGACATACGGACAAACGGACATGGGGACACATGGACAGACAGACATTTACTATATACATGTTTTCTGGGACCTCTGACCCCTAAAACGTGTACATGCGTCGAAAACCGGAAGTCGAAAAATTTTTTAATTACAATTCTTTCTTCTGCTGAAGATATAAGAAAGTAAAAACATCACGTCTTTCTGTCTGTGTTATACCTCGCATAAACATACTCGATAACTTATATATATTATTGAACTTTGCCATGGCAGGTTCGGATTGAAAATGAAGTGTATAGTTCGTTTACTTGGTCACTTAAAATAACACCATTAAATTATGGTCTATGGAGAGAATATTTTGCAGTGTATTTTATTGATGTTGCAGTATTTAATTTTTTTTTTTAATTTATATGCATCCCTGACGTTTACTGAAAGATGCTTGCTACAGAATATCTTGTTCATTTACATTTCATTTACAGGAACACAGAAATGAATTCGGTTACAACACTGATTAAGAACAATAATTATTCGAAGTATGTTTTGAGTTGTGGTATGCGTTTTTATATTTAACTGATTTTGTCCATATTATACCTGGTGTGTAAAAAATTTATAGATTATATACAGGGATACACAAATAGTTCGAGTGCAATTCCGCTCATTGACGAAAATTGCTGAAGGGAGATTTCAACTGTGTGATGCGTTTGCTAATTTAACTAAAATTTTCGCATATTATGTAGCGTATATACAAATCGAATACACTGTTGCGTAAAAGAATTCGCATATTATTCCGACTACAGGTGGCAATTGTTGAAAATGAGTTTTCAAATGCCATATGCGTTTTCCATATTGTTTTCATTATCTTTTACAAATGAAATATCTATGGGGGGGGGGAGAAGGGACCATTCTTCCCTTGAGTCAAAATAGGGTTTCCAAAACGACATTAGAGATCTTCGAGTGAAAAGACTTAGGAGGCAATTCAAGCATGGCACCCGCGCCGCGACAGTTTTAATTCACGAGACTCGGACTCTCTCCGATCTTTTCTCTTTCAGAGCTGGGTCGGGTTCGGGTGTTAAATTTTTCTGATGATTCAAGCCGTGCCAGACTTGTTTAAACGTTCTGTTCGTGCCCAACCTATCCAGTATGAAAAGCGTTATTGACCCGACCCATGCAGCTTTCTAAATTCTTCCTCCCGAGTCCACTTTGGGCTTGTTATCTTGCTTATTTATTTTGGTAAAAATTATGTTAATGTTTGCTTAGCGAAATCTTAAAAAAATTTAATTTGGTTCAATAAATTCTAGAGATGTCTTTTTAAAAATAAATTTTTTTCTTTGTAGAGCTTTAAAACTTTGTTTTTCTTTAACCACCCGTTTCTTTCATTCTAAATTACATTGATTTTGTTACCGGATTTTTTTTTATGTAATTGTTTATTTCTCACGTGGTGTTTATGTACATAATTAATCTAAGTCTAAGTAGCCATCGATATTGTTATCTTTCTGTATTCATGAATTTCGAACATATTCTGAAAGTAGAATGTGTGCAAAGTCAAAGTAAGTGTGCTTCATGAATAATTTTAATTGTAGTATCCAGGCAGAAATTTTTGTTTTTATATCTGACCGAGTCAATTAATTTTTTGGCTCAGGACAAAGTTTCAACTTTTATACCGGGGCGAGACAATAATTCTTTTGGTTATTAGACCTGCGCTTGGGTCGGGAAATTTTATCCCGTGTGAATCTCTAATTGGCATATCTAAGCCAGCTTCAATTTTTTTTTAATGCATCTTTCAGCCAGCATCCCTTAGCTACTGAATATATGTTTCTTTAATAAGTTTTAAAATATTCTTTAATGAATTATAACTGAGCTTAGAGATAAAGAGACAAGCAGTCTTATACCAAGTTAGTACTTTTTAAATAATTCTGAAATCTGCGAGGCATCCTAGCTTAAAAATGCCTCTATTACTATACTGAAGAGAAAGTAGTTAGCTTTAAAAAAAATGAGCCTTTATGCAACTTCGGGTATGTAACTTACTCAAGTGCTCGGAGATACACATCTCTTTTAAAAAAGATCTTGTATGAATGCTTTGTATATTTTTCGTCTTGTGCCTATGTAAGGTAATTGTAAGAAAAATCGGAGCGACGTTTTTGCTTTTATTGTATTGTGCTAACGCTCTTCCCTACAGCTTTATTTCCGAAGTGTTCGTTATTCTTTTGGACATTTTATCACAACGTACATTGAATCGTACGTGATGTTACAGAGATGAGAGCTCACTCTACCTCATGAATGTTCGATTAAATTATGCATTAATGCTGCACCTATCTCTACCTCTGTCTGATTGGGGACATCTTTAAAGTTCATATCCCTTACTATATCTTAACTAACTCTCACTCCCACACCCAATAGTTTACTTGGGATGAGAGTAAGGAAAATCAAGTGATATGCAATTGCTTACATGTGCAATGCGCTAAATAAGAGGTATTTGCTGTTAAACTTTAAGGCGTTTGTTGTGAAAAGCAAGAAAAACTGGCGACTGAGAGGAAAAATAGAAGGAAAAAACAAAAATATTTATATTTTGTCTTTTCCTAAAAAAATTAGCATTGAATGCAATACTAAAAAATCAAGTGTTAAAGAATAGAATAATTTTTTTTTTAATTTTAATTTGCATCTTAAATTACAATTGATTATTATCTCATAACTATCTTTTGCAGAAATATGAAATATTACCAATGTATAATTTTAATTTCATTAAAGAATGCATAGTCAGAATTAAAACGCAAAGGCTCTGTCGCATTTGGAAACTTGGTCCATGCAAACGTTCTCCATTCCTTTTGTGAGTTATCTGGAGAAGAACGACAGTAATATCATACAAATGTGATATGAAGAAGGAGGACAATGCGTATGGAAAATTTTGCCTCGATTAATTCATACAAGTGGCTGATCCAAGTGTGCAACTGTGAATTGCGGTAGTAACCTATCAGAAGATGTTAACCTTTAACCGGTCTCACAGACCGCTGCTTTTTTCAATTTTTATAGTTTAACTTGTAACTTTCAGTTTAACTACAGACACTACCAAAATTCTCTTTCTTTTGGAACTTTAATACTATCACAAGAGACTGTTGAATATGTGAATTTTAATTATAACAGCCCTGTACAAAACGCTAAGTACAAAAACACCATCCTATGAATTAATCGCGCCTTTTATTCATCTTTCCATGGTACGGTCTGACAGACCACTTCACAGTAGTTACATGACAATTTCTGTCACATTAGTCAAAGATTAACTTTCACTAATAGGGAAAAGGCTTTGATATGCATTTTATTTATGGAACTGCAAATGGAAGTCTCATAGGCTCAACGATTGTAAGAAGACGTGTCATTAAACTTGCTTTTGTTAATTTATCATTCTTTGCCTCGTATAACAACATCATATTCGGCACCCTCTAGCACCTTAGCATTTTAATTCCTACCATGCATTCTTTGATGAATGTTGTTTGTTTGGATTTGTACTATAAACTATTGAAGTTTTACACATCTTTTATGAAACATCCTGTATATACATAAATGAAATCTTTCTCTCTCCGCTAAACAATGCGCGACTTTCCGACACATTTACAGATTCCTTTTTAAAAGTACAAAAATTCCTGCCGGCCCGGCCTACAGGCGCAGGTAGATTTCGAAGTTAATTGCTAATTTCAACAAAAAAAGCTAAATCATTATTAGAGATAAAGCCACTTTAACAATTTTATTTGGCCGCTTTTTGACGATTTTTTATTTCATTTTTATATAAGAGATAGATGGTTTTATCAGAATCATGTTAAGGCGGTATTAAAAAAAATATTTTTCCATGCACAACAACTTAAAATTTTTTGGCACATTTTCACATTCATTTTTAAAATAAAAAATATTAAACTTGTTGACGTTGTTTTTGCAGAGATTTATAAGCGACCTGTGTTTTTATATTTTGTTCAATTAATTAAAACTTGATTTATAAACAATTATTTTCTCAGTAAGAAAATATTTTTCATTTTCAACACAATCGCTTCGGGAAATTCGGTTCAAAATGCCCAATTTGACATCATTTTTTGAAATATATTCTGCCTCTATCAAAAAGTCGACCATTACGGTACATTATAGAGTTTCTGAATAAGAGAATCTACCAATTGGATGCGTTTTAGAGCAAAAATAAATTTAAAAATGAGTCAAAAATAAGCAATTTGGATTTGAATATGCCCTTAATATGATGATTTTTTTTTTCAACCACTATGTAATTTTAATTTGTTTTTGCTGTAAGAATTGGTCCTACTTGTCAATATAAATGTTGTAGATATATTAACAAGATATATGATAAATTCATGGGGATTTTATATCTTGTGAATTTACGAAGTTATGGATTTTTTTTCTTCCACCTACACCCCCCCCCCTACCCCCCCCCCTTTTTTTTGTTTTCGTTTTTAATTTTCTTTGCGCTACGAATTGGTCCTATCAAAAACTTGTCAAATATAAAAGTTGTAGATAATATTCAAGGAGATTTATAATAAAATTAATTGTATTTGATATCTTAAGAATTGACGAAGTTATGAATTTTTTCTCCTAAAAACCCTATTTTTTGCGCCTTTTGACCCCATTTTTAATTTTATCAAAAATCTGTCATACATAAATTTTTGGTCCTATTTTTAGAAGTAATAAAACCTTTAAACTGATTTGATATATACAAAAATTAAGAAGTTATGGGGTTTTTTCGGTTTTCACAAAACCCCTCCCTATTTCCATCCCCTTGGTCTGATTTTGCCCATTAACGAGCTTGACCGAGATTTTATGCCCCTTGATTTTATGTATCAGTTTGGCAGAGATTTGGGAAGAATTACGGAAGTTATCGTGTCCATAAAAAAGTGATTATATATATATATATATGATTTTTACTGAGGGTGGTTTTGAGTTCTAGGGGTCATGATCGGTGTAGATCTGCAAAACTTTTTCAGAAATTCCAACATAGGGGAAAATGTAATAGGTAGTAGTTCATACGAAATCTACCTAAAAATAACTTTTGACGTGATTTGGAAACGAATGGATTTTTTTTATTTCAATAGCTTTTTCTGTGTTTTTCTTTTATTTTAGAATTTCCAAAAAATTCTAGTTTATTATTGTCATCTAGCAAGCTTCTACAGTTTGGGCATGTACTAAAACAAAAGTTTTGCCTTCACTTTTCAAACATCCCACCTAAAAGTTTTGTTTTACCCCACTTAGTGTCCTAAACAGGTAGGGTTGTCCAGACACGAACCCGAAAATTCCATTAAAAGTCAAACTGAAACCCGGCCACAAAAGTTTCGTCGACCCGAAACCAAAAGGAAGGAAAAATAATTCATATTATAATGGTATTATATAATGAAGTCTACATTTACATCTTTAATATAAATTTTAACTTTTATATAGGAAAATAAACCTCTAGTATATACTCGATAGTATTAAAATACACTAGAACCTCTAAACAAGGGTCACCGCTGAACAGGGCTCACGAATTTGTCACTTATTCGGACGTGTGCGCTATTCAGAGACAAATATTTGTGTTGGGAATTGAAAAGTTACGCTAAATAGAGGTCCCCACTATTCGGGAGCGTCCGTATGGAGATTTAACTGTATATGCTATTAATTATGAATAACGGACATATTTCACGGTTCGGAGGCGTCCACTCTCTATATATTTTACTTTGCAAAATATTAACAATTATTCCCTAAATAATTTTTTGGGAGTGTCGGGAAGTGTTTTGGGAGTGTTTGCTGAGTATAGTTTACATCGGGAAAAATATTTAGACATCCTTTTGAAAAATCGGGTCAAACCGAACCCTTCTCGCAAGAGTGAAAACCCAATTCGACACCAACCCGAGCCCTAAATAAAGTAAGTCAATCTGACCCGAACCCTAAACTGCAGCAAAAAAGTCAACCCGGCCAAACGCGCATCGCAGCAAAAAAGTAGAAGTTAATCCGGCCAACAGCAAAAAGTAGAAGTCAACGGACCCAAACCCGATCCGAACTAAAAAGTAGAAATTAACCTGACCTACAATGAAAACAAACTAGCTTCCGAACAGCGGGTCAAATTGGAACCTGCAAACTTCTAATACAGCTCCCCCCTCCCCCTAGTATACGGTAAAGTTTTGTTACAGTATTCTGAATGCGTTGGAAAGCGTTAAATGGTATCTGTCTCAGAGACCATTTACAGCAGTTAAATATTAACATTTAATTTCTGTGAGCAGTCTCATAGACCGCTGCTTTTTTCAATATTTAGCTTGTAATTTTCAGTTTAACTACAGATACTAGTGAAACTTTGTTTCATTTGGATCCTTAGGAATATCGCTAGAGTCTTCTGAATAAGGGAATTTTAATTATATTTGACTTGACGATAAAGTTTAGTACAGAAACAGCATCCTATGAGTTAAAGGACCTCTTTATTCATCCTTCGATTTAGCAGTCTCACAGACCGCCTCACAGTAAATATGCGACAACTTTTGTCACAGCAGTTAAGGTTTAATATGCCAAACTATTCAAACATCTTTTTACAATTCTACATTTATAATTAAATAAAAAAAATATACCATGATAAAAAATAAAATAAATAAAGGAATGAAAAAACCATTATCTTCAAAATATAAGGTTAGTTTCAATGAAATCAAATAAAGTTGGATACTTTTTTTTCAATTAAATGATTTAACTTTAACTTCGACAAGAATTTGCCATTAACTAAATCTACAATTTTAGATTAATCTTTAACTGATGTCACAGAAATTGTCACATAACTACTGTGAAGAGGTCTGTGAGACCGCTTCATCGAAAGATGAATAAAAGCCACGATTAACTCATAAGATGTTGTTTTTGTACTAAACTTTTGGACAGGAGTGTTATAATTAAAATTCACCTATTCAAAAGTCTCTGGTGTTAGTACTAAAGTTCCAAACGAAACAAATTTTTAGTAGTATTTGTAGATAAACTGAAATTTTCAAGTTAAACTATGAAAATTGAAAAAAGCACCGGTCTGTCAGACCGGTAACATCAGTTAAATATTAATTTGCATTGCAAACAGTTTTTTAAAAAAAAGGTTTATCATAGTTACTAATTTGATAACATTTTCTCTTTTTCTATAATAAATAAATACGTTTTATTTATTAAAGAGTTTTATTTTGAAACTTATTTGCACAGCTAAACCCTTAAATTTCTTCACTTGTGAATATCTGAAAATCATAACCCACAAAAAATAGACTCGTGCAAGCAGCATTGGAAAGTACATTTAATTATATCTTCTTTAACACTTTTTTTAATGTCAAATGACACCTTTTAAAAGTTTTCGATTTATGATTTTTCATTTGTAATTTTAGATTGAAAGAATTACAAATTATTTTCAATACATTGAAGACATTTTTATGCTTATTGCATTCAAAAACTACGAGCAAAATAAACACAAATAAAAACTTTGAAAAGGTGTCATTTGACACCGGTAAAAATAGTGTTAAAGTAAACACTCTTCGTTTTAAAATGCAATTAAAATAAATTAAGGATTTTTACCGTTCTTAAAAGTTCGTATTTAAAAATTTAATAGAAATAAATTATTTGCATGAAAAGATTAAATATAAAGGAGAGTGCTCCAAAGATAGCTAGTTGACTCAGCCCAATCATACCCCCCCCCCACTCATGTCCTCCTCCCCCTTTTCTAGTCAGGTTAGTTTTTACGAGCACATGTAGGATTCTATTACTATATAACTTATAGTTACCATAATAAAACTATGAACATTTAAATTTCAGAGACATTGATATTTTAGTTACAATTACATTTATTTAATAAAATTACAAAATTTCTTTCTGAAATTAGACATAATTAAACCATATAAAAAATTAAACAAATTTACAAAATTAGAAAATGAAGCAGTAACATACTTTGTTATTAAAAAAGTCAAGTACGAAAATATACGCTGAAAAGATACGATTATTACTTTTTAACTTTGAAGGAAACATTTTTCCTTTTGGCATTAAAATATATTTCAAATTTTTATAAGCATTCTTCGTTATATTTAAGATTGGCTTTTAAAACAACACGTTTTTCAAACATTTCGTCAGAAAGCCTATTAGCTTTACAATAATTTGTAATAGTTGCAAAAGAAAATAATCTTTCTACAGATGCCGACGAGGGTAGCGGTGTGTTATATTTAATGAAGATTTTTTTAATCTCTTTATAAGAATTCAATACACTTAGATCTTTGTTTTCCTCCAAACAGAAATGCGCGTACAATAGTTCTGCTTTCCTTTTAGGGTCTTGTTTTGCTTCTTCATGATCAGAATCAATAAAGAAAAAGTTATCTCTTTCTTCACTATTGACAGAACTCATTATATCCAGAGATTCGTTAGATTTCATTTCTTTTGTCAATTCAGTAATAAACAACATTTTAATTTTTGTATAAGCTGAATCGCTAATACAAGACAGCCACTTGAATTTTAAAAAAAATGGATGACATAAAGTTGCAATTACGGCTATTTCTGCTTGGCGAGATGAAATATCAAAATACTGACTAAACCTGTTTTCTATACTTTCTAAATAAGCTTCGGCCAAAGGTCGGCAATACATAAAATCTTCTGTCAATGATTTTTGTAATTTATGTCGTAATGATAACAAAGTTGGTAACAAAATCCCAAAATACGTTTCTTTTTCTCCTTGAAGGATATCTAAAGCCGCGGCAATATGTTTACTACATTTAACGTATTCTTCTATATATGTGAAATCCTGATCTTTAAATGAAGTTTTCAAATCTAATTCCTTGCTCAAAATAGCAGATTTTTCTTTTATCGATAGAAATTGTTTCATGGCGTCAAATAAACTATTCCATCGCGTTGCGTTAGGTCGACTAAGAGTATGTCCCAAAATGGAGATGATAATTTCTGAAGATTTAGGTCGACATGCTGCTCTCCAAAAAATATTACATTTTTTCATCACTTGTTCGTGTATTTTTGAAATTTCTGTGTCTTGGCTTTCCAGAACATTGTTAGAATCAGTAGTTGCACACAAACTAAGTGTATGTGACGCACATCTAAAATGTAAAGGTAAACACTCATTTAAATCAATTATATCTTCTACATCATCATCTATGCTAGACGTAGTGTCAGAATCACACTCCGTACTACATGAATTGTATTGCGCATCTAAATCACCAGTATCTTCTAAAATACATTTTTCTTCAATTCCAAAAATTTTAAATGCTTTCACAAAATTACCACCATTATCAGTAATCGCAGCTATTACTTTTGCAGAATTCAATTCAACCTTTTTGTAGATGTTCATAAGATGGTCATAAATTTTGTCGTAACTATGAGTTCCTTTGAATCTTTGACAAGCTATAGCTCTAGAAATCCGTTTTAATGTTTCCGGATGAATCCAGTGAGCTGTCACTCCTAAGAAACTTCTTCGTCGCCCTGACCATATGTCTGTGGTTATACAAACGAATTCGATATCTTCCAACTCACGTTTAATATTTTCTACTTGTTCATCGTAATATATTGCAATTTTTCGGCCGAGGGCCCTACGACTCATTATGTTAAAAGATTTTGAACAAGAATTAATGTTTTTAATTATATTGTGGAAATAAATATTATCAATGCTTCTTAGTGAAATCATCGAATCAATAAAATAATTTACTACATCTTTGTCAAAATGATCCTGCAAATATACGTTTCGACTTGATTGCCCAGAAACATTTGATGATTTTCGTTGTTTTTTTGACTCCTTTAAATAGGCACGATATTCTTCCAAATAATTGATTCCATGCTTCCTTTTGAGGTGGGTTACAAGATTGGAAGTGCAATTATTTGAGGCTTTTACCTCACTGTTACACTTGGTGCATTTTGCTACAATTCTACCACCTGAAGACTTATTTTCAATTTTTTCGAAAAAATTTCCATCTAGTATTGTAGGTTTATTTTTACATATAAAGTCAGAAATATCAGAAGCAGTTTGTAAATCACTACTGCATATTGGAAATGAACTAATGGTTTGCATAATAGTTTTCGAAGAAATAAATTCTCATTCAATTTTTTAAAATTTTATAAATAATTTTAAAATGTGCATTCACATGAAAAAAAATTATAAAGGCATTGTAATATATTTGGTTCACCAAAACACTCGCGTACCTACCATTCGGCAAGAATAATTTTTATAACGTGACAGCACTAAATTGCATGTGAATCACGTGATTTTAAAATCAGCGCTTTATTTGCATAAGGTGACAAGTTGAAAGGTGTTTTTCTACAGATTATGCATCTTCTTTACTTGATTTCAAGCAGATAGAGCATTTGGTGTTTTATTTTGTTCCATTTCGCACATTGTTTGCTAACATAATTAATTAGATTATGTACATGATTTTTTGTTGATAATATTTATTTTAATTGTTTAAAAAAAAGGAAAGTAAAAAAAGGAAGATATGGGATATTTGCAAATGACGTCACAAATCAACCGTTGGAGGTAAAACAATCTTGGAGAAAAGTTTTGATTGGTAGCCGTTAAGATTGTGGCTGTTATGGAAGTCAACTGCACAGTAGTGATTGGCGGATGAGAAGGTTATCATTTGAAAGAAACCTCCCTATTAGTCTGACAAAAGTGAGCCGACGAGCAAATGGTCAAAAAACAACCTGTCATTTATAGATTATACATTATATGATAGAGTTACAGACAGGAAAAGCATAACAACAGTTTGTTTGGAACAATAAAAAATATTGTAAATTTTGGAGTTAATAAAATCCATGACCACATTCCCAATATCTCGAAGTATGATGTTTTGGCATCCGCGTATCGGTCAATATACCTTCCCCCACGCCCCCAAAACTCCGACTGTAATTCTAAACCTGCCAAATATAGTGTGGTTCAACATCATAAGGTGCCATTATCGGGTAACTCAAAAGGGTTTTTTATGGAACTATCTAAATTTTATATAAAAAAAAAGATGAATTAAGGCCACTAAAAAGTTAAACTATCTTAATACACGTTAAATTGTAGCAGTACGTTCAAACTGTGCTTTTGCAAACTGGCGAAATGTAACCGAGGACTTTGTCCGTTTTTTAAATTGGAGCTTCCAAAATTTTAGTGCAGTGCGAATATAAGGGCCTGATAATCACAAACACTTATAAACTCGGATAGAAATTGCCGTGGCCTGCTCAAATTTTGTATGGTAAACGTTACAGTTTTAGCGGGTGCTGGGAGGGGAGTTGATTTTTGTTTTATCTAAGCCTCAATATTTTAGTACGCCATAAATATAAGCTATTTACAACTTAAAACACTTATAACTCGGAATGCTTTTGTCGTAGCGCGTTCATATTTTGTATGGTAAATGCAATCTTTATAAAGGACGATGAGAGATTTTTTGTTTTTTCAGAGAAGCTCCTTAAATTTTAGTGTAGCGCAAAAATAAGGGCTCGATAAAAAAAAAAAAACAAAAAAAAAAACACTTATAACTTGAAACCAGATTGTAGCAGATCGCGCAAATCTCGCGGTAAGGTGATTCTATTAGAGGTGGAGAGGGGGAGGTGTCTCTGTCTATTTTTTATTGAAGCCTACAATGTTTTTGTATATACAAAAAAGATTCTTAAAATTGAAAATACCTATAATTTATAATACTTATACTTATTTAATTCTCACAGCGCATAAGTTTTACAAAGGGATGCTCATGAGGGGGTCATGTCATTTCGTTTTCTTCCTATAACTCAGGCTGTAACTGTCGTAAGACCACTAAACGTTGTTATGATTAATATCATGAGTGTATATTTTCAGGGTCCTTTATCTTTTTTTAACAACAGCTAAATTTTATAAAACTGTGAATATATATATATATATATATATATATAAGGCTGAGAAAATTAAACTCTTATAACTCGTGAACAAATTGACACAGAAATTTTGTGTGCTTGATCAATGGGACATAATTGAATATTAGACATTGTTGGATTTTTAACCACAGCCTACTAAATTTCAGTATAGAACTCGATAACCATATACACTTTTAAATCGGATCCAAGTAGTAGCATATCGCACAAATTTCTTATATTACACGTAATCATTTAGTGGTGGTGGCTCTATTGATATCTTATCAAAGCCTCCAAATTGTAGTACATCATAAATATAAGAAGCCATGAAAATTATAACTTGGTTTGTATATGTCGTAGCACTCTCATAATTTGTATGGTAAACGTGATCATAATAAAAAGGGAGGGAACTTTGTTGGCATTTTTAAAACCCGAGTTACAACATTTTAAGTTGTGAGCATGTTTTGTTTTCATCTACAAAAATATATGGTGCAATCATAAAAAAAAATCAACAGAGCCTAACTCCCTTAAAATTTTTACGTTTATCATAAGAAATTTGTGTAGGCTGCAAAAATTTGCATCCAAGATAAAAGTGTTTGTAGTTATCATGGCCTTAATATACTTCTATATTAAAATTTAGGGGTTCCTGTTCAAAAAAAGAAATAGCTCCGGCTTTATAAAGATTATACTTCCCATACAAAATATGAGTATCCTACGATAATTACTGCTCGAGTTTTAAGTGTTTGAAGTTGCCAGCATCTTATTTAGGAATGGATGCTGTAGAAATTTCTTAAATCGATTTATCATTTATGTAATATTGCGATTTTTTAATCATAAATACATTTAACAGTGACTTTACCTTTAGAATAGGGAACCCATTTTTTAATTTATAGTGATTAAATAAGGTCTTTAATTGTCATCTCCCCCCCCCCCCCTTACTGTATTATACAGGGTGTCCGGCCTCAACGGTGTCCAATGGCTAATTCCTAAACCGTTAGTCATAGACTTATAGTTCCAATTACAAAAATGTTTTAAATTAGGTAAAGAAACATTTTAAAAGCGATTTGGGTCAATAAAAACATTTCTTAAAAAATTACGAAATTTAAATTTTTATACGGTCCCCTGGTCAAGTTATATTTAGTAATTTTTTCCTATTACACTGACAAGCAAGACAAAAAAAGTCCCATTCATATAACGCTAAAATTGAGCGAGTTATGAAACTTTAAAAATGCATGACTTATGCCACTTTTCTACTCTGAAAACAAATGAGTTCGGCTTGGCTTTGAGGGATCATATGCCAAGTGTTTAAAGTATTCGAAGGTCTTACTTCATGTGTATCTGTGCTTTGAAAAAAAATCCTACAAGTATTATGATTAAGTCTCAAATTGGCTAAAATAACATAGGTTATATTTTGTCAGGATTTGAGACTGTTTCTCTTATGATTTCTTTTAACAAAAATTATGTTTTTTTATAAGTTTTTATGTTACTTCAACAATCATATGTATGTTTTTGCAGTTCAAAATTTGTACTCTAACTTTAACCCACTTTTAAATATCCGATCGAGATTGCATTTTACATACTGGCGCAAATCCGATAACAATCTAATATTATTAAGATTTTCGGTGGTTACCATTTATACTTATTTTACAGGATAACACAAAACATTTTGGATAAATTTCTGCCAATGTGTTTAAGAAAAAGTTTTAGATTAGATAATACAAGACTGCGATTGTTGGGTTTTTCACATTTATGCATTTTTTAGCACTGAATCCGAAAATTACCTTAATTTTTAACCGTCATGTCAGGATATTTCGCAAATCATAAATTTTCAAATTTAAAGAATAACAAAAATCGAATACTATAAAGTAGCGGAGATGGTTGTGTTTTTTAACTTTTGATAACTGATTTTTACGCACTTTTTAGCACTGAATCTGAAAATGACCTTCCTTTTTAACCATCACGTTAGATTTTTTTTTGCAAATCGCAAATGTGTAAGTTAAAATATAGCTAAAATCTCATACTATAAAACATATGGAAAACATTTTTTATTTTATTTTATTAAAAAATTTATTCGATATTTTTGCTTATCCTAGGATTCTTACAGCTAAACAGCTGAGTGGTCCGATGAGATGGGGGAGGAAATTCAATTTTAACGTTGAACTCCTTAACTTTGAAATTTGCAATGAGCGAAAAATCCTGATATGATAGTTAAAAATGAAGGTCAATTTCGGATTCAGCGGTACAGAGTATACAAGAATCAATTATCATTAGCTAAAAAACATGACATAACCCAACTTTTGCAGGCTTGTGCAATCTAATAATATTTTAAAATACGTATCATTTTGTAAAGAATTGAGGCTGTTAATTTAGAATCATTTTATTTAAGAAAAATTCTGTTTTTTCTTTCTTCTTAAGTGTTTATTACAAATTGTATATGTCCCATTAATATACCAGAATGATTAAAGATTTCAAATTTATATTGAATTGTTAATTTTACTCCCAGATATTTTTTATATCTGACGAAATTATATATCGACTAAATTTGTGAATGACCCCCAATTTGCAGCAAAAAATATGCTCCAACTTTAAACAGCTATTACTCGGTCAATTTTAATCGTAGAATAACGGGACTTTTTTTGTATTACTTGTCAGTGTAAAAGGCAAATTTCACTAAATATAACTTATAGGACCGGAGGACCGTATAAAAATTTAAAATTCGTAATTGTTTAAGAAATGTTTTTATTGACCCAAATCGCTTTTAAAATATTTCTTTACGTGATTTAAAACATTTTTAATTGGAACTATATGTCTATGACTAACGGTTTAGGAATTAGCCATTGGACACTGTTGAGACCGGACACCCTGTATAGTATAGTAAGTAGTTTTTAATTTTCCAAGTAACTTTGATAAAATATATATTTTAAGCTTAAAAAAGTTCGTATGACCTCGGGATTCAGCACTTAAACAATAAATCAATTAATTTAAAAAAATCAAAATTCCCGACTGCTTAAAAAGCGAACCAATTAATTATTTCTATCAATGTGAAACTATTTTTTATATTATTTACGTATTTTGTTTTATTTATTTGTATTGGTGACTTTTAAATTGCGTTTAATTGTTAGTTCCTATCTATAAACACTGTTTTGATGAGGCCTATAGATGTCTATGATGGTTAGAGTTGCAGTAAAGCTAGAAATCCTACATACACAACTTCCAGGTTGTGTAATATTTAAACGAAGCTTCTGACTGTAAAATAGTCAAACAAACATTGCCTTCAATTTGAAAGACCTATCCAATGATATGCCATTCAATAGGGTGCGTAATTTTTTGTCGTCGCTACCGCCATTTTGTATTTTACGGCCTCCATTTTGAATTTATAAAAACAAAACCTAACCTATAACCATTGGACGATTAAGACGAATCGATAGAGACCTCATTCATTAAAATCCATCCAGCCGTTGGGATGTTTCGAGGGTATAAAGAAATCCACATACCCAGGTACGCGTGAAACACATAACCCTTCTTTTCAGTCGGGTAATTAATGAGCTATTTTGAAAATTTTGATTAGTTCAGTAAAGAAATAATATAAAATAAAAGGATTGTGTTTTTTCTAACTTCTGATGGCTGCTGAAATCTAAATTCAATAGTCTGTAGTGGGGGGGGGGGGGGCTCCCATAGTCTTCTTAACTTGCACTACAGTTCTAAAAACATACAAAAACATTTTTTATTTTATTTATTTATTTATTTATTAACTGAAAAATGATTAAAAAGATATTGAGGAAAAACAGAAACATATTCAATGAATCTAATACTGAATTTAACCAATAACCTTCCGTGATGAGAAATAAAGTTAAACTAGACAACAGGAATTCTGCTTTTTCAGAATTTAGTGTCGCCTCCGGAATTTCCATTACTTCATTTTCTTCTTATGGAAATTTTCTCTTCTATTATTATGAAACAGCCATTATAAATGAAGTGTTAGGTGAAGATGAAAGAGCAGCCGTAAAAAGTTAGAACTCTGATTTTCTGGTCAGAATTCTGGGAGGGGGGGGGGGATGGCCATGATTTTTTTTATGGCTGCTTTTTCATCTTCGCCTAACACTTCATTTATAATGGCTGTTTCATAATAATAGAAGCCAACAGTCCATCAGAAGAAAATTGGTTAAGCGGGACTCTACTGCAGTACAAAATATATTTCAATTTTAAGACTTAAAGCACACGTTTTATTTTATGTAAAATGACGTCATTCGCATCCGCTTAAGAATTCCACATTTACGGTCTACTATTAAACATCTACAGTAAAGCATGCATAGCACGTCACTATCATGAAATAATGTACAAATGCAGCAAAAAGATGCCGTTATTCAAGAAAATCGAAAAAAAAAAAAAACGGCTATCCAATGATTCATAGATACTTACAATTAAATATAGTATATAATAGCTGCATTGTTTTAACAGAAATCATGCGTTTATATTTTTTTTTTTCAAAAAAGCACATATTTTAATTACATTTTCTCTCGGTTGTTACGAGAAAATGGCAACACAAATATATAATTTCTATTTTTAAACTATTTTCCCTTTACTTTCGATATAAATGGAGTACTTGAGTTGCCAAAATTAAACAAATGGTGCTGAAAACTACAAAAAAATTAATGTTTCAAAAATAAATGGAGATACAGTTTTCAAACAAAATGCATTTAAAAGAACTTTTTTTTCCAATACGATGGTATAAAAAGTGAAAACGTGCGATGCTTAGAAGTTTAAAAAATTGCTAAAGAATGTTTAATCGTAATGCTTTGTTTTTCGGATAGCTTCTGTAAGCTAACGTTATTTTTTGGACACAAAATAAGCTGGGAGAAAGAAATAGCATACCGTACCGGAGGCTAATAAAAAGATAAAACAAAGATGTGTAAATCATACGCCGCTGTTTTATTTCCTTTTAGGTTTTAGATTATAATAAAATGTGTTTAACATAAATGCTGACATTCATGTAGTTGATGGAGAAGGATTGAAAGTAGGAGCCTCGGAGCACCCGGCTGCTGAAATTCATGAAGTGTTTGTGGCGGTTTGCTCCTGTAGGATTTGCAATAAAATATATCTAATTTTCAATGATCAGAAAATGACAAAGAAACCTAAAATTTCAGATAACCGGAAAAACTCATAAATGTGTCCTCACCCCTCTCACTTTCTTTCCTTTTGCAAGAAATCGGGTTACCAATTCAGAACTGTGATTTAAAGTATTTTTTTTATATTAATTTCAAAATAATAATATATTAAAACTAAAATATTTAAATATTTCCCAAACGTATGAAAATTAATTTTTAAGGTAAAGAATGTATAAAGTACAAACAGAAATTCGATGTATTTGTATCGTAACCGGAAACCGCTGTTAGCGGTCTCAGAGACTGCATTATTTTTCCATTTTCACAAATTTTCCGTTTAACTATAGATGCTGGTTAAATTTTCTTTTATTTGGAGTCCCTTTATCTTCACTACTAACTTTTGAGTAGCTGAATTTTAAAAATAATAGCTGTGTACATGAAGTTTAGTAGATAAATAGTATTTTGAGAGTTAATGTAGCATTTTATTCATATTTAGATTAAGCGGTCTCACAGACCACTCACGGCAGTTATGCGACAACATTTGTCACTCCGGTTACTGGTTAACCGGTCTGACAGATTGCTCACGGTAGATATGCGACAATATTTGTTACTTCGGTTACGGGTTAAATATAAAATTTTAATCTTTTTAACCATAAATACTGAATAAATTTAGAAATGTATTCGTAACTGTAAAAAATTTAAAATAAAAAATGCGTTAAAAAAAAAAAAATCGTCGTCGACACCGCCGAAATACGATGTCTAACCCGATGCATGATTCTACTTCAATGTATTTTAATTAATTAGAAAATAATAATAATAAAAAAAAACGTATACATTCCAATATTACCCAAGCATGCGAAAAATTAATTTTCCTTAAACTAATGCATGAAAAGGTAAGCTGAAATTCGATGAATTTGGATTTTAAATATACAATTTTTTGTTTTGTTTTTACAACTATAAAAACGGAATCAATTTCAAGAAAAGATTCTCAATCGCAAACAGGACCAAAAAATGTCTTTCTCTCCCCCTTTAAAATAATTGCTTTTATCATATGAATTTTTTATATTCTGTGACAATTTGGATCTGAGTTATAAGTGTTTATGTTTAACGGGTCCTTATATTTATGCCATATTGAAAGTTGGGGGCTTCTGTTAAAATACCGACAATGTCCTCTTCCCCATTATAAAGGTTACGTTTACTATACAAAGTGTTTTACGATAATTGTAGCTTGAGTTATAATTATTTTAATTTGTCAGCCGCTTATATTTTTGATACACTAAAATATGGAAAGGCTTTTATGAAAAATCTATATAGCCCTCCTCCCTTTAAAACTGTTACGTTAATCATATAAAACTTGTGTCGACAAATTAGATTTGAGTTATATGTGTATTTGGATATCGGGCCCTTATATTCGCGCTATAGTAAAATTTATGTGGTTTTGGTTTTTTTAAAAAAAGACAATCAATGTCTTCTGTAAAATTATGTCACTTTTTGCACCGAAGTAACTAGGAATTGAAATGGCATTGGGACCGATGTGTCGGGATCGAAGCCCTATGACCTAAACAGCAGGAACAAAGTCTCAGAACCGAAATGTACTCATGAATGATTAAATTTGAGTTCCTTCATTTTTAACATTGCATTCTCAATCATCAGATAATCTACAAAATTTTAAATACATTGTATGTATATTACTTATATCACAGAGATATTTAAGATCTATATGTTAAAAATAATGTGACATTGTCCCTTCGAGCGCGATAAGCAACTTTTTATATTTCGTAATAATTTAAACCTTATATATTAAATTTTTTCTGGGTATAAAACTTACTTAAAAAAAATAATAATCGTTTTGTAAAATTATGGTGTATGCACCTCTGTCTCATGACACCTCTCGACATCAGATTCTGTATAGCGCGTTTTTCGGGTCTGAATTAAAAAAGTAAAAAAAAAAAAGGCGTATTTCCAGAAAACGATTAATTACGTAAAAATAACTAGAAAATTAGTAAATATGCAATTCTGCTTAAAAAATTCTATTATGTTTTTATAACATTATAAATTAATACTTACTGACATATAAATAGTTACTTATAATTTAGTTACATTCTTATAAACGTAACTGGGATTAACTTGCATTGAATTACAAGTAATTTTCATATCAATTTTAGAAATGCAATTAGAATTAGCTCGTAATTGATTGCAATATAATTTAAATATATTTCATAGAATGTAACTTAGATTTAGTTATATTACATTACACGCTAACCAAATTTCATTCTGAGCAAACATAACTGAGATTAACTTGTAATACATTAGAATTTAATCTAAATTTTATTTTAAAAACTGCAATTAGAATTAGTTCATAATTCATTGCAATTTAATTTAAATACATTTCATAGAATGTAATTTAGATTAAGTTGTATTATATTACACGTTAACCAAACTGAATTCTGAATAAACGTAATTGACACTAACTTGTAATACATTAGAATTTAATCTAAGTTATATTTTTAAAGATGCAATTAGAATTGATCTATAATCCATTACAAGTCAACTGGATCCTATAATTAAAAAAGTAATCGATTACAGGCTAATTGGGTTATATAATTAAAATCGAATATGAGTCATCTTGTAATATAGATTACATGTTAATTGAATTATACAATTAAAAATGTAATCTGAATTATCTTGTAATCCATTACAAATTAATCTAATTAAAATTTAAAAGAAAAAAATGAGAATTGGCTTGTAATCTATTACACGATAATCAGATTATGTATTTCAAAAGAGTACTTGAAATTACTTTGTAATGCCTTACATGTTAATCAATTGCATTGTGAGGGAATTATAATGTATTTTAATCTATAATTTCATTACTTTGTAATCAGATTCTGCCCAACACTGCCCGTACGTAACGCTGACGTCATTTTGAGAACGGCGATGCTTGACATTTAAATTTCGGTTTTGCAATTTTTTCTACTGCAATTTCTTTAACTTCAAAAAATCACACATTTTTAATTTTTACACCGTTATATGGGACAAAAATCTGCTTTCAAATGCAATTTGCTTAAAAACTTTATTTTAATGGATTTATTTATCATGGCTTTTTAAATAATTTTCAAGCATAACGTTTTTTAGTCTATCTCCATTGCGTGCAGGCTCTATTACGAAATAAACCATTTGCACGTAAAACAATATAAATAGTTCAGCATTTGTCCCTGACTAATATTTCATAGTGAAATTAAAACTTCATCAATCTATTATATTAAAAAGTGAATGTGCGTTTCTATTTCACAGCTGTCTCTCCTAGAATATGGAATCTTAGGAGATCAAATTGACGCCAGTTATCTACATGGGTCCAAGGATGTCAAAATTTGTCGTATAATTTTAAAATTTTATCAGTTTTCGAGATATATATATAACCATTAATTAAACATAACCTACCACCATCAAAAACCGTAATATATATATATATATATTAATGACATTTGTGTAATGATGGAAATTAAATTCCTCCTTTTAAATTAATTAAAATAAAAAAAAGAGAAAACAGAAAATGACAAGGGTTATTAGATATCATTGTTTGACATTATTTTTAAATTGAAATTAACGTTTATTTGAATAAATAGGGAAAATAAATGATTGAATAGTATTTTTCAAGAAAACTGCACGAAATACAAACTTATGTTCACGTATATAAATATTAAACAGACATACAACAATAAATACAATAAACCCAACTGGAGTGAAAAATTAGCCAGAGCTTCGAATCGAATCCGGAACCACAGCATTCCAGGTTGTCGCTCTAACCACTGAGCTACTCCGGCCGATACCTGAGTCTGCAATTTTTCACTAATAAGCCATGTTGGGGAAATCACCAGCCATCTATACGACAGCCTTGGATGACCGAACAACGATGACCGGACATACGACCCTATACGACCAGACAACGACTCAAGTATCGGCCGGAGTAGCTCAGTGGTTAGAGCGACAGCTTGGAATGCTGTGCTCCCGAGTTCGACTCCTTGCTCTGGCTAATTTTTCACTCCAGTTGGGTTTATTGTATTTATTGTTGTACGTCTGTTTAATATTCATATATACCGTTAACAGTTGAATGCAGGCGTTATTTATCTGTGTTTTATTATATATTGTAGTGTGTGTGTGTGTTTTATTTTTTGTTCACATATTCAAGCTTCAGGAATCCGTTTAGGTTAGAAACAAAAATTCGACTATCGACTGGAACATTGAGATAAATTCTGTTGACGTCAAAAGAAAAAAACATCGTAATCAAACATCATTATTTTGATTTAGTAAGTTGAAAAGTAGATTTTCAGCTATTGCCTTAAGATGGCTATTAAAACATTTCAGAAGCGGACATTAAAAACGAAATGTTTTAGCGAGAAATTTTTTTTCTCTAAATATTTATTTTAATTCATAAATATAAAATGCTTCTGAATAAATTCGTCAAAACAAATTCATTTTTGTATAAGTTGACCCAAATGACAATATTTCTACCAACTCCGAAATTCGAAGCAAAATCTTGGAAGAGTGAAAATCTTTAGGCAAATAAAGTTATGGTATAGGTGCATTTTTATTCGGAAAAATTTTGACTTAAATTGTAAATATAACTTATTATTTGAAATATTGTATTTAATAAAAGTTAATGCAGTAGCCTCCCGCTTAACCGGCCTAAGCGAGACCGAGGGTTAGCCGGTTAAGAGAAAAACCGGTTAAAGCGGAGAAGCAAAAAAAATTAAATAAATAACTACATATTTAATTAATAAAATGATAGGATGCATTTAGTTTTTTAATTTGTGTAGTTTAAAAAAAATCATATTTCCTTTATTTTGTGAAATGAATACCAGTTGTAATTAACTGGATTGAAATAAAAATGATCACTAATAACAAATAATGAACAATATTTAATACAATTAAATTGTTGAAAATCGTGTCACATACCTTTATAAGAAGTTGAAATTATTCTACATTATGTAAATTTTAGTTAATTAACCATAAAGAAATGAGGACAGAAATTTTCCTTTCTGAATTTTGCCTGATGTTGGGAAAAAATGGAGGCCGGTTAAAGCGGAGTTCCAGTTAAGAGGAATGCTACTGTACTTTAATTGCTTTCTAAATTTACAATAAAGATAGATTCCATTTTTCGCAAAAGGATCGAACGATCTCATGCAATTTAAAAGCAACACAACGGGTTGCTACTCAACTAGTTATAATAAAAGTCGAGCCTCTTCTTAAGATGTATTTAGTACAGGAGAAAAGGATTTCTATCAACATATACGAAGGCATTCGACTTAAAATGGTAAATATTTTAATGAAAAATGTTAAATAAGTACCATAATATAAGCTTGGAAATTTGATATCACACCATTTTTTAGCCACAACTTTCATCTTTTTCTTCTTTTCTTATCTTGGCCTTTTTTTTTTTTTTACCTTTGAAAAGTTGTTTTTTTGTACATTATAATACAAATTGAGTCTCTTCTTATGTCACCCGTTGTATTACATTGAAAGAATAATGGTAAGATTGCGGATGCTTCAGAGCTTTGAGACTTATTTGAGACTTATTGTCATGGTACCTCTGTTGGTGTGTGCGTAGTGTTGGATCAGAAAGGTTGACAAACAGCATATGAATCGATGATTTTCAAAGCGGCTGGGCGAAATTAATTGATTATTGAAATGATGTGTTTGGCTGTTATTTGGGTTTTGAATACATTTTGTTGCCATTTCAAGGAGTTGTGAGTGAAACATTTTATAAATCATTCGGCGCTGACAATGTTTAATGGAAAGCATTTGTCTTCTCGTATGGTAAGATAGATTTAAAAGGCGAAAGATTAGCTCTTATAATGAAGAGAAACCAGATCATATGGCAACCTTCTTAAGTTAACAGATTATAATGTGAGTATTGAATTTTAGGTTGGTAAAGAGAAAAACAAAGTGCGGTAGAAAATGCGTTGTCTAAAAACTAGTGACGCTTGTGTGGAGGTTGTTGAAAAAATGAAAAATTGTATTCTATCATTATTTGTGTTAATATTTAAATGCCGGGTGTTGCTTTTCGGCAACATACACAATTTAGGCTTCTAAAATAATATTAGAATAATATTGAAGCTATAATGCCTAATGTTGTCAATAAAATGCATTCTGAAAATATTATTAAATCGATTTTCAACATGTAGATGGCAACACTTGTGCTGTTTAAGAATAAAGATAGATTTTTTTTTCAATTTCTGCTACTTGTTCTTTTTGTTTTGTTTGGTAGCTTGCAAAATACTCTATTTTGTTCTGCAGGGAGCAAGTAAAATTTATTTCTTATTATAGTTCCTAAAATTCTTATATGTTTAATATTATAGAATTTTATCAAGGAAAATTATTTTTTCGATTAAAGACCAGTATTGCCGATTAGTAACAAACTGATTTTTAGACGTAAACCATACTTAAAACGAAATGTTATTATTTTAAAGTATTTTTCCCATGATTTATTTAAAAAATGAAAGCTGAAAAACATTATTACAATGATTTTTGAAAAATCAGGCATTTAAAGGTTAAGTTTACAAAAAAGTTAATTAAGGAGCAAAAGAATGATGATGTGTTTGGTAGTTCGTATAGTTATTTAGCGAATCCGGAATGAGTTCAAAATGCAAATGTGCTTTTGCTTCAGATACGAAGCGAATCGTTTAAGTTAATATATGGCTTTATTTTTTACTCCAAATCTGTTAACTTACGAGGATAAAAACGAGGTTTTAACCACTGTAGAATACGTAAGACCATTCTAAAAGAGTTTTATGATAACCCTTTTGAAGGACGCTTAGGTAATTGAAAAATGTTACCTCGAATTTGTGATTCCTGCTATTTCCCTAAAATGCGGGAAGAAGTGCATGAATTTGTTTCCTGCTACATCACATACCAAAGGTTTAAATAACAAAATTTTCTCTTAAGCTGGCAAATTAATCCCTATTAAAGTAAAGTAAATCCTAGTATATGTAGGATTGTTTCTAATTGGTCCGTATCCTTTGTCGAATCCTGGTACAAAAACATTATTGGTTACACGAAACAAAAATATTTTTAAAAGGATGATTTATTTTGCCTTTGTATCTTTTAGCTTTCTTGGCTTTTTTTTTTCGTGGGGGGGGGGGGGTATTTTTCAATTCGGAAATATTTCTGTATTTCTATTGTAAGAACATTATATTTGTACATTTCCTAATCCTACAAATTACTAAGAAAAATATTTAAAATAAAAATTTGAGTTGGGTTATAAATATTGCACAAAATACCTATAAATTAAAATTTAATTAATCCTTCTAAAATTTACTAAATGATTATGCAAATCTTCTAATGTAGTTTCAAAAATTGACGAAAAATGCTTTAGAAGATAAAATTTTCATGAATTCATAATTCAGTACATAAAGGGTTAATACTCATATTTAGGATAAGACACCCCAAATTTTAAAGAGTAATTCTTCACCTTCTTTAGTAGCAGACGTCTCTAATTAAACAAGAAAAATATTTATATTTCAAAATAGCTCTAACTTGGAACTGAATTTATTTATTAAACGCTAACCCCTGTCGGAAGCTAGCTTTTTATGCATCATTCTTTTATATTCTATTCGCTCTGCTATATTTAAAAAAAAAAATTGTAGTACGTTTATGAGTCATATGTTGCTAAAGTACCAATAAAATGTTTCTTTAAAAAAGTGGTACTAAATATATAAAATTCGCATAAGAGGTGTTGGTAGCGATGGCACATAGGAAGTGACGTAGGACCGATAAAGGTTAAATTTTAATTGCTTCACATGTATATATTACTTGTATATCTTTCTTTCAAAATTAGACATTATCAGTGCCTGCAAGGCAAGTACAAGTGAATGCTTGAAAATTAACTGGCTCAGCTACATTTTAAGCAGACCTCGCATGCACTTACGTCATAATATCAATTCAACAAACAGCGGCACTACACATAATCAAAAGTACATATAATATATATCTGTGTGTCAACAAATAATAATAATAATAATAATAATAAACATCTTACATCTTTTGAAAGTCGTCCTTGTCCCAGTTTCTTCCATATGGCTAGATAATCACGACAGTTAGTTTCATACGGAGGAGGCAAATTCTGTATATGTTGCTAAAATAATTTTAAATATAACGTGAAATTCAGAAAAGATGTAATGAAAAATACAGTAACAATAAAGGTAGCTTTTGTGAGCACAGCAGAATATAGTGTAGGTGAAAGGACGGTAAAATAGGATACTTTATTATTAGTTGCTTTTGAATCTAAAATTTCTAATAGAATATATTGCGTAAATAACACTGGGGAACACACATTTTGTTGACTTAGATCTGGCACTTGTTTTTGGCTAATTATTGGTATCTAAATCCAAAAATGACCCCAGTTTTTTTCTATCACGTCAATTTTTTAAGTTATAGAATACCCCCAAAATCATATTTAATGTGGGTACAAAGGAAAATAAAGAAAAAAATTAACGAATATTTATTCATACAACGGCTGTATATACTTACTATACACCACATTGTGTTCATACAAGTAGTAAAATCCTTTTACAAAACGAAAAAAAGTACATATAAAGGTAAAAATTTTCGCTTGTAGCTTTTCCTGGAGTGTTCAATTTGTGGACAATCTAGCTTGATGTTCCAACAATAGTCAGTCATCATATGTTCATCCCATCTGCCTTGATACCGTTCTTCCATGAGCTTTAAATCTTGGTGAAATCGCTCACCCTGCTCATCAGTGACTGCACCAAGATTTTCCGGGAAGTCATCAAGATGGCTATGCAGAAAATGAAGTCTGATACTCATGTTGCACCCAAGCCTTTTGAAGCTCTCTAAAAGTTGCTGGACTATTTCGGTGAAATTTTCTACTCGCGTATTTCCAAGAAAGTATTTGACAAGGTTTTTGAAATTCTTTTGGAGTTCTGTCATTGCTCCGATGAATGTTCATCGTTCATCTCTAATGAGGTGACGAATCTGAGGGCCATCAAATACACTTGTCGTTATTTTTTATTTTTCCAAATGACAGGTTTGGAAATTTTGAAATGATATACGTGAAACAGTCTCCTTCAATTGACACAGCTTTCACGAACTTCTTCATTAGATCCAGTTTTATATGCAGAAGTGTAAATATGATGTTCTTTCTGTCGGCAAGTGGCTAATGCAAAATATTTGGATCTCCAGGTCTGAGGTGAGATCTTGGAGGCCAGTTCGGCGGGAACCAATGCTTCTCACGAGCTTTGCTGTCCCACATACACAAAAAACATGGACACTTGGCATATACACGTTTTTGGCCAAAAAGAGAGCACACCACTTTGAGGTCAACACAGATAATCCACTCGTGAATGTGATAATGCAATAAACCAATTGCTCTTTTTATGTTCTCATATACCTCGCGCAAATAAACTGAATGGCTTATTGGGACTGCTTCAAATAAATTTTCGTTGTGAAGGAGTACGCATTTCAAGCTCCTCTTTGAGCTATCGATGAACAGTCGCCATTCAGTTGCGGTATAGGATGAAATTCGCAACTCCTCCATTAAACCATGTACGCTATGCCAAAAAACAAACCCACCGTTATTTCGAAAGTATTGAAGAAATTAACTTTCTCTTGATCGAAAGTAGGATATATTAGCTCCTTTTTCAAGCAAAAATTTATTGCGCAGTCTTGATGCTAAGAGTTCTGAAGCTTTTTTCTTCCTATGACACACGCCCGATTCTACGTAGAGTGCTCACATTAATGTAAGCTGGTGAGAAAAAACTTGACGTGATAGAAAAAAAACTAATTTCAGTTTTGAAATTTGCACACTTGTTTGACTTAAAAACAGCTGAAAAATCAAAGTCAACAGAAATTGAGTTAAAAATTGTTCCCCAGTGTAATCGTTACTTATCCACACGCTCAAAAGAAAAAAAATTGTCGAAGAAAACTGGAGAGTAGAGGCAGCAAGTTGCCGAAACATCCAGGTGAATGGGAGGTGTTTTTTCGTTTTTACAAGAATGTTCTGTTTCAGGACTGGAGAATTTCAAGACATTTTCAGCTTAAGTTCCTGATTTTTTGTTTGTTTTGAGTAAAAAGGAACATACACAAATACCCAGTTTCTAAGGACAAAAAGTGGTACGCAGCAGAGTTGCGGGAACACTCCAATAATTTGACGAAAATGTATGGTCTCTGATAAGTTTTAGATTATATTTGGTGCATTTACAGCGTTTTTAGGGGAAAAGGCGTTGATAAAAATGGAATTTTCCATATTTTAAGGGGTCTTGTACTTTTTAAATGCGACGAAAATTAAGAAAAATTTCGAAGTTTGAATTAGTGTATCTTCAAAATCTTATTGTGTATAAATATGAAATTTTGATTAATAATGAAACAGATTAGGCTTTTTAATATACACCATTAGAAACTGACTAGTCTTTTACAATAGTTGTGTACTGTGGAAATTAAAATAGCATCTTCTTTTACTCCGTAAGTCTTTTCGCACATGATATCTTGAGAATATATCGCTCACTTGCAAGAAAAGTGACATATCTCGCAAAAATTCATTTTGCGTTTTATTTCACTAATAGATCTGTCATAGGTGTGTCTCGCTACACAAACAGTTTCATAAGTTTAGTTATAGTGAAAATCCTTTTATTACGCTATATGTCCATTTATGGCCACATAAGAAGGGTGGAATGTATGGGGAGGTAAAATTACTCAAACATCCAAACCTCATCCTATGTCTTCATTCTCATCCTATGTCTTCATTCTGAAGTTTTTTATGCTTTTATGCACGTTTTTATTCCTGCATGCAGAGCTAAGTGCTGTAATTTCATGTTACTGTAAAATCATGCCAATTTTCTTTTGCTTCTCCTGTGAAATTTGCTTTTGTCGAGATGTGTAACTTTTTTTGCAGGTGAGTGATATGTATGAATTGCTACGAAATTGAATACAGATAATAAGCCCATAAGTATTTTTAAATTGATCTACTTTTACTTACTTAATGTAAAGATAAGTTTTTTAGTTATGACTATTTTTATTCACTAAAGAAGGCAAAAGTATGATTGTTTATAGATATATACTTTATTTACATGGTTGATGAAACAATTTTGACCTAAGAGTAGATCCTTTTTAAAATACATATGTGCTTATTATATATATAAAATTTCATAACAATCCTTGTATATGTTCTCAAGATATCATGCACGCAATGGCCGACGGTGTTAAAAAAGGGCTATTCTAATTTTAACAATATACACATTTCGTAAAACTCGAGCCAGTCTATAACGGTAAGAGGCTGCGCATATATAACATTATCGCTTTTTTGGCAATTTTGAACACCCTCCCCCCCTTACGATATCATACGTTATCATTTCTCGACCCCCCCCCCCCCGTAATGATATCGTTATCAATGTCTAAAAATTCTTTTGTTTTTTTAATTTTTTTCTTTTGCTTGGAGTGATACAGAAATATAGTTACATTTATTTTTCGCATACTTCATTGATTCATATGAAGAGAACTCAATAAAATATCACTTTATATATGAAAAAACTTTTTATCAAATAACACTTAAAAGAAATATTTGCTATTTAAAAGTATTTTATAATAGCTTTTTGTTACACAATACATTCAACAATAATAATGTTTTCTTGCACTTGACCTTGCACGGGGGGGGGGGGAAGGGGGAGACAGAGCTTCTTATCACCAAAACAGGTGGACAACATTCTTTCTCTTATACTAATTTTAATAATAACTTTGTACTTTCATAAAAATAGATAGCAGACTAAAAAAAGATAACATTCTATTTTGATGTAAAGGCTAAGTTATAAATAAAAAGAGAAAATTTTGGTTGGATCAAAAATGATAACGATATCAAAAGACGAACCCCCCTCCCCCTAGAGATATCTAACGATATCATTTGCCAGACTCCCCCTCCCCCCTAAAATGATAACGTTATATATGCACAGCCCCTAATATATTAAATAGCACAATCTGCTTATTTAAAAGTCAAAGTTTCATGTTTATATATAAAAAAGAGTTTGAGATACAGTAATTGAAATTTTGAACGTATATGGTGATTTTCGTCGCGTTTAAAAAGTACAAGACACCTTAACATAATCTAACCAAATATACAGGTCAATTTATGAATTTTCTGTTAGAGTGCTGGTAGAATAATTTCTTTATAAACATAGAATTTGTTTAAACACTTTCTATTGAAAAATATTTTTATAGAAAAAAGCCATATTTCTTAGCCCGCCGGTGGAGCAAGACTTCCTTTTGAAAAAGAGGAAAATATTTTATTTTAAAATTTTAACAGAAAGACCTTAACTCAAAATATTTTAATTATTAGACCTTTATATAATATTTAAAGGTAGAGTAATGGAGACTTTCAATGCAATTAGAGAAGTTCCAGAAAAAGAACTCACCTCTTCATCAACTTTAGTAAAATCGTAGTCATTCTTACCCTTGCAGTTTTAAGTATCTTTAATTCAAGAACTTTTTATCGGTTCTTTAAGAATTGGCTTCATCTTTCCGTTATCCCAAGTAGGATTTCCTATGTAATTTATCCTATCTTACTCTAGGATAATGAAGATCGTAAAGTAAGATTAAAAATTTACTAAATATGTTTCTGGGATATTTTAAACTGTGTATCCCCACATAAAATTCTATTTTGTTTAATTGTGAGGATTAAAAATAAACTAGTATAAAAACTAGGTATAACAAATAGGTACTATCTCTACAGCTCACATAGCCGATGTGATGGCACTTTCACGTCACAAATGGCCACAAGTATCACAGTCACTGTGGCAAGCCAAATTGTGATGTTTGTCTCATTATTACACTCAAACAGGCGTCATTTGGTAACTCTTCTGAAAAAATTTTGGAATTTGCATTGTGAAGAGTCTGGTTTAAAAAAAAATTGCATTTGCAAAAAATCAATGTTACATCGGAGGGGAAAAACTGCAATCCTGGCTTATCTGTGTTTCAGCTTGTGAAAGAGCCGCTTG
This sequence comes from Maratus speciosus, assembly GCA_963932465.1. Lineage (NCBI taxonomy): Eukaryota > Metazoa > Arthropoda > Arachnida > Araneae > Salticidae > Maratus > Maratus speciosus. Next base: position 121,076,151 of record OZ010793.1, on the reverse strand, counting down.
GCTGGTTAGACGCTTATCTCTCGGACCAACTATCCTTTTCTCATTACGTACGACGTCTAACGTAGGTCTTCATGAATCACATAACGGATATTAACCTCATCAATCTGCAACGCCGTAGCGAGCGCGATCATCGACTTACTAGGACAGGCATGGTGAACCTTTTCACGTGCGCGTCCCGAAACTTCACAAACAAGATCTATCAATAATGTAATGTGCCAAACTTATACAAAAATAATTTTGAAGAGTACGATGTTTATACGAAACACTGGTTATAAAATCAGTTACTTTATTGCATTAATAATTTCAAAAATATTAAATATCAAAATACGATTTTTCTGTATACTGGAATCAGCCATAAAATAAATGAATTTTTAATTCGTAAATAGGATTCATTTATGCGTTATGTACTGTATGTAATAAGAGGAAAAAATACTAGTTTTTATTTAATTAATTTTTATCTTACTATTAATGCAACATCTCGGTTGCAATTTTCCAAGTTACATTAAACAATGTACTAATAATGTATTGATGAGATTTTTGCTGTTGTACGTTCCATGAAAAATGCTTTGTATCTGGTTCATATTTTGTTATTTTTACAAATATGCATAGCTAAATTAGATCCATTTGTCGCTTTATTGCAGTGGCTATCAAAGGTAATTCATTTAAAAATTACAGCTATTTAAATTAATGTAGAAAGGCAAATTACATGTCGAGAACGCTTCATAGAAAGGAGGAAAAGAAAATTATTCTAAGGACAGGGAAAGAAAATTATTCTGAAGCGTTAATTAATGCAAAAAATAATTTTAAGGTACTTGTACCCAATATGGACAGTGCTCTCAATATGGACACCCCTAATATCTTTAAAAGTGACAATTTTGATCGACAGATGGCGCTATATGTCTGTGAAGAAAAGCATTTGAAGAGATCATTAAGCCTGGAAAGTACAAATAAGAGCGCTGGTCGCCATTTGGAAGGAAACTTGTTGTTTCGTGTTTCTAAGGTTGTTTTCCTTAGGGTGTCCATATTGGGTACAGGTACCTTATTGTTTGTGATCTGCACGTATGGAACAAAATTTTATTGGCTATAACAAAAATAAAAAGTGTATTTTATTTGTATAACGATTACTAAATTAAAAATTTTCGCGTGCCAGAAAAATTAGCTTACGTGTCAACTCTGGCACGAGTGTATAGGTTCGCCAACACTTTCCTAGGATTTTCACTGACGCCACTGACGAATTTCGGCGTCTTGATAATGCCATATAGCTGACAATGTAGTTTCCAATGTGTAGTTTCCAATGTAGTTTCCAAATGACAGCAAGCCTCTTCCTTTCCTCAGTTAGTCTAGGTTGTTACATGCTTACATATAACAGGAAAAGAATTTCTAATTATGATGTACACGGTGGTATTTCACCTATAATATATGTTCTCAAAAACTCGCCGCACCCTGTATATGATGGATTTTTTTAATATCAAAATCCATAAAGATATTATTGAAAATGGAAGGAAATTCTTTAATTACTCAAGAAAAAAACAAAATTAAAAAATTTGGATTGGTTACATCCTTTATCTTACTAAAATCTATGTCAGAGGTAAATTAGATTGGAATTGGTCGTTCCATCATTGAGAAATTTTTCCCGATTCATTGTTCAGACTGGAGATACTACATGAGAGCCAAAGTAGGACAGTTTTGGTTTTATGCTGTGTAAAATCGGACAATGAATTTCTTTGAAAAAACGTTATTCGCTGACGAAATAAATTAAAAAATGTCTTGCTGATTCGATTTTTTTTTAACCATACATTAAAATGTAATTCCAAAACAATAAAAACTGTCTTGAATAGTTTCTGAAAGTCAGAATATGATCCACAGTAAAATCGTTAGTTTTATAATAATTCAACGACATTTTATTGCCGTAAAATAACATTTAAAAATAGAGAAAAATAACTCTCAACATAGTAATACAACACTTTCGTTTACAGCAATTTTTTTTTCTTTTCTTTATTTTAAATTTTGATAAATATCAAAATTTCTATTTTTATGAAGCTTTTTGCAAAATCCTTTTTGATAAATTCTAGTTCTTTAGAAAAACAGTTTATTTTCTTATTACCGCCAACTAGGCTACTTTGGGCATTGCTTACATAGGTTACTTTTGTCCATTCCATAAAAAATGTTTTTATTCTTTGTATTGAACAAACAATAGAAGATAATTTGGAGTTTTTACCCTTGAAAAATATTTTATACCCTACTATAGAGTATTTGAAATGTTTGGGGACAATTTAATTTTTTTTTAATGGCAACACTGGATGTGTTTCCAAACAACTGTTTTCGTGTATAAATTTTAACTCTCCAAACTTTCTACAGTAAAACAATCTGAATAAGAGCTATAAATAAGGTAAGTGTCAAAATATTACCTTTAGTAACCTGTAACCCATGTGTGATCATAGTTTTTCCTTTAATTTTTATTTTGACAGGAAATGTTTACGTTTTCATAAAGCTAACCTGAAAACTAGTATATCCGTGCTACTTTGTGCGATGCTGTTTTTGGTTCGAAAATAGCCCCAATTTCTTAGAAATGTCTTTTATACAATCAAATCTCTGAAAACATGTTTTAAGTAACATTTCTTTCAAATGTTATTGTAGCAAAATGTTACATTAATTGTTTTTGCTCCAGTTTCTGAGGATAGCATGACGAAAAAAACTGTTTCTCGTTTCTTTAATATTAACAATTGGTTTATTGTGTTTAAATGTTAAAAAAAAAAGAAAAAAAATAGTTCATCGAGTTTGCAGTGATAACCCTTAACCGGAAACGTACGTCTGTGAGATGTTTGCCTCTACATATCTGCCCTTAATATTTTCTCTCTCCGACATTCCAAACTTATTTTTATGCTGTTATATTAAAAAATTGGTCCTGCTAATTCATTACTATTAAAGATTAAATGTTTAAGTTCACTATTTGGTAAATTATTAAGTGTTCTGTTTGTACACGGGATTTTCACGTTTCCGGTTAACGGTTAATTTATTAGCACATGCTATCGCAAGGGGTTTCAATAAAAATGTATTCATTAACATAAGAAATGTATTCATTTTATATGAATGGACAAAAGAAGCCCGAAGCAGGGGCTACTTTGTTCCAAAATTTTAAAAATAGCTAAAAAATAAATATATATATATATAATTTCCTCTTTAAAACTACACACTTTGTTTCATTGTTGCATGTTAATTGTTTACAACTCCATTTCGACGTTGAAAAATCATATATAATATTTTTTAATAATGGAAATGTGAGTGAAACCAGAAAAAGTTGCCCAAAATTGACGGTAACCACTTCACTGGCAGCAAATAGGGGAAAACCGTGATTTTATCCCTGACTTATCTCGGGGCAAACATTGAATCGGTTTTAATCAGTCTTTTCATACTGCTTTTTTAGTAAACACAAAAATAATTTTTTTTAAAAAAGAAAATCGATTTCTTTTTTTAATAAATATTATGGAAAATGGTATTTTAAATATTTCTTATAATAAATTCCTCATAATAGATATATCCTTATATAAATTATCACACTTCAAAACAAAACTGAATACTGATAAATTTCGCTATTTCTTTCCATAATCTCTAGTATTTATAATTATAGTAACTAAAACGTTTCCAGAGAGTTTTATTATTTTTGAAAAATTGCTATATTTATATAACGAAATTTCTCTTTTTTCATCTTTTCGAAGGCTTTTTGAAAAACAAATTTCTTTAGAAAAATTAATTTAGTATTTATTTTTGTCCATTAGTTTTCCAATAATAATTTTTCAAAAAAAAAAAAAAAAAAAAAAAAAAGACATGCAAAAAAGTATTTTTAGAAAACATCAACTTTTTTTAGTAAATCTTAGGAAAATATGGTATTTTAAATGTATTTTACAAATTTTTTACACTCGTCGTAGTATGAGGATTCCAACAAACCTTATATATTCTTATGTCTTTTGCCCTGTCACAAAAAGTGACATAGGTTCATAAATATCAGTACAATAATTCATAAAAAATTATATATATCTTTTGCATCTGTATACGTAAAAGTTCATAATTGTAACAAAGAAGTCTTAAGCATGCATAATGTACTTTCATATGAACATAGTTCCACAGCCAAGAGCACAAAAACCTATGTTATCAAGCACAAGAAAAAAACCTTTATTTTATGGAAGATTAGAAGTAGGGGAATCTAATGATCCATGTCTGCCGGAAGTGAAGTGGTGCATAAGCCAGAAATTAATACCACTAGTGGTTGACATCATTGTGTTTGTCCAACAAACAAAGATATGAAACATAAAGGACTGGAAGCAGGAAAACACAATGATAAACTTACGAGTCAACCACTGGTGGTATTAATTTTTGGCTTATGCACCACTTCACTTCCGCCAGACATGGATCATTAGATACTCCTACTTCTACTCTTCCATAAAATAAAGGTTTTTTTTCTTGTGCTTGATAACATAGGTTTTTGTGCGGCCGGCACTTGGACTAACAGATGTAAGCTACTTTTGACTCCTCTCTAATTCAGATAAGAATTGAGACTTTGAAATGAGTGCCCTACTAACTTAATAAGATGCCCGTAATTTAGCTAAATATTAATATACTACGTATTTACTCATTAGTAGTTTTTAAGGTAGGAGTCCTAAACCTGTGCCACGCGGGCCACGAAACTACCACTATTTAATAATAAAAAAATTGGCTTATCTAATGAAGGGAACTTTGCAATTAAACAAGTCAAAAATTACCTTTCGAATTCGGGGTGGTAAGCAACTTACAGGCATTGTCGGTTGGAAATTTACATTTGATATGATTTATTTTCCAATTAGAATAATTGTGTTAAAATTAATCTAGTGTAATTACGTATCCAGAGTTTACTAGAGTTCCATTACCTGCGATTTATTCTGTTGAGCTGAACCAGATTTCAGACCAGATACTATAACCAATAAGGTTAGCTGGGTAATAAGGTTCCACCAGATTCGTCTGGGATAGCTCAGGTGGTAGAGCGTTGGCGACTTCAGCCAAGAGATCTCTGGTTCGAAACTTGTCCCGGACATTTTTCGCCCAGCTGGAAATTTGCATCTGATATGATTTATTTACCAATTACAATAATTGTGTTAAAATTAATCTAGTGTAAAGAAACACATAACTGTTAATGTTATGTTTGATGAGTCGTTGCCATTCACCATGTATCAAGAAAAAAATAATTTCTATCAAATGGTAAAAAGAAGCAATGACTTATATGCTATGTGTGCAGTTTCAAAAAGAAAGTTTTGTTTTAAAATAGCATTATGTAAATGCTGACTATCTAATAATTAAAGCTGCTTTGGAAATGGAGAACGGATCAACATATTGTAGTAGTTGGTGAAGAATCAATCTTTTGATAATAATGGCAGCATCCATTACTTCCGAAATCATTTTTTTCCCGAAGCCTTGAAGAGGTAAAACAGATTCAATCATATCATCTGTTACATCAAAATAATCGTACGACTTTAAACTTCTTATTATTGTTTGTAGCGTTAGAAGATATTACAACGTTATGCATTACATTTCTTCAAAAATATATATATATAACATTTAATGAATCACTTAACACTTTTTTTACCACATATTCTGAGTAAATACATTTCCTTACCATCGTCACATACACTCTATAGCTATATCCAGGTAGGAGGGTAATACCTTCAACAAAAGGATTCTTTAATCTGCGAGCATCATGCACACTTACATAAGCCGCGGGCGAATTAGAAGGATAAAAATCTTCCTCTGGATGCAGGTTGAGGCGAAAACTATAATCTACACAAAATAAGAGATTCATTATTCTTGTAAAACTTTGCTAACCCGAAACTGAGGAATTGTAGTCTCTGAGATGGGTTACAAGTATCCTCTAAAAGTATTTTTTAATGTCAAAATAAAAAAACATGTTCTAGAATAAATTTCGTGTGACATGTTATTTCTTTGAGAAGTGAAAATTTTTATTTTTAGTAGTAATTAGAAGGCTCGCTGTACAAATGTGTAAAGCTTGAAAGATTTAAATGAGGTAGCTTTATTGCATTCATACATAAGTGCTTTTTCTCCTGCCGCCTGTTTTCTGATTTGCATTACGGATTCCCTACTCCGGTTACGGGATACAATTCATAAATTTATTCAATTCCAAAATTTAAAAAAAAAAAAAAAAAAAAAAACTACTAGAAAACAGGAATTCTGCTTTTTCAGAATTTAGTCTTGCCCCCGATGAAAAAAAAATGTATATATAAATAGTACAAATCATATTTCTATTTTAAGACTTAAATCACACACTTTTATTTTATGTAAAATGACGCCATTCGCATCCGCTTAAGAATTCCACATTTACGATCAACTCTTAAACATCTGCGGTAAAGCATGGATAGGATTTCACTACCGCAAAAATAATACACAAATGCAGCAAAAAGATGCCATCATTAAAGAAACTCGACAAAAAAAGGGCTATCTAATGATTTATAGGCCTTCATTTGTTTGTAATATTAATATAGACGATTTCAGTCGTGACATCAATCATGACGTTTTGGTTGGAAATTGACTCCAAACAAACGGTTGCTATGTTATATTTTCTATTTTGCTTGTGTGTTGAAACTATATCTTATTTCTATATCTCACATCTAAGTGTTTTAATACTTGATATCAGGAGCTTGGAAGAGCAAGGGCGAATCCCGAAATTGGGGTGTTGGGAAATAAAGCTCAGAGTTTTGCAAGTTGTGTTATAGAATAGGGTACTACGCACTTTAGCTCGACACTGTGGGATGCACTAAGGATGAACCAGGGCAAAATTACTTACCTACGTGTTGCCTACATGTATCTGAGGTAGAAAAAACAAAAAAAAACAAAAATCGATTTTACGGATTCACACTTGCTCTCCCAAGCTCCTGATATGTACTGGTAACATTTTCCACGATTTATATTTAAAAAGAAATGACGCATAGCGACCATTTGTTTGGAGTCAGTTTCCATCCAAAATGTCATGACTGACGTCACACTGAAAGCGTCTATTGATACTTAAAAATTAAATATAGTTTTTAATAGCTCCATGTTTTAACACAAACTATTCGTTTATATTTTTTAAAAATAGGACGTATATTAATTACATTTTCTTTCTGTTGTTATGAGAAAAGGGCAACAAAAAGATATAATTGCTATTTTTCAACTCTTTAACTATTTTCCCCTTACTTTCTACATAAATGGAGTACCTGAGTTTTCAAAATTAAACAAATAGTGCTAAAAACTACAAAATTTAATATTTCAAAAATAAATGGAGATACAGTTTTCAAACAAATTGTATTTAAAAGTACTTTATTTTCCAATACGACGGTATAAATATTGAAAATGTGCAATGCTTAGAAGTTTAAAAAATTACTGTAGCGTATTTAATCGCACTGCTTTTTTCTACGGCTGCCTTCTGTAAGGTAACGTTATTTTTTGGAGCCGACGGAAAATAAGCTGGGAGAAAGAAATAGCATACCGTACTAGAGGCTAATATAAACAGTGATATCTAATAACCTGTTGAAAAATTATCGCGATGTTGTTCTTGATGTAGGTGTTGTGTAGAAGAATTTAAAAAGAATGTGCTGTTGCTTTTATCTAAGATTTACAACAGAAAAAGATTCTTCCTCAAAGCGCACATTTCGCGAAGAGTAAATGCGAAAATTAAAAATATTGGAGGAAAAAAAATCAGCCTTTTCGCAATCCCATTTATGGGATAACTTTTGTAAATTTACCTTTTAAACATAATAAATAAAACCAGGTATAAAACACTGTAAAATTTTAGATTTGTTGTTTGTGGGATACACAGTATATTGTGTGATTCCAAAGTTCTTTCCGAATTTCCGATTAATCGTTTAAATGACGAAATGCAGTCGAATTGTCAACATTTAGTCTCTAAGCAATCTTTTCAGTAATAATCGGTGGATTAGTGTTCACTAACTCATAGATTAGTTCATTATCAATACCAGAAGGTCATCCAGAGTGAATTTTATCACTTAGTCGAAAATTACCAATTCAAAATTGACAAAACCACTTTTCAACTATCCTAAGAGCGGGAGCACGATCCAAATAAACGTCTTGAATATTTTTTGTAGCACGTCCAACACTTCACTTCGTTTTCATACTCATATAACGTAACACGACGAAAATATAACTTTTCATTTTCCGTTATGAATATGAACCTTGTGCGCAAATTAATTTAAAAAACACTTTTCTTTAACGTTATATTTACTCACGACACATGTAGATAACTGCATGTTAATAATAGGGCTATAAAAGTCCAAGTCAAAAGTCCAAGTTTCTGCCATCTATAAAATAGGCCACGAACTTTCGCAATTACCCAATGCAGTAAAACCTCCCTAAAGCGACCACGTTCCGTTCGAATAAAAATTGGTCGCACCGAGAGGTGGTCTCTTAATAAAGGTTATGTTTAAATCTAGATTTTAATTGTTGAAAAAGAGTAACAATTAATGTTACTAAAATTTATTTTTCACATTATGAAAAAATACGAAAATTTAAGTATCAAAATAAAAGTTAATTACGTAAGTTAATTACAACAGAGTTTAAAAAATGAATACATTGACGTTTGCTTTAATTTTACATAAAATCAAAGATAAAACTACGGTTTTATCTTTATTTCCAACTCCTTTCAAAGTTCTGTAAATAGATGCTTTTTTTTTTTTTTTTTTTTTTTTTTTTTTGACCGGGAACAAATAATGGCGATTTCATTAATTTATCTATTTCTTCGAGAATTTCCTGACAGAATAGAACAGGGAAGTTTATTGACCGTCGTTCTTGTCATCAGAGTTAAATTCATTGCCTAAAAAGGCACAAAGGGATTTAAACACTTGAAAGTTATCGGAATTAAAAAAAATTCTAAACTTAGTTTAGAAGTTTGATGAATAATTCTCCGGAATTATTATTCTAATAAAACCTTCTTCAAGCGACCAGAAAAAAACGGAATTTGTTTCATTTTCTTCGAAGAAATGGGTCGCTCATGGAGGGAGTTCATCTGGGATGATCTCTGAATGAAGGTAAAATTAGTATTGAGCCTATGGGAATAAATTTCGTTCCATAGTTGTTCAGGGAGGTGCTCGCTTAATGGAAGTGGTCGCACAGGGAGGTTTCACTGTTTATTGTCTTCGAGGATTTAAAATCAATGTGCTGTTGGCTTTAATTTAAAATTTTCAAAGGAAAAAGATGCTTCCTCAAAGAACAGAAAGGGCGAAGATTGAATGGAAAGATTACAAATTTTCATGGGTAAAAATATAAAATAAAGCTCAAAATTAATTTTTTTAATTTCTGATAAACCTGGCATGGATGCAATGAAAAATGTAAGAAGTAAGTATAGACGTGAAATACAAAGACTTTCTGTAAAAACACAGAAAGTAATTAGAGAATTTTGTATATTTGCACTTGTTCTAGGTTAAAAAAAACTCTGTCGAGTTTCTCGAAATTTTTTAATTTCTGCAAAATGTGGCATGGATGCAAAGAAAAAGGTAAGAAGTTAGTATAGGCGTGAAATCCCAATACTTTCTGGAAAAACACAGAAAGTAATTAGAGAATTTCGGAAATTTGCACTTCTTCTAGGTTAAAAAAACTCTGTCGAGTTTCTCGAATTTTTTTTAATTTCTGTAAAATGTGGCATGGGTGCAATTAAAAAAGTTGAATAGAAAAGAAAATTAAAGATATATATATAAATATTATACAGACATACATTCAATAAATACAATAAACACAACTGGAGTGAAAAATTCACCAGAGCCAGGAATCGAACCCGGGACCACAGTATACAAGACTGCTGCTCTAACCACTGAGCTACTCCGGCCGATGCATGAGTCTGCAATTTCTCTCTAATAAACCATGTTGGGGAAGTCACCAGCCGTGTATACAACAGCATTATAAAAAAGAAATTTTTTTTTCTATAACGTAGGCATATGAAAATGCTATAACATACTATAATCTTGTCTGAGTTATTTCATATCTCAAAAAGAGTTTTTTTATCCTCAGGGATCAATATATTTACGAGATTTAAAGACGCATTTTAAGGGGTCTCAGGACCCTTAAAACTTAAAAAATTTCGAATTTTTTTTTTTTTTTAGATGGTCTGGCCCGGATTTTTCCGTTCCTAGAAATCATGTTAAAATGGCTGTAGACCAAAATATTTTAAACAGAATTCTATTTTGAACCTTATATAGAGAGAAGTGATATTAAAGATATTATAGCACCAAACTGTGATTGAAAAACATATATATCCTGTGATTTACAAGCATTCTTATAAAAATACTGGAAAACCCTCGGACGGTGAAAGGGTTCTCCTATCTTTTCGGAACATTTTGATATAACTGTTTTCTTGAAATTCAGATTAGAACAGAAGTTATGGCTTTTAGCATTATACCAGTTCAAAATCTGAAGCGGCTTTTAAAGAAACTTTGAAGTCATTTTTCTCCAAATGACATTTTTGACCATAACGCTCCCGATATCTCCAAAACATCTGAATATTTTTTCACGGAATTTTCAAAATGTATGGTTCGTGTTAGTCTGTGTAAACTAAACCTAAATTTTTGTTCAAAAAAATATTTTTTATGTGATTATACTGCTGAAATTTTCAAAATTTTATATTAGCTAAATACATCATTGTATTAAAAATATAAAAATGCTTTAAATAAAAATTTATTTAGGTTCAGGGTGATTATTACTATCGGAAGTATAAGTAGGCACCAAAATTTTCATTCTAGTTTCAACATTTATTCTGTAATCTTACGCGTAACTTGTTATAACAATTTTCTGCCGTCAAATGTCTAACAGTTTGGAGCCCCCTATAAATGCTAATTCTGAATCTAGCAATTTTTAAAATACATGAAATGAAAGAACATACTTATATCTTTCGTCTCAATTAAAATTGTGTTTTAAAGTCAAGAACATTTAAAGATATTAAATGTTGAATATGGTCTTTTTTTATTTCTTCCAATTTTAAGAGTCCTGAGTCTCCTGAAAAACAGAGCTCTTTTTTTGGTAGCCATTAGAGTATAGACATATTTTTCTTATTTGTTGTTACACTAATATATAAAAAAATCATGAAATCTTATTTTTCATTTAAAAATTCTTTATTTTGTTTGAATGAAAACGAAAAAGAGAAAAGAGAAAAAGAGGGAAGTTACACGATCTCATGCGAAACTGCGAAACAACACTATTTGAAACTGAAGATGTCTCGGAAAAGGTATGGAAACGTTTTCAGAAAGGAGCCAAAAGGTATTAGACGATGCATTACTTCTTATATAACATAATTTTAAATCCTGCTGAAATATTTGTTTTTAAATAGAATAAAGAAATATGTCTCAAAGTTTTTATGAAAAAGTAAAGAAAATATATTTTATGGAAATTGATTTTAATATGTATTCAATCAAGATAAAGAATTTTTAAATGAAAAATAAGATGTCATGATTTTTTTTATATTAATGTAATAACAGATAAGAAAAATATGTCTATACTCTATTGGCTACTACGATAATAATGCCTGAAATATTGGTATAAGATGAATAGAAGTACATATGGACATTAAAAAAGACAGTGACTTCAGTCGATAAACTTTAACTAAATTTTCCAAACTGTTAAGGGTAGTTTTTAACCTCTTCCCGCCCTTTGCCACATATATGGACATGTGGAGTTTTGCAAGAGTTTTGTAATTATAATTACTGTCAGAATCCCTCAACACGAGAAGAAAAAAATATTGTTTGGCTGTACCGATGATGTACATTTAGGCAAAAAGCGGGAAGCTATTTTTCGGCAGAAGGGGTTGTTGGATTATTTGAACAAATCGGTAATATTTGATAAAAGTAATATCAAGTGTATTAAATACTAGCTGACCCTCCCGACGTTGTCCAGGCCCGTGATAATAATATTAAATGAAACTGAAATTTGTATAATTTTATCTCCAACTCGATTTTGTCTGAAGTACATGTCCTCTGACTTTGTGAAAAATCGATTTAAAAAAATCTGATATTTAGCGGTAAAAATGCTCAAAAAAACTACAACGGGAAACAGGGGGTATGTGTCCGACGACTGCGTGATTTTCGTGTTAAAATGTTGATATTTAACAGTAAAAATCACTATTAAGCCACGTAACTATTTATTTTTTTCACATCGGAATCTTGAGTGAAATATTTTGATTTTTTAAACTAATTATATCACTCTTAAATTCGACTATACGTCAATGAAATCGATATTCGATCATTAGCTAAAAGGTTATTTTAATTTCAGAGCTATTGTGCAAAATTAAGTATATATATTTTTAATCAAAACATGCGCAATGTTCACTCTGTTGATAAAATCTTAACCGTAATCTAATTGTAACGTAACCGTAACCTATCTGGAATCTAACTGCAACCTAACCGTAACCTAACCGTAAATTAAATCAATACAAAAACCCTTAACGGGTTAAAAGTTTGACGCAGCACTTTACTTTATGGCTATATTAATCTGAAATATGGGTCTTAAAAATTCTGATATCAAATTTTAAGTGACGCTGTGCTATTAAAATGAATTTATATATATTTAATTTTTCTTTTTTGTTGTATTTATTTTTAATCAGTGATACTTTTTCATTCAAAATATGAGTTTTAAAAGATATGATATCAAAATTAAAGTGACGCTGTGATCTGACTTAGATTAGTTAAAAAATTACTTTACACATACTTATGTTTTGTCTTCTGAAATATATTTAGAAATTGAAACATTTTTTTTTTCAATACACTATCAAATATGTCATACATTTTCTCAGCTGATGTTATGTATTAAATGTATTTAATTCAATAAATTTATTTATCTTTTGCGTCACGATATCCAGAACCATCCGTAAAACTTGTGTAAACGTTTATTTTGCGTCATAGTATCTAAACTAAGTAAATAGTATGCAAATAGATAGTGTGATGCAAAGAAAACATTTACACAAATTTTACCGATGGTTCTGGATATCGTGACGCAAAAGATAAATAAATTTATTGAATTAAATACATTTAATACATAACATCAGCTGAGAAAATGTATGACATATTTGATAGTGTAATGAAAAAAAAAAAGTTTCAATTTCTAAATATATTTCAGAAGACAAAACATAAGTATGTGTAAAGTAATTTTTTAACTAATCTAAGTCAGATCACAGCGTCACTTTAATTTTGATATCATATCTTTTAAAACTCATATTTTGAATGAAAAAGTATCACTGATTAAAAATAAATACAACAAAAAAGAAAAATTAAATATATATAAATTCATTTTAATAGCACAGCGTCACTTAAAATTTGATATCAGAATTTTTAAGACCCATATTTCAGATTCATATAGCCATAAAGTAAAGTGCTGCGTCAAACTTTTAACCCCTTAAGGGTTTTTGTATTGATATCATTACTTTTTTGAGGTTTAGGATCAAAAGATTAAAAAAGTACACCTTCATAGATAAAATTGGATTAAATTTTCCTAGAAACAAAATAAACTTAATGAAATACCAAAATTTTAGAAAAAGTGCATGAAAAATAGAATACTTTTAATTCATATCTTGGTACTACTTGCGGATTCGCCCGGAGTCCACCTTGTTTCTTTGTTGATCATCGCCGATGTTAAATTTATTTATTTTATGTTATGTTTGTTGTTGTTTATATTATGTTTGTTGTTGTTATGTTATTAAATTAAGCATAAAGTGATTATAAATGACCAACAAAGAAACAAGATAGTGGACTCCGGGTGAATTCGCAAGTAGTTCTCATATCTTTTTAAACTCATACTTTGAATTTATGAGAGATATGAATGATAAAGCATCAATGATTAAACTTTTATACATCTTTTTAAATTGAACATAATTTTTGCACATGCGATTATAAAAAAATAAAATGATGAAATATATATAGAGATTATAATTAATAGCATAGCGTCACGCAAAATTTGATATCATTATTTTTAAGTTCCATATTTAAAATTCTTAGAGAATAAGATAAAGTGATGCATCACTAACTTTTAACCCATTAAGGGTTTTTGTATTGATACTACTACTTACAGGGATGGGGAATTTTCAGAAAATCTCACCAAACAAAGATTTATTTTATGAGCCAGCAAGATACAACGTACAGTTCAAAAACAATGAGAAAACACACAGCAAAAATAGTTTACACTGTTACTAAGAAATTGTTACTATAGTAGTCACTGTAACTAAGAAATTATTAATTGTTATTAAAAAATATATACAACAGAGGAAAGTTTAGTATAAGATAGAACTTAGCACTATCGAAGTAAATTTGAAAAATATAACCAACTATTAAAAAAATGTTTTTGCCAGACTTTATATAGCCTGCAGTATTTTCAAAGATTGCCTAAAAATCCACTCGCCCTGCGAGGAAAGGTACTCGCCAGTGGCAAGCAAAATGATATATTTCCCATTCCTGACTATTTAAAGTGTTTTCAACTGGTTTTAATTGCAAAAGAAGATCTTTAACATTATAAAGATTATAGTCTGATAATTTCAAAGAAATGTTAATAGTGTATTAATAATTTTAGTATAATGGCTGTGGTTATTGATAAAAGTTTCAAAACAAGTTATCTGACTGTTCTAGTAAAAGTTGCAAGGTAAGAGTAGTGTACAATGATCATTGCATTCTTTTAACCAAGCATATACAGCATGGTAATTGTGAAAGTACTTTTGTAGTTCAATGACATGTTTTGTAATTGTTTGTGGAGTTATATTGTCACCTAGAAGATTTAACCAATGAGTAGAGCAACCATATGCTTTAAGTTTATCAGTATCTCTTCATTCTTGCCTCATGTAGTTAAAATAAAATCCTTAAAACCCTGTTTTAAAATACTAGTATAATTTTTGCCAGCAACAAAAATTGTGACAAAAGGTATTTTTGATGTGATGGTCTTTTCCACTTCGGCACAAATTGGCCATCAATGGTTGAAGTTCACAATAATTTTCAGAAACAGATAGGTGAAATTTGTGATATTTACTTTTGCTAAGCAACGTAGATTATAGAAAATTGCAGACAATGGATGCACATATTATTAGTGACATTTTAGATACCGTGTCCTTGCACCATTTAAAAAAAAAAAGCTAAACGTAACTAGAGATGAAAAAGCTGTATTTTATTTGGCGATAGATAATAGATTTTTTAATTGCCACTTTAAAAACTTTAATTGCCATGCGGCAGGGTTGGCCTTTTATGACTCATTCGAGACAAATTATTAATAATCTAAAATATTTCTATAGCAACAGTAAAAAAGTCTTAAAGATTCACTAGATGGAACCCGTCAAAACTTGATGGCACCAAACAAAAAAGTCTAACTCTTTAAAATGTTATTTACTGACATAACAACATCAATAAATCTCTCATTATTTGGTACTAATTTCATATAAAATACATTCATATCTACTACGATCATAAAATCCTTATTAGAATCGTTAGATAATAAACTATATAGTGCATACAAATGCATTTTGTGTGCACTAATGTTAGATAATGACGAAAATGTATTGTACAATATATATCGGTATCATGCTGATCGATGGCAAAGCACTTTTAAGTAGGGATGGGCAATGTCTAGAATTAAATATCATGATAAATCAGCATCTTTATATCATATTCCGATATATCGATTTAGGAAAGTGCCCCCAGGGGAGGGGGAGCAAAGTGGTGGGCGTAGCACTGGAAGTGCATAAAATGATTAAGCAGTCACAGGCCTTTCCAACGATATGTCACATAACGGGTGTCGGCAAAATTTAGGAAAGTGCCCCCCATGGGGGAAAAGTGGTGAGCGGTGCACCGGAGGGCCATAAAATGATTAAGCGGTTACAGGCCTTTGCAACGATATGTCACATGAGGGGTGACGGTAAAACTTAGAAAAAAGCCCTCCCGCAAGGGAGGGGGGACAAGTGGGGAGAGGAATGCTGAAGGTGCATAACATGAATAAATGGTCACATGATGAGTGTCGGCAAAATTTAGGAAAGTGCCCCCTTGGGGGGCAAAGTGGTGGGCGGAGCACCGGAAATGCATAAAATGATCAAGCGGTCACAGGTCTTTGCAAGATACGTCACATAAGGGGGTGGGGCAAAATTTAGAAAAGGCCCTCCCACGGGGGGTGATAGGGACACTGGAGGGGCATAACATGAATAAGCGGCAACAGGCCATTCCAATGATATGTCACATGAGGGGTCTTGGTAAAATTTAGAAAAGTGCCCCCTAGACGTGGAAGTGGGGGGGGGGTGGTCACCGGAGGTGCATAACATGAATAAGTGGTCACAGGCCTTTCCAATGATATGCCACATGAGGGGTCTTGGCCAAAGTTAGAAAAGTGGCCCTGATGACCCAGCTATATAATTATTATTTCATTTGTCTAATTAAATCCACTGTTGCAAATAAAATGTTATATTTCATTTCTTTATCGTCCTGATTCACACATTGTTCAATAACAAAGAGCAAATATTCATCAACATCGCTGAAATCTAAATACCATAATGAAATGAAAGACATGGTGTTTGAAGCATAAAACGCATATGCTCAGAGATTCAGCTTACACCGTCAATACCATAAATATGTATATATATATATATATATATATGTGTATCATCTGATGTCAGTGATCACACAGAAAACTGCATGTACGATACTTATCACCCACCAAAACGAAATTACATACCATTAGTATCATGAACATGGAACCCGAGGAGTCGGTATTTAATATCACAATTTAGGCTGGCAGAAGTCGCACCGTTAATATCAAGAATGCTGAAACCGAGGAATTGGTATTTTTAATACCACGGTTTAGACTTGAGAGGAGACACTCCGTTAGTATCATAATAATCGGAACAGACGATTCAGTATTTAATACCACGGTTTAGACTGGGTCGAAGCTGAAAAGCGCTGCTTAATGTTGCGGTTTAATGAAGAACCACGATAATCACGGTTTACATCACGATTATGATATTCATGATATACCGTTTTGTAAGGTTTTTTAATATCGTTATCACAATTACCATTTTATATCAATTTTATCAATATATCGCCCAGCTCTACTTTTAAGTTATTTGCATTGAAGTACATACAGATTTTTACCACAGAAAACAGCGAATGCTTACATGCATAAATATATAAATACACTATTTTTTTTTATTACACAACATAAATCAAACGTCTTTATATTTATTGATTGGCCCAGAAGCAGAATTTTCTGCGTCAGTCTGCAGCAAACAAAAATTTATCTGTGACCCAATAAGCCTACTATCATAAGAAATAACAGAAACACTTAAAGTAAGCAAAATTTCCATTTATAAAGAATATATATAATATAAGGATACAACAAATACCATAAATCTAGAGACTTAAAGCAAATTTCAGCTATTTTTTAAGCCCAGCATTTATTTTTAAGTTGGTGGATTAATCTGCAGCGCCCGCTTCCGTGCTGCACTGTTTCTGCTACTGGGTTGATTGGAATGTATATATATATATAATTTAAACCCTCCGAGCATCTTGAAGGCGTTCCGGCATTTTCATAAAAATGCTTATAAAAATAATTTTAATTAAAATTTTCTTTTCCTGTTTGTTTCTAAAATACACTTCATGCTCCTTTATTTGATAGACATCTTGAAATACAAATCTGCTGAAAATATTTTTGTCTACAACAGATTAAAGTTGTTTTTGGGAAACTGAAAAATATGCTCAAACCGCTCAGAGAGTAAAAATATTTCTTAATTTATTTCTGAGTAATATTGTACTGAGTACTGTTTCGGCCAGGTGTCATGAACTGTGCAAATACCGAATTTTAAAGAAAAAAAAAACTTGTGCACATATAAGTGCACTCGCATATTAAAGTATAAATTTTTTAAATATAAATCAGTGTTGATTTCAGAGGGTGACACCCCCCAGAAGATTTGAGATTTTGTGTTTTCAATGGTCAAAAAGTGCAATCCCTCCTGGAGAAAAGTGTCTGAATTCAACACTGATATAAACAATGATTAAAGAGATGACCTGTAATATGCAAAATGCTTAAAAACAAACAGTGCCGATTAATTTTCTTGTTTATACAGTACATACAGTGTTTAGTTTTGCTACTTTTTCGGCCAGATGTCATGCACTCTGCAAATACACAATTAAAAAAAAAAAATCACTGGTGCACACATATGTGCACTCGCATAGTAATGTATACATTTTAAAAATATAAACAATCAGTCAAGAAACAGTACAAAGTCTCTTAATTTTTAATCTGCATTACAACAATTCTTTAATTATGTTAGCTTACTTATCATAGAGTACTTTTTTAAATACACGACTTGATTAAAATATTTTGCATTACAGTTTAATTGCTTTAAACCTACAAACTGGTTAATTTATTTAATAGAAAACTTACCAATTGCTGAATAATGATCACCATCTTGCTGGGAAAAAATAGTGTAACCAGTTTTGTGTTTCACACACTAATTGAGGAAGCATGTAAAACAATTTACTACACTAACTGAAAGATATCTGCATTTTAGAGTCCTGCATCAGGTCGGGTTACTTGCTTTTACCCGAACCGACTCTTGGTTCGGATCGGATCAATAGTAGATTTTTTGTTGCAGGCCGGGTTCACTTTCATTGTTTCGGTTTGGGTTTTGACTCTAATTGGTCGACCTGAATTTCAAATGATATCCAAAGTATTTTTTCAGGTTGAAGATCTATGTACAGGGGTGGGGAATTTCTAGAAAATCTTACCAGCCAAAGATTTATTTCACCAGCCAGTAAAATGCAATCTACAGTTGAAAATTTTTATGACGAAATTACGCAACTCAAAAATAGTTGGTTACTATTACTATAATGCATTTTCATATTTTTCTTCCCTATAAATTAAAAAAAAATAAACAAGAGATGAAAGTTTAATATAAAATAGAACTTAGTACCATGTTTACATCGCAATAATTAGGAAAGTTGAAAAATATAGCTAACTAATAAAAAAAAAAGTTTTCGGCATATCTCTATAGTTTGCAGTTTTCAAAAACTACCTAAAAATTCACTCGCCCTGTTAGAAAATTCACTCGCCAATGGCGAGTAAAATGATGCATTTCCCTACCACTGTCTATGTACAATAAGACCTCCATAATGGCTTTTCTTTCAAAAGGCAGGCATTTCTATTTAGCAAACACTTTTTAATTCCTAAACTTTATATATTTGAACTTTTATACAAGTTTGAATAACAGGCACCTCTCAATTTAAACACATGTAACATGTGTACATAAACTATCAAAAATATGATACATGTGGTTTTTGTGTGTATCAAAAACAAAATATTGATAATATTTTTCATATTTTGAAAATTATTTTTGCAGGTTCGGGTCGTGTTGACTTAAAATCAGACATGGTACAGGCTCAGCAAAAAAAAAAAAAAAAAAAAAAAAAAAAAGCTGAACTTTTACAGCCTCACAGACTTTTTACGAAATTCGAAATTTTCCGTAACATTTTGAGGAAATTTTCATTTATTCTGCGATCCCTTGACAAAATTAGTCTTTTTCTGCGACCATTTGACGAATCTTACCACAGGAATCTTATTAATGCATGAATTTTGTCTATAATCACTGTAGATTACAAATGTATGTAGAGAAATTTCTAAATCGCTCTTGTGAAGGAAAAAATTCACAAGTTGGTTACAAGAATTTCTTCAGTTAGTCATGAAGAAAAAAAAATCGATTAATTTACCCATCTACTGCTTAAAAAATCACAAAATTCATCAATCAGTCGCAGATGAAAAAGAAAATTCGACAGTCGGTTGTTAGGGGAAAAATCATAAAATTCGTCAAGTGGTCACATAAAAAATACACAAAAATTGCCAATCGGTAGGAGAAAACATACGATTCATTCATAATTAATATCCAAGGTTTTTAGGTTAAGCAGGAATGATTTTTTTTTTCTTTTTCAGAACTGAATGGCTGAAATTTCAGAACAGAATCACCCCTTGCTCTTGAAAATAAAAGTGATGTTCTCAGAAAATCATTGGCAAAAAAATAATTCCCCCCCCCCCTCTCCCCCGAAATCATGCCATGTTGGACAGCGCTGATAAAATACATTAAATGTTTTCCCACCAACCAAAACACTGATAATTTTATTGTCAGTGTATGTGAATGAATTCTTACTTTGGAAAAAAGCTTTTTAAAATAGGATTACACATATTATGTATTTTGAAATTTATTCATTCTGACTTTTTGGGAATTAATCGTGAACTTTTCTTTTGATTTAGTAATCTTAATGGTCTTCAGATTTTCAAGTGGAAGCTGTTTAGAAATCTATTGGTATGTATCATATGATAGGGCATAGAGAATGTAACTTTGGTGGTTTTTAACACAAATCGCAACCGTCTGTCAACAAACATTGAAAAAACAATGATAACTCACTTTAAAATATTTTTTGAGTTATGGGGATCCCACAATAAACAATTTAATTAATTTGTAATTCTGACTTTGAATTTTAAATTTACTTTAGTGAAAGCATTGAAAAATCCACTTATTTGTTCCCATCAGAAACATTGTAATCTTTTCTAGCTAAATAGTTTTAAGTTTTTTTAGTACCTTTTTTCGCGAAAAATCAATCGGCAAAATTAAGAACTTCATTTTGTTTAAATTTGTTAATATTTAAAGATATTTTAGTTGAAACATTGTGATTAAACATTCATTGTTAGATATCTGCTTTAAAAATTTATATTTGTCTCAGCCTTTCCAAGTATTAAAATTTTTAGGCTTAATTTAACATATAATTTTTTATTAATGATTCAATTGTTAAAATTATCATTTTAGTTACATTTTCTAAAGAGTCAAGAACATATTTTTTGTTACTCGATATGTAATCAAAACAAAAGTTTAAGTTACTGCTGGATACTAAAACATTCCTATCGTAATCGATATGTAAACAAAAGTTTTCAGAAATTTATGTTGCCCTTTTCAGAAGAAGCTATTCAACTATGAAGCCATAAGGTATTGTAAAAATAATTATTGATGCTGGATATTAAAACATTAATAGATATTTCAAGAGAAAATAAAAGGTTCGTAATATCTACAAAACGATAGCGTGGTTAGTTTAAATCGGCAGAAAATAAAAAAGGACACATTAAATCTAAGTAAATCAAAAGAAAAGTTAAAAATGGAATCGTAAATCAGATTAAAAAAACAAACAATAAATTAACAAAGTACCTAATAAAGTGTAATCCAATAATTATGCAAAGCAATGAGAAATAGCAATGGTTGAGTTGAGTCACAAGTCGAAAACCTCGAGACACGATCATAAACAAAAAATTAAAAATAATTTTTTTTGAAAATTGAAAAAGAATGATAAATAACAATTATATTGCATACATATAATTAAAAAAAAATTCCCCCTTTTTTAAAAATGAATCTAAATATTTTTTCGACAAAAAGCAGTAATATGGAATAATAATTTCTTCATAACAAAAGAGAAAGATAATATCAATCGAAATTTCATTTAATATATTTAATATTTTAAAACACATAATAATTAACATTTAAAATTTTAATATTTAAAAAAAAAGATTTACTGCCTACATTCAGATTGTTAACTCAACTTAGAATACCTAAAATGACTTTGCAAATCTTCTGATTTTATACCCACAGCAGATGGATTAAGACTCCTCCTACATACGAAGTGACGTCAAACCTATTCACCAATCACAGACGAGAAAAGTAAAAAAAGCGATTTTTTAAAATAACGATTTTTAAAATAAAACGAGTTTTCCCAGAAAAAAGAAAAGTGTTATTCACCTCGTATTAATCAGATTTATATTATATATCAATTTGAAAAAAATCGTTAGAACCGTTTTCGAGATTTTCAAATTAGGAACTTCCTCGATAATCATACCAACGTTTTCACTTTAAAAATGGCTATTTAGATCTCAAAATATACTGCACGTAGAAATGTAAAAATTTCAGTATACGATTAGACTGCAGATATAAGACTGTTCTAAAAAATTCAGAACAATCTGAACCTATATCTGCTGAGTTATTAAAAGGCGGCTTTTCGCGTTTTCTTTGATGTCGAGTTAGCTGTATATATGAGTTCCGCCATCTACGACGAATTCTACGATACGATACGATACGATTTTAACGATACGATACGATACGATTTTAACGATACGATACGATACGATTTTAGGCTTAAGGCTGCGTCACTCGGAATACTACCGTCTTCCATGATATGACATAAATGTAACCTAACCGTAACGTAACAGCAACTTAACCGTAACCTAACTGTAACCTAAGCTGAACTTAAATATAACCTAACCGTAACCTAATTGTAACCTAACTAATCTAAATGTAACCTTACCTTAACCAAACTCTAACTTACCACTAACCATAACCTAACTATCCTAACCGTGCACGTGCTGCAAAGCACTTTAGTTCCACTTTCCACCGCCACGGGGCACAATATGTTTTATACGAACAACCGACATGGGACATCGTCGCTGCAACCGGGTATAGCAGGCGTGCCCCGCACGCTTTGCAAAATCTTTTAGTTTCACTTTCCACCACCAGGATGCACACTCTTACGTAAACAAACCTATATCCGAACGAAACTTCGATTTTCAACCTATCTGTAGTTATGTTTTTCAACGGGGTGGGGACACAAATAAGAATTTAAATAATTTGCTAAAATTTTTATTCATAAATAAGGGTAACCACCACAATGTGATGTATAAGAACCTCCGATACGGCTCGCTGCTGCATGCTTCACCGTATAGCAGCGTTCTGTGCAGGCTCCGTAAAATGTTAATTTCACTTTTCGGCTCCAGGGGGCAAACTCTGTTCTTAACAAACCTACATACGAACGAAACTCCGTTATTAAACCTATTTGTACATATACTAGTCGAGAGGGTAGGGGAATGATATAAAAATTTAAGAAATTTGCCTAAAATTACTATTCGGAAATAACCACTACTCATAAATTAAGGATGTAATAAGTTCTGTGCGAACATCCGAAATGGGTTCCCACTGCCTGCGGCTCTGTATAGCAGGCAGGCGATAAATGCGGAACATTTTTCTGTATTTAAAAAACTAAAAAAAGAGAAATAAAAAATGCGTTTAAAAATGTCTTAAAAAACACTTCTGAAAAAAAAAAATTATTAACAGTATCAAAAATGAGAATTTAACACTTTGCGCTCAGCGTCTCTTACACAAATTTTATTCGATCGGCACCACATTTTTAAAAGAAGTTTCGTTCAAATTACACAATTTCAAAAATGCTCTGATTAAATAAGGTACATTTTATTTTCCTTTATTACTGGTGCCAAAAAAATTTTTGCAAAGAAAGATTATGTCTCCGCAGCGGAGCCCTCGAGTGCAAAGGGTTAAATTCCATTAAAACTGTTGATACTCGCTACAGCAGCAGAAAGCATTACAATGCAGAGGCTTATTGTTGCCAATTTCTAATTTATAGCGGTAAAAGAGCCAGTAAGGAGTATTATAATCTTTTATTTAACGTTTAAAAACCACACTTCTTGCTATTGAAATAGATCTGAATTAAACAGGCGCCTCCAATTTTCCGTAAACCAACCAAAATTGCCGATTTTTTAGCAGATATTATCGCTCAACCAATCAAAGTAGAGAAAAAACACAGAAAATAGTGTGGCAAACAAAAAGCCTGCCAGGTTGTCAAGTTGGTTGCTACGTTTTGACGTCATTTGAAACTAATCTATTCTCTTAAACGTTCATTATTATTAAATGTGTTTTCAAAGCATGTGTTTCACCTTCATGCTAAAATTTAATGTTTCGTTGAAAAAACAGTCACTCTTGAAACATTAAACACTCAAATTGGTTTATTTAATTGTATCCCGGTTTACTTAATTATTTCTGCGAAAGTTTTATACAACCAACCAACCGAAAGTAAGCGGAAAGAAAGAAACGTATTTATGATGAGCGATCCTTTATGAACCAACCAACCGAAAGTAAGCGGAGGGAAAAAGGCATAATTTTGATGAGAGTGATGTCCGTATATTAAATAATTACTCAGCTAATAATTAGAATTTTAAAATTCTGAGGATCAGGTACATTAAGAGAGGCCTTGGACTCTCTTCCCAAAAACTTTGAACCTCCTACGTGCCGTAGATTTTGCTAGCTATCGCCGACAGACATGCACACACACAGAGCGATCTCGTCTTTTATTAGTATAGATTTTAAGTTTTAGTAATTTGTGAAATGTGGATATTATTTTTTGTGAATTTGTATTGTTTATAACTTTTTTTTTTTTTTTTTTTTTTTTTTCGGATTCTTATTAATATAAAATGAGTAAATCGTAATAGAAAAATTAAGTCTTTTTTTTTCTCACTATAATATTGGGTCGATCGGCAAGTTGTGTTGTGTTGGGGAAATATATTCGTACCGGAAAATTCTATCATTTAATTACACTGATAAACAAGAAATTTTTTCTTGGAAAAGTTTAACAGATTTAAGTAGCCATACCCTTGGGAATTTACGAAATATTCACAAAAAGGGAAAGTTGGTTTCCGTTTCAGCGATATCTGTGTTTAAATATATCTCATTATGTTATTTTATTGCCTTTTAAAGTACTTTGTTTCTACAGTCTAATGACCCTGAAAGTGAACAAATATCTGGTACTTATAATCAAACTAGACGTGAATAAGATGTGTTTCGCCATGCGAAAAAAGCAGCGCCACTTGTTGGGCGATTTACACCAAAATATAATCAGTGCCAATTCATATGAAGGACTATTTTAACTACTTATACTTTCTACAGGGGAAGAAGAAAGCAGAAATAGATATATATTGATTGAATAATACGGTGTTCGTACACATTTCCTTAAATAAAAATCCAGGACTTTTAAGGACTTTCAAGAACCAAAATACAAAAAATGTAAGGACCTATAAATAAAATAAATAAATTATAATAGGCATATTTTAATAAAGGGTTTCATTTTTGTAAATACAAGTTTTAAACATTCAAATGTCCGGGAAGGAGGGGGGAGGGTTAGGCGCGTGGCAGTAGAAATTTAGAAATTTTTAAAATAACAAATGCAGCTGACGACAATACTAGTCATGTTCCATTCCCAAAACTTTCCTTTATCCCATGCATGTTAATACTACAAAATTCACTATCAGAGTGCCAGCATTAAATGGCAATCTATGCCCATCATAAGGATTCTAAAAATATGAAATTCCGTGCATTAGTCCTTGCGATATGACTATTACTAAAATACTGTAAATCCTGAAAAATGCAGCATAGCAGCGCAACTTGTTTGGTGATTTACACTAAAACCTAATCAGCAACAACTTGTGTTAACGTCTGACTGAATCGGAAATTTGATGAAAATCTGTGCATTAGTTTTTGAGATAAAGGTATGGCGAAAATCTGGAAAAATGCGCACAGCAGCGCCATATGTTGGGCGATTAACGCAAAAAATTTGGCATAAACAAATTGTGTCAACGGCTAACTCAATCTGAAGTTTGATGAAAATCCGTGCATTTGTTCTTGAGTTAGAGCTATTGTGGAAATCATGAAAAATTCAGCATAGCAGCATCACCTGTTTGGCGATTTACATCAGCCCTTATAGTTATCAAGGTATACCTGAGGTTAAAATTTTATGGCTTGCATTCAAGGACGTTATGAATAATTTCTTACTGAATAAACAAGCTACAAATTACAAGTGTATAGTTCAAAATATGGTAAACAATTTTAAGAAGCAAAACTGTCACATGCCATTGACGTTCTTGCACTCACATTGACTTTTTCCCAGATGATATGGGAGCAATTAGTGACGAGCATGGTGAACGATTTCACGAACAAATTTCTGCTATGGAGTCCCGTTATCTATCGCAATGGAATGCAGAATACTTGCCGATTACTGTTGGTTCAGCAAGAGGGAAGATACTGAACATAAATATAAACGCAAAAATAGGTACTAATGTACTCAATTAATACACTCAAATTGTGTTCAGCTGCGTAAAATGTATGGAAAATATGTGAAAAATGTGTGTAAACAGTATACAAATATACTGATGGTAAATTTAACATTTATGTATTATTATTAGGCATTATTTTACGATCTCCTACATTCTGATATATCGTAATAACCTATAAATAAATATCCTTCGTTTTAAAAAAAATTAGAGCCAAGTAAAAATTTCTAATATTTTTATTTACTCAAGAGTGCATATAATTGGAATATTAACTTTAAATTTAAGAAAAAAATAAAAAAAGTCAATTTTTGTTTATCAGTGTTATTAGACATCGATTCCGATATTTAATGTCTAATAAGTACCGGGCAGAATTTTCCGGTACGATTTGATTTTCCCAACACGACACGACTTTCCGATCGACCCAATAAAATTATCCCAGAAGAGTTTAAAGTGCATAAATCTGTTTTCACAACCCAGTGTTTACACTAAGTATCGCGTTTTCGGATGCAAGTTATTCAAACATGTAAATAATTTCAGCTGTGTAACAGAATTTATGCCTACAAGCAGGGGTGTAAAAATCTAGGCGCCAGCGGGCAGCCTTGCACCACTAAATTTTATTCGTTATTTTTCGTCTAATATTTCGTCTGAATTTTCCGTAAGAATGCTAATAAAATTTAACCGAAGAAAACTAATAAAATTTAGTGGTGGGAGACTGCCTGCTGACGCCTAGATTTTTTACACCCCTGCCTACAAGAGTAACAAAACAGTGCTAGCTTTACGATCGTTATTTATCCGTCTGTCTTATAGAATATAAAAATAAACGTGTTTATAGAACATAAAAAATTTCTTAAGAGTTGTCATTAGAGAATAGAGTTTTTTAAACATAACAAATTTTATTCTATTATTACAAGTAAACATATTCTCTTTTAGTTCTAATAAGATCTCTATTTTGAAAAATATTAATATATCCTACATTATAATTAACTGTGTGAAAAGTTATATAAGAAAAGTAGGAAAAAAATCGATTTTTTGTTTCTTAGATCCGTGACAAAACATGTTACCAATGTTTGCAAAATTAAAAATTTTTAATAAAAATGTTATTAAAATTTTAGTTTTAATTTCAATACATTATCAGAGCTGTCAAATCTCCGGCTTTTTTATATCAGTATTTTAATAAAGAAAATGTTGATTTATGTAAATGGAACATTCTGCGGATTTAAAATAAAAACATTTTCTCTAAAATAATACTGGTCTGCAAAAAGCCGGAGACTTGGCAACTCTGCATTATATACAAAAAATAGTGTGAAAAAAGAACTGATTCTTCCCAGCAAAGAAAGAAACAGTGGGCCATCAGCTGGAAAAAAGATGGCAGCCAGCACTGCCATCAGCGGTAAAGTGCAATGGTGCCACTACTTAAACCAGTACAAAAGTGTCCGTGCGGAATGCAGCTGGCCCATCAGTGATAGCAAACAGCAGGCCAGCATTGGTATGCCATCACATTACTTCACTCCGCCAGTTTTCCTACAGTGCTAGCACATATCCCACTGCTATTTCTTTGCTGTCCCAGCACTTTCCCTTACAAAAACTTCTTATAGAATTCTATAAAAAATCCCAAAGTACTATAGAATTATAGCCTTTTTTTCTATAAGCTAGTTTCACCAAGAGCTATAGGAATATCTGTAATAGAAATGTCTATAGAAATATTTTAACTTGCAGCGGTTTCCATGTGGTCACCCTCCCAAGTACTAACCGCGCTCGGTGCTGTTTCGTTTTCATGGGCAAGTACTTTCGCGTATTCTACGACCGTTCGTAGTTTTCAAGGTCTCATTACACTATTTCAAGTTTTTTCTTTTGTGATTTACGTTCCCAATCATTAGACTGGTATAGAAATGACTATATCGTAAAGAAATCCTATGTATTTTATATGCTTTTTTTTAAATTATTGATTCTCAACTGTGTAAATAATGAAAACCGAAATCCTTTGTAACTTAGTAAAACCAGATTTAAGGAGAGAAAAAAGCTCGTGTAAATAAAGAATTTATTTATTTATTCATTCACTTATTTATTTTGCTGGTGGCAGTGGTGCTATATTAATTACAGTTTAAAAAATATTAGCTTCACAGCTTAAATTGTGTTAAGATATTAATTTCAGATTTGTGTTCAAATACTCAGTGTCTTAGATATTCGCAACACCACTTAGCGCAAGGGTTCCCAGCAATAATACTGCAAAAGTTCGTGCACTTCCATGTAGTGATAGGCCAGCGCATGAGATAAAACGGAAGCCCGCCAGAATTTTATCTGATGATTTCCAACAGTAAAGTTGACTGAAGCTGTTTAGCAGTGGTCATGCAGTGGTAGACCATTAGCCAGCACTTCTTCATCATTGCCAGCACCTACCTTGCTGCTGGCCAGCAATTTCCTCTTTGCTGGGTTAGGTAACTTACAGTAATTCAAAGATTTCAAATAAGAGAGCTCTCATCAGTTTAAATTTAGAGTTAAAAAATGATAAAGTGAAAATTGATGTGAATCACAGCGTGTTTATTACAGAAATCCCAAAAAGGGACTTTTTTTTTGTTTTCTTTTACAACTGCTTATCTGCTCGAGGGATATAGGCCGAAAGTTAAAAATATTACTCTTCGTGTGGAAAGCGAATCTTTTTAAATTAACTGACAGAGTATTTAAGCAAAACAATCAAGGTTGGAATAAACCAGAGGAAAACTCCCATGAGTTAGGCCGATGAATGCAACATGTCTTCGAACCCAGCACTTCCCGTCAAACAAATTTAAGAGCGGAAACTCTTTAACTTTGGTGGTTTAAAAGAGGGACAACAGACGTTCAGTCATGGATTTTGTGACGTAGTAATCACATTTATTTTTTATAATTGTAATGCA
Organism: Maratus speciosus; assembly: GCA_963932465.1. NCBI lineage: Eukaryota > Metazoa > Arthropoda > Arachnida > Araneae > Salticidae > Maratus > Maratus speciosus. The sequence continues at coordinate 121,047,304 of OZ010793.1, read as the reverse complement.
GCATTCTTATCTCATGTTTTAAATAATTTATTTTCAACTCAACATCGTTCAAAACTTTTTTTCTTTCCTTTTTTTCCTAAAGTAGCAGATAAGTTTTATTCCAGCTTTCCCCCTTTCTTCTGATCTATTTTTAGAACCAGCGTGTATTGCAAGTGACGTCGATAAAGTCATATGAGAGGTGTGTCTTCGCTAGCCTATTAAATGCAGTTTTGGTTCCTCCCTGCTGTTATTTGTTCTAAAATTCATACGTAATTTTAATTTAACTAATAGTTTTAAACTTTTTTTCGATGCACTTTTGTAAACCCTGTTTACATGGTATATATACCTAGTGCAACTAGCTTTTAACAGATTTTTGACGAAAATTTTATATTGTATTTTTTGACAATGTGATTGTCTTTTGGATTTCGGGCCGTGCGCCTGAATTCAAAGAGCGATTATAAAACTGTACGATGTTCTTCAGTAGCTAATTCTCGATATATAAAAGTTTATCTTCGATCTCCGGCTTTTTAATTTATGCATTTCCGATTTGGACATTTTATCATCAAGACATTCTCTATGGAATAATTTTAAATAGCATCAGCCAGCATTTATTATTGTCAAGGAATTACTTTGAGGGTTTTTTTTTATATTTCTACGTGGAACGTTTTTGCCATGTACGGTGACCAACTGAATTTCTCCACTATACCTTCTTACCTTTCCATGTGATTAATAAAGTTGGATTTATCGTAACTTCTTGTCTTCCTTGAACAAGCCTCTTGTGACAACTGTTTATCATTTAAGTAAGACCATTCCTTTTATTTTTTTACTGCAATAACATTCTATCATCGGCAAAATATTTATTCTCGGCACTTAAGTCAATCTTTTCATCGGCAGCTATACGATCCTCCTACGGCACTCAAGATTGTTTATTTTATTTAATGCCATTTAAATTTATTTTATCTAACGGCACTTAATTCCTCATCTTTATTTATGTCACAGCTATCAATTAAGGATTGCAATAGATATGTGTATTCATCACTCATGGTTTAGGCTAATTAATCATAGAAGATAAACATGCTTTAATTATAAGAAAGTTTATTTGGTAGTCACTTAAAATAAAGTGATTAAACACAATTTGCATAACTACAGACATACGCACATTAAAATTTTTATTAAAAACAATTAAAATATAGTTAAAAATATATATAAACGTTTCGGCTATTTTCATAGCCCTCATCAGTAAACGAACAGAGTCACAAAACAGCAAGAGCCACAGTAAACGAAAAAACAGTTAAAATCACGGTCTAAGCAGGATAAAATAATCAGCAGGAACTTGGGTTGCTTCGTTGATTGGCGATTCAGCTAAAACGGTTCTCCAACACTCAAGGAAGACACGGCTAAAATAGACGGGGCAATTGGATTCCACAATTCGTGCACTCTCAAAATCGGGGACATGATCGAACTCAAGTGCATGTGCCACCAATCTTGAATTCAGAGTACCTTTCTTAAAAGAATGTTTATGCTCCTTGAGTCTAGCATTAAATGAGCGTCCAGTCTCACCAATGTAAATAGAGCTGCAACCTTTACAAGGAATTTCATAAACGACACCATTCAAGTCAAACTTCGAATATTCATGTTTAAAACTACTGAAAAACTTACCAATGCGGTTCAAGGGAACATGAGCTGTCCTAACATTAACATTCTTGAGCACGGCTGAAATTTTCTCCGAAATATTACTGTAATAAGGCAAAGATATAGTTCCTATGGGATTGACACGCTGGTAAGGAGTGGGATACTGGTCTGATTTGCTCGTAAGTTCCGAAATAACTCTAAGACACCAACGACGTGGATAGTCGTTGAGACGTAAATCATTCATTATCTTACCAATTTCATTATCAAAACTTACTCTGTCACTGCAAAATCGCAAGGCTCTGTTGTACAAGGATCTGATGACTTCGATTTTATGTGAAAGTGGGCTATTGGATTTAAAATTTAAATATTGCCCGGAGGAAGTACTTTTTCTGTAAACAGAAGTTTTCAAAATAGGAATATTATTAACAATTTCTCTCTGGAGCAAAACATCAAGGAAAGAGAGTGACCTGTTATTTTCAAACTCTATCGTGAACTGGATAGAATAGGAAAGGGAATTCGCTTTGTTTAAAATATCAACAAGTTCATCTTCTTCAGCAATTATAAAAACGTCATCCACATACCGCCTCCAAAACTTAATTTTATTACCCAAACTGAAAATAATATCTTTTTCCAAATACTGCATAACAATCTCTGCTACTCTCACGGACAGGGGGCAGCCCATTGCAGTTCCTTTTATCTGTTTATAAAACGTATCTTGAAAAACGAAACAATTTGATGTCAGACAAAATTCAATGAGTTTAATAGCAACGTCCATATCTAAATTAATAGCATTAGCAAAATCGGGCCACATGCTCTGAACAGCGAGGCAGGCTAGATTTATTGGTATACATGTGAACAAAGATACCACATCCAACGATGCCATCACACATTTGTGAGGTATAACGAAACTCTTCAAATCATCAAGAAATTTAATTGAGTAATTAATACTGTAAGGGGAGGAGACGGTCATGGGTTTGAGCAAAACTGACAAAAATCTAGATAATTTATACAATGGGGAGTGGCTGTAATCGATAATAGGTCTAAGAGGAATATTAGGTTTGTGAGTCTTCGGTAACCCATAAAATCTTGGAACGAGGCCAGTATAACACTTAAGACTTTTGACAAGAGTAGGACAAAATCCACCGGACCTCGTTAAATCACTCAGGAGGCCATTCATGTTTCTTTGAATACTCGGAGTTAAATCTTTATTAACAATACTGTAAGTTTGATCATCTTTCAGTAAATCAAGGGACTTATTTATATAATCAGATCTATCTATAACCACAGTAATACGGCCCTTCTCCGCTTTAGTAATGACAATTGATGAATCACACGATAAATTATGTAAAAGTTTTCTATAAAAACTGTTAGAACTTGGTACCACATAACGATTCTTTATCAATATCTTGGAAATCTCAGACCTTACCAGATGTTTCTGCGATGGGTTTAACTTATGTACAATCGGCTCGACAGCCGCCAGTAACCGAGGAGTATCCAAATTCGAAGCACCAACGGAAAAATTAAAACCACTGTTCAGAACCTTAAGTTCATCTGGAGAGAATTTTCTGGATGACAGATTCAAAATCCAAAAATTAGTTTTGAATTGGAAAATAACAGGTCACTCTCTTTCCGTGATGTTTTGCTCCAGAGAGAAATTGTTAATAATATTCCTATTTTGAAAACTTCTGTTTACAGAAAAAGTACTTCCTCCGGGCAATATTTAAATTTTAAATCGAATAGCCCACTTTCACATAAAATCGAAGTCATCAGATCCTTGTACAACAGAGCCTTGCGATTTTGCAGTGACAGAGTAAGTTTTGATAATGAAATTGGTAAGATAATGAATGATTTACGTCTCAACGACTATCCACGTCGTTGGTGTCTTAGAGTTATTTCGGAACTTACGAGCAAATCAGACCAGTATCCCACTCCTTACCAGCGTGTCAATCCCATAGGAACAATATCTTTGCCTTATTACAGTAATATTTCGGAGAAAATTTCAGCCGTGCTCAAGAATGTTAATGTTAGGACAGCTCATGTTCCCTTGAACCGCATTGGTAAGTTTTTCAGTAGTTTTAAACATGAATATTCGAAGTTTGACTTGAATGGTGTCGTTTATGAAATTCCTTGTAAAGGTTGCAGCTCGATTTACATTGGTGAGACTGGACGCTCATTTAATGCTAGACTCAAGGAGCATAAACATTCTTTTAAGAAAGGTACTCTGAATTCAAGATTGGTGGCACATGCACTTGAGTTCGATCATGTCCCCGATTTTGAGAGTGCACGAATTGTGGAATCCAATTGCCCCGTCTATTTTAGCCGTGTCTTCCTTGAGTGTTGGAGAACCGTTTTAGCTGAATCGCCAATCAACGAAGCAACCCAAGTTCCTGCTGATTATTTTATCCTGCTTAGACCGTGATTTTAACTGTTTTTTCGTTTACTGTGGCTCTTGCTGTTTTGTGACTCTGTTCGTTTACTGATGAGGGCTATGAAAATAGCCGAAACGTTTATATATATTTTTAACTATATTTTAATTGTTTTTAATAAAAATTTTAATGTGTGTATGTCTGTTCTGTAGTTATGCAAATTGTGTTTAATTATTAAGTAATCCAGACGTAGTTATGTATGTATTTTTAAATTTTAAAATAAAGTGGTTGAGAATAGCGGTTTAAACTTTGCATCATTCAAAACTTCTGGAGTCATTAAGTTTTATAAAAAATAGCCTTTACTGAAAATATTTTCGTATACTCAATAACGGCTAGTGAAAAGGAATCGATTTTGTAATAAAATTATACAATCGATGATTCGATTTTTAATCTTTCCAATTAACAGGTATTTTGTTTAGTCGGAGAGTATAAAATGCAAATTACACTGGTCAACAAATTTGAACTTTTGCTCTGTCCTAAAACAGAAATTAAATGTTTTTTATGCGTTTTTTTGTGCTGATTCCGAATCTAGTTTTAGATTTACTCCAGCAGCTCAAGTTTAAGAGATATTTGCATATTTCAATTTATGCAAATTTAGTAAATTTTATACAATTATTTGAAAATTTAAGGTATAAAGCAATATCAGACAGGGTTTTTTGTTTTATGTTATAATTACTACCTAATTTACTTCACAAAAACGTTGTTTCTGATATTATACTGACATGTGACTGTGAAATATTGTACCAAATTTGCATGTTTTTCTAATAATGTTTCTTGACGTTCAAATATTTCTACCGCACGAGTACACTAATATGTTTCTAAACCAGTTTTTTGATCTGATTTTAAATCTTGCGTCTGTTTTCTCCTATCACGTATAGTTTTTGAAAAAAGTGAAATTTTAGTTTTTGGTCAAAAAAGCCAGAAATAGCTTTTTTTGATATTTTGTATGATAAACTTCAACTAGTTAGGATAGATTAAACTACTTATTTTTGTTCGATTATATGAAATTTTGTTTTTGTCTCTGGTATGAATCTGACTCTGTTCACCTTCTTGTCAATGAATTACAAACTCCTAAAAAGCATCTTATATCAAACCTGTGTTAATGCCGTACAAAAGTAGGAATTCATCTTACTCAAAAACTGGACATGACATAAGAAAAAAGACTGCAGAGATGAAATCAGCATAAAAATCTAGTCTAGAAAAACATTACGTCAATTCTGTGGCAACTATTTTAAAGTTGATAGTGATGTAAACATTATAAAATTGAAAAATATGCAAATTAGGCTTAATAACTGATAAATTGATGTTAAGAACAGGGCCTGATTACCAACGGGGCACATTGCCACCACTAAAAAGAAACAGAAAAGTTTTCCTCATTCATGGCAGAAATTTTACATGAATACGGCGTTTAGATAAAGCGAACATTTCCTTTAAAATTTATTGGTGTAAGTGTGCCCCGCTGGTAATCAGGCCCTGGTTAAGAATATGCAAATCGTGACATTTATCTGAAGCAAATAGTCAAGTAGTCATTATCTGGAATACGTAATCACATGTGACATATATTGTATCTAAAATTTGCATAAAATAGCACAAAAAAGCTTAAATTTACATAAATTTAACTATGCAAATTTCTCAAAACCTGGACCACCTAGAGATAAACGGAAAGCATATTCGGAATCAGTGCCAAAAACTGATCTAGAATCAACTAGTTTTAATTCTAGGACAAAACCACCGTTGTACAATTTTATTTATCATTGGAAATCTCCACAGTAACTCAGTTAGTTCGGTTAGACGGAGTGTAAAGCAAAAGTGAACCTATCCCAGATTAATCATCTTTTAAATACTGATCTAAAAAGCCATATGCTCAAAGTGCATTTCCATAACCTATTGTCTCTCACAAAACTCTCATTATGCCGATACTGACTCACAACTTCGGAAGGTTTAAGAACCTGATCGGAAAGAAGTATCCATTTACGAACACTGGGTTTGTAAAACAATCGAAATTTCCACCTTTAAGTAGATCACTCATAAGGAGCCTTTATAAGTGAACTACGAACCCCTTTAATTCATAGATTAGTGTAATTATACAGTTCAGAAAAAAGAAATTACTTTTAATTATTTTTTTCATGCTATTTGTGAATGAAATGTATTTTTAATTTACTTTGTACTTTTAGTGACAGCATGATTCATGTATAATGTGTTGAATGTGTAATGTATGATGAATTCATATATAATATATTGAGTGCGTAATGTGAATGTGTAATGTATAATGAATTCATGTATAATGTTTTGAATGTGTAATATATTGAATGTGTAATGCATGTCTGATGTATTGAAATTTAAGCTAAAATTTTAATAATTTTTTTATTGAAAATATTTAATATTATCAACATTGGTAACATGTTCTGCAATGAGTCTAACAAAATAGATTTAACAAGAAAAAATTGATATTTTTCCGTATTTTTCTTAAATTATATTTCACCCAGTTAATTATAATATAGGATATAATAATATTCCTTAAATAATTTTTTTTATTAGAACTGACGCAGAAACTGACGTGAAATAGGTCTACTTGAAACAATGGAATAGAAATTGTTATATATATATATATATATATATACATATATATATTATCTACAATCATAATTCAAAAGAAATTTTTTATGTTCTGTAAACATGTTCATAAAACCGGCTAATAAATAACCAGCGTAAAACTTGCATTATTTTGTTATTATTGTGTGTATAAATTCTGTTACACAGCTGAAGGTATTAACATGTTTGAATTATTAGCATACCTCATAATCTAACAACTATGATTATCATAATGCAAGTTGTAAAAAGTAAATTTATATCAATTAAGCGTTATAAATATTTATATACTTACAATCTATCGAAGATAAATTCTCTGGTTCTCTATTAGTCTCGCCATATAAAGAAAAAAATGTAAAACATGTGTGTGGATATCCAACTTCTGTAGCTTGAATCATAACGCTTTCACTAAAAGGACAAAGGGAATTTTAAAAAAACATTTCATTCATAAATAACATGAAAAAAAAATAAATTTTTTTTCTGAACTCTATAATTATAGTAACCTATTATTTAACGCGACTTAAATTTGCATATAATTTTTCACTTTAATCTTGCAGCATTCATACCCAAGCCTTGTAAGCTGTTAAAAGTAACAGTGTGTCAAAAGTTCGTTATACTTAAAAAAAAATAATTTAAAAAAGAGCGAAAAATCGTGCTTCCAGTATAGATTATGTAACACTTTCCAACACATTCAGAATACTGTAACAAATCTTCATAATTTATTAACGTGAAATATAGTCTACAAATAAACAATTCTAAAAACTCATAACGCATTTGAATACCCAATTTCTGCTGTTACAACCAATAGTAAGAAATACATCCTTTTTTGTGCAGACCTGTATATGATCTATGGATTTGTATGCATACTACATAGTATGCTATAAGTTAGTTCATTGAAATGTATAGCGCAGTTGAAATTTTCCTTTCAGACATTTCCGATAATAACCGGAAATGTACTTTAGAAATTTTGTGCAGCCCTGTATATGATCTACAGAATTTATACAGACAGAGTATTAAAAAATATATATTTCAATTTTAAAAACACGTACCACAAGCCGAATCCCTTTTTCAGCTTTATGATGCTTTATCGCACGTTGTGGACGACCTTCAACGATATATTCAGACAATGGAGCATATTTAATAGGCGCGGAGAACTTTTTTGAAAACTGGGATGTCTGGGATGGTCTCACTTCTGAAGCTGCTAACAAAAATTGATTGGAAGTTAAATCCTTCTTCCTTCAGCATCGTGGAGCGGATAATAAGGGAGCTTGATACGGATTGTAAAACAAATCTTAAGAAAAAGATTGGAGCGTGTTTCTCTTGATTATGAGGAACCACTAACTGTATTATATGACTGTGAAAGAGTTGTTTATTCAAGACCACTTACTTTTCTGTCAGAGGACATTGATGAGAATTTTTCCATAACACTAGAGAACTTTTTACATGAAACTCCACAGTCAGATGTTCCAGATATTGATAATATAGATAAAGCGAAATTGAGTAAATGAGCTAAATGTCTGCAGCGGATAAGAGAAACATTAAGACTTAGGTTCCGCAGAGAGTATTTAGGGCAGTTACGACAGCAATCTATAAAATGCTATAAAAACGAATCACTTAGGGTAGGAGAAATTGTCCTACTTGAAGATACTAATAAAAAACTTTCCTATTGGAATGTAGCTCGTGTCTTAAAAGTTATACCTGGCCGAGATGGTCAAATAGGACTTGCGGTTATAAAAACAAACAATTCTGAGTTATTACGAGCAGTTCAGAAATTTCATAGATTAGAATTAGATTGACCATTCCAGGGGCGCCGTTTGAACTCTGCAAACGGTTAATTTTAATGCCCAAATTATCAAATGGCATCAGTAATTTTTTTGTACAATTTCGATATCATAATATTCGTGAAGAAAAGCTTTTGATTATTTTCAGATAAATCTGATCATAAATTGCGATGTGAATTAATTATTTGAACAATTTTGGAGCAGAAAGGCTTGCCCTTGAAAGGGTTAACTACTAGTAATGCCAGAATTGTCAAAACATCTGTAAGATAATTTTTCTATTCAGAATATTTGATTTAAATACCTATTGTACTTAATTTAACTTCTCTTCTTTATATGTATTCAAGTGTTTATTTTTATTTTGCATATAATATATATATCGTTATTGTAATTAGTCAGATTGTATTTTTAATTGTGTAAGTAATTCTTTATAAGTACTAAAAGTAATGTGTATTTTGGTTATAAGTAAAGATTTTGAGAGTTCAGCTTCCCACTCAAAAGGTGGGAGGATATTACAGAAAGAGGGATACATTTTCCTCTCATGTCAAGGACATTTCCAAACACGTGCTCTGTGACCCTTCGGTGCGTGGGAAGATGATTTCACTTTTGCTATGTAATAGATAGTCGACGTCACTGTTTTCAGTGCCTTAAGATATTTCTACTCAGATCAACATGCAAGTAAAATGTTATCGTTTTAACTATTCAGCTACTTTCTTTTCCCGGCCTTTTGTGATTTCTTTTTAAGTTTAAGTATGCAATATAACGAAGATTCAATGTTTCGAAACCTTTACCTTTTCTTTGGAACCTCCGTGCTATAACTAGCCCGTGATAAAATAAACAAACAATCTTTTAACTGCATATCACATTTTGTATTTTTTGTTATAAATTAATTTTATTGTATGGTATTTTGTATCACTATATCAAGTATTTACTTTTGGTGGAAATTTATAACACTTACTTGCACGTTACGGATTCTTCATCCCTTTCAATTGTGCATTTTTCGAGTAAATCCCACTGCGACTGCGGTCCATAATACGCTAGAATTCTATTACCTTGATCTGGATAAAGTAAGGTCCTCAACGAAGGGTGCTGAAATATAAATTTTAAAAAAAATACTTAAAAATTAACGATAAAAAACATACAATGATCAGGAATTTTTCTAATGTAAATAACAATATGCTGTTCTGTGTATCGGAAGAAGACGTTTGAGCTCTACCCTACAGCAAGTTTGAAATGAGCAGCAATGTGGCAAATGAGGTGCATTCGTACTATAACTCGTTTTATAAACATTTTTTGCGACGCATATTGTACTGAATGTCAGTGGTGGAAAATTGGCGCCGAGGAGGAGCCTATTGGCACCACTAATTTTTTTATTGTGTACTTCGCCTTCATAAAAACTCGGAAATTCTGTTATTAGATAAGCCGAAAAATACTACCAAAACGTAGTGGTGTCAATAGGCTCCGCCTCTGCGCCAATTTTCCACCACGGAATGTATATTTTAGTACACTTCATAAGTGCATATCTATTTCATTCTGTTCGAAAGGCTGTAACAGGCATTAAAATGCACTTGAATTTTTTTTTTCCAATGGCCGTAATGTAATGGCGAAATTTTGACTGTCTCTGTAATTAAGCTATACACCCGATTTTCATGAAATTTGTAATGATTCGACAAATTTTGCAACAATTATATATTTAAAATTTCAGACCATTTGGTTGGATATTTTTTTACTCTGTTATATGCGGACGGACAGACAGACGGGCTGAACGACGACTTTAGGTACGACATATTTATATAATTACGAACGCACCTAAAACGCGTGGACGAATGAGTAGGATCCATATAAGCACCACAACTCCCGAAAAACGACCTGGGGAGAAATATTTTAGGATGATATATTCCTGATTTCCTCCTCAGGAGGTCAGAATGCTCGTACTATATTAGGAGTGTTTCTGGCACTACAGTTACAATAAAGTTTTGTTAAGATAAGTGAATTTGTTTCGATTAAAATTTGTTTCGATGATTTTTAATTAAAAATTATAATTCTTAGTTGCCTGTTTAAATACGTTAAATTATTGTTATTTGCTCATAAATGTTTCATTGAAATTAAAATAAAAGCTTTAATATTTTAATTAATTAATTATTATTATTAGTTAACTGCTTTCTTTTATTTTTAATAAATACCTAAATATAAATTTTGTTATTTATCGTATCTTTATCGTTATTTATTATTAACATTTTATTTATTAACGAAATTATTTATAAAGATTGTATAAATAAATAAATTTATTCAAGCATAATGATTTAATATTAAATGTAAATTTGATTTATTAATTATTTTTCACTGATAATTTTAAAATTACCATATAATCTGTGTTTTTCTGTTAACAAGAAAAACTTTTTTTTTTTTTTTTTTTTTTTTTTTTTTTTTTTTTTTTTTTACAGATAAGGATTTTTTTAAGAGGATAGTATTTTTTTTTATTATTAGAACTAAAAGAAAACTTATTTTCCTTTTTAAATGTATTACGGGTAACCAGTAAATATCTAACTGCATTTTTACTACACAGTTAACTACTACACAATTTTCTTAATGATATTTTTATACGCTAAATTTCTGAATATGATTTCAAATGATATTTAATACCAGTAAAAACGTGCGAGGATTTTCAGTCCAATCTTTCAAATATTTTGCTGATATGTATTTCATTAATATTTAATTAGCAGCAGCTTCTTATAAAGGAGGGTATTTATAAACTTTGATCGTACTATGCCAAAAAAGGTGAAAAAACTTGTTGAAAGATGCCTCTATCATCGTTGTTAGTTTTGTATGTCCATAGAAAAAGGGAAATTGACATTAGAAATCAACATGTACAATAATCACTTATAAACAGATTAACCCTTAATTGCATGAATTATTCTTTTAAAATTGTGCTTTTTATTTTTATATTAAGGATTAGACACCAGAAATCTTAAGATAGATTTTTAAGTTTATTTAGTAACATAATTTTGTATTTTTTTACACAAATAATATTTCTATATAAATATAGTGGTTGTAAGAACTTAATTTATGTATTAAAAATTAAATAAAAAGGTGATGGAAATTTACATCACTATGCATTTAAGGGTTATAAATAATGCTATAAAATGTGATAAAATATCTTTATTAAGATTGATGATCGTTTCATCGCACAAACGACGACATTTTCAAAATCATTCACGATAGAAAATATTTTCACATAATTAAAAAACAATAACATAGTAAACAATGTCACGAGACATGATGCATAATGAAAAACATTGCAAACATAAAATAAAATTAAATTTCTTATTTTATTTTATGTTTGCAATGTTTTTGAAGCTTTTGATGAAGATCGTTGTCTTTCTTTTTGGTTTTTTTTTTCTGTACTAAGAATAATAAATATGATTTCTCACCCTGTTCGTGTCCTTCTTTTCTTGTGCTTTGTGTCACCACTACCGCTCAAGGAAACCGTTTCCGTCCATAAAAAATCCGCAAATTGAGATATAGATTTCAAACGAATTGCTTTTGAAAATGCGTTATTTTTTCTATTAGGCAGTGTAATATTTGAAATTATGTATTTGCCAAATAGAGAGGCTGGCATTTTAAAGCAAGACAAGAAGATTAAAAATAGAGAGTCTTTAACAAACAAGTTTAATTTATGAGTTTTATTGAACGTGTTTTCTCATAAATATTCTTTCATTGTAGTGACCATTTTTGGAACTCTCATAAGCTTAAAACTACGAGGGGGTATCAATAAGTTTTTGCCCTCACATAGAAATAGTTGGGTAAATTTTATGAAATTCCTACATTGTATTTGTCCTTTTCTATATAGTTACCGACCACAGTAACACATTTCTGCAAATGGTATTTCAAAAAGAGGGTGGAGGATGTATTCCAGAAGGCGCGATAGTAGACTCAAAGGGAGGTATTTTTCTAACTTTTGCCGACACTCACATGTGACATATTGTTGAAAAGCCCGTGATCACTTATTCATGTTATGCACCCCCCGAGACCCTCCTCCCAAATTTTCTCCCGGGAGGCAAAATTTAGAAACGACCCCCCCCGAAGGGCAAATTGGGGGGGGGGTGTCCCAGGATGTGCATAACATGAATAAGTGGTCACAGGCCTTTCCAACAATATGTCACATGCGGGGGTCGGTAAAAGTTAGAAAAATGTTCCCCTTTGGTCTACTATCACGCCTTCTGGAATACATCCTCCCCCTCTTTTTGAAATACCGTTTGCAGAAATGCGTTACTGTGCACGGTGACTGTATAGAAAAGGACTAATACAATGCAGCAATTTCATAAATTTTACGCAATTATTTCTATGTGAGGGCAAAAGATATTGATACCTCCTCGTACTTATTCATGTCCTCCAGCGTCAAATTCTTGAAATCTTTCTATAATAGCAGGTAAAAAATAAACAGCCAAATATTTAGCCACCTTGGGCATAGCTGACATTTTTTTGGAAATTCCTATGCAAATTTTATAGTGATTGACTAACCAGATATCTTGTATAATCAGATTATTAGCATTTTAGTTTCGGGTGTGTAAGTAAAATTAGTTGGATTCTTGAAAAGAAGTAATAGGGAGACTAACCTTTTACTCCTGGTACATGACGGAAGAAATTTTTAAAGGTGGATACGAAACAATTGCTATGGAATCCTTGTATTAATACTAACATTTAAGAGCCTACACTTGTGATGCAAAAACCCACGCAAGTTAGTGTTAAATCTACAGGGGCTTTTGTTTCAATTTTTTTACGCTAATAAAAGTAAGCCAAAATATGCCAAATGATTGTCAATGGGCAGATATAAACTATTTTAAAGGCTTAAAGTTAACATAAAAATTATTATAAATAAAAAATGAAGAGCATAATATTAAAAGAGGGGAAATGTCCCTAATATTGCGCCATTGCCCTATATGCCCTATATCTCGTCAAGTATATGTTGCCGCCTGGCTGAAACTGTCTCAACTAGAGTCTAGCGACAAGGTATTAGCCGTATGAGCGCATTGGTTAAATATGCAGATTATGTTTGGTCTCTATTTTTTTTTTTTTTTTGAAGTTTTGTGCAAAACTAAAGTTTTTGACAAACTCATCGTACATTGAAAAATCCTTTTCAAAGTAAGCATTATTCTTAATTATTGTAACGTTAATAGAACCACATAAACATGTAGCTTTACTTCATATAGCTGGAAGGCTTTTTATATGACTAAAAAAGTAAAAAAAAATGACGATCTGAAATGTATTTCAGGAAGCAATTTTTATTGCAAAATGTTAGCTTTTTTGATAATAATGATACATAATTCCATGAATCCCCTTAACCCCTTCGGGACGGGAGCCTTTTACGAAATTTTCAATCTTTTGTCACCGTTTTTTAAAAACAGAAATTTGTGTCTTCTTGAATCGAGAAAATGCGCTAATTAAATAAGGCAAATATTACAGTTAAATTTTACTGGTGAGGAAAAACAAGGATTTTGAACGCTTCATGCGGCACGTATACTTGTCGCTCGTCCCCAAGGGGTTAACAATAATCTTTAGTTCCCGAACTTTTGAAGTGGTGAATGTTTCTATAAACATGCCATATGTTAAAAAGAATAAATTTATAAAACTGAGAAAATGTACAATAATCGCTGATCTGAGTTTGGAGCTATAAAAAATCAATGTTTGGGGAAAACAAATCGGTATTTTTTCTCAGTAAACTATAGTGAAAGAAATTTTAAATGCCAGAAATTAAATTATTGTACTTTGTGTGTGTGTGTGTGTGTGTGTATGTGGCAGACATTTACACTAAAATTTAAGAATTTTATAATGTTAATTGCTATTTATATAATTTACATTTGACAACAAAACAATTCGCCAATAATGCTCTGGTACACTTGAAAAAAAAAACATTATTGCTAACATCGCTCGGCTTGAAGACACACTTATGCATTTTTGGCTTAAAATCCCGTCCTTCGGAAACAAAAGTTAAATCAAAATCGCAAATAATTAAATAGCATGTTACTCACAATTCAGTCATTTTTACTATTATGTCTGGTAGTTTATTCTGTAAGTCCCATTATGAGGAATTAGACTTAAAAAAAAATGGTCACTTAGATTTTCTTCTAAGAAAATTTTCAATTGCAACTTTCTTCACCTGACGCAAAAGATAAATCTTTAAATATTGTTTTAATTATAATCTGTCGCATTGAAAAAATAATTAAGCATTACAAACATTCATTTAAAGATAAAATTAAATATTTTTCGTTTATAATATTATCTCTAATTAAAATGGTTTTTATTTTTGTTATTTTTTTTCCTTTTTTCTCTTTTTGGACTTTAAATGAAACCAACAACGGTTTTTCTCTTTTATTTTTCAATGAGTTTGTATTATTTTCCGACTGGTATAGCCGTTTCGTTTCTTTGAGCACCCATAAATGAACAATTGCAATCTTTTTGTCCAAAATAATAACAAAATACCACATTTCCTGAACCAAAATCAATGTTATATCGGTATATTATGCATACAAATGACCGCTGGAATAGTCTCTATCCAGTCATATAAACCGGGCAAAAGTCATCGAGTTGTTTTTAAATTAACCGAGACATACATGCAGACATTTTTAGTGCATAATAGATGGAAGCACTAAACATTTTTGTTAAAAACCTAATTACAATATAGTTTTCCTTTTTCACACCAATTGGCAGCAACGTTTTGGTTTTCAGCAACTGCTGTCCACATGTTCTAATATTCCTAAATTTGTTTGCATCCACACATGCTGTATAGTGAGCCAACTTTCTGAAGTTTTGGATTCTAGTATGTAATTGAGGTATTGTGCTCTAATAATTTTAAGTATACTGTGTGAGGTGTACCTTTCTTTAGAACGCTTAGTTTTTTATCATTTATTTTCTTTTATTATGCGCTATTAGGAGCTAAATGTTGTCATTTTAGGCTTAATGCCGACAAATTGGATGAAATTACGCATCTTCACTATGAATTAACCTACGAGGTTCTCTGATGATTCTGTGGGTTATTCATAGTTTATATACATTATTATTTTGCATATTGGTTTCCTATGTTCATATCTTGTTCATATCTTGTTCATATTTAGAATTTTACTATTTGTTCATATATTTGTGATTTCCTCTTTATTATATATATATATATATATATATATAATATTTTTTTCATTTGTTTGGTCTTGGCAGGTGAGGGGGGGGGGGGTGTTGTGCACGTTAAACATGTTTAACCCCGCAACGCAAGTCATTAGCCTTGCCCCCTGTCTTCAAATTTAGTTTTTTCTTAGTTATTCTTGGTTTTGTTGTTTATTGTTTTTGTCACAGTTCGTTAGATGTTTTTTCCGTGTTTTAAATTATATGAATTAGGACTTTTCAATATATATATGTATGTATATTATGATATTAAAAGTATGTAATGGTTCAATTCTTTTAGTTAAAACTAATATCAGCAATATTTAAAAAGCTTTTACCATAGTTGCTAAAAGTACCATTTAATTTGTATTAAAATATAAGCTTAACATATTTGCTAATCCCTGCAACTAAATAAAGAAAAAAAAAATATTAGTATTTAAATAACTAGGAAGATTTGACTACTATGCGCTAGCATTTTTCAATTTAAAATGTTTTACATAACACTATATTACTTACCCTTCTTAAATCATAATTTTTCGGTTGCACTGCTGGGCAGTATTTAGTTCTAGGATTGCAAAACAGATTCCATGCCTTTTCCCCATAATCATAACAATATTCCGGTTTGTCTTCACAGAAACTTTGACGATGTATCCTAAATAAATTAAAGAAGATTCCTCATAAATATACGATAACATTCTTCATAATGCAACTAAAAACATAGACCTTTCTTGAGTTTTTTCTTCAAACTAAAGGGTATTTCTGATGTGTTCTTTCAACGTGATTTCACAAAACATTATCAAAAATATCTACACGTACATATTCGACATAAATTTTGTATTTCTCACTGTTTGGAAAATTAAATATGCACCAGAAAAAAATTGCAGAATTCATATTTGGTAAAATATTAATTTAGTCACACGGGCACCAGTACCACTAAACCTCACAGAAAAATAGTGTTGTTTGCAGCAAAAGAAATTGCAAAAAATGTGTAGGAAGATAATGATTTACCGCTTTCAGATAACTGCTTCAAATGTAAGAGAGTCATAAAGTGTAAGACTCATCTTAATTACAAACGATTAAATAAAGTTTAAGATTCAAGAAAATATTCAGTAAACTTTCCTAGATTTAAATTTTCACTTTATGGAACAGCGTTACCTGTGTAAAGCCCGCATATCGTCGGTACCATGTCAAACTATCCAATATGAAAAAAGTGGTCTACTTTTTTAAAATTCAGATTTCTTAATTGGCACCACTTTTATGAAATAGTAAAATTCCCCTTGTTAACTACCCCTTGTTGCCATTATTAGTATGTCATTAAATAAGGCGAATTTTACTGTTTCAAAAAAGTGGTGGCAATCAAGAAATCTAAATTTTGAAAAAGTAGCCCGCTTTTTTTACATTTTATAGTTTGAAATGGTACCGACGATATCATAAAACATTAGAAGAACATAAAAGGTCAAAGACATAAATCTGTTATTTTGTACTTCTGTGTAATATCGGACAAAAATTTCCTAATACTTTTTTCTTATTATTGATTTAGATGTTTCTAATGATTTTCGATACGGTGAGATACGGCAAAGTAATAAGATGATTAATCTTGTTCCAAACTAAGTTTTTTTCTACAGTTTTATAACTCTACTAGATGTTCTGTGATATTTTACTAGATCTTAATTTTCATTTTCTGGAAAAAACCGGATAGAAGGAAAAGTTTGAATATCCATTGGAGTGACCTAAAAATGCAGAAAAAAGCAATATTTTGTAGGCCTGTGTAACACCAGCCAACAATATTATACATTTGTATTACACTGATATCCAACAGTATTGCAAATTTCAATAAATCATCGTTTTTTAAAAATATTTCGTTTGAAAAACGTTGTAAATTCATACACATAGCAAAAAAAACGGCATATAATATGTTAATTCTGTACCAGATGGATGCATTTACGCGTGTTCGTGTAACCGGTATGCCGGTATCAGGTAGATGTTGCCGAAGCCGTTGGTATCAACAAACCTATAGCTTCGAGAGTGTGACAATGCTATATTTCAATGGTAAATGCTGTATAAGTACATCACTAAGTCAACCGCGTATAACAAAACCATGAAATGACGTATTAGTGGAATTAACGACCGAGCGCGAATAAACAATATCAGAAAGTGCGAATGAAGCAGAGTTAAATGCCGCAGATAGTTCGTCAGTTTCGCAACAAACTGTATACAGCGACTTAGTCGACATGGTCTTTATGTCAGACATCCGACAGTAAGTTTTCTACTTACCGCGCGTCACAGGTATGATCAGCATCAATGGTGCAGGGGCGTACTCCATTGATCTAATGCCGCCCCATACGTGAATGCCACCTCTCATGTGTTGGTACAATTCCCGTATAAATATTGGGATATTTCGAAGGTCAGGCTCTCTATATATGACAACACTCCAAGTTTTACTCTGTAAACTAAGCCCGTATTCGTGAGAGAAAATTACATTGCTCCACTGGTTTGCCGTTCATACTCTAAGGGTCCCCTAAATGACAGTGGCATTGATGTAATAACTCCATCATTTGAAGAGAAAGAGGATTGCACATGCTCCTATAAAGGGCTCAGAGTGCTGGGAATGCATGCGATATCATCAGATCCCGCCAGACGCGTGTGTGATAGCGTGGGAGCACGCTAAAAGTCATTTTTCACATTATGGATGCCTCCAAACGGTGTCAACGCCGATTGTGCAATTTTTAACAGCGGAAAATGTGAGTGCTAGTGAAATTTATCGACGAATGCAAAAGTGTATGGCACGGGGTGTATGTCACGCAGATCGGTATTCCGGTGGTGTAGGGATTTTCGCAGTGGAAGAAGCAGTACTGACTACAGGTGACAACCTTGTCAAGCGCATGTGGTTATCACCAAGGAAACAGTTGCAGATGTGGGCCGTCTCGTGAGAGTGAATCGGCGAATCACTACTCGAGAAATAGAGGAGGTAATGTCTATGAGCAAAGGAAGCGATAATGAGGTCCAAGCTGCCGTTAAAATTTAGTTCCGCAACCATCCCCGGAGCTATTTTACCCAAGGTATCCACCATCTCGTTGACCACTGGGACACGTATTTCAACCTACAAGGTGACTCTGTCTAGCCTACCTGTTACGTCTGTTTTGCTTCTTTCTTTTGTATACTAATTTATATTAATACCATTAAGCCATTTCTCAAACCGACTGTAGTGTCATTTTCATTTGAGCATATACATGCCCACACTCCGCGTATTTGATACCGAAAACGTCAATGACGATAGGTAATTAGGACGCATATGGTCGGGGGTTTGACATAAAGACCATGTTAACTATGTCGCGTGCAGTGTTGGACAACTTACTAAAAAAGGAACTAAATCTAACTCAAATTTAACTTCTCAAAAATGAGTCAAGTTCACGCTCAAATTCAAATATAGAAATATGAAAATATGGAATATAAAATTCAAAATTAAAAAAATGAAAATATGGTTAAATATCTTTTGCATTAATACTAATGTGAAAAATCATTTACTGAAATTGTTTTGTATCATAAAATCCATTTATTCAGATCGAAAATACCAATTCATAACTTTGTGTTTATAATTTTGTCCGGTTCTCACATAATGTTATTTTTTGAGAAAAATTAAAATATTGATGTATTGAAATGTATTGATCCCTAATAACTCCATTTATTAGTTTCTTATCATAAAATGTATTTATTCAAATCAAAAATAACAGAATATAAAAATTCATAACTTTCAGTTTATAATTTTTTCCAGGTCTCATGCTATTTTTTTAAGTTATGTATTTTCTTATTTAATTTATTTCCTTTATTTTACTTATGATTATATTAAATTTAGATGCATTTTTATAAATATTCAACTTTATTAATGTAAATCTAAGCTTATTTATATTATGATTTAAAGGAATTTGAAATTGCCAATGTTACAATTTTTTCCAGGAGTGTACATAAACATGCATACATACATGTGTGTGTGTATGTATATATCTATGTATGTATGTATATATATTTTAACTATATACTTATCTTATTTATAGCTATTCTACGTATCAGTTTGCCTTCTTTTAATTAGATATTTGATCAAAATTTGTTAAAAGAACTTGTTTGTTGTTTTTTTAATTTCAAAGGTATTATATGTATATATATATACAGGGTGATTCATAAATATCGAAAGAATAGGCTATTTCCTTAAATATTGCCCCTAGGCACATAATTCCAATTGCAAGGTTTCATAAAAAAGGTGCCAAATTTAATGACATAAGTTTTAACCCCACGGGGGGGCTATTTGAGAAAGTACAAAATATAATTTTTATACGGCCCCCGTTGGGTAAAATTTCCAGTTAGGAAATTTTCTCTTATTCCTTCCCGAATTAAACAAAAAAAATCATCTCGGTATCTGCAAAACTAAGAGAGTTATTAAAATTCAAATATCGCGACTTACACCATTTTCCCATGCCTCTGAAAGACGAGTTATTGACTCATTTTGAATGCAAGATAGGGATCATCCGCAAATTGTGCGTTATTAAAAGTCGATTTAAGACAGCGCCTCTCCTTTGGACATAAAATAGCAGCGTATAGATTTTAAGTTAAAACTTCTTTCAAATTATGCTGGAGGCCTTTATTAGAGGTCTGCACGGGTTGAAATATCCAGACCCGGTCTCGAGCCGACCCATAGAAAAAAAGTTCATCCCGACCTGGAAAAATGCTTAAATCTTAGCCCGAGTTCGGTCCGGCCTGGTTGAATTTCTAGAAAACATAGTTTTTACGTCGATATGGTTAAAAATTGTTTCGTATGAATGAGTTCTGACCAAAAATAGCTTTATAGCTTTATAATAGCTTATAGATTTTCCTTTTATTTGTTTATAATCTTCACTTTTAAAGAACCGTCAAAGGCTGGTATATTTATTTTTTTAATGAATCTCTATTTGTATGTAAATGTTTCACTTATCATTTAATATCGTTAATACATAATCCATGTATTGGAGACTTTCAAAAATGATATACAGTAAAACCATCTAAGACGGTATTCTATTCTTTTCTCAAGTATCTGTTATATTCATTTTGAATAGATCAAAAAATTATTCAGTCTTAAATATGATTCCGTAATAGGCAGGTCTTTTTTAACTTGTTTTACTGTAATTTTTTTTCTTTTTTTTGTGTGTTTAAATCTACTATCCTTTAAAACGATTTTTAAAGTTTAATTGTTAATGGTAATATGTTTTAATTGTAATGGCGATTTAAAAATATATGCATTTTTTGTAAATTTTTTGGGTTCAGCCAAACTTTTCTGATTTTTGCACGGAATAGGTGAGTCAGATAGAATGATTTTAATACTGGTTGAGTCGAGACCGGGACTGAAAATTTCTCTCCGTGCAGACATAGGAAGAAAGGAAGCCAGACCCGGTTCGGTATGAAAAATATATTAGGCCCGGTCGAGGCTGGTTCGGCCCCAGAATACAGACTATTTTTAACCGCTCGCCGAGACGATAGAAAACCTGAAGTTTTGAGGGTTAGAATTATGACAACACTCTTAATCGGTATGTTAGAAAAATACATTGTTTTAAATAATACAGAAAGAAGGTGGAAGGGGCAAAAGTTAAACTGAACCGGAAGTTTAAGCTACAGGAAAGTGTTACATACTCACCTGCAATTTTTTAAAAAGCATTTAAACATTTTATTAGGAGCCAATCTTTGTTTAAAACTTTAAATGCGTTTTAAATTATTAATTTAAATTTTTAAAAATAATTAATTTAAATTTATTAATTTAAATTATGGGTGCACAACCTTTTTAAGAGAAGGGCCACTTTCAAAAATGTCTGGGTTGTCGAGGGCCACATCAGTCACACGAAGAGAATTCTATTTCGAGGAGGTGGGGGTTACCCCTCTAGGTTCCTCTACCCAGACAACATATCCAATTCAGTTGGCAAGGATACATCAACAGTTTACGTTTGTCTATATAACAAGGATTAATTTGAAAGAGTGATAATATTCCTGTACTTTATTCGGGGGAGTAAATTTTGTTTTATTAAAAGTGCTAAAAGCAAACATAGGCATGAAAATGGTTGCCGCCAAAAAAAAAAATGCCGAATTATGCCGCTTTATGAACGAAGGGGGCAGGAAGAGCCGATCTACAACATTTGAGATTTTTACGCGCCTGATCAACGAAATTTGTGATTTTTCCGTTCCCGATCAACCAAATTTGAGATTTTCCCGCGCTTTATCGACAAAATTAGCGATTTTTCCGCACCGGATCGACGAAATTCCCTATCTTATCGCACCTGGTCTTCGAAACTCCTATTATTCTGCACCCGATTGGCGATATTTGTTATTTTTCCGCGCCTGATCGACAAAATGTGCGAGTTTTTCGTGCCCGACCAACGAAATTCGCGATTTTTCGGATCCCGATAGACAAAAACTCACGATTTTTTTCGTGCAAGAACGACGAAATTTCCGATTTTTCCACCTCTGACCGACGAGATTCGAGATTTTTCCGCTAACGATCAATGAAATTCGGTATTCTTAACTGACTTTGACGAAATTTGCGATTTTTCCAAATGGTAAATTGACGAAATTTGCGATTTCGTCTCGCGATAATCTGACGGAAGTCGCAATTTTCTCGCAGCCAATCAATGAAATTTTCAATTTTTCCGCGCATCATCGAAAAAAGTCGCGTTTTTGTGTGCCTGACAACGAAATTTGCAATTTTTCCGTGCCAGATCGACAAATTCGCGATTTTATCGTACCAAAGCAACGAAATTTGCGATTTTTTCCGTGTCCGTTCGACGAAGCGTGCGATTTTTCCCGCGGCAAATTGACGAAATTCCCGATAAACAGACGAAACACGTGATTTTTCCGCACCTAATTGACAAAATTCGCGATTTTTCCACACCCGATAGACGAAATTCACGATTCCTAACTGACTGACGAAACCCAATATTTTTTCGCAGTCGACCAAGAAAATTCGCAATTTTTTCGCGCATCATCAACAAAATTGACAATTTTTTCGTGCCCGATCAACGAAATTTGCAATTTTTCCACTCTTGGTCGACAAAATTCGCGATTTTTTCGTGCCTGATCAATGAAATTCGCGATTTTTCCGATCCCGTTCGCCAAAACTAGTGATTTTTCCTAGCCCGAGTTTTCCGTGCCCGATCGACGAAATTTGCGATTTTTATCCACGCTTTAACTCCAAAATTCGCGATTTTTCGGTGACCGATCAAGAAATTTGCAATTTTTCTGCGTCTGACCGACGAAATTCGCGATTTTTCCGTGACCGATCAAAAATTCGCGATTTTACCGAGCCTTATCGACAAAATTTGCTATTCTTCCGCACCCGATCATCGAAATTTGCGATTTTTCCGCGCCCGATCTACGAAATTCCCAAATCTTAACTCACTGATGAAATTGGCAATTTTTTCCCGCGGCAGATTGACGAAATTCGCGATATTTTCTCGCGACTGACGAAACTCACGATTTCTCCGCAGTCGATCAAGAAAATTTGCAATTTTTCCTCGCATCATCAACAAAATTTTCTTTTTCGTCCCCGATCAACGAAATTTGCGATTTTCCCGCGCTTCATCAACAAAATTCGTGATTTTTCCGTGACCTACCAATGAAATTCGCGATTTTTCCATGCCAGAAAAAAAACTCCAGATTTTTCCGCGCCCGATCCGCGAAATTTCCGGTTTTTTCCGTGTTTCATCGACCAAATTCGCGATTTTTCCGTGCCCGATGAAGGAAATTTGCGATTTTTCCGTGCCCGATCAATGAAATTTGCGATTTTTCCGAGCATCATCGACAAAATTCGCTATTTTCCTGTACCCGATCAACGAAATTCGCGATTTTTCAACGACCTATCAACGAAATTTGCGATTCTTATTTGGCCAACAAAGTTTTCAAATTTTCCCGAAGCAAACTGACGAAATTCACGATTTTTTCCTGTGACTTTTGGACAAAAATTGCAATTTTTTCCAGTTATAAATTGACGAAGTTCGCGGGCCACAGGTTGTGCATCCCTAATTTAAATGCATAATTAAAATTAAAATAAATTTAATTTACATTTTTAAGTCAGGAATTGTTTAAAAAAAGGGTGCAAATTCGGAACATGACTTTTTTGATTATTTTACATTAATTTTGTTTCGACAAATTTGAAAATATATTTATTTTTAAAAATATGATTTAAAAAAATATAATTTACATCATTTTTTTGTGTGTGTTTTTAATATTTTTAATAGTAATATTTTAAAAAATCCTCAAACAAAATTACAATAATATTTTCCTCTTTAATTAAATGAAAAAAAGTTTGAAATTAGACGATAATATTTCGAGTTATAACAATTTTAAAATACCACAATTAAAAAAATAATAATTAAAAAATTTTTAAACTTTCTGAGAAATTTTAGGATGCGATTTTATTTGCAAATTATATGGTTAATTATCACAAAAAACAGGAAAATATGATTCTAACTCAATAAAACATTTTTTACATGTATCCTGGAACTTTTAAAGTAACATTGTTTCTTGAATAACACGCATTTCAATTTGTGCCTAATCCCTTAAAACCTGACGAATTATTTAAACAGGTATAACTCCATGAGTTTTGCACTTATGGAACTTTTTGAGTTTAATTCAGCAATGGATAAGAAAAAAATTCCTAATTGGAAATTTTACCCTACGGGGCCCTATAAAAATTTTAATTTCGTATTTTCTCAAATAGACCTCCAATGCAGTTGTAACTTATCTCATTAAATTTTCCACCTTTATTTATGAAACTTCGCAATTGGAAGTAAGTGCCTAGGGGCATTAATTAAGGACATAACCTATTGTTTCGATATTTATGAATCACCCTGTATATGTATCGCATGAATATGCACAACTTTGATAAAATGCTGAATAGACATTTTATGCTGAATAGACATTTTAATGCTGAATAGACATTTTAATAGACATTTCATGCTTTTTTACCTTTTTTAATTAAACATTTATATATAACAAGAGGGAAAACTCAAGTTTAACGAGAGTATATGAGTAGTAGTTTTTCATAAAAAACAAAAGTATTGTATAATAATTACAACAATATTTTAAGATTACATTATTTGATAATTGATACATAAATATATAGACGTCGTCTCATGCATTTTGAAATGGAATTAACTAAATTTTATTTACCTCTGAGGATTCTAGAGATAAATAAAGTAAAATTTATAGACTTAATTGAGTTCTATAGATAGTTATAACACAATTAACAGAGATAAAGATTTGTTATTCAGAAAAAGATTGGCATGTTACTGGCAGAAATTTATAGGATAATTTTTAAATATTAAACAATTGATATCACACAAATTTTAAATTACTTTGTTAAATGATCAACTGCAGCAACTTTATTGGGACTAAAATTAAAATAATTTTAAATGTGCGTTTTGCTTTAAAATGATTATGAAGAATTATGCTGTGGGACGCATTAGTACACTCCATGAATTTTAATTTTTGATTATAGATTCTTCGGATTTTTTTCCGGTGGATGTCATTAATTTTTTATATATATTATTATAACAATACATTCGAAACTAACAATTTATTGCTTTAAACATTTTTTAATTTCTCTATTTTTGTGATAAACATTATCCAATTCAATGTCGCTTTTTCCAACATTTTCTTTCTTTAAACTTAAGTAATCGAAATTTTATTACAGAAATACGCATATACGTAAACATATCAGGGAAAACTTCAGATTGCTATAAATTTATCTTACAGCTTTCATTATTTTTAAATGAACGAGATATTCTGAGGATCATACATTTTAAACAATTACTAAAAGTTGCAATATATATGCCAATTTTCGGGATATTAGTTTCTAAAATTAAGTAGGACTGTGATTTTTCAGGTTGTGGATGGACAAATTTTGCGATTTTTTTTGCATCACCGACTGAAGAATTTCACGAATTTCCTGGAACTGACTGGCAAATTTTGCGATTTTTTTCACAAGACCGATTGATAAATTTCGCGATATTTCTCCGTGACCGATTAATGCAATTTACAATTCATTTCCCGACATTAATTTACGTATTTGATAAATTCTTTTCTTTTGCAATTAAAAAAGGAAATGAATCGAAAGGGCTCATAAAAATGGCAGCAAGTGGCACCGGAATGTTAAATATTTAAAAAAGGTAGGCGGACACATAAAGTAGTTACAAACGGTCGCCCGGCTCTGCCCCCTGCCAAATTGGCCTAGAGTCAACAATAAGTTAAGAATGATATCAATGTAAATTTTGACAGCAATGTGAATTCTGATTTTTTATGTTTACATATTTGCTTAGGCTGAATTTTTAAAAAACGAACAAAAGTAAGAAATTGGATTTTCTTCCTAATGGATACAGAACGTACATTTATAATCTATAGTGATCATAGAAAAAATAATAGTTTGCTGTTTGCTGCGGGTTCTGTTTCCAGTATTTTTCCCTTTTTTCTACTTTTTTCTTTCCTTTCTTTTTTTCCTTCATTAGTGCAGAACTATATAATACAGGTATCTTTCAGTTAGTGCGGTAATTTTTTTAAGATGTTTCTTCAATTAGTGCCCTAAGCACAAAATGGGTTACTTTTTTTCCCTATCAAGATTATTTCCAATTTCAGCAGCTGGTAAGTTTTTCAATAAATTAAAAAAGCTTGTAAGTTTAAACGAATTAAACTTTAAAACAATAAATTTTAAATCAAGTCGTGTATTTT
Organism: Maratus speciosus; assembly: GCA_963932465.1. Lineage (NCBI taxonomy): Eukaryota > Metazoa > Arthropoda > Arachnida > Araneae > Salticidae > Maratus > Maratus speciosus. The sequence continues at coordinate 121,021,011 of OZ010793.1, read as the reverse complement.
TAATGACTTTTATTTGTTTATTTATTATCTTATCTTCCTTTTGAGGGCATATTTAAAGATATATATTTGCCATATTAAAAATTGTGTCAGAGGTCTATTATATATATCAGAGGTCTTCTATATATATACCCCTAACTATACATATAGAAGAACCTTTTCGCTGACACAATAACGTTGCTACCTTGATACCAGAAATAACAGAGACTTTCTCTTTAAAATACTGATATTGAAGAGTAATTATTTACAAGGACTATGTACAAAGAAGATACTATTTACAAATTACTAATACATCTTTCGTCGTCGTCCATATATCTATTTCGTCTTTTTACATCTGTTTTAACATGCTTCAGCATATCTCACATTCACCGCCAAAAAACTCGAACGTTCTCCCTCTCCTCCAAATCACTTCAGTTCCTGCTCGCAATGAGCGTCTGTCGTACCCAAGGTTAGCTCTAGCGCGCATGCATTGAGCGCTGTAACCAATCGCTAGAGTATCTTTAGATGGCAGAGTTGCGATCTCAAAATGAAATACAGAGGACTTAATGGTGGAAGGAATTACATCCCACACATGTAATATGAAAAGTATATAGATGCACATTGCATTCACTGATAAGCTATATTTATATTACATATGATTTATATTATATTAATTCTGATGGGCATAACAAACCACTGGGAATAAAATTTCCATTATTAATATCATTTATTCTAAATCCGTCAATTTGATGTTACGTATTTAATAAGTGTATACTAAATTACTGTTTCGTTTTAGTTTAGTTTGTTTTTATATTATTTTTCATTTTTAACGATTTTATGAACGTAATTATCTTTTGAATATGACTGACAATTGGCAGAGCCATAAGTAAAACTGGTGATTGACAACCGATTTTGGAGATCTATTCACCTGTCCCTGATAATACTTAAACACCGTTTATGGTAATAGTAATTTATGAAAATTAGATACATCTTTTAAAAATTCCAATCAAGCTGTAATATACATTTTCTGACAATAATACATCAAAAACAATATCATAGTACATTATTATATTGTCTTTTTATGTGTATTGGATGTGTATTATAAGTTAGCTAGATAATTTTAGCAGTGCTCAACTGGTGTGCCTTGAAAGAAGTTGTACATTTATAATCTAACTTACCTAATTTACTTATGGAATCTACCTTTTTAATTTCATCGTTAGTTAGCCTGAATATTGTTTTAATAATTTTCTTCATATTTCATACAACCAAATAATATTCAAATAATTATTTATATTGAAATTGTGTCTATTTCTTAATTATACCAAATGAATCCTATATGCTGGGATTTTTTGTATGGCTGCCAACAAAGTACATGGACAAACTTGATATTTAATTACCCTCAAGCGTTTTTAGCTCCGTGGCCAGTTTACCATATAGCAATGTCTTGGACGCAATCATTCGAAAACTTACAGGTCAAAGCAACAGACACTATCAAAATGTAACAGAACGCTGTTTGTACTATACAATGGAAGGTTAAACAATAAATTTTAGTACATAATGAAAGAACTTTAATATTCTTTGTATGTTCTTAAGCATTTTACATATCACAGGCCATCTCTTTAACTAATGTTTATATTTTTAAAATTTTTACTTTAATATGAGGGTACATATTTTTTTCCAAATTTTGGCGTATTTCACGACACCCGGCCAAAACAGTACTCAGTACAATATTACTTAAAAATAAATAAAAGAAAAAATCTATAATAAAATTAATTAAGAAATATTGGTAGTACTTAGTTATGCCGTCGACCAATTTTGCCTAATTATATATGTTTATATAAGTATCGTCTGCTGTATATTCCTTGGTTTCGTGTACTCCGAATCCATGTAAGTTTCTTGTTCTTATTTTCCGCATGTGGCAACACTCTGTGTTTATTCTGTTTTGATTCTTGTTGTGGTGGAATGTGAAAAAAGATAGAATGTAGTAAGCCGTCTGTTGGCTCGCATATATTTAGTGTTAACCTTCTGGCGACCAGAACGGCCGAGACGGCCGGCCAAGCAGACGACCGAAGCCGCCGGCCGAAAATGGAAAGTCATTCCTACCCCCACTTACCAGAAGGGTGGTAGCTACTCCAATCAATTTGCCAATTGTTTGGTTGTCAGGTGGTTCCTACTTTCTATTTCGATAAGAATCAGTCCTTCTTTCATGCTGACTTTCCCTAAAAGCGGTAGTTTTGCAGGGATTTTTTCAATAGAAAACTTTCATTAGCTGAATATTGTAAAGCATAACAAACTATTAAATATACGCTGATTTCTTAATTAGTTGAGCTTTCTAAAATTAATATAATGTGTGTATTTATTAGATTAAAAAATCTGTATGTATTTATTAGATTAAAAAATCTATATGTATTTATTAGATTAAAAAAAAATCTATATGTATTTATTATATTAAAAAGTCTGTATGGATTAATATAGTTAATACATGTTTTTTAAATGTATAAAACGATATAAATTTATTGATAAAAAAGTTTTATTTTAGGAAATTCTCTAAACGTGTAAAGAGATTTTTCCATTAAAAGAGCTTTTTTTAAACTAAAAATTGTTACAGCCATTTAACGAAAATTACGCGTTATATATATGTATATATATATATATATATATATATATATATATATATATATATAAAGATATTTTTTCATGAAATGAGAAATTATATCTTACGATTTAATGTTTCTTAAGTTTTTTTAAAATAATATACATGTATATATAAGTCGATGCATTTTTTTTTTCGTTTCTTTATCCATATTGTGAAGAATAAAAGTTGTTTTTGTAAAATGTAATATTAATTTTGTAAAAAAAAAAAAAAAAAAAAAAAAAAAAAAAAAAATTAATGAAAGATGAAATTAAGCCATCCAAATGTCAAATTTGAACAACTTGTTTTGTTTGCAAAACCTAATAAAATGAAAATAATTAATGAAGAGTGTGGTTTTATAGAACTGAATTTTTGTGAATCGACCTATTTTATAAAAAAGGAATTTTGTGATGGGCTTTATTACTATTATTATTATTATTATTATTATTATTATTATTTTGTATGCGTGTGAAGGGTCTGTAAAGAGACCCCAAAATTTACCTGAATCGACACCTGATATATATATAGATAAATAATAATTAATTTTTAAATAAGGCAAAAATTATTCATTATAATTTATGCCATTTTAAGAAAAAGAAAGGCCTTTTGCCTCGAGAATAATAATTTTTATTATCTGTGTTTATGCATAGCTTTAACATGCTTGCATTAATTCTAAAAACATTTGTTTTTAACTTCAGGAAGATGAAGATGATTATTATTAGTGATTCTTATATTGATTAAGAATATTTGTCGTTTAAATATTATCTTAAACAACACTACTTTAACTGCTAAAATAACTGTTTTTATAGACTGCAATAACTTTTCAGTAAATTTTACAATGCCGCGCAAACTTTCTTATAAAAACTATTACAGTTTCTTATAAAATTATGTGACCATTCATTGAAATTATGTGGCTTTAATATATTCTTGCATTAAGATACTTAAAATATATTAGCGTTTTATACTGAGAGCTTTTTTAGATGCAAATAGACGTCATAAAAAGGGGGGGGGGGGTTATATACCATTTAATCTTGATGTAAGCATGTAAAAAGGTTTTTTTTTCTTTTTTTTCTTTGTAAAATCATGAATATTTTGCACTGTATCAGAATTTCGACACTTTATTATAATGCCTGATAAATTTATTACAATGCGTAAACAATTTTATGTGTTCAAGACTGCAGAAATATTTACCAGGAAAATAAATATGTTATAATAACTGTTATTGAAAAAAAAAAAAAAAAAAAAAAAAAAAAAAAACCTAATTGTGTAAAATCTATAATTTATGTAAGCTCTAAATTAGTGCAATGATGTAAATAAGTATTTATAAACGAAAAACACACAGGAATAAATAGAAGTAAGACAAATGTACAATAAATAAGTGAGTCTACCATATTCAAATTGCATCTGTGCATGTGAATACATGAAAATAACTCTAAAAAATAACAAAAGTGTAATTTTTTTTGTTATCTTATAATGATAATAAAAGAAAAAGAAAAAAAATACGCTCAACAAAGCTGATCTTTCTGTCAAATCTACAAAGTCCAGTTTATATGTAAAATTATGTAAAAATTATTATTTAAATGCGTTTTAATCAATAGTGTTTTTCATTTAGCAATAAATTTATCAAATCTTCAATTGCTCCCTGATGACCATCTTCCTGCAGTTGTATCTCTAAAATAGTTTCGAAATTTTTATTTCGATAAAAATTTCTTTCAGAAGTCTTGCTTTTATAAGTAAAAAGGAAAACGTTTTTCAAATTACTATCATCTGAATAAGAATATCTGCTAAATTTTTCCATCTAATACTAAATAAAATAGTTAGTAATAATAGAAAAATAGTTTAGGTTTTGTTTGTACAAATTATTATTCGATAAATACATATTACAAAATTTATATATGCTTATTATTTAAAATAAACAACTTTCATTTTATAAATAATATGGAACAATATGTATGAAGTTGCATTAAAAGAATTCATGTATATCCTATACCACTTCCTGAAAATATCTAAAACTAGAGGTAAAATATAATATAAGCATAAACATCTAATTGCAGTGTTTTTCAATAGCGCGGTACTGAAGTTTTTTTTTTTTTTTCTCCCCTCAACACATTCATTTCTTATAGCATTGAGCCAAAGGAATAGGATTGTCTGTAGCTTTATTATAAAAGTCGGAGAAGAAGCGACATTGTTTTTACTTAACTGTTTTCTACAAGCTGACTTTGAAATTTGAAACTTATCTTACTTTATCACGAAAACAGCTGTCAGGTGTCATGATAGTGGTGGATGCGGCCTTGGGAACTGAAAAATATCCATGTACATGTCAAAAAGATAACAGAAGATCCCCAACGTTCTTGATAATGTCATTCAATTTTCTGTAATCAGGTACTGTTTTTGAAACATAAAAAATTACCTTCTTTTCGATCGTTCTGGATCTGGATGTGAGTAAGCGATATCTTATGGAGCAGACTCCCCTTGTATAACAAATAAATAAATCTAAATAAATTTTATAAAAGTTAGTTCGATCACATTCTACATTTTGTTTACAGATAAAGTATATCAATAAAGAAACATCAATTTATTTTTTAAATGTAATATTGTTAATTTTTCATAAAATGTTCATGCAAAAATATTATATAAATTGTTCGACAATTTATGAATTCGAATTCTCTTAAAAGTTATCAATCTTGAAATTATTCATTCATAAAATTTAAGAAAAATGAAAAAAATGTTTTTTTTTTTTTTCCTTTTTTTTAGTGAATCACTATTCAAACAAAATGTAAGCCGTGTGACATTTTTTCCCACGCTTTGTAAGGAGAAAGGCTCGAAGCGAAGTACCTATTTGTTTTCACTTTCTTCTCTTTTATCAAAAATCTTTTTGAAGACGGCCGATTGGACCCCATGCAGTGCGCATCACAGAATGGAATTCCTTAGTTTTTCTCGAATACGGTGTTCTTGCAGTACTCGTTACAAGGACGAATCCAATTTTCTATTAAAAAAGAGCGGGGGGTGGGGGTCATGTCTATTTGTCGGAAAGTGAGGGGCTCATAACTATAATATAAATTCTTATAGCTTATGTTTGCTACAATTCTAAATTCTCTGTTTCATGACACATAACAAAGTTATATTTTCATTCGTAAATGCATAAAATTTTCAGGTATATTCGTAAATTAATAACATTTGGAGATATATTCGTAAATGTATAAAATTCATAAGTTATATTCAGATACTAAGAAATCGAATAAAGTTTCAAGATTGCAAGATCTTTCAGATAAGTTTCAAAAAAGCTAGCTGTTTTGTTTGATTTTTGCGACTGTACAGTCACGAAAAGATTATTAAAAGGGAGCAATTAGTTATAATTGAAACTGCATAAAATATATAAAAAAAAGTGAAAAACGCTGATCGATTGCTGACGATTAAAGAACGAGTTTTATATATTTCCATTTTAATTACATTCTGTGCGTCAGAAAAATTTGCGGTGTTGGGCGAGATTGTCTTTAAACTAACTTCACATAATTTTTTTAATGTATTTTTGTATCTTTCTCCGTTTAGATGGGCGTCATGATACTCCATGACACCCATGGATGTGCGCTTGACTGGTTAACAAAAATTTTCTCGCAAAACCAGAAATAATGTTTATCGTTTAATCTGTCAATTTTCTGCCAAAGTCAAATACAAATTTAAACGCATTATAATACTTGTATATTATTATAATATAACATTTATGCTGCGTCAACATGTCATACGGTTAAAAATCTCAAGTCTTTCATAAATTTTATAAAAAATTTATGAAAGTTAATCGAGTCATAAATTTAAAAAAATTATGACTCGTTCTTCAAATAAATTTTTTTCATAAATTTATTTGAAAAAAAAAAAAAATATATCAGAAATATGTTTTTTTTTCTTTTTTCTTCTTTTTTTTTTTTTTTTTTTTTGAATTTATAAATTGATAACTAAAGTAGACATGTGTGAGCTGCTACGTGAATGCTGTCAATGTGTTTAAATAAATGCATTACAGAAACTAAAGGTTAGACGTTATTTTTAATAAATGTTACTGCAATTCTTTTTCAAAAGAAAAAAATTTTTTTTTGATAATTTGGAAGGAATGAGAATATATATATATATATATATATATTTGTAATATTACGCACACAAAAACCCCAATGAAGCATTATTTTTTCTATTAGAAGAAATCAGTCATTCAAATAAAAATCGGCTTGCTTTATTTTTTTTCTTTTTGCATCCTTCTAACTAATATGAATAACAAAATTAAAAAAAAACTGTATACTGAAATAAAAGTCTGAGACAAATGCCTACTTTAAATGAAGCTGTTGTTAAGCTGTATCTTTGACGTGAAAGCATATTCATGGATAAAACATAGACTATTATTAGATGAATTTTTAATTTTCTTTTAATTGTTTCACCACTACCATTTTGAAATAAAAGACAATAATTTTAAACTCTTGCATTTGACAATTTAATGATTACAAAGATATTACTATTGTTTTCTGGATTATGATTTTTTAAAAAAGAGTTTCCTCTCCAAGAAAATACAAAACTTCTTTTAATAAGTGCAAGGTGTGTATTTCACAATAATTTTGAGAAATTTGGAATATTTTTATTTTTTTAAATGCAGTTTAAATTACTTAACCCTAAAAATCTCATCGTTAAAAAAATTTCCTCTCATCTTATCAGAGCTTATCTTATAAGGGAATTATTTACCTAATGACACAATAAAATTTATTTGACTTTTTAATCCTATGACGACATTGAATTAGAAAACAGAATTAACCAGCCACTATGTGATAACATATTCTAACTTTTTTTTTCATAATAATAAATAAAATAAATAAATAATACAAGAATGTTTAAGAAATCTGTCTTTAAAATATGTCGGAACCAAAACATAATACATTCTAAAGATTTAAACTGCTTGAAAAAAAAAAAAAAATAAATAAAAATAAAAATCAAGAAAATTAAATTAAAACAGCATTCAAAGCTTTTAAGGAGCAACTGGATATCATAAGGCTAAGTTAAGGCGAAAAAGTGCTCCTTCTGCAACTACAATTATCACCCTTTCTTCTGCAACCGTTTGTGGTTAATAACAAAATGGCATTTAAAAGGAAGACTTTTGTCTTCCTTTGATATTTTAGTATACCTGAAAGTTGAAAACAGTTGAATTTTACGTCTACTTGGCATGCTAATAAGACTAAGGAATGCGGGGGACAAAATTTTGTTTCTTTATGTGTAGATGGGGCATTCTCACAATCTTTTGACTTTCGTGGGAAAAAAATCTGGTGAAATTAAACTTCCTTAAATAACATTTTAATCAGATAGACGAATGCCTTAATGATTCAAAATAAAGAAAAAATGGTCAGCAGTGAAAAATATTTTATTTAACTGAGGTTTAAGTTAAACTTGCGAGTTTAATTTTCCTTACCATTTTACCACTATAACGTTTTATTTTCTTCTAAATTTTTACTTATAATGAATTTGCATAGTACCCACGGGACATTCAAATAAGAAATAATAAAAATGTAGTAGTACTTTTAATTGCAGAATTTTTGCATAACATTGTCTTAAAGGGGTGTTAAAGAAGGGACGGTAAGGTAAAAAAAGGGGACGGTATAGGAAAAAAGGGACGAAATGTGAAAAAAAGGGAACGATAAGGATGGAACGGTAAGGGAAATTGCCACCTATTTTTAGACAAATGATGTTAAAACTAAGTGATAGCCACAATGTTCATTGATGTTTAGAAACAGTTGTTAACATTGGATTAAATTATTTATTTTTTATTATTTATTTACCTCGAAAAGTGCAGGAATAAACCTTGGGGACGGTAAGACTATATCAATAAAGCCACGATCTTGAAATTGATATTTAAATGTTGATTTAAGTTCTGCAGTAAATTTCCTATCAAATAATTTTAGACATTCTTTCTCTATCGTACTTCTGCATGAGAAAAACTTGAAAAAAAGTATGTGGCTGCATCTGAAGTGATTTCTTGTATAAGTTTAGCAAGAGGGACGATAAGGATGAAAAACCCAGGGACGGAGTTCAAAAAATAATATCAACCGTAAAAATGTGTGCAGGTTAATTTTTTGTTACATATTCATATAAAACGATTATCCCAGTTTCGGAAAAAAGTTACATTGAATTACTTTTATTGAAACAATTTTATACAGACAGCTCCAAACTTAAAAATCAGCATCAGGGACATAGGACGGTATAGGAGTTTTCCTGGTATTTGGACCTCCAACATCGTCCAAAACTTATTTATCTCGCTAATATTGTTATGCAATCATGCAATGGGATGTTCTCCAGTATATGAAATTTAAAAACAAAACAAAAAAGTGTATTAAAATAAAAATTATTATTCAGGGACATGAAAGTCAAAAGATTGTGAGAATGCACCTGATATTTTTGAATATCTTTTTTTTTTTCCTTTTTTTTGTGTGTGTGTGTGTGTGAAATATGTGTTTATGTAAGGAATGTATTGCATGTAAAAAATACTGAAAACTTTAAAACATTAAAAAATTTTAAATTTAAGAATTTAAACATGTTTAATTTTTTTATATATAACTCTTGAACCACTTGCCTGATTTGCATAATTTTTGCCCTGTTGTATACAGATAATGTGTAGTTTTAACTTGTGGTCAGAAGTCTTAAAAATAATACTTATAAAGTTCATAATAAATTTTAAAGTGAAAAAAATAAAGTTTTTTTCACGCGTAACTTTTGCATAAATTAGCATATTTTCGCAATTCTCACTCAAAATAATAAATCCTGAAGACAATTTATTAGAAATATAATACAGAAACTCTATTGAAAATTTCATACAAATACTTTATAAGACATTTTAGGTATATGTTTCAAAGTTGGCAAATCATGAAAAAATTCATTCTGAGATACATGAATTTAAAGGTTCCTTCAGATGACGGTTCGCGCTGCATCACAAGATAAAAAACAAAAACAAAATTAAGCAAAGCTTTTATATGAGATAAGAGATACAATGAAGTTATATTTTTAATGTCTTAACAATAATAAAGTGTTTAAATTTATTAAAATTCTTGATTTAAAAAATGCCTTTAAAGAAATATTTTCCTTAATTTGTCATTTTTTAATCATGTGTATCATCCGGATTCAATAATTTAAACATCAAAATATTTTGATCTCACCATCTCACACATTTCAAAATCATCTTTGCAGTGTATATGTTCTTGGATTGAAGAGCCAAAAAATATTTGAACCATGCACTTTTTCACATAAAATTGTTTTTGTGTGAATTACACCTTACAAAATTAAACCCTGAAAACATAATTTTATGTATAAATTAATATAACATAAATGATATGCTAAATAATCATGCGTAATATAGCACTAATAATGGGCTAAATAGTCATAAATAATCATGTTTAATATAGCATTAGCATACATATAGTATAATCTGAGTTTAGGTATGTATTTCCTATAGACTGCACTCCTTTATACCTTGATTGGGAAAATAGCATGAATTGTGATTCTAAACAAACATTATTTATTTGCAAGAGAACAGCTATCTCAAAATAGCTCTACAAATTTAAAAAGTTATTTTCAACATTACATATGAGTTCAAAAATTTTATTAATGATATTTTCTTAATAAACTGAAATGGTTGCAACAGTTTCATTTTACTTTTTAAGGGCGAGAGGAAATAATAATGATTATTAAATATTTATTCATGCCATTTTGTGAGGGAAAAGAAAGGAAACGTACTTTTAATATAAATATAATGCTAATTAATCGTCGTAAAAGCGCATACTTACTCGAATAAAATTTTCATGATTTTTAAAACAAAGCGTACTTGGTAATAGAGAAATATTATTTTACAAATGCGACCAATTAATAAAGATACAAAATATATTAAATCGGCTCAAAAATTAGTGAGTGAATTTCTAAAAGGCAAAAACTTTCGCGAATGAAAATAGCATTATTAAAAATGTGCATTTTTATTGCGAAAACTGCAAAGTAAATGTATCAATTGTAAAGATTGCAAGGTAAATTTCGCAATTTTTGTCTAAATTACATTCAGTGCAATACGATTCCATGTTTAAAATTAATATTATAAATATTTTCTAAATGTAGAAAGAAATATAATTTATTTCCAATTTTCATTCATTTCTTTCTTTCTTTTTTTACATAGTTTTTTTTTTTTTTTTTTTTTTTTTTTTTACATTGCTTTCATGCAGCCCAAATTTAACACATCTAATTGCCATGTAGCAAGTTGTCATTATTTCTGATGAACAAAAACACTTCTTTTTAAAATAATCGAAAGGAATCTGCCACAGACAATACAATTTTAGATGTTTTTATCATTTATTTAAATTTATCATTTAATTACTTGAGCACTGCTGAGAAGGGTCAGACTATAGCATCATCAATTAACTATTACTTCCTTTGATAACCGTGAAGGATATTTTTCCCCTTTGCCCACAACCCCGATAAAAAATCCTGTCGCATTTTCCCTCTCAACACAGGCGGTGAACTTCTGAACAGAAATCCCACCCACTGATTTACGCTAGACAGATGAGATGGGGGCGAAATTTTCGAAGGCTGTGGGCCGTTTCTCTGGTCTTTTGAGGCATAAGGGAAATTTGCTCTCTGGTCTTTAGAGAGTTAAAATAAATTCGTGTTTACAGTCCGCTTTGGTGTTTATGTGAACGAACCAGTTGTGTAAGTGATTAGTAAAAAAGGCAAAACCATTTGTTGGTACAAGTCTAGCCGGAGCGCTAGTGAAAAATAAAAGAGTACAATCGAACATTTTATGAACTGTCGAGTGATATCGTTGTGATGAAAAATTTCTTAGGTTATGAGGTAAGTTAACTTTGAACATTCTATCTGATGTCTAAAAAGAATTTGAGTTTAAAAGTTTAGAATTATTTTGAAAGTATACAGTTTAGATATTTTAGAACTAATTTTGGACTTGATTTAAGCAAAAATGAGTGAACTAGTATCTTTAAAAACAAAAAGAACTGCTCTACGGAGATGTGTAACAAATTACATTAAGAAATTGAAAGTATAATCGCAAATGATGACATTAATATAATAGAATTAGAAGAAAATATTGAATTGCTAAAACAGAAAGAAACGGATCTAAAAAAACTTGATAGGGAAATTGAAGTTTTAATTACAGAACTTAAAATATAAGAAAGTGAGACAGATAGCGCGCAGGAAATCTCAGATAAAATTGATTTGTGGAAATTTAAGGGTTAAAAATTGTTGAAAATACAAAATGCTGAGTTAAATAAGAGTAAAATTAAGTCTGATAGTGTAATTTCAGAAAACGTGTTTGAGAATATTAAATTACCTAGGTTATCATTACCTACTTTTGGAGGTAATATAACAGAATGGATAGCGTCTAAGGATAATTTTAATGCATGCATATTGCGTAAACAGCAATACAAGTATATCCAATGCTAAAAAATTACAGTATTTGAAGGCTTCGTTGAAAGGTGAAGCGTATCGCGTCATTCAGTCTATTCAAATTTCGAATTCTAATTTTGAGACTGCGTGGAATCTATTTGAAGAAAGATATTAAAATAAGCGAGAACAATATTTGCATATATTAAACGATTTTTAAGTTTACCAACTACTCAAACAGAATCAGCTATTGCTATTTTAAATCTAGTTGACAACATTAATGAAGTCATTTGCTCATTAGAAGTATTGAACCAAACCATTGACAAATTTGGTGATACATTAATGACTTATTTAATTTTGCAAAAATTGGATCCTTCTACAAAATTGTGGTGGGAACATCAGCTTAAAAGCGGGGAAATTCCGAAACTTAAAAACTTAATCGAATTTCTTAAGAATTACGCAAGAACTTTTCAAAATACCAAGCTAGTGGTAAATAAGGTACCTAAATCTGTAGTTTCGAATAAGAGTAATGCTTTTGTAGATACGTTAGGTTGTGGTTATTGTAAGGAAGACCATAGTTTAGCTAAGTGCTCGAAGTTTCTTAATGTACTTGTTCAACAACGAATAGATTTCGTAAAACGTAATCATTATTGTTTGAATTGCTTATCTAATATGCATTTCCTCCATAAATGTAAGAGTCTAAATACGTGCCATCATTGCTTTAAGAAACATCATAGTATTTTGCACTTGGTAAATTATTCAAGGAATAAGAATCAGTCAAATAGTATGTCTCCACACGCACAAGAATTTATCCCTAAAAAAGTTGAGTCAGCAAGTGAAAATGTTTCGCCTACAGTCTGTGCTTCTCATTATGAGTCAAACGAAAATTGTAGTCAAAAGAGCCATATTTTGTTGTGTACCGCATTAGTAAAAGTACAAAATTCTAAACAAGAGTTTGTACAATGCAGATGTTTATGTGATTCTGGCTCTCAGAGGTCATTTATTTCACAAGAATGTGTTAATAAATTAGGACTAAATATCAAACATATGTCTATCTCTGTGCCATGTTTGGGAACATTTATTACTGTGCGTAATGGGGAAGTTGATTTATTATTCACTTCTCACTTCAAAAGTGATCTTAGTGTATCAACATCAGCATTCGTGATGGATAAGGTGACAGATAATATTCTCTATGTGTCTTTGCCTTCTATCATTTGCAATAATTCCAATGATTTAATGTTAGCTGATCCATTATTTTTCAAATCACAAAAAATTGACATTCTATTTGGTGTAAATGTATTTATGCATTTAATGACTGGAGAAATTTTCAAACGTGAACCTAACCTTCCATTTGCATTAAATTCGAGACTTGGGTGGATAATTTCGGGTACTACAAATTTTGAGACGCTGGCAATTGATCCAGTATGTGTAAATCATTTAAGTGCAAAAACTGACGAGTTAGTAAATTCATTCTGGGAATTAGAAAATATTCCAAATGTGCAAACTTTAATAGTTGAAGAAAAACTTTGTGAAAGGCATTTTGAGAGTTCTCATTTCAGAGAAAAAACAGGCCGCTACTCAGTCGCATTACCGTTTAAACAGGATCGAGATAATTTAGGTGATTCTCGCCAAATGGCACACAGAAGATTTCTTTATCTTGAGGAAAGATTAATATCCATGCTAGAAATTTACAACCAATATGTTCAATTTATGAAAGAATATTTATCTCTGGGCCACATGGAACTTGTTTCAAATACAGATCGTAAATTAGAGTATAAACATTATTACATCCCACATCACTTCGTCTTGAATAGTTCTAGTTTAACCACCAAATTAAGAGTAGTTTTTGATGGGAGTGCTAAAATAACAACAGGTGTATCTTTAAACGAATTCTAATGGTATGTCTCAAAACACAAGATGATTTAATCTGCATTTTGTTAAGGTTTAGATTTCATAAAATTGCAATCACAGCTGATATAAGAATGATGTATAGGCAGGTAAAAATTCATGACAAAGATAGGGATTTTCAGAGAATATTATGGAGAGATAGTCAAGATAAACAAATACAAGTTTTTCGCTTAAACACTGTCACGTATGGAACTGCTACTGCTCCATATCTTGCAACTAAAGCTTTGAGTCAGTTAGCAATTGTTGAGGGTCTTAATTTCCCAAAAGCAAAGACTATAGTTTTAAGAGATTTTTTATGTTGATGATGTTTTAACAGGTGTTGAGAATAGTCAGGACAGTACTGAATTGATATATGAATTGCAGAAAATGCTAAAAAAAGGGTGGGTTTGAGTTACATAAATGGTCCACAAATGAACCATCACTATTGAAAAATGCTGGGTTAGCAAACACAATTAATGATAATATACATAGTGTAGTGCGCAATAAAGCCATAAAAGTTCTAGGAATGGAATGGCATCCTGATAATGATATGTTCAAATGTAATTTCAGTGATATGGATTATCAAAGTGTCCCTACTAAAAGAATTATTCTGTCATTTGTATCAACGCTTTTTGATCCATTGGGATGGATTGCACCTTTTATAATTCTAACTGTAACGCTCGAACAATATGCACTCCATCATATTTTCTCTCCTTTTGTTTTTTTTTCTTTCAAAAGAACTGACAAGCTGAGTAAATTAGACTTTATGAGATGAGAAGAATGTTTATAGAGTTTTTGCCGACAAGGCATCTGAGCTAAGCCGTAATTTTAACATTAACTGGGTTATTTTGTAAATAGTAACATGTAAATACGTTGTAAATATTAAATTTATTAGTCGATGAAAAGTTATCGAGTTTTAATTTGTAACTAAGATAGTTTCCACCCCGGATACTAAATAATGTGTTACAGAAGTGGCTCCCCAACGTCGGGCTCGAACAGAAACAAGATATGAACATACGTATTATTTTTAAATTGTGTTAAACTGTTTTAATAAGAAAATTTAAATACTAAAGTACAAAAATTTATACAAAAGAACTTTTGATTCATCCAGAATCTGAGGATTTTTGAAAATTGTATTTGATTCGTCCAGAATCGAAATATTTTGGAATTATTCTATTCAACCTGAATGATATTTTCCTTGGAATTGAAATACGAAAAATCGTCTGCAGCTTCAAGTATTTTAGTATCTGAATTAAATGAAGATATTCATAAGAGAAATATATCTAATAATTATTATTGAAAAATAAAAATCGTTTGCTTTATTTTATACATTTATATAGTTGCACTGAGCAATATTATTATTGAAGGTATTATTATAAATGAGTGCTTGGCATTATTTTAATTATTATTTGAAGAATTGTTTTAAATTATTCGCAAGTAATGTTTGATATTATTGTGTAAAAAAAAAAAGGCCAAGAGTTTGTGTCATTATATTGAGTTTTGAAAGATATTGTATGTTATCTATGTTCTATACATGTTATAAATTACGTAAAAGTAAATTATTTTGCTAAGAGTTACTCGTAACACGAATTAAGTTTGAAGTTAGCTAAAACATAGTTAGTTCAAATGATGGCGTTTCTTTCTAAGGATAAGAAAATTGATTTAATCACATTAGCTTCAGAATTAAAAGTAGAAATAAGTAGCTATGATAAAGTCCTCGAATTACGTGATAAAATTGTAAATAGTGAGGCATTTAAAGATAACATAGATTTTGTACATGGAATTTTTGAAAATATCGTAGAAGAAAGAAAGGCTCTTGAGGAAGAGAAACGTTTAGCCAAAGAAAGAGAATTTGAGCTACAGAAGATCAGGTTAGAAGCAGGAACAAGAGATGTTGTTGTAAATATAAGCAACCCTCTAAAAACTTTTTCAATCCGCGTTGACTGGAAAAAGGTTTTACCCGATTTCAATCCTGAAAAGGATGATATGAATTTATTTTTAATAACTTTTGAGAGAAAAATGAAATTTAAAAGGTTTCTAAAGAACTGTGGATTACGTATTTAATTGGAGTCCTTCCAAATGAAATCGGTAAATAATAGCGCGTGAACCGGAAGAAAAATTTGAGGATTATTCTTATATTAAAGATATATTGTTGCAGAGGTTCAAGTTAACTGCTGAAAGGTTTAGAATTTTGTTTAGTCGACATCCAAAGCGAACCTATATTAGCTGTAATGAATATTATTTTGAAATTAGAAGATATTTTGAGGGATGGCTATCCGAATTAAATATAAATTCCTTTGAAAAATTATCGGAATTAATTATTGCTGACCAATTAAAGAAAAGGGCTTCCCCTGATTGCAAAGAAGATTATTTAGACCAATGGGAGAATTTAACTGTTGAATTAGCTGAAAAGTTAGATTTATATGATAATTTGAGGTCACACAAAGTAGAAATAAAGAGACCAAATAAAATCAGTGAGGTCGGGAATTCTAATCGCTTTGAAAAAACGCATTTAGATTTTAAAAGAAATGAGTTTGGTAAAATTGGCAATCAAAAGGAGTCCAAGAGAAATAAAATTAATTATCCTTCGAATCTAAATCGACCAATGTTAAGTTGCTATGGTTGTGGAAACCATGGAGTTATTGAATCCAAGTGTCCAACCTGTTCTCCGAAAAATGTAACGGTGCACTTTCAATCACTAGAATTTCGTACATGCAATATGCAAACATTACCAACATTATTGGTAAAAATAAGCATAAATGGTCTCTCTGGCACAGCTTGTGCTGACACTGGCGCAACACATTGCATTGCGGGTGAAGTTTTGTATTCTTTATTAAAAGACCAAGGTGTAGTTTGAAAAAACTCAAATGATAGTAGTCTTAGCGGATGGGCTACAAAACTCTACCGAAGTTTATAAAACAGAAGTTCATGTTAAAATTGAAGGTCGCGACGTTAAAACAACACTTTATGCTCTGCCAAATGCCAGAAATAATTGTACAATTTTGGGAATCGATTTTTTACGCAAAGCAAAAATTGTTTTGCATGTAGTGAATCAAGAATGGTAAATTGCTGATAGATGTAGGTGGAAGTATAGATTCGATGAAGATACATATAGACCTCCCAGTTAGTTAGCGATAAAATCCGTTGAATAAGACATCGTTTTTCTTAGAGAAGATGAAGGTAGACATCTCACTTCAGAGGAACAAGTTAGGTTGAATGAACTGCTTGAAAAATTTACTAGTAGCTTTCAACTAGGGGAAGAGGCTACACCTAAAGTTAAACATTATATTGATACTGGATCAAAACCTCCTGTAGCAGTAACCCCTTATCGCATGTCACCTGCGAGAAAGGAAATTTTGCGTAAAGATTTAGATGAATTACTCTCTAAAGGTATAATAGAAGAGTACGAGTCTCCTTATGCCTATCCTGTAGTATTGGTCCCAAAACCAAATGGAAAAATTCGCCTTTGCCTCTATTATCGAAACTTAAATGCCATCACAAAGACAGATAATTATCGAATACCGCAAATAGATGATTTGCTCCATGAAGCCAAACATACACCTTATATGACCACTATTGATCTGAAGTCTGGATACC
The DNA here is from genome assembly GCA_963932465.1 of Maratus speciosus. Lineage (NCBI taxonomy): Eukaryota > Metazoa > Arthropoda > Arachnida > Araneae > Salticidae > Maratus > Maratus speciosus. The sequence goes on along the minus strand of OZ010793.1, from coordinate 121,003,523 downwards.
ACCAAATTGAAGTAAATGCTGCTGATAGAGACAAAACTGCATTTATTTGTCCATTCGGAACTTTTCGGTACATTAGAATGCCTTTCGGATTGAAAAAAGCCCCAGCAACCTTTCAGAGATTAATAGATAACTTTAGAAAGTCCCTCAAAGACACCTTTATATTGTCTTATTTAGATGATATTATAATTTTGTCGGAAAGATTAGAGGAATATTTGTCTGACATAGAAGCAGTTTTTAATAAACTATCGGAATTCAAATTGTATGCTAATCGTGAAAAATGCAATTTTGCCTGCACCCGTGTTAAATATTTAAGACATTGGATAACAAGCTCTGGGATCGAAGTTGATCCTGGAAAAACCGCTGCAATTCAACAAATGCCTGCTCCTAAGTCTGTAAAACAAGTTCAATCTTTTTTCAGTCCTGCTCCTGGTACAGACGTTTTATTCCTAAATTTTCAGATATAGCTAAACCTCTAAGTAATCTTACGAAGAAAAATGCATCTTGGAAGTGGGAAGAAGCAGAAAGAAGCGCTTTCGAAACATTGAAAAGTTCATTAATCAATCCTCCAGGACTAAAAGATAATGATCCGACCAAGACCTATCTTCTTCGTACAGATGCCAGTGGATATGCTCTAGGTGCTGTCCTGCTCCAAGGTCAGGGAGAAGAAGAGCATCCAACAGAGTATGCAAGTCGTTTGTTAACTGCACCAGAAAGAAACTATTCTACCACCGAGCACGAAGCACTTGCTGTCATTTGGGCTTTAAATAAATTCCGTGGGTATATTGAAGGACATGAAATAACAGTTGCCTCCGATCATCAGCCCCTAAAATGGCTGATGAGTTTAAAGTCACCGTCAAGCAGACTAGCCCGATGGGCTTTGCAGTTACAATCTTTCAACCTCAAGATTGAATATATTCCTGGAAAAGCAAACGTAGTTGCTGATATGTTGTCTCGCCCTATTTGCAGTCATGAAGAACCTTCTTGTGAAATTTGCACAATTTCGATTGATATGCCTATTAGATCCCCTAAAGATATCAGAGAAGAGCAATTAAAGGACGAAGATTTAAACAAAATTATCGAAGCGTTTGAATCTAAAGAAAATAATACAGATTTTGCCAATTGACAGAACGTGTTTACCTCTTAAATCAAGGAGTCTTATATCGATACTCTCCAGAATCAGATTGAGATGAAGCACAATTGGTTGTTCCTGTTCAAGAGCGGAAAGAAGTCTTGAAGAATTACCATGATTCACCGACCGCAGGCCATTATGGAGCCGAGGGAACCTATTACAGAGTATCCCAGAGATATTACTGGACCGGAATGAGAAAAGATATCGCAGATTATGTTAAAAATTGTGTAGACTGTATTCGTTATAAAGTGAGTAACCAAAAACCTGCTGGACTTTTACAAACACCTGTTCATAGTCAAAAATTTGAGTAGACTTATTTGGACCTTTGCAAGAAACAGCAGATGGGAAAAGTGGATTTTTATAATCGAAGACTGTAGCACAAAATGGGTAGAACTTTTCTCATTAAATAACGCAACAGCCGCGGAATATGCTGTTACCTTAATTCAGGAAGTGTATTTAAGATATGGTTTTCCAAGAAAAATCATTAACGACAATGGTCCGCAATTCATCAGTGCAGTGATGCAACAAGTTTGTTTTCTCTTAAAGATAGATCAAAGTTTAACTCCGGTGTACCAGCCTCAGGCAAATCCGGTTGAAAGAAAAAAACGAGATCTAAAACCCTGCTTAGCGATGCAAGTTGGAGATGATCATACAACTTGGAGTAAAAAATTACCAGTAATCCGTTTTGCCTTTAATACTTCAAGATGTAGTTCCATAGGTCACACAGCTGCATATTTAATGTTCGGTCGTGAGTGACGTACCTCCGATGATGTTGCTCATGACTTACACCCGGTAATTGCGAATGATATTTTCATACCCGAAATAACTCCTTATTTAAAAAACTTTGCTAAAATTACTATGCAGATAAGAGATCGCATAGAACAAAGCCAAGATAAGCATAATTATTATGCCGACAAACATTTAAAAGCTTCTGAACAATATAAACCAGGCTACCACGTCTGGGTTACTTTGCATCCCATTAGTCAAAAGAAAAGTAACAAAACATCTAAATTCAAGCCCCGTCGCGATGGCTCCTATGTTATTTTAAAACAAAGATCTCCTACTTCTTATACCATTGCCACTAAAGAAAACCCCTTTCCTCCCTTAGGAAATTATCACATATCAGCTTTGTGTCCTTACACGCAAGATGATGGTGTATGTTCTAAAGGCTTTTTTCGTCCTAGAGGCAGACATGGGAAATGTCAGACGCCCAGCCAGCAAATATTTACGAAAGGATAAAAAAACGCGGGACCAATAGAGGATTTTAGGCACTAGAAAGCATCCCGAAGGAATCCACCCAAGAAATGCACACTGCATCTGAGGGACCAGTAATGCAGTGTGAGGGGAAGAGTGTAACGCTCGAACAATACGCACTCCATCATATATTCTCTCCTTTTGTTTTTTTTCTTTCAAAAGAACTGACAAGCTGAGTAAATTAGACTTTATTAGATGAGAAGAATGTTTATAGAGTTGTTGCCGACAAGGCATCTGAGCGAAGCCGTAATTTTAAAATTAACTGAGTTATTTTGTAAATAGTAACATGTAAATACGTTGTAAATATTAAATTTATTAGTCGATGAAAAGTTATCGAGTTTTAATTTGTAACTAAGATAGTTTCCTCCCTGGATTCTAAATAATATGTTACATAACTAAAATGATCCTTCAAGAACTGTGGAAATTACAATTATCATGGGACGACCCAGTACCAGAAAATATTGATCAAAAGTGGTCCATATATGATACCTAGAAAAGTCATCTTGCCCAATTATTCTCGATGTGAACTTCACGGATTTTGTGATGCTTCAGAAAGGGGTTATTCAGCAGTTATTTACGTTAAAACTTGTGATAACTCTAACACTGATGTGAAACTTTTAACAGCTAAAACTCGCGTAGCAGCACTAAAACCTGTCACGATTCCAAAACTGGAAATATGTGCTGCAGTATTGCTGGCCCACTTAATACAGGCGGTTAGAGATGCATTACATGTAAAACCTGATTCTGTGCACGCATGGAGTGATTCACAAATTGTATTGTCATGGCTAAGATCAAATCCTAAAAGATGACAAGTCTTTGCAGCCAACAGAGTATCTGAAATCCAATCCATTTTACCAGCTGAGAATTGGAACTATGTGAACGGAAAAGAAAATCCTGCTGATTGTGCATCACGTTGGTTACTTCCTGTAGGACTACTGTCCTATGACTTGTGGTGGAACGGCCCACTGTGGTTAAGAAGCAATGCGGTTCCCGTGCTTGAACCTATTACCATAAATGAAGAAGAACTACCAGAATTACGTAAAACATTATTATTTCTGGTTTTTGAAAATGCAAAAGAACTTGATATTATATAAAAAATATTCGTTTCCCAAGTTGCAACGCATATTTGCTTGGCTATTCAGATTCATCTCCAATTCAAAGGTAACACGTGTAGAAAGAAATACATCCTTTTTATCAAGCAATGAAATTCAAGCCGCAACACGCTGCATTATTCGAATAGTTCAGCAAGTGAACTTCAATAAAGAAATTCAGTGTTTAGAAGCTGGAAAAGAACCACCTACAAATAGCAGTCTCGTTTGTTTGTGTCCAATTTTAGATGATAACAAAATATTAAGAGTAGGAGGAAGATTGAAAAAAGCACAGCTGTCAGAAAATGAAAAGCACCAAATCTTATTACCATCAAAGCACCATGTGACTAAGATCATAATTAAACATTTTCATGAAAAATTTTTCCATGCAGCTCCAGAGATTCTTCTTTATTTAATTAGATAGAAATTTTGGATCATTACTGCTAGGTCTGTTATTCGGAAAATAGTAAGAACTTGTGTTACATGTTGCAGATATAGAGCTCAAACTGCAAAACAAATAATGGCTAATCTTACAGCATCTAGAGTAACACAATCACGACCATTTCATCGAGTTGGAACAGGTTTTTCAGGACCATTCATGATTAATCATTTAAACTAAAATCATTTAAATCATATGTGTGCGTATTTGTCTGCTTCGTCATCAAAGCAGTCCATCTTGAAGTTGTAGAAGATCTTTCAACAAAGGCATTCTTAAGTGCATTAAAACGGTTTATCGCAAGAAGAGGGAAACCTTTTGAGATTTTTAGTGATTGTAGAACCAACTTCAAAGGTGCAGAAAAAGAAATCAACAATTATTTTTGGCAGTGCAAGCAGACGGAAGAAATAAACAAATTTTTGTCGTCAGAGGAAATACGCTGGATTTTTAATCCGCCTTCTGCTCCACACTTTGGTGGACTTTGGGAAATTGCAGTAAAATCAATGAAATCGCATCTGAAGAAAACCGTTGGTGACACTGTCTTAACCTATCGTGAGTTCCAAACCTTGATTACGCAAGTTGAAACTTTTCTCAACCTTAGGCCTTTGTGTTTCATATCATCTGACCCAAGTGGCCAGGCTTAACTGCTCTAACGCTAGGTCACTTCCTAGTTGGAACTTCTCTAACTGCCATATCTGAACAAGATCGAAGTCACAGTCCTTTGAGTCATCTTGATAGATGGCATGTGAGACAGTTTATTCTTCAGCAATTTTGGAAAAGATGGAGACGGGAATACCTGTCTCAACTTCAGCAAAGACATACATGGCAAAAATGTCAACGAGATTTAGAAGTCAATGACTTAGTCCTCATGAAAGATGACAACCTTCCACCACTTAAATGGAAATTAGGACGAAGAATAACTGTTCATCCAGGTTCAGACAATAAGGTCAGAGTTGTTACGATCAAGACTAGTTGTTGTGTCATCGATCTTCCAATAATAAAACTGTGTCCTCTTTCAATAGAAACTAAAAACTGTGAACTCAGAACTGTCTAATTATTTTCTAGTTTTTGTATTAATTTTTTTGTGTTATTAATTGTTCTTTCATTATAGTTATAAATTGTAAGCAGCTAACTACTTGTTGAAATCCCAGGGGATTTCAACGATAGCCAGAATATTTATGTAAGTATCGTCTGCTGCATATTCCTTGGTTTCGTGTGCTCCGAATCCATGTAAGTTTCTTGTTCTTTTTTCTCGCATTGTGGCAACACTCTGTGTTTATTCTGTTTTGATTCTTGTTGTGGTGAAATGTAAAAAAATGATAGAATGTAGTAAGCCATCTGTTGGCTCGCATATATTTAGTGTTAAAATAAATTCATGTTTACAGTCCGATTTGGTGTTTATGCGAACGAACCAGTTGTGTAAGTGATTATTAAAAGACGCAAAATCAATATAAATCGCCAAATTATACAAATTAATATGATTTTTATTTTAAATAACGAAAGAACAAATAAATTAGTATAACATGAATAAAAATACAAATAAAACGTCAAAATAAAAATCACTTGATGACGAAAACACGTGTAACATGCTGAAAGTCAAGTGAATGTGACATTTACGATCAACCATTATTTTCATTTAATCTTATAGTTTGACGATAGATTTTTTGTCGACGGGACAACTTAAGTAGTACCGAAAGATTTAATATATATTTTTAAATATTGAAATCAATAATTATTCGTATAAATACATTTGTTTTATGTTGAGTGATAAAAACATTTATTGTATGTATATGTTTATACATGTAAGCATCCGCTGTTTTGTGTGGTACAAATCTGTATACATTTCAATTCAAACAACTTAAAAGCGCTTTTCTATGAATCAGAATGATACCGATATATTGTACATGTTTGTCATTATCTAACATTAGTGCATACAAAATTCATTTGTATGCACTAGATACTTTACCACCTACTGATTCTGATAAGGGTTTTATCATTGGAAATTATATGAAATTCGTACTAAATAATGACAGATTTATTGATGTCATTATGTCAATAAATGAAAAAGCGTTAGGTGAGAGAAATTCTATGACTTCATGTCTGATTGTAACACTACCAATTGCCTATCATCGACCTGGATTTAAAATGCAGGGGTTTTTTCATTGCTAATAATTATTCTTTAAAAATCTCTAAAAATTTAAAGAGATAAATAGATTTTTTCGTTTTGTGCCATTAAATTGTTTGCAGTCAAATTTTGACGTGTTCCGTCTAGTATTCTTTTAAAATGTAATTTTATTTTGCAAACCAACTTACCTATTTCTGTTACACAAAGTGACAGCTGGAGCACTAATTACTTCAGGATATTCTTTTGTAAGATGTTGAATAACCGGATATTTCAGGTAAATCTCCAGGAATGTGTAGCTCTGCCAGATAAATCCAGCTATGCTCATGAAAAGTACAATCAATTTGAAAGCTTTCCTTCGAGAATTCGTTGTATTTACTATTTTAGGTATACCTAAGGAGACGGAAAGTTGTGTGTGAATGAAAATTAAACGAATTTTTCTAAACATTCATTTTACAAATAAACAATAAATCACAATTTCAATGTGAAACAACATATGCATGGATATATATATACATTAAATTCCTGAAATTATTGTCTTAACGAATGAGGACTATTAATTTTGTATTTGATTCATAAAGAGTCAATGTCAATGACAGTCATTTTAGATTCACGTATTTTTACTAAGTTTCTAAAAGCATAACTGAAAGGTTTCTGAAGTGTATAAATATAAAAGGAAAAATTTTATAAACAGCAAGACGTTCTCACTCCAGAGGAGCTGCTTTAGTACTTACAATACTGGCTGAATGAAACAGAGGTCCCTATTTCTGCGGTTCAGCCCCTTCTAGACAAAAAATGAGATGATTTGGCAACTTAAATAAAGGAAAATCGTCCTTAATCGTCGGAAAAATTACCAATACATAAACCTTTTAATAGTGCATTTTTGCCAGCTTCATAGGCCGATCACAACGAGAAAACCCTTCAATGCTGCTCACCTGTTATTGATTCTTCTAAGGATCCGGAATTAACAGTGGCAGAAATTCGAAACAGTTTTAACATGAAAGGAATGTTGCACATTCATATTTAAGAAAATCGATTTTTTAAAAATTAAATAATGTACTACATGGAGTCATAAGTCAAAAGAGCGAAAATCGCTTGCATGTACGTCAAGTTCTAAGCATTTGAAAAATATAAAGGCCCGCCAAACTGGTCCGCCTGTTTGGTTTAAATGACCACCAAAATGTAAATAAACATGAGCAGAAACATATGAGAGTTTTTATTTCCCAGTTTATTAAATTTTCTAATTAATATTTTTCAGTTCTTACAAGCGCGTACCTTAACAGTAACTGATTAAATGCTTTACTTCTTGTTTAAGTTTGTTTGCTAAGTTAAGTTTAAAATCTACCTTTCCTTTTATTTATCAATGATTCTGGTTTCTCTTTTATAATTTTATTTACATAAAAAATCGTTTTTCAAATCTAGATAACAGGATATTCTGTCTTCGGTTACATTTTAATCAAAATTTTTATGTTTTTGCACGTTGTACGATGCATAGAATAAGAAGTCTTTCGTGAAGCGAAAATGCAGACTGGCAAAAACAATCACTTATGATGGCTAAAAAATTAAAAACAGATAAAATGCAGATAATACCCTAACTGCAAATGAAGCTTCATTTAATGATTCTTGCAAAGAAAACTCAGATGAAAGCAAAACTATAAAAACTCTTGAAAAAAACCCAAAGGTGTTAGTTCATCCAAATTGGAAGTGCTTCCATCTACTTCTGCAGTACAAGGAAAATTGTTGATAAAAGTTCATATGTTTTGATGAATACTACCATGTGTCATGTAATGTCATTTGACATTAACACTGATTCGTTAGATGTAGTTTTTCAAGAAACATTTGGTTTTTCAACAAAAATTGAATTGATTTAAAAGAATTACATTCAGTTTTTTTAATCCTCGTAAAAGGGCAACAAAATGCTTCGAAGCAAATAGACAACTTGCGTAATTTTTGAAAATAGGAATATTCTCTCCATGGCTATTAGAATTCATGCTATGGAGAAAACACTTTTTCAAAATGATTATCAAGTCTGTGTAAAGAAAATAAAAATTCAAAGAAAAATATTTACGAAAGACAATATAATATTAACAATAATATTAACAATATAAATATTGTTAGAAAACAGTTATAATATATATAATATAAATAGTTATAACAACATTCGAATACACACAATTTACGCGACAGTATAACTGATATCATACTATTATTCTATTAACCCCTTAATTCTCGCTTCCGTGATATTCAAGGGCTGTGTCTTTTATTCAGATTATTCAGATTTGTTTGACTCCCACCAGTTTTATAGAATAGTGTAATTGGCTTTATTATGGTATCATTTTGCCTGCCATTAAATAAGGAGAACATTTCTTTTGTAAAAAAAAGGTGCTGTAAGAAATTTGAATTTTTAAACCGTAATTAATTGCGACCGTTAAGGGGTTAATAGTATATCTACTTTTACACCGTTTATATGGAGTTCCTTTATCTGCGGTTTAGTCTGTTGAGCTGTCTACATGACAGACCACATGTTATTTACCAATAAGATTATCTGACCGAAATATGCTGACCGGTTGTTAGCCCAGGTAGCTTAAACGGTAGAGCATTGGCAATGCAAGCCAAGGATATGGGTTCGATTCCCGGCTTGGGTATTTTTTCGCTCAGTTGGAAAAATTCAATTCTTATGATATCATAGTCTCTTATGATGGAACTTGGCAAAAACATTGAAGCACATCATGAAAGGCATTGGTATTGTTGTTGATGTTTTGATAGGATTCATTATTGATTTTGAAATTTTACCAAAGTACTGTCCTCAATGCACAGCAGTTAAAAGAAATCTCGGTGATACTAATGCAATATATTCCTTATGGTTTGAAGGTCATAAGGCAGAATGTGGCAAAAATTATTTTAGATCTTCAAATGGGATGGAAATGAAATCTGCAGAAATATTATGGAAACTATCTATACGTAGTTATGGCATGTGATATACCAGCATTCTCTCCGATGGTGATACTAAAGCTTACCAACATTTATTATCCTTAAATATATATATGGTAGCAAATTAAAAATAACCAATGAAGAAGCATTAACCATGTCGCATAAAGATTAGGTGCAGGACTTAGGAATAAAGTTGTAGAATGACGAAGCAAAGGTGTTACGATCGATGGTCGTAAAGACAGCAGTTTGATGGAAGACACCATATTGAAACTATTTTTGACAGGAAAGCCATAAAGAATAACATTCCAGATACAAATAAAATGAAAACCTTAATTTATGCATCCTTATTTCAATATTCCTCAACTGATAAAGTACCTAAACGCAAGAAATGCCCGATATATTCATCTTCATGGTCTTTTTATCAGCGGGCATTAGCTTTTGGTGAAACGCCAAAATCTCACAAGGTAATGAAAACCAAATTGTCAGATGAAAAACTATAAAAAAATTACCAGTATATCACCGACTTTCTTGTAATCAATTACTATTCAGATATGCATCGAGTAAAACACAGAGTGTCAATAAAAGTATTTACAGTGTAATCTGAAACAATTGCATAAATGAAGTATTTGCTTCAAAATAAAGAGTGAAAATAGCTCTCATTTCACTAATAAGTCACTTTAATTTTGGTTGTTTAAATAACCTGAGTGCAGAACAGGCAGAACTCAACTCCTTTTCTGTGGCTATTGCTCAAAGGCACGATAAAAGCCGCATAACGTTAAGTGAAAAACATTCCTTAGGTTGGAAAAAGAAAACAAATTACCAAAAGCTTTTAAAAATAACAAAATTAATGGTAACGAAGGTGAAACTTAGTGTGCCAGTAAATTTTGATTGGTTTTTGTGAAGACAGAAAAAACAAAACCACATCGAAGTCGCTCAAAAATCAATGTAATGTTGAATATTTTCTTTGATTGTCGTGATGTTTTGCATTATAAATTCTTTCCAATTGGCCAAGTAGGCATTAAAAAATCGTATTTCAGTGTTTTGAGGCGCTTGCGTGACACAATTTGTCAAAAACGCAGTGAAATGTGGCGAGAAAACTCATGAAATGTGGCGAGAAAACTCATGAGTTTTGTCCACGAAAATGCACCTTCTCACGGTGCAATTAGTATTCGTGACTTTTTAACAAAAAAAATTTAACAAATACGGTTCCACAACTCCGTGTTCACCTGATATGGCACCGTCTGAGCTTTTTCTTATTTCCATGGTTTAAACAGCGTCTTCGTGGTCACCGTTTTGCGTCAATTAATTCGATAAAAAAAAATTCTCTACGAACTTTCTAGGAGTTTCACAAAAACGACTTAAGTCATGTTTTGATGAATAGGAAAAAATTTGGAAGAAATGAATTGTAGTTGGGGGAGATAATTTTCAAGGAGACTGAATAAATTTTCACCAATATAATGTTACATTTTCACCATTGTTACCTTCACCATTCCGCGTACTTTTAACCCGACTGCCAAGAAGGTTATGTGTTTCACGCGTATCTGGGTATGTGGATTTCCTTATACCCTCGAAACATCCCAACGGCTGGATGTATTTTAATGAATTAGGTTTCTATCGATTCGTCTTAATCGTCCAATGGTTATAGGCTAGGTTTTGTTTTTATAAATTCAAAATGGTGGTTGTAATGTACAAAATGGCGGTAGACATGAATTTTTACGCACCCTATTGAGTGGCATATCATTGGATAGGTCTTTCAAAAGGAAGACGATGTTTCATTGACTATTTTACAGCCAGAAGCTCCGTTTAAATACTACATAACCTGGAAGTTGTGTAGGTAGGAGCTCTAGCTTTACTGCTACTCTAACATTCATAAACATCTATTGGCCTCATAATAACAGTGTTTATAGATAGGAACTAACTAAACACATCTTAAAAGTCATCAATACAAGTAAATAAAAAATAGATAAGAAATATAAAAATTAGTTTCACATTGATGAGAAATAATTATTTCGCTTTTTACGCAGTCGTTTTTTTTTTATTATTTAATTTATCACTTGTAATAAATCCCATTTAGTCATTCAGATGCTGGCTGTTGACAAGTCAAACCTCATTTCAAATAGTTTATGTTTCGGCGTAAATCGCTGCCGGATCAGAAAATAATTCGCCATCACTAGATGCTTCGTTTTCCAACGGTTGGGTTAGCTGCCACATCAGTGTTTATTTAGCCTTGCATGTGCTCTTTCCAGTGGCGATCATAAAGCTGATAATTGCAGAGTACCAGATAGCGTGCTTTGGTGTCGTATTTGTATCTATTTCTGGCTTCAAAGGGTGTCTCCTATAGTACCTTGGATCCAACACCTAAACACACATTTTACGGTGGTATCTGTCCGACTTATAGATCAACATTAGGAAGAGTCGGCTTTCATGGAGCAACTACTAATAAGTTACAGCTCCAAAATGTTTATAGCTTTCTTCAAATATATGTTATTAAAGGAATTTATCTCTGTTTTTGTAAATAGTAGCTGTATTATCATCTGTTGTGCAACGTATTTCATATATCCTGTAGATTATGTTCTCCATCCTAGTATACTCCTAGTCTTCTGAGTTTTATTCATTTTCATCTTAAAGCCTGAGTTCTCATTTGCAGCTGTGTTTTCGTCGTTTTTAATTTCCCCGGCCCGTTGTCGCATCATCATGTGTTCTCCCATATAGGGTAAAGTATCCGAATGCTGACACTTTAAGGAATTTTTATTTTACGTATTTCAAGCTGTATTCCTTATTTTGCAATACAATGAGACCCTAATGATCTCAAAAGTTAATCAAGATCATCTCTACAAATTTCACTAATAACATTTTCAAAATTGATAGGGTTCAAATGTTAATATTTAAAATTCAAAAGTGGGTTTTTGTACCTAATTCCGACACTTTCAGACACGGATGTTCCTAATTCCGACACCTAACATTCGCAACGTCGACGGTCGAAAGAAAAATTGAAAAATCCATAGAAACCTCTTTATTAACAAATATTTAACACATTGGTTGTGTAATAAAGTCGTGTGTAAGAATAAACTGAATAACTGAAAATATACTGATAATAAAATGACTACATTTCAATCTACTGAAATTGAGTTCGGAAACTTGTACCTCTTTGTATTACCCCCAAAAGCAAGAGATGTAAGGGGGGAGTTTGCATATTTGTTTGACAGTGGATATTGTAACCCGTGTTTTTCTTCCATTTGAAAATACCGTTTTAAACCAGTTATAAGCATGTAGGAGCAGCACTTGTGCTTTACCGTCAAAAAATGTTTTTTTAATTTGACATTCTTGCTTTCTGCTCGTATTTTCTAATTTCTCTCTACAACTATTACTCAAAGTAATAACAAAATCATCAACTTTCATGAAATCAAACGTGTAGTTGAATTTTCTCGTTTAGATGCGGGACGGAGGGGGGTGTCATAGTGACGCCTACAAATTATGGAACAAAAAAATAGGTTCCTGTTATTGGGAATCAATGATTCAACTTCAGCACGAATACTTACGAAAAATTCAATTTATTCATATAGCTCACGCTCTTTTGAATATTATTCCTTAATATTGACCGAATGTCGGCATTAAGAAATAATTTGATATCACGTTTCCTTATGTTAACAGGGGGTCGAACCTCCAAATATTATATGATAAGAGCGATTTCAATACTGAATCATAAATCTAGAACACTCATTTATTTCGAATAACACAGTGGTTCCAGTTATACTAATACTTACTAAACGAAAAACCTTACCTTTTCAAATTGCTTTAGCCAAACTGGTAAGCAAAATAATGTGACCCTTCGAAATCACGACATATGTCTGAAAATTTTAGGTCAGTTGTTTCTAGTATCCCGCCGAACCCGAATAAGGCTGCCAACCTCGAAACTGAATAATTTTCTCACATTATGGTGCCAATTTCGAAATTATGCGATCATATAAATTTGACATATTTTTTTCCAGTTGACGTTAGAGTGTAGACATTAGGAGGGATGCCGGTATCTGTGTTTTTTACCCTACTCCTAGTCCTCTGAGTTTTGCATTTATTCACCATTGTGTCGCCGTATTAGAGTATTTTAAGTTTTATATGTGTTTACTTAAATCCAGTGTCCCCATCTTTTAATAAGCGTTTTTAGTACTTCTAGTGCTAGAAACTATCGAGACGCCATTTACCGTTGTTTATCATCATTGAATTTACCATCCTCTGCCCAGTTTTTATGTACTGTTCACCATCCTAACCAATGTCGCACTTAAAGGCGGGCTCAGCTTCGTCTGAATTTTGTATATTTTTTTCACACCTGAATAAAAGAGATCGGGGGGGGGGACATCTATGCTCTACAGACTTGGTTTTCTAGTCTGATCAGTCCCTATCGGGCAGAAAATCTGTAAAACAGGCAAAACTAGCAGAGCATCCACCCTAAATGGATTTATATAGAGAGTGATCGTTCTTGTTAAACATTTCTTACTTCAGTATTCATTGAGTCTACAATGTACTAAGGATTATTTTAGTAAATGTTTTGATGTTCGTATATTAATGTCAATAGGCATCATATTCATATATCTATTTCTAAAGTGATTTACTTAACTCTCTATGTCGTAGTTTGCCCCGGATTATTTGTTTAATTCTCTAATTCCCATGATAGAATACGCTATTGAAATTTCATAATTCACAGAATCTGAACTCCGACCGAAAAATATCAACAATAAATTTCGATTTATCTAAATATGGAATATTTGTTTTAAAATAATGCAAAAATTGCTATTTTAAATTCCTGGTATGACTTTGGAATATCCGAATTAAACAATTCACTAAATTCGAAATACTGGTGGTACCATATATCAAGGCTGCTACTTGCTGCCAATTTTTAAATTTTATTGCCACCACTTTTTCAAAACAAAGCAAATTTACATATAACTTATCAACATGGGCAGGAGAAATATACTAGGCAACTAATTTTTTTAGATTAGTGGTGCCAGTAGAATATAAAAATAGGCGCAAGTGGTATCCCAGATATATGTTACCATTGGCATTAGAATGTTAATGTATTATATTGACTGAAAGCAAATGATAATTCAGATAATAATTCAATTGTCGCAAGAATATTTACTTTTAAAATGGATGATTTCATTTTGCTTACCTGTAATTAAAGAGTTACTCAGTCTGTTTCTGCAGTATTCCACGAAGCTAGTAGTATCCGTGTCCATGTTTCCTGTGTTCCGAAACTTGAAAAAATTTTGAAAAACAAAAGATACAATTAAATTTTTTATCTATGCCTATTTATTTAACTGAAACGTTTAATTGATTCACATAGCTTCAGTTAGATGCACTTGTATATTATTGAAAAAGACACATGGAAAAATAACACTGTGGAAAATATGAAACGAAATTCGTTAAAAAAAATATCAGGCATACATTGCGAACAGTAATAACATATTACGTTTTAATATGCATAATGTCTTTCATAATTATGCGTGGTTTCATGTATAATTATAGCTCTCTGAGTCCTGTATAATGTCAAATTAAACTCCACTTCTAAAAATTCAATACAACATTATAATTTTCCTACATTCTTAAATTTACTATTCTAAAAACATAGAAATACAAATTTATATCGATTTTAACCTGTCCTTTTAAAGAGATTTATTAATATTAATGAGAACATCGGTTTTATTTAGACATAATTCTAACAGTATATTATGTATGTATTTGTTTATTTTATGTTTTATTATGTTTTGTAAAAACTCAAAGATACCACATTTACATTTTAGATTAAAATGTTTAAACGTTTATAATTAATTTAACGTACCTTATGTGTACGTAAAGATGTAATTTTAAAAATCTATTTTAGTTATTTCATGATGTGCTTTTGTTTATGTAGGCACTACGACATTTTGCTTATTTTCCGAAATTATTTATCCATAATTAAACTAATGTTAATAAAATTTTGAGTACTTCCCCATTACCCCTTTGACCATTTTCAATAAAAAAAATAACATTCGCCAAATCATTTGCCAAGCTGCAGTTCCCCCAATCAGAGGCGCCATTTCAGAATTTTCTTGGGGGGGGGGGGGGGCAAAGCTGTCTTTGAGGACAGTGGCATAGCCAAGGGTGGGGGGGGGGGTGCCTGTACTCTCTCCCATCAAAACGAAAACCTATGAAATATTCCGTTTTAAGCATGTTTTTTTTATCTTAGCAGGTATAATTTCAAGATAGTGACTAACATTTTTTTCGTTTAAGACAGTATCCTATTATAGACAGTTCCCCTTTTTACAAGTATTCTTAAAGGCATTTAAAACATCCTTTCTATAGCATACCTCTGTAGAGTATAGGTATATTACATTTATTGTAAAACTTGCGAATACGAAACCTGTCAAAAAAAGAATTGTTTCGCAAACGGAAAAAAAATTAAGTTTCTATGAAGAAAGCACTATATAATTATACTTGCTAAGAAGGGTACCTGTCTAAAACGGAGATTTTTTTTTTTACTTTGCAGGCTTTACGGACAGGACAGGGAGCCATTTAATAAGTTTCTTAGAGTGTGAAAAGGAGGCAAGATTTTGTTTGAGGGGAAGGGTTTGAAATAGCATGCCATTCTTAACATTTTCATAAGCATGGGATTCTTCAAGAAATATTTTTAACACTTTCCAACGCAGTTGAAATGTGAATTGGGTTTGTCTGCCCGTCTGGTCATGCTCTAACTAACGTAAATATACTGGGATTGACACGTAATTGATATATGTTATTAATGTTTACAATGGAATGTTCGGTATTCAAAATGAAGTGTGTATCATTCATAGTTCATTTACAGGAGGACTCAAAAGTATTCCGTTAGATTACGGTCTATCGGGTAAAATGATTTGCGGTATATTTTAATATTGTTGTATTACAGTATTTAAACATAATAACATTTATATACATTATTGGGGCGTACTAAAAGATGACTACTACATGTAATGTTGTGTTTAGCACTTACAGTTCGCGTCCAGGAGAACTCACAAGTATTCCGTTATATTATAGTCTATGAAGAAACAATATTTGTGGCGTATTTTATTAATGTTGCTCCGTTACAAACATAATGAAATTGATAAAAATTTCTGAGATGTGCTAATTAGAGATGAGTTCGGGCGCATTTTTCAGAGCCCGGGACCAACAATTTTAAATCCGAATCCGAAAAAGTTTGTGCCAATTTTGTGTTTGTGCACAGATTACTTAATGATCTCTTGGTTAATGGCCATGCTCTTATATACCATAGCACAACACTTCACGCGCAAGTTTCACCTGATTCGATTTCCTTTGCTATTTTACATAATTGCAAAGTTTGTGCGGATTTCTAGGAAAAAGTCCTTATGTTTTCTAAAATGTTTAATTAGATACATTATTTACCTTACTAAAAGGCTAAGTTTTGCTAAAGCATTCTTGATGTGTTGGAAAGTGTTCCATAATCTATGCTTGACGCATGATTTTTCTCTCTTGTTTAATTTTCAAGGGAAGACCATGCTATTTTATTTATTTATTTGCTTATTTTTTTTTTTTTTTTTTTTTTTTTTTTTTGCAGAGCAACGCAAAATCAATTTGTCAATTGACCGCAGAAAAAAATTGCGAAATTTGCAAATTAGACTTGGAAAAAATAGATAAATTGGCAAATTAGAAATTTTTTTTTATAATTATGAGTTTATGTACCTAAAGTGTTTACTTATACGTGTTTTTATTGTAATAAAATTTGACAAGCTATTTTAGGTTTTGAGTAATTTTTTTTAAATTCTATTGAGTCTGACGTGCGATGACAGATAAATTTTCTAAAATATCAAATTCCTTGGGGGGGGGCATGCCCCCCTCAAATGGCGCCCCTGCTCCCAATAAACAAAAGGAAGAATGTTGTGAATTAAAGTCTAAAAAGAAAAAAAATTACAAGGAATTCGGAAATGTTTCACTTACTAATGTGTCAAGTACCAGTAACTTTAAATAATAAAATTTATAATATATTAATGAAAACAAAATAAAATCTTGGATTCTTATATGTTCAAATTATTTTTCTTTATTATATCTTTCTATTGGTAGATAAATATCAATTGAAGCTAATTTACAGTACGTAACTGTAGGGGAGAATGGGGATGAAAGGGACATTTTGTCATTATAAGCTTATACAATAATAACAATAAAAGGTATCACTTTAAAATTTGCGCCTACTTCTCGTCTAAAACCTTTGCTTTTGTACTACTAAAACCTCTTATCCTCAAGTACAGTAATTAAAATATATATCATTTTTTATAAATTGGGAGAAATGTCCCTTTTAACCCCATTGTAGGGGATGAAAGGGACACTGTGCGAGGTTGAAGGGAAACACATAAATAAAACCCTATTATTAAAAAAAATTCTTTTTATTTGTCATTAAATTATTCAAAAATAAAATATAATTATACACAAATACAAATAAAATATATTGCAACATATTATAACATAAAAACAAGAAAAATAACATGTTTAGTCCTACTTGACATAAAACAACTTTAACCCTCCGTCTACCAGACGGGTCCATTGGACCCGACAGGTACATACAAAATATTCATTCAAACCAGAAATTTCTTTAAAATAAACTAAGTATATAAACCAGACAAAAATAAGGTAAATAAATAAGTTAAATAGTTTTAAATAAAAATTCTGGTGTAGAACGTTTTATTAAAACTTGAATAAAATTCCCGGTAGATCTAGGGTTAAATCAGACAAAAATCTTAAGAAATATTTAGCTCTAGCTGTCACAACACCAGTTACTGGTTTAGGTAACTTCACCACAATATCATTAATATTCACATTATTCATGTCACTAGTATCAGTAAATACAAAATGGTTTAATTCTGTTTTTTTTTTGTTTTTTTTTTTTCAGAAAAAATGCACTTTGAATTCATTACGAGTGCTTTTCTGGAGTTTGTGGCTACAGTGCGACAAGAATATCACCATAATTATTGCATTAACTTTCGCAAATTTTATTGTCTTAATATTTATATTGCTTTCATACATATCAAATAAGAGAACAGCAGGATCAGTTTTGGAACAACTAGATTTATTAGCTAATGCACAATTGCCTTAAAAAAACTTCTCCGGTCATTGACCAACTTTAATGAGCAAGTCCTTTGGGGATGGGGCACCTCCGAGAATAAACTCTTTGAAATTCTTTCTTGGGAAAACTAATACTGTTGAACAGAGTTACCTGATGCAGAAACAAAACACAAAAGTCTCACAAGTTTACCACGTTCAGCTGATGTTACGTGAGAAATTTGTTTTTCACTACGTTTTGCTACTACATTAGGTGGTTTGTGCTCTGTTATTAAGCCAGTTTTATCACAGTTATACATTATGTCCTGTGCAAATGCATAGCGATACAAAACTAACTGGAGGTTTTTAAAAATATCAACATTAGCTTTGTTGAAAATTGTTAAACTAATGGCTATAGGTTTCTTAACCCCTTACGTGCCGAGAAAAACTTACGAGATTCACTCCCCAGTGCCACAGTTAGAACTTAGTGGCCTTACAAAATGGGGCGTGGCTTAAGAGCGTGCGAACTTTGTAAATAATCATTGAGAGATAGATGTTCCATTCAATTTTTAATTTTGTGGATTCACTAATAACTGAAAGCTGTGCCCTTAAGCTACCAATAGGAAACTATTGTATATATCTCGAACAAAAGGGTCAGGAGTGAGTTTTACGTGAACAAAACCATATTTCCGAAAAAAAACTTTTTATGTAAAAATTCATCTAGGTAAATAATTCATATTTTTCGAATATGATTTATTGATTCTCTTCCGATAAATAAGTACGCTTTAGAACCAACAATTTGTTGGTAACAATATAGGTTCTATTCGTTTCATTATACGAAAAAAGTTTTTCTTGCGTTCATTTTAGTCGGATTCTTTATGTCATGTCTTTATGAATTATTTGATTTTTTTTTCAAAAAAATGATATGTGATTTAATGGAAGGTTTATCGCACTGCAAAAATAATGATAAAATCAGAGATGTGTTTTTTGTATAACGTCAAATTTTTTCTTGTACTGCACATCTGCAACACGAGCAAAAATTACTGTCATAAGTAAAATATTAAACAATTAGTAGTTATTGTAATCTCTTACCTGCCGAGAAAAACTTACGAGGTTCATTCCCCGTGCCACAGTTTTTCAAACAGGTGCACGTAGTTATGCGGTGTATTGGGGGAAATAAGAGACAAGCTTTTAATATAAACATTGTGTACTTCCACGAAAAATATTCGCTTGTATTTTCACGTCACTAGCTCAGTGCGATAGCTTTTATGAAGGTAGTTCCTTCTACCCCTTTTCCTCTGAAATAGGTCAGTCTTTCAAAAGCACCTTCAAAGTCTTTTTTCTTTTTCTTTTTTTTTTTTAATTCCAAAGTCGTGGGCGTGGTTTTACTGGTACAGCGCAGTATAAAGGACAATATTTTGGACTGACGTATATATACGTCAGTGGCACTTAAAGCATCGACTATGCGCGACGGATATATACGTCTGTGGCACTTAAGGGGTTAAGAGAAAGTAATGAATTTCGTTTCATAAAATCTTGGAACCAATGAATTCCAGCTTGCTTCTTTGTTTTCCAAGATATGCACATATTTGGAGAGTTCAAAGCAGTTGAATACTCATATGCACAATTGTCAAACCATAGTTGATATTAGATGCTTGGAGCATATATGAAGCTAACTCTTTTTATTGAGCTTCACTAAAGGAAGCTTGATAGGAACAACCTGAGGTTTCTGTCCCTTTCAACCCCATACCCACCTAGCGAAATTAAAAATGTATTCATGCATGAGAGTATTTTAGCTAACAAAATATACTGATATTCACGTAAAGTGCATCCTATTCAGTGCTAAATAATATATATATTATAATGCTAAACACAATATTACTTTTTTAGAGAAAAAAAGAAAAGCAACATCAAAATTTTCTTTTTTATATCAAAAACAGGTTTTGCTTTCATCACTTACAACGCTACAATTGCTGATGTCAGTTATAAGGATTGTTAAGACTAGAGCTTCTAAATACACAGGCTGGCTCTTCAGGCATTTTCATCCCTGACGGACCGTTTCGCGTAATGTATTTCAATAGCGTTGAATTAGTTTCTGTCTATTTTTAGATTTAAAAGCTTAATTATGGGTAGTTTTTCTGCTATTAATTGTTGAAATCATTCAATAAAGGATTACTGCATGCTTCAGTTTCCTTATAAACATAAAAAATGACCAAATTATAATATTAATTGTAGATTATATTATTTGGGAATTTATTTCTTCGCCAATTTTGGCGATAAGGACATATTTTAAAAGTACAGCGCCATCTAGTTCATTTTCGGGAAAACTGCTGATTTTGATGCGATTTGTGATTTTTTATACTATCGGACGAAAATAGAGTAAAATTATACGGGAAGCTACTTTAATTTTTTTGGATAATTAATAACGTTAACTCAAAATATTAACATGTGACGAAATTTATGAGATTTCTGAAAAAAAATAGCGAAAGAACAAATGTGAAATAGAATTTAAGGAAATTTTACAATATAATTTTTTTTTTAATATTCATTTTCACCAAAAATGGGTTCTATTTTAAGTTTTTAAAAAAAAAAAATCTCCAAATTTGCTTAAGATAATTTTATTGTTAATATTTCATCATAAGGCAGTAATATTTAAAAATATATACATAAATATTTTTAACAATTTACGTACGTCAGTATTCAGTGTTGAATTCAGACACTTTTCTCCGGGGGGGATTTCTGTGGCTCCGGGTGGGACATTGTGGAATTCGGTGGGTGGGGGGATTACACTTTTTGATCATAGAAAACACAAAATCTCAACTCTTCCGATGGGATGTCCCCCCCCCCCTCCGGGGCACCCCCTGAATTCAACACTGTCAGTATTACCAAGAAATAAAGCGTATCTTTACTGTAACTTTCAGATATAAAATTGTTTAAAATATCAAAGGATACTTCCATACTATGAAATCTCAGAAGTCGATGCCGGTTTATTTCCTGGTGCCCATTTTGTGAAAAGTAAAAGGTTTTTTTTTTTTTTTGTGAATTTTATTAAAATTTTGTGAAAAATAATATTTTGTAATTAAAGTTGAAATCGAGTTACTCAAATTCGAACTAAGTATTCATTAACAAAAACTTCTTTAAACCATTTTGCTAAAGTTTTTGTTTCTGGTGAACTGGTTTTATTTACAAATCACAGATTTTAAAACTTAACAAAATAAAATTAATAAATAGAAGTAAGTTTTTATGGAAAGGAATTTTGTCAAGAGACCTGTTACATTAAAAGGAATTTTGTGAAGGAGCCCATTTTATTAAATTCATTTTTATAAAGGGGTCCATTTTGATAATTTCATTTTTGTGAAGGGCCCTGTTTTATTAAATAGATTTGTGTGAAGGGGCTTGTTTTACTAAATATATTTTTGTGAAGGGGCCCTAAATAAGCCTCAAATTTGCTCGCTCGACCCCTGAGTCTCATTACATTTTCCTCGTAGAAAAGAACAGTTTCGTATTATTAAATTAATGAAAACTTGCTACACATGAAAACTTTTTTAAAACAATTTTACTTTAGAGAAGTTTTTTAAAACTATCACAAAGTAAAAAAAAAAAGAAAAAGAAAAAGAAAAGAAAGGAAAAAAAAAATATTTTTTAATAGTATTTTTTGTTCAGTTAATTTCATTTTGTTCATTGTTAGCATAAAAAATTAATTATAATATTTATTTATTACATTGCCAACTTCTCAAGGACAATCAAAAGTGCACACTTTTGATTTTTTATGTGGCGCTACATAAACACAAAAGGGAAAAATAAAACATAAAAATATTTTTGGAGGATGCATATACATTTAAAAAATACATTTTCTTACTCTAAGAAATTGCTGCTGATATTCTGCAAAATATACATAATCTTCATCATTTTAATTCTCCAACATATGGAAAAATAAAATAATAGATTTGGAAATACATGCGAATATTGTTTAAAAAATTCTACTAAATGGATTTAGATGGAAGTTACCTTAGTAGTTAAATAAATTATGAAGAAAAAAAATTATATGTAAAATTCGCATTTTGAACTGCAAAACTTACACTCTGTGTGAGTGGAGCCGTGGTCAATAGTCAGGTATTAATGATAAAAAATGGTTCTATTGAAAATTAATAATAATTTCTCTCTCCCTACCCTCTTTATGAAATAAACTTAGTTTCGATTATTTTTCCAGGAGGGATTTCTGAAGCTTTGCGGCCTCTGATATTCCGAGGAGGGGTGCACTTCTAGACTATAATTAAAGATCAAATTCGTAATCTTCCAGCGAGTGGGGGGAGGGATGTCAGACTGTAAATTCAGCACTGGATCCACTAGCAAAATGAATATTAATAAATAATAATTTTAATAAATGAAATATTAATTAAAGATGTAAGGCAAATTTTCTTTCAGGACATAGATAAAAAAGGAAGGGGTTCAATTCCTACGCATTCAAATACAGTTATTATTAATTTTTCTTTTAACGCCACATGAGCTATGCCAAAGAATTCTGATTCGAGCAGATGTTTAGTAACCACTGATGCAGTTTCCTTTTTCTGCTACGTTTTTTTATATCAAATTATCAAATACTCTCTTACCCCCTCCCCCTCTGTTTCAATTTCACAATCGTAATTTTCTGGAAATTACTATTTAAAACCTTATACATACACTCTTACAAATTTCGAATAAATAAATATATATATATATATTCTATGACTTCATTAATAAATAGTTAAAGCAATTAATTTTATAGGCATTTTATTATTTATTGATAATCCTAAAATATATATTTAATTGAAATCGAGTCCTTTATTCCCCCCTCCCCACACTCACACCCTTTTCAAGAAAGTACTTACAAACAACAGATTTCATTTATGTGTTCACTAAAAGTAAATTATTACCAATTTTAAAATTTGAAATTTATTCGAAATTTTCATTCAATAACGTACTATTTGATAAATTCATGGAAGCAACGAAGACAGCGATAAATGTGCCAAATAGGCCAATCTAGCGCCAACATGCTCCCACCTGATAATGCTATGGCAAACGGACGAGCCAGCTCATCTATTTAGTAGCCTTAGTTAAGACTGAACAAGTACCGTCATCGATTGAACCAAAGTTGGAACTTTGTACATTTTATTTTCTTCCTGAAATTTTGAGTGTTCCTTTCATCCCTTGTCCCTTTCATCCACAGTTTCCCCTACATCGACACTTTTTTTCTTCAGTGTTTTTCCTCCTTTAATATCAAGGCGTAATTCTTACATTGATAAATAAAATATTTAATAGATGAGTAAAATATCTTTGAAAATATAGATAAACATCGAATTAAAAATCACCTTATGACGTAACAAACATGTGTAACATATGTGACTACAAGTGAAAGTGACGCATCATGCATTTGTAACGTTAAATCCTATAGTTTTGCGATATTGTTTTCTTGTGGAAAATAGTTGACGATACAATGTTAAAGTACCAAAATTTGCTTGTACAAACTTTGTAAATACGATTTAGGAATCCTAGGTAATTAACCCTTTATCTACTGCATTATGATGTACTGCAAATTTTTCATGTAATATTTTTTTATCAGTTACTACAATGAAAATTAAATGATAAACATAAAAAAAAATACTCACCCCTGAGAAATTTAATTATTTAGAGGTAATTAATTAAAGTGGTACTTTAAAGTACCGTCTGTATACTATGACGAAAATATCGTAACAGAAAACCTACAAGGTATTTCAAATGGCACCGGAAAATATTTTCGATTTAATAAGTATATGAAAAATAGGCTTTTTCATATTTAGAAATGTATCCTTTGGCAAATTCCGGTGCCAATCATTTATTTCAACACTTTAGAATTGAAAATGCTTTGCACCTGAAAGGGTTAAAAAAAACTATTTTTTGATAGGTTTTGATCTTATTAGCAGTCCTTTAGTTAAGCGACATCTATATTCCAGGGACAACATGTTCTCTCGCATCTCCACATATGCAATATATGAATTTACATATGCCATTTCTAGCACAGCAAAAATCAGCCGGTGCCACAACTTTTTCAATTTCCCATAAAAAGGTAATAATGAAACAGAAAATAAATACCAGGGAAATCATTACTACACTACATTTTAGTAACTACATTTTAAAGCAGATGAAAACGATGGATAACTACGCAGCCGAAAAGTAAACAACAAGTTAGTGTACTGACGGTACTTATAAGTACCACCGAGTAATTCAACTGTCAAATCAAATACATACACAGTTCAGCTAAAATAGCTAGTCAAACTGTATTCTAAGATCATAATGAACAAATAAAAAAAAAATCAACACGTATCTTATAACCTTTACTGTGTTTGCAGCAATAAAAATACGAGCCTGACAATCTGTACAAAATGTCGGCATAAATCACATCGTCTGTGTCAAAGATAGCCCCCTTCCTTGCTTAAAATCACAAACCTAGAGCTATTGTCGCCATGTATCCGGATAAAGTGGAGTTAAAAGAGTATTTTTGCAAAGTACCATTAGACTATTTGTAATATTCACTATGGGTTGAAAGTTTAAAGTGAGTGGTACTTATAAGTACCGTCAGTAGATAAAGGGTTGAAGCAATATTCAGGAATGATGTCCTTAATCTATTATCAAATGACTTAGCAATTCATAATTGTATATTACGATGAGTACAGTAACATTTATAGCAATATAAAAATTTTATTGTTTTATTTCATGTTTCCATATCGTTAATATAACCCGATAAAATAATATATTTTTTTAAACAATACATTAATTTTAATCTCTTAATGCGTGGTTTTCACATGGAAATGCAGCGTCATATAAAGATCGTAAATCTTTATGTGTATGACATTAATTTTAAATTCAACATATTTGTACTTTTAGGTAAACTTATAAAAAAGTATGTTTAAAAAATTACTTTTATTATTAACAATAATTTATTAATATCTAATAATGCAATAAGTAATTTTTCTTAGTTTTGTTTTTTTTTCTATCCACTCGTTGTGATGATTTGAAAGTACGAATTATCGGCAGAACCCGAGCTATGCTCTGGCATGCATTTTCCCGACAAATACGATTTGGTTCTTCCCAACAGTTATTTTTTAGCGAAAAATCAGGGCATTTTCAGGGACATAATCAGGACATTTTCCCCGATAACGATAGTCAAAAATTTCTGCTTTAATGAACCGGTGATAAACGATCAAAAATTCTGTAATAGACGCTCATCGCGAATAATCACTTACGCAGCGAGAGGTTTAAAAGGCATTTTATCCGAAAATTGAAAATTCCCTACCTAACAATATATCTTTTCTAAGTACTTGTACCCAAAAGATATAGTTCAAGATTGTTATATATTTTTTTTCTTTTTCAGTTTTATCCAGAGTGTCATCCAATGTTTAACATGGGTGCTCTTTTCAACATTGGTACGACTCTCCAATGCATTTTAACTAATATTTTATACATTTTTCAAGATAAAGGAAGGAAATTCGTATTTTGAATACACTAGAACAAATAATTTGTTCACAGGAAATTGGCATTGTAATCAGTATATTTAGTCTAAATAACAGTTTGTCTATTACATCATTTTTTTAATATCGTTAAAAATAAATTAAATATTTTAAAGAAAAGTACAACCTGGAAAATGCAATAAAAAAACAAACAAACAATAAGAAAAAAACATTATGAGAACATACAAAAATTCAGTCAACCATAACTCAGGCTATGTTGCCAAACGGCTACTATTTAAAAATTCAGATTTCTTGATTGGCACCACTTTTTTGAAATGGTAAAATTTCCCTCGATTCGCCTTAATTAACATGTCATTAACTAAGGCGAACTTTACCATTTCAAAAAAGTGGTACCAATCAAGAAATCTGAATTTAAAAAAAGTAGCCGCTGGCAATACCGATCCCAAGCACACCTGCCAACTTAGAATTAAGCATTAACCACATGGGGACGAGCGACCGGTATTCGTGCTGCGTAGGTGCTCAGAATCGGGAATTATTCTCACCAGTAATTTTTTATTGTAAATTTTGCCTTATTTTTCTGAGAATTTTCCCGATTCAATAACACAAAAATTTCTGTTTTAAAAAACCGGTGACTAAAGATTAAAAATACTGTAAAAGACGCTCGTCCCGAAGGGTTAAAGGACAGTAGCTTTAAATACATGATTCTATTTTTATATTCTACTCGAACCACTATATTTTAAAAGTTCTAAAAGTGTAATTCTTTAACAAATTTATCTTTCACATATTGCCAAAATAAAACTAAATGTGTTTCTAAAAAAAAAAAAAAAAAAAAAAAAAACTGATGTACCCTGTACATGTATGGTCGCTCATGAATATTTTAATCCTAACAATAGTATAAAAGTCTTAAACGAAGTATTTGAGCGCAAACAGCTTTGTTTGGTGACTTTTATAATGGATTATTGCTTACGATGGTTTTGTTTATCACTGCACATCAATATCAATATCAACAGCAATTTTGATGAAAAATTTTTCTGTATTCATAAATCGCAGGTAATAAAATACCCATAATTACACATGATCAATTAGAGTTGCTATTTTTTCCAAACTGGGTGAAACATTCTCCAGGCCAACATTCGATCCACGGACCTTTTGGCTGAGACTAGCAATGCTCTGACAACTGAGCTACCCTGGACAAATCTGGTATACACATACGAGGGTGTATCAATAAGTTTTTTGCCCTCACATAGAAATAACTGAGCGAACTTTATGAAATTGCTACTTTATATTAGTCCGTTTCTAAATAGTCAACGTGTACAGTAACACATTTCTGCAAACGGTATTTCAAAAAGAGGAAGGGACGATATATTAGAGGATGCGCGATGGTAGATCCAAAGGGGGGGGGGGGTATTTTTCTAAATTTTGCCGACCCCCACGAGTGACATATTTTTCGAAAGGCCTCTGACCACTTATTCATGTTACGAAAACCCGAGCCCCCCCCCCCCCCCCTCCCAAAAAAAAGAAAAAAATTCTCCCGTAGGACGTGAATGATTTTCTGAAAATTTAGAAAAGTGCCACTCGGAGGACAGTAATGGGGGCAGTGCCGCGGGAGGAGAATAACATGAATAAGTGGTCACAGGTCTTTCCAACAATATGTCACATGTGAGGGTCGGTAAAGGTTAGAAAATGCCCCCCTTTGGGTCGACTGTCCCACCTCCTGGAATACATCCTCCCCCCTCTTTTTGAAATACTGTTTGCAGAAATGAGTTAGTGCGCACGTGACTATAATGAAAAGGACTAATACAATGTGACAATTTCATAAATTTTACTCAATTATTTATATGTGAGGCCAAAAACTTATTGATACACCCTTGTAATTTACTCAGAAACCTTAATGATTATAACATCTCATCTGATATCTGAAATAGCTACACAGAATAAATCACAGGTCATGAAAACTCCAAGAAACGTTGGAAACCTAATTATATTCATGAATCTCAAGTAATAGAACTCCAGTAAACTTAATTACACACGACCGATTAAAGTTGTAATTTTTATTAAATTAAAAAATTACAACTTTAATTGATTATGAATAAATTTCCTGGTTGGTATATAAAATATTTAATTCTACAAAATTTACTTAAATTAATTTGCACAAAATTGCTTTGATTTTCGTTTAATATTTCATTCTTAAATTGCTTACTAGAAAAAGAAATTTCGAATTATAGAAAATACGAATAAAAAATAAATAACGAAATCTTGTTTCCTGCCAAATGAATAGAAAAGAACTTGAAGATGTCTGAAAATTGAATTATACAAATTGGACGTAAAGAAATTAGAATATCTATAGAAATTTTACACTAAAAAATAATATCGATTTATTTTCAAGGTTAGAAATATTACATATAAGGTCTTAACTTACCTATCGTTGTTCTTAAATCGTCAAATTCTATTATTAGAGATTACAACGGCAAAGAATAGCTTAACAACTTCATAAAATCTCATGTCAATGCATTATTTTATACATACATAGTTATGTGTTACTTACAAGGGGAATATTAATATACTGGCGCATTAGAATTGTATATTTGCGTAGCTAATGGTACATAACAAGAAACTGCTTTCGGTGATTTTTAACGTCATTGTTTCTAGATTGAAAAATTAATATATTTTTGGACATGTGTGTCTGCATTTTGAAGCTAATGATAACATAAATAAATCATTAAATTCTCAAATGGAATAATATGTTATTTTCACTTTCATATCTAATTCAAGCCATAAATTCAGAATATAATTGTGTTTACGTAGATAATTCACGATATCTCCAGTGGGAACATAATTATATCATTTGATCGGATAGTAAAAATAATTAAACCTATTGATTTAATAATCTTCAATAATTTTGAGTAGCATGCAATCTTTTAAACCACCATAATCACTGAATTGAAATACGTTAGTTTATTTTTTTCGATCTGAAGCTTTACATAATGAATGACATAAATATAAGATTTTTATCAAGAATGGCGAAATAAAAAGAAATAAAAGGAAAATTATGTATCAAATACTTTAGAGTAATATATTTTTATGACACACTGTAGGCATTACTGCCGAGAACCCCATTTTTTTTTCCATAAACCAGATATTTTATTTTAAAATAAGATTATTAATAACCATAGAAACAAAATACTTCAAAACACAAAAAAATCGTTTTCATTATGGCAAATAAACTTTATTTTCGAAAAAACAACTGACAATATGTGTCATTAGATAATTATCGACACGTTGCAGTACCAGCTGGTTTGATTTTCGTCAGGTTAAACATGATTACACTATGAAAACTATACTGGTTTGTATTGAATTTTTTATCAATACATCTTTAAAGAATGTATTTTCAATTCTCTGCATATTACAGTTTATTTGCATATAAATTTCATTAATTTTTTTTTGTTGTTGTTCTAAATTATGTTTATTTCATTCGAAAAAAAAAGCTGGTGTTTTCACAGATAAGTGTATGCATAAAAACGTAAAAATTAAAAAAAAAATTAAACAAATTTAAATTGACAATCAATTAAACATTAAAAAAAAGTCCTTCCGGTCAATGCCGGGAGGAAGAGGTAGCTTTCATATTCCTTATTTTTTAAAAGCCAGCTTATATTTTTCAAACACACAGAGCTCAAAGTAGTGGAACCCGATTATAACGGCGTTACCGTTATATATTCATTATTCCTCCTTTCCCCTCAAAAAATCAACTTTTAACTTTACTGGATTATTATAAATTGTCATTATTCTTCCCACCCCCTTTCAAATAAAATATTTAGTTTAAATTTGACATTTTAGAGTTAATTTCATGTCTTTATTCATTCTCTCCCCCCCCCCCTTCTCACTACTGTAAGTTTCGCTTTTACTTTTTAAAGTTCTTTTCAAATGCAGACATCATTTATCTCGGTTCCTTTTTCTGTCTTTCAAATTCACACGACAGAAAAAGATCTTAACCGCAGTTATTTTCCATTGAAATAAAGTAAAAGAATAAAATACAAATGAATCTCTTTTCGCTTTGCAGCCAACGTTATCTAATGAATATTTTCCCAGCCTCTGGGCTTGCATTAGTATTCAATTCTCACCCTTGTACTCTGTCGGATACAAACCATATGCCCATTGCTGACTAATTTGCAGCTGCAGTTAGATCTGTAACATGCATATAAAAATCACGTGTTCCTTTCTTTAACCACTTTCCCTTACCGCAAGAATGTTAGGACACGTGTAACCATAAATAGCTCGCCATGGCGTAAGTTTGAATTCTATGTAATACTTCGAGATGCCTCTGATTCCTTTGTCCACGCCACCAATATTCATCGCCAATACAGTACAGATGTTGCTATTCATCTCGCCAATGAGTGAGTGATTGTAATGAATATTTTACCACTACTGCCTCTGAACTTGAGTGTGACAGACCTCGGCTCTCTGCCCTTCGGGGGCTGCCCCGTCGGGCAGTCTCGTCTGTGACTTCTCCCCTCCATTGTACCATCATGGCCCTTCTCTTAAAAAGTTTCATAATAAAGAAGTAAGTCCTCGAAATCCTCGTGTTGGAGTTTTTTTTTTTCATTCATTCACGAACCTGGACTCTCTAATAAATAAATCTCCTCTATACAAATTGGCGCCGTGACGCAGATTTTTTCTCCAACAGTAATAAAAAAAAAAAAAAAAAGTACGAGGAGAAGTATCGTTCCTTCCGTATCATGCTTTACCAGCGACGCGAAAGGATGTTCTTTTTCCCCACGGGAGTTCCGGCTGCCCTACTCTGTTCGCTCGCCGATGTCAACTTCAGGGGATTTCCCTTTCTCGCTACCCCAACGGATTTGGAGAGTGCCTCTTTCTTCCGGACTTTACACTAGCCTGACGAGAAGCAAGATTTACACTGCGGTGCTCCAACGGGGTCATCGAACGAAGTCGCCTCCTCCAGCAGTTCCGTTTTCGACGAAATATCACACCGATCACTTGTTTCCCTGCGTGAAGTTGTGGCTTCGTCAAACAAAAATCAAGACAGTTTCTGTTTTTTTGTGCGCGACCTTCATCCTTCAATCAAACGTGTGAGTGCGAAAGGTTTGTGAAAAAAAAGTGCCATCTGAAAAGTGTCATCCATAGTTTCCCAAAAGGAAGTGTTTTGTGAAATAGTCCTCACCTAGCTGTGGTATAAAATATCCGCACAAGTAACACAAATTTTTAAACAAAGTTCCCAGTGCAAAGTGTCCAGGAATCCCACAGATTTGGTGACAAAATAATGAAATATGCTAAAAAGATATATAATTTCGTGAAAGTGTCATCTTGTGTTAATATAACAAATTGTGTCCGGAGCAATAGTCATAAAAAAAAATTCGATTTACTTTGTGCTTCGTTGTGGTGATACCTTCATTTTTTTCTAAAAAATATATAGAATGCACTAAGCGTGCCATGAGTTCGAGGAAAAATGTTTTCCTCCTTTTAGTGGTGTGATTCAGCAATATAAAAAAAAAAGAAAATTACCCTACTGATGACCATGCTTCAGTTAAAAAAAAAAGAACCACTCTGCATTAAAAAAAAAAAAAAAGAGTGTACTAAATCACACATCACATCTTGTGTCATCTATCATTCAACATTTTTATAGCATTCAGAGTACGAAAATAGGATGTTAATGATATTTTTGTTTTAATTTCTTTTCCGTTGCAAATTGTCACTAAAATCTTTTATTTTTAACTCCTTTTTTCTAAAAAAAAAAAAAAAAAAAAACAAGCGATGTTTTCCCATCTCTCTGTTTTTGTACTCCAAATGAATGCTCTCTACAAAAAATGACATACTAGTTCAACGAATCAAATGAAAACACTTGTGTCACAACACTTTACACAAAAAAAGAAAACACAGTTTACATGTAAGTATGAACAGGGAATACTTTTATATTAAATTATTTACTCTAAATTGTTATAACCTTTTTTTTTCTTTCTTTTCAATATCAGTAAATATTATCAGTTTCTATCCATGTTATGGTTCCCTATTCATACTTGTACTTTTACCATTTGGATTTTCATAAGTTTGTTGATTTGTCAGCTTGAAAGGAGAAATCACTTCTGAACTATTTTTTTACAATATTTTTAACGGTGATAGCATATTTGCTCCTTATTATCTTCTTCCAAGCTGCGCTTGTTTGTTTGTTTGTTTTAAGTACTTTTTGCAGTTAAAATGATAAAAATTATTATACTTTTATTAATATTTCACTTATAATATTTTTATGGTTTAATCATGACAAACTTCTCATACTTTTTTTCTCTTACGTGAATTTACATAAACATGCTATGTTTCCTTTTTCGTAAAAATGATTTTTATGCATTCAAAAATCTAGAGTTTAACCCTTTTGCCCCACTGGCGTACTTTGAAAGTACACTTATTCTGCCGATAGGCAACAAAAAAGTTCTCTGCTCCAGATTTTGCAGTATTTGATATTTTTTTATAAATATGTGCATATTTCGCTCACAACATTTGCACATTTTCACTTGTGTGTGACATTTGCACAATTATTCTCAGCATATGTTGCTCGACTCTGACCTTGTTTGTTTTTTTTTTTTTGTATTTTAAACCAGATTTACAATTTAATTACCTGTTTTTTTTATTTTATTGAATTTCGGAAACTTTAATCCTACTGGATGTGGACAGAAATTTAACTTTCTGAAATGTTGTGATTGATACACTCATATTATTTTTTTACACTCCCCCCCCCCTCCATGTTTTTTTTTCCTTTTGTGTATAATTTATTTATGCAACTTATTGTGTTTTATTTTATGTGCATGCATTTCATTTCTGATAACTAGAGTTTTTTTTCATACATACACCTTTTTGAAATACTAGTATTATTTATTTTGCATTTTTGTGTTGCTCTCTCAAAAAAAATCCCTTCTTTTTCCATTTTGGCTGTCAAATAAAAAGTAAACATCAGAAATTAAATAAACACCAGAAAAAAAAAAAAAGATTTTGCAGATAACAGACACTTCACCAGTTTATTTTTACAATATGGCAGCTAATGATGAACATGCTATTTGTGACTTTAATCACCCCATTTCTGTATCTCCATGGGTAGATTATTTTGAAGAAATATTATTTAGATATTCGGATTCCATTAATATGGAAGCCACATCTATTCAAAATTCACTTAAGACCGAAAATGCTGCATCCATGTCTGAAAATATTAGATTTCCTTCAGATCATTAAATTCAATTTTCATGTGCTTAAACTAAACTTTAATGTTCTAAAAGATGATTATTCCAAATTAAAACAGGATAAAGATAATTTATTTCTTGTAAATCAGAAACTTATAGAGAGATTACATGAAATCACAGGCAAACAGAAATGTAAGAAGAAGCTTACTAAATGTAGTAAGACTATGGTTGATCAGGTGGTAGATGTCAACAACAAACTCCCTCCATCTGCCCTAGATAAATCTACACAAACTATCCCCTCTTATATGTGTAAACAAGAAAAGTTACCACAACTAGAAAATCATAAAAAAGACACATATCTTAGCTCCGACCTGCACACTCAAGGTAAGCACAATGAAAAATTTACAGATATTAGCGATTCCTCTCTAAAGTCCTTATCCCCTGCTAAACTTAATGTACCTAAGCCTATTCGTGTCATTATTTTTAACCTCCCTGAAAATTTAAATATTCCTGATATCTTGTTTGGTATCTCAGATTTAATCCATATACCTGAACCTGATTTTCACTTTGTTAAAAAGTACAAGCTCCTACATAGTAAGTCCTTTAATTGGATCTTTGAGCTTGCACCACAGGATGCTAGGCAATTATTAATGCATAAGGAAATTATGATACAATCAAAACCGTACCCTGTTAAACCATAGATAAATGTTAAACGTTGTTTTAAGTGCCAGGTATACAATGATCATATTGCAATTTCGTGTCATAATGACATTAGATGCTCGGTGTGTGCTTTGCCACACATTGACCCTCAGTGTAGAAATCCTCCAAAATGCATTAATTGCATTAGAAATAATGATAGCAATAACACCAACTTTGACATTTTCCACAGTGCTTTTGCACCTTATTGTCCATCATTAAAAAAATTCATCAAGCAGATGCGAGAAAAAGTATACTACTGCAATACATTCCCATAAACATCTCATACAGCTCCCTTTTTTAAAAAAAAAAAACAAAAAAACAAAAACAATGTAACATACATTTTACATTTTTCGTTTTTATTTAACACACATTACTGTGAAGGAGTTACTATCTACAGCATTCCTTTTAAAATTTTTATTTTTCTATACATTTACATACATATGTCAGTTTTTGACAGCATTATTCATACTGATTTGATGTTTAAAATTAACTTAATTCTTTCAAGATTTTTTTTTATAAACACAAGTGTACAGTAGGTTGCTTTTTCATTTGATTATTTAGCCGGCAAATAGTTAGATGAATGTCGAATTGGAACAAAAGTGAAATCTTTTCTGATACGCGTTGTCAGTCTATATGTTTTTCACTTTTTGGAAGATTTTGCTGAAAGAGTACACATTAATTCAACTTTAAACATTCATCATTACACTAGTTTGTAGATTTATTTTTAGAAATTTGAATATAATTCCACTTGTTAATCTTAGTTAAGTTTATTTACTTACATTTCATCACACAAGTAGCGTTTCCTGGTTACATTTTATCCTTTTTTCACTTTCCTTTACTTAAAAGCACAATTTTTTTTAGTTTTTTTTGGTTTTAACTTTAGGCGATGCATTTTTGTACTTGTGATACAATGCTCTTGGTTCCATATGTACACACTGAGTTTGTGTTCATAGGTCATACAACTGAGTTCATAGGTTTTACAACTGAGTTCATAGTTCACTGAGTTCATAGAAAATACACTTTACACGAGTTCATAGATAAAACACTTTACACGAGTTCATAGTTCATTGAGTTCATAGAAAAAACACTTTTACACGAGTTCATAGCATTGTCAATTCTTTGTGTACTTCAGGGACCAATTGCACTATCATTTTTGTTTCATGACAATACTTAGTTCATAGAATATTTCCTTACACATATTAGTTCATAGTTTGTTTTCTTTCTTGTGATTTGTTTTGCAGATCAGTTCATACCAATTTTTGTTTTGGTAGACACTTCAGTTCATGGGAATATTTTTTTTTGGTTAGACACATGAGTTCATTGTAAGTTTTTTTTTTTTTTTTTCTCACACATTTGAGTTCATCGCATTACTTATATACTTTAAGTTAGTGAAATACTTGCTCATAATTTGTGCATTCAGGTACTTAGACTGCTGTGTTCACAAACATACATCTAAGTAGTTGAAATTTTCCTTTTTTCACTGACATACACTGTTTTTGTTCATAGTGAAATACTTTTCCTTGCTTCGTTCATTGAAATATACATTTTTCTTTGGTTCATAGACATACACTTTCAATTTAGTTCATTGATATTACAACTGAGTTCATTGATATTTTGTTTGGTAAAAAAAAAAAAAAAAAAAAAAAAAAAAACACACATTATACACAATTGAAAATATTTTGTTTCTAGGTTTCAACGTTACACATTAGGATATTCCTTTTTGTTTTCATTATACCAGGAACTACTTTTGACCTCACATGATATGCACAAATTAAACATTTATCAAAAGGTTAAGTTTTAACACATTCGTAATTTTTCCACTATTATTATATTTCTTTTATGCCATGACATTCCAGGTCACCATCACTTTGTTTCACAACAAAGAATGCCCTGTTTACAGGATGCTACCCCTTCACATGCATTTTCTTCAAATTTCAACCTTATGATGTTTTAATTGTTTTCATCACACTTGTTTTGGTTTTCTACATGTACATAATTACACGTTTTCTTTTAAATTTGGAGATTAAATATAATCTCTGGTTAAGCTTCACTTAGACAATACACACGTCTAAGATATTATGTCGTTCTTGTAATAACATAACTTCACAATAACACAAAAATTTTTGTTTATAGCATTAGTAACCTAGTGCAGTTACACTAAATGTTTAAAACATTAGTTAAGGTCATACAATACACATACAGTTCAGATCCTACTCGATACATTGTAAGGAATACAAAGTTAGAATTTACTAAAAAAAAAAAATTGTGGTTGTTATACTTACCCGATCATGTCACCAGTCTCTCCACACACTCGGATTGTCTTTTTACCTTTGATATGTGAGATATTTATCTCAGTTTTTTTTTATTATTTTAATTTATCCCCTCTGAAGTTTTGTTCCCGTTCAAAATTTTTGCCCTAAGGGTCCAAACTTCATTGTGTAGAGAGACAAAACCCTTGAATTGTTGTTTCAATTCAGTAAACAAAACTTTTTATATGATACATTGACGCATGCTCCTTTGAAGATCAATGTGATCTTTGGGGAGCAGGGACCTAGGTATCACTTGGTGTCTGGGTCTCATAACTCCCTCTCCCCCTAGGGCTGATGTTCTAAACTGACGCCATCACACTTGTTTATTAACAAGATTAAGGGCTACACCCATTCATAGGCATGCTATATGCATCCCGCTCTTTTGTAGTCCTGTGCGGTGTGCACGAAAACAAATTTTCTACTCTTTTTACTTTTTTATATTTTTTTCATTTAGCTTCTATTCACAGACATGCATATGTCATTTATTTTCTATTTCATTTTAAAGTAGTATCTGTGTATTTTGTTGCTTGCATTTATATTATATTATTTTTATTTTGAGAAGATATTATAACAAGTTACTAAAAAAAAAATATTTACTTCTCTTATTTTGGTCATGAAAAATGCTGGTACCAGCCTCTTAATCAAATACTAAAAAGATATTTAAAAAGGATCCTGTTAAATCAAAAAATATTATTTGCAATTTCTTGGTGACTGACTAATGAATACCAAGATAAGAATAAAATAAAAAGGCGCCATTTATCATGACCTGAAAAGTTTTGCTTTATGCAAACATTTAAAGAATTGCAAGCACACACTTATATGTTATATATTTATATATGGAGGCTTACCTTTCTTATTATGTTATATCTGTTTTAAATACTTATATGTATGGGGTGGACAAAGTAATCTTCAAATATAAAAAAAAAACTGTTCTTCAAGATTCACAGTTTTTTTTTTCTGGTGGTAATGGGTGATATATATAACGGCGTTACCGTTATATATTCATTATTCCTCCTTTCCCCTCAAAAAATCAACTTTTAACTTTACTGGATTATTATAAATTGTCATTATTCTTCCCACCCCCCTTTCAAATAAAATATTTAGTTTAAATTTGACATTTTAGAGTTAATTTCATGTCTTTATTCATTCTCTCCCCCCCCCCTCTCACTACTGTAAGTTTCGCTTTTACTTTTTAAAGTTCTTTTCAAATGCAGACATCATTTATCTCGGTTCCTTTTTCTGTCTTTCAAATTCACACGACAGAAAAAGATCTTAACCGCAGTTATTTTCCATTGAAATAAAGTAAAAGAATAAAATACAAATGAATCTCTTTTCGCTTTGCAGCCAACGTTATCTAATGCATATTTTCCCAGCCTCTGGGCTTGCATTAGTATTCAATTCTCACCCTTGTACTCTGTCGGATACAAACCATATGCCCATTGCTGACTAATTTGCAGCTGCAGTTAGATCTGTAACATGCATATAAAAATCACGTGTTCCTTTCTTTAACCACTTTCCCTTACCGCAAGAATGTTAGGACACGTGTAACCATAAATAGCTCGCCATGGCGTAAGTTTGAATTCTATGTAATACTTCGAGATGCCTCTGATTCCTTTGTCCACGCCACCAATATTCATCGCCAATACAGTACAGATGTTGCTATTCATCTCGCCAATGAGTGAGTGATTGTAATGAATATTTTACCACTACTGCCTCTGAACTTGAGTGTGACAGACCTCGGCTCTCTGCCCTTCGGGGGCTGCCCCGTCGGGCAGTCTCGTCTGTGACTTCTCCCCTCCATTGTACCATCATGGCCCTTCTCTTAAAAAGTTTCATAATAAAGAAGTAAGTCCTCGAAATCCTCGTGTTGGAGTTTTTTTTTTTTCATTCATTCACGAACCTGGACTCTCTAATAAATAAATCTCCTCTATACCGATTATAGAACATTAAATACTAATTTTTGTCAATACTGAATATGAATGAGAATTTCGCGAAATTAGTCAGCGTTATCAAAGCTGGTTTTATTTAAAGTGATTTATATTTCGTCGGCAAATTGGGTGATATCTTGAAGTGCCCGCCATTTTAAAACAACATAATGGCTGCAACAAAGCTAACCAATTAACTTGGTCGAGACCTTAGTAATTCCTGTGCACATGCTCACTCACATCTAAATCGATTGATATATACGAGTGCTGTTGCAGCAAAAAATCAGATTTTTCAAAATGCCACTCACATTAGAAATTCAAACTGCTATATCTCAGCCATTTTTTATACAAAGACAAAACCAAAAATGCTCCAGAGTCTTTGTATCAAGCTCAAACATATAAGCAAAAAAATCTTTTTCAATTTCTAATTTTTTTGTACCTCATTTTAAATTTAAATTAATTTTTTAATTTTTAAATGGACGCCATTTTGAGTGGCGGATGAAGTTAGCAAAAGAACTCGGCCGAGAGATTTCTATATACTATGCACATGCCTTGTCACATCCTAATCGGTTCATAAATACGCGTGTTATCCCGTGACAAAAATCAGATCGTTTCAAAATGTCATCCATGCTAGAATTTAAAAGTGCTATAACTCAGACATTTTTTAAGATATGGACGAAACAAAAAATGCTCCGAAATCTTTGTATCAAGGTCAAACACATGAAAAAATCTTTTTCAATTTCTGAATTTTTTGTACCTCATTTTAATTTTTTTTTTTAATGGCCGCCATTTTGAAACAAGATTACGGATGAAGTTCGCAAACGTACTCGGTCGAGACACTCGTTGAAATCGTTCTCGGTATGTACTATGTACACACCAAGTTATATCCAAATCCGTTCATAAATACGCGTGTTATCGCATGACAGAAATCAGATCGTTTCAACATGTCAGCCACACTAGAATTTCAAAGTGCTATAACTCAACCGTTTTTTAAGATATAGACGAAACAAAAAAATGCTCCGGAATCTTAGTATTAAGCTCAAACACATAAGAAAAAAAATTTTTCAATTTCTATATTTTTTGTGCCTTATTTTAAGTTAAAAATTTTTTTAAATTTTTTTAAATGACCGCCATTTTGAAACAAGATGGCGGATGAAGCTTGCCAACGAACTCGCTCAAGACATTGCTATGTACTATGCACATGCCTTGTCACATAGAAATCGGTATATAAATACGCGTATTATCGCGTGAAAAAGAACAGATTGTTTCCAAATGTCAGCCATGCTAGAAATTCAAAGTACTATAACTCAGCCATTTTTTAAGATATAGACGAAACAAAAAATGCTCCAG
Source organism: Maratus speciosus (assembly GCA_963932465.1). NCBI lineage: Eukaryota > Metazoa > Arthropoda > Arachnida > Araneae > Salticidae > Maratus > Maratus speciosus. The sequence goes on along the minus strand of OZ010793.1, from coordinate 120,964,561 downwards.
AATCTTTGTATCAAGCTCAAACACATAAGTAAAAAATCTTTTCCAATTTCAAATTTTTTGTGCCTCATTTTAAGTTTTTAAATTTTTAAAATTGTTTAAATGGCCGCCATTTTGAAACAAGTTGGCGGATGAAGCTGGCCAACGAACTCGGTCGGGACATTGGTATGTACTATGTACACAAAAAATATATCCAAATTGGTTCATAAATACGAGAGTTACAGTATGACAAAGATCAGATATATATATATATATGTATATATATATATATATATACCGGGTGTCCCAAAAATGACTGATGGATTTTAAAATTCAATAACTTCCAAAGGGTGACATATATTAAAAAAAATCTTGCAGGATGGTTCTGTATGATGTCAGGAGTTTTTGTACTGTGATTCTTGATTTTAGTTCGAATTTCAAACAATAGAATGCGTTGAGAACAATAGGCGCTCAGTCTAGACCCGATGTTTGGTACTTGGGGATCCATTCAATACATTTTAATCACATTTTTCGCATGGAAGAAGAGAGAGGCCGAAAAATTGAGCCTGGATTTACCGGTTATTGCTTGCAGCACCATCTATCGATGGTATTTGTAACTAAATCTGAGAATTGCAGCATAAAAACTCCTGGCATCTTACATAACACTCCTGGAGGAATTTTTTTAATGTCTCTCACCGTTTGCAAGTTATGGAATTTTAAAATCCATCAGTCATTTTTGGGACACCCGGTATATATATATATATATATATATATATATATATACCGGGACATGTAATATATATATATATATATATATATATATTACATTTTCAACGGAATTTTTCAACGGTAATTTTCAACGGAAACAGTCATTTTTGAAATGGCCATTCCTCCTTACGCAAAGGGTATAGTTTTTAATACTTTCCAACGTAGTTCAAAAGTGTTTATGAATTCGGTTTGTCAGTCCGTCTGTCCATGCTCTAATTCCCGTAAATATACTCGGATTTTCATGCAATTGATACACGTTATTGAAGGTCACTAAGGCATGTTTGGTATTGTATATGAAGTATGTAGCGTTAATAGTTCAGTTACATTGTCACTCAAAAAATGGACATTATGATCAATGGGAAAAAAATCGTTTGCAGAGTATTTTACTGACATTACGCTATTTCAAACTAATAAAAATTGATATAAATCACTTAATTTCACTACGAGATGATTTCTATTGGATAGGGCATTCGTAGCATTTATCGTTAATTTACAGGACACACAAAGGAAATCGGTGAACAATAATTGTTGAAACTGCATTTTAAATTTAGGTATGCTCTTTTAAATTTAAATAACTCTTTGCATGTTACTTGTTGTGTATAAAATCTATACCTTGTAGACAGGGCTGCACAAAAGAATTCACGTACCATTCACCTTATTAGTGGAAACGGCTGAAGGGAAATTTTTAACTGTGGTACGTATTCCCTAACTGAACTAAATTTTTGAATGCATATAAATCTATATATCATATAAAGGCTGCTCAAACAATTCGGATAATTTTCCGAATGTAAGTAGGAATTGCTGAAATTGGGTTTACTATTTTAATGTAACGGATCCAAGCATAGAATGAGAAAATTTGGTTGGATCAAAAAGGATAACGATATCAAAAGATAACACCCCCTCCCTCAAGAGATATCTGACGATATCATGTGCCAGAGCATCCCCTCCCCTCTAAAATGATAATGTTACATATGCATATCCCCTATGTACGTAATTTTTATTAATTTATTAAGATGTTAGAAAAATGTCGTTTTATGATGTAATGTAAGTAACATTATATGTTTTTATATATCGCTCTGCAGTAATGTATAGCATATTGTGTGAAACTGGTACATATAAAGAATAATTTGGAAGGCTGGCACCAATAAATCGTATTTTTCTTATTTCTCATGGAAAAGTTTGGTTCAGTTCTCAAACAGATTTTTGGAACGGTTTGGGCTCGAAAAAAGAGGTACTCACTGTATAACGAAAAAAATATTTTTAAGTAGATACGGTTACGTATCTTACAGCAAGTCATGTACTCGTTTATGATGGAAATGTATTTGAAAAAAAAACAGTTGAACTTATTAAATATGTGTAGATATTTTTATCTGTAAAACACATCCATATCAATTAATATCTTATAGGCTTTACTTTTCCTGTTAAAGGAAACATACAGTGGGTGATCGGTTAACGAACTTAATCCGTTCCAAAACCGAATTATTCGTTAACCGATCATAGATTTTGCATTGATTTGGATTAGAAATTTTGAATACACTGTAAAAAAAACCACTGTAGATTTGCCAGAACAAACTCGATCACAGTGAAAGATCTGTATCTTTCTTTGGTTTCCTGACTATATTAACATGGAAAATACAGTAGTTGCGTAAAATTAACAGCATAATGTGCTGGCAATTTGGACGCATTTTTTTACAGCACAAACGGCTGGCGTCCAAATTGCCAGCACATTGTGATGTTAATTTTACGCAAACTACTGTATTTTCCATGTTAATATAGTCAGGAAACCAAAGAAAGATACAGCACATTCACTGTGATCGGGTTTGAGCGCGAGATAAACAGTACTTTGTACTGTAAAAATGCTGTTTTTTTTACAGTGTAGGAATTCATTTAATTCATTCTTGAAACTCAATAATGTATAAAAAATAAAATAAATCGTTTATTTAAAATAGGGTTAATATACGTCATTATTTGATATGGACACATCATATTTTGATGACTTTGTCCGTGCCGTGGCTTATTTAAAAATATATAAATGGCATGTCCTTTGAAAAAACTTTAAGGATTACATTATTTGACTACGTCATTAAATCATATCAATTTGCCACTTTGACCTTTCAAAAACTCCTTAGTTCTCTAAAAGGTCGTGTTTGCTGTAGGCCCGATAAAGCTCAAGTGGAGTCTACAGCCTGTTATTAATTTGTGAATTAAATGTCAATTAAAATAATTTGCAACTAAAGATATTTCTTTAAAAAGGGATACAAAATATAACTAGTATGTTGTGGCCATCACAGAACTTTCTTCTATATAAATCACGTCAATTAAATCATTTAAATAGTACAAGAAATTACATGAATTTAGCACCAATTCATACCAAAGTATATCTGAATTTGAAGTTTGATGAACATTCGTGCATGAGTTCTTGAGATAGAGCTATAGCGGAAATTCTGAAAAATGTAGCCCCGCAGTGTCACCTGTTGAGCGATTTGCACCAAAACATAAACAGCACTAACTCATATCAAGGTATACCTAAACCTGAAGCTCGTTGAAAATCCAAGCATTAGTTCTTGAGATAGAGCTATTGCGGAAATCGCAAAAAACAGCATAGCAGCGTCACCTGGTGAGAGATTTACACCAAAATGTATAAAATGCCAATTCATGTCTTGGAGTAACTGATTCTGAAGTTTAATGAAAATTCGTGAATTACTTCTTAAGATAGAGCTATTGTGGAAATTCTGAAAAATGCAGCATAGCAGCGCCACCTTTTGAGCGATTTGTACCAAAACATAACCAGCTCTAATTCATATCAAGGTATACCTGAATCTGAAGTTTGTTGAAAATCCAAGCATTAGCTCTTGAGATAGAGCTATTGAGGAAATCGTAAAAAATGCAGTATAGCCGCGCAACCTGAAGAGCGATTTACTCCAAATTGTATAAAACTTCAAATCATGTCAAGGAATAACTGAATTTGAAGTTTCATGAATATCCGTGCATTAATTCTGCAGATTGAGCTATAACGGAAATCGTTAAAAATGCTCCATAGCAGCGCCACCTGTTGAGAGATTTACGCGAAAAACAAATCAGGACCAGTTTATATCAAGGTCTAACTGAATCTAACGTTTTGTGAAATTCTGTGCATTAGTTCTTTAGATAGAGCACCCACAAAATTTCTGTCACATACAGACTCACAGAGTGACAGACAGACTCACAGACAGACATTTTCTAAAAAACATCAAATCGTGTTCAGGACATTCAAAAACGTATAAATCCGTCGAAAACCGGGTCGAAAATTTTCACGAATCCCATACTTTTTTTTTGCAAAGATAGAAGAAAATCAAAATTATTGTTTCTGATCATTTTATTCTAATTTGGGGGCCCTAAAATGTAGGGCCCGAACTCCCGGTAGCCCAGGAATTTGTTTGGCAGTACATATACTGCAGTTAAAAGGCGACAATAGATGCAATTAAATATAGCTCGACAAATCTTTGCACACAGCATTCCTTCTTCGTGGCTTTTTTATGTGAAGTGTTCGTTAACCAAAAATGTGTTCGTTACCCGAACATAAAAATCTCTCGTGAAAGTGTTCGTTAACCGATCTGTTCGTAAACCGAATAGTTCGTTAACCTATCACCCACTGTATTACGAAGTGAACGATAGAAATCTGTATTTTTCGTTTTGTACTGTTAGCGGGATTCCTACGTTTCACGGAATTTTCCAGGTAAAACATCAGAATTTATTTAGAGAAAATTAATTCTAGGTTAAACGCGCGACATTTCGCCTTATATAAGGAGAAATGTTATATATGAAAATACTGGCGTCGAAGACTCGGAAATTCCCTGACCCGTACGAACCCTGTGTTAGGTTGAGTATATTTTCCGCTAAATTAATTCTAGGTTAAACGCACGACATTTCGCCTTATATAAGGAGAAATGTTATATATGAAAATACTGGCGTCGAAGACTCGGAAATTACCTGACCCGCACGAACCCTGTGTTAGTTTGAGTATATTTTCCGCTAATTTAATTTTAAGTTAAACGCACGACATTTCGCCTTATATAAGGAGAAATGTTATATATGAAAATACTGGCGTCGAAGACTCGGAAATTCCCTGACGCGTACGAACCCTGTGTTAGTTTGAGTATATTTTCCGTTAATTTAAATCTAGGTTAAACGCACGACATTTCGGCTTATATAAGGAGAAATGTTATATATGAATATACTGGCGTCGAAAACTCGGAAATTCCCTGACCCGTACGAACCCTGTGTTAGTTTGAGTATATTTTCCGCTAAATAAATTCTATGTTAAACGTACGACATTTCGCCTAATATAAGAAGAAATGTTATATATGAAAATACTGGCGTCGAAGACTCGGAAATTCCCTGACCCGTACGAACCCTGTGTTAGTTTGAGTATATTTTCCGCTAAATTAATTCTAGGTTAAACGCACGACAATTCGCCTTATATAAGGAGAAATGCTATATATGAAAATACTGACGTCAAAGACTCGGAAATTAGCTGACCCGTACGAACCCTGTGTTTGTTTGAGTATATTTTCCGCTAAATTAATTCTAGATTAAACGCACGACATTTCGCCTTATATAAGGAGAAATGTTGTATATGAAAATACTGACGTCGAAGACTCGGAAATTCCCTGACCCGTACGAACCCTGTGTTAGTTTGAGCATATTTTCCGCTAATTTAATTTTAGGTTAAACGCACGACATTTCGCCTTATATAAGGAGAAATGTTATATATAAAAATACTGGCGTCGAAGACTCGGAAATTCCCTGGCCCGTACGAACCCTGTGTTAGTTTGAGTATATTTTTCGCTAATTTAATTCTAGGTTAAACGCACGACATTTCGCCTTATATAAGGAGAAATATTATATATGAAAATACTGGCGTCCAAGACTCGGAAATTCCCTGACGCGTACGAACCCTGTGTTAGTTTGAGTATATTTTCCGTTAATTTAAATCTAGGTTAAACGCACGACATTTCGGCTTATATAAGGAGAAATGTTATATATGAATATACTGGCGTCGAAAACTCGGAAATTCCCTGACCCGTACGAACCCTGTGTTAGTTTGAGTATATTTTCCGCTAAATAAATTCTAGGTTAAACGTACGACATTTCGCCTAATATAAGAAGAAATGTTATATATGAAAATACTGGCGTCGAAGACTCGGAAATTCCCTGACCCGTACGAACCCTGTGTTAGTTTGAGTATATTTTCCGCTAAATTAATTCTAGGTTAAACGCACGACAATTCGCCTTATATAAGGAGAAATGCTATATATGAAAATACTGACGTCAAAGACTCGGAAATTAGCTGACCCGTACGAACCCTGTGTTTGTTTGAGTATATTTTCCGCTAAATTAATTCTAGATTAAACGCAAGACATTTCGCCTTATATAAGGAGAAATGTTATATATGAAAATACTGACGTCGAAGACTCGGAAATTCCCTCACCCGTACGAACCCTGTGTTAGTTTGAGTATATTTTTCGCTAATTTAATTCTAGGTTAAACGCACGACATTTCGCCTTATATAAGGAGAAATGTTATATATAAAAATACTGGCGTCGAAGACTCGGAAATTCCCTGGCCCGTACGAACCCTGTGTTAGTTTGAGTATATTTTTCGCTAATTTAATTCTAGGTTAAACGCACGACATTTCGCCTTATATAAGGAGAAATATTATATATGAAAATACTGGCGTCCAAGACTCGGAATTTCCCTGACCCGTACGAACCCTGTGTTAGTTTCAGTATATTTTCCGCTAAATTAATTCTAGGTTAAACGAACGACATTTCGCCTTATATAAGGAGAAATGTTATATATGAAAATACTGGCGTCGAAGACTCGGAAATTCCCTGACCCGTACGAACCCTGTGTTAGTTTCAGTATATTTTCCGCTAAATTAATTCTAGGTTAAACGAACGACATTTCGCCTTATATAAGGAGAAATGTTATATATGAAAATACTGGCGTCGAAGACTCGGAAATTCCCTGACCCGTACGAACCCTGTGTTAGTTTGAGTATATTTTCCGATAAATTAATTCCAGGTTAAACGCACGACATTTCGCCTTATATAAGGAGAAATGATATATATGAAAATACTGGCATCGAAGACTCGGAAATTCCCTGACCCGTACGAACCCTGTGTTAGTTTGAGTATATTTTCCGCTAAATTAATTCTAGGTTAAACGCACGACATTTCGCCTTATATGAGGAGAAATTTTATATATGAAAATACTGGCGTCGAAGACTCGGAAATTCCCTGACCCGTACGAGCCCTGTGTTAGTTTGAGTATATTTTCCGCTAAATTAATTCTAGGTTAAACGAACGACATTTCGCCTTATATAAGGAGAAATGTTATATATGAAAATACTGGCGTCGAAGACTCGGAAATTCCCTGACCCGTACGAACCCTGTGTTAGTTTGAGTATATTTTCCGCTAAATTAAATCCAGGTTAAATGCACGACATTTCGCCTTATATAAGGAGAAATGTTATATATGAAAATACTGGCGTCGAAGACTCGGAAATTCCCTGACCCGTACGAACCCTGTGTTAGTTTGAGTATATTTTCCGCTAATTTAATTCTAGGTTAAACGCACGATATTTCGCCTTATATTAGGAGAAATGTTATATATGAAAATACCGGCGTCGAAGACTCGGAAATGCCCTGACCCGTACGAACCCTGTGTTAGTTTGAGTATATTTTCCGCTAAATTAATTCTAGGTTAAACGCACGACATTTCGCGTTATATAAGGAGAAATCTTATATATGAAAATACTGCCGTCGAAGACTCGGAAATTCCCTGACCCGTACGAACCCTGTGTTAGTTTGAGTATATTTTCCGCTAAATTAATTCTAGGTTAAACGCACGACATTTCGCCTTATATAAGGAGAAATGTTATATATAAAAATACTGGCGTGGAAGGCTCGGAATTTCCCTGACCCGTACGAACCCTGTGTTAGTTTGAGTATATTTTCCGCTAATTTAATTCTAGGTTAAACGCACAACATTTCGCCTTTTATAAGGAGAAATGTTATATATGAAAATACTGGAGTCGAAGACTCGGATATTCCCTGACCCGTACGAACCCTGTGTTAGTTTGAGTATATTTTCCGCTAAATTAATTCTAGGTTAAACGAACGAGATTTCGCCTTATAAAAGGAGAAATTTTATACATGAAAATACTGGCGTCGAAGACTCGGAAATTCTATGACCCGTAAGAACCCTGTGTTAGTTTGAGTATATTTTCCGCTAGTTAATTCTAGGTTAAACGCACGACATTTCGCCTTATATAAGGAGAAATGATATATATGAAAATACTGGCGTCGAAGACTCGGAAATTCCCTGACCCGTACGAACCCTGTGTTAGTTTGAGTATATTTTCCGCTAAATTAATTCCAGGTTAAACGCACGACATTTCGCCTTATATAAGGAGAAATGATATATATGAAAATACTGGCGTCGAAGACTCGGAAATTCCATGACCCGTACGAACCCTGTGTTAGTTTGAGTATATTTTCCGCTAAATTAATTCTAGGTTAAACGCACGACATTTCGCCTTATATAAGGAGAAATGTTATATATGAAAATACTGGCGTCGAAGACTCGGAAATTCCCTGACCCGTACGAACCCTGTGTTAGTTTGAGTATATTTTCCGCTAAATTATTTCTAGGTTAAACGCACGACATTTCGCCTTATATGAGGTGAAATGTTATATATGAAAATTCTGGCATCGAAGACTCGGAAATTCCATGACCCGTACGAACCCTGTGTTAGTTTGAGTATATTTTCCGCTAAATTAATTCTAGGTTAAACGCACGACATTTCGCCTTATATAAGGAGAAATGTTATATATAAAAATACTGGCGTCGAAGACTCGGAAATTCCCTGACCCGTACAAACCCTGTGTTAGTTTGAGTATATTTTCCGCTAAATCAATTCTAGGTTAAACGCACGACATTTCGCCTTATATAAGGAGAAATGTTATATATAAAAATACTGGCGTCGAAGACTCGGAAATTCCCTGACCCGTACAAACCCTGTGTTAGTTTGAGTATATTTTCCGCTAAATCAATTCTAGGTTAAACGCACGACATTTCGCCTTATATGAGGTGAAATGTTACATATAAAAATACTGGCGTCGAAGACTCGGAAATTCCCTGACCCGTACAAACCCTGTGTTAGTTTGAGTATATTTTCCGCTAAATAAATTCTATGTTAAACGTACGACATTTCGCCTAATATAAGAAGAAATGTTACATATGAAAATACTGGCGTCGAAGACTCGGAAATTCCCTGACCCGTACGAACCCTGTGTTAGTTTGAGTATATTTTCCGCTAAATTAATTCTAGGTTAAACGCACGACAATTCGCCTTATATAAGGAGAAATGCTATATATGAAAATACTGACGTCAAAGACTCGGAAATTAGCTGACCCGTACGAACCCTGTGTTTGTTTGTGTATATTTTCCGCTAAATTAATTCTAGATTAAACGCACGACATTTCGCCTTATATAAGGAGAAATGTTATATATGAAAATACTGACGTCGAAGACTCGGAAATTCCCTGACCCGTACGAACCCTGTGTTAGTTTGAGCATATTTTCCGCTAATTTAATTTTAGTTTAAACGCACGACATTTCGCCTTATATAAGGAGAAATGTTATATATAAAAATACTGGCGTCGAAGACTCGGAAATTCCCTGGCCCGTACGAACCCTGTGTTAGTTTGAGTATATTTTCCGCTAATTTAATTCTAGGTTAAACGCACGACATTTCGCCTTATATAAGGAGAAATATTATATATGAAAATACTGGCGTCCAAGACTCGGAAATTCCCTGACCCGTACGAACCCTGTGTTAGTTTCAGTATATTTTCCGCTAAATTAATTCTAGGTTAAACGAACGACATTTCGCCTTATATAAGGAGAAATGTTATATATGAAAATACTGGCGTCGAAGACTCGGAAATTCCCTGACCCGTACGAACCCTGTGTTAGTTTCAGTATATTTTCCGCTAAATTAATTCTAGGTTAAACGAACGACATTTCGCCTTATATAAGGAGAAATGTTATATATGAAAATACTGGCGTCGAAGACTCGGAAATTCCCTGACCCGTACGAACCCTGTGGTAGTTTGAGTATATTTTCCGATAAATTAATTCCAGGTTAAACGCACGACATTTCGCCTTATATAAGGAGAAATGATATATATGAAAATACTGGCATCGAAGACTCGGAAATTCCCTGACCCGTACGAACCCTGTGTTAGTTTGAGTATATTTTCCGCTAAATTAATTCTAGGTTAAACGCACGACATTTCGCCTTATATGAGGAGAAAATTTATATATGAAAATACTGGCGTCGAAGACTCGGAAATTCCCTGACCCGTACGAGCCCTGTGTTAGTTTGAGTATATTTTCCGCTAAATTAATTCTAGGTTAAACGAACGACATTTCGCCTTATATAAGGAGAAATGTTATATATGAAAATACTGGCGTCGAAGACTCGGAAATTCCCTGACCCGTACGAACCCTGTGTTAGTTTGAGTATATTTTCCGCTAAATTAATTCCAGGTTAAATGCACGACATTTCGCCTTATATAAGGAGAAATGTTATATATGAAAATACTGGCGTCGAAGACTCGGAAATTCCCTGACCCGTACGAACCCTGTGTTAGTTTGAGTATATTTTCCGCTAATTTAATTCTAGGTTAAACGCACGATATTTCGCCTTATATAAGGAGAAATGTTATATATGAAAATACCGGCGTCGAAGACTCGGAAATGCCCTGACCCGTACGAACCCTGTGTTAGTTTGAGTATATTTTCCGTTAAATTAATTCTAGGTTAAACGCACGACATTTCGCGTTATATAAGGAGAAATCTTATATATGAAAATACTGCCGTCGAAGACTCGGAAATTCCCTGACCCGTACGAACCCTGTGTTAGTTTGAGTATATTTTCCGCTAAATTAATTCTAGGTTAAACGCACGACATTTCGCCTTATATAAGGAGAAATGTTATATATAAAAATACTGGCGTGGAAGGCTCGGAAATTCCCTGACCCGTACGAACCCTGTGTTAGTTTGAGTATATTTTCCGCTAATTTAATTCTAGGTTAAACGCACAACATTTCGCCTTTTATAAGGAGAAATGTTATATATGAAAATACTGGAGTCGAAGACTCGGATATTCCCTGACCCGTACGAACCCTGTGTTAGTTTGAGTATATTTTCCGCTAAATTAATTCTAGGTTAAACGAACGACATTTCACCTTATAAAAGGAGAAATTTTATACATGAAAATACTGGCGTCGAAGACTCGGAAATTCTATGACCCGTAAGAACCCTGTGTTAGTTTGAGTACATTTTCCGCTAGTTAATTCTAGGTTAAACGCACGACATTTCGCCTTATATAAGGAGAAATGATATATATGAAAATACTGGCGTCGAAGACTCGGAAATTCCCTGACCCGTACGAACCCTGTGTTAGTTTGAGTATATTTTCCGCTAAATTAATTCCAGGTTAAACGCACGACATTTCGCCTTATATAAGGAGAAATGATATATATGAAAATACTGGCGTCGAAGACTCGGAAATTCCATGACCCGTACGAACCCTGTGTTAGTTTGAGTATATTTTCAGCTAAATTAATTCTAGGTTAAACGCACGACATTTCGCCTTATATAAGGAGAAATGTTATATATGAAAATACTGGCGTCGAAGACTCGGAAATTCCCTGACCCGTACGAACCCTGTGTTAGTTTGAGTATATTTTCCGCTAAATTATTTCTAGGTTAAACGCACGACATTTCGCCTTATATGAGGTGAAATGATATATATGAAAATTCTGGCATCGAAGACTCGGAAATTCCATGACCCGTACGAACCCTGTGTTAGTTTGAGTATATTTTCCGCTAAATTAATTCTAGGTTAAACGCACGACATTTCGCCTTATATAAAGAGAAATGTTATATATAAAAATACTGGCGTCGAAGACTCGGAAATTCCCTGACCCGTACAAACCCTGTGTTAGTTTGAGTATATTTTCCGCTAAATCAATTCTAGGTTAAACGCACGACATTTCGCCTTATATAAGGAGAAATGTTATATATGAAAATACTGGCGTCGAAGACTCGGAAATTCTCTGACCCGTACGAACCCTGTGTTAGTTTGAGTATATTTTCCGCTAAATTAATTCTAGGTTAAACGCACGACATTTCGCGTTATATAAGGAGAAATGTTATATATGAAAATACTGCCGTCGAAGACTCGGAAATTCTCTGACCCGTACGAACCCTGTGTTAGTTTGAGTATATTTTCCGCTAAATTAATTCCAGGTTAAACGAACGACATTTCGCCTTATATAAGGAGAAATGTTATATATGAAAATACTGGCGTCGAAGACTCGGAAATTCCCTGACCCGTTCGAACCCTGTGTTAGTTTGAGTATATTTTCCGATAAATTAATTCCAGGTTAAACGCACGACATTTCGCCTTATATAAGGAGAAATGATATATATGAAAATACTGGCATCGAAGACTCGGAAATTCCCTGACCCGTACGAACCCTGTGTTAGTTTGAGTATATTTTCCGCTAAATTAATTCTAGGTTAAACGAACGACATTTCGCCTTATATAAGGAGAAATGTTATATATGAAAATACTGGCGTCGAAGACTCGGAAATTCCCTGACCCGTTCGAACCCTGTGTTAGTTTGAGTATATTTTCCGATAAATTAATTCCAGGTTAAACGCACGACATTTCGCCTTATACGAGGAGAAATTTTATATATGAAAATACTGGCGTCGAAGACTCGGAAATTCCCTGACCCGTACGAGCCCTGTGTTAGTTTGAGTATATTTTCCGCTAAATTAATTCTAGGTTAAACGAACGACATTTCGCCTTATATAAGGAGAAATGTTATATATGAAAATACTGGCGTCGAAGACTCGGAAATTCCCTGACCCGTACGAACCCTGTGTTAGTTTGAGTATATTTTCCGCTAAATTAATTCCAGGTTAAATGCACGACATTTCGCCTTATGTAAGGAGAAATGTTATATATGAAAATACTGGCGTCGAAGACTCGGAAATTCCCTGACTCGTACGAACCCTGTGTTAGTTTGAGTATATTTTCCGCTAATTTAATTCTAGGTTAAACGCACGATATTTCGCCTTATATTAGGAGAAATGTTATATATGAAAATACCGGCGTCGAAGACTCGGAAATGCCCTGACCCGTACGAACCCTGTGTTAGTTTGAGTATATTTTCCGCTAAATTAATTCTAGGTTAAACGCACGACATTTCGCGTTATATAAGGAGAAATCTTATATATGAAAATACTGCCGTCGAAGACTCGGAAATTCCCTGACCCGTACGAACCCTGTGTTAGTTTGAGTATATTTTCCGCTAAATTAATTCTAGGTTAAACGCACGACATTTCGCCTTATATAAGGAGAAATGTTATATATAAAAATACTGGCGTGGAAGGCTCGGAAATTCCCTGACCCGTACGAACCCTGTGTTAGTTTGAGTATATTTTCCGCTAATTTAATTCTAGGTTAAACGCACAACATTTCGCCTTTTATAAGGAGAAATGTTATATATGAAAATACTGGAGTCGAAGACTCGGATATTCCCTGACCCGTACGAACCCTGTGTTAGTTTGAGTATATTTTCCGCTAAATTAATTCTAGGTTAAACGAACGACATTTCGCCTTATAAAAGGAGAAATTTTATACATGAAAATACTGGCGTCGAAGACTCGGAAATTCTATGACCCGTAAGAACCCTGTGTTAGTTTGAGTATATTTTCCGCTAGTTAATTCTAGGTTAAACGCACGACATTTCGCCTTATATAAGGAGAAATGATATATATGAAAATACTGGCGTCGAAGTCTCGGAAATTCCCTGACCCGTACGAACCCTGTGTTAGTTTGAGTATATTTTCCGCTAATTTAATTCTAGTTTAAACGCACGACATTTCGCCTTATATAAGGAGAAATGTTATATATGAAAATACTGGCGTCGAAGTCTCGGAAATTCCCTGACGCGTACGAACCCTGTGTTAGTTTGAGTATATTTTCCGTTAATTTAAATCTAGGTTAAACGCACGACATTTCGGCTTATATAAGGAGAAATGTTATATATGAATATACTGGCGTCGAAAACTCGGAAATTCCCTGACCCGTACGAACCCTGTGTTAGTTTGAGTATATTTTCCGCTAAATAAATTCTAGGTTAAACGTACGACATTTCGCCTAATATAAGAAGAAATGTTATATATGAAAATACTGGCGTCGAAGACTCGGAAATTCCCTGACCCGTACGAACCCTGTGTTAGTTTGAGTATATTTTCCGCTAAATTAATTCTAGGTTAAACGCACGACAATTCGCCTTATATAAGGAGAAATGCTATATATGAAAATACTGACGTCAAAGACTCGGAAATTAGCTGACCCGTACGAACCCTGTGTTTGTTTGAGTATATTTTCCGCTAAATTAATTCTAGATTAAACGCACGACATTTCGCCTTATATAAGGAGAAATGTTATATATGAAAATACTGACATCGAAGACTCGGAAATTCCCTGACCCGTACGAACCCTGTGTTAGTTTGAGCATATTTTCCGCTAATTTAATTTTAGGTTAAACGCACGACATTTCGCCTTATATAAGGAGAAATGTTATATATAAAAATACTGGCGTCGAAGACTCGGAAATTCCCTGGCCCGTACGAACCCTGTGTTAGTTTGAGTATATTTTTCGCTAATTTAATTCTAGGTTAAACGCACGACATTTCGCCTTATATAAGGAGAAATATTATATATGAAAATACTGGCGTCCAAGACTCGGAAATTCCCTGACCCGTACGAACCCTGTGTTAGTTTCAGTATATTTTCCGCTAAATTAATTCTAGGTTAAACGAACGACATTTCGCCTTATATAAGGAGAAATGTTATATATGAAAATACTGGCGTCGAAGACTCGGAAATTCCCTGACCCGTACGAACCCTGTGTTAGTTTCAGTATATTTTCCGCTAAATTAATTCTAGGTTAAACGAACGACATTTCGCCTTATATACGGAGAAATGTTATATATGAAAATACTGGCGTCGAAGACTCGGAAATTCCCTGACCCGTACGAACCCTGTGTTAGTTTGAGTATATTTTCCGATAAATTAATTCCAGGTTAAACGCACGACATTTCGCCTTATATAAGGAGAAATGATATATATGAAAATACTGGCATCGAAGACTCGGAAATTCCCTGACCCGTACGAACCCTGTGTTAGTTTGAGTATATTTTCCGCTAAATTAATTCTAGGTTAAACGCACGACATTTCGCCTTATATGAGGAGAAATTTTATATATGAAAATACTGGCGTCGAAGACTCGGAAATTCCCTGACCCGTACGAGCCCTGTGTTAGTTTGAGTATATTTTCCGCTAAATTAATTCTAGGTTAAACGAACGACATTTCGCCTTATATAAGGAGAAATGTTATATATGAAAATACTGGCGTCGAAGACTCGGAAATTCCCTGACCCGTACGAACCCTGTGTTAGTTTGAGTATATTTTCCGCTAAATTAAATCCAGGTTAAATGCACGACATTTCGCCTTATATAAGGAGAAATGTTATATATGAAAATACTGGCGTCGAAGACTCGGAAATTCCCTGACCCGTACGAACCCTGTGTTAGTTTGAGTATATTTTCCGCTAATTTAATTCTAGGTTAAACGCACGATATTTCGCCTTATATTAGGAGAAATGTTATATATGAAAATACCGGCGTCGAAGACTCGGAAATGCCCTGACCCGTACGAACCCTGTGTTAGTTTGAGTATATTTTCCGCTAAATTAATTCTAGGTTAAACGCACGACATTTCGCGTTATATAAGGAGAAATCTTATATATGAAAATACTGCCGTCGAAGACTCGGAAATTCCCTGACCCGTACGAACCCTGTGTTAGTTTGAGTATATTTTCCGCTAAATTAATTCTAGGTTAAACGCACGACATTTCGCCTTATATAAGGAGAAATGTTATATATAAAAATACTGGCGTGGAAGGCTCGGAAATTCCCTGACCCGTACGAACCCTGTGTTAGTTTGAGTATATTTTCCGCTAATTTAATTCTAGGTTAAACGCACAACATTTCGCCTTTTATAAGGAGAAATGTTATATATGAAAATACTGGAGTCGAAGACTCGGATATTCCCTGACCCGTACGAACCCTGTGTTAGTTTGAGTATATTTTCCGCTAAATTAATTCTAGGTTAAACGAACGACATTTCGCCTTATAAAAGGAGAAATTTTATACATGAAAATACTGGCGTCGAAGACTCGGAAATTCTATGACCCGTAAGAACCCTGTGTTAGTTTGAGTATATTTTCCGCTAGTTAATTCTAGGTTAAACGCACGACATTTCGCCTTATATAAGGAGAAATGATATATATGAAAATACTGGCGTCGAAGACTCGGAAATTCCCTGACCCGTACGAACCCTGTGTTAGTTTGAGTATATTTTCCGCTAAATTAATTCCAGGTTAAACGCACGACATTTCGCCTTATATAAGGAGAAATGATATATATGAAAATACTGGCGTCGAAGACTCGGAAATTCCATGACCCGTACGAACCCTGTGTTAGTTTGAGTATATTTTCCGCTAAATTAATTCTAGGTTAAACGCACGACATTTCGCCTTATATAAGGAGAAATGTTATATATGAAAATACTGGCGTCGAAGACTCGGAAATTCCCTGACCCGTACGAACCCTGTGTTAGTTTGAGTATATTTTCCGCTAAATTATTTCTAGGTTAAACGCACGACATTTCGCCTTATATGAGGTGAAATGTTATATATGAAAATTCTGGCATCGAAGACTCGGAAATTCCATGACCCGTACGAACCCTGTGTTAGTTTGAGTATATTTTCCGCTAAATTAATTCTAGGTTAAACGCACGACATTTCGCCTTATATAAGGAGAAATGTTATATATAAAAATACTGGCGTCGAAGACTCGGAAATTCCCTGACCCGTACAAACCCTGTGTTAGTTTGAGTATATTTTCCGCTAAATCAATTCTAGGTTAAACGCACGACATTTCGCCTTATATAAGGAGAAATGTTATATATGAAAATACTGGCGTCGAAGACTCGGAAATTCCCTGACCCGTACGAACCCTGTGTTAGTTTGAGTATATTTTCCGCTAAATTATTTCTAGGTTAAACGCACGACATTTCGCCTTATATGAGGTGAAATGTTATATATAAAAATACTGGCGTCGAAGACTCGGAAATTCCCTGACCCGTACAAACCCTGTGTTAGTTTGAGTATATTTTCCGCTAAATAAATTCTATGTTAAACGTACGACATTTCGCCTAATATAAGAAGAAATGTTATATATGAAAATACTGGCGTCGAAGACTCGGAAATTCCCTGACCCGTACGAACCCTGTGTTAGTTTGAGTATATTTTCCGCTAAATTAATTCTAGGTTAAACGCACGACAATTCGCCTTATATAAGGAGAAATGCTATATATGAAAATACTGACGTCAAAGACTCGGAAATTAGCTGACCCGTACGAACCCTGTGTTTGTTTGAGTATATTTTCCGCTAAATTAATTCTAGATTAAACGCACGACATTTCGCCTTATATAAGGAGAAATGTTATATATGAAAATACTGACGTCGAAGACTCGGAAATTCCCTGACCCGTACGAACCCTGTGTTAGTTTGAGCATATTTTCCGCTAATTTAATTTTAGGTTAAACGCACGACATTTCGCCTTATATAAGGAGAAATGTTATATATAAAAATACTGGCGTCGAAGACTCGGAAATTCCCTGGCCCGTACGAACCCTGTGTTAGTTTGAGTATATTTTCCGCTAATTTAATTCTAGGTTAAACGCACGACATTTCGCCTTATATAAGGAGAAATATTATATATGAAAATACTGGCGTCCAAGACTCGGAAATTCCCTGACCCGTACGAACCCTGTGTTAGTTTCAGTATATTTTCCGCTAAATTAATTCTAGGTTAAACGAACGACATTTCGCCTTATATAAGGAGAAGTGTTATATATGAAAATACTGGCGTCGAAGACTCGGAAATTCCCTGACCCGTACGAACCCTGTGTTAGTTTCAGTATATTTTCCGCTAAATTAATTCTAGATTAAACGAACGACATTTCGCCTTATATAAGGAGAAATGTTATATATGAAATTACTGGCGTCGAAGACTCGGAAATTCCCTGACCCGTACGAACCCTGTGTTAGTTTGAGTATATTTTCCGATAAATTAATTCCAGGTTAAACGCACGACATTTCGCCTTATATAAGGAGAAATGATATATATGAAAATACTTGCATCGAAGACTCGGAAATTCCCTGACCCGTACGAACCCTGTGTTAGTTTGAGTATATTTTCCGCTAAATTAATTCTAGGT
This sequence comes from Maratus speciosus, assembly GCA_963932465.1. Taxonomy (NCBI): domain Eukaryota; kingdom Metazoa; phylum Arthropoda; class Arachnida; order Araneae; family Salticidae; genus Maratus; species Maratus speciosus. Next base: position 120,946,329 of record OZ010793.1, on the reverse strand, counting down.
TAAACGCACGACATTTCGCCTTATATGAGGAGAAATTTTATATATGAAAATACTGGCGTCGAAGACTCGGAAATTCCCTGACCCGTACGAGCCCTGTGTTAGTTTGAGTATATTTTCCGCTAAATTAATTCTATGTTAAACGAACGACATTTCGCCTTATATAAGGAGAAATGTTATATATGAAAATACTGGCGTCGAAGACTCGGAAATTCCCTGACCCGTACGAACCCTGTGTTAGTTTGAGTATATTTTCCGCTAAATTAATTCCAGGTTAAATGCACGACATTTCGCCTTATATAAGGAGAAATGTTATATATGAAAATACTGGCGTCGAAGACTCGGAAATTCCCTGACCCGTACGAACCCTGTGTTAGTTTGAGTATATTTTCCGCTAATTTAATTCTAGGTTAAACGCACGATATTTCGCCTTATATTAGGAGAAATGTTATATATGAAAATACCGGCGTCGAAGACTCGGAAATGCCCTGACCCGTACGAACCCTGTGTTAGTTTGAGTATATTTTCCGTTAAATTAATTCTAGGTTAAACGCACGACATTTCGCGTTATATAAGGAGAAATCTTATATATGAAAATACTGCCGTCGAAGACTCGGAAATTCCCTGACCCGTACGAACCCTGTGTTAGTTTGAGTATATTTTCCGCTAAATTAATTCTAGGTTAAACGCACGACATTTCGCCTTATATAAGGAGAAATGTTATATATAAAAATACTGGCGTGGAAGGCTCGGAAATTCCCTGACCCGTACGAACCCTGTGTTAGTTTGAGTATATTTTCCGCTAATTTAATTCTAGGTTAAACGCACAACATTTCGCCTTTTATAAGGAGAAATGTTATATATGAAAATACTGGAGTCGAAGACTCGGATATTCCCTGACCCGTACGAACCCTGTGTTAGTTTGAGTATATTTTCCGCTAAATTAATTCTAGGTTAAACGAACGACATTTCGCCTTATAAAAGGAGAAATTTTATACATGAAAATACTGGCGTCGAAGACTCGGAAATTCTATGACCCGTAAGAACCCTGTGTTAGTTTGAGTACATTTTCCGCTAGTTAATTCTAGGTTAAACGCACGACATTTCGCCTTATATAAGGAGAAATGTTATATATGGAAATACTGGCGTCGAAGACTCGGAAATTCCCTGACCCGTACGAACCCTGTGTTAGTTTGAGTATATTTTCCGCTAAATTATTTCTAGGTTAAACGCACGACATTTCGCCTTATATGAGGTGAAATGTTATATATGAAAATTCTGGCATCGAAGACTCGGAAATTCCATGACCCGTACGAACCCTGTGTTAGTTTGAGTATATTTTCCGCTAAATCAATTCTAGGTTAAACGCACGACATTTCGCCTTATATAAGGAGAAATGTTATATATGAAAATACTGGCGTCGAAGACTCGGAAATTCTCTGACCCGTACGAACCCTGTGTTAGTTTGAGTATATTTTCCGCTAAATTAATTCTAGGTTAAACGCACGACATTTCGCGTTATATAAGGAGAAATGTTATATATGAAAATACTGCCGTCGAAGACTCGGAAATTCTCTGACCCGTACGAACCCTGTGTTAGTTTGAGTATATTTTCCGCTAAATTAATTCCAGGTTAAACGAACGACATTTCGCCTTATATAAGGAGAAATGTTATATATGAAAATACTGGCGTCGAAGACTCGGAAATTCCCTGAACCGTACGAACCCTGTGTTAGTTTGAGTATATTTTCCGATAAATTAATTCCAGGTTAAACGCACGACATTTCGACTTATATAAGGAGAAATGATATATATGAAAATACTGGCATCGAAGACTCGGAAATTCCCTGACCCGTACGAACCCTGTGTTAGTTTGAGTATATTTTCCGCTAAATTAATTCTAGGTTAAACGCACGACATTTCGCCTTATATGAGGAGAAATTTTATATATGAAAATACTGGCGTCGAAGACTCGGAAATTCCCTGACCCGTACGAGCCCTGTGTTAGTTTGAGTATATTTTCCGCTAAATTAATTCTAGGTTAAACGAACGACATTTCGCCTTATATAAGGAGAAATGTTATATATGAAAATACTGGCGTCGAAGACTCGGAAATTCCCTGACCCGTACGAACCCTGTGTTAGTTTGAGTATATTTTCCGCTAAATTAATTCCAGGTTAAATGCACGACATTTCGCCTTATATAAGGAGAAATGTTATATATGAAAATACTGGCGTCGAAGACTCGGAAATTCCCTGACTCGTACGAACCCTGTGTTAGTTTGAGTATATTTTCCGCTAATTTAATTCTAGGTTAAACGCACGATATTTCGCCTTATATTAGGAGAAATGTTATATATGAAAATACCGGCGTCGAAGACTCGGAAATGCCCTGACCCGTACGAACCCTGTGTTAGTTTGAGTATATTTTCCGCTAAATTAATTCTAGGTTAAACGCACGACATTTCGCGTTATATAAGGAGAAATCTTATATATGAAAATAGTGCCGTCGAAGACTCGGAAATTCCCTGACCCGTACGAACCCTGTGTTAGTTTGAGTATATTTTCCGCTAAATTAATTCTAGGTTAAACGCACGACATTTCGCCTTATATAAGGAGAAATGTTATATATAAAAATACTGGCGTGGAAGGCTCGGAAATTCCCTGACCCGTACGAACCCTGTGTTAGTTTGAGTATATTTTCCGCTAATTTAATTCTAGGTTAAACGCACAACATTTCGCCTTTTATAAGGAGAAATGTTATATATGAAAATACTGGAGTCGAAGACTCGGATATTCCCTGACCCGTACGAACCCTGTGTTAGTTTGAGTATATTTTCCGCTAAATTAATTCTAGGTTAAACGAACGACATTTCGCCTTATATAAGGAGAAATGTTATATATGAAAATACTGGCGTCGAAGACTCGGAAATTCCCTGACCCGTACGAACCCTGTGTTAGTTTGAGTATATTTTCCGCTAAATTAAATCCAGGTTAAATGCACGACATTTCGCCTTATATAAGGAGAAATGTTATATATGAAAATACTGGCGTCGAAGACTCGGAAATTCCCTGACCCGTACGAACCCTGTGTTAGTTTGAGTATATTTTCCGCTAATTTAATTCTAGGTTAAACGCACGATATTTCGCCTTATATTAGGAGAAATGTTATATATGAAAATACCGGCGTCGAAGACTCGGAAATGCCCTGACCCGTACGAACCCTGTGTTAGTTTGAGTATATTTTCCGCTAAATTATTTCTAGGTTAAACGCACGACATTTCGCGTTATATAAGGAGAAATCTTATATATGAAAATACTGCCGTCGAAGACTCGGAAATTCCCTGACCCGTACGAACCCTGTGTTAGTTTGAGTATATTTTCCGCTAAATTAATTCTAGGTTAAACGCACGACATTTCGCCTTATATAAGGAGAAATGTTATATATAAAAATACTGGCGTGGAAGGCTCGGAAATTCCCTGACCCGTACGAACCCTGTGTTAGTTTGAGTATATTTTCCGCTAATTTAATTCTAGGTTAAACGCACAACATTTCGCCTTTTATAAGGAGAAATGTTATATATGAAAATACTGGAGTCGAAGACTCGGATATTCCCTGACCCGTACGAACCCTGTGTTAGTTTGAGTATATTTTCCGCTAAATTAATTCTAGGTTAAACGAACGACATTTCGCCTTATAAAAGGAGAAATTTTATACATGAAAATACTGGCGTCGAAGACTCGGAAATTCTATGACCCGTAAGAACCCTGTGTTAGTTTGAGTATATTTTCCGCTAGTTAATTCTAGGTTAAACGCACGACATTTCGCCTTATATAAGGAGAAATGATATATATGAAAATACTGGCGTCGAAGACTCGGAAATTCCCTGACCCGTACGAACCCTGTGTTAGTTTGAGTATATTTTCCGCTAAATTAATTCCAGGTTAAACGCACGACATTTCGCCTTATATAAGGAGAAATGATATATATGAAAATACTGGCGTCGAAGACTCGGAAATTCCATGACCCGTACGAACCCTGTGTTAGTTTGAGTATATTTTCCGCTAAATTAATTCTAGGTTAAACGCACGACATTTCGCCTTATATAAGGAGAAATGTTATATATGAAAATACTGGCGTCGAAGACTCGGAAATTCCCTGACCCGTACGAACCCTGTGTTAGTTTGAGTATATTTTCCGCTAAATTATTTCTAGGTTAAACGCACGACATTTCGCCTTATATGAGGTGAAATGTTATATATGAAAATTCTGGCATCGAAGACTCGGAAATTCCATGACCCGTACGAACCCTGTGTTAGTTTGAGTATATTTTCCGCTAAATTAATTCTAGGTTAAACGCACGACATTTCGCCTTATATAAGGAGAAATGTTATATATAAAAATACTGGCGTCGAAGACTCGGAAATTCCCTGACCCGTACAAACCCTGTGTTAGTTTGAGTATATTTTCCGCTAAATCAATTCTAGGTTAAACGCACGACATTTCGCCTTATATAAGGAGAAATGTTATATATGAAAATACTGGCGTCGAAGACTCGGAAATTCCCTGACCCGTACGAACCCTGTGTTAGTTTGAGTATATTTTCCGCTAAATTATTTCTAGGTTAAACGCACGACATTTCGCCTTATATGAGGTGAAATGTTATATATAAAAATACTGGCGTCGAAGACTCGGAAATTCCCTGACCCGTACAAACCCTGTGTTAGTTTGAGTATATTTTCCGCTAAATAAATTCTATGTTAAACGTACGACATTTCGCCTAATATAAGAAGAAATGTTATATATGAAAATACTGGCGTCGAAGACTCGGAAATTCCCTGACCCGTACGAACCCTGTGTTAGTTTGAGTATATTTTCCGCTAAATTAATTCTAGGTTAAACGCACGACAATTCGCCTTATATAAGGAGAAATGCTATATATGAAAATACTGACGTCAAAGACTCGGAAATTAGCTGACCCGTACGAACCCTGTGTTTGTTTGAGTATATTTTCCGCTAAATTAATTCTAGATTAAACGCACGACATTTCGCCTTATATAAGGAGAAATGTTATATATGAAAATACTGACGTCGAAGACTCGGAAATTCCCTGACCCGTACGAACCCTGTGTTAGTTTGAGCATATTTTCCGCTAATTTAATTTTAGGTTAAACGCACGACATTTCGCCTTATATAAGGAGAAATGTTATATATAAAAATACTGGCGTCGAAGACTCGGAAATTCCCTGGCCCGTACGAACCCTGTGTTAGTTTGAGTATATTTTCCGCTAATTTAATTCTAGGTTAAACGCACGACATTTCGCCTTATATAAGGAGAAATATTATATATGAAAATACTGGCGTCCAAGACTCGGAAATTCCCTGACCCGTACGAACCCTGTGTTAGTTTCAGTATATTTTCCGCTAAATTAATTCTAGGTTAAACGAACGACATTTCGCCTTATATAAGGAGAAATGTTATATATGAAAATACTGGCGTCGAAGACTCGGAAATTCCCTGACCCGTACGAACCCTGTGTTAGTTTCAGTATATTTTCCGCTAAATTAATTCTAGATTAAACGAACGACATTTCGCCTTATATAAGGAGAAATGTTATATATGAAATTACTGGCGTCGAAGACTCGGAAATTCCCTGACCCGTACGAACCCTGTGTTAGTTTGAGTATATTTTCCGATAAATTAATTCCAGGTTAAACGCACGACATTTCGCCTTATATAAGGAGAAATGATATATATGAAAATACTTGCATCGAAGACTCGGAAATTCCCTGACCCGTACGAACCCTGTGTTAGTTTGAGTATATTTTCCGCTAAATTAATTCTAGGTTAAACGCACGACATTTCGCCTTATATGAGGAGAAATTTTATATATGAAAATACTGGCGTCGAAGACTCGGAAATTCCCTGACCCGTACGAGCCCTGTGTTAGTTTGAGTATATTTTCCGCTAAATTAATTCTATGTTAAACGAACGACATTTCGCCTTATATAAGGAGAAATGTTATATATGAAAATACTGGCGTCGAAGACTCGGAAATTCCCTGACCCGTACGAACCCTGTGTTAGTTTGAGTATATTTTCCGCTAAATTAATTCCAGGTTAAATGCACGACATTTCGCCTTATATAAGGAGAAATGTTATATATGAAAATACTGGCGTCGAAGACTCGGAAATTCCCTGACCCGTACGAACCCTGTGTTAGTTTGAGTATATTTTCCGCTAATTTAATTCTAGGTTAAACGCACGATATTTCGCCTTATATTAGGAGAAATGTTATATATGAAAATACCGGCGTCGAAGACTCGGAAATGCCCTGACCCGTACGAACCCTGTGTTAGTTTGAGTATATTTTCCGTTAAATTAATTCTAGGTTAAACGCACGACATTTCGCGTTATATAAGGAGAAATCTTATATATGAAAATACTGCCGTCGAAGACTCGGAAATTCCCTGACCCGTACGAACCCTGTGTTAGTTTGAGTATATTTTCCGCTAAATTAATTCTAGGTTAAACGCACGACATTTCGCCTTATATAAGGAGAAATGTTATATATAAAAATACTGGCGTGGAAGGCTCGGAAATTCCCTGACCCGTACGAACCCTGTGTTAGTTTGAGTATATTTTCCGCTAATTTAATTCTAGGTTAAACGCACAACATTTCGCCTTTTATAAGGAGAAATGTTATATATGAAAATACTGGAGTCGAAGACTCGGATATTCCCTGACCCGTACGAACCCTGTGTTAGTTTGAGTATATTTTCCGCTAAATTAATTCTAGGTTAAACGAACGACATTTCGCCTTATAAAAGGAGAAATTTTATACATGAAAATACTGGCGTCGAAGACTCGGAAATTCTATGACCCGTAAGAACCCTGTGTTAGTTTGAGTACATTTTCCGCTAGTTAATTCTAGGTTAAACGCACGACATTTCGCCTTATATAAGGAGAAATGATATATATGAAAATACTGGCGTCGAAGACTCGGAAATTCCCTGACCCGTACGAACCCTGTGTTAGTTTGAGTATATTTTCCGCTAAATTAATTCCAGGTTAAACGCACGACATTTCGCCTTATATAAGGAGAAATGATATATATGAAAATACTGGCGTCGAAGACTCGGAAATTCCATGACCCGTACGAACCCTGTGTTAGTTTGAGTATATTTTCAGCTAAATTAATTCTAGGTTAAACGCACGACATTTCGCCTTATATAAGGAGAAATGTTATATATGAAAATACTGGCGTCGAAGACTCGGAAATTCCCTGACCCGTACGAACCCTGTGTTAGTTTGAGTATATTTTCCGCTAAATTATTTCTAGGTTAAACGCACGACATTTCGCCTTATATGAGGTGAAATGTTATATATGAAAATTCTGGCATCGAAGACTCGGAAATTCCATGACCCGTACGAACCCTGTGTTAGTTTGAGTATATTTTCCGCTAAATTAATTCTAGGTTAAACGCACGACATTTCGCCTTATATAAGGAGAAATCTTATATATGGAAATACTGGCGTCGAAGACTCGGAAATTCCCTGACCCGTACGAACCCTGTGTTAGTTTGAGTATATTTTCCGCTAAAGTATTTCTAGGTTAAACGCACGACATTTCGCCTTATATGAGGTGAAATGTTATATATGAAAATTCTGGCATCGAAGACTCGGAAATTCCATGACCCGTACGAACCCTGTGTTAGTTTGAGTATATTTTCCGCTAAATCAATTCTAGGTTAAACGCACGACATTTCGCCTTATATAAGGAGAAATGTTATATATGAAAATACTGGCGTCGAAGACTCGGAAATTCTCTGACCCGTACGAACCCTGTGTTAGTTTGAGTATATTTTCCGCTAAATTAATTCTAGGTTAAACGCACGACATTTCGCGTTATATAAGGAGAAATGTTATATATGAAAATACTGCCGTCGAAGACTCGGAAATTCTCTGACCCGTACGAACCCTGTGTTAGTTTGAGTATATTTTCCGCTAAATTAATTCCAGGTTAAACGAACGACATTTCGCCTTATATAAGGAGAAATGTTATATATGAAAATACTGGCGTCGAAGACTCGGAAATTCCCTGAACCGTACGAACCCTGTGTTAGTTTGAGTATATTTTCCGATAAATTAATTCCAGGTTAAACGCACGACATTTCGCCTTATATAAGGAGAAATGATATATATGAAAATACTGGCATCGAAGACTCGGAAATTCCCTGACCCGTACGAACCCTGTGTTAGTTTGAGTATATTTTCCGCTAAATTAATTCTAGGTTAAACGCACGACATTTCGCCTTATATGAGGAGAAATTTTATATATGAAAATACTGGCGTCGAAGACTCGGAAATTCCCTGACCCGTACGAGCCCTGTGTTAGTTTGAGTATATTTTCCGCTAAATTAATTCTAGGTTAAACGAACGACATTTCGCCTTATATAAGGAGAAATGTTATATATGAAAATACTGGCGTCGAAGACTCGGAAATTCCCTGACCCGTACGAACCCTGTGTTAGTTTGAGTATATTTTCCGCTAAATTAATTCCAGGTTAAATGCACGACATTTCGCCTTATATAAGGAGAAATGTTATATATGAAAATACTGGCGTCGAAGACTCGGAAATTCCCTGACTCGTACGAACCCTGTGTTAGTTTGAGTATATTTTCCGCTAATTTAATTCTAGGTTAAACGCACGATATTTCGCCTTATATTAGGAGAAATGTTATATATGAAAATACCGGCGTCGAAGACTCGGAAATGCCCTGACCCGTACGAACCATGTGTTAGTTTGAGTATATTTTCCGCTAAATTAATTCTAGGTTAAACGCACGACATTTCGCGTTATATAAGGAGAAATCTTATATATGAAAATAGTGCCGTCGAAGACTCGGAAATTCCCTGACCCGTACGAACCCTGTGTTAGTTTGAGTATATTTTCCGCTAAATTAATTCTAGGTTAAACGCACGACATTTCGCCTTATATAAGGAGAAATGTTATATATAAAAATACTGGCGTGGAAGGCTCGGAAATTCCCTGACCCGTACGAACCCTGTGTTAGTTTGAGTATATTTTCCGCTAATTTAATTCTAGGTTAAACGCACAACATTTCGCCTTTTATAAGGAGAAATGTTATATATGAAAATACTGGAGTCGAAGACTCGGATATTCCCTGACCCGTACGAACCCTGTGTTAGTTTGAGTATATTTTCCGCTAAATTAATTCTAGGTTAAACGAACGACATTTTGCCTTATAAAAGGAGAAATTTTATACATGAAAATACTGGCGTCGAGGACTCGGAAATTCTATGACCCGTAAGAACCCTGTGTTAGTTTGAGTATATTTTCCGCTAGTTAATTCTAGGTTAAACGCACGACATTTCGCCTTATATAAGGAGAAATGATATATATGAAAATACTGGCGTCGAAGACTCGGAAATTCCCTGACCCGTACGAACCCTGTGTTAGTTTGAGTATATTTTCCGCTAAATTAATTCCAGGTTAAACGCACGACATTTCGCCTTATATAAGGAGAAATGATATACATGAAAATACTGGCGTCGAAGACTCGGAAATTCCATGACCCGTACGAACCCTGTGTTAGTTTGAGTATATTTTCAGCTAAATTAATTCTAGGTTAAACGCACGACATTTCGCCTTATATAAGGAGAAATGTTATATATGAAAATACTGGCGTCGAAGACTCGGAAATTCCCTGACCCGTACGAACCCTGTGTTAGTTTGAGTATATTTTCCGCTAAATTATTTCTAGGTTAAACGCACGACATTTCGCCTTATATGAGGTGAAATGTTATATATGAAAATTCTGGCATCGAAGACTCGGAAATTCCATGACCCGTACGAACCCTGTGTTAGTTTGAGTATATTTTCCGCTAAATTAATTCTAGGTTAAACGCACGACATTTCGCCTTATATAAGGAGAAATGTTATATATAAAAATACTGGCGTCGAAGACTCGGAAATTCCCTGACCCGTACGAACGCTGTGTTAGTTTGAGTATATTTTCCGCTAAATTAATTCTAGGTTAAACGCACGACATTTCGCGTTATATAAGGTGAAATGTTATATATGAAAATACTGCCGTCGAAGACTCGGAAATTCTCTGACCCGTACGAAACCTGTGTTAGTTTGAGTATATTTTCCGCTAAATTAATTCTAGGTTAAACGCACGACATTTCGCGTTATATAAGGAGAAATGTTATATATGAAAATACTGCCGTCGAAGACTCGGAAATTCTCTGACCCGTACGAACCCTGTGTTAGTTTGAGTATATTTTCCGCTAAATTAATTCCAGGTTAAACGAACGACATTTCGCCTTATATAAGGAGAAATGTTATATATGAAAATACTGGCGTCGAAGACTCGGAAATTCCCTGACCCGTACGAACCCTGTGTTAGTTTGAGTATATTTTCCGATAAATTAATTCCAGGTTAAACGCACGACATTTCGCCTTATATAAGGAGAAATGATATATATGAAAATACTGGCATCGAAGACTCGGAAATTCCCTGACCCGTACGAACCCTGTGTTAGTTTGAGTATATTTTCCGCTAAATTAATTCTAGGTTAAACGCACGACATTTCGCCTTATATGAGGAGAAATTTTATATATGAAAATACTGGCGTCGAAGACTCGGAAATTCCCTGACCCGTACGAGCCCTGTGTTAGTTTGAGTATATTTTCCGCTAAATTAATTCTAGGTTAAACGAACGACATTTCGCCTTATATAAGGAGAAATGTTATATATGAAAATACTGGCGTCGAAGACTCGGAAATTCCCTGACCCGTACGAACCCTGTGTTAGTTTGAGTATATTTTCCGCTAAATTAATTCCAGGTTAAATGCACGACATTTCGCCTTATATAAGGAGAAATGTTATATATGAAAATACTGGCGTCGAAGACTCGGAAATTCCCTGACTCGTACGAACCCTGTGTTAGTTTGAGTATATTTTCCGCTAATTTAATTCTAGGTTAAACGCACGATATTTCGCCTTATATTAGGAGAAATGTTATATATGAAAATACCGGCGTCGAAGACTCGGAAATGCCCTGACCCGTACGAACCCTGTGTTAGTTTGAGTATATTTTCCGCTAAATTAATTCTAGGTTAAACGCACGACATTTCGCGTTATATAAGGAGAAATCTTATATATGAAAATACTGCCGTCGAAGACTCGGAAATTCCCTGACCCGTACGAACCCTGTGTTAGTTTGAGTATATTTTCCGCTAAATTAATTCTAGGTTAAACGCACGACATTTCGCCTTATATAAGGAGAAATGTTATATATAAAAATACTGGCGTGGAAGGCTCGGAAATTCCCTGACCCGTACGAACCCTGTGTTAGTTTGAGTATATTTTCCGCTAATTTAATTCTAGGTTAAACGCACAACATTTCGCCTTTTATAAGGAGAAATGTTATATATGAAAATACTGGAGTCGAAGACTCGGATATTCCCTGACCCGTACGAACCCTGTGTTAGTTTGAGTATATTTTCCGCTAAATTAATTCTAGGTTAAACGAACGACATTTCGCCTTATAAAAGGAGAAATTTTATACATGAAAATACTGGCGTCGAAGACTCGGAAATTCTATGACCCGTAAGAACCCTGTGTTAGTTTGAGTATATTTTCCGCTAGTTAATTCTAGGTTAAACGCACGACATTTCGCCTTATATAAGGAGAAATGATATATATGAAAATACTGGCGTCGAAGACTCGGAAATTCCCTGACCCGTACGAACCCTGTGTTAGTTTGAGTATATTTTCCGCTAAATTAATTCCAGGTTAAACGCACGACATTTCGCCTTATATAAGGAGAAATGATATATATGAAAATACTGGCGTCGAAGACTCGGAAATTCCATGACCCGTACGAACCCTGTGTTAGTTTGAGTATATTTTCAGCTAAATTAATTCTAGGTTAAACGCACGACATTTCGCCTTATATAAGGAGAAATGTTATATATGAAAATACTGGCGTCGAAGACTCGGAAATTCCCTGACCCGTACGAACCCTGTGTTAGTTTGAGTATATTTTCCGCTAAATTATTTCTAGGTTAAACGCACGACATTTCACCTTATATGAGGTGAAATGTTATATATGAAAATTCTGGCATCGAAGACTCGGAAATTCCATGACCCGTACGAACCCTGTGTTAGTTTGAGTATATTTTCCGCTAAATTAATTCTAGGTTAAACGCACGACATTTCGCCTTATATAAGGAGAAATGTTATATATAAAAATACTGGCGTCGAAGACTCGGAAATTCCCTGACCCGTACAAACCCTGTGTTAGTTTGAGTATATTTTCCGCTAAATCAATTCTAGGTTAAACGCACGACATTTCGCCTTATATAAGGAGAAATGTTATATATGAAAATACTGGCGTCGAAGACTCGGAAATTCTCTGACCCGTACGAACCCTGTGTTAGTTTGAGTATATTTTCCGCTAAATTAATTCTAGGTTAAACGCACGACATTTCGCGTTATATAAGGAGAAATGTTATATATGAAAATACTGCCGTCGAAGACTCGGAAATTCTCTGACCCGTACGAAACCTGTGTTAGTTTGAGTATTTTTCCGCTAAATTAATTCCAGGTTAAACGCACGACATTTCGCCTTATATAAGGAGAAATGATATATATGAAAATACTGGCGTCGAAGACTCGGAAATTCCATGACCCGTACGAACCCTGTGTTAGTTTGAGTATATTTTCCGCTAAATTAATTCTAGGTTAAACGCACGACATTTCGCCTTATATAAGGAGAAATGTTATATATGAAAATACTGGCGTCGAAGACTCGGAAATTCCCTGACCCGTACGAACCCTGTGTTAGTTTGAGTATATTTTCCGCTAAATTATTTCTAGGTTAAACGCACGACATTTCGCCTTATATGAGGAGAAATGTTATATATGAAAATTCTGGCATCGAAGACTCGGAAATTCCATGACCCGTACGAACCCTGTGTTAGTTTGAGTATATTTTCCGCTAAATTAATTCTAGGTTAAACGCACGACATTTCGCCTTATATAAAGAGAAATGTTATATATAAAAATACTGGCGTCGAAGACTCGGAAATTCCCTGACCCGTACAAACCCTGTGTTAGTTTGAGTATATTTTCCGCTAAATCAATTCTAGGTTAAACGCACGACATTTCGCCTTATATAAGGAGAAATGTTATATATGAAAATACTGGCGTCGAAGACTCGGAAATTCTCTGACCCGTACGAACCCTGTGTTAGTTTGAGTATATTTTCCGCTAAATTAATTCTAGGTTAAACGCACGACATTTCGCGTTATATAAGGAGAAATGTTATATATGAAAATACTGCCGTCGAAGACTCGGAAATTCTCTGACCCGTACGAACCCTGTGTTAGTTTGAGTATATTTTCCGCTAAATTAATTCCAGGTTAAACGAACGACATTTCGCCTTATATAAGGAGAAATGTTATATATGAAAATACTGGCGTCGAAGACTCGGAAATTCCCTGACCCGTATGAACCCTGTGTTAGTTTGAGTATATTTTCCGATAAATTAATTCCAGGTTAAACGCACGACATTTCGCCTTATATAAGGAGAAATGATATATATGAAAATACTGGCATCGAAGACTCGGAAATTCCCTGACCCGTACGAACCCTGTGTTAGTTTGAGTATATTTTCCGCTAAATTAATTCTAGGTTAAACGCACGACATTTCGCCTTATATGAGGAGAAATTTTATATATGAAAATACTGGCGTCGAAGACTCGGAAAATTCCCTGACCCGTACGAGCCCTGTGTTAGTTTGAGTATATTTTCCGCTAAATTAATTCTAGGTTAAACGAACGACATTTCGCCTTATATAAGGAGAAATGTTATATATGAAAATACTGGCGTCGAAGACTCGGAAATTCCCTGACCCGTACGAACCCTGTGTTAGTTTGAGTATATTTTCCGCTAAATTAATTCCAGGTTAAATGCACGACATTTCGCCTTATATAAGGAGAAATGTTATATATGAAAATACTGGCGTCGAAGACTCGGAAATTCCCTGACCCGTACGAACCCTGTGTTAGTTTGAGTATATTTTCCGCTAAATTATTTCTAGGTTAAACGCACGACATTTCGCCTTATATGAGGTGAAATGTTATATATGAAAATTCTGGCATCGAAGACTCGGAAATTCCATGACCCGTACGAACCCTGTGTTAGTTTGAGTATATTTTCCGCTAAATTAATTCTAGGTTAAACGCACGACATTTCGCCTTATGTCAGGAGAAATGTTATATATAAAAATACTGGCGTCGAAGACTCGGAAATTCCCTGACCCGTACAAACCCTGTGTTAGTTTGAGTATATTTTCCGCTAAATCAATTCTAGGTTAAACGCACGACATTTCGACTTATATAAGGAGAAATGTTATATATGAAAATACTGGCGTCGAAGACTCGGAAATTCTCTGACCCGTACGAACCCTGTGTTAGTTTGAGTATATTTTCCGCTAAATTAATTCTAGGTTAAACGCACGACATTTCGCGTTATATAAGGAGAAATGTTATATATGAAAATACTGCCGTCGAAGACTCGGAAATTCTCTGACCCGTACGAAACCTGTGTTAGTTTGAGTATATTTTCCGCTAAATTAATTCCAGGTTAAACGAACGACATTTCGCCTTATATAAGGAGAAATGTTATATATGAAAATACTGGCGTCGAAGACTCGGAAATTCCCTGACCCGTACGAACCCTGTGTTAGTTTGAGTATATTTTCCGATAAATTAATTCCAGGTTAAACGCACGACATTTCGCCTTATATAAGGAGAAATGATATATATGAAAATACTGGCATCGAAGACTCGGAAATTCCCTGACCCGTACGAACCCTGTGTTAGTTTGAGTATATTTTCCGCTAAATTAATTCTAGGTTAAACGCACGACATTTCGCCTTATATGAGGAGAAATTTTATATATGAAAATACTGGCGTCGAAGACTCGGAAATTCCCTGACCCGTACGAGCCCTGTGTTAGTTTGAGTATATTTTCCGCTAAATTAATTCTAGGTTAAACGAACGACATTTCGCCTTATAAAAGGAGAAATTTTATACATGAAAATACTGGCGTCGAAGACTCGGAAATTCTATGACCCGTAAGAACCCTGTGTTAGTTTGAGTATATTTTCCGCTAGTTAATTCTAGGTTAAACGCACGACATTTCGCCTTATATAAGGAGAAATGATATATATGAAAATACTGGCGTCGAAGACTCGGAAATTCCCTGACCCGTACGAACCCTGTGTTAGTTTGAGTATATTTTCCGCTAAATTAATTCCAGGTTAAACGCACGACATTTCGCCTTATATAAGGAGAAATGATATATATGAAAATACTGGCGTCGAAGACTCGGAAATTCCATGACCCGTACGAACCCTGTGTTAGTTTGAGTATATTTTCAGCTAAATTAATTCTAGGTTAAACGCACGATATTTCGCCTTATATAAGGAGAAATGTTATATATGAAAATACTGGCGTCGAAGACTCAGAAATTCCCTGACCCGTACGAACCCTGTGTTAGTTTGAGTATATTTTCCGCTAAATTATTTCTAGGTTAAACGCACGACATTTCGCCTTATATGAGGTGAAATGTTATATATGAAAATTCTGGCATCGAAGACTCGGAAATTCCATGACCCGTACGAACCCTGTGTTAGTTTGAGTATATTTTCCGCTAAATCAATTCTAGGTTAAACGCACGACATTTCGCCTTATATAAGGAGAAATGTTATACATGAAAATACTGGCGTCGAAGACTCGGAAATTCTCTGACCCGTACGAACCCTGTGTTAGTTTGAGTATATTTTCCGCTAAATTAATTCTAGGTTAAACGCACGACATTTCGCGTTATATAAGGAGAAATGTTATATATGAAAATACTGCCGTCAAAGACTCGGAAATTCTCTGACCCGTACGAACCCTGTGTTAGTTTGAGTATATTTTCCGCTAAATTAATTCCAGGTTAAACACACGACATTTCGCCTTATATAAGGAGAAATGATATATATGAAAATACTGGCGTCGAAGACTCGGAAATTCCATGACCCGTACGAACCCTGTGTTAGTTTGAGTATATTTTCCGCTAAATTAATTCTAGGTTAAACGCACGACATTTCGCCTTATATAAGGAGAAATGTTATATATGAAAATACTGGCGTCGAAGACTCGGAAATTCCCTGACCCGTACGAACCCTGTGTTAGTTTGAGTATATTTTCCGCTAAATTAATTCTAGGTTAAACGCACGACATTTCGCCTTATATAAGGAGAAATGTTATATATAAAAATACTGGCGTGGAAGGCTCGGAAATTCCCTGACCCGTACGAACCCTGTGTTAGTTTGAGTATATTTTCCGCTAATTTAATTCTAGGTTAAACGCACAACATTTCGCCTTTTATAAGGAGAAATGTTATATATGAAAATACTGGAGTCGAAGACTCGGATATTCCCTGACCCGTACGAACCCTGTGTTAGTTTGAGTATATTTTCCGCTAAATTAATTCTAGGTTAAACGAACGACATTTCGCCTTATAAAAGGAGAAATTTTATACATGAAAATACTGGCGTCGAAGACTCGGAAATTCTATGACCCGTAAGAACCCTGTGTTAGTTTGAGTATATTTTCCGCTAGTTAATTCTAGGTTAAACGCACGACATTTCGCCTTATATAAGGAGAAATGATATATATGAAAATACTGGCGTCGAAGACTCGGAAATTCCCTGACCCGTACGAACCCTGTGTTAGTTTGAGTATATTTTCCGCTAAATTAATTCCAGGTTAAACGCAAGACATTTCGCCTTATATAAGGAGAAATGACATATATGAAAATACTGGCGTCGAAGACTCGGAAATTCCATGACCCGTACGAACCCTGTGTTAGTTTGAGTATATTTTCAGCTAAATTAATTCTAGGTTAAACGCACGACATTTCGCCTTATATAAGGAGAAATGTTATATATGAAAATACTGGCGTCGAAGACTCGGAAATTCCCTGACCCGTACGAACCCTGTGTTAGTTTGAGTATATTTTCCGCTAAATTATTTCTAGGTTAAACGCACGACATTTCGCCTTATATGAGGTGAAATGTTATATATGAAAATTCTGGCATCGAAGACTCGGAAATTCCATGACCCGTACGAACCCTGTGTTAGTTTGAGTATATTTTCCGCTAAATTAATTCTAGGTTAAACGCACGATATTTCGCCTTATATAAGGAGAAATGTTATATATAAAAATACTGGCGTCGAAGACTCGGAAATTCCCTGACCCGTACAAACCCTGTGTTAGTTTGAGTATATTTTCCGCTAAATCAATTCTAGGTTAAACGCACGACATTTCGCCTTATATAAGGAGAAATGTTATATATGAAAATACTGGCGTCGAAGACTCGGAAATTCTCTGACCCGTACGAACCCTGTGTTAGTTTGAGTATATTTTCCGCTAAATTAATTCTAGGTTAAACGCACGACATTTCGCGTTATATAAGGAGAAATGTTATATATGAAAATACTGCCGTCGAAGACTCGGAAATTCTCTGACCCGTACGAAACCTGTGTTAGTTTGAGTATATTTTCCGCTAAATTAATTCCAGGTTAAACGCACGACATTTCGCCTTATATAAGGAGAAATGATATATATGAAAATACTGGCGTCGAAGACTCGGAAATTCCATGACCCGTACGAACCCTGTGTTAGTTTGAGTATATTTTCCGCTAAATTAATTCTAGGTTAAACGCACGACATTTCGCCTTATATAAGGAGAAATGTTATATATGAAAATACTGGCGTCGAAGACTCGGAAATTCCCTGACCCGTACGAACCCTGTGTTAGTTTGAGTATATTTTCCGCTAAATTATTTCTAGGTTAAACGCACGACATTTCGCCTTATATGAGGAGAAATGTTATATATGAAAATTCTGGCATCGAAGACTCGGAAATTCCATGACCCGTACGAACCCTGTGTTAGTTTGAGTATATTTTCCGCTAAATTAATTCTAGGTTAAACGCACGACATTTCGCCTTATATAAAGAGAAATGTTATATATAAAAATACTGGCGTCGAAGACTCGGAAATTCCCTGACCCGTACAAACCCTGTGTTAGTTTGAGTATATTTTCCGCTAAATCAATTCTAGGTTAAACGCACGACATTTCGCCTTATATAAGGAGAAATGTTATATATGAAAATACTGGCGTCGAAGACTCGGAAATTCTCTGACCCGTACGAACCCTGTGTTAGTTTGAGTATATTTTCCGCTAAATTAATTCTAGGTTAAACGCACGACATTTCGCGTTATATAAGGAGAAATGTTATATATGAAAATACTGCCGTCGAAGACTCGGAAATTCTCTGACCCGTACGAACCCTGTGTTAGTTTGAGTATATTTTCCGCTAAATTAATTCCAGGTTAAACGAACGACATTTCGCCTTATATAAGGAGAAATGTTATATATGAAAATACTGGTGTCGAAGACTCGGAAATTCCCTGACCCGTACGAACCCTGTGTTAGTTTGAGTATATTTTCCGATAAATTAATTCCAGGTTAAACGCACGACATTTCGCCTTATATAAGGAGAAATGATATATATGAAAATACTGGCATCGAAGACTCGGAAATTCCCTGACCCGTACGAACCCTGTGTTAGTTTGAGTATATTTTCCGCTAAATTAATTCTAGGTTAAACGCACGACATTTCGCCTTATATGAGGAGAAATTTTATATATGAAAATACTGGCGTCGAAGACTCGGAAATTCCCTGACCCGTACGAGCCCTGTGTTAGTTTGAGTATATTTTCCGCTAAATTAATTCTAGGTTAAACGAACGACATTTCGCCTTATATAAGGAGAAATGTTATATATGAAAATACTGGCGTCGAAGACTCGGAAATTCCCTGACCCGTACGAACCCTGTGTTAGTTTGAGTATATTTTCCGCTAAATTAATTCCAGGTTAAATGCACGACATTTCGCCTTATATAAGGAGAAATGTTATATATGAAAATACTGGCGTCGAAGACTCGGAAATTCCCTGACTCGTACGAACCCTGTGTTAGTTTGAGTATATTTTCCGCTAATTTAATTCTAGGTTAAACGCACGATATTTCGCCTTATATTAGGAGAAATGTTATATATGAAAATACCGGCGTCGAAGACTCGGAAATGCCCTGACCCGTACGAACCCTGTGTTAGTTTGAGTATATTTTCCGCTAAATTAATTCTAGGTTAAACGCACGACATTTCGCGTTATATAAGGAGAAATCTTATATATGAAAATACTGCCGTCGAAGACTCGGAAATTCCCTGACCCGTACGAACCCTGTGTTAGTTTGAGTATATTTTCCGCTAAATTAATTCTAGGTTAAACGCACGACATTTCGCCTTATATAAGGAGAAATGTTATATATAAAAATACTGGCGTGGAAGGCTCGGAAATTCCCTGACCCGTACGAACCCTGTGTTAGTTTGAGTATATTTTCCGCTAATTTAATTCTAGGTTAAACGCACAACATTTCGCCTTTTATAAGGAGAAATGTTATATATGAAAATACTGGAGTCGAAGACTCGGATATTCCCTGACCCGTACGAACCCTGTGTTAGTTTGAGTATATTTTCCGCTAAATTAATTCTAGGTTAAACGAACGACATTTCGCCTTATAAAAGGAGAAATTTTATACATGAAAATACTGGCGTCGAAGACTCGGAAATTCTATGACCCGTAAGAACCCTGTGTTAGTTTGAGTATATTTTCCGCTAGTTAATTCTAGGTTAAACGCACGACATTTCGCCTTATATAAGGAGAAATGATATATATGAAAATACTGGCGTCGAAGACTCGGAAATTCCCTGACCCGTACGAACCCTGTGTTAGTTTGAGTATATTTTCCGCTAAATTAATTCCAGGTTAAACGCACGACATTTCGCCTTATATAAGGAGAAATGATATATATGAAAATACTGGCGTCGAAGACTCGGAAATTCCATGACCCGTACGAACCCTGTGTTAGTTTGAGTATATTTTCAGCTAAATTAATTCTAGGTTAAACGCACGACATTTCGCCTTATATAAGGAGAAATGTTATATATGAAAATACTGGCGTCGAAGACTCGGAAATTCCCTGACCCGTACGAACCCTGTGTTAGTTTGAGTATATTTTCCGCTAAATTATTTCTAGGTTAAACGCACGACATTTCGCCTTATATGAGGTGAAATGTTATATATGAAAATTCTGGCATCGAAGACTCGGAAATTCCATGACCCGTACGAACCCTGTGTTAGTTTGAGTATATTTTCCGCTAAATTAATTCTAGGTTAAACGCACGACATTTCGCCTTATGTAAGGAGAAATGTTATATATAAAAATACTGGCGTCGAAGACTCGGAAATTCCCTGACCCGTACAAACCCTGTGTTAGTTTGAGTATATTTTCCGCTAAATCAATTCTAGGTTAAACGCACGACATTTCGCCTTATATAAGGAGAAATGTTATATATGAAAATACTGGCGTCGAAGACTCGGAAATTCTCTGACCCGTACGAACCCTGTGTTAGTTTGAGTATATTTTCCGCTAAATTAATTCTAGGTTAAACGCACGACATTTCGCGTTATATAAGGAGAAATGTTATATATGAAAATACTGCCGTCGAAGACTCGGAAATTCTCTGACCCGTACGAAACCTGTGTTAGTTTGAGTATATTTTCCGCTAAATTAATTCCAGGTTAAACGCACGACATTTCGCCTTATATAAGGAGAAATGATATATATGAAAATACTGGCGTCGAAGACTCGGAAATTCCATGACCCGTACGAACCCTGTGTTAGTTCTAGTATATTTTCCGCTAAATTAATTCTAGGTTAAACGCACGACATTTCGCCTTATATAAGGAGAAATGTTATATATGAAAATACTGGCGTCGAAGACTCGGAAATTCCCTGACCCGTACGAACCCTGTGTTAGTTTGAGTATATTTTCCGCTAAATTATTTCTAGGTTAAACGCACGACATTTCGCCTTATATGAGGAGAAATGTTATATATGAAAATTCTGGTATCGAAGACTCGGAAATTCCATGACCCGTACGAACCCTGTGTTAGTTTGAGTATATTTTCCGCTAAATTAATTCTAGGTTAAACGCACGACATTTCGCCTTATATAAAGAGAAATGTTATATATAAAAATACTGGCGTCGAAGACTCGGAAATTCCCTGAACCGTACAAACCCTGTGTTAGTTTGAGTATATTTTCCGCTAAATCAATTCTAGGTTAAACGCACGACATTTCGCCTTATATAAGGAGAAATGTTATATATGAAAATACTGGCGTCGAAGACTCGGAAATTCTCTGACCCGTACGAACCCTGTGTTAGTTTGAGTATATTTTCCGCTAAATTAATTCTACGTTAAACGCACGACATTTCGCGTTATATAAGGAGAAATGTTATATATGAAAATACTGCCGTCGAAGACTCGGAAATTCTCTGACCCGTACGAACCCTGTGTTAGTTTGAGTATATTTTCCGCTAAATTAATTCCAGGTTAAACGAACGACATTTCGCCTTATATAAGGAGAAATGTTATATATGAAAATACTGGCGTCGAAGACTCGGAAATTCCCTGACCCGTACGAACCCTGTGTTAGTTTGAGTATATTTTCCGATAAATTAATTCCAGGTTAAACGCACGACATTTCGCCTTATATAAGGAGAAATGATATATATGAAAATACTGGCATCGAAGACTCGGAAATTCCCTGACCCGTACGAACCCTGTGTTAGTTTGAGTATATTTTCCGCTAAATTAATTCTAGGTTAAACGCACGACATTTCGCCTTATATGAGGAGAAATTTTATATATGAAAATACTGGCGTCGAAGACTCGGAAATTCCCTGACCCGTACGAACCCTGTGTTAGTTTGAGTATATTTTCCGCTAAATTATTTCTAGGTTAAACGCACGACATTTCGCCTTATATGAGGTGAAATGTTATATATGAAAATTCTGGCATCGAAGACTCGGAAATTCCATGACCCGTACGAACCCTGTGTTAGTTTGAGTATATTTTCCGCTAAATTAATTCTAGGTTAAACGCACGACATTTCGCCTTATGTAAGGAGAAATGTTATATATAAAAATACTGGCGTCGAAGACTCGGAAATTCCCTGACCCGTACAAACCCTGTGTTAGTTTGAGTATATTTTCCGCTAAATCAATTCTAGGTTAAACGCACGACATTTCGCCTTATATAAGGAGAAATGTTATATATGAAAATACTGGCGTCGAAGACTCGGAAATTCTCTGACCCGTACGAACCCTGTGTTAGTTTGAGTATATTTTCCGCTAAATTAATTCTAGGTTAAACGCACGACATTTCGCGTTATATAAGGAGAAATGTTATATATGAAAATACTGCCGTCGAAGACTCGGAAATTCTCTGACCCGTACGAAACCTGTGTTAGTTTGAGTATATTTTCCGCTAAATTAATTCCAGGTTAAACGCACGACATTTCGCCTTATATAAGGAGAAATGATATATATGAAAATACTGGCGTCGAAGACTCGGAAATTCCATGACCCGTACGAACCCTGTGTTAGTTTGAGTATATTTTCCGCTAAATTAATTCTAGGTTAAACGCACGACATTTCGCCTTATATAAGGAGAAATGTTATATATGAAAATACTGGCGTCGAAGACTCGGAAATTCCCTGACCCGTACGAACCCTGTGTTAGTTTGAGTATATTTTCCGCTAAATTATTTCTAGGTTAAACGCACGACATTTCGCCTTATATGAGGAGAAATGTTATATATGAAAATTCTGGCATCGAAGACTCGGAAATTCCATGACCCGTACGAACCCTGTGTTAGTTTGAGTATATTTTCCGCTAAATTAATTCTAGGTTAAACGCACGACATTTCGCCTTATATAAAGAGAAATGTTATATATAAAAATACTGGCGTCGAAGACTCGGAAATTCCCTGACCCGTACAAACCCTGTGTTAGTTTGAGTATATTTTCCGCTAAATCAATTCTAGGTTAAACGCACGACATTTCGCCTTATATAAGGAGAAATGTTATATATGAAAATACTGGCGTCGAAGACTCGGAAATTCTCTGACCCGTACGAACCCTGTGTTAGTTTGAGTATATTTTACGCTAAATTAATTCTACGTTAAACGCGCGACATTTCGCGTTATATAAGGAGAAATGTTATATATGAAAATACTGCCGTCGAAGACTCGGAAATTCTCTGACCCGTACGAACCCTGTGTTAGTTTGAGTATATTTTCCGCTAAATTAATTCCAGGTTAAAAGAACGACATTTCGCCTTATATAAGGAGAAATGTTATATATGAAAATACTGGCGTCGAAGACTCGGAAATTCCCTGACCCGTACGAACCCTGTGTTAGTTTGAGTATATTTTCCGATAAATTAATTCCAGGTTAAACGCACGACATTTCGCCTTATATAAGGAGAAATGATATATATGAAAATACTGGCATCGAAGACTCGGAAATTCCCTGACCCGTACGAACCCTGTGTTAGTTTGAGTATATTTTCCGCTAAATTAATTCTAGGTTAAACGCACGACATTTCGCCTTATATGAGGAGAAATTTTATATATGAAAATACTGGCGTCGAAGACTCGGAAATTCCCTGACCCGTACGAGCCCTGTGTTAGTTTGAGTATATTTTCCGCTAAATTAATTCTAGGTTAAACGAACGACATTTCGCCTTATAAAAGGAGAAATTTTATACATGAAAATACTGGCGTCGAAGACTCGGAAATTCTATGACCCGTAAGAACCCTGTGTTAGTTTGAGTATATTTTCCGCTAGTTAATTCTAGGTTAAACGCACGACATTTCGCCTTATATAAGGAGAAATGATATATATGAAAATACTGGCGTCGAAGACTCGGAAATTCCCTGACCCGTACGAACCCTGTGTTAGTTTGAGTATATTTTCCGCTAAATTAATTCCAGGTTAAACGCACGACATTTCGCCTTATATAAGGAGAAATGATATATATGAAAATACTGGCGTCGAAGACTCGGAAATTCCATGACCCGTACGAGCCCTGTGTTAGTTTGAGTATATTTTCCGCTAAATTAATTCTAGGTTAAACGAACGACATTTCGCCTTATATAAGGAGAAATGTTATATATGAAAATACTGGCGTCGAAGACTCGGAAATTCCCTGACCCGTACGAACCCTGTGTTAGTTTGAGTATATTTTCCGCTAAATTAATTCCAGGTTAAATGCACGACATTTCGCCTTATATAAGGAGAAATGTTATATATGAAAATACTGGCGTCGAAGACTCGGAAATTCCCTGACTCGTACGAACCCTGTGTTAGTTTGAGTATATTTTCCGCTAATTTAATTCTAGGTTAAACGCACGATATTTCGCCTTATATTAGGAGAAATGTTATATATGAAAATACCGGCGTCGAAGACTCGGAAATGCCCTGACCCGTACGAACCCTGTGTTAGTTTGAGTATATTTTCCGCTAAATTAATTCTAGGTTAAACGCACGACATTTCGCGTTATATAAGGAGAAATCTTATATATGAAAATACTGCCGTCGAAGACTCGGAAATTCCCTGACCCGTACGAACCCTGTGTTAGTTTGAGTATATTTTCCGCTAAATTAATTCTAGGTTAAACGCACGACATTTCGCCTTATATAAGGAGAAATGTTATATATAAAAATACTGGCGTGGAAGGCTCGGAAATTCCCTGACCCGTACGAACCCTGTGTTAGTTTGAGTATATTTTCCGCTAATTTAATTCTAGGTTAAACGCACAACATTTCGCCTTTTATAAGGAGAAATGTTATATATGAAAATACTGGAGTCGAAGACTCGGATATTCCCTGACCCGTACGAACCCTGTGTTAGTTTGAGTATATTTTCCGCTAAATTAATTCTAGGTTAAACGAACGACATTTCGCCTTATAAAAGGAGAAATTTTATACATGAAAATACTGGCGTCGAAGACTCGGAAATTCTATGACCTGTAAGAACCCTGTGTTAGTTTGAGTATATTTTCCGCTAGTTAATTCTAGGTTAAACGCACGACATTTCGCCTTATATAAGGAGAAATGATATATATGAAAATACTGGCGTCGAAGACTCGGAAATTCCCTGACCCGTACGAACCCTGTGTTAGTTTGAGTATATTTTCCGCTAAATTAATTCCAGGTTAAACGCACGACATTTCGCCTTATATAAGGAGAAATGATATATATGAAAATACTGGCGTCGAAGACTCGGAAATTCCATGACCCGTACGAACCCTGTGTTAGTTTGAGTATATTTTCAGCTAAATTAATTCTAGGTTAAACGCACGACATTTCGCCTTATATAAGGAGAAATGTTATATATGAAAATACTGGCGTCGAAGACTCGGAAATTCCCTGACCCGTACGAACCCTGTGTTAGTTTGAGTATATTTTCCGCTAAATTATTTCTAGGTTAAACGCACGACATTTCGCCTTATATGAGGTGAAATGTTATATATGAAAATTCTGGCATCGAAGACTCGGAAATTCCATGACCCGTTCGAACCCTGTGTTAGTTTGAGTATATTTTCCGCTAAATTAATTCTAGGTTAAACGCACGACATTTCGCCTTATGTAAGGAGAAATGTTATATATAAAAATACTGGCGTCGAAGACTCGGAAATTCCCTGACCCGTACAAACCCTGTGTTAGTTTGAGTATATTTTCCGCTAAATCAATTCTAGGTTAAACGCACGACATTTCGACTTATATAAGGAGAAATGTTATATATGAAAATACTGGCGTCGAAGACTCGGAAATTCTCTGACCCGTACGAACCCTGTGTTAGTTTGAGTATATTTTCCGCTAAATTAATTCTAGGTTAAACGAACGACATTTCGCCTTATAAAAGGAGAAATTTTATACATGAAAATACTGGCGTCGAAGACTCGGAAATTCTATGACCCGTAAGAACCCTGTGTTAGTTTGAGTATATTTTCCGCTAGTTAATTCTAGGTTAAACGCACGACATTTCGCCTTATATAAGGAGAAATGATATATATGAAAATACTGGCGTCGAAGACTCGGAAATTCCCTGACCCGTACGAACCCTGTGTTAGTTTGAGTATATTTTCCGCTAAATTAATTCCAGGTTAAACGCACGACATTTCGCCTTATATAAGGAGAAATGATATATATGAAAATACTGGCGTCGAAGACTCGGAAATTCCATGACCCGTACGAACCCTGTGTTAGTTTGAGTATATTTTCAGCTAAATTAATTCTAGGTTAAACGCACGACATTTCGCCTTATATAAGGAGAAATGTTATATATGAAAATACTGGCGTCGAAGACTCGGAAATTCCCTGACCCGTACGAACCCTGTGTTAGTTTGAGTATATTTTCCGCTAAATTATTTCTAGGTTAAACGCACGACATTTCGCCTTATATGAGGTGAAATGTTATATATGAAAATTCTGGCATCGAAGACTCGGAAATTCCATGACCCGTACGAACCCTGTGTTAGTTTGAGTATATTTTCCGCTAAATTAATTCTAGGTTAAACGCACGACATTTCGCCTTATGTAAGGAGAAATGTTATATATAAAAATACTGGCGTCGAAGACTCGGAAATTCCCTGACCCGTACAAACCCTGTGTTAGTTTGAGTATATTTTCCGCTAAATCAATTCTAGGTTAAACGCACGACATTTCGACTTATATAAGGAGAAATGTTATATATGAAAATACTGGCGTCGAAGACTCGGAAATTCTCTGACCCGTACGAACCCTGTGTTAGTTTGAGTATATTTTCCGCTAAATTAATTCTAGGTTAAACGCACGACATTTCGCGTTATATAAGGAGAAATGTTATATATGAAAATACTGCCGTCGAAGACTCGGAAATTCTCTGACCCGTACGAAACCTGTGTTAGTTTGAGTATATTTTCCGCTAAATTAATTCCAGGTTAAACGAACGACATTTCGCCTTATATAAGGAGAAATGTTATATATGAAAATACTGGCGTCGAAGACTCGGAAATTCCCTGACCCGTACGAACCCTGTGTTAGTTTGAGTATATTTTCCGATAAATTAATTCCAGGTTAAACGCACGACATTTCGCCTTATATAAGGAGAAATGATATATATGAAAATACTGGCATCGAAGACTCGGAAATTCCCTGACCCGTACGAACCCTGTGTTAGTTTGAGTATATTTTCCGCTAAATTAATTCTAGGTTAAACGCACGACATTTCGCCTTATATGAGGAGAAATTTTATATATGAAAATACTGGCGTCGAAGACTCGGAAATTCCCTGACCCGTACGAGCCCTGTGTTAGTTTGAGTATATTTTCCGCTAAATTAATTCTAGGTTAAACGAACGACATTTCGCCTTATAAAAGGAGAAATTTTATACATGAAAATACTGGCGTCGAAGACTCGGAAATTCTATGACCCGTAAGAACCCTGTGTTAGTTTGAGTATATTTTCCGCTAGTTAATTCTAGGTTAAACGCACGACATTTCGCCTTATATAAGGAGAAATGATATATATGAAAATACTGGCGTCGAAGACTCGGAAATTCCCTGACCCGTACGAACCCTGTGTTAGTTTGAGTATATTTTCCGCTAAATTAATTCCAGGTTAAACGCACGACATTTCGCCTTATATAAGGAGAAATGATATATATGAAAATACTGGCGTCGAAGACTCGGAAATTCCATGACCCGTACGAACCCTGTGTTAGTTTGAGTATATTTTCAGCTAAATTAATTCTAGGTTAAACGCACGATATTTCGCCTTATATAAGGAGAAATGTTATATATGAAAATACTGGCGTCGAAGACTCAGAAATTCCCTGACCCGTACGAACCCTGTGTTAGTTTGAGTATATTTTCCGCTAAATTATTTCTAGGTTAAACGCACGACATTTCGCCTTATATGAGGTGAAATGTTATATATGAAAATTCTGGCATCGAAGACTCGGAAATTCCATGACCCGTACGAACCCTGTGTTAGTTTGAGTATATTTTCCGCTAAATCAATTCTAGGTTAAACGCACGACATTTCGCCTTATATAAGGAGAAATGTTATACATGAAAATACTGGCGTCGAAGACTCGGAAATTCTCTGACCCGTACGAACCCTGTGTTAGTTTGAGTATATTTTCCGCTAAATTAATTCTAGGTTAAACGCACGACATTTCGCGTTATATAAGGAGAAATGTTATATATGAAAATACTGCCGTCAAAGACTCGGAAATTCTCTGACCCGTACGAACCCTGTGTTAGTTTGAGTATATTTTCCGCTAAATTAATTCCAGGTTAAACACACGACATTTCGCCTTATATAAGGAGAAATGATATATATGAAAATACTGGCGTCGAAGACTCGGAAATTCCATGACCCGTACGAACCCTGTGTTAGTTTGAGTATATTTTCCGCTAAATTAATTCTAGGTTAAACGCACGACATTTCGCCTTATATAAGGAGAAATGTTATATATGAAAATACTGGCGTCGAAGACTCGGAAATTCCCTGACCCGTACGAACCCTGTGTTAGTTTGAGTATATTTTCCGCTAAATTAATTCTAGGTTAAACGCACGACATTTCGCCTTATATAAGGAGAAATGTTATATATAAAAATACTGGCGTGGAAGGCTCGGAAATTCCCTGACCCGTACGAACCCTGTGTTAGTTTGAGTATATTTTCCGCTAATTTAATTCTAGGTTAAACGCACAACATTTCGCCTTTTATAAGGAGAAATGTTATATATGAAAATACTGGAGTCGAAGACTCGGATATTCCCTGACCCGTACGAACCCTGTGTTAGTTTGAGTATATTTTCCGCTAAATTAATTCTAGGTTAAACGAACGACATTTCGCCTTATAAAAGGAGAAATTTTATACATGAAAATACTGGCGTCGAAGACTCGGAAATTCTATGACCCGTAAGAACCCTGTGTTAGTTTGAGTATATTTTCCGCTAGTTAATTCTAGGTTAAACGCACGACATTTCGCCTTATATAAGGAGAAATGATATATATGAAAATACTGGCGTCGAAGACTCGGAAATTCCCTGACCCGTACGAACCCTGTGTTAGTTTGAGTATATTTTCCGCTAAATTAATTCCAGGTTAAACGCACGACATTTCGCCTTATATAAGGAGAAATGACATATATGAAAATACTGGCGTCGAAGACTCGGAAATTCCATGACCCGTACGAACCCTGTGTTAGTTTGAGTATATTTTCAGCTAAATTAATTCTAGGTTAAACGCACGACATTTCGCCTTATATAAGGAGAAATGTTATATATGAAAATACTGGCGTCGAAGACTCGGAAATTCCCTGACCCGTACGAACCCTGTGTTAGTTTGAGTATATTTTCCGCTAAATTATTTCTAGGTTAAACGCACGACATTTCGCCTTATATGAGGTGAAATGTTATATATGAAAATTCTGGCATCGAAGACTCGGAAATTCCATGACCCGTACGAACCCTGTGTTAGTTTGAGTATATTTTCCGCTAAATTAATTCTAGGTTAAACGCACGACATTTCGCCTTATATAAGGAGAAATGTTATATATAAAAATACTGGCGTCGAAGACTCGGAAATTCCCTGACCCGTACAAACCCTGTGTTAGTTTGAGTATATTTTCCGCTAAATCAATTCTAGGTTAAACGCACGACATTTCGCCTTATATAAGGAGAAATGTTATATATGAAAATACTGGCGTCGAAGACTCGGAAATTCTCTGACCCGTACGAACCCTGTGTTAGTTTGAGTATATTTTCCGCTAAATTAATTCTAGGTTAAACGCACGACATTTCGCGTTATATAAGGAGAAATGTTATATATGAAAATACTGCCGTCGAAGACTCGGAAATTCTCTGACCCGTACGAAACCTGTGTTAGTTTGAGTATATTTTCCGCTAAATTAATTCCAGGTTAAACGCACGACATTTCGCCTTATATAAGGAGAAATGATATATATGAAAATACTGGCGTCGAAGACTCGGAAATTCCATGACCCGTACGAACCCTGTGTTAGTTTGAGTATATTTTCCGCTAAATTAATTCTAGGTTAAACGCACGACATTTCGCCTTATATAAGGAGAAATGTTATATATGAAAATACTGGCGTCGAAGACTCGGAAATTCCCTGACCCGTACGAACCCTGTGTTAGTTTGAGTATATTTTCCGCTAAATTATTTCTAGGTTAAACGCACGACATTTCGCCTTATATGAGGAGAAATGTTATATATGAAAATTCTGGCATCGAAGACTCGGAAATTCCATGACCCGTACGAACCCTGTGTTAGTTTGAGTATATTTTCCGCTAAATTAATTCTAGGTTAAACGCACGACATTTCGCCTTATATAAAGAGAAATGTTATATATAAAAATACTGGCGTCGAAGACTCGGAAATTCCCTGACCCGTACAAACCCTGTGTTAGTTTGAGTATATTTTCCGCTAAATCAATTCTAGGTTAAACGCACGACATTTCGCCTTATATAAGGAGAAATGTTATATATGAAAATACTGGCGTCGAAGACTCGGAAATTCTCTGACCCGTACGAACCCTGTGTTAGTTTGAGTATATTTTCCGCTAAATTAATTCTAGGTTAAACGCACGACATTTCGCGTTATATAAGGAGAAATGTTATATATGAAAATACTGCCGTCGAAGACTCGGAAATTCTCTGACCCGTACGAACCCTGTGTTAGTTTGAGTATATTTTCCGCTAAATTAATTCCAGGTTAAACGAACGACATTTCGCCTTATATAAGGAGAAATGTTATATATGAAAATACTGGTGTCGAAGACTCGGAAATTCCCTGACCCGTACGAACCCTGTGTTAGTTTGAGTATATTTTCCGATAAATTAATTCCAGGTTAAACGCACGACATTTCGCCTTATATAAGGAGAAATGATATATATGAAAATACTGGCATCGAAGACTCGGAAATTCCCTGACCCGTACGAACCCTGTGTTAGTTTGAGTATATTTTCCGCTAAATTAATTCTAGGTTAAACGCACGACATTTCGCCTTATATGAGGAGAAATTTTATATATGAAAATACTGGCGTCGAAGACTCGGAAATTCCCTGACCCGTACGAGCCCTGTGTTAGTTTGAGTATATTTTCCGCTAAATTAATTCTAGGTTAAACGAACGACATTTCGCCTTATATAAGGAGAAATGTTATATATGAAAATACTGGCGTCGAAGACTCGGAAATTCCCTGACCCGTACGAACCCTGTGTTAGTTTGAGTATATTTTCCGCTAAATTAATTCCAGGTTAAATGCACGACATTTCGCCTTATATAAGGAGAAATGTTATATATGAAAATACTGGCGTCGAAGACTCGGAAATTCCCTGACTCGTACGAACCCTGTGTTAGTTTGAGTGTATTTTCCGCTAATTTAATTCTAGGTTAAACGCACGATATTTCGCCTTATATTAGGAGAAATGTTATATATGAAAATACCGGCGTCGAAGACTCGGAAATGCCCTGACCCGTACGAACCCTGTGTTAGTTTGAGTATATTTTCCGCTAAATTAATTCTAGGTTAAACGCACGACATTTCGCGTTATATAAGGAGAAATCTTATATATGAAAATACTGCCGTCGAAGACTCGGAAATTCCCTGACCCGTACGAACCCTGTGTTAGTTTGAGTATATTTTCCGCTAAATTAATTCTAGGTTAAACGCACGACATTTCGCCTTATATAAGGAGAAATGTTATATATAAAAATACTGGCGTGGAAGGCTCGGAAATTCCCTGACCCGTACGAACCCTGTGTTAGTTTGAGTATATTTTCCGCTAATTTAATTCTAGGTTAAACGCACAACATTTCGCCTTTTATAAGGAGAAATGTTATATATGAAAATACTGGAGTCGAAGACTCGGATATTCCCTGACCCGTACGAACCCTGTGTTAGTTTGAGTATATTTTCCGCTAAATTAATTCTAGGTTAAACGAACGACATTTCGCCTTATAAAAGGAGAAATTTTATACATGAAAATACTGGCGTCGAAGACTCGGAAATTCTATGACCCGTAAGAACCCTGTGTTAGTTTGAGTATATTTTCCGCTAGTTAATTCTAGGTTAAACGCACGACATTTCGCCTTATATAAGGAGAAATGATATATATGAAAATACTGGCGTCGAAGACTCGGAAATTCCCTGACCCGTACGAACCCTGTGTTAGTTTGAGTATATTTTCCGCTAAATTAATTCCAGGTTAAACGCACGACATTTCGCCTTATATAAGGAGAAATGATATATATGAAAATACTGGCGTCGAAGACTCGGAAATTCCATGACCCGTACGAACCCTGTGTTAGTTTGAGTATATTTTCAGCTAAATTAATTCTAGGTTAAACGCACGACATTTCGCCTTATATAAGGAGAAATGTTATATATGAAAATACTGGCGTCGAAGACTCGGAAATTCCCTGACCCGTACGAACCCTGTGTTAGTTTGAGTATATTTTCCGCTAAATTATTTCTAGGTTAAACGCACGACATTTCGCCTTATATGAGGTGAAATGTTATATATGAAAATTCTGGCATCGAAGACTCGGAAATTCCATGACCCGTACGAACCCTGTGTTAGTTTGAGTATATTTTCCGCTAAATTAATTCTAGGTTAAACGCACGACATTTCGCCTTATGTAAGGAGAAATGTTATATATAAAAATACTGGCGTCGAAGACTCGGAAATTCCCTGACCCGTACAAACCCTGTGTTAGTTTGAGTATATTTTCCGCTAAATCAATTCTAGGTTAAACGCACGACATTTCGCCTTATATAAGGAGAAATGTTATATATGAAAATACTGGCGTCGAAGACTCGGAAATTCTCTGACCCGTACGAACCCTGTGTTAGTTTGAGTATATTTTCCGCTAAATTAATTCTAGGTTAAACGCACGACATTTCGCGTTATATAAGGAGAAATGTTATATATGAAAATACTGCCGTCGAAGACTCGGAAATTCTCTGACCCGTACGAAACCTGTGTTAGTTTGAGTATATTTTCCGCTAAATTAATTCCAGGTTAAACGCACGACATTTCGCCTTATATAAGGAGAAATGATATATATGAAAATACTGGCGTCGAAGACTCGGAAATTCCATGACCCGTACGAACCCTGTGTTAGTTCTAGTATATTTTCCGCTAAATTAATTCTAGGTTAAACGCACGACATTTCGCCTTATATAAGGAGAAATGTTATATATGAAAATACTGGCGTCGAAGACTCGGAAATTCCCTGACCCGTACGAACCCTGTGTTAGTTTGAGTATATTTTCCGCTAAATTATTTCTAGGTTAAACGCACGACATTTCGCCTTATATGAGGAGAAATGTTATATATGAAAATTCTGGCATCGAAGACTCGGAAATTCCATGACCCGTACGAACCCTGTGTTAGTTTGAGTATATTTTCCGCTAAATTAATTCTAGGTTAAACGCACGACATTTCGCCTTATATAAAGAGAAATGTTATATATAAAAATACTGGCGTCGAAGACTCGGAAATTCCCTGAACCGTACAAACCCTGTGTTAGTTTGAGTATATTTTCCGCTAAATCAATTCTAGGTTAAACGCACGACATTTCGCCTTATATAAGGAGAAATGTTATATATGAAAATACTGGCGTCGAAGACTCGGAAATTCTCTGACCCGTACGAACCCTGTGTTAGTTTGAGTATATTTTCCGCTAGTTAATTCTAGGTTAAACGCACGACATTTCGCCTTATATAAGGAGAAATGATATATATGAAAATACTGGCGTCGAAGACTCGGAAATTCCCTGACCCGTACGAACCCTGTGTTAGTTTGAGTATATTTTCCGCTAAATTAATTCCAGGTTAAACGCACGACATTTCGCCTTATATAAGGAGAAATGTTATATATAAAAATACTGGCGTCGAAGACTCGGAAATTCCCTGACCCGTACAAACCCTGTGTTAGTTTGAGTATATTTTCCGCTAAATCAATTCTAGGTTAAACGCACGACATTTCGCCTTATATAAGGAGAAATGTTATATATGAAAATACTGGCGTCGAAGACTCGGAAATTCTCTGACCCGTACGAACCCTGTGTTAGTTTGAGTATATTTTCCGCTAAATTAATTCTAGGTTAAACGCACGACATTTCGCGTTATATAAGGAGAAATGTTATATATGAAAATACTGCCGTCGAAGACTCGGAAATTCTCTGACCCGTACGAAACCTGTGTTAGTTTGAGTATATTTTCCGCTAAATTAATTCCAGGTTAAACGCACGACATTTCGCCTTATATAAGGAGAAATGATATATATGAAAATACTGGCGTCGAAGACTCGGAAATTCCATGACCCGTACGAACCCTGTGTTAGTTTGAGTATATTTTCCGCTAAATTAATTCTAGGTTAAACGCACGACATTTCGCCTTATATAAGGAGAAATGTTATATATGAAAATACTGGCGTCGAAGACTCGGAAATTCCCTGACCCGTACGAACCCTGTGTTAGTTTGAGTATATTTTCCGCTAAATTATTTCTAGGTTAAACGCACGACATTTCGCCTTATATGAGGAGAAATGTTATATATGAAAATTCTGGCATCGAAGACTCGGAAATTCCATGACCCGTACGAACCCTGTGTTAGTTTGAGTATATTTTCCGCTAAATTAATTCTAGGTTAAACGCACGACATTTCGCCTTATATAAAGAGAAATGTTATATATAAAAATACTGGCGTCGAAGACTCGGAAATTCCCTGACCCGTACAAACCCTGTGTTAGTTTGAGTATATTTTCCGCTAAATCAATTCTAGGTTAAACGCACGACATTTCGCCTTATATAAGGAGAAATGTTATATATGAAAATACTGGCGTCGAAGACTCGGAAATTCTCTGACCCGTACGAACCCTGTGTTAGTTTGAGTATATTTTCCGCTAAATTAATTCTAGGTTAAACGCACGACATTTCGCGTTATATAAGGAGAAATGTTATATATGAAAATACTGCCGTCGAAGACTCGGAAATTCTCTGACCCGTACGAACCCTGTGTTAGTTTGAGTATATTTTCCGCTAAATTAATTCCAGGTTAAACGAACGACATTTCGCCTTATATAAGGAGAAATGTTATATATGAAAATACTGGTGTCGAAGACTCGGAAATTCCCTGACCCGTACGAACCCTGTGTTAGTTTGAGTATATTTTCCGATAAATTAATTCCAGGTTAAACGCACGACTTTTCGCCTTATATAAGGAGAAATGATATATATGAAAATACTGGCATCGAAGACTCGGAAATTCCCTGACCCGTACGAACCCTGTGTTAGTTTGAGTATATTTTCCGCTAAATTAATTCTAGGTTAAACGCACGACATTTCGCCTTATATGAGGAGAAATTTTATATATGAAAATACTGGCGTCGAAGACTCGGAAATTCCCTGACCCGTACGAGCCCTGTGTTAGTTTGAGTATATTTTCCGCTAAATTAATTCTAGGTTAAACGAACGACATTTCGCCTTATATAAGGAGAAATGTTATATATGAAAATACTGGCGTCGAAGACTCGGAAATTCCCTGACCCGTACGAACCCTGTGTTAGTTTGAGTATATTTTCCGCTAAATTAATTCCAGGTTAAATGCACGACATTTCGCCTTATATAAGGAGAAATGTTATATATGAAAATACTGGCGTCGAAGACTCGGAAATTCCCTGACTCGTACGAACCCTGTGTTAGTTTGAGTATATTTTCCGCTAATTTAATTCTAGGTTAAACGCACGATATTTCGCCTTATATTAGGAGAAATGTTATATATGAAAATACCGGCGTCGAAGACTCGGAAATGCCCTGACCCGTACGAACCCTGTGTTAGTTTGAGTATATTTTCCGCTAAATTAATTCTAGGTTAAACGCACGACATTTCGCGTTATATAAGGAGAAATCTTATATATGAAAATACTGCCGTCGAAGACTCGGAAATTCCCTGACCCGTACGAACCCTGTGTTAGTTTGAGTATATTTTCCGCTAAATTAATTCTAGGTTAAACGCACGACATTTCGCCTTATATAAGGAGAAATGTTATATATAAAAATACTGGCGTGGAAGGCTCGGAAATTCCCTGACCCGTACGAACCCTGTGTTAGTTTGAGTATATTTTCCGCTAATTTAATTCTAGGTTAAACGCACAACATTTCGCCTTTTATAAGGAGAAATGTTATATATGAAAATACTGGAGTCGAAGACTCGGATATTCCCTGACCCGTACGAACCCTGTGTTAGTTTGAGTATATTTTCCGCTAAATTAATTCTAGGTTAAACGAACGACATTTCGCCTTATAAAAGGAGAAATTTTATACATGAAAATACTGGCGTCGAAGACTCGGAAATTCTATGACCCGTAAGAACCCTGTGTTAGTTTGAGTATATTTTCCGCTAGTTAATTCTAGGTTAAACGCACGACATTTCGCCTTATATAAGGAGAAATGATATATATGAAAATACTGGCGTCGAAGACTCGGAAATTCCCTGACCCGTACGAACCCTGTGTTAGTTTGAGTATATTTTCCGCTAAATTAATTCCAGGTTAAACGCACGACATTTCGCCTTATATAATGAGAAATGATATATATGAAAATACTGGCGTCGAAGACTCGGAAATTCCATGACCCGTACGAACCCTGTGTTAGTTTGAGTATATTTTCAGCTAAATTAATTCTAGGTTAAACGCACGACATTTCGCCTTATATAAGGAGAAATGTTATATATGAAAATACTGGCGTCGAAGACTCGGAAATTCCCTGACCCGTACGAACCCTGTGTTAGTTTGAGTATATTTTCCGCTAAATTATTTCTAGGTTAAACGCACGACATTTCGCCTTATATGAGGTGAAATGTTATATATGAAAATTCTGGCATCGAAGACTCGGAAATTCCATGACCCGTACGAACCCTGTGTTAGTTTGAGTATATTTTCCGCTAAATTAATTCTAGGTTAAACGCACGACATTTCGCCTTATGTAAGGAGAAATGTTATATATAAAAATACTGGCGTCGAAGACTCGGAAATTCCCTGACCCGTACAAACCCTGTGTTAGTTTGAGTATATTTTCCGCTAAATCAATTCTAGGTTAAACGCACGACATTTCGCCTTATATAAGGAGAAATGTTATATATGAAAATACTGGCGTCGAAGACTCGGAAATTCTCTGACCCGTACGAACCCTGTGTTAGTTTGAGTATATTTTCCGCTAAATTAATTCTAGGTTAAACGCACGACATTTCGCGTTATATAAGGAGAAATGTTATATATGAAAATACTGCCGTCGAAGACTCGGAAATTCTCTGACCCGTACGAAACCTGTGTTAGTTTGAGTATATTTTCCGCTAAATTAATTCCAGGTTAAACGCACGACATTTCGCCTTATATAAGGAGAAATGATATATATGAAAATACTGGCGTCGAAGACTCGGAAATTCCATGACCCGTACGAACCCTGTGTTAGTTCTAGTATATTTTCCGCTAAATTAATTCTAGGTTAAACGCACGACATTTCGCCTTATATAAGGAGAAATGTTATATATGAAAATACTGGCGTCGAAGACTCGGAAATTCCCTGACCCGTACGAACCCTGTGTTAGTTTGAGTATATTTTCCGCTAAATTATTTCTAGGTTAAACGCACGACATTTCGCCTTATATGAGGAGAAATGTTATATATGAAAATTCTGGCATCGAAGACTCGGAAATTCCATGACCCGTACGAACCCTGTGTTAGTTTGAGTATATTTTCCGCTAAATTAATTCTAGGTTAAACGCACGACATTTCGCCTTATATAAAGAGAAATGTTATATATAAAAATACTGGCGTCGAAGACTCGGAAATTCCCTGAACCGTACAAACCCTGTGTTAGTTTGAGTATATTTTCCGCTAAATCAATTCTAGGTTAAACGCACGACATTTCGCCTTATATAAGGAGAAATGTTATATATGAAAATACTGGCGTCGAAGACTCGGAAATTCTCTGACCCGTACGAACCCTGTGTTAGTTTGAGTATATTTTCCGCTAAATTAATTCTACGTTAAACGCACGACATTTCGCGTTATATAAGGAGAAATGTTATATATGAAAATACTGCCGTCGAAGACTCGGAAATTCTCTGACCCGTACGAACCCTGTGTTAGTTTGAGTATATTTTCCGCTAAATTAATTCCAGGTTAAACGAACGACATTTCGCCTTATATAAGGAGAAATGTTATATATGAAAATACTGGCGTCGAAGACTCGGAAATTCCCTGACCCGTACGAACCCTGTGTTAGTTTGAGTATATTTTCCGATAAATTAATTCCAGGTTAAACGCACGACATTTCGCCTTATATAAGGAGAAATGATATATATGAAAATACTGGCATCGAAGACTCGGAAATTCCCTGACCCGTACGAACCCTGTGTTAGTTTGAGTATATTTTCCGCTAAATTAATTCTAGGTTAAACGCACGACATTTCGCCTTATATGAGGAGAAATTTTATATATGAAAATACTGGCGTCGAAGACTCGGAAATTCCCTGACCCGTACCAACCCTGTGTTAGTTTGAGTATATTTTCCGCTAAATTATTTCTAGGTTAAACGCACGACATTTCGCCTTATATGAGGTGAAATGTTATATATGAAAATTCTGGCATCGAAGACTCGGAAATTCCATGACCCGTACGAACCCTGTGTTAGTTTGAGTATATTTTCCGCTAAATTAATTCTAGGTTAAACGCACGACATTTCGCCTTATGTAAGGAGAAATGTTATATATAAAAATACTGGCGTCGAAGACTCGGAAATTCCCTGACCCGTACAAACCCTGTGTTAGTTTGAGTATATTTTCCGCTAAATCAATTCTAGGTTAAACGCACGACATTTCGCCTTATATAAGGAGAAATGTTATATATGAAAATACTGGCGTCGAAGACTCGGAAATTCTCTGACCCGTACGAACCCTGTGTTAGTTTGAGTATATTTTCCGCTAAATTAATTCTAGGTTAAACGCACGACATTTCGCGTTATATAAGGAGAAATGTTATATATGAAAATACTGCCGTCGAAGACTCGGAAATTCTCTGACCCGTACGAAACCTGTGTTAGTTTGAGTATATTTTCCGCTAAATTAATTCCAGGTTAAACGCACGACATTTCGCCTTATATAAGGAGAAATGATATATATGAAAATACTGGCGTCGAAGACTCGGAAATTCCATGACCCGTACGAACCCTGTGTTAGTTTGAGTATATTTTCCGCTAAATTAATTCTAGGTTAAACGCACGACATTTCGCCTTATATAAGGAGAAATGTTATATATGAAAATACTGGCGTCGAAGACTCGGAAATTCCCTGACCCGTACGAACCCTGTGTTAGTTTGAGTATATTTTCCGCTAAATTATTTCTAGGTTAAACGCACGACATTTCGCCTTATATGAGGAGAAATGTTATATATGAAAATTCTGGCATCGAAGACTCGGAAATTCCATGACCCGTACGAACCCTGTGTTAGTTTGAGTATATTTTCCGCTAAATTAATTCTAGGTTAAACGCACGACATTTCGCCTTATATAAAGAGAAATGTTATATATAAAAATACTGGCGTCGAAGACTCGGAAATTCCCTGACCCGTACAAACCCTGTGTTAGTTTGAGTATATTTTCCGCTAAATCAATTCTAGGTTAAACGCACGACATTTCGCCTTACATAAGGAGAAATGTTATATATGAAAATACTGGCGTCGAAGACTCGGAAATTCTCTGACCCGTACGAACCCTGTGTTAGTTTGAGTATATTTTACGCTAAATTAATTCTACGTTAAACGCACGACATTTCGCGTTATATAAGGAGAAATGTTATATATGAAAATACTGCCGTCGAAGACTCGGAAATTCTCTGACCCGTACGAACCCTGTGTTAGTTTGAGTATATTTTCCGCTAAATTAATTCCAGGTTAAACGAACGACATTTCGCCTTATATAAGGAGAAATGTTATATATGAAAATACTGGCGTCGAAGACTCGGAAATTCCCTGACCCGTACGAACCCTGTGTTAGTTTGAGTATATTTTCCGATAAATTAATTCCAGGTTAAACGCACGACATTTCGCCTTATATAAGGAGAAATGATATATATGAAAATACTGGCATCGAAGACTCGGAAATTCCCTGACCCGTACGAACCCTGTGTTAGTTTGAGTATATTTTCCGCTAAATTAATTCTAGGTTAAACGCACGACATTTCGCCTTATATGAGGAGAAATTTTATATATGAAAATACTGGCGTCGAAGACTCGGAAATTCCCTGACCCGTACGAGCCCTGTGTTAGTTTGAGTATATTTTCCGCTAAATTAATTCTAGGTTAAACGAACGACATTTCGCCTTATAAAAGGAGAAATTTTATACATGAAAATACTGGCGTCGAAGACTCGGAAATTCTATGACCCGTAAGAACCCTGTGTTAGTTTGAGTATATTTTCCGCTAGTTAATTCTAGGTTAAACGCACGACATTTCGCCTTATATAAGGAGAAATGATATATATGAAAATACTGGCGTCGAAGACTCGGAAATTCCCTGACCCGTACGAACCCTGTGTTAGTTTGAGTATATTTTCCGCTAAATTAATTCCAGGTTAAACGCACGACATTTCGCCTTATATAAGGAGAAATGATATATATGAAAATACTGGCGTCGAAGACTCGGAAATTCCATGACCCGTACGAGCCCTGTGTTAGTTTGAGTATATTTTCCGCTAAATTAATTCTAGGTTAAACGAACGACATTTCGCCTTATATAAGGAGAAATGTTATATATGAAAATACTGGCGTCGAAGACTCGGAAATTCCCTGACCCGTACGAACCCTGTGTTAGTTTGAGTATATTTTCCGCTAAATTAATTCCAGGTTAAATGCACGACATTTCGCCTTATATAAGGAGAAATGTTATATATGAAAATACTGGCGTCGAAGACTCGGAAATTCCCTGACTCGTACGAACCCTGTGTTAGTTTGAGTATATTTTCCGCTAATTTAATTCTAGGTTAAACGCACGATATTTCGCCTTATATTAGGAGAAATGTTATATATGAAAATACCGGCGTCGAAGACTCGGAAATGCCCTGACCCGTACGAACCCTGTGTTAGTTTGAGTATATTTTCCGCTAAATTATTTCTAGGTTAAACGCACGACATTTCGCGTTATATAAGGAGAAATCTTATATATGAAAATACTGCCGTCGAAGACTCGGAAATTCCCTGACCCGTACGAACCCTGTGTTAGTTTGAGTATATTTTCCGCTAAATTAATTCTAGGTTAAACGCACGACATTTCGCCTTATATAAGGAGAAATGTTATATATAAAAATACTGGCGTGGAAGGCTCGGAAATTCCCTGACCCGTACGAACCCTGTGTTAGTTTGAGTATATTTTCCGCTAATTTAATTCTAGGTTAAACGCACAACATTTCGCCTTTTATAAGGAGAAATGTTATATATGAAAATACTGGAGTCGAAGACTCGGATATTCCCTGACCCGTACGAACCCTGTGTTAGTTTGAGTATATTTTCCGCTAAATTAATTCTAGGTTAAACGAACGACATTTCGCCTTATAAAAGGAGAAATTTTATACATGAAAATACTGGCGTCGAAGACTCGGAAATTCTATGACCTGTAAGAACCCTGTGTTAGTTTGAGTATATTTTCCGCTAGTTAATTCTAGGTTAAACGCACGACATTTCGCCTTATATAAGGAGAAATGATATATATGAAAATACTGGCGTCGAAGACTCGGAAATTCCCTGACCCGTACGAACCCTGTGTTAGTTTGAGTATATTTTCCGCTAAATTAATTCCAGGTTAAACGCACGACATTTCGCCTTATATAAGGAGAAATGATATATATGAAAATACTGGCGTCGAAGACTCGGAAATTCCATGACCCGTACGAACCCTGTGTTAGTTTGAGTATATTTTCAGCTAAATTAATTCTAGGTTAAACGCACGACATTTCGCCTTATATAAGGAGAAATGTTATATATGAAAATACTGGCGTCGAAGACTCGGAAATTCCCTGACCCGTACGAACCCTGTGTTAGTTTGAGTATATTTTCCGCTAAATTATTTCTAGGTTAAACGCACGACATTTCGCCTTATATGAGGTGAAATGTTATATATGAAAATTCTGGCATCGAAGACTCGGAAATTCCATGACCCGTACGAACCCTGTGTTAGTTTGAGTATATTTTCCGCTAAATTAATTCTAGGTTAAACGCACGACATTTCGCCTTATGTAAGGAGAAATGTTATATATAAAAATACTGGCGTCGAAGACTCGGAAATTCCCTGACCCGTACAAACCCTGTGTTAGTTTGAGTATATTTTCCGCTAAATCAATTCTAGGTTAAACGCACGACATTTCGACTTATATAAGGAGAAATGTTATATATGAAAATACTGGCGTCGAAGACTCGGAAATTCTCTGACCCGTACGAACCCTGTGTTAGTTTGAGTATATTTTCCGCTAAATTAATTCTAGGTTAAACGCACGACATTTCGCGTTATATAAGGAGAAATGTTATATATGAAAATACTGCCGTCGAAGACTCGGAAATTCTCTGACCCGTACGAAACCTGTGTTAGTTTGAGTATATTTTCCGCTAAATTAATTCCAGGTTAAACGAACGACATTTCGCCTTATATAAGGAGAAATGTTATATATGAAAATACTGGCGTCGAAGACTCGGAAATTCCCTGACCCGTACGAACCCTGTGTTAGTTTGAGTATATTTTCCGATAAATTAATTCCAGGTTAAACACACGACATTTCGCCTTATATAAGGAGAAATGATATATATGAAAATACTGGCGTCGAAGACTCGGAAATTCCATGACCCGTACGAACCCTGTGTTAGTTTGAGTATATTTTCCGCTAAATTAATTCTAGGTTAAACGCACGACATTTCGCCTTATATAAGGAGAAATGTTATATATGAAAATACTGGCGTCGAAGACTCGGAAATTCCCTGACCCGTACGAACCCTGTGTTAGTTTGAGTATATTTTCCGCTAAATTAATTCTAGGTTAAACGCACGACATTTCGCCTTATATAAGGAGAAATGTTATATATAAAAATACTGGCGTGGAAGGCTCGGAAATTCCCTGACCCGTACGAACCCTGTGTTAGTTTGAGTATATTTTCCGCTAATTTAATTCTAGGTTAAACGCACAACATTTCGCCTTTTATAAGGAGAAATGTTATATATGAAAATACTGGAGTCGAAGACTCGGATATTCCCTGACCCGTACGAACCCTGTGTTAGTTTGAGTATATTTTCCGCTAAATTAATTCTAGGTTAAACGAACGACATTTCGCCTTATAAAAGGAGAAATTTTATACATGAAAATACTGGCGTCGAAGACTCGGAAATTCTATGACCCGTAAGAACCCTGTGTTAGTTTGAGTATATTTTCCGCTAGTTAATTCTAGGTTAAACGCACGACATTTCGCCTTATATAAGGAGAAATGATATATATGAAAATACTGGCGTCGAAGACTCGGAAATTCCCTGACCCGTACGAACCCTGTGTTAGTTTGAGTATATTTTCCGCTAAATTAATTCCAGGTTAAACGCACGACATTTCGCCTTATATAAGGAGAAATGACATATATGAAAATAC
The DNA here is from genome assembly GCA_963932465.1 of Maratus speciosus. Lineage (NCBI taxonomy): Eukaryota > Metazoa > Arthropoda > Arachnida > Araneae > Salticidae > Maratus > Maratus speciosus. The sequence goes on along the minus strand of OZ010793.1, from coordinate 120,902,503 downwards.
TGGCGTCGAAGACTCGGAAATTCCATGACCCGTACGAACCCTGTGTTAGTTTGAGTATATTTTCAGCTAAATTAATTCTAGGTTAAACGCACGACATTTCGCCTTATATAAGGAGAAATGTTATATATGAAAATACTGGCGTCGAAGACTCGGAAATTCCCTGACCCGTACGAACCCTGTGTTAGTTTGAGTATATTTTCCGCTAAATTATTTCTAGGTTAAACGCACGACATTTCGCCTTATATGAGGTGAAATGTTATATATGAAAATTCTGGCATCGAAGACTCGGAAATTCCATCACCCGTACGAACCCTGTGTTAGTTTGAGTATATTTTCCGCTAAATTAATTCTAGGTTAAACGCACGACATTTCGCCTTATATAAGGAGAAATGTTATATATAAAAATACTGGCGTCGAAGACTCGGAAATTCCCTGACCCGTACAAACCCTGTGTTAGTTTGAGTATATTTTCCGCTAAATCAATTCTAGGTTAAACGCACGACATTTCGCCTTATATAAGGAGAAATGTTATATATGAAAATACTGGCGTCGAAGACTCGGAAATTCTCTGACCCGTACGAACCCTGTGTTAGTTTGAGTATATTTTCCGCTAAATTAATTCTAGGTTAAACGCACGACATTTCGCGTTATATAAGGAGAAATGTTATATATGAAAATACTGCCGTCGAAGACTCGGAAATTCTCTGACCCGTACGAAACCTGTGTTAGTTTGAGTATATTTTCCGCTAAATTAATTCCAGGTTAAACGCACGACATTTCGCCTTATATAAGGAGAAATGATATATATGAAAATACTGGCGTCGAAGACTCGGAAATTCCATGACCCGTACGAACCCTGTGTTAGTTTGAGTATATTTTCCGCTAAATTAATTCTAGGTTAAACGCACGACATTTCGCCTTATATAAGGAGAAATGTTATATATGAAAATACTGGCGTCGAAGACTCGGAAATTCCCTGACCCGTACGAACCCTGTGTTAGTTTGAGTATATTTTCCGCTAAATTATTTCTAGGTTAAACGCACGACATTTCGCCTTATATGAGGAGAAATGTTATATATGAAAATTCTGGCATCGAAGACTCGGAAATTCCATGACCCGTACGAACCCTGTGTTAGTTTGAGTATATTTTCCGCTAAATTAATTCTAGGTTAAACGCACGACATTTCGCCTTATATAAAGAGAAATGTTATATATAAAAATACTGGCGTCGAAGACTCGGAAATTCCCTGACCCGTACAAACCCTGTGTTAGTTTGAGTATATTTTCCGCTAAATCAATTCTAGGTTAAACGCACGACATTTCGCCTTATATAAGGAGAAATGTTATATATGAAAATACTGGCGTCGAAGACTCGGAAATTCTCTGACCCGTACGAACCCTGTGTTAGTTTGAGTATATTTTCCGCTAAATTAATTCTAGGTTAAACGCACGACATTTCGCGTTATATAAGGAGAAATGTTATATATGAAAATACTGCCGTCGAAGACTCGGAAATTCTCTGACCCGTACGAACCCTGTGTTAGTTTGAGTATATTTTCCGCTAAATTAATTCCAGGTTAAACGAACGACATTTCGCCTTATATAAGGAGAAATGTTATATATGAAAATACTGGTGTCGAAGACTCGGAAATTCCCTGACCCGTACGAACCCTGTGTTAGTTTGAGTATATTTTCCGATAAATTAATTCCAGGTTAAACGCACGACATTTCGCCTTATATAAGGAGAAATGATATATATGAAAATACTGGCATCGAAGACTCGGAAATTCCCTGACCCGTACGAACCCTGTGTTAGTTTGAGTATATTTTCCGCTAAATTAATTCTAGGTTAAACGCACGACATTTCGCCTTATATGAGGAGAAATTTTATATATGAAAATACTGGCGTCGAAGACTCGGAAATTCCCTGACCCGTACGAGCCCTGTGTTAGTTTGAGTATATTTTCCGCTAAATTAATTCTAGGTTAAACGAACGACATTTCGCCTTATATAAGGAGAAATGTTATATATGAAAATACTGGCGTCGAAGACTCGGAAATTCCCTGACCCGTACGAACCCTGTGTTAGTTTGAGTATATTTTCCGCTAAATTAATTCCAGGTTAAATGCACGACATTTCGCCTTATATAAGGAGAAATGTTATATATGAAAATACTGGCGTCGAAGACTCGGAAATTCCCTGACTCGTACGAACCCTGTGTTAGTTTGAGTATATTTTCCGCTAATTTAATTCTAGGTTAAACGCACGATATTTCGCCTTATATTAGGAGAAATGTTATATATGAAAATACCGGCGTCGAAGACTCGGAAATGCCCTGACCCGTACGAACCCTGTGTTAGTTTGAGTATATTTTCCGCTAAATTAATTCTAGGTTAAACGCACGACATTTCGCGTTATATAAGGAGAAATCTTATATATGAAAATACTGCCGTCGAAGACTCGGAAATTCCCTGACCCGTACGAACCCTGTGTTAGTTTGAGTATATTTTCCGCTAAATTAATTCTAGGTTAAACGCACGACATTTCGCCTTATATAAGGAGAAATGTTATATATAAAAATACTGGCGTGGAAGGCTCGGAAATTCCCTGACCCGTACGAACCCTGTGTTAGTTTGAGTATATTTTCCGCTAATTTAATTCTAGGTTAAACGCACAACATTTCGCCTTTTATAAGGAGAAATGTTATATATGAAAATACTGGAGTCGAAGACTCGGATATTCCCTGACCCGTACGAACCCTGTGTTAGTTTGAGTATATTTTCCGCTAAATTAATTCTAGGTTAAACGAACGACATTTCGCCTTATAAAAGGAGAAATTTTATACATGAAAATACTGGCGTCGAAGACTCGGAAATTCTATGACCCGTAAGAACCCTGTGTTAGTTTGAGTATATTTTCCGCTAGTTAATTCTAGGTTAAACGCACGACATTTCGCCTTATATAAGGAGAAATGATATATATGAAAATACTGGCGTCGAAGACTCGGAAATTCCCTGACCCGTACGAACCCTGTGTTAGTTTGAGTATATTTTCCGCTAAATTAATTCCAGGTTAAACGCACGACATTTCGCCTTATATAAGGAGAAATGATATATATGAAAATACTGGCGTCGAAGACTCGGAAATTCCATGACCCGTACGAACCCTGTGTTAGTTTGAGTATATTTTCAGCTAAATTAATTCTAGGTTAAACGCACGACATTTCGCCTTATATAAGGAGAAATGTTATATATGAAAATACTGGCGTCGAAGACTCGGAAATTCCCTGACCCGTACGAACCCTGTGTTAGTTTGAGTATATTTTCCGCTAAATTATTTCTAGGTTAAACGCACGACATTTCGCCTTATATGAGGTGAAATGTTATATATGAAAATTCTGGCATCAAAGACTCGGAAATTCCATGACCCGTACGAACCCTGTGTTAGTTTGAGTATATTTTCCGCTAAATTAATTCTAGGTTAAACGCACGACATTTCGCCTTATGTAAGGAGAAATGTTATATATAAAAATACTGGCGTCGAAGACTCGGAAATTCCCTGACCCGTACAAACCCTGTGTTAGTTTGAGTATATTTTCCGCTAAATCAATTCTAGGTTAAACGCACGACATTTCGCCTTATATAAGGAGAAATGTTATATATGAAAATACTGGCGTCGAAGACTCGGAAATTCTCTGACCCGTACGAACCCTGTGTTAGTTTGAGTATATTTTCCGCTAAATTAATTCTAGGTTAAACGCACGACATTTCGCGTTATATAAGGAGAAATGTTATATATGAAAATACTGCCGTCGAAGACTCGGAAATTCTCTGACCCGTACGAAACCTGTGTTAGTTTGAGTATATTTTCCGCTAAATTAATTCCAGGTTAAACGCACGACATTTCGCCTTATATAAGGAGAAATGATATATATGAAAATACTGGCGTCGAAGACTCGGAAATTCCATGACCCGTACGAACCCTGTGTTAGTTCTAGTATATTTTCCGCTAAATTAATTCTAGGTTAAACGCACGACATTTCGCCTTATATAAGGAGAAATGTTATATATGAAAATACTGGCGTCGAAGACTCGGAAATTCCCTGACCCGTACGAACCCTGTGTTAGTTTGAGTATATTTTCCGCTAAATTATTTCTAGGTTAAACGCACGACATTTCGCCTTATATGAGGAGAAATGTTATATATGAAAATTCTGGCATCGAAGACTCGGAAATTCCATGACCCGTACGAACCCTGTGTTAGTTTGAGTATATTTTCCGCTAAATTAATTCTAGGTTAAACGCACGACATTTCGCCTTATATAAAGAGAAATGTTATATATAAAAATACTGGCGTCGAAGACTCGGAAATTCCCTGAACCGTACAAACCCTGTGTTAGTTTGAGTATATTTTCCGCTAAATCAATTCTAGGTTAAACGCACGACATTTCGCCTTATATAAGGAGAAATGTTATATATGAAAATACTGGCGTCGAAGACTCGGAAATTCTCTGACCCGTACGAACCCTGTGTTAGTTTGAGTATATTTTCCGCTAAATTAATTCTACGTTAAACGCACGACATTTCGCGTTATATAAGGAGAAATGTTATATATGAAAATACTGCCGTCGAAGACTCGGAAATTCTCTGACCCGTACGAACCCTGTGTTAGTTTGAGTATATTTTCCGCTAAATTAATTCCAGGTTAAACGAACGACATTTCGCCTTATATAAGGAGAAATGTTATATATGAAAATACTGGCGTCGAAGACTCGGAAATTCCCTGACCCGTACGAACCCTGTGTTAGTTTGAGTATATTTTCCGATAAATTAATTCCAGGTTAAACGCACGACATTTCGCCTTATATAAGGAGAAATGATATATATGAAAATACTGGCATCGAAGACTCGGAAATTCCCTGACCCGTACGAACCCTGTGTTAGTTTGAGTATATTTTCCGCTAAATTAATTCTAGGTTAAACGCACGACATTTCGCCTTATATGAGGAGAAATTTTATATATGAAAATACTGGCGTCGAAGACTCGGAAATTCCCTGACCCGTACGAACCCTGTGTTAGTTTGAGTATATTTTCCGCTAAATTATTTCTAGGTTAAACGCACGACATTTCGCCTTATATGAGGTGAAATGTTATATATGAAAATTCTGGCATCGAAGACTCGGAAATTCCATGACCCGTACGAACCCTGTGTTAGTTTGAGTATATTTTCCGCTAAATTAATTCTAGGTTAAACGCACGACATTTCGCCTTATGTAAGGAGAAATGTTATATATAAAAATACTGGCGTCGAAGACTCGGAAATTCCCTGACCCGTACAAACCCTGTGTTAGTTTGAGTATATTTTCCGCTAAATCAATTCTAGGTTAAACGCACGACATTTCGCCTTATATAAGGAGAAATGTTATATATGAAAATACTGGCGTCGAAGACTCGGAAATTCTCTGACCCGTACGAACCCTGTGTTAGTTTGAGTATATTTTCCGCTAAATTAATTCTAGGTTAAACGCACGACATTTCGCGTTATATAAGGAGAAATGTTATATATGAAAATACTGCCGTCGAAGACTCGGAAATTCTCTGACCCGTACGAAACCTGTGTTAGTTTGAGTATATTTTCCGCTAAATTAATTCCAGGTTAAACGCACGACATTTCGCCTTATATAAGGAGAAATGATATATATGAAAATACTGGCGTCGAAGACTCGGAAATTCCATGACCCGTACGAACCCTGTGTTAGTTTGAGTATATTTTCCGCTAAATTAATTCTAGGTTAAACGCACGACATTTCGCCTTATATAAGGAGAAATGTTATATATGAAAATACTGGCGTCGAAGACTCGGAAATTCCCTGACCCGTACGAACCCTGTGTTAGTTTGAGTATATTTTCCGCTAAATTATTTCTAGGTTAAACGCACGACATTTCGCCTTATATGAGGAGAAATGTTATATATGAAAATTCTGGCATCGAAGACTCGGAAATTCCATGACCCGTACGAACCCTGTGTTAGTTTGAGTATATTTTCCGCTAAATTAATTCTAGGTTAAACGCACGACATTTCGCCTTATATAAAGAGAAATGTTATATATAAAAATACTGGCGTCGAAGACTCGGAAATTCCCTGACCCGTACAAACCCTGTGTTAGTTTGAGTATATTTTCCGCTAAATCAATTCTAGGTTAAACGCACGACATTTCGCCTTATATAAGGAGAAATGTTATATATGAAAATACTGGCGTCGAAGACTCGGAAATTCTCTGACCCGTACGAACCCTGTGTTAGTTTGAGTATATTTTCCGCTAAATTAATTCTACGTTAAACGCACGACATTTCGCGTTATATAAGGAGAAATGTTATATATGAAAATACTGCCGTCGAAGACTCGGAAATTCTCTGACCCGTACGAACCCTGTGTTAGTTTGAGTATATTTTCCGCTAAATTAATTCCAGGTTAAACGAACGACATTTCGCCTTATATAAGGAGAAATGTTATATATGAAAATACTGGCGTCGAAGACTCGGAAATTCCCTGACCCGTACGAACCCTGTGTTAGTTTGAGTATATTTTCCGATAAATTAATTCCAGGTTAAACGCACGACATTTCGCCTTATATAAGGAGAAATGATATATATGAAAATACTGGCATCGAAGACTCGGAAATTCCCTGACCCGTACGAACCCTGTGTTAGTTTGAGTATATTTTCCGCTAAATTAATTCTAGGTTAAACGCACGACATTTCGCCTTATATGAGGAGAAATTTTATATATGAAAATACTGGCGTCGAAGACTCGGAAATTCCCTGACCCGTACGAGCCCTGTGTTAGTTTGAGTATATTTTCCGCTAAATTAATTCTAGGTTAAACGAACGACATTTCGCCTTATAAAAGGAGAAATTTTATACATGAAAATACTGGCGTCGAAGACTCGGAAATTCTATGACCCGTAAGAACCCTGTGTTAGTTTGAGTATATTTTCCGCTAGTTAATTCTAGGTTAAACGCACGACATTTCGCCTTATATAAGGAGAAATGATATATATGAAAATACTGGCGTCGAAGACTCGGAAATTCCCTGACCCGTACGAACCCTGTGTTAGTTTGAGTATATTTTCCGCTAAATTAATTCCAGGTTAAACGCACGACATTTCGCCTTATATAAGGAGAAATGATATATATGAAAATACTGGCGTCGAAGACTCGGAAATTCCATGACCCGTACGAACCCTGTGTTAGTTTGAGTATATTTTCAGCTAAATTAATTCTAGGTTAAACGCACGATATTTCGCCTTATATAAGGAGAAATGTTATATATGAAAATACTGGCGTCGAAGACTCAGAAATTCCCTGACCCGTACGAACCCTGTGTTAGTTTGAGTATATTTTCCGCTAAATTATTTCTAGGTTAAACGCACGACATTTCGCCTTATATGAGGTGAAATGTTATATATGAAAATTCTGGCATCGAAGACTCGGAAATTCCATGACCCGTACGAACCCTGTGTTAGTTTGAGTATATTTTCCGCTAAATCAATTCTAGGTTAAACGCACGACATTTCGCCTTATATAAGGAGAAATGTTATACATGAAAATACTGGCGTCGAAGACTCGGAAATTCTCTGACCCGTACGAACCCTGTGTTAGTTTGAGTATATTTTCCGCTAAATTAATTCTAGGTTAAACGCACGACATTTCGCGTTATATAAGGAGAAATGTTATATATGAAAATACTGCCGTCAAAGACTCGGAAATTCTCTGACCCGTACGAACCCTGTGTTAGTTTGAGTATATTTTCCGCTAAATTAATTCCAGGTTAAACGCACGACATTTCGCCTTATATAAGGAGAAATGATATATATGAAAATACTGGCGTCGAAGACTCGGAAATTCCATGACCCGTACGAACCCTGTGTTAGTTTGAGTATATTTTCCGCTAAATTAATTCTAGGTTAAACGCACGACATTTCGCCTTATATAAGGAGAAATGTTATATATGAAAATACTGGCGTCGAAGACTCGGAAATTCCCTGACCCGTACGAACCCTGTGTTAGTTTGAGTATATTTTCCGCTAAATTATTTCTAGGTTAATCGCACGACATTTCGCCTTATATGAGGAGAAATGTTATATATGAAAATTCTGGCATCGAAGACTCGGAAATTCCATGACCCGTACGAACCCTGTGTTAGTTTGAGTATATTTTCCGCTAAATTAATTCCAGGTTAAATGCACGACATTTCGCCTTATATAAGGAGAAATGTTATATATGAAAATACTGGCGTCGAAGACTCGGAAATTCCCTGACTCGTACGAACCCTGTGTTAGTTTGAGTATATTTTCCGCTAATTTAATTCTAGGTTAAACGCACGATATTTCGCCTTATATTAGGAGAAATGTTATATATGAAAATACCGGCGTCGAAGACTCGGAAATGCCCTGACCCGTACGAACCCTGTGTTAGTTTGAGTATATTTTCCGCTAAATTAATTCTAGGTTAAACGCACGACATTTCGCGTTATATAAGGAGAAATCTTATATATGAAAATACTGCCGTCGAAGACTCGGAAATTCCCTGACCCGTACGAACCCTGTGTTAGTTTGAGTATATTTTCCGCTAAATTAATTCTAGGTTAAACGCACGACATTTCGCCTTATATAAGGAGAAATGTTATATATAAAAATACTGGCGTGGAAGGCTCAGAAATTCCCTGACCCGTACGAACCCTGTGTTAGTTTGAGTATATTTTCCGCTAATTTAATTCTAGGTTAAACGCACAACATTTCGCCTTTTATAAGGAGAAATGTTATATATGAAAATACTGGAGTCGAAGACTCGGATATTCCCTGACCCGTACGAACCCTGTGTTAGTTTGAGTATATTTTCCGCTAAATTAATTCTAGGTTAAACGAACGACATTTCGCCTTATAAAAGGAGAAATTTTATACATGAAAATACTGGCGTCGAAGACTCGGAAATTCTATGACCCGTAAGAACCCTGTGTTAGTTTGAGTATATTTTCCGCTAGTTAATTCTAGGTTAAACGCACGACATTTCGCCTTATATAAGGAGAAATGATATATATGAAAATACTGGCGTCGAAGACTCGGAAATTCCCTGACCCGTACGAACCCTGTGTTAGTTTGAGTATATTTTCCGCTAAATTAATTCCAGGTTAAACGCACGACATTTCGCCTTATATAAGGAGAAATGATATATATGAAAATACTGGCGTCGAAGACTCGGAAATTCCATGACCCGTACGAACCCTGTGTTAGTTTGAGTATATTTTCAGCTAAATTAATTCTAGGTTAAACGCACGACATTTCGCCTTATATAAGGAGAAATGTTATATATGAAAATACTGGCGTCGAAGACTCGGAAATTCCCTGACCCGTACGAACCCTGTGTTAGTTTGAGTATATTTTCCGCTAAATTATTTCTAGGTTAAACGCACGACATTTCGCCTTATATGAGGTGAAATGTTATATATGAAAATTCTGGCATCGAAGACTCGGAAATTCCATGACCCGTACGAACCCTGTGTTAGTTTGAGTATATTTTCCGCTAAATTAATTCTAGGTTAAACGCACGACATTTCGCCTTATATAAGGAGAAATGTTATATATAAAAATACTGGCGTCGAAGACTCGGAAATTCCCTGACCCGTACAAACCCTGTGTTAGTTTGAGTATATTTTCCGCTAAATCAATTCTAGGTTAAACGCACGACATTTCGCCTTATATAAGGAGAAATGTTATATATGAAAATACTGGCGTCGAAGACTCGGAAATTCTCTGACCCGTACGAACCCTGTGTTAGTTTGAGTATATTTTCCGCTAAATTAATTCTAGGTTAAACGCACGACATTTCGCGTTATATAAGGAGAAATGTTATATATGAAAATACTGCCGTCGAAGACTCGGAAATTCTCTGACCCGTACGAACCCTGTGTTAGTTTGAGTATATTTTCCGCTAAATTAATTCCAGGTTAAACGCACGACATTTCGCCTTATATAAGGATAAATGATATATATGAAAATACTGGCGTCGAAGACTCGGAAATTCCATGACCCGTACGAACCCTGTGTTAGTTTGAGTATATTTTCCGCTAAATTAATTCTAGGTTAAACGCACGACATTTCGCCTTACATAAGGAGAAATGTTATATATGGAAATACTGGCGTCGAAGACTCGGAAATTCCCTGACCCGTCCGAACCCTGTGTTAGTTTGAGTATATTTTCCGCTAAATTATTTCTAGGTTAAACGCACGACATTTCGCCTTATATGAGGAGAAATGTTATATATGAAAATTCTGGCATCGAAGACTCGGAAATTCCATGACCCGTACGAACCCTGTGTTAGTTTGAGTATATTTTCCGCTAAATTAATTCTAGGTTAAACGCACGACATTTCGACTTATATAAAGAGAAATGTTATATATAAAAATACTGGCGTCGAAGACTCGGAAATTCCCTGACCCGTACAAACCCTGTGTTAGTTTGAGTATATTTTCCGCTAAATCAATTCTAGGTTAAACGCACGACATTTCGCCTTATATAAGGAGAAATGTTATATATGAAAATACTGGCGTCGAAGACTCGGAAATTCTCTGACCCGTACGAACCCTGTGTTAGTTTGAGTATATTTTCCGCTAAATTAATTCTAGGTTAAACGCACGACATTTCGCGTTATATAAGGAGAAATGTTATATATGAAAATACTGCCGTCGAAGACTCGGAAATTCTCTGACCCGTACGAACCCTGTGTTAGTTTGAGTATATTTTCCGCTAAATTAATTCCAGGTTAAACGAACGACATTTCGCCTTATATAAGGAGAAATGTTATATATGAAAATACTGGCGTCGAAGACTCGGAAATTCCCTGACCCGTACGAACCCTGTGTTAGTTTGAGTATATTTTCCGATAAATTAATTCCAGGTTAAACGCACGACATTTCGCCTTATATAAGGAGAAATGATATATATGAAAATACTGGCATCGAAAACTCGGAAATTCCCTGACCCGTACGAACCCTGTGTTAGTTTGAGTATATTTTCCGCTAAATTAATTCTAGGTTAAACGCACGACATTTCGCCTTATATGAGGAGAAATTTTATATATGAAAATACTGGCGTCGAAGACTCGGAAATTCCCTGACCCGTACGAGCCCTGTGTTAGTTTGAGTATATTTTCCGCTAAATTAATTCTAGGTTAAACGAACGAAATTTTGCCTTATATAAGGAGAAATGTTATATATGAAAATACTGGCGTCGAAGACTCGGAAATTCCCTGACCCGTACGAACCCTGTGTTAGTTTGAGTATATTTTCCGCTAAATTAATTCCAGGTTAAATGCACGACATTTCGCCTTATATAAGGAGAAATGTTATATATGAAAATACTGGCGTCGAAGACTCGGAAATTCCCTGACTCGTACGAACCCTGTGTTAGTTTGAGTATATTTTCCGCTAATTTAATTCTAGGTTAAACGCACGATATTTCGCCTTATATTAGGAGAAATGTTATATATGAAAATACCGGCGTCGAAGACTCGGAAATGCCCTGACCCGTACGAACCCTGTGTTAGTTTGAGTATATTTTCCGCTAAATTAATTCTAGGTTAAACGCACGACATTTCGCGTTATATAAGGAGAAATCTTATATATGAAAATACTGCCGTCGAAGACTCGGAAATTCCCTGACCCGTACGAACCCTGTGTTAGTTTGAGTATATTTTCCGCTAAATTAATTCTAGGTTAAACGCACGACATTTCGCCTTATATAAGGAGAAATGTTATATATAAAAATACTGGCGTGGAAGGCTCGGAAATTCCCTGACCCGTACGAACCCTGTGTTAGTTTGAGTATATTTTCCGCTAATTTAATTCTAGGTTAAACGCACAACATTTCGCCTTTTATAAGGAGAAATGTTATATATGAAAATACTGGAGTCGAAGACTCGGATATTCCCTGAACCGTACGAACCCTGTGTTACTTTGAGTATATTTTCCGCTAAATTAATTCTAGGTTAAACGAACGACATTTCGCCTTATAAAAGGAGAAATTTTATACATGAAAATACTGGCGTCGAAGACTCGGAAATTCTATGACCCGTAAGAACCCTGTGTTAGTTTGAGTATATTTTCCGCTAGTTAATTCTAGGTTAAACGCACGACATTTCGCCTTATATAAGGAGAAATGATATATATGAAAATACTGGCGTCGAAGTCTCGGAAATTCCCTGACCCGTACGAACCCTGTGTTAGTTTGAGTATATTTTCCGCTAAATTAATTCCAGGTTAAACGCACGACATTTCGCCTTATATAAGGAGAAATGATATATATGAAAATACTGGCGTCGAAGACTCGGAAATTCCATGACCCGTACGAACCCTGTGTTAGTTTGAGTATATTTTCAGCTAAATTAATTCTAGGTTAAACGCACGACATTTCGCCTTATATAAGGAGAAATGTTATATATGAAAATACTGGCGTCGAAGACTCGGAAATTCCCTGACCCGTACGAACCCTGTGTTAGTTTGAGTATATTTTCCGCTAAATTATTTCTAGGTTAAACGCACGACATTTCGCCTTATATGAGGTGAAATGTTATATATGAAAATTCTGGCATCGAAGACTCGGAAATTCCATGACCCGTACGAACCCTGTGTTAGTTTGAGTATATTTTCCGCTAAATTAATTCTAGGTTAAACGCACGACATTTCGCCTTATATAAGGAGAAATGTTATATATAAAAATACTGGCGTCGAAGACTCGGAAATTCCCTGACCCGTACAAACCCTGTGTTAGTTTGAGTATATTTTCCGCTAAATCAATTCTAGGTTAAACGCACGACATTTCGCCTTATATAAGGAGAAATGTTATATATGAAAATACTGGCGTCGAAGACTCGGAAATTCTCTGACCCGTACGAACCCTGTGTTAGTTTGAGTATATTTTCCGCTAAATTAATTCTAGGTTAAACGCACGACATTTCGCGTTATATAAGGAGAAATGTTATATATGAATATACTGCCGTCAAAGACTCGGAAATTCTCTGACCCGTACGAACCCTGTGTTAGTTTGAGTATATTTTCCGCTAAATTAATTCCAGGTTAAACGCACGACATTTCGCCTTATATAAGGAGAAATGATATATATGAAAATACTGGCGTCGAAGACTCGGAAATTCCATGACCCGTACGAACCCTGTGTTAGTTTGAGTATATTTTCCGCTAAATTAATTCTAGGTTAAACGCACGACATTTCGCCTTATATAAGGAGAAATGTTATATATGAAAATACTGGCGTCGAAGACTCGGAAATTCCCTGACCCGTACGAACCCTGTGTTAGTTTGAGTATATTTTCCGCTAAATTATTTCTAGGTTAAACGCACGACATTTCGCCTTATATAAGGAGAAATGTTATATATGAAAATACTGGCGTCGAAGACTCGGAAATTCCCTGACCCGTACGAACCCTGTGTTAGTTTGAGTATATTTTCCGCTAAATTATTTCTAGGTTAAACGCACGACATTTCGCCTTATATAAGGAGAAATGTTATATATGAAAATACTGCCGTCGAAGACTCGGAAATTCTCTGACCCGTACGAACCCTGTGTTAGTTTGAGTATATTTTCCGCTAATTTAATTCTAGGTTAAACGCACAACATTTCGCTTTATATAAGGAGAAATGTTATATATGAAAATACTGGCGTCGAAGGCTCGGAAATTCCCTGACCCGTACGAACCCTGTGTTAGTTTGAGTATATTTTCCGCTAAATTAATTCTAGGTTAAACGCACGACATTTCGCCTTATATAAGGAGAAATGTTATATATGAAAATACTGGCGTCGAAGACTCGGAAATTCCCTGACCCGTACGAACCCTGTGTTAGTTTGAGTATATTTTCCGCTAAATTATTTCTAGGTTAAACGCACGACATTTCGCCTTATATGAGGAGAAATGTTATATATGAAAATTCTGGCATCGAAGACTCGGAAATTCCATGACCCGTACGAACCCTGTGTTAGTTTGAGTATATTTTCCGCTAAATTAATTCTAGGTTAAACGCACGACATTTCGCCTTATATAAGGAGAAATGTTATATATGAAAATACTGGCGTCGAAGACTCGGAAATTCCCTGACCCGTACGAACCCTGTGTTAGTTTGAGTATATTTTCCGCTAAATTATTTCTAGGTTAAACGCACGACATTTCGCCTTATATGAGGAGAAATGTTATATATGAAAATTCTGGCATCGAAGACTCGGAAATTCCATGACCCGTACGAACCCTGTGTTAGTTTGAGTATATTTTCCGCTAAATTAATTCTAGGTTAAACGCACGACATTTCGCCTTATATAAGGAGAAATGTTATATATAAAAATACTGGGGTCGAAGACTCGGAAATTCCCTGACCCGTACAAACCCTGTGTTAGTTTGAGTATATTTTCCGCTAAATCAATTCTAGGTTAAACGCACGACATTTCGCCTTATATAAGGAGAAATGTTATATATGAAAATACTGGCGTCGCAGACTCGGAAATTCCCTGACCCGTACGAACCATGTGTTAGTTTGAGTATATTTTCCGGTAAATTAATTCTAGGTTAAACGCACGACATTTCGCCTTATATAAGGAGAAATGTTATATATGAAAATACCGGCGTGGAAGACTCGGAAGTGCCCTGACCCGTACGAACCCTGTGTTAGTTTGAGTATATTTTCCGCTAAATTAATTCTAGGTTAAACGCACGACATTTCGCGTTATATAAGGAGAAATGTTATATATGAAAATACTGCCGTCGAAGACTCGGAAATTCTCTGACCCGTACGAACCCTGTGTTAGTTTGAGTATATTTTCCGCTAATTTAATTCTAGGTTAAACGCACAACATTTCGCTTTATATAAGGAGAAATGTTATATATGAAAAATACTGGCGTCGAAGACTCGGAAATTCCCTGACCCGTACGAACCCTGTGTTAGATTGAGTATCTTTTCCGCTAAATTAATTCCAGGTTAAACGCACGACATTTCGCCTTATATAAGGAGAAATGATATATATGAAAATACTGGCGTCGAAGACTCGGAAATTCCCTGACCCGTACGAACCCTGTGTTAGTTTGAGTATATTTTCCGCTAAATTAATTCTAGGTTAAACGCACGATATTTCGCCTTATATTAGGAGAAATGTTATATATGAAAATACCGGCGTCGAAGACTCGGAAATGCCCTGACCCGTACGAACCCTGTGTTAGTTTGAGTATATTTTCCGCTAAATTAATTCTAGGTTAAACGCACGACATTTCGCCTTATATAAGGAGAAATGATATATATGAAAATACTGGCATCGAAGACTCGGAAATTCCCTGACCCGTACGAACCCTGTGTTAGTTTGAGTATATTTTCCGCTAAATTAATTCTAGGTTAAACGCACGACATTTCGCCTTATATGAGGAGAAATTTTATATATGAAAATACTGGCGTCGAAGACTCGGAAATTCCCTGACCCGTACGAGCCCTGTGTTAGTTTGAGTATATTTTCCGCTAAATTAATTCTAGGTTAAACGAACGACATTTCGCCTTATATAAGGAGAAATGTTATATATGAAAATACTATCGTCGAAGACTCGGAAATTCCCTGACCCGTACGAACCCTGTGTTAGTTTGAGTATATTTTCCGCTAAATTAATTCCAGGTTAAATGCACGACATTTCGCCTTATATAAGGAGAAATGTTATATATGAAAATACTGGCGTCGAAGACTCGGAAATTCCCTGACTCGTACGAACCCTGTGTTAGTTTGAGTATATTTTCCGCTAATTTAATTCTAGGTTAAACGCACGATATTTCGCCTTATATTAGGAGAAATGTTATATATGAAAATACCGGCGTCGAAGACTCGGAAATGCCCTGACCCGTACGAACCCTGTGTTAGTTTGAGTATATTTTCCGCTAAATTAATTCTAGGTTAAACGCACGACATTTCGCGTTATATAAGGAGAAATCTTATATATGAAAATACTGCCGTCGAAGACTCGGAAATTCCCTGACCCGTACGAACCCTGTGTTAGTTTGAGTATATTTTCCGCTAAATTAATTCTAGGTTAAACGCACGACATTTCGCCTTATATAAGGAGAAATGTTATATATAAAAATACTGGCGTGGAAGGCTCGGAAATTCCCTGACCCGTACGAACCCTGTGTTAGTTTGAGTATATTTTCCGCTAATTTAATTCTAGGTTAAACGCACAACATTTCGCCTTTTATAAGGAGAAATGTTATATATGAAAATACTGGAGTCGAAGACTCGGATATTCCCTGAACCGTATGAACCCTGTGTTACTTTGAGTATATTTTCCGCTAAATTAATTCTAGGTTAAACGAACGACATTTCGCCTTATAAAAGGAGAAATTTTATACATGAAAATACTGGCGTCGAAGACTCGGAAATTCTATGACCCGTAAGAACCCTGTGTTAGTTTGAGTATATTTTCCGCTAGTTAATTCTAGGTTAAACGCACGACATTTCGCCTTATATAAGGAGAAATGATATATATGAAAATACTGGCGTCGAAGACTCGGAAATTCCCTGACCCGTACGAACCCTGTGTTAGTTTGAGTATATTTTCCGCTAAATTAATTCCAGGTTAAACGCACGACATTTCGCCTTATATAAGGAGAAATGATATATATGAAAATACTGGCGTCGAAGACTCGGAAATTCCATGACCCGTACGAACCCTGTGTTAGTTTGAGTATATTTTCAGCTAAATTAATTCTAGGTTAAACGCACGACATTTCGCCTTATATAAGGAGAAATGTTATATATGAAAATACTGGCGTCGAAGACTCGGAAATTCCCTGACCCGTACGAACCCTGTGTTAGTTTGAGTATATTTTCCGCTAAATTATTTCTAGGTTAAACGCACGACATTTCGCCTTATATGAGGTGAAATGTTATATATGAAAATTCTGGCATCGAAGGCTCGGAAATTCCATGACCCGTACGAACCCTGTGTTAGTTTGAGTATATTTTCCGCTAAATTAATTCTAGGTTAAACGCACGACATTTCGCCTTATATAAGGAGAAATGTTATATATAAAAATACTGGCGTCGAAGACTCGGAAATTCCCTGACCCGTACAAACCCTGTGTTAGTTTGAGTATATTTTCCGCTAAATCAATTCTAGGTTAAACGCACGACATTTCGCCTTATATAAGGAGAAATGTTATATATGAAAATACTGGCGTCGAAGACTCGGAAATTCTCTGACCCGTACGAACCCTGTGTTAGTTTGAGTATATTTTCCGCTAAATTAATTCCAGGTTAAACGCACGACATTTCGCCTTATATAAGGAGAAATGTTATATATAAAAATACTGGCGTCGAAGACTCGGAAATTCCCTGACCCGTACAAACCCTGTGTTAGTTTGAGTATATTTTCCGCTAAATCAATTCTAGGTTAAACGCACGACATTTCGCCTTATATAAGGAGAAATGTTATATATAAAAATACTGGCGTCGAAGACTCGGAAATTCCATGACCCGTACGAACCCTGTGTTAGTTTGAGTATATTTTCCGCTAAATTAATTCTAGGTTAAACGCACGACATTTCGCCTTATATAAGGAGAAATGTTATATATGAAAATACTGGCGTCGAAGACTCGGAAATTCCCTGACCCGTACGAACCCTGTGTTAGTTTGAGTATATTTTCCGCTAAATTATTTCTAGGTTAAACGCACGACATTTCGCCTTATATGAGGAGAAATGTTATATATGAAAATTCTGGCATCGAAGACTCGGAAATTCCATGACCCGTACGAACCCTGTGTTAGTTTGAGTATATTTTCCGCTAAATTAATTCTAGGTTAAACGCACGACATTTCGCCTTATATAAGGAGAAATGTTATATATAAAAATACTGGGGTCGAAGACTCGGAAATTCCCTGACCCGTACAAACCCTGTGTTAGTTTGAGTATATTTTCCGCTAAATCAATTCTAGGTTAAACGCACGACATTTCGCCTTATATAAGGAGAAATGTTATATATGAAAATACTGGCGTCGCAGACTCGGAAATTCCCTGACCCGTACGAAACATGTGTTAGTTTGAGTATATTTTCCGGTAAATTAATTCTAGGTTAAACGCACGACATTTCGCCTTATATAAGGAGAAATGTTATATATGAAAATACCGGCGTGGAAGACTCGGAAGTGCCCTGACCCGTACGAACCCTGTGTTAGTTTGAGTATATTTTCCGCTAAATTAATTCTAGGTTAAACGCACGACATTTCGCGTTATATAAGGAGAAATGTTATATATGAAAATACTGCCGTCGAAGACTCGGAAATTCTCTGACCCGTACGAACCCTGAGTTAGTTTGAGTATATTTTCCGCTAATTTAATTCTAGGTTAAACGCACAACATTTCGCTTTATATAAGGAGAAATGTTATATATGAAAAATACTGGCGTCGAAGACTCGGAAATTCCCTGACCCGTACGAACCCTGTGTTAGATTGAGTATCTTTTCCGCTAAATTAATTCCAGGTTAAACGCACGACATTTCGCCTTATATAAGGAGAAATGATATATATGAAAATACTGGCGTCGAAGACTCGGAAATTCCCTGACCCGTACGAACCCTGTGTTAGTTTGAGTATATTTTCCGCTAAATTAATTCTATGTTAAACGCACGACATTTCGCCTTATATAAGGAGAAATGTTATATATGAAAATACTGGCGTCGAAGACTCGGAAATTCCCTGACCCGTACGAACCCTGTGTTAGTTTGAGTATATTTTCCGCTAAATTAATTCTAGGTTAAACGCACGACATTTCGCCTTATATAAGGAGAAATGTTATATATGAAAATACTGCCGTCGAAGACTCGGAAATTCTCTGACCCGTACGAACCCTGAGTTAGTTTGAGTATATTTTCCGCTAATTTAATTCTAGGTTAAACGCACAACATTTCGCTTTATATAAGGAGAAATGTTATATATGAAAAATACTGGCGTCGAAGACTCGGAAATTCCCTGACCCGTACGAACCCTGTGTTAGATTGAGTATCTTTTCCGCTAAATTAATTCCAGGTTAAACGCACGACATTTCGCCTTATATAAGGAGAAATGATATATATGAAAATACTGGCGTCGAAGACTCGGAAATTCCCTGACCCGTACGAACCCTGTGTTAGTTTGAGTATATTTTCCGCTAAATTAATTCTATGTTAAACGCACGACATTTCGCCTTATATAAGGAGAAATGTTATATATGAAAATACTGGCGTCGAAGACTCGGAAATTCCCTGACCCGTACGAACCCTGTGTTAGTTTGAGTATATTTTCCGCTAAATTAATTCTAGGTTAAACGCACGACATTTCGCCTTATATAAGGAGAAATGTTATATATGAAAATACTGGCGTCGAAGACTCGGAAATTCCCTGACCCGTACGAACCCTGTGTTAGTTTGAGTATATTTTCCGCTAAATTATTTCTAGGTTAAACGCACGACATTTCGCCTTATATGAGGAGAAATGTTATATATGAAAATTCTGGCATCGAAGACTCGGAAATTCCATGACCCGTACGAACCCTGTGTTAGTTTGAGTATATTTTCCGCTAAATTAATTCTAGGTTAAACGCACGACATTTCGCCTTATATAAGGAGAAATGTTATATATGAAAATACTGGCGTCGAAGACTCGGAAATTCCCTGACCCGTACGAACCCTGTGTTAGTTTGAGTATATTTTCCGCTAAATTAATTCTAGGTTAAACGCACGACATTTCGCCTTATATAAGGAGAAATGTTATATATGAAAATACTGGCGTCGAAGACTCGGAAATTCCCTGACCCGTACGAACCCTGTGTTAGTTTGAGTATATTTTCCGCTAAATTATTTCTAGGTTAAACGCACGACATTTCGCCTTATATGAGGAGAAATGTTATATATGAAAATTCTGGCATCGAAGACTCGGAAATTCCATGACCCGTACGAACCCTGTGTTAGTTTGAGTATATTTTCCGCTAAATTAATTCTAGGTTAAACGCACGACATTTCGCCTTATATAAGGAGAAATGTTATATATGAAAATACTGGCGTCGAAGACTCGGAAATTCCCTGACCCGTACGAACCCTGTGTTAGTTTGAGTATATTTTCCGCTAAATTATTTCTAGGTTAAACGCACGACATTTCGCCTTATATGAGGAGAAATGTTATATATGAAAATTCTGGCATCGAAGACTCGGAAATTCCATGACCCGTACGAACCCTGTGTTAGTTTGAGTATATTTTCCGCTAAATTAATTCTAGGTTAAACGCACGACATTTCGCCTTATATAAGGAGAAATGTTATATATAAAAATACTGGCGTCGAAGACTCGGAAATTCCCTGACCCGTACAAACCCTGTGTTAGTTTGAGTATATTTTCCGCTAAATCAATTCTAGGTTAAACGCACGACATTTCGCCTTATATAAGGAGAAATGTTATATATGAAAATACTGGCGTCGAAGACTCGGAAATTCTCTGACCCGTACGAACCCTGTGTTAGTTTGAGTATATTTTCCGCTAAATTAATTCCAGGTTAAACGCACGACATTTCGCCTTATATAAGGAGAAATGTTATATATAAAAATACTGGCGTCGAAGACTCGGAAATTCCCTGACCCGTACAAACCCTGTGTTAGTTTGAGTATATTTTCCGCTAAATCAATTCTAGGTTAAACGCACGACATTTCGCCTTATATAAGGAGAAATGTTATATATGAAAATACTGGCGTCGAAGACTCGGAAATTCTCTGACCCGTACGAACCCTGTGTTAGTTTGAGTATATTTTCCGCTAAATTAATTCCAGGTTAAACGCACGACATTTCGCCTTATATAAGGAGAAATGATATATATGAAAATACTGGCGTCGAAGACTCGGAAATTCCATGACCCGTACGAACCCTGTGTTAGTTTGAGTATATTTTCCGCTAAATTAATTCTAGGTTAAACGCACGACATTTCGCCTTATATAAGGAGAAATGTTATATATGAAAATACTGGCGTCGAAGACTCGGAAATTCCCTGACCCGTACGAACCCTGTGTTAGTTTGAGTATATTTTCCGCTAAATTATTTCTAGGTTAAACGCACGACATTTCGCCTTATATGAGGAGAAATGTTATATATGAAAATTCTGGCATCGAAGACTCGGAAATTCCATGACCCGTACGAACCCTGTGTTAGTTTGAGTATATTTTCCGCTAAATTAATTCTAGGTTAAACGCACGACATTTCGCCTTATATAAGGAGAAATGTTATATATAAAAATACTGGGGTCGAAGACTCGGAAATTCCCTGACCCGTACAAACCCTGTGTTAGTTTGAGTATATTTTCCGCTAAATCAATTCTAGGTTAAACGCACGACATTTCGCCTTATATAAGGAGAAATGTTATATATGAAAATACTGGCGTCGCAGACTCGGAAATTCCCTGACCCGTACGAACCATGTGTTAGTTTGAGTATATTTTCCGGTAAATTAATTCTAGGTTAAACGCACGACATTTCGCCTTATATAAGGAGAAATGTTATATATGAAAATACCGGCGTGGAAGACTCGGAAGTGCCCTGACCCGTGCGAACCCTGTGTTAGTTTGAGTATATTTTCCGCTAAATTAATTCTAGGTTAAACGCACGACATTTCGCGTTATATAAGGAGAAATGTTATATATGAAAATACTGCCGTCGAAGACTCGGAAATTCTCTGACCCGTACGAACCCTGAGTTAGTTTGAGTATATTTTCCGCTAATTTAATTCTAGGTTAAACGCACAACATTTCGCTTTATATAAGGAGAAATGTTATATATGAAAAATACTGGCGTCGAAGACTCGGAAATTCCCTGACCCGTACGAACCCTGTGTTAGATTGAGTATCTTTTCCGCTAAATTAATTCCAGGTTAAACGCACGACATTTCGCCTTATATAAGGAGAAATGATATATATGAAAATACTGGCGTCGAAGACTCGGAAATTCCCTGACCCGTACGAACCCTGTGTTAGTTTGAGTATATTTTCCGCTAAATTAATTCTATGTTAAACGCACGACATTTCGCCTTATATAAGGAGAAATGTTATATATGAAAATACTGGCGTCGAAGACTCGGAAATTCCCTGACCCGTACGAACCCTGTGTTAGTTTGAGTATATTTTCCGCTAAATTAATTCTAGGTTAAACGCACGACATTTCGCCTTATATAAGGAGAAATGTTATATATGAAAATACTGGCGTCGAAGACTCGGAAATTCCCTGACCCGTACGAACCCTGTGTTAGTTTGAGTATATTTTCCGCTAAATTATTTCTAGGTTAAACGCACGACATTTCGCCTTATATGAGGAGAAATGTTATATATGAAAATTCTGGCATCGAAGACTCGGAAATTCCATGACCCGTACGAACCCTGTGTTAGTTTGAGTATATTTTCCGCTAAATTAATTCTAGGTTAAACGCACGACATTTCGCCTTATATAAGGAGAAATGTTATATATAAAAATACTGGGGTCGAAGACTCGGAAATTCCCTGACCCGTACAAACCCTGTGTTAGTTTGAGTATATTTTCCGCTAAATCAATTCTAGGTTAAACGCACGACATTTCGCCTTATATAAGGAGAAATGTTATATATGAAAATACTGGCGTCGCAGACTCGGAAATTCCCTGACCCGTACGAACCATGTGTTAGTTTGAGTATATTTTCCGGTAAATTAATTCTAGGTTAAACGCACGACATTTCGCCTTATATAAGGAGAAATGTTATATATGAAAATACCGGCGTGGAAGACTCGGAAGTGCCCTGACCCGTGCGAACCCTGTGTTAGTTTGAGTATATTTTCCGCTAAATTAATTCTAGGTTAAACGCACGACATTTCGCGTTATATAAGGAGAAATGTTATATATGAAAATACTGCCGTCGAAGACTCGGAAATTCTCTGACCCGTACGAACCCTGAGTTAGTTTGAGTATATTTTCCGCTAATTTAATTCTAGGTTAAACGCACAACATTTCGCTTTATATAAGGAGAAATGTTATATATGAAAAATACTGGCGTCGAAGACTCGGAAATTCCCTGACCCGTACGAACCCTGTGTTAGATTGAGTATCTTTTCCGCTAAATTAATTCCAGGTTAAACGCACGACATTTCGCCTTATATAAGGAGAAATGATATATATGAAAATACTGGCGTCGAAGACTCGGAAATTCCCTGACCCGTACGAACCCTGTGTTAGTTTGAGTATATTTTCCGCTAAATTAATTCTATGTTAAACGCACGACATTTCGCCTTATATAAGGAGAAATGTTATATATGAAAATACTGGCGTCGAAGACTCGGAAATTCCCTGACCCGTACGAACCCTGTGTTAGTTTGAGTATATTTTCCGCTAAATTAATTCTAGGTTAAACGCACGACATTTCGCCTTATATAAGGAGAAATGTTATATATGAAAATACTGGCGTCGAAGACTCGGAAATTCCCTGACCCGTACGAACCCTGTGTTAGTTTGAGTATATTTTCCGCTAAATTATTTCTAGGTTAAACGCACGACATTTCGCCTTATATGAGGAGAAATGTTATATATGAAAATTCTGGCATCGAAGACTCGGAAATTCCATGACCCGTACGAACCCTGTGTTAGTTTGAGTATATTTTCCGCTAAATTAATTCTAGGTTAAACGCACGACATTTCGCCTTATATAAGGAGAAATGTTATATATGAAAATACTGGCGTCGAAGACTCGGAAATTCCCTGACCCGTACGAACCCTGTGTTAGTTTGAGTATATTTTCCGCTAAATTATTTCTAGGTTAAACGCACGACATTTCGCCTTATATGAGGAGAAATGTTATATATGAAAATTCTGGCATCGAAGACTCGGAAATTCCATGACCCGTACGAACCCTGTGTTAGTTTGAGTATATTTTCCGCTAAATTAATTCTAGGTTAAACGCACGACATTTCGCCTTATATAAGGAGAAATGTTATATATAAAAATACTGGGGTCGAAGACTCGGAAATTCCCTGACCCGTACAAACCCTGTGTTAGTTTGAGTATATTTTCCGCTAAATCAATTCTAGGTTAAACGCACGACATTTCGCCTTATATAAGGAGAAATGTTATATATGAAAATACTGGCGTCGCAGACTCGGAAATTCCCTGACCCGTACGAACCATGTGTTAGTTTGAGTATATTTTCCGGTAAATTAATTCTAGGTTAAACGCACGACATTTCGCCTTATATAAGGAGAAATGTTATATATGAAAATACCGGCGTGGAAGACTCGGAAGTGCCCTGACCCGTACGAACCCTGTGTTAGTTTGAGTATATTTTCCGCTAAATTAATTCTAGGTTAAACGCACGACATTTCGCGTTATATAAGGAGAAATGTTATATATGAAAATACTGCCGTCGAAGACTCGGAAATTCTCTGACCCGTACGAACCCTGTGTTAGTTTGAGTATATTTTCCGCTAATTTAATTCTAGGTTAAACGCACAACATTTCGCTTTATATAAGGAGAAATGTTATATATGAAAAATACTGGCGTCGAAGACTCGGAAATTCCCTGACCCGTACGAACCCTGTGTTAGATTGAGTATCTTTTCCGCTAAATTAATTCCAGGTTAAACGCACGACATTTCGCCTTATATAAGGAGAAATGATATATATGAAAATACTGGCGTCGAAGACTCGGAAATTCCCTGACCCGTACGAACCCTGTGTTAGTTTGAGTATATTTTCCGCTAAATTAATTCTATGTTAAACGCACGACATTTCGCCTTATATAAGGAGAAATGTTATATATGAAAATACTGGCGTCGAAGACTCGGAAATTCCCTGACCCGTACGAACCCTGTGTTAGTTTGAGTATATTTTCCGCTAAATTAATTCTAGGTTAAACGCACGACATTTCGCCTTATATAAGGAGAAATGTTATATATGAAAATACTGGCGTCGAAGACTCGGAAATTCCCTGACCCGTACGAACCCTGTGTTAGTTTGAGTATATTTTCCGCTAAATTATTTCTAGGTTAAACGCACGACATTTCGCCTTATATGAGGAGAAATGTTATATATGAAAATTCTGGCATCGAAGACTCGGAAATTCCATGACCCGTACGAACCCTGTGTTAGTTTGAGTATATTTTCCGCTAAATTAATTCTAGGTTAAACGCACGACATTTCGCCTTATATAAGGAGAAATGTTATATATGAAAATACTGGCGTCGAAGACTCGGAAATTCCCTGACCCGTACGAACCCTGTGTTAGTTTGAGTATATTTTCCGCTAATTTAATTCTAGGTTAAACGCACGATATTTCGCCTTATATTAGGAGAAATGTTATATATGAAAATACCGGCGTCGAAGACTCGGAAATGCCCTGACCCGTACGAACCCTGTGTTAGTTTGAGTATATTTTCCGCTAAATTAATTCTAGGTTAAACGCACGACATTTCGCGTTATATAAGGAGAAATCTTATATATGAAAATACTGCCGTCGAAGACTCGGAAATTCCCTGACCCGTACGAACCCTGTGTTAGTTTGAGTATATTTTCCGCTAAATTAATTCTAGGTTAAACGCACGACATTTCGCCTTATATAAGGAGAAATGTTATATATAAAAATACTGGCGTGGAAGGCTCGGAAATTCCCTGACCCGTACGAACCCTGTGTTAGTTTGAGTATATTTTCCGCTAATTTAATTCTAGGTTAAACGCACAACATTTCGCCTTTTATAAGGAGAAATGTTATATATGAAAATACTGGAGTCGAAGACTCGGATATTCCCTGAACCGTACGAACCCTGTGTTAGTTTGAGTATATTTTCCGCTAAATTAATTCTAGGTTAAACGAACGACATTTCGCCTTATAAAAGGAGAAATTTTATACATGAAAATACTGGCGTCGAAGACTCGGAAATTCTATGACCCGTAAGAACCCTGTGTTAGTTTGAGTATATTTTCCGCTAGTTAATTCTAGGTTAAACGCACGACATTTCGCCTTATATAAGGAGAAATGATATATATGAAAATACTGGCATCGAAGACTCGGAAATTCCCTGACCCGTACGAACCCTGTGTTAGTTTGAGTATATTTTCCGCTAAATTAATTCCAGGTTAAACGCACGACATTTCGCCTTATATAAGGAGAAATGATATATATGAAAATACTGGCGTCGAAGACTCGGAAATTCCATAACCCGTACGAACCCTGTGTTAGTTTGAGTATATTTTCAGCTAAATTAATTCTAGGTTAAACGCACGACATTTCGCCTTATATAAGGAGAAATGTTATATATGAAAATACTGGCGTCGAAGACTCGGAAATTCCCTGACCCGTACGAGCCCTGTGTTAGTTTGAGTATATTTTCCGCTAAATTATTTCTAGGTTAAACGCACGACATTTCGCCTTATATGAGGTGAAATGTTATATATGAAAATTCTGGCATCGAAGACTCGGAAATTCCATGACCCGTACGAACCCTGTGTTAGTTTGAGTATATTTTCCGCTAAATTAATTCTAGGTTAAACGCACGACATTTCGCCTTATATAAGGAGAAATGTTATATATAAAAATACTGGCGTCGAAGACTCGGAAATTCCCTGACCCGTACAAACCCTGTGTTAGTTTGAGTATATTTTCCGCTAAATCAATTCTAGGTTAAACGCACGACATTTCGCCTTATATAAGGAGAAATGTTATATATGAAAATACTGGCGTCGAAGACTCGGAAATTCTCTGACCCGTACGAACCCTGTGTTAGTTTGAGTATATTTTCCGCTAAATTAATTCTAGGTTAAACGCACGACATTTCGCGTTATATAAGGAGAAATGTTATATATGAAAATACTGCCGTCAAAGACTCGGAAATTTTCTCACCCGTACGAACCCTGTGTTAGTTTGAGTATATTTTCCGCTAAATTAATTCCAGGTTAAACGCACGACATTTCGCCTTATATAAGGAGAAATGATATATATGAAAAAACTGGCGTCGAAGACTCGGAAATTCCATGACCCGTACGAACCCTGTGTTAGTTTGAGTATATTTTCCGCTAAATTAATTCTAGGTTAAACGCACGACATTTCGCCTTATATAAGGAGAAATGTTATATATGAAAATACTGGCGTCGAAGACTCGGAAATTCCCTGACCCGTACGAACCCTGTGTTAGTTTGAGTATATTTTCCGCTAAATTATTTCTAGGTTAAACGCACGACATTTCGCCTTATATGAGGAGAAATGTTATATATGAAAATTCTGGCATCGAAGACTCGGAAATTCCATGACCCGTACGAACCCTGTGTTAGTTTGAGTATATTTTCCGCTAAATTAATT
Source organism: Maratus speciosus (assembly GCA_963932465.1). Taxonomy (NCBI): domain Eukaryota; kingdom Metazoa; phylum Arthropoda; class Arachnida; order Araneae; family Salticidae; genus Maratus; species Maratus speciosus. The sequence continues at coordinate 120,875,090 of OZ010793.1, read as the reverse complement.
CTAGGTTAAACGCACGACATTTCGCCTTATATAAGGAGAAATGTTATATATAAAAATACTGGCGTCGAAGACTCGGAAATTCCCTGACCCGTACAAACCCTGTGTTAGTTTGAGTATATTTTCCGCTAAATCAATTCTAGGTTAAACGCACGACATTTCGCCTTATATAAGGAGAAATGTTATATATGAAAATACTGGCGTCGCAGACTCGGAAATTCCCTGACCCGTACGAACCATGTGTTAGTTTGAGTATATTTTCCGGTAAATTAATTCTAGGTTAAACGCGCGACATTTCGCCTTATATAAGGAGAAATGTTATATATGAAAATACCGGCGTGGAAGACTCGGAAGTGCCCTGACCCGTACGAACCCTGTGTTAGTTTGAGTATATTTTCCGCTAAATTAATTCTAGGTTAAACGCACGACATTTCGCGTTATATAAGGAGAAATGTTATATATGAAAATACTGCCGTCGAAGACTCGGAAATTCTCTGACCCGTACGAACCCTGTGTTAGTTTGAGTATATTTTCCGCTAATTTAATTCTAGGTTAAACGCACAACATTTCGCTTTATATAAGGAGAAATGTTATATATGAAAAATACTGGCGTCGAAGACTCGGAAATTCCCTGACTCGTACGAACCCTGTGTTAGATTGAGTATCTTTTCCTCTAAATTAATTCCAGGTTAAACGCACGACATTTCGCCTTATATAAGGAGAAATGATATATATGAAAATACTGGCGTCGAAGACTCGGAAATTCCCTGACCCGTACGAACCCTGTGTTAGTTTGAGTATATTTTCCGCTAAATTAATTCTATGTTAAACGCACGACATTTCGCCTTATATAAGGAGAAATGTTATATATGAAAATACTGGCGTCGAAGACTCGGAAATTCCCTGACCCGTACGAACCCTGTGTTAGTTTGAGTATATTTTCCGCTAAATTAATTCTAGGTTAAACGCACGACATTTCGCCTTATATAAGGAGAAATGTTATATATGAAAATACTGGCGTCGAAGACTCGGAAATTCCCTGACCCGTACGAACCCTGTGTTAGTTTGAGTATATTTTCCGCTAAATTATTTCTAGGTTAAACGCACGACATTTCGCCTTATATGAGGAGAAATGTTATATATGAAAATTCTGGCATCGAAGACTCGGAAATTCCATGACCCGTACGAACCCTGTGTTAGTTTGAGTATATTTTCCTCTAAATTAATTCTAGGTTAAACGCACGACATTTCGCCTTATATAAGGAGAAATGTTATATATAAAAATACTGGCGTCGAAGACTCGGAAATTCCCTGACCCGTACAAACCCTGTGTTAGTTTGAGTATATTTTCCGCTAAATCAATTCTAGGTTAAACGCACGACATTTCGCCTTATATAAGGAGAAATGTTATATATGAAAATAGTGGCGTCGCAGACTCGGAAATTCCCTGACCCGTACGAACCATGTGTTAGTTTGAGTATATTTTCCGGTAAATTAATTCTAGGTTAAACGCACGACATTTCGCCTTATATAAGGAGAAATGTTATATATGAAAATACCGGCGTGGAAGACTCGGAAGTGCCCTGACCCGTACGAACCCTGTGTTAGTTTGAGTATATTTTCCGCTAAATTAATTCTAGGTTAAACGCACGACATTTCGCGTTATATAAGGAGAAATGTTATATATGAAAATACTGCCGTCGAAGACTCGGAAATTCTCTGACCCGTACGAACCCTGTGTTAGTTTGAGTATATTTTCCGCTAATTTAATTCTAGGTTAAACGCACAACATTTCGCTTTATATAAGGAGAAATGTTATATATGAAAAATACTGGCGTCGAAGACTCGGAAATTCCCTGACCCGTACGAACCCTGTGTTAGATTGAGTATCTTTTCCGCTAAATTAATTCCAGGTTAAACGCACGACATTTCGCCTTATATAAGGAGAAATGATATATATGAAAATACTGGCGTCGAAGACTCGGAAATTCCCTGACCCGTACGAACCCTGTGTTAGTTTGAGTATATTTTCCGCTAAATTAATTCTATGTTAAACGCACGACATTTCGCCTTATATAAGGAGAAATGTTATATATGAAAATACTGGCGTCGAAGACTCGGAAATTCCCTGACCCGTACGAACCCTGTGTTAGTTTGAGTATATTTTCCGCTAAATTAATTCTAGGTTAAACGCACGACATTTCGCCTTATATAAGGAGAAATGTTATATATGAAAATACTGGCGTCGAAGTCTCGGAAATTCCCTGACCCGTAAGAACCCTGTGTTAGTTTGAGTATATTTTCCGCTAAATTAATTCTAGGTTAAACGCACGACATTTCGCCTTATATAAGGAGAAATGTTATATATGAAAATACTGGCGTCGAATACTCGGAAATTCCCTGACCCGTACGAACCCTGTGTTAGTTTGAATACATTTTCTGCTAAATTAATTCTAGGTTAAACGCACGACATTTCGCCGTATATAAGGAGAAATGTTATATATGAAAATACTGACGTCGAAGACTCGGAAATTTCCTGACCCGTACGAACCCTGTGTTAGTTTGAGTATATTTTCCGCTAAATTAATTCTAGGTTAAACGCACGACATTTCGCCTTATATAAGGAGAAATGTTATATATGAAAATACTGGCGTCGAAGACTCGGAAATTCCCTGACCCGTACGAACCCTGTGTTAGTTTGAGTATATTTTCCGCTAAATTATTTCTAGGTTAAACGCACGACATTTCGCCTTATATGAGGAGAAATGTTATATATGAAAATTCTGGCATCGAAGACTCGGAAATTCCATGACCCGTACGAACCCTGTGTTAGTTTGAGTATATTTTCCGCTAAATTAATTCTAGGTTAAACGCACGACATTTCGCCTTATATAAGGAGAAATGTTATATATGAAAATACTGGCGTCGAAGACTCGGAAATTCCCTGACCCGTACGAACCCTGTGTTAGTTTGAGTATATTTTCCGCTAATTTAATTCTAGGTTAAACGCACGATATTTCGCCTTATATTAGGAGAAATGTTATATATGAAAATACCGGCGTCGAAGACTCGGAAATGCCCTGACCCGTACGAACCCTGTGTTAGTTTGAGTATATTTTCCGCTAAATTAATTCTAGGTTAAACGCACGACATTTCGCGTTATATAAGGAGAAATCTTATATATGAAAATACTGCCGTCGAAGACTCGGAAATTCCCTGACCCGTACGAACCCTGTGTTAGTTTGAGTATATTTTCCGCTAAATTAATTCTAGGTTAAACGCACGACATTTCGCCTTATATAAGGAGAAATGTTATATATAAAAATACTGGCGTGGAAGGCTCGGAAATTCCCTGACCCGTACGAACCCTGTGTTAGTTTGAGTATATTTTCCGCTAATTTAATTCTAGGTTAAACGCACAACATTTCGCCTTTTATAAGGAGAAATGTTATATATGAAAATACTGGAGTCGAAGACTCGGATATTCCCTGAACCGTACGAACCCTGTGTTAGTTTGAGTATATTTTCCGCTAAATTAATTCTAGGTTAAACGAACGACATTTCGCCTTATAAAAGGAGAAATTTTATACATGAAAATACTGGCGTCGAAGACTCGGAAATTCTATGACCCGTAAGAACCCTGTGTTAGTTTGAGTATATTTTCCGCTAGTTAATTCTAGGTTAAACGCACGACATTTCGCCTTATATAAGGAGAAATGATATATATGAAAATACTGGCGTCGAAGACTCGGAAATTCCATAACCCGTACGAACCCTGTGTTAGTTTGAGTATATTTTCAGCTAAATTAATTCTAGGTTAAACGCACGACATTTCGCCTTATATAAGGAGAAATGTTATATATGAAAATACTGGCGTCGAAGACTCGGAAATTCCCTGACCCGTACGAGCCCTGTGTTAGTTTGAGTATATTTTCCGCTAAATTATTTCTAGGTTAAACGCACGACATTTCGCCTTATATGAGGTGAAATGTTATATATGAAAATTCTGGCATCGAAGACTCGGAAATTCCATGACCCGTACGAACCCTGTGTTAGTTTGAGTATATTTTCCGCTAAATTAATTCTAGGTTAAACGCACGACATTTCGCCTTATATAAGGAGAAATGTTATATATAAAAATACTGGCGTCGAAGACTCGGAAATTCCCTGACCCGTACAAACCCTGTGTTAGTTTGAGTATATTTTCCGCTAAATCAATTCTAGGTTAAACGCACGACATTTCGCCTTATATAAGGAGAAATGTTATATATGAAAATACTGGCGTCGAAGACTCGGAAATTCTCTGACCCGTACGAACCCTGTGTTAGTTTGAGTATATTTTCCGCTAAATTAATTCTAGGTTAAACGCACGACATTTCGCGTTATATAAGGAGAAATGTTATATATGAAAATACTGCCGTCAAAGACTCGGAAATTTTCTCACCCGTACGAACCCTGTGTTAGTTTGAGTATATTTTCCGCTAAATTAATTCCAGGTTAAACGCACGACATTTCGCCTTATATAAGGAGAAATGATATATATGAAAAAACTGGCGTCGAAGACTCGGAAATTCCATGACCCGTACGAACCCTGTGTTAGTTTGAGTATATTTTCCGCTAAATTAATTCTAGGTTAAACGCACGACATTTCGCCTTATATAAGGAGAAATGTTATATATGAAAATACTGGCGTCGAAGACTCGGAAATTCCCTGACCCGTACGAACCCTGTGTTAGTTTGAGTATATTTTCCGCTAAATTATTTCTAGGTTAAACGCACCACATTTCGCCTTATATGAGGAGAAATGTTATATATGAAAATTCTGGCATCGAAGACTCGGAAATTCCATGACCCGTACGAACCCTGTGTTAGTTTGAGTATATTTTCCGCTAAATTAATTCTAGGTTAAACGCACGACATTTCGCCTTATATAAGGAGAAATGTTATATATAAAAATACTGGCGTCGAAGACTCGGAAATTCCCTGACCCGTACAAACCCTGTGTTAGTTTGAGTATATTTTCCGCTAAATCAATTCTAGGTTAAACGCACGACATTTCGCCTTATATAAGGAGAAATGTTATATATGAAAATACTGGCGTCGCAGACTCGGAAATTCCCTGACCCGTACGAACCATGTGTTAGTTTGAGTATATTTTCCGGTAAATTAATTCTAGGTTAAACGCGCGACATTTCGCCTTATATAAGGAGAAATGTTATATATGAAAATACCGGCGTGGAAGACTCGGAAGTGCCCTGACCCGTACGAACCCTGTGTTAGTTTGAGTATATTTTCCGCTAAATTAATTCTAGGTTAAACGCACGACATTTCGCGTTATATAAGGAGAAATGTTATATATGAAAATACTGCCGTCGAAGACTCGGAAATTCTCTGACCCGTACGAACCCTGTGTTAGTTTGAGTATATTTTCCGCTAATTTAATTCTAGGTTAAACGCACAACATTTCGCTTTATATAAGGAGAAATGTTATATATGAAAAATACTGGCGTCGAAGACTCGGAAATTCCCTGACCCGTACGAACCCTGTGTTAGATTGAGTATCTTTTCCTCTAAATTAATTCCAGGTTAAACGCACGACATTTCGCCTTATATAAGGAGAAATGATATATATGAAAATACTGGCGTCGAAGACTCGGAAATTCCCTGACCCGTACGAACCCTGTGTTAGTTTGAGTATATTTTCCGCTAAATTAATTCTATGTTAAACGCACGACATTTCGCCTTATATAAGGAGAAATGTTATATATGAAAATACTGGCGTCGAAGACTCGGAAATTCCCTGACCCGTACGAACCCTGTGTTAGTTTGAGTATATTTTCCGCTAAATTAATTCTAGGTTAAACGCACGACATTTCGCCTTATATAAGGAGAAATGTTATATATGAAAATACTGGCGTCGAAGACTCGGAAATTCCCTGACCCGTACGAACCCTGTGTTAGTTTGAGTATATTTTCCGCTAAATTATTTCTAGGTTAAACGCACGACATTTCGCCTTATATGAGGAGAAATGTTATATATGAAAATTCTGGCATCGAAGACTCGGAAATTCCATGACCCGTACGAACCCTGTGTTAGTTTGAGTATATTTTCCGCTAAATTAATTCTAGGTTAAACGCACGACATTTCGCCTTATATAAGGAGAAATGTTATATATAAAAATACTGGCGTCGAAGACTCGGAAATTCCCTGACCCGTACAATCCCTGTGTTAGTTTGAGTATATTTTCCGCTAAATCAATTCTAGGTTAAACGCACGACATTTCGCCTTATATAAGGAGAAATGTTATATATGAAAATACTGGCGTCGCAGACTCGGAAATTCCCTGACCCGTACGAACCATGTGTTAGTTTGAGTATATTTTCCGGTAAATTAATTCTAGGTTAAACGCACGACATTTCGCCTTATATAAGGAGAAATGTTATATATGAAAATACCGGCGTGGAAGACTCGGAAGTGCCCTGACCCGTACGAACCCTGTGTTAGTTTGAGTATATTTTCCGCTAAATTAATTCTAGGTTAAACGCACGACATTTCGCGTTATATAAGGAGAAATGTTATATATGAAAATACTGCCGTCGAAGACTCGGAAATTCTCTGACCCGTACAAACCCTGTGTTAGTTTGAGTATATTTTCCGCTAATTTAATTCTAGGTTAAACGCACAACATTTCGCTTTATATAAGGAGAAATGTTATATATGAAAAATACTGGCGTCGAAGACTCGGAAATTCCCTGACCCGTACGAACCCTGTGTTAGATTGAGTATCTTTTCCGCTAAATTAATTCCAGGTTAAACGCACGACATTTCGCCTTATATAAGGAGAAATGATATATATGAAAATACTGGCGTCGAAGACTCGGAAATTCCCTGACCCGTACGAACCCTGTGTTAGTTTGAGTATATTTTCCGCTAAATTAATTCTATGTTAAACGCACGACATTTCGCCTTATATAAGGAGAAATGTTATATATGAAAATACTGGCGTCGAAGACTCGGAAATTCCCTGACCCGTACGAACCCTGTGTTAGTTTGAGTATATTTTCCGCTAAATTAATTCTAGGTTAAACGCACGACATTTCGCCTTATATAAGGAGAAATGTTATATATGAAAATACTGGCGTCGAAGTCTCGGAAATTCCCTGACCCGTAAGAACCCTGTGTTAGTTTGAGTATATTTTCCGCTAAATTAATTCTAGGTTAAACGCACGACATTTCGCCTTATATAAGGAGAAATGTTATATATGAAAATACTGGCGTCGAATACTCGGAAATTCCCTGACCCGTACGAACCCTGTGTTAGTTTGAATACATTTTCTGCTAAATTAATTCTAGGTTAAACGCACGACATTTCGCCGTATATAAGGAGAAATGTTATATATGAAAATACTGACGTCGAAGACTCGGAAATTTCCTGACCCGTACGAACCCTGTGTTAGTTTGAGTATATTTTCCGCTAAATTAATTCTAGGTTAAACGCACGACATTTCGCCTTATATAAGGAGAAATGTTATATATGAAAATACTGGCGTCGAAGACTCGGAAATTCCCTGACCCGTACGAACCCTGTGTTAGTTTGAGTATATTTTCCGGTAATTTTCTATCAAAATACAACAAGTAAAAATTAAATTAAAAAAATTAAAAAACTCGACTGCGTAAAAAGAGAACTAATTAATTATTTCTCATCAATGTGAAACTATTTTTTTTATAATACTCACCTATTTTTTTATTATTTACCTCTATTGATGACTTTTAAGTTGCGCTTAATTGTTAGTTCCTATCTATAAACACTGTTATGGTGAGGCCTATAGATGTCTATGAAGGTTAGAGTTGCAGTAAAGCTAGAGATCCTGCCTACACAACTTCCAGGTTTTGTAATATTTAAACTGAGCTTCTGACTGTAAAACACTCAATGAAACATTGCCTTCATTTTGAAAGACCTATCCAATGATATGCCACTCAATAGGGTGAGTAAAAGAAAAAATCGTCTCTACCGCCATTTTGTACATTACAACCACCATTTTGAATTTATAAAAACAAAACATAGCCTATAACCATAGGACGGTTAAGACGAATCGATAGAGATCTCTTTCATTAAAATCCATACAGCCGTTACGATGTTTCGAGGGTATAAAGAAATCCACATACCCAGATACGCGTGAAACGCATAACCCTTCTTGTCAGTCGGGTAATTACAAATTGTTATTAAATATGAAGTCATTGATTTCTGATATTTTTGCAAAGCTCATAATGAATATACTATACATATATATAATTTTTGAAGTTATGGTAACATTATTTTGAGGATATAAATCAAATATTAAAGATAACAAAATTACTGAATAAAATATTAAATAAACGCGATCTTCATAGTATTATATCTTTTTTTTTGGAGTTGAAGTAAACTAAAAATAAAAAGCAAATCGAAAATCATCTTATTATTGTAATTAATTCTATGTAAAACTTTATCCAACTTAAATAACATCCTTTAAAACATTTTTTCCTCGTTAACTAAGTAATAAATGATGAAACCGTACTGGTTAATTAATGTTGATTTAACCTTAAATAAGGAGTCTTAGTTAATTAATAATTTGATTATACGAAAAAGATTTATTTATCAGTCTTATTTTTTTTTCAATGCCATAATTAACATTATATTTTATTTATGAGAAAAATAAGTAAAAATTGATTCTATACATTTAAGACGTATTAATCTAAATGAGATTGTAATAAATATAAAACTTAGAGGACGTCAGTATTTTGTTATGTAATATTTTTTATTAATTAAAAAATAATAATGACTCAAGTATTAACTGAAACCTTAAAGAGAGTTCGGGAAATCTTTAACTATACTTAATTATAAACTAAACGCTTAAGTTGCACATTGATTTATAATAGCTTTTATATAGGTTGATGTTAATAATGTTATTAAGGAATTAAATATAAGTTTTGAAATTTTAAGCATGAAACCTATAGAATTATTATATCAAATTGTCTAAATAAAATATAATTGTCTAATAAAAGGGAATTCATTTTGTGAATTGATCATGTGTGTTACAAGCAATAAAGAATTGAATCAACTATCTATACCAATCTATACTAATCTATATCTATACTAACATTATAAAGAGGTAAAAATTGTTTATTTGTAGGAGGTAAAATCTGGAACTACCGAACCGATTCCAAAAATAATGGTATCAAACTGATGGTGTTAGTCCAACTTAGAACATAGGCTATATCTTATGTCCGTTCCGCTGGCCAAAAGGGGGTGCAGGAGCAAAAAACGTTCTAAAAATGCGATTTTTCTGTTACTGCAGGGCCAAGAAACATGAAATTTGGAATGGTAGTTACTTATAAGATACTAATGATCTCTAAAGACATTTCTTAAAAAAATCGAAATTAAAAACTGGTGAAAATGCGCGAAAAGCGTTCTAAAAATCGTTCTAAATGGCGTTTTTTACGCAATTTCAGAAAGTACCAAAACGATTTAAAAAATAATGGTGTCAAAATGATGGTGACAACTGCTCAAACATAGGCTACATTTTATGTCGGTGACACTACCCCTAAAGGGGGTGCAGGAGCAGAAAAACGTTCGAAATTGCGATTATTTTGTTACTGAAGGATCCGGATACATAGAATTTGGCATGGTAGTTACTTATTAGATATAAATGATCTCTAAGAAGATTTCTTAAAAAATTCGAAATTTAAAGGGGGTGAAAATGCGCAAAAAGCGTTCTAAAAAACGTCCTAAATGGCGATTTTTACTTAATCTCAAGAAGTACCAAACCGATTTCAAAATTTATGGTGTCAAAATGATGGTGCTCCCTTGCTCCAATATAGGCTACATTTTATGTCGGTGCCACTTCCCCTAAAGGTTGTGCAGAAGCAAAAAAACGTTCGAAATTGCGATTTTTGTGTTACTGAAGGGACCAGGTACATGGAATTTGGAATGGTAAATACTTATAAGATATAAATGATCTCTAAGAACATTTCTTAAAAAATTCGAAATTTAAAAGGGGTGAAAATGCCCTAAAAGAGTTCTAAAAAACGTTCTAAATGTCCATTTCTACGCAATCTCAGAAAGTAACCAAACTATTTCAAATGTAATGGTTGGAAATGGATGATTACAGCCCTTGCTCCAGCATAGGCTTTATTTCATGTCGGTGTCACTACCACCTAGGGATTGCAGAACCAAAAAACGTTCTAAATTGTGATTTTTGTGTTACTGAAGGGCCTAGAATTCTAAAATTAGGCATGACAGTTATTTATAAGATGCAAATGATCTTTAAGAACATTTCCTAAAAAATAGAAATTTAAAAGGGATAAAATGAGCGAAAAACGTTGTAAAAACTTTCTAAATTGCGATTTCTACGCAATCTCAGGAAGTACCGAACCGATTTAAAAAATAAGGGTGTGAAAACGATGGTGACAACCCTCGCTCCAACATAGTCTGTATTTCATGTCGGTGCTACGACCCCAAAGGAGGTGAAGGAGCAAAAAACGATCTAAATTGCGTTTTTTTTTTTTTTTTTTTTTTTTTTTGTAATACTGCAGCGGCTGGGCTATTTGAAACTAGGCATGGTAATTACTTATAAGATATAAATGATCTCTAAGAACATTTCCTAAATAATTCGAAATTTAAAAGGGATGAAAAGGGACGAAAAACGTTCCAAAAAAGGTTCAAAATTGCGATTTCTACGCAATCTTAGAATGTACCCAACCGATTTCAAAAGTAATGGAAATTGATGATGACAGCCCGTGCTCCAATATAGGATCTATTTCATGTCGCCGTCACTACCACCTTGCGGTTGCATTTTAAAAAACGTTCTAAATTGTGATTTTTGTGATACTAAAGGGGCTATTAACTTGAAATTTTGCATAGTAATTACTTATGAGATGTAACTACTCTCTGAGAAGTGTTCCTTAAAAATTTGAAATTTAAAAGGGGTGAAAATGAAAGGAAAGCGTTCTAAAAACGTTTTAATTAGCAATTTCTACGCAATCTCGGGAAATATAAACCAATTTCAGAAGTAATGTTTTCAAATTGATGGTGACAGTCCCCGCTCCAACATAGCCTATATTTTACTTTGTTGTCACTACCACAAGGGGGTTACAGGAGCAAAAAATGTTCTAAATTGCGTTTTTTGTGTTACTGAGGGGGGTCTAACATTTTAAATTTGGAATGGTAATTACTTCAAAGATGCAAATGCTCTCTAAGAATTGTCGAAAGAAAATTCCAAATTTAAAAGGATGAAGTGAGCGAAAAGCGTTCTAAATTACCATTTTTATGCAATCGTATGAAATACGAAACCGATTTCAAACATAATGGTTGCAAATTGATGGTGATAGAACCTGCTTAAACATAAGCTATATTTTATGTGGAGGGTTGCAGGGGCAAAAAACTTTCTAAATTGCGATTTCTGCGGCACTGAAGAGGCTAGAAACTTTAAATATAGCACGGTAGTTATTTATAAAATATAAATGTCCTCTAAGAACAGTCGAAAATAAATTCGAAATTAAATAGGAGTGAAGCGAAGGGAAGGAGCGCAAAGCATTCTAAAAGTGTCCTAAATTACGCTTTCTGTTAAATCTCAGGAAATAATAAACAGATTACAAAAGTTATTTATTGCTAATCAAAAGTGATAGTCCCTGATCCTATACGGGCTATATTTTATGCCGGTGTCACTACCACCTGGTTGGCAGGAACAACAAAAAAAACTTTAAAAGCATCTAAATTCCGTTTTGTATAGAATATTAGGAAATACTAACCGATTTCAAGGTTAATGTTGGCAAATTTATGGTGACAGTCTCTGTTTCAACATTTTTCGAGACATTCTATTTCAACTCTGTTTTGGCATTTTATGTTGGTGCCGCTAACACAAGAGAGGTGATAGACTGTTAGACAAGAAGCTTGGAATTTGACATGATGGTTAATTTTAAGATGTAAATGTGTTAAGATGGTTTCTAAAAAAATCAAAACTTCAAATGAATACTGAAATGAGCGTATGAAATGAGCCTAAAAGTCTCAAAATACTTTCTAAATTATCATTTAATTGAAATTAGCTTTATTTCTTCTTATTAATTAAAATCTCATTTCTGTCTATTGCACTTTTATAATGAAGTTTAGTCAAACTGTGGCTTACTTTATAATTTTTGGATTATTTCAAAAAGTATTCTTCTAATAAAATATAGTCATGCGAATATCACTTGGCATATTTCAACTATTACGCGAGCAGGGTTTGCTAGTTCAATATAATTAAATTTTGTTTTGTTTTTAGTGATAAATTTTATTCAAATATTTAGCTTAATATTTTGAAATATAGGGGCAACTTTGTAGGGTGTTTAAGGCCCGTTCAACAAGACTGTACATGTGAACACATCTGTGTTCCAAAATAAGCATTTTTAAGAAGAGAAGTTTTTAATTTTTAAACTTATTTTTGACTTATTAATAACGGAAACGTGACACCGACGATTCTTCGAATGTTTTTCGTTACTACATTTTCTTCTTTTTTTTTAATCATTAATAAAAGATAATTTTCTTTCATATCGTTACTTTTTGCGGTTTTTGTACTGCTTCCCCTGTCCAACTTTTGAGATAAAACCCTCCCTCCCCTGAAATAATGTAATGTTTCTTTATTATGGTTCCTGCTTTTTTCTGGAGTTTAATGTTTATTTAGATTTATTGCATCAAAAGATCTTGAGGCTATTATTAGTATATACACTCTTGTTTGTGAAACTGCAACACCATAAAGTAATCATCAGAATTAAATGAAATTTAATACACAAACGACTGGTATTAGTACAAACAAATAATTACCTTTTCAAAGCAAAAAATACAAAAACAATATTAAGTGTCCGAAATCAGTATTTGGTGTAGCAGTTACGCGCTGCAATAAGCGCTGTTGTACGACGTGGCATGAAGTCAAACAGATTTTGAATGTCCGATTGGGAAAGAGAATTCCATATTCTTTGTATGCGTACCCAAAGCTCATCTGTAGCAGCTGTAGGACGAAGATCACGAGCGAGATACCGATCAACGAAATCCCACACATGTTCAATAGGCGACATATCCGGCGAATACGCAGGCAACGGAAGAAGCTGTATGTGTTCTGCTTACAAGAAGTCTTGACCATTCCTTGCAACATGCGGGCGGCCATTCTTGTTGAAAGATAACTCCAAGAATGCCTTAAAGGAAAGGAATGACTCCGGACTCCAGCAGTTTGCTGATGCACCTGCTGCTGTTCAGATTACCCACAATTCGTAGCAGCTTCGATCGTCCATGATGCGCAATCGCATTACAGAGCATAACTCTGGGTGTTCGATCACTATGACCTGTGATAATGCACTCCGGAAGGTAGCGATCACCGGCAAAGCGTCTAACATTAATGCGGCCACTATGGTACCACAAATTAAAGCTGGATTCATCTGAATAAATGACTTGTTGCCAGTATGATTGCCAGTTTCTATGTTCATCAGCACATTGCCCCTGCAGACGTCGATGGTTTTGCGTGAGAGGGATCCTCTATAAAGGAGTTCTGCACACAGTCCACGGTACAGCAGACTTCGACGAATTGGGGAAGCAGACAGCGATACACCTGCATCAGTTGACCAATGTGCTGCCAACTGTCTAGATAAAGCAGTAAAGTTAGTCAGCGCCGTGCGAACCATGTGTCTATTATCGCGCGTTGACGTCACCGTTTGGTGTCCACTCCCCTCTTTCCGAATTGTCCGATCCTCGTCGATCCACTGCTTCAGACTCCGATAACTCTACTGCTGAGACGCTGCTCACTAGCTGCTATTGCATGATAGGGAAACCATTCTTCACGAAGGCCGATAATTATTCCCCGTTCAAACTCCGTCAGTTGTTGAAATGTCGCACTCTTTCGTCGAAAAGGCATAGTTACGTCTCAGTTAACGTTTACCACTAGCAGATAACCATAGATAAATTTTAACGTGCTGCTACAGCCCTCTATTTATACGGCTTCAGCCGCAGTTCAGAAGGTGCTGCTCAGTTCATGCATACGTGGGGACTCTGAAATTAGAATCATTTGCATACCACACTATGCTTTGCATTCTCTGAAATTTTCAACTCAATCACGTCATTCCTTCATGGTGTTGAAATTTTCACAAACATGAGTGTATATACGGTGTGTCCACGTATAACCTGGCCGACCTTTATTTTCGCAACCGTTGGTCCTAGATGCATACTCCCAATTACAAAAATCGTTTAAATAATGTAAAGAATTACTCTTAAATCGATTTGGGTCAAGAAAAACAGTTATTAAAAAATTACGAAATTTAAATTTTTATACGGTCCCGCGGTCCTATAAGTGATATTTAGTAAAAATTTACTGTGACACTAACAAGTAAGACAGAAAAAGCACCATTCATCTAACATTAAAATTAACCGAGTTATGAAACTTTGAAATGCATGACTTATACCACTTTTTTGCGTATCAAACCAGATGATTTCGACCATTCTTTCAGGAGTCGTATATAAAGTACTTAAACTTATTTCAAGGTATCTGCGGTTTGAAAGAAATCGTACAACTATTACGATTGAGTTAAATTTCAGACTAATTAAAATAATTGTACAACATGCGTTGTATTTTGTAAGGATTTGAGGCTATGATTTCTTTTAACAAAAAATATGTTATTTTCATAAAGTTTTATTTAAATTGCAACGATCGTCTTTCCAGTTTAAAATTTGTACTCGAATTTTAACTGACTTTCAAATGTCCGATCGAAGTTAAAATTTCGCATACTGACATAAATCCGATTACAATGTAATATTATTATGATTTTCGACGCTTACCATCTTACGTACTTATATTAGAGGATAACACAAAAAATTCGGATAGATTACCTTCAACAAGTTTAAGAAATGGTTTCACATTAGATAACATAAACCTGCGATGGTTGTGTTTTTTAACTTTTATGACTTTTTTACGTATATTTTTTAACGCAAAATAAAAAAAAATTACCTTCACATTAACCATCATGTCAGGATTTTTCGCAAATTCTTAATTTCAAGGTTAAAAAATAGCGAAAAATCTTATACTATAAAATAGATGTAAGAGTTTTTTATTCAGTTTAATTTTATTTAATTGAATAATTTATTCAATTTTGTATCTTATACTGGGTTTCTTACAGCTAAACAGCTCAGGGGTCCAATGAGGTTGGGGGGGGGGGGAGGGGGATCAATTTTAACTTTGAAATTTGCGATTTGAGAAAAATCCTGACATGATGGTTTAAAATGAAGGTCATTTTCGGATTCAGCGCTAAAAAGTACATGTGAATCAATTTTCAAAAGCTAAAAAAATGGCACAACCCAAAATGTGAAAGACGGTGTAATCTAACAGCATTTTAAAATATGTAACATTTTTGTAAAGAATTGAGGCTGTTGTTTTTCATCTTTTTATTTAACAAAAATTCTGTTATTTTTATTCTCTTATATGTTCAGTACAAATTGTATATTTTGCACTAATATGTCAGAATGATTAAAGATTTCAATTTCATATTGCAATGCTAATTTTACTCTCAACCATTTCTTTAATATATCTGACGAAATTATATTTCTACTAAATTTGTGAATAACCCCTAATTTGCAGCAAAAAATAGGCTCCAACTTTAAACAGCTATTACTCGGTGAATTTTAATCGTAGAATAACGGGACTTTTTTTTGCTATACTTGTCAGTGTAACGGGAAAATTTTACTAACTATAACTTACAGGACCGGGGAACCGGATAAAAATTTAGATTCTGTAATTCTTCGCTAAATTGTTTTTTCGCTTCAAACTTTTTTTATTTTAACTCTGCACCTAATTTTGACCATTTTTGTAATTGGAAGTATGCATCTAGGACCAACGGTTGCGAAAATAAAGGTCGGTCAGGTTATACGTGGACACACTGTATATTTATCATGTGGATGTGCGTACATCACCACCAATATTGTCGTGAGAAAAAAAGTCCATTTGCTTCCAATTACATCAATAAAGACGTTCTTCATTATTAGCCATGGAATAATGTACGCTCCTGCTTAAGGAAACAAAGGTGCACAGGCCTGCTTTAGAAGTCATGCCACCTGCAACTTATACTAGATAGATTCAATTTAGATATTTTCCTTTTTAATTTTTTTGGTTCACTTTATATGATTATGTTTATAATATTCAAATATTTAATAATCACTTTTAAATTATTAGTTTTACATTTAAAATATAACTAAGAAACTTAGCCTATAGTAAGTCGTTATGTTTTCTATACTCATACATTAAATATATAAATTTCAGTGAAAAAAATTAAGAATAGGTAGATTAAAAAAACTGCATTTAAATGCTTCACAAGACTATAAATGAGAAAGGAAACGGATAAAAGAAAGCTTTGTTTTATGAATTACTTAGTTACCTAGATTCATTGGTTTAAATCTACCATTAAGATTTCTCATTCAATACAATATATTGTTAAGTTTTTCGTCTCAGAATTTCTTTGAATAATAAATTATTTCAGCGATATAAATCACACAATATTACATTTACATACTTAAAAGAAATACAAAATTAAACCATTATAATACTTGATTTAATAAATTATAAATTAACTAATTCAATTTAAATTTTAATAATAATACACTACTAAATAATAAAAATATTAGAATTTGATACAAAATTAAATTGTTTCTATATTTCAGAAAAAATTGTCTTTTATTTGCTTAACCCTTTGACCACGGACCAGGACTGGCGATGTTTTTTGTATATTCAACAACATATTTTTTATATTCGTATCATAATTTACAAAATGTTTCTCTTGTGATAGATTTCTCTTGAAAATATTCCAGTATAAATGTATGTCAGAGATTAATTTTCAAAAAGTGTTAAAACAGAATAAAAAATATTTCACTGGGACCCAACCCGAAGACAAAGGATAAATTGGGAGAAAACTATTTTAGTAAGAATTATGTAAAAATCAAATCTAACATAATTTTACTGAGATTTAATAACACTGTCGAAACTTTTATTTATTGACGGCCATAAGCAATTTCTTCTGCAAACTTTTTTTTGTTGCAATGTTCCACATAAGGTAAATAAAGCATATGGTTTTTCTAATAAACCTGATTTATTTCTCACCCTTTTTTTCCGATTCATACGTAAAAACAAATGAAAATGAAATACCAATGATTGTAAGCACACTTCTAACATTTTATTGCTCATTTAACACTTTATCTACGACGGTACTTATAAGTACCACTCACTTTAAACTTTCATCCCATAGTGAATATTACTAATATTCTAATGGTACGTTGCAAAAACACTCTTTTAACTACACTTTATCCGGATACATGGCAGGGTAGTTCTAGGTTTGTTATTTTAGCGAGGAAGGGGGGGGGGGGTATCTTTGACACAGTCGACATGTTTTGTGACGACACTTTATACTGATTGTCACGCTCGTCTTTTTATTGTTGCAAACACAGTAAAGGATATAAGATAAGTCTTTGGTTTTTTTATGTGTTCATTGCGATTTTAGAATCCAATTTGACTAGCCATTTTAAGTTAACGATGTATGCATTTGATTTAACAGCTGAATTACTCGGCGGTACTTACAAGTACCGCCAGTATACTGGGAATTAGAGAAGAACGTCTTGTTTATTTTTCATCTGTGTAATTATCTATCGTTTTTATCTGCTTTATAATGTAATTACTAAATGGTAGCGCAGTTATGTTTTTCCTGGTATTCCTTTTCTGTGTTTTTTTATTTATTTATTTATTTTTGGAAATTGAAAAAAATTGTTGCACCTGCTCTTTTTTGCTATACTAGAAATGGCATACGTAAATTCATATATTGCATATGTGTGAGATGCGAGAAAACATGTTATCCCTGGAATATAGGCGTCGCATAACTAAAGGACCGGGCCCACCGTAGCTGAGTGGTTAATGCACCACACCGCTAATCATTTGAGAGCGTAGGTGGACCGCGGGTTCAACTCCTGCTGGCTCCGTTGCACACTATTTGTCGAGGTCCCGGATGTAATTCTCTGGTGTTGTAAATTTCCTTCTGCTATCTCGTCCTTGTATATTGACGATGACTTATAAGCGGGTCCCTGATGTCAGCACACAAATCAGATGTGTGTGTTAAATAAATAAATAAACTAAAGGACTCCTAATAAGATCGAACCCTAAAAAAGAAAGCTTTTTCTTAATGCCATCAAATTTAAATATTTACTCATTTATCATGTGTAAAATAAAACTATGTCAATTTAATATTTTTTTTATTGTTAACTTTCGAATGTCTTCTAGTTATTTAGCATTTTGAAGAGTTTAAATTTTATTTGATATATCAAGTGGGTTTTCTGTTACGAGAATATTTTAGACATAGTGTACTGACGGTACTTTAAAGTACGACTTTAATTAATTACTTCTAACGAATTAAATTTCTGACGGGTGGTATATCCTTTAATTTTCATCGTAGTAACTGAAACAAAATACATGAAAAAAAAATGTATTAGATCATAATGCAATAGATAAAGGGTTAAGTAATGAACTGCATTAAATGCTCGCATTTTAATGGATACTCCCGTGTGCGCATTTCAATATTGTAAATGTAAGGATTATTGTAATATTAAACGTAATTGTTTTCTTTTTTTAACTAATATAACGCTATGATTTACTTAATACTTAGATTTTTTTCAGCAATTATATTTATAATTTTACTAAATTAATCTCTATGAAGTATTACAATCAATTAAAATGATATGCGTAATTTTCAGTTGCACTGTAAACAATATTAAGTTCTTTTGTTTAATATGATCAGATTTAATCTATGAGGATCTATCTCAGAATCATAATTATGACACACCTAAACTGGGCTAATAACAGTCTTGAAACATTTATTAAAACTGATAACCATAAGATAGTT
The DNA here is from genome assembly GCA_963932465.1 of Maratus speciosus. NCBI lineage: Eukaryota > Metazoa > Arthropoda > Arachnida > Araneae > Salticidae > Maratus > Maratus speciosus. The sequence continues at coordinate 120,856,165 of OZ010793.1, read as the reverse complement.
TCTATACAACGTTTAATTTCTTGGAGTTTCATGCAAGAAAGATTATGTTTCTAATAAACAGGATTCATTTCAAAATCTTTTTGGTGATAAGTACATTCATTCAATGGCTGACAATAAATACAAATTAAAACTTCTTTAATGCTTATTTGAGTTATGAACTCGGATAAAATGGTCACCTTTCATAAAAGACAAATATTAATTAAATATCTCGTTTTTTCCGGCACTCATGTTTATAATTTTACAAAAAGAAACTTCATAATGGAGTATAATCACAAAATGAAATACGATTAAATTTTAATCGTATAAATTGTGCTAAACAGTATAAACTTTATTTCGTTTAATATTGTCAAGCATAATCTTTTAATAATTATCGCAGAATCATTCGTAAGATATCTACATCATATGTAGACTTTATAACGACGAAAAACATAATATTATAATTAGAGATCGACAGAAATTTCGGTTTCGTTTTCATTTTTGGCCTACGGTATGAAATGAATATTTCCAACGAGGCGAAAAAATGAGCAGACTGGGGAATCGAGCCCAGATCTTTGTCTTACAGGGCCATTGCTCTACCATTTAAGCTAACTTGGCTTCTGTTGAGCTGTCTACGTGACAGATCAGATGTTATTACCAATAAGGTTATCTGAGCAAAATATGCTCACCGGTTGTTGGCCTAGTTATCGTAAACTGTAGAGCAACTGTTGGCCCTGTAAGCAAAGGATCTGTGTTCAATTCCAGGCCTGCGCATTTCTTCCCTCAGTTGGAAATATTCAATTCGTATGATAACTTTACCAAACAGTTTGATCGTGTTAAAATAATAGTTTATCTAAGATTGTAGCCCACGCCATTGAAACAGATCATTTTCCAGATTTTGAGATGGCCAGGCTCAAAAAATCAAATTATATTTATTTTATACAACGTATACAAAAGCCATATTTTCCTGGAGGCATAGTTTAATAACGGCCAAATACGCACTCAATGAAGCTAGTTCCCTCTCACCGAAATATACTATTTTAACGTGACTCTATAACCCATCTCTGTGTTTAATTGTTTGTGGCACATGCCCTCAACTGCAAGTTGAATTATGTTAGCTCTCGTGATTTTGTGTTTATTTACATCACTGAAGGGGAAATTATACTGGAAACGTTTAATGTTTTTTTAAATGATTTTTATGTTCTTTTTAACTCTTTAACTGTATTTTTGTAATAGTTTTTAATTAATTATGAACAGACGTAATATATTTTTTTCACTTTAAACCTTTATGCCCCGTTGGTACATTTAAGTGCCATTAAAATAAATTGTTATAAAATGAATTTAATGCATCGATTAGTAATAATGCAGTTTAAAATGAGTTATAGGCGCTTTACTTTATCATGTTCCAAAGAATTATTGGTTGCACGAAACAAAAATATTTTTCAAGGGATGATTTATTTCTCGAATGCATCTTTTCAGCTTTCTAGACGTTGAAAGATTGTGGGGGGAAATGACCAGTTAAGAAATATTTCTATATGTCTATTGTAAGATCATTACATTTGTACATTTTCTAATTCTACAAAATACTAAAAAGCTTTGAGTGGATTTATAAATATTGATCAAAATCCGTATAAATTCAAATTTAATTAATTAATTTTAATTGTCAAAATCCTTCTAAAATTTATCAAATGATTGTGTAAATCTTCTAAATGTAGTCACGAAAAATGATTTAGAAGATGAAATTTTCATGAATTCATAATTTGGGACATAAAAAGTTAAATATGGTTTTTTTATTCCGTATTTTCGGGATCAGTACATTTAGAGGATGACAAAATGAAACATTTCATCCAGAAATTAATATATTTTAACTTACCTTTTCACTGTTGCCTTCTTTAAGGATGTCTCATTTTTTTTTTTTTTTGTCAAAATATCTTTAAAATATAAACTTAAATTTATCTCAAGTGTTGAAATCTTTCTCAGTTTAGCCACGATTTTACACAAAATTATAAATAAAGTATATATTTAAAAAATGTTTTGACAACTAAAAATAACAAAAATGACATTTTTTGAGAAGCATGTGCTAAAAAAGGAAGTTTTTTCGAAGTATTTTCGAAGTATTTTTACGAGTAGATATTTTAACTAGTCGAATGTGGCAATCCAAAACTTTCTTCTATCACATACATGTTAATAATTCCTGAAAAATTCATCACAGCAGCGCCAGCGGTTAGGTTAATTACACCAAAATCTAATCAGCAACAGCTTATGCCAACTTCTAACTGAATCTGAAGTTTGACGAATATCTGTGCATTAGTTTTTGTGATAGAGCTATTGCGAAAATCGTAAAATATTCTGCATAGCAGCGCCACCTATGGGGCTATTTACACCAAAAACTAATCAGGACCAATTTATATCGGGAACTAACTAAATCTTAAGTTTGAAGAAAATTCGTGCATTAGTTCTTGAGATAGAACTATTGCGATAATCATAATTAATGCAGCATAAGTAGCGCCACCTGTTGGGAGATTTACACCAAAAAGTCATCCGCATCAAATTGTATCAAGGACTAACTGAATCTAAAGTTTTATAAAGAGCCGTGCATTAGTTCTTGAAATATAGCTAATGTGGAAATCGTGAAAAATGCAGCAGAGCAGCGGCATCTCTTGGATGATTTACAACAAAAACTAATCAGCAGCAATTTGTATCAGGGACTATATTCGAGGCAATAGAGACCGTATAGGGACTCTACCTAGCAAAATTAATGGTAGTACTGGAAATCGGCTTTCTAGATGTTTTTTGGGTCGCTGAATCCGAATTTGTAACTTCCCACCAAAATTTCCCCCTTCAACCCCACGAAAGTTTGGTAAAAAGCCACCCCAAAAAGGTTTTTAATAAAAAATTCCATTTTTTATTGTTTTAGGGGAAAAGTAGCTAGAAATTCAGAAAGTAGACAAAATGTGCAACAAATTAGATATATGACATTATGACTTAGGATGAAGGGGAAGGGGGGATTTGCCTCGGAACTTGCGCCGCAGTGCTGCGTGGACTAAGTTGCGCAATTCCACTTAACCACTCTCACGTTTACATTAGCCCTCCCGTCTTCCGTCCGAACTTTTTCCATAAGGTTTACTTTAAGTTTTTCGGGTCGCTGAATCCGAATTTTTAACTTACCCCCCAAATTCCCCCCCCCCAAATAGTTGTTTTTAACTTAAATTTCTTATTGTTTTAGGGGAAAAGCATTACAAAATTCAGAAACTAGACAAAATTTGCAACAAATAGGATACATGACATTATGACGTAGGATAAACAGGGAGAGAGGGGGCTGCCTCGGAACATTCCCCGCGCGCTTTTCTCAAAAACCAAATTTTTTCAAAAAATCAATTTTTTGGGGGGTTGCCGGGTGAAATTTTGGTGGGAAGTTACAAATTCGGATTCAGCGACCCAAAAAACATCTAGAAAGCTGATTTCCAGTACTAGCATTAATTCTGCCAGATAAAATACCCTATTGCCTGGACTTCATCATTTAATGCACGTAGCGCCGCAGTGCATGTTCCGAGGCAGCCCTCACCCTCCCCGTTCATCCTAATTCATAATGTCATATATCCTACTTGTTGCAAATTTTGTCTAGTTTCTGAATTTCGTAATGCTTTTCCCCTAAAACAATAAGAAATTTAAGTTAAAAACAACTATTTGGAGGGGTTTTTTTTGGGGGGGGGGGGATTTTTGGAGGAAATTTAAAAATTCGGATTCAGCGACCCAAAAATCTTAAAGTAAACCTTATAGAGAAAGTTCGGAGGGGAGATGGGAGGGCGAATGTAAACGTGTGAGTGGTTAAGTGGAATTGCGCAACTTCGTTTACGCAGCACCTCGCGCATGTTCCGAGGCAGATTCCCCCTTCCCCTTCATCCTAAGTCATAATGTCATATATCTAATTTGTTGGGAATTTTGTCTACTTTCTGAATTTCTAGATACTTTTTCTCTAAAACAATTAAAAAAATGGATTTTTTTTAATAAAAACCTTTTTTTTGGGGGGGGGGGGCTTTTTACCAAAATTTGGGGAGGTTGCCGGGGGAAATTTTGGTGGGAAGTCACAAATTCGGATTCAGCGACCCCAAAAAAATTTAGAAAGCCGATTTCCAGTACTACCATTAATTTTGCTAAGTAAAATTCCCTATTGCCTGGACTACTAACTGAATCTAATGTTTTATCAAATTCCATTAAATAGTTCTTGAGATAAAGCGACATCAAAATTTGTGTCGCATACAGACAGACGAACAGACAGACAGACATTTTGTAAAAGCATGTTTTTCGGGATCTCTGACCTCTAAAACGTGTAAATACGTCAAAAACCGGAATTCGGAAGTTTTCAAAAAACCAATACTTTCTTCTTGTAAAGATGGAAGAAAGTAAAAATACAAATGCATCAAACGCTTATAGGTTTAACATTAGCGAATTGAATTTGAGATTTCGCTGACCAACAGCCTCAATATCAACATATTTATTTTATTTTAAATAACTGTGAAATTACTTATATACTTACACACTCATTTTGTGACTTTAAAAAATAACATCCATCATAAAATATTTCGATACACAAGATTGATTAAAATGATTTTCGATTAAGATTGCATAGATTACACTCTTCTAGGCAGTTTTAAATTTCCTTGTTTATTACGACAAAGGTTAATCTATCCAGAACTATCTGAGAATCGTATCTACGGTATTGCAGTTCAACTGAGATTATTAACAGTGTCGCAACTCTACTTTATTGATAGCCATAAGCAAATGAATCTGAAACATTTATTTCACTACAGTCTCGCGAATATGTAAGGAATATTATTTTCTCCACTTTATTTGCGATCGGTATATTTAAGAAGAGCAAAATGAAATACAACTGTGTATAAACAATCTTATGAAATATTATTGCTTTCTTCACTGATGAGCTCAAAATAAATGCTGCCATCTTACTGAATGCATAAATAAAGGTGATTTCACATAATATTATAAATGTAAGGAACGTTTTAATATGGATCATACATCTTTTATTTTTAATGGCAGCATGTAATATTATTTGATTTTTTTCTCTACATTTATTTTTATAATTTTACATAAAATGTCTTTCTTCATAAATTGCATAAATTGTACTCTCAGTAGACAGTATTAAGTTTATTTATTTAATAGGACCAAAGCGAATATACCAAGAATTATCTGAGAATTATATCTAAGATATTGCTCAACTGATATTAATAACATTGTCGAAACTTTCCTTTATTGGTAGCTATAAGCAAGTTTCGTTGCACCATTTATTTCGCTACAGCCTTGGGAATAAGTAAGACATATTACGCTTCTAATAAATATGATTTATTTATTACCTTCTATTGCAATCCATACATTCAATCAGGGGTAAAATATAGCTGATCATAAGCACACTCATAAAAGTTTATTACTTAGTTTATTGATGATATCACATTTTACTGAGTACATATATGTGTATCAATGAATTTACATAATGCTATAAATCAAAATGATAATTTTTTAGCATCCATATTATTTTCAGTGTCATGGATGAAGTATTCCAGAAGGGACATAATATCTTTCCTGCTACACTGCTGAAACATAAATTTTTGGTCTTGTTATACAGAGTGTTTCATAAAGATGAGAAAAACTTTAAGAAGTGATAGTACACATCTAAATAAACAACTTTCATCGAAGAATGCATGGTCGGATTTAAATGCAAATGTGCTAGAGGGCGCCGAAATTGATGTTGTTATACGAGGGAAAACACACTAAGAAAGATTAAGTGACAAAAACAAGGGGGGAAACTGCTCCCCGTACAATCGTTGAGCCTCCCCAGATAGCATGAACATTAGCAGCAAGTTTGATTTTTTCTGATATTATCTTGCCGTGACAAATCTGAATTGAGAAATTCACAGCAAATCCCCCGCAAGGTACACCATCATCCACTTGCATGAGTAGCTTGTTGTGAAACTTATGGCAAGACTGTCTTTAATTCACGGATGTGACGAAAGCAAAAAACTTCTCTGTTGAGAGAATAGACAATCAGCACATACGCAGCAATTGCAGAAATTTTATTCGGTAGGCACCACTTTTTCTAAACGCTACACTTATCAAATACCATAAAATGCTCGAATTGAAACAGTACAAATTTTACCTTAACTTGTTTATAGTGATAAACACGATGCATTCAGACGGTGCTTTCGCATCAATGGATCTTATCAGGTCTATGGACCCCTTCGAAGGGGTTAAACTGTGTAACAGTTTTAAACAGATAGTGTGGGATGGAAAGATTGCTGCTTTGCAGTAAGTTTTCAGTATTTTTGAGTACTTGTTTGCCGTTAATTTGCAATAGATTTGATACAGCATGAATTTAACTTGCACGTCAAGTTAGCTGAAAGTTCAAAGTGTGGTGGCTTCGGCGTTTGGAATATCTTACTGCAGTCTTGTTATGAACTTTCAATCTTGTCATGCTGAGCTTACTGCAAGTTTGCAGGTTTTCAAAGCAAGACTGTTGCAAATTTTCTGCAAACTGAAAATGCTATAAGGAAAGCACACAAAGATTAAGTGGCAAAAACAAGGTGGGAAGCTGCTCCTATTCAATCGTTGAGCCTGTGAGCCATTGCCATATTCAGTTCCGTAGATAAAAAGCATATCAGCCTTGTCCTTATTAGAGAAGGGCTACATCTTCCGATAACTCCCTATCGCAATCGACTGCAGCACACTTAGATCAGTGACTTTTATCTATTAATCGAGGCGAAATTTGCATACGCGTTCTTCTTTTTCCCTATATCACATTTGAATGCCATTAATGTTGTCCTTCTCCCGATAACTCGCAACAGGAATGGAGCTTTAACATTTGCATGGTATAAGTTTCCAAATGAGCCAGCACCTTTGCGTTTTTTTCTCGACCATGCATTACTTTGATGAAAGTTGTTTGTTTGGATATGTACTTTCACCTCTGAAAGTTTTGCCCATCCTTTAGGAAACACCCTGTACAATATTTTACAATATTCAGCGTTCGAAATCTTTGGTAGTCTGTTGGTCCGATATCACCGACAAAAATTATCTAAGCGTGATGGAAAAAATAAATTGGAAGTCCGTGGCAATTCTGATCGTAAATATTTTTCTTTTTTTTTCCCCTTTTTTACACGGAAAGAATATGCCAGCAATAATCGTCATTTAGCTTCTGTATTGGATTTCTTACATATGTTTTGACTAAAATTAGCAGTAAGAATAAAAGTGATAGTAAAAGTGAAGAAATTGGATAAATAGTGAAACTTTAATTGATGATACTCGCAACTATCTGAGTGCACCAGAGGTTGGAAATATTGACACGTCTCTAATGGTGATTACCCGAAGAGAACGCGTGCTTTTAATAGTGACACGAGCACGCGCGGTGAGTCTCAGAAGCCCGTAAAAACTTTTCTTTTTAAAAACATTTAATTACTCATGATTAACATATAGTTTTTGCTGTCACATTTTATAAAATATAAATAGGAATAATGAGAAAATATGCTTTGTAAAAATGTATCTAAAAATTGAAAAAATGTGTATTTAAAAAAACTAACTTTATGTGCTTTATTTAAAATATATTTAAACATGAAAAAATGCAAGGTTAGTTAAATAATACTATCAATGTGTCACATAATTTATAATAATGTTATATTATTGAATATTTTATACGTGATTTATCACATTGCTAACTAAGCGTAGAACCAACAGAGTGAAAAATGTCCAAGCCGGGAATTGAACCCGGAACCCTTGAAATGGCGCTCCAAGTGCACTACCATTTAAGCTACAAGGACGATACCCGGCTTAGTATCTCTCATTCATATATGTTGGTAAAGCTGCCACTGCAGCACAAGATGGAGCAGTCTTCATGAGCACACAATCCAGCGGCGAAAATTGAGACACAAATAACCCCAGCATCGGTGAACATATATATAATTTTTAATTAATTTTTTAATTAATTTTCTGCAGTGAAATTACGCTTGACATTTATTGAATATTTAATACGTGATTTATCACATTGTTAACTAAATCTCTTACCAACATATATGAGTGAGAGATACTAAGCCGGGTATCGTCCTCGTAGCTTAAATGGTAGAGCACTTGGAGCGCTATTCCTAGGGTTACAGGTTCGATTCCCGGCTTGGGCATTTTTCACTCTGTTTGTTCTACGCTTAGTTAGCAATGTGATAAATCACGTATTAAACATTCTATAATTTCAAGCGTCATTTCACTGCTGAAAATTAATTGAAAAATTAATTAAAAGTTATATTATTGTTCTGAAATACATATAAAGATCAAAAGCGTTATTAAAAAAAATAAAGGTTATTGGTACAAATTGCTTATAATGGAGCCGCATACATTTTTTTCACATATTTACATGTTATTTTGTGCTTCCTATCTTTCGCAACAAGTCATATGGGACATATTTTTCTGGTGAAGCTCTTAATTTCAGACAGTTATCTAATTTATCCATATAAATCAAGTTCTCCATCTGAAGAATATTCATGAGTGCTATACTGCCCCTCATCACTTATATCTTCATCACTATTGTCATTTATCGATTCTTCATCTGTTGAAACTTCAGGAAGTCATTTTTTCAAACGTTTCATTTCGTCTTTATAACTCAAATAACGATACATTTTGAATTTTTCACAACAACACGTTTCAGTAAAAATATAAATGCGAAAACGCGCACTTGGTTTCTGAGGTCCGGATATATAGTTTTTCGACTAAGAATATGTCACCCCACAATTTAACATTCTAAAATAAACTAGTTGGATGTACCAATCCCAAAACTTTCTTCTATCTCATACATGTTAATACTTGAAAATTCGCTATCACACTGCCAAAATTAAACGGCAATCTATGCCATGCCCATCATGAGGATTCTAAAGATATGAAATTCCGTGCATTAGTTCTTAAGATATGGCTATCTCTGAAATCGTGTAAATCCAGAAAAATTCAGCCTAGCAGCGCCACCTATTGGGTGCTTTACACCTATGTTACACCAAAACCACCAAGCAACCACTTATGTCAAAGTCTAACTGAATCTGAAGTTTGTGGATAATCCGTGCATTAGTTTTTGAGATAGAGTTATTGCGAAAATCATGAAAATTCCTGCATAGCAGCATTACCTATGGGACGATTAACACCAAAACCTAATCAGCAACAACTTGTGTTACCATCTAACTAAATCTGAAGTTAGATGAAAAATCGTGCATTAGTTTTTGAGATAGAGCATATTGCGGGAATCGTGCAAAATGCAACACAGCAGCGCCATCTGTTGAGTGATTTACACCAACAAGTAACCAGCATCAAGTCATATCAAGAACTAACTGAATCTGAAGTTTCATGAAAATCCGTGCATTAGGTCTTGAGATAGAGCCATTGCGAAAATCTTTAAAAATGCAGCATAGCAGCGCCACCTGTTGAGCGATTTGCACCAATATGTAATCAGCATCAAGCCATATAAAGGACTAACTGAATATGAAGTTTCATGAAAATCCGTGCATTAGGTCTTGAGATAGAGCCATTGCGAAAATCTTAAAAAATGCAGCATAACAGCGCCACCTGTAGAGCGATTTGCACCAACACATAATCAGCATCAAGTCATATCAAGGACTAACTGAATCTGAAGTTTCGTGAAAATCCGTGCATTAGTTTTTGAGATAGAGTTATTGCGAAAATCATGAAAATTCCTGCATAGCAGCATTACCTATGGAACGATTAACACCAAAACCTAATCAGCAACAACTTGTGTTACCATCTAACTAAATCTGAAGTTAGATGAAAAATCGTGCATTAGTTTTTGAGATAGAGCATATTGCGGGAATCGTGCAAAATGCAACACAGCAGCGCCATCTGTTGAGTGATTTACACCAACAAGTAACCAGCATCAAGTCATATCAAGAACTAACTGAATCTGAAGTTTCATGAAAATCCGTGCATTAGGTCTTGAGATAGAGCCATTGCGAAAATCTTTAAAAATGCAGCATAGCAGCGCCACCTGTTGAGCGATTTGCACCAACACGTAATCAGCATCAAGTCATATAAAGGACTAACTGAATATGAAGTTTCATGAAAATCCGTGCATTAGGTCTTGAGATAGAGCCATTGCGGAAATCGTAAAAAATGCAGCATAGCAGCGCCACCTGTTGAGCGATTTGCACCAAAAACTAATCAATATCAATTTGTATCTGGGACTAACTGGATATAGATTTTTATTAAATTCGTGCATTAGTTCTTGAGATAGAGCGCCCACAAAATTTGTGTCACACACAGACAGACATTTTGTAAAAACATATTTTTCGGGTTCTCTGACCCCTAAAACGTTTAAATCCGTCGAAAACCGAAATTCGAAAATTTTCATGAATCCAATACTTTTTTATTGTAAAGATAGAAGAAAGTAAAAAGAAGAATGACCTTTGGAACAGGTACTGGCAGACTGACCCATTTTCACCGTTTGGAGATTTTTTTTAAACCACAAAACGCCCGGAATTCAAAAACGCCCGGGCCTATGAGACCCAGCGCGCGTCCTGGTGGATTAAACAAATGTTAGGTCCGATGAGTAGTTACAATGAAACTTTAACCCGAGAAAGCTCCTCGGGTCTTTTTAGACCCATACACATGTTTAAGCTTGTGTTACTCTTAAACTACTCATAAGAATTTTATGAAATACAATGAGTTTTCCTGATTTATTTTAAACTAACACATACTAAAATTTTAAATTAATGTGACTTTTAGTTTTAACACAACAAAAAAAAAACACCTTAATCTGTCCCTCGGGTCTTTTTTGTCCAAGCATACAAATACATTCACATATTTTTTTTAAACGCCGATATTGTTTTATTTCTGCTGTACAGCTGCAAAAAAGGTAGGGGGGGGAAAGGGGTAGAATTATCGGGGAGGAAATGATCATAGCGGACAAATCATAGCGGAAATTCATTTTGTTTGTCGTTTTTCTCTCAGCTTGAAGTAAAAAGTTCTCCTTTTAGAATCAGTTCGAATATTTCTTTGAGAAGAACGTTAGTGCATTTTTTGTTCGTTATATGAAAGTTTTATTTCGCTTTCATAGAAGGCTATACAGATTATGAAAATTTGTCTGATGTAGAGGAAGCTGTTTCGGAAGAAGAGGATCATATATCTATTGATAATTATTCTTCATCAGATGAAGAAATAGATACTATACATAAAGTACCTGAGATAATGAAATCCAAAGATAAAAAATAATGTGGCATGCAAAGCCATATCCAAGTGCTGGTCGATTAGAAAGCAGTAATATTTTGAAACTAACCCCTGGCCCAACTCGATTTTCAACAGCACGAATAGAAGACGAATATAGCGCTTTTGAACTGCTTTTTCCCCATAATTTGAAAACCATGATCATAAATTATACGAATTTAGAGGGAAAACGTGTATATGGAGAAAATTGGACAGATCTAAATATCGTAGATTTGGATGCATACATAGGCCTTTTAGTGCTCGCAGGTGTGTACAAATCAAGCAACGAATCAACAACAAGTCTATGGAATGAATTCAAGGGAAGACATTTGTTTAGAGCTACAATGCCTCTAAAGAAATTTAAAATAATATCAAGAGTAATACGATTTGATGACCGGGAAACTCGACAACGTAGAAGATCGAATGACAAATTTGCCGCAATTCGAGAATTATGGGATAAATGGTTAGAAATTTTACCTAATCTTTTCAGTCCAGAAGTATATGTAACGGTGGACGAACAACTTGTTGCTTTTAGAGGTAAGTGTCCTTTTAGGCAGAACATGCCTAGCAAACCTCCTAAATATGGTATAAAATTCTGGATTTTGTGCGATAATGACACTTGCTATGTATGGAATATCCAATCCAGCCATATTTAGGAAAACAACTAGGAAATGCACCCGAAAGAAACCAAGGATTGAGAGTAGTTTTGGATTTGTCATATGGTTTACGAGGACATAACTTGTGACAATTTCTTTACCTCTTATGATTTGGGTCAAATATTGCTAAAAAGAAATATAACAATGATTGGTACAATAAGAAAAAATAAATCATCTATTCCTGTAGAAATTTTAGAAACAAAAGGAAAAGAAAGATACAGTTCAACATTTGCGTTTACTAAAAATACAACGCTTGTGTCTTACATTAAAAAAAATAAATAAATAAATCTGTTGTTCTTCAAAGCACATTGCATAAGAATGAAAAAATTGAACGAAGTATTCAAAGAAAACCAGAGATCATCATTGATTATAATAAAACTAAGGAAGCAGTTGATACGTTGGACAAAATGGTAGCTACTGACACTACAAAAAGGAAGACAAACCGTTGGCCATTTGTTGTATTTTGTAATATTTTTGACATATCTGCATATAACGCTTTTGTACTTTATTGCAAAATAAATAAATCATGGAAGAAAGACTGTCCTTATAGACGAAGAATTTTTTTGGAAAACTTGGGTGAAAAACTTGTAAAAAAGTATATGGAGACCATAGAAAATCTTCCAAGAGGGCAAGGAGCAAAACAGATGGTTCAAAGTGCGAAGCGAATCCGCAAAGAAATTGCTAGTACTTCAGCTGAATTGGAAATTGCTAAGAAGCGAGGAAGGTGTCAATTATGCGAAAAAACGGACAATAAATGTACATTTAAGTGTGTAACAGGCCACTGCTTTACATGCAAAAAGCATTTGAATACAGTTTGCCATAACTGTTATACGGGATAATTACATTTAAATATTTGAAAGATTCATTTGTGTTGTTTGGATGTACCTGTAAACAAGATTTTGTAAGCACTTTTTACTTTTATTTCATCTTTGTACTGTCATAAATTATTTTTTGTTTTAGTATTCGTCAACTGTTATTAAAATAATAAATTTATTACTTGTAGATTGCCAAATTTAAGCGCGAACCATGCATGGGTCTTTTTAGACTCGAGGGACTAATTCGTAGGTACGGAACGAGGAGCGTTCTAGGGTTAAAGTTGAATGTTGTTATGTATCCGATCGAAATCCATATTAATAGTTTTACTATACATTGTACTGTTTATTGTCATTTTATTAACTTCTTTATTTATGCCACATTAGCAAAATATATTCAGGCTGCAGAGTCATAGTCAGACCGAGTTCAGAGTCGAATCTATGACGTTTAATTGCCAAATACATACTGGCTATATTCTATTATTTTGATGCAGTTAAATATTTTATCTATTAGAACATTTATTTTTATACACATGGAAAACAATGTGATAATCTCTGATTTGAAAGCATTTTCATATATGTAATATAGAATTTAGAAGGCAATCTAACCTCTCCGGTCCCTGGGTCCCCAAACGGGGACCTCTGTTCTTTTCCTTATAAAGACTAAAATGTCTGTTTTATTACATTTTCACATCACTACTTAATAGCTGAAAGGAACGCATTCTACTATGAGCATTACAGGGTTAATAATTGAATTTAAATCACAAATTTAAATAACATGGCTTAAGTTACCTTAAGAAGGAATATATATTTAATAAATAATTAATCTCGATTATACTAAGAGGATTTATTTAGGAAGATTTCCTCGTCAAAGGTTTCTTTTCTTTACCATCATTAAAACATCCAATTACTTTTTAACTTCTTAGTTATTAATGAAAAAATAAACGTAATAAATTAATCTGAACTTTCTGCAGTATTTCAAAGAAGAGAAAAATAGTTTCAAAGAAATTGATTAAAAAAATTGACTTGTAAAAACAATTTTGCGCCACAGTTAGGGATGAAAATGTTTGTTCGTTTTGCTTAGAACTGATTTCCATAAGTTAATAAGAATATTAAATTAAGAGTGTCTTAGTGTTTACGTTGAATGCACAGAGTTCTTTAATATTTGTCCTGTTTTTACCTTTAAGGCAAAATCTTATTTAATTACTCTTCTAAATATCTAATTTGTCATTAGAGGAAATATAATAATAATATTTTCTTTGTGCTGTTTATTCTTAACTTTCAGAGTTAAATTTTCAAACAAAATAAATATTTTGTTCATAATTTTGTTTCACTTTGAATGTACAGTTTAGTTGTTTTCCCCCTTTTCTTATATTAACTAAAAAAAAAGTTAATATTAACTACTCTTATATTAACTTCTATGTAATCGGAATCAATATACATAGAAATTATTTCTTTCTCTCAGATATGTTGTCATTTATAAAAAAAATCTTTAAAAAAATCTTAACATTTTACAACTGTATAGTAAAATATTTAAAAAATGAAAACACACACACACACACACACACACACAAAAAAACTGCTTTCATGTCTGATTTTATCTAGCTCTTGGGGTAGCCAAGAATTATAAACAGCTTTAATTTTATACTTCAGTGCTTTTATTTTGATACATTCCCTGTAAACTTGAATACGGTCAAATCCGGTTAATACGCGACCCCGCTTAATACATGTTTTTTTTTTTCCGAACCCTTGAACATCGCCCATAAGACTAATGCAAAAACATCACGTTTAATACGTGAACGATTATTACGCGATACCTCTTAATATGCGATAAATTTCACTAAGGGAAAAATATTCTCTTAAGACATGAATTCATTTGTCAGGAACAGAATTCCTTCTCTCTTCTCAAATGTTGTTCATTTACGGGTTTTTTTTTATCCATTTAAAAAACACTGTTTCCGAATATAGTGTTATTTACTTTAATTAATAACAGATGAATTAAGGCGAAAATTACTAATCGGAAACAGTGGTAGATTTTTGAATATAACAAAAAACCGCTAAACCGCTTAGCAAAATTGAAATTCGGCTTTGAACCCGCTTCTTAACATTGTTCATATCTGATCTCGTTTCGTGTATGTTTTTACTGTAGTAGCGAGATTTAGCCGAATTCAAATTACTCAGATACACCATAAAAAATATTATGTTAGAGATTATCATACCTGTTGTTAGTGAAGTTTTCAATATATGTTATCTCACTACCATGTTTTATAACAAAATATATAAAACATAATTTATAAAAATGAAACTCGTAAAGATTAAAAATTGGTGACTGTGGATGGATAATTATTTTATGTTTTCTTTACTTTTTGCTATGTTAAATGTTTTTTTTTTTTTTTTTTTTTTTTTTTTTTTTTTTTTTTTTTACAAAAAGATTATTAAAGATAGTTTTTTTATATAGTATTAAAAAGAAGGACAGATTATAAAAGCACTCATTATTACAGGTAGTAAATTTGATTTTAAAAAGTGGGTTGTTCTTCAAAGATTTTTTTTCTTTTTCTAAAAAAAATAGTCTATTAGAAATACGTTTTGTTGTTTTATTTTTGGTTGCAACATATTAATCAACAATAAAACTACGTTGAAATCCATATTATTTTCCTTTATTATTCCAATCGGTCCTATAGAAGAAGCAATGAGTTAAATTAGAATACAATTAAATTTTTATCTAAATATAGGTATAAGACACAATTTTTTATCGTAAACGAATAAATGAAATCCCCAAAGTTCATTTAGACGATTAAACGTGTACATGCCTAGTTGCTGCAACCTGATACAAATCCCGCCTAATACGCGATTTTTGTCCACTCCTTTGAAACGCTTCTTAACCGGGTTCGACTATATATACAGGGTGTCCCGGGAATATTGGGACAAACTTTAAGGGGAAGTAAGGGATATCACAAGGGATTCAGAATTGCATAGCAACCCATGGTCGAAGACGTCATGGGAAAGTAGTATGACAGGTACAAAAAACGAAGCGACACAAGACTGAGATCATCTGAAATAATTTATTGGTCAACGATATTACATGTGCTGTGTTATATGATATGTGAAAATGTCACAAAAGATGTTCAAAGTTTCCACCATTGCGATCGATGCATGCTTTACACCGTCGGGCTATGGAATGGCGAACTCGCTCAATTACACCTGTATCTTGTTGGACATCTGAGCAGCACAGACGAGTCTTGCAACCATATACATATCGGAATCCACAGGCGTTTTATACACAGCACTTTTCAATGCACCCCAAAGGAAGTAATCTATGCTGTTTAAATCAGAAGAGCGTGGGTCTTTTGAACAACAACAACTAACAGTGAATGAAGCCGTTTCAGACCATGGGTTGCTATGCAAATCTGAATCCTTGTGAGATCCCCTACCTCCGCTTAAAGTTTGTCCGAATAATCCTGGGACACCCTATATATTTAATTAGATATCTCTTACATGCACACAATTAACATACTTATATTTTGCTAAGATACATCTTACATAAATAAAATTTATATATATTATAATCTGACAACTTTTGTGCTTTTTCTAGTACTATTAAAAGTTTTATAGTATTTTTTTTCCTTAATCAATTGCCAAAATCAGCGATTTAACAACATGATTATAATAATAACAGTATAATTGCGATTAAATAAATCAATTATGAAAGTATATAATATATTTGAAAATTATGGAAGTTTCAGGATAGAAAGGCAGTTCACAGCTAAATAAACATCCACACCTTTAAGGCTTTCTGGGAGGTATTTTCCTTCGCTAAATGTCAATAAAAGAGATGAAAAAAGCAGAAGAAGTTGTGTAGATTGCTCTCAGATTGTAAGAACGCAACGGAAAATAACACAGACTTTTTACTATTGTGAGCTATGCAACATGGAACGTTGTTGTTTACCATTTCTTTAAAGACTAACACATACTGTCTCCTTTCGGGATTATTTATGCATAAATTATTTAGAGCATATGTTTTATCATTTTTTTTTTAATTTCCTTAAGTGTAGATTTATATAACGTTTTGATTCTGTATAAAGATTCTGTATAATATTTAGTCAAGATAAACCAAATATTTTATTTTTGCATATAGATTTTGATGAAAATATTTTCAGAATGTTTTGATGTTTTGTATTTACGATAACATTATTATTCGTTACAGTTTCACAAATAATCAACTCCATCGGCAAAAAAATTATTTTCTATGATTTTTCTTAAAGGTTAGGCTTAGCAAGGAAAATGCCCCGTCCTCAGAGACAGATACACTCCAACAGCGCGCCGTCCCTGTAGAGAGTTGCGTTGAGTGACGTTCCGTATTGTAAAGCGAGTTTGTTATAATATATCGAGACGGTGTTGGTTTGGGACTGATGCATATCTGACAAACCCGTCGCGACAGGGTTTTAAACGCCGAAAAGCGGTTGCATTTATCATAAAAACATCCGGTCGCAAGAAAGCATACATTTTCCTGCTATCGTCTTATTGCGGATGAAAACTATGGAAACTATGGGAAGAACCTGAATAATCTCTATTACTTTCATTTTAGTATTTATTTATTGTTTTAAAATGTACATTTATTTTATCCACTATGACGCATTAATAAAATCTGCCTCTGACACATTTTAATTTCATCCTTATTTATTTATTTATTTATTTATTTATTTATTTATACTTAATCAAGTATTCCCGTTACAATTTATTTTTATACAATTTATTTATTTAGTTAACGTTTTTGTAAAAAGATTTCGGAATATTACGATTGCACGTAAATTGCATGTAGATTGTTTTGTCAAGTTCACTCAAATGCGGAATGAGATTGATAAGTTTCATTTTTAATTTATTTCGTTTCTTAAGAATTTGTTTCTAATGAGTAACGCAATCTGAGAAAATACTAAGGAATGAAAGAACGACCTCTTTTTGTTGATTTTTCGCAATGAATTACAAATATTTACATTGACAACAGAAACTTAATCTCTTCTTCTGAAACTACTATTTATTCCCTTTAAGACTGAAGTAAATTATGTTTTATTTTTACACAAACAGATAGATTTTGATTTATTCTAATAGCTATAGAACTTTTATTGCTTACTTTACTTTATTTTATTTATTTATAGAGATTTAATGTTTTTCCACCCTTGATAAATGAAAAGAAATTATTTTTGCCTTTCTAAAACCGATTTCTAAAAAAGATATTTAAAAAATATGAAAATAATTGTTTGGATATTAAATGTTTAGAAAGGAAACGAAAATCTTCACCATAATATGATTTAGATTTTAAATGACTGACTCATTATATATTTATTTTAAATATCAAACATGCCCAGTATCTTAAAATTCATGCTTTCAAATTTGATTTATTTTCAAAATAATTTAGCTCATGAATTATAAAAAATGTGCATATTCCTCTGCATACAAAATGATCCAGAGCAAAATGAGTACCTGCGATTCAATTCTATACTTTTATGGTTCTAGATACAGTATAACCTCAAAAATCTGGCATAATCGGGACAGAGACTATGCCGGATTTTTGAAAATACCGGATTTTGGAAGGAATATCAAAAGAAGTAACTAGGAATATCAAAAGTAGTACTATATTCATTCAATGGTGCCTTTAGCCATAATTTAATTCATTATTAAGTAATAATTATGTAAGAAAAAGAGACAAATATAAAAAACTTACTTTAATTGATATTTTTTGTGTTACAGAAAAAAATCTAATAAACAATGAAATTATTTCTTCTCTTGTAATTCCGGAAACATTGATGTCAAAGTCAAATTTACGTGCTTCAATTTTTTAGGAGTTTTTTTCTTTCTTTCTTTCTTTTTTTTTCTTTTTTTTCTTTTTCTTTCTTTTTTTTTTTTTTTTTTTTTTTTTTTTTTTTTTTGTATTTTATACAAAAGGAGAATGTCAATTTCAGAAATACAGTCTTGTTTCTCTAGAGCATATATTATTTCTCCAGTGAAATTTAAACATTTTTCCAGTGACACCTTTTCTTCTGCCGGTTGTTCATCCTCTTCTTCTGCGCTGCTATTAGCATTATTGACGGTTCTATTTCGCACAGCGCCAGCGATCTCGCTGTCCGTTAAATTGTTCGTTGTTGATGCATTTTCGTCAATGCTTAGCCAATCATCTACATCCCTCTTTAGACACTTAATGCATTTTCAGATTTTGCGCGTCCATCAGCTCATGAATTGCGGCCTTTTCACGGAAAATGTGAAAGCCTGAAAATTCTATCGCATGATGTCTTCGTTGCCGAAAATTCGTTCCGGTCATATATTGTGCCATGTGTTCGCCAAAGTTGTTCTCAAAGATGTTTCCGTTGCTATGGAACGGTGGAGCTCCCAGAAAATTTGTTCAGAAAATAATCTCCTCTGACAAATGAAAAAGAAAGTCACATATTCTTTTTCTCCGTTTTTACTTTCTATCTTTTTTAATTCATAAAGAGTTGCTATTTTTCTTTTCCCATAACATGAAAGTGTGAAAGAAAAAGAAAGAGAAAGGGTGGTTTTGATGCCGGATATTTGAAGTCATACTGTATATCGTTTTTAGCTAAATATATTTGATTTTATATCTGATTTATGTGATATATACCGGTTTTTTATCTAGTTTATATCTAATTGATCTGGTCCCTAGTATTAGCTCGAGTCGTTGCTTGAGCTGATTTACATGGAGAAATTCACGACGTGTGGAAAACACATTATACAGGGTATCTATAAAAGAATACCCAGTTTCAATGGTTTATAACAGTTTCATTTAGACTATTTACAACAAATCATACATCAAATTGAAGATAAATGAACCTAGTTTATTCTTACAGATGTTCAATAGGTGCGCCTTTAGTTATACGATAACATCCGACCTAAAGTCCAATTGTTAGAAATACTAATCTCTTCAGAAATAGTTAAAACTTATCATATATCAAGTTAATTAATTTTCAAAAAACACTTAATGTCTGCAATAAGTAAAACTGTTTACATCATCCAACCATCCTGTTACGTAATTAGAACATTACTTCCTGTTTCATCTTTTGAACTGTCAATCAAATTTTATAAACACTTGCATAATAGAGCTGCTGTATTGACATTATAAAGAACTATATCTACAATTTATTGACTTTAAATGAAAATGAGGATTTTATTAATGTACATAACCTTGAAGTTATTTATGTAATTAATCAAGTCTAAGTAATGTTTTGTATTATTATCTTTCAGTATCTGTAAATGTTTTAACCGAGAAAGGAGCAAAAAATGAATGCTCCAATGTATCTTTAGATATATAAAAATTTAGTTTAAAACCATAAGTGCTGCAAAATTCCTGGGATACAAATAATAAGAAAATACACATTTTTTAATAAACAAATTTACAAGCTCATTACAGGTGAAACCAGTATGGATAATTCACATAATGAATGAATTAATCAAAGTTTACGTGGATAAGCAGAAAATTACCGTGGACGATCCTGAAGAAGAAGGTAAGCTGATTTCCCTTATATGATTTAAATGTGATTATGTTTATATCACATTAGTCTCAGTTCAAGTAATCACTTTTCACACTTCGGTTAACATGTCCGGAGCAATGGAAGCAACAGCTTCTTCAATTATGCGTCTCAATCTAGGCAAATCGTTAGGTAGTGGTGGAACGTAGACACGATCTTTTTTAAAGCCCCAAAGGGAAAAATCGCATGTTTCTAACGGCTGTTAAATCTTTGGCCCAGCAATAACGCTCAGAATTCGCCATTGAGTGACCTTGTTGATTTTACAGCGCTTACAGTTGATGCTAATAAAATTTAGAAATGGAACATTAATTTAAGGACACTCTGTATATTAAACGCAGCCAATAGCCCCTTTTCTCTACCACCCACCACCACCACCGCCAGCCGCCTCACAAAATGCAAGTTTAGACCAGGTTTGTCAGATTTGGCCTTTTTTTTATTCTGAAATTTTACATTCACACCAAAAATTCTGTATAGCATTATTTTCTTTATTTAATGACAGACGTTTCGCGATTACTAAAAGTACAAATTCTTCCTTTAGAATTTCTGATGGGAATTCGAAGTTTTTAAATTGAAAGTAAAGGCCAAACTGTCAACACAGTTTGTGACTTAAAAATGTGTCTTTTTTTTTTTCGGAAGAAATAGTTGTTCATCATCGTGATAAAAGTCCTCCATAATCGAAGTTACCTTTAAAATCTTCTGCAGGTTCTGTCTTTAAATGATGTGTATTTTAGTTATGTATATAGGAAACTATGAGAGGAGCTTATCAGGATCGCTTTCTAAGAGAATATCAGCATACGGGCAGTGAAATTTTATTGCCCGTGAGGATTTAAGACAAAACTAGACTGGGCGATAATATAAAACTTGCCATTATCGACAAGTTAGTATTTGAAGTTGTAGTTGTAAAAAAATATTCTTTTATACATGAACTCGTTTAAGAGAAAAATAAAGCGCGCGGGGTGGGGGGGGAGCAATTAAACACGATTAGACGTGCCTAAATATTCGTGAAAATCATAATACCGGTCACTATCCATACAATGGTACGGCGTGTATGTAAATACACAGTTGTCAAAAAATTTACAAAGTATATCTTTTAGATTGCGCAATTTTGCTTTAAATAACGTGAATTTTAATATTTAAATATTTATTTAAAGATAGCATTTTCAGCAAATATTACATGATGCGGTGCAGAAAATTACCATATAAAATTCAATATAAATTGACACGGCTTCCGAGTGTATACCTTTAAACTGTTGAAGATTTAGCTAGAGTTATAAAACTTTCTATCTTGAAAATTACACACTATACAAAACTTTAAGCTTTAAAAAGATAGTGGTTTTTGCCTTTATAGACGTTGTTCCAACAAGATTTCTTTTTATAGTATTGTTCTTGTACGGCAGATTCAATAAAGATAAATAAATAAATAAATTTATAGAAAATTTAAATATTTTAAGCGCAATTATTTTTTTAAATTTTAAAAATATTACACGCGTTACACCTTTTAAAATGTATTTCCAATTTTTTCATTTTATTACTTAACCCCTTGGAGACAAGCGACGGGTGTACATATTGCGTAACGTGCTCAGAATCCGAGATTATTTTCACCAGTAAATTTTTACTGTAAATTTCGCCTTATTTAATCCGAGCATTTTCGTGATTCAATTAGGCAAAAATTTCTGTTTTGAAAAACCGGTGATAAGAGATTAAAAATTTTGTAAAAAACACTCGTCCCGAAGGGGTTAATCCTTTATGTACTGAATTATGAATTCATGAAAATTTTATCTTCCAAAGCCTTTTTCGTGAATTGTTTAAACTACATTAGAAGATTTATATAATCATTTAATAAATTTTAGAAGGATTTAGAAGGATTCATTGAATTTGATTTATAAGGATTCTGTGCAATATTTATAACCCCACTCAAATCTTTTATTTTAAATATTTTTCTTAGTATTTTGTAGAATTAGGAAATTTACAAATATAGTGTTTTTACAATAGAAATATAGAAATATTTCCCAATTGAA
Source organism: Maratus speciosus (assembly GCA_963932465.1). Taxonomy (NCBI): domain Eukaryota; kingdom Metazoa; phylum Arthropoda; class Arachnida; order Araneae; family Salticidae; genus Maratus; species Maratus speciosus. The sequence continues at coordinate 120,833,921 of OZ010793.1, read as the reverse complement.
ATATCTCAACCCCCTCCGAACGCCAAGAAAGCTGAAAAGATGCAAAGGCAAATGAAATAATCCTTTTAAAAATAGTTTTGTTTTGTGTAACCAATAATGCTTTTGGAACAAGATAAAGTAATGTATCTATAACTCATACTAAACTGTACTACAACTAATCGATGCATTAACACTAGAACCCCGGAAAGAGTCGATTCGACTCCGACCACATGATTAAATGTCAATTGGAACCAGAAATTCTTTCACAAAATAAATTATATTTTAAAAACGCAGATTTACCTTAAATAAATCAGTCAAATAATTTTAAATAAAAATTCTATTGTAAAATATTTTTATGAAACTTGAGTAAAATTTCCGGACGTTCTAGAGTTAAATGAATGTTATAATAAGCCATTTTAATGGTACTTATAAGTACCGTCAGTAGATAAAGGGTTAACAGGACTTTATTAAGAATTATGCATCCATTTTTTTAGTTCGACAGACATTTATTTAAAAACAACAAACAAAAACTAATCCAGAACAAAGCTTAATTTATGTTAGAAATTCGCATGTTAATGTGCATTATTACAAATTTGGGGATCTTAATAAACCAACATTTTAAAACGTATACACAAATTACAGGATCTTAATAAACCAACTTTTCCAAACAGATTCACATTTTTAAGTATCTCAGTAAACAACAATTCAAAGCGGTACACGGTATATGGGGCATTCTCACAATATTTTGACTTTTATGTCCCTGAATAATAATTTTTATTTTAGTAAATTATTTTACAACTCTTTATTACTGTATTTTACCGTTTTATTACAGAAAATTACTTCAGATGCAGCCACAGAATTTTTTTCAAGTTTTTTCTTATGCAGAAGTATGCTAGAGAAAGAATGTCTAAAATTCTTTGACAGGAAATTTACTGCAGAATTTAAATCAGCACTTAAATATCAATTTCAAACATCGTGGCTTTATTGTTAGTCTTGCCACCCCCAAGGTTTATTCCTGCACTTTTCGAGATAAATAAAAAACAAATTCAATTTAATCCAATGTAAATAACTGTTTCTAAAAATCAATGAACATTGTGTCTACCACTTACTCTTAACATGATTTGCCTAAAATAGATGGTAATTTTCCTTACCGTTCCATCCTTACCGTCCCTTTTTTTCCCATTTCGCCCCCTTTTTCCCATACCGTCCCTTTTTTAACACCTCTTTAAGACAATGTTATACCAAAATTTTGTACTAAAAATAATATATTGTTATTATTTCTTATTTGAATGTCCTGTGGGTACTATGCAAATTCATTGTAAGTAAAAATTTAGAAGAAAATAAAAAGTTTTAGTGGTTTAAAAGCTTAATAAAAAAAATAGTAATATTATATCTAAATATTAAATGCATGATTTTTATTGTTGAAATCAATATATAAATTTAAATATTAAAATATTAAATTTATACGTAGCACACTTTTTCTTAAAATGCAATTTTAAGAGCTTCGTTTACTATAAAGCTTAATTATAGAAATCTCATTTTTTTATGCTCCTATTCATATTTTTTTTCTCATTTTTAATAAGAAAGTGTTTTGAAGAAAATAAGTAAGTTTTTTAGTTAGATATGTGTTAATAACTTGTTTAAATGAACATTTCTTCATTTATTATAAAATTTAATTACAGAAATCTGAAATTTTCCTTAGGCTCCGATTCATTCTTTTTTTTCTTTTTGAATAACAAAGAGTTCTGAAGAAAAACAGTTTTGTGTTTTAAATATTTGTTCGTAACTAGTTTAAATTAATTTCTTATTTTTTCAATAAAAGAATAAAAAATCATTCAATGGCAAAGAAAACATGATAACTTTGTAGGGAATATCTTTTGAAATAAATAATTTTATAATCGAATTTAAATATTAACTAATATTTCTTCTTAAGATTGCTGATTATTAATTAACTTTTCTGCATTAAATTCCTGATTAATTATCTATTTTCTAACAAGACTCTTTTATAACAAATTTATTTCTAAAATGAGTAGCATTCTATTCGGATACGACTTTACCAAGATTTATAATAATAGTAGAATTATACAATTTGTTTTGGTTTTTTTAATAATATGCTCATCAAACTAATAAATGGCATTAGAAGGATTATGCAGTATATATTTTCAAAGGCAATTTGTTTGAAATCTGTGTAACAATTTGTTTGAAAAACGTATCCCAGTTCACTTATTTTTTGTGTTTTTTTAATTTTAATTTTAATTAAGTCTGTCTTTATAGGGTCCAGACGATTACGAAAGATAAATCCGTTTTCACTTAAATTAATATAATTAGCTCAGCATTTGTTTTTGGCTTATAATACATAATAAAATCAAAAATTAATCAATATATAATCTAATAAAATATAAATAAAACACAAATTTGGGATACTTAATCGAACAACGTACGCTCTTAAGGGTGTTCTCAAATCCAAAAGGGCAACTTTCTGACATAACTTTTAATTTATTTTTGTTCGAAAATGCATGTAATTAGCTGGTGTTGTTCAGAAACTATGTAATTGAGCTGTTTTTTCCATTTTTTTTCAAACGCAATAGATCGTTCAGAAAATAGTGTCAAAGTGGGCGTTTTAAAACGAATTTCCGCGCGAAGAAGAAAGAACACTCAAGATCGGGCGAAAAACGTGTTTGTCACTTGATCAAATTAGCTTATAACTCAATAGGTAATTGATTGATCAAAAAATGAAAAAAAACAGTTCAATGCCAAATCGCTTCCATAGCCAGGCTTTCCAATTTTATACCTTTCCGTTAGAAAATGAATTTGTAAATGTGTCAAAACGTTTTGAGCTTGTTGAGCAGAACAGTTAAGAACAGCCTTAAACAATTATCAGAACCAAACAGGCTTCTGTGAATACCGATCTTGGTCGATTTCTTCGCCGAACAAGGCCAATAAAAAGTATCGCTTTTATAAATTAAAAAATATATATTTGTACACGTAATTGCATTTTTGATATAAAAATAATTTCTCGTAATTTTAGTGGACAGTAGAAAAAAATATACCAAATGTAAGAAAATCTATCAGAGTTTTCAATAAAAATAAATTGTTTTTATCTACATTCTGTAACCCGAAAGGCGCTGTTACAGGAGTTTTTCTTGTTGCCGTTACATAAAAAGTTCTAGGAATACCAGTTTCCTAGGAAAACTTTAGTAACTTTACAGATTTTTTTTACAGTGTATGCACACCATATTCTATAGTAATGATATCGTTAGCAGAACTCTGTGATTTCACTTTGTTTGAATTTAAATACATCATTAAAATACATTGAAAAAATACACTGCTACATAGACCATAATGTAAAGGAATTTTTAAGTACCCCAGTAACCGATAAATATATGCTACACACTTCATTTTGAGTACGGAACATGCCATGGTAAGCTTCAATAACATATGTCAATTTCATGGCAATTCGAGTATTTTTACACGAGTTAGAGCGCAGAGCTGATAGACAGAGGGACAAACCTAATTCATAAACACTTTCAACTATGTTGGATTGTGTTAAAATGGAATTGTGTAACTGTACTGTTATTATAATGCTAGTTAATGTACATAAAAAAGAACAATTATCATCAAAAGTTCTGTGGTTAAAAATAGTCTTATTACAAAATGAATGATTAATTAGAGAATTTAAATCTTAAAATCAAATTAATATTTATTAAACAACCTCAAGCATGAATAATAGTTAATCATATACTAAATTCGATTATACTAAGAGGATTTATTTGAGAAGATTTTATCTGCAAAATAATATATTTCCCTTTAAAAATTAAAACATTCAGTTATTTATTTTATTCTTTTTGGGGAAAAAAAACTTCATTAGCACAGAATTAAGAACCATTAACTCAAACTGCTTAAAAATATTTTATTTACAACAAAAACATTTTTTTTCTAAATTCTTCCTTATTAAAAAAAGGATAAAAAATAATGGGACAAAGATTAAATCAGAGCCTAAGAAAAATTCCAGGGTTCTGTAATTAAACATTTATGATAAATGGAGTTCTTAAAGTTGGTTGCTAAAAATCAGGAAAGAGATGTTTAAAATTAATATTTCATATTTTTATTATGTTTATTTTTTACTTCAAAATTGAATATAATGCAATTAAAATTTATTCATAGCGTTATTTTTTCTCATTTAGTTATATTTATTTCTTAAAGTCATTTACTTATATTTTATCATTTGAATGACTTCTATAAATAATCATCTTTTAATTGTAATTAAGTTAATTAATTTTTTGTTGTATTCCAAAGTACTTAAAGTTAATTTATTTCTTAATCGTTTTTATTTGTTTTATTTATATCTTTTTATCGCCTTTTATTTATAAAGAGAAATATAACAAACAATAAAAAAATATCATAAATTAAATACTTTATTGGGATTGTAAAAGCTATATTACGTGCTTTCCGTTACACTGTAAAAAAAAAAAAAATCTGTAAAGTTACTAAAGTTTTTCTAGGAAACTGGGATTCCTAGAACTTTTAAGTAACGGCAACAAGAAAAATTCCTGTAACAGCGTCTGTTACATAAAAAGTTCTAGGAATCCCAGTTTCCTAGAAAAACTTTAGTAACATTACAGATTTTTTTTTCAGTGTAGGAAGTTGAAGCTTCCATTTGAAGGAGATTTTCGTTATGGACCTGTTCCAATTATACAGGTTTACTGCATAAAGAGGTTTATATAAAAGCAATATATACAAAATTTAAAGATAAATATTTAATAAATGAACTGGTTCTACGTATGTTCAAAAATAAAATATTATTATTGTATTTTAATACTTTCTATCAAATTATAACTAAATATTGTTTAAATATATATAAGAATAGAAAATACGAATCTTTATGCTTTTTAAGAAAGTATTTTCTTTATAATTCTAAACTGATAGCAAAAATGATGAACAATAATTAAATATTCTTTAAATAAATTTATTTTAATTTAATTGCCACTGAATCGGATTTTCTTTAAATATATATGCAGCAGTAAGTATGCAGTTAAAATGTATCCGATTTAAACCCTCAACTTCACCTTTGACGCAGTTCAAGATATTGCGATTAATTTCACTAAGTAAAAAATCTCTTTTTGGAAAGATAATGTATTTGAGGGAAGGATCAGGGGAGGAAAAACGTAACTTTAATAAATTTCTTTTAATATTTATCCGTAACAAAAAATAAATACTTATTCTGATAGATAAATTCTGATGTAACAAAACTTTCGTTTCAATTTCTAAGTCTATTTTTTAGAACATTTATCCATTTTTAAACGTTTATATATATATCCATTTGTGATTTCGAAGAAATAAATTCATTTTATTTTTTATGTCGTTTAATCTGTGGATTTCTTCAAACATAGAAAGAAATAATACGCATCAAAACTTTATCCACATTTAAATTCATTTTCCCTTACGAGGATATTTAGATTATTTATGGAGTGACGGATAAAGAAAAAAAAAGAAGATAAAGATAAAATGCCTAATGATGGCATGAAGAAATGAAGAGATAAGTTTGAGATGTTTTCTTTCAGGGATTAACCTTAATGAAAATACTTAACATTTATAGGGACAGATAATTCCAATCGAACTTACATCATTAAAGTTTCTCCTATTTTAGACTAAAGTAAATTGAATTCTAAACTTATGGAACTTTTTATCGTATATTTAACAGTTACTGACTGAATGTTTTTAATATTTAATAGTATATTTACTCTAATGCTAAGAAGCTTTTTTAGAAAATACCTTTAAAAAAGTCGACGATTTAGTTTTATTCATTTATTTTTTTATCATTTTACCTTCTTCAATCTTAAATAAAAGAAAGTATTGTAATCGAAATTTTTTTCGACTGCCCGTTTTTGACGAATTTAATGGTCAGCGATCCCAAAAAACACGTTTATGGAAAATTTCTGTCTGTCCGTGTGTCCGTATGTTCGTTCGTGTGTCTGTCGCTACTGCACCATCAAAAAGTGTATGAAATTATGCATAGAATTGAACCATTTTTTTTCTCTTTTTTGGTTTTTGGTTGTGCCAAGCAGTTCCTCCCTTAATTTGGAAAAATTCCGATGGAAGGGGGTGTTGTAATGTAATAGCAGTTTTTGTGTCATTTTTATTATTATGCCATCCAAAAGTGTAGGAAATTATGCATAGAATGGGGGAGTTTCACGATTTTCATTTTCACTTTATATTGAAGAACAGAAAAATCAAGAAAATTAATACCGTTCTTATGTATATTTGAAGTTTTAATAAATCACTAAATTTATTTTTAAATTGCAGTTTTTGTTTTAGCGGGAAATCTCTGACGTCATTTTGATGGCGGTGACGTCATTCGCCATGTAAACACCGTCGTGCTACGTTGCTGGCTTAAGTGTTTGTCATATTTCTTATATATATTTTTTTAATTTTCCGCGTTAAAAAGGAGTAGCAACGTCAGTTATAAATATTGTATAGTGCCATGTTACACAAATAGTACAGTAAATTCGTCTGAGAAGCACTTTTTTAGTGTTCTTAAATATAATAGTAAAAGACAAATTACAACGACCATTTGGAAATGATTTTTTCAAAGACTAAAATTTAAGACATAAAAAATCGCACGGAGTTGGTCCTACATTACGTACGCTATGAATTAAACACTAATAGTGTTATTACACGTAAAAATTCCAAGCGACAAAAATCGCCTGCGACTCGTACGTATTATCCACCTGAAACTTATGTATTATCCAAGCATTTCATTGGCTGTTCGGGAAAAGGCTTTTCCTGCGTCATATTTCCAAGAAATCTATCTGACGGCCCATTTTAAATGAAATTTCATTCTTAAACTTCTAAACATCCCACAATATTACTTTTTACACCGTCGTATAGAGAAAAAAATGTACTTTTAAATGCAATTTGTTTGGAAGCTGTATCTAGCTGTTTGGAAGCTGTATCTCTGAGTTATTAATATTTTTTTGTAGTTTTTATTACTTTTTTTGTCATAGTGGCAACATAAGGTATCCATCTCTGTTGAAAGTAAAGGGAAATACATATTACTGTATTGACCAATCAGAAAACGAATAAACTGATGATTAAACCAATAAAAACCTTCTGATATGCTTTTGATTTCCTACCCTGACGAGGACAATAACCATTTTTCCAAATGGTTAAAAAGCTTGGACAAATGCAATGAAAAGAGACGACAAGTTTTCTGGAAAACTAGTCACTACACCATCGTTATATGTTTGAAATGTATATATATTCATTATTCAGTAATCATAATGTAATTTTTTGAAAACCTCTAATTTTGATATCCATCCTTAATGTATAATTTTATTTATGAAAAAAAATTACAATCACTTATGAAAACAAATTTTTACTGAAATCATACATTCTGAGCAAAGCATACTCAGAATTTTAGGTCAGAATTTGTTCAGTCATTTTTCAGAAAGTATTTTTGCATTAGTAGCATAGCCAAAAAAAAAAAAAAAAAAAAAAAAAAATGCGCGGGGGATGGGAGGTAAGAAATTGTTTGTTCTATATTAATATACAGAAATTTAAATACATTGGAGAATTCATGCTTTAGGGAATTTTAAGGGAGGTTCTGATCCCCTAAACAACAACCTTAACAATCTTGGTTATAGAACTGCTTTTAGAAAAGAATATTGTTCAATATTATGTTCATTTTGTGTGATGGTATTAAATATTAAGAAATAATATAGTGAAGGATTGATAATATTTAAATAACTATAATAAATTTCTAAAATTTGCAGGACTTATAATATAGATTGTTAAAAAAAAAAAAAAAAAAAAAAAAAAAAAAAAAAAAAAAAAAAAAAAAACCAAACAAATTCTTAAGTAAAGAATGATTCTTCAAAATATAACTAATAAAAAACACATGTAATTAAAAATGAGGATTTTCTAATCACTTGCTTCTGTTACATTAAACAGCACAAGGAATTTAAGTTGAGTGTATGCAAAAAATGTCAAGAATAAGGTCCCAGAATGTTTAACAGAAGATTTTGTAATGAATTTGCTGACCATAAAAGATAAAGAAAACTACGGCACATATAACAGATGCTGAAATATTCCCCAGTGTTTCAGCTACCGACTATGAAACAAAAATTAATGTAGTAATTATTTTTTTTCTTTTAAGGGGCAAAAATTGGTGTCTTTAAAAAAAAAATCTTAAACTTCGAAGTTTTGACTTTTTGGGGGGATGAAAAATATGAATATATAAACATATAAATGCTTTAGGATAAATACGGAAGATCATTACAGGAAAACATTAATTTCATGGAAACTTTTGAAAGATGGAGCAAAAAAGAATGTCAAAGAATGAATGCATTATTTTAAAGTTTTGGGAATAAATTTGTTATTTTTAAATGTGAAAATTAGCCATTAAACATTTATTGCAAAAGGATAATTTTGTTCTATATTTCTTTTAGGGACTTTTAATTATGAAAATGTTGATATATAAAATGCAAATTTTATTTAAAAATATTTTAGAGGGTATTCAGATTATAAATATATAATATACATAATTTATCTATTTTTTTAGATTATTTTTTAACTCATTAACAAAAGGAAAACTAACTATTAAAATTTTAGTGGCTTTGTAAGAAAACTAAATTATTTAAACAAGCCACACTTTGTTTTGTGTTTGTTAATTAGAAAATTGAACAAATCTGAAAATTTAGATTGTTTTCCTGTTCATTAATTTAATCTTATAATAAATATGGTATTAAATAGTTGTGGAGGAGTTTAAAGAAAGTTATCCATAGTCTGCAATTTTGCATGTCACAACCTTTTGTCCCAACTTGAGCTCATTTAATTTTTTTTTTCTTGTAGTATGTTTTTAATAAACGTTTTAAGCAATGTTTTATGAAATATAAATAAACCATCAATCTCCCATATAATTATTATGAACTTTTTTTTGGGTGGGGGGGGGGGGGGGGGGGCTTGAAAATAAAATATTTCTTTTAAGCTTTCTAAAGTGAATATATAAAACTCTGTATAGGACGCATATAACTGTAACGGTCTTAAGTTTCCTCAGGGATTGTTATAGTCTTCTCTTTTCTGCTTAGACACAAAGGTTTTTTTTTTTTTTCGGTTATTAATTTACAGAGAAAGTTTTTACTCAGAAAATATATATTAAGTATTAACTAAATGAAAGGTCTTTCTTATTTCTCAATATTTCATTCTATAACAACTATACTTTATAAGTATTGTAAAATAATTAAAATTTCATTTAAACTAAAATATGATGAAATAAGAAAATAATTCATTTCGAGAACAACAATCATTTTAGATTTTATATTTTAATCTATCGTTTCATTTTAATCATTATTATTATTATTTAATAAATAAAAATAAATGTAGAACAGAAATACATACCTTATAGATTTAACTTTTTGTATTTCTGCACCCATTAAATCAGAATTCTTTCCTAAAAAAGCAAACATGGAAAGAACATCTATTTTTGGGTGATTGTCCGATTGCCCTTTCACAAATCCGGCCGAAATCGACATTTTCAAATCAAAATTTTAATGGAAATAAAAAATAAACGATATATTTTATATCAAGATAAGTTTGATCTTACTTTTTCACAAATTTAAAGTTGATAACATTGCATAAAATTTAAGGAGCAGATGGAACAAGATTACAAATAGGAAAAGCTATGGGGAAAAGTATACGCTCAAAACGTAAACATTTCAATGACGTCACAACCAATCCCGTCGCATTTTTGTATCACGTAGTTTTCTTTATATTTTTGCATTATTAAAAACAGTAATTAATAATTATTTTCTATTATTTTAACGATTCTGAGGGGATTTTTGAGGATTACAGGATAAACATTATCAGTTACACACAAAGTGAACTTTCCCCATTGAACCAATTTTTTTATGAGTTTTTGGCTATGGCAAGCAGGTCCTGTCTTAATTTGGAAAAATTCCGACGCAAGGGGTCGCTGTAATAGCGATTTTTGTGAAAAGGCTTTTCGCTAACATCTGATGTACAACAGAATCAAGGTTATTAGACATACAAGGTTGGCTCGTCACTAAGGACGCCGTCCCGCCCACTGCCGTTGCTATGTAGGATCATACGTCACAAGAATCCAGGAACCCCTGCCGTAACCCATGTTTGCTTTGTTTTTGCTTGTTCGTACGAAACATTTTTTTTTAGATTTGAAGACAAATACAGAAAGACTTGAATCTAAAGCTCTCTTTTAACGTGAATGATGTGGTCTTCAATAATATCAGCTAAACATTTCTATTATGGAAAATTATTTTATTTCATTTCATGAAGATACATTCAATGAAAAGAAAGATATTTAAAAAAAAAAAACCTGTTGAATATATATCATCAAAAACATGCAATCTAAATATCGACAATAAGTTATCTTCTTTTTCTAAATTACGAATTTTTATCCGCGTAAAATATTTAAATGCTAAGTCAAAAGAGATGAAATCAATAAAAAGAAAATTAAAATTTAGCAATAAGGATTGTGTAGCCAAAAAAAAAAAGAGAGTCAAAAACTATTTTCCTTTTTAATAACTAGTTGTTTCCTTTTTCAATAGTATTTTCTTTATTATATAAAATCGAATGCTTTAAATAATTGTAAATAATATGTGAACAGTTGAAATGTTGTAAATATTATTATTTTTTAATTATTGATATATTAAATGTTTAACAAGAAATTGATTGCGTTAATAATTATTGTGAGAGGCTAATTTCTCCTCTATCACCCCCCCCCCCTCCTTTGTATCAGCCTCAGGAAACAGCCAATATTTGGGGGGGGGGAACCTGTAGGAAGGTACTATGTGTTTTATATACAGTACAAAGTCTCAAATTCGGAATTCCGAAATCCCGAATTCTCCAAAATTTGGACGTTTCCGTAACTGGCGTTTTTATTTTAACGAAACGTAAAATAAACCGCTAAATAATCGCATAAAACAACTGCTAAAACTGCGAAAATCGCAGAGGTTAAAATTTATTATATTAAGCTAAAAGTTTGAAACAGAATTTCTTTTATGAATGTCAAAAAAATCTCTAACACGAAAAAAAGAATCTAAAAAAATTAAAAATCGCTATATGAATTCTGAATAAACTTTATTAAAAAGAGGCTATTTATAATACGGAACTAAACGATTAAAACCGAATCCCTTTTACTAATGCGAAAAAATCGCCCCGAAACGTGAAGAAAGAAAGAAGGAAAAAACTTTAAGCATCTAAAGTTTGAAGAGAACATAATTTACTATAGTGGACAATATTGTAACGGGAATTCTTTCACGAATGCCCCAAAAATTGCCTCGAAACGCCAAAAATCGCATTGCAAATCTCCCAAATTTCAAAAAATGTGTAAGACAAAATGTATTATATTGGGCTAAAAGATTGAAAATTAATTCATTTTACGAATGTCAAAAAATTGCCGCAAAAATCTAAAATCTGCATAAAAAATTCGCGAAACTTTCAAGAAACGCTGTACGAATTCCGAATAAACATTATTAAAAAGAGAACAACATTTACCATATTAAGCTGAAAGTCTAAAACGGGATTCCTTTTAATGATGTGGGAAAAGTGCCGCACGAGGGGGAAAAAAAAAGGCTAAAAATTTAAAAATCGCAAATAACAAAATTTATTGTAGCTAAATGTATTGTCTAAAACATTGCAAACAGAATGCTTTCCCGAATCGCAAAATATCGCACTAAAACTTTGAAATCGAATTAGCTTTACGAAAGTCAAAAGGTCGCCGTGAAACGTAAAAAAAAAAAAAACCCTCTTAAAATCACTTTAAAAAATGCGAAACATTGAAAAGTCGATGTATGATTTCAAAATAAACTTCACTGAAAAGAGGTCAAGATTTATTATACTGAATTAGAATATTGTAATCAGATTCCTATTAGTAATGTAAAAAATGTTTGGCAAAATTCATAAAAACATTAAAAACTACATAAAAAAATCTGTAATTGTGATGAAGTTTTTTTACCTTTTAAAAAAGATATATTCCCCAATTAAAATATCTGCTTTAGCATTATTTTAATTTATTTTCTTTTAATTATTAATTAATTGTTTTCTTTTTAGTATTCAAATGCTTTGTAATACGTAAATAATTCGCCGGTAAAAATGGATAAAATTTTCATTTTTTTTTTTTTTTTTTAATTATGCAAATATTCAAAATTCGGAAAAGTCCAATCGACAAGTTCCGGAGGATTCCGAATTTTTGACTTTTTACTTTACTAATCTGCTTTAAAAGAATAATAATTGCATATGTTGTAAGTATTTTTAATGTTTTTTACAACTAAAAGGGATTTTTAAACTTATTAGTTTTTATAAACGTAATTCTGAGAAACTATTATTTTGTTTTTCTAATTTGTAGAAATTCCATATTAAAACGTACATTTTAATAAAATGAATTCAAGTTGCAACCCACTATTTTACTAATTTAATAAATATATATATATATATAAATAAGAAATAGACAACTGATAAGTAAAAAATATATACATTAATAACAAAATAACAGAGAGAGTGAGAGAGAGAATAACAATTATAGTTCAGCTATAACTGTATTTTCTCTTTTTTTTTCCGCCTCGTGTCACTGTACAGATTTTAAAACTTATTAATTTTCTTTAAAACTAAGGTCTATTATTTCTTTACACGTGTAAAAAAAGTATTAATAATTTTTTCCATTTAAAATTACATAACAATTCAACTGTACATAACGCTATTAGCACGGGATGGATTCTGATTGTGGATTCTTGTGACGTAGCCTGACGTAGCAGAGCGAGATCTCTCCGATTGGGTGAAAAGTTACGAGCCAACCTTATATGTCTAATAACCTTGCAACAGAATAGCGGGAAATTATTGGTACCATGATCGAGATTAAATCGTTTTTCTCCGTCAAATTGACTGAAGCAGAAATTTAAAGTAAAACTAAAAGTTGGTATAATATTAAAGTATTAACATTTGCAACTACATTTTGAAATATTAAGATATATTATATAGAAGAAAGTTTTGGGATTGGCACATCCAACCAGTTCTGTTTTGTAGTTGCTGTAATTTTCTTTAAGAATATAAATTGCAACTTATTTTCCAAATTTGGATTTTAAAATCTCATTATTTATTTTTTTATAGACTCAGTTAAATAAAATACATATTTAATAGTCACAGTTTTTTAATTTTTTTTCAAATATAGATAAGATGTCTGACTAAAATTTATCTATAATAAATTCAGGATTTTAATGTAAATTATATTTAGATAAATTATATTATGTAAATTATATTCATTCTGGTGCTAAGGGGCCTTTTCCCAAAATACCTTAAAAATGTCGACGGTTTAGTTTAATTAATTAATTTCTAAACCATTTTCTATATTGTAGTTGCTATAATTTTCTGTAAGAATTTAAATTTTGAGATTGTTTTGCAAATACTTAATTTAATCGTCACAGTTCTTATTTTTTATCAGACATTGATAAGATGCTTGGCTAAAGTTTATCTATAATAAAATCAGCACTTCAATATAAATAATATTTAGATTATTTAATCTGATGCTGAGAATCCTTTTCCGAAAATATCTTTAAAAAGTCGCCAAACTAGTTTTCTTAATTTATTTCTGCACCATTTTTAGGTGCGTTCGTAAGTATATAAATACGTAGCTCCTATAGTCGTCGTCTGATCCGTCCGTCTGTCTGTGTGTCCGCCTGTCCGCGTATAATATAGCAAAAACTACCCAACCGAATGGTTTGAAATTTAATATAAATAATTGTTGCAGAATTTTGACTAGCCATTTAAAATGTTATGAAAATTGAATCAATACTTAAAAAGATACTAATAAAAGTTTTCTTAATCTATTAAATCCTATCATACGTAATTAATTCAATGATATCCCATGATAGGTAATGATTCTAGGTTGCAATGATGATGAAGTCCTATTTAAGATGGAGTCGTATTATTTCCGTATTACTAAATTTCATATATATAATCGTAATAAATTTTATATTAATGCATTTTTCCATAACAGTGCAAAGGCTATTGCACCAAGATCTGAAAATTTATAAAACTAGTTATAGTACGAACGTACCTCATTTGCCATGTTTGACGTACTATTTCCGACTTGCCTCTTTTGTTATTGCTTTAAGTTTTTTTTGAGAATGGAAATTTTGAAATTGTTTTGCAAGTACATAACAATTTAATCGCCACATTTTCCCTTTTTTTCTCAAACATGGATAAGATGTTTGCATATATTTTAACTATTATAAATTCATCATTTTAATATAAAGGATATTTAGATTTTTCAATGACTAAACCGAAAGAAAAATATTAAAGTGTCTGATGATGGCAGCAAAGGACGAAGATACGAGTTTGAGAAGTTTTAGTGATTATCCAGAATAAAAAGTCCTTCCGTCCAGTGCCTGGAGGAAGAGGTAGCTTTCATATTCCTTATTTTAAAAAAGCAAGCTTATATTATTCAAACACAAGAAGCTCAATTTAGTGGAAACTGATTATAGGAGATTCAATGCTAATTTTTATCAATACTAAATCATTATGAATGTGAATTTCGCGAAATTATTCAGCTTTATCCAAGCTGCTTTTATTTAAAGTAACTTATATTTGATTACCGAATTCGGCGATATCTTGAAGTCCCTGCCATTTTAAGACAACATAGTGGATGAGGCTAACGAGTGAACTTGGTCGAGACCTTAGTAATTCCTGTGCACATGCTCCCTCACATCGGAATCGGTTGATATATACAAGGGCTGTCGCAGGCAAAAAATCAGATTTTTCGAAACGTCAGCCACATTAGAAATTGAAACTGCTATATTTGAGCCATTTTTTAAAATAAAGACAAAACAAAAAATGCTCCCGAATCCTTATATCATGGTCAAATACTTAAGAAAGAAAGATTTTTTAAATTTCTAATTTTTTTGCACCTCACTTTAAATATAATTTTTTATTTAATTTAATGCCATCCATTTTGAAAAAAGACGGCTGATGAAACTGGACAGAGAATTTGGTCAAGACATTACGATATACTATCCACATGCCTTCTTACATCGAAATAGGCTAATAAATACGCGTGTTATCACGTGACAAATATCAGATTGTTTCTAAATATCAGCTATGCTAGAAATTCAAAGTGCTATAATTCAACCATTTTTTAAGATATATACGAAACAAAAACTGCTCCGGAATCTTTGTGTCAAGGTCAAACACATAAAAAAAAACTTTTTAATTTTTCAATTTTTTGACAACTCATTTTAAATTTAAATTTTATTTTTTTTAAATGGCAGCCCTTTTAAAACAAGATGGCGAATGAAGATGTCCAACGAACTCGGTCGAGACATTGGTATGCACTATGTACACACCAAGTTACATCCAAATTGGTTCATGAATATGCTTGTTATCGCGTGACAAAAATCAAGTCGTTTCAAAATGTCAGCCACAATAGAAATTCAAAATGCTATAACTCAGCCATCTTTTTAGATATAGAGGAAACAAAAACTGTTCCGGAATCTTTGTATTAAGATCAAAAACATACAGAAAAAATCTTTTTCATTTTCTAATTTTTTGGTACCACATTTCAAATTTTAAATTAAAAAAAATTAAATGGCCGCCATTTTGAAACAAGATGGCGGATGAAGCTGGCCAACGAACTCGGGCAAAACATTGGTACGTATTATGTATATACCAAAGTACATCCAAATCTATTCATAAATACGCCTGTTATCGCGTGACAAAAATCAGGTCGTTTCAAAATGTCAGCCAAGCTAGAAATTCAAAGTACTATAACTCAGCCATTTTTTAAGCTATAGACGAAACAAAAAATGCTCCAGAATCTTTGTATGAAGTTCAAACACATAAAAAAAATTTTTTTCAATTTTCAGTACCACATTTCAAATTTTTAAATTAAAAAAAAATTAAATGGCCGCCATTTTGAAACAAGATGGCGGATGAAGCTGGACAACGAACTCGGTCGAAAGATTGGTACGCATTATGTATACACCAAGGTACATCCAAATCGATTCATAGATACGCCTGTTATCGCGTGACAAAAATCCGGTCTTTCAAAATGTCAGGTAAGCTAGAAATTCAAAGTGCTATAACTCAGCCATTTTTTAAGATATAGACGAATCAAAAAATGCTCCGGAATCTTTGTATCAAGGTCAAACACATAAGAAAAAAATATTTTTCAACTTTCAATTTTTTGGAACCACTTTCAAATTTTAATTTTTATTAAAAAATGTAAATGGCTGCCATTTTGAAACAAGATGTCGGATGAAGCTGGCCAACGAACTTGGTCGAGGCATTGATATTCACTATGTATACACGAAGTTACATCCAAATCGGTTCATAAATACGAGAGTTACAGTGTGACAAAGATCAAATATATATATATCAACTTTAGAACGGAGGGTGGTTTCGGGATCTGGGGGTCAGGATCGATGAAAATATACGAAAATTTTTTGAAATCGCTTTCCTCCGAACGGCTGCAATAGGTAGATTTTTGTAATGAAAGCTACCTGAAACATTAAACATTTATAACTACTAATGGCTTCTAATCTAACGTTAACCATTAAATCATTTTCCCATTTTAAACGGAATGAAATTGGTTTTGAAACTTATCATATATTCTGTGCTATGTGTGATATTTCCAGAATGGATTT
Organism: Maratus speciosus; assembly: GCA_963932465.1. Lineage (NCBI taxonomy): Eukaryota > Metazoa > Arthropoda > Arachnida > Araneae > Salticidae > Maratus > Maratus speciosus. Next base: position 120,817,275 of record OZ010793.1, on the reverse strand, counting down.
TTTTATTATTTACTCTGATGTTAAGACACTTTCCTAAATTAAATTTCCTTGACGGCGAAGATTATATTTATTTAATCATCATTAAAAGTTATTTAGAGTTATCGTGATTAGAGAATTTTCTTTCAGGGAGTAACAGTAGCTGAAAATAAAAGTTTATAACGGCAGTTCCGTTGCAGTCTTACTTTTGCTATCAAGTTCTACTTTGTTTAATTACTCACTAAAGTAAATTGAATTTTAAATTTATTAAACTTATCGCTTGATGTAATCCATTTGGGATGAAATATTTGTTATTTAATGATGAATGGGCACTGACGTGCATAGATTACCTGAAAAACTTTTCCTAGTATTTCTTTGTTATTTTTAGCATTCCTTATCAACTATAAATAAGATAATATGCAAATAAACTCTTCTATGTTACATGAATAAATTCATAATTAACTCAGTCAAAATTTTACCAACAGCTGTTTCGTACTAAATTAACTAAAACATTTTAACGTCTGATATGTAAAATTTTAAATTAAAAAATTACTACAATTAATCATACAAACAAGTTAAAATTGCATAAATATACAATTAAAAATGCAGACGATTCGAGCTGAGTTTTAGCCCCTCATCAGGACAACGACATACAGTTGACCAGACAACTACATATTATGTTTGCAATCAATAATTACAAACAGTTAAAATAAAAGAAACTATATAGAATCTATACCAAAGAAAACTGTATATTCCGGCAGTGGTGGAAAATTGGCGCAGAGGAGGAGCCTATTGACACCACTAAATTTTTATGGTATTATTCAGTTTAATAAAAACTCTGAAATTTGATCTTTAGATAAGAAGCAAAATACTACTATAATTTAGTGGTGTCAATAGACTCCACCTCTGTGCCAATTTTCCACCACTGATTCCGGAAGAAATGCACAGGATTCATTAATCGACGAAATCTGCTTACGAGTGAAGCAGACCTCAAGAAAAACTTTATTTTTAACTTTATTACAGCTGTATTTGATAACTGTACCTGCGAAAAAAACCGGCTGGTGTTTCATACGCTTTTAAATATATAAAATATAAAATACAAAAACAGTATCTCTAAAACGTAGTACTTTCAAGTACACTCGTAGTCGCCATCAGGGTTGAAAAAAAAAAAATACGAAATCGGAGAAACAACTCCTTTCCGATCAAATATCCAATGGAAATTTCTAAAATGAAGCGAAGGGTAAATTGGTTGTTTGGTGAAGACCTTTATTCTGGCTTAGTAAACCGATCCAAATTTGGGAATAACGGTGGATAAAGTATCGTTGCCAATGTTATTATTTCTGAATATAACCTCTAAGGATCCTATGATAGATAAACCGTAATAACCAAACATTTCCTTAATAATTTAGACTTTGTTAAAATGTATATTAATATCACATCTTTAATTTCATCTCGATAATGAGGTGCGCGTGCGATCAAATTTTATATCTAAAATGTGTTCCCTCAGACGTAACGTGAATTTCCGCCTTCTCATGCCAATACAATGTAATTTTTCTTTCTTGTCATTTATTGTAACTGGTGTATAGTTTAGATGTACAATTTTTGGTTTTTATATCTTTAATATTTAACAACGTATTACATACCTTTTAGCAAAATTTTGGTTAAATTAATTTTGAATTTATTCATGTAACATGTAATAGCTAAGGTGAAGAACGAATTCATCAATAATATTTTGATTTATATCATAAATTAGTTTTAACTTATTTCACCAAGTTCACCATTTCGTCTAACAAGCATTGTTTACTACGTACGGATTTAATTTATTAATTTATTTATTTACTTACAAAATTCCGATACTTTTTTTAAAAAAAAGTAAACTGACAAACTAATAAATTAACAAATAAAATGTTTTGAAGAATACTCTTTGAGTGATTAACAGTGACGAAAAATAAACATTTTTATCGATAGTTTGGTTCTAATGTGTCTGTCCGTATGAAGTTCCAGCTTCTATTTCAATCTGGAGTAAGTTAAATGTGAAACTTATCAAATTTCATACATTAGATTTAATCTATTCGAAATGAAAACCTTAATTACGTAATTTTGTTATAAACTGAATTAACTAATTAAAATATTTACTTACTCAATCCAGATTTCCTTCTGGGAAGATAAAGCAACTCATTATAAAATGAAGAAACAAAAGGAAAAATTCGAGGAGTTGTGTTTTAGTGATTAACCGTAACGAAGAGTAAATATTTACAACGGCAGTTCTGTTGTAATCTAACTTTCTCCATTAAGTTCCATATTCGATTTCAGACTAAAGAAAATGGAATTTCGAGCTTATCAATTCTTTATTCTATGATTTAATCTGTTCGAAATGATTTTTCTATTATTTGATGCTGCATTTTAACTAATGTGTTAAAGATTCCTTGAAATTTGTCATTTCTTATTATTTTTGACTCTTTAGTTCTCTTCAAACATAGATGAGATAGTATATATCGAAATTCATTTAAATTAAGAACTTCGATAATGTGCGTGTTTACTGTCATATATTTACTTATAGAATTCTATTTTTCATTTGAAATTAAAACATGCCTAAAGATAGAATAAGGAGCCCAAAAAGAAGTTTATGGATTATTGTTTTCAGTGATTAACCTAACAAAGAGTGAACGGTAATTTGATTCTGTCCTAACATTCACTACAGAAGCCTTCTTCTATTAAATGGTGCAAAAATAATTTATGATTTTACAATGCAACTTATTTTATAAACATTTAATGTACATAATTTAATCCTAGTAGTATGTTTTACATATCATTTTAACCATTTATCTACTGACGGTACTTATACGTACCACTCACTTTAAACTTTTATACCATAGTGAATACTACTAATATTATAATGGTATTTTGCAAAAATCGCTCTTTTAACTCCACTTTATCCGAATACATGGCATCGGTAGTTCTAGGTTTGTTATTTTAGAGAGAAATGAGGCTATCTTTGAAGCAGTCGATGTGTTTTGTGCCGACTTTTTGTATTGATTGCCACGCTCGTCTTTTCATTGCTGCAAACACAGTAAATGATATAAGATAAGTGTTGGATTTTTTTTGTGTGTTCATTATGGTCTTAGAACACAATTTGACTAGCTATTTTAGTTGAACGGTGTATGTATTTGATTTAATAGTTGAATTACTCGGCGGTACTTATAAGTACCGTCAGTACAATGGGTGCTGGAGAAAAACTTCTTCTTTACTTTTCGTCTGTGCAGTTATACATCGTTTTCATCGGATTTAAAATGCAATTACTAAAATGTAGTGCAGTAGTGATTTCCCTGGTATTTCTTTTCTGTTTTGTCGTTATTTTTTATAGGAAATCGAAAAAGTTGTGGCACCGGCTGGTTTTTGCTATGCTAGAAATGGCATATGTAAATTCATCTATTGCATATGTGGAGATGCGAGAGAGCATGTTGTCCCTGGAATGTTGACGTCGCAAAACTAAAGGACTGCTAACAAGATCGAAACCTAAAAAAAAATAGTTTTTTTAAACCCTTTCAGGAGCAAAGCATTTTCAATTCTAAAGAGTTGAAATAAATGATCACCGGAATTTGCCAAAAGATTTATTTGTAAATAAGAAAAAGCCTATATTTCATATACTTATTAAATCGAAAATATTTCCTGGTGCCAGTTGAAATAACTTGTGGGTTTTCTGTTACGATAATTTAGTCATAGTGTACTGACGGTACTTTAAAGTACCACTTTAGTTAATTACCTCTAAATAATTAAATTTCTCACAGGTAAGTATTTTTTTTATGTTTATCCTTTAATTTTCATTGTAGTAACTGAAAAATATATTACATGAAAAAAATTGCAGTAGATCATAATCCATAGATAAAGGGTTAAAGCTTTTCTTAAGCACTTTCTTTTCAAAGTAATTTTATTTATTTATTTTTAAGGCTATTGACTCGAGAAGCTGAGATGTCAAAACAAGATTTTATTCAAATTAATTTGTACAAGTTCAAACTCGGTCGCACTGCAGCACAAACCGCGCGAAACATTATTGAAATTTGGGGCAAGGGAAGCTTTAACGTAAGCATAATTCAACGTTGTTTTCAAACATTTCATTGAGGAGATTGCGACCATCAAGACAACAGTGGTCGTGGACGTCTTTTTGTTGTTGACGATGATCAACTAAAAGCAATAGTCAAAGTTAATCCTGTTAGTGATTATTTTAAAGTGAGACTATTGTGATATAAAAGTAATCACATTTAAATCATATAATAAAGGTAAGGGAAATAAGCTTACCTTCTTCTTCAGGATCGTGCATGGTAATTTTGCTGCTTATCCACATAAACTTACAGCTTTATCCATTAATTATGTGAATTATACATTATGGTCTAACCTGTAAAGAACCTGTAAAGGTCTAACTTGTAAAGGTGTTTATTAAAAATGTGTATTTTCCTCATTATTTGTATCACAAGAATTTTGCACCACCTTTGGTTTTAACCCTTAAATTCCGGGTGTTGCTTTTCGGCAACATACCCAATTTAGGCTCTAAAATACTATTAGAATAATATTGAAGCTATAATGCCTAATGTTGCCAATAAAATACATTCTGAAAATATTATTAAAATGATTTTCAACATGTAGATGGCAACACTTGTGCTGTTGAAGAATAAAGATAGATTTATTTTTTCAATTGTTGCTACTTGTTCTTTTTGTTTTGTTTAGAAGCTTGCGAAATACCCTATTTTGTTCTGCAGTGAGCAAGTAAAATTTATTTCTTATTATAGTTCCTAAAATTCTTGTTTGTTTAATATTATAGAATTTTATCAAGGAACATTATTTTTTCAATTAAAGACCAGTATTGCCGATTAGTAAGAAACTGTTTTTTATCCGTAAACCATACTTAAAACAAAATATGATTTTTAAAAGTATTTTTCCCATGATTTATTTTAAAAATGAAAGCCGAAAAACATTATTACAATGATTTTTGAAAAATCAGGCATTTAAGGGTTAAATTAATTTTTATATATGCAAAAATTCAATGGAGCTTTTATTTTTTGCTCCTTGTTTGGTTAAAACATCTACAGAAACTAAAAATAATAATACAAAGCATTATTTAGACTTGATTACATGCATAAATAAATTCAGGGTTATGTTCATTAATAGAACACATATTTTCATTTAAAGTCAATAAATTAAAGATATAGTTCTTTAATGTCAATACTGCAGCTTTATTATGCAAGTGTTTATAACATTTGATTGACAGTTCAAAAGATGAAATAGGAAGTAATGTTCTGTTTTCGTAACAGGATGGATAGATGATGTAAACAATTTTACTTATTTCAGACATTAAGTGTTTTTGAAAAACAATTAACTTGATATATGATAAGTTTTATCTATTCCTGAAGTGATTAGTATGTCTAACAAATCTAACCATAACAACTCGAAAAATTGCAAATGAACTCAACGTTGATCATTCCAGTATCGTTCGCCACTTAGAGCGAATTGGCAAGGTGAAGAAATTCGGTAAGTGGGTACGAGTTGAACGAAAACTCACGTCGCACATTTGAGTACGCGTTTGCTTACGGAACACTATCTGACCCACCGTACTCACCAGAGCTCTCACCAACCGACTACCACTTCTTTAACTACCAGACAACATTATGATGGGGAAAATTTCCGTCAATCAAGATGATGTTGGAAACGCCTTCCGAGAGTTTGTCGCCTCCGGATGTCCAGACGTTTCTGAAATTGGAATCACTAATCTTGTTACTCGTTGCCAAAAATGTATTGATTGTAAAGGTTCTTACTTTGATTAAATATATTTAGTTGGAAAAAGTTGTATCGTTTTAAATTTGAATTGAAAAATCATGCATTATTTTTGCTCAAACCTAATATTTAAAACTGAAGTAAATTTCATTTGAAAATTTGTACAATCAATCAGGGTAACTTTGATCCGCATTTTCTCTATTTTCATATGCCACACTCTTATTTGAAGAATATTGTCTGAACTAGGCGCATAAAAGAGAAGAAATGATCCTAAATTATTGTTTGACTATCAAAAATTAAGGAATAATAAGGATAAAAGCAATAAAAAATGGATTTTTAGCCTGGTTCAAAGTTATTCAGCCGTTTAGGGTAACTTTGGACCATATGATAAATTTTTAGATAAAATAATTCATTATAAAAAAGTATTGTAGTCAGGACAACTTTAAACCCCCAAAAATGTTTTCAGATATGTAAAGATTCCGAATTTACATTTCCCAACATCACAAGATTTGTATAATTTATGATATTACAACAAATATCAGCCATAAGAAAAGTAGAAGAAGAGAACCATGAACATTTAGAAGTAAAAAAAACCTGTTTATTGTTCATATAAAACATAAAAATGCAGTGAAAAACAATTTTCAATGTTTTAACTCAATAATATATCCATAGTTACTGTAATACATACAAGTACTAGTATTATTCAAACAAGAATAAAAAAACGGCGAACGTATGAAATGTCAAATTTGAGTAGCTTCGCCCCTAATCACGCCTCTAAATGAATTTCATGTATTTTACAAATATTTGTGAAAATATTTACATGTTATATCTAAAGCACACTTTCGGCATTTATATACAATATACGTGCAAATATGGGAAATTTTCGACAGTAGTACCTATAATCTGTAAATTATAAACATCAGTATAACTTTGAGCCGGCTCAAAGTTACCCTGAAAATGTGGTAAAATATTAGTGCCTTCTTATTTTACATTTTATTAACTATTAATAAATAAATAATCACAAAATATTAACACATTTACAACATTTAGATAACAATATGTCTGATAAATGAGTATATTGTTACTTACTATGAAAATTTAATTGGATTACAACAACTTCAAAACAGCATTCAAAATTACCTTGAAAACAGTACTTCACAAAAATAGTTAGATGATGCATTTAATTGTGTATAATGTTTCTAATTTATTTTTTAAAACAAAGAGTAGAAATCCCAGTTTAGAACCTTGCCAACAGAGGACAGTTCTGGAGTTTATTTTGTCTTTTAGAGTCAAAAGTATTGAAAAATAAGAGGTGGTGCAAAGTTACACCCAGTGGTTCAAAGTTACCCTGATTGACTGTAACTTAATTGTACTTTGATGCGTTCGAAATCTCTATTAGTCGATACTGTATTTTCATTAATGTGTTGAAGAATACCTGCAATTTTGTTAACTATAAGTATACAATAGCCAGTTTAAAATAAGAAGATCTGAAATATAAAAGGTGTTTTCTGTCATAGGTCATTTTTATTTTTCTTCTCATCCAACACTTCGATAGTAAATTTAATAAATTTTTACACTGGAAACTAACATTTTTACAAGTTTTAACACCGTACAATATACTTAAGAATATTTGTGCTTTCGGTTCATCTACCTATTTTTCCAGGCCGTTTTTTAACTCTTAAAAATGCCAGGAATTTTATAAAAATAGTTGAATTTTACAATAGAACGTTGTCTGGCTGTTGAAAATAGTGTGTAGCACTGATAATTCGTCTGAGAGCAATAATTGTTTGAAGTACATTTTAATGATATTACACAACTCCAGACCTTGTAAAATTGATATGCACTACAACATATTTCCTAAGGAAAATTGTATGTGTAGTATTTACTTTTACTTTTAATTTTACTGCCCGAGAGGGGCTTTTGAGAGTAGTGATCAAATCTGTAGAGCATAGATGATCCTCCCGATCACCTTTATTGGAATCTAAACAAAAATACGAAATTCAGCCGAAGTTGAGCCCGCCGGTATGCGCGACAGATGGTGGGGTGCTGTACACACTATACAAATAAACAAAGCTCAGACCCGACATTGTGCGCCGAATAAGGAGGAACCCGAGCAGTTGGTTCAGCGATGGAGTAATATAGAAAGGTCCCATAGAAAACTTAAGATGTTTTTAAGTTTTGAGAGAAATGTCGGGCGCGATAAAATATTCGCTAGGATTTTAAGGACAAATATAGAAGAAATGAGAGGCAAGAGCAACATCACCTCCCCCAGAAGAGGAGAAAACGCTCTGTTGAACTTGAAGAGGTCTGACCCATCGTTTAGCTACGGGCACACAAAAAATAATTTGATAACAATAATGTCTAAAACCAGTAATAGTCTTAAATGAGATTCTTCACCATTTCAAAAATAGGAAAAATTATATACGTTGTTAAGGTTTATGATCTCTCCTATAGAAAAGAGCTCATGTAACATTTAACGTTCTTTTGCAGGCTTAAAGTATTCAGATACATTACCGTGTAGGAGTTATAATTACTAGTAGTTTATTTTTAGTTGTAATGCATTTTCAAGTTTGATTTTAATAGGTAATGAGGTACGTATAAATTCCATGCATCATATACAAAACTGCACCAAAAAATTTCCAATACGTTTCCAATTATTGTCGGGACATGGTGAAATTCTAAATTCAACTGTGGCATTATTGGCTTTCCTAAAATAGCAAATCCTAATTACTGTGCTACATTTGTGTACTATGTGTTGTTGTAGACTATAAGTAAATTTTTATAGAGGGCTATGTAAAAAGATTTGGATACAGTGAAATAAAATTTGGCTAAAATAATAAAGAGATGTTACAAGTTAAAATCATACATTTTATTTAAAACTTCTTAGAAGTTTCAAGCTTTTCTAAGCTCTTCATGAGAGAATATTTTAAAATATTCTCTGATGAAGATCTTGGAAAAGCTTGAAAGTACTAAGAAGTTTTAAATAAAATGTATATTTTTTAACTTGTAACATATCTTTTATTACTTTAGTCACCTTTTAAGTAAAGCAGTGAACTTTTTAAAGTTCCTATAATATATTTTATATTTGAATCAAGGTTAAATATTGCGTTTCGACTTATTATATTATTTGATATAAATTGATTTTTTAATAGTGCATGCTTCAGCATAATCTAGATAACATAAAAGCCTCCACACAACTTTATGTCATGTGAAAAAGAATAGGGCAAGACTTATTTTAGTGGACAGCCAAGAACTCCACTGAGAAAACTACCTTGTATATGGAAGCATGGTAGGTTGTACCTTAAAAACGATGTTTAATATTACTTTTTTTTATGTGTTGCAAGGACTGCATCATCTCTATCTTGCAAACATCCTAAAAACCGAATGTGAAAACCAAAGCAAAATGTATCCTAATAACAAAAAGACTGATTGACCACAAAATTCACAGCGACAGGTTACAAAAAAGGCATGGAAAGCGCGATAGCTTCTCCTCTAAACTTTAAGAATGCTCTCAAAATAATCGTGAAATTGTGTTCCAAGTTCCCGGTTTTATTCTTTTGCGTCGCGATTTTAAAGTTTTCCAGAAGGTTTGCTTAAAGCAACAAAAATATCTCACTACTTCGGAGGAGTTCTGTTTATTTGACCGAAAAGGAATAACATTATCAATGGATTGTTAACAAATGTTAAACAATCCTAATATCCTTCGACGGATAAACCGTCCAAGTATCTGAACATTCAGCAACTACTAATATATTCTGCATAGCATTTTTATTAAGGAAGACCTAGAAAAAGTTGTTTTATAATCCGGAAATTTTGCTAAACATCTTCCAGGAAAAATGTTTGCGACGCTGATGAGTTTCCGCCTATGTAGAATTCAGAAGACTTAATAATTACTTCAAATGAAAGAGGGTGAGGAAATGATACAGTGTACTGCAAATTCGTGAAACACGTTTGCAACACTACCTGAACATGATAATTAACACTTCTAACTAAAATAATTTTCGCTTTGTGCTGGGAATGTGTTGCGAATATGTTGTGCCAAATAAAAAGATTGTGCAAAAAGTAAGGTTAAATATTACAAGAGGAGAAAATGCGTTTTCAAAACATTCATTTTTAAAATAGCGTAATAATTGTTTAATAAATAGTATGTTTTAAGTGTGTGTGTTATTTTAAAGGCACCATGTAGAACGTGTTTTGAAAGTGTTTTACATGAGTTATTTTATAGTGTTCTAAATTGTGTGATCAATGTGTTGTTAATTTGGTGACAAAGTGTTGTGCAGCACAACACTATTGTAAGAAAATATTTTCATCAACACTATTTACAACACGATTTCAACACAATTAAGAACATTACTTTTAATTCACATTTTTAGATAGCAACAATTTTGCAACATATTAAGACCACATTTCTAGATAGCAAAACTTTTGCAACATATTAAGAACACAAACACAACACAAAAAATATTTTGTATATGAATTTTCTAATTCACAACACACTATTGTGTTGTTAATTTGGTGACAAAAAGTGTTCTAAAAAGTATTTATTTTTGTGTTTCAGAATTTGCAGTGTCCTTACCATAAATATATCAAGTTTTCGGATCTTCACGAAATACATCGCTAAACGAACTATGATGCGGTTGGATGTTTTGTAGTTAGTAGTTTGGACACTAGGGAATAAATTGGGTGTTTAAATAAATTATCGAAATATATTTGGAATAGTTATGTGATGAAGATATTGGAACTTTTAAAAATTTAATCCGAAAATTAGACAATATTATCTAAAAAATAGCATAGCTGCTAATTCTGTATATTTTTTAGCACAACTATTTCCTAATAGAAATATTCTCTATAATTAATGACATAAATTCGACATTAAATGAAAAATATATAAATTAGAAATTGTGGCATTCAAAAATTGAAAATTTTGGCAGTTATAAATTACACACTCTAACCATATATATCCCCTTGAGGTGCAAGCAATTACGTTTGTGAAATGCTGAATTCCCACCGGAAAATTAGAAAAAAATTATTTCAAAATCATGAAAAGCAATTTCACGGCTTTTTCCACCAAAGTTAGAAAAGAAAAATTTAATAATTTTTTTCTGGTGTAAAATTTTTTAATCGTACGTGGTATATAATATATACCGGTGCCCCTCAAGGGATATATATATATATATATATATATATATATATATGTGGGGAATTTCGTAAGAACACTTGCATCAGACTGAATGTCCCTGACTCCGTATTCCGCTTCGAGATTAAAAAGGTAACGAAGCTGCGTGAAATGGAAATGCAGAAAAAGTAAAAAGAACGAGAAAGAGTTTGGACGACGCGGGTTTTGTTAAAAGGAACAGAATATTTTCGACGAAATAAGATAAAAGATTTAAATGACTTATGAAAATCTTAGAAATATTCAACGACGCTAAATAAATGAAGCCTAAGTTGTTGCTTTAAAGCTAAATATAGATTGAAAAGAGTGTTTTTAACTGTATTTTTGTTTTGTCTCGTCTTAATAAATGTCAGTGTTCGCCTTAGAAGTGAGTTATGATTTATAAATAGAGTCTCATCCCATAAAGTGGTGTCCAGAAGTGACAGTTAACCCATCAATAGTATTAATTTGTCAGAATTATCCATCTTACAGATTCAAGCCGGATGTTATTCTAACGGTGAGGCCATTGTTATGATTTTATTATGAAGTTAGTTGACATACCTGAACTGGAACTTGCATTTAAAAACGAACGAACAAATAAAATTAAATTGCTACATAAATTCCTATTTGATGCTAAAGGTGATCGATCTAATAGAAAGAGAATACGTGATTTTACTGATTTCGGTTTTCAAACCGACAGCACCGAGTTCAAAAATAAAATAACTATTGTTCAAACAGATTTTTCATTAAATGATCTGATTACAGTGTGCCATCTACTTTGTATTGATAATGAAGGATCTTTAAATGATCTTGCAACCCGATTAGTTACATACCTTTCAGACTTGAGTTTACTACAAACTAATATTATACAAAATGAAAGTGACACTGACTCGGAACCCGAATTGCCTTCAAATAATATGACTTCAAGTAATAACACCGAATTATCAAATGTTGACAAAAACAAGCAACTTCCAGCTCAAAGTTTTGTGCCATCGTCTATTAGCTTCACCGATGTTCAAAGTGTTGTATCTCCTTTTGATGGAAGTTCTTTTAGTGATATAAATGTCTGGCTCAATAATTTTGACGATGTCACTAATATGTTTAATTTATCTTACTTTCATAAATTCATATTTTGTAAAAGATCCTTACGAAGAAAAGCCCAGTTGTTAGTACAGACAGAATTACACATCAATTCATATGACAAACTTAAACAACTCTAAATTTCATAATTCCGTACCACTTATAATTCTGCCGAGTTATATGATATATTAAATAAACGAAAATTGCAAGAAAATGAATCAATAGAAGAATATTTTCTTATAATGAAACAGCTCGCGTGGTAACATCGAGGATTCCGCATTAATGGAATATATCATAAATGGTATATCCGACCCTTTTTTCAGAAAATCAATGTTATATGGATCCCAATCCATTGTAGAATTCAAGCAAAAGCTCAAAAGTTATGACAAAATTCGACATGACTTTGAGAACACTAAATTTCGTAAAGTCAAACCTGAAATGCCAGTGAAGGAGAAATCCTTTCCACCAAAATCTGATCTTTCATGCTTTAATTGCGGTTTGTGAAATCATAAAAGTAGCCAATGCAGACATAAAGACAAAGGCCCTTGTTGTTTCAATTGTTCAAATTTTGGGCATAAATCGGCTCAATGTGATCAACGAAGGAGGCCTAGAGCTAAGCCTGAACCCTCCAATGTTTCCACGGTCACGTCGAATACTTTAATGACCAAACAAGTCATTATTTCGTCTGTAAATGTTACATCATTGGTAGACACAGGTAGTGAAAGAAGATTGCTAAAAGAAAGTATTTACCGCAAACTCCCTACAATCTCGAGCCTTGAACATTCAACCATCACATTAACTGGAATAGGAAATACTAAAATCAAACCCCTGGGTTTTTTCTCTACGGACATTATGATAGATGATTTTAATTATACAACTAATATTTATGTAGTCCCAGATTATTCCATATCTTTTGATCTTATTATTGGTACAGATGTTATGCAACAAAGTATTTTAACAATTTCTGGAATTAATATTTCGAGAATAATATTCATTTGTTGGACTAACTTCATATTTTCGTAAATTCAGTCAAGATTACTCTCTAACAGCTAAGCCTTTAACAGATCTCCTTAGAAAGGACACTAAATTTCACTTTGGTGTCCAGCAACGAAATGCATTCAATCAGCTGAAACACATCCTTTCTTCAGGTCCTGTTTTAAGCATTTATAACCCTAGTAACGAAACAGAAGTTCACTGTGATGCATCTACTGACGATTACGGAGCAGTCCTCCTTCAAATGTCTTCTATTGACAATCAATTTCACCCTGTCTACTTTATGAGCAAAAAAACCACAGATGCCGAACGTAAATATTCGAGTTATGAATTAGAAGTTTTAGCTATCATAGAAGCCCTTAAAAAATTTCGCGTTTACATTCTAGGTATTCCTTTCAAGACAGTCACATATTGCAACGCATTCGCCCTTACTATGAATAAAAAAGATCTTTGCACCAAGATTGCTCGATGGGCTTTAATGTTAGCTGACTATAACTATACAATCGAACACAGACAAGGTACACGCATGCGCCATGTCGACCCTTTAAGTAGAAATCCAATATGTATGATCATTCAAGATAGTTTTACTTCCAAAATCATACAATCACAGAACACTGACGAACATACACTGTAAAAAAACCACTGTAAATTTGCCAGAACAAACTCGATCACAGTGAATGTGCTGTATCTTTCTTTGGTTTCCTGACTATATTAACATGGAAAATACAGTAGTTGCGTAAAATTAACAGCACAATGTGCTGGCAATTTGGACGCATTTTTTACAGCACAAACTGCTGGCGTCCAAATTGCCAGCACGTCGTGCTGTTAATTTTACACAACTACTTTATTTTCCATGTTAATATAGTGAGGAAACCAAAGAAAGATACAGCACATTCACTGTGATCGAGTTTGTGCGCGAGATGAACAGTACTTTATACTGTAAAAATGTCGTTTTTTTTTTACAAGCCATCAAAGAAATTTTGAAAACAAAGCCATATGACAACATTTCCTTAAAAATAACGTTCTCTATAAAAATAATAAAGATATCGATCTGGTAGTTGTGCCGGATGAAATGCAGCTAAATGTCATTAAACACGTTTATGACAAAGGACATTTTGGCAGTAAACGCTGTGAAGAACTCCTTAACGAAGAATTTCTCCTCCCTAATATGTCAAATAAAATTGATAAAGTTATACCAAATTGTGTAACATGCCTTTTGTATAATCGCAAACGTGGAAAACAAGAAGGTGAATTACATCCCTTACCTAAAAAAGAGACTCTTCTCCAAACCTACCACATTGATCATTTAGGCCCTCTTGAAACAACTAACAAAAATTACAAACATATTTTGTCTTTAATAGATACATTTACTAAATTCGTCTGGTTGTATCCCTGTAAATCCGCTTCTGCTACCGAAGCTATATCAAAAGTACGACAACAAAGTTATACTTTTGGCAATCCTTCCACCATCATTAGCGATAAAGGTCCTGCCTTCACAAGCAAAGAATTTGCTGATTATTGTCAAGATGAAAATATAAAGCACGAGACAGTTACAACTGGCCTTCCCCGTGCCAATGGTCAAGTAGAGTGACTTAATTCCACCATAATTTCGGTAATCTCTAAAATGTCCAAAGACGAACCGACCAAATGGTTTAAACATGTTTCTAAAGTTCAACAAGTCATTAATTAAACTTACCAACGAAGCATTAAGAAAACACCGTTTGAAATATTATTTGGTACAAAAATAAAACAGAAAGAATATGTACAAATTATTGACCTCTTAAACAGTGCAATCGAAGAACAATTCATGAAAGTCAGAGAAGAGCTCCGTAAAGAAGCCAAGAAGAATATTCTGGAAATTCAACAAGAAAATCGCAAGCACTATAATTTACGACGTAAAAAACCCCGGAAGTACAAGCTTGGTGACCTCGTAGTAATTCAGAGAACCCAGCAAGGACCAGGTTTAAAGTTGAAATCTAAATTCTTAAGTCCGTATAAAGTAACCAAAGTGAAATCTAACGGCACCTACGACGTAGCGAAAATCTCATCAACCGAAGGACCGATAAATACTAGCTCAAGTGCTGAATACCTTGGCCTGACGAAAACTAAAACTTAAAAAAAAATAAAAAACATGTTTTTTTTTTTTATCTTTCCTTCTTGTGTGTTATGAATTGTTATTTAATTGACTTATGAAAATCTTAGAAATATTCAACGACGCTAAATAAATGAAGCCTAAGTTGTTGCTTCAAAGCTAAATATAGATTGAAAAGAGTGCTTTTAACTGTATTTTTGTTTTGTCTTCGTCTAAATAAATATCAGTGTTCGTCTTAGAAGTGAGTTATGATTTATAAATAGAGTCTCATCCCATATATATATATGAGAATATTAATTACAAAGTTAAAAAATACGATTGCAAACAATAGCTCTTTTTCTAAAAGTTGAACAATAAAAATGTTTGACCTAAGTTTCTTATGTATTATTTTCTATTGTTATAGCTGTGTTTTTATTGCTAAAACAAACAGAATTTTCGTCACATGAACATTCATTATCTCAAGCCGAACATGTAAATTTTATTTTTTCGTGTTATTTGATCATGCCACATTAATTAAAAATTTTCTTTGGTCTACTTTGAATAACACAAAACATGAGATAAAACGTGCCTTGCAACTGTGCTGATCAATGTGTGTCGTGATACTGCATAGTCAGAAACTCATTTTTGAAGATTGGGGGTAATGCAACTAAAACTATTAAAATAAGGTTATAGCAATATTTTATTAACGAGAATTACAATACTCATCTGAAAATCCATGAATATATCGATGACCTCCTAAAATTGATCATATATAAAAGGTCTGAAAATAAACTTTAAAAATTAAAATAAGGTACATAGCAGCAATTTTATTTCAAGCAACGTAATTTAATGTAGTAGGTGTTTGCTATTTAAACAGCTTGATGAAAAAAGTTTAAAAGTAGAAAAATACCCCATGCATTGTTATGCGCAGTTTAAGCGCAATTCATTTACATTATCAGCTAGAACAGATAATTAAAGTAAGTGTATTTTTAGTTGTGCTAAATTTTAGTGTATCATGTGGTATGTATAAATCTAAAGTTTAATAACTACATCTCACACTCATCAATCAACGCCTCATCAACGGTGATTTCTGAAGGTGCATTTTGAATCGTGTTACGCTTTTTTGAGTTCAACTTGATTGCACTATAACTCTATAACTCTATAGTATGAGTGCATTATAAAATAATGAATTCGAATGCAGAACCATGGCAAAAAACAGATACGGATGCCGTGTGAAAAATGGATACCGAATGGTTACACTGCCATCTATGAATTGTAATTCTCAAAATATCTTTATCAATTGCGTTGTGTGTTTCCAGCTAAAGTAAATGTTTTAACATTATGTATTACATACAGGGTGTGTACAAATTAGTTGGGCAATTTCGTAAGTTAAAAACTTACGAAATATTAAATGAAATTAACTAGTTGAAAGTCAGACTAGTAGTAAGAAGTTTATTCATAGATGGCGTTAGGTGTCTTAACTGACGCTATCGCTTAGCCAGCTGAGGTGTTATTCAATAGCCACCACGATCACAAGATCGTCCATTGCTTGATTTCTGTGTATAGGGCTTTCTAAAGGATAAAGTGTACAAGCCGCCACTTCCTGCATCCATATCTGAACTAAAATCAAGAATCTGCACTGCAAATGATTTGATCGACGGAAGACTGCTGGCAAAATCTATGGCAAGAACTTATCTAGCGATGGGGCATTTGCAGAGTCAGGAAAGGAAGTCACATCGAACATTTGTGAAAATGGTAATCTTGAACTATTTTTCTATCTTACAACAATATGTTACTCTAATTTTTATCCTGTCAATACCATTCAATAAATCATTTTTTCTGCCCAATTAATTTGTATACACCCTGTATAATAAATACTCTATAGATAATTTCGAATATCTGCTTTTAACTTATGAAAAGATTAGATTCCATAACATTATTTTGAAAGTGTTGGAAAGTGTTTCGTAATTTATGCGTGAGGCCTCATTTATCTTTCTATGTGTCTTTGTTATTGATCTTCAGTTTCTATAAAATATAATTGGGATAATATGGAAATTAACTCATTGAATTTAATGTCTTAAACCGACTAATTCACAAGTTCCTCTAAGGAGGAATATTTACTATGTACTGAATTAATTAATAAATTTATTTATATACTGAATCCAAATTGTCATTTAGTAAGATAAAGTGTGTGACTATGTCATTAAGGTACAAAAGAAAAAGTTTGAGAAAAATGTCTTCATCGATTTACCGTAAGGAAAAGTAAATATTTATTTTTAGAGATTGGTTCTAATCTAATATTTACAAATATAAAAATTGCAACTTCTTTATTCCAGACTAGAGAAAACTGAATTTCGAACTTATCAAACCTAATATATTATGGTTTAATCCATTCAAAATTAATTTTTTTATTATTTGATATCCCATGTATTCTGATGCGTAGAAGATTCCCCGAAATTTTGCACTTCTGACTTTATTATTAATTCATTTTTTTGCACGCGAAAGTGAGATGATACGCTACTAAAAACGTTGAAAATCTCTCTTATCTATTATTATCGGCAAGGAGGATTTTTTACTATGAATTGAATTAATTAATTTATTTATTCACTGTATCTAAATCTTCTTCTGGAAAGATAACGTGACTGAATCAAGGAACAAAAGAAAAAGTTTGGTAAAGTTTTCTTCAGTGATTTACAACAACTAAAAGTAAATATTTATAATGACAGTTTGGGTCTAATCTAAATTTTCATTTGTATGAGCTTCAACGTATTTAATTTTAGAATAGAGTAAATTGAATTTCGACCTTATCAAACTTCATATATTCTGATTTAATCAATTCGGAATGAAATCTTTATTATTTAATTCTACACTAAATCTTTTGTTCAGTGACTTCCTGAGATGTAGTCATTTTTGACATTGTAATTGAACTTTTCTTTCTTTCAACAAACGAAACATAATGTGAAATTAAACTCATTTAATTTAATTTAACAAATTCACCATTTTCTCTAACGAGATGCGTTTAACACTTAATGAATTAATTAGTTAATCCATTAACGTAATCCAAACCTTCTTTTAGAAAGATAAATGATGTAGAAACATCAGGGAAAAAGCTTTGACGAAATTTCTTTTATTGATTAACTATAATAATAATTAAAAAAAAAAAAAAAAAAATCACATTTATGATGGCAGTTTGGTTGTAACCAAACTTTTGCCATCAAGATCCAGCTTCTTCTTTGTCAGACTACAGTAAATTGAGTTTGAAATTTATTAAGCTTTATATTTTAATTTGCAACAATTAAAAGTAAATATTTATAACGACTGTTTGGGTCTAATCTATATTTTAATTTACACAAGCTTCAACTTGTTTGATTTCAGACTAGAGTAAATTGAATTTTGAACTTATACAACTTCATATATTTTGATTTAATCCATTTGGAATGACATCTTTATTATATAATTCTACTCTAAATCTACTGTTCAGTGACTACCCGAAGTGTATGCAATTTTGACAATGTAATTAAACTTTTTTTTTTATCAATAATGTCGTAATCCGAAACTAAACTCATTTAATCTCCCAAGTGCACCATTTTCTGTAACAAGATCTATTTAATATTTACTGAATTAATTAATTAATTAACTTAATCCAAGTCTTCTTTTTGAAAGATAAATGATCTAGAAAAACCGGAGGAAAAATGAGGAAATTTCTTTTATCGATTAACTACAATGAAAAAAAAAAAAAAAACATGCGACAGTTCGGTTGTAACTAAACTTTCGCCATCGAGATCCAGCTTCTTCTATGTCAGACTACATTAAATTGAGTTTGAAATTTATTAAGCTTTATATTTTCGATTTCGTAAATACGGATTCTTTCTATTTCAGACAATTTCGTTATTATTTCAATTCTTTGGAACTATAAATTTTACAATGCTTCATTTGCTCTGATGTGCTCCGTTTGCCTGAAATTTCTTCATTTTTGATAATATTATTTTTTTTTGTTCTATTCAAACAGATGAGATAATATGCTAATAATCTTATTTCAATTAAATTTTTATGTCGACCGCACTCTTTAATAAGTATATTTACTACTTTACGTACTCATAATTTATTTTCGAAAGGAAGCTAAAATGTCTAGCGTTTGAAATAAGGTGCAAAAGAAGCTCTCCGGGGAATTTCCTTTCATTGATTAACCTTAGCAAAAAGTAACATTTATATTTGTCTGTAGCATAACTTTTGCCATCCTGATTTAGCTTTTTCGATGGCAGACCAGAGAAATTTTGCTTTCAAACTTATAAATTTTCCACGATTTAATCATTTCAGACTATTTTAATTTATCCCTAAATTTATTCTTAATTTTTTTATTATAAATTAAATTTTTGTAATAATTTCTGACTGGAATATTTATATTTTAATGATGACTAGCGCTGATGAGTTGAGATTATCTGAAAGGTTTTCATTATTGTTGTCATTATTATTTTTAAATTTTTTGATGTAAACCGAATTCTGACAATAATTTCTTAATATACGACTTTCTGAACGGTGTGCGCACTTATGGGACTACAATTTATTATCTTTTACCCCACGAAAACTTCTACTTTTAAACAAATCTTATGATGTAAGACGCGATAATGTGTAAATGCTTCATGAAATTTTTAAATGTGAACTTATTTTTGTATTTCTTTAAGCTCTTTTATTAGCACAAAAAAGTTGATGCTTTGACAAATTGATGCAAAGATATGTGCTTGAACTGTCCTGTCTGTAAAATTCTTACTCTTAAAAATGTCTTTAGTATTTTATTATTCTAATAGGTACAGTGGATTTTAGGAGCATCAAAATTAATTACTCATAAAAACATAAGAGATTTTCTCTGTTGTAATCGGGCCCTGATTAATTCATCAATTTCAAACTCAAGTAATACTCCAAACTTAAAAAAGTTTACGTCTTACAATTTAAATCTTTTGGATTAAAAAATTATAATTTAATGCTATATTTGCTTTGAACATTGTGGACATTACCCACATTTTGTCATTTTTAGGCGCGTTCGCAATTATATAAAAACGTAGCACCAACAGTCGTCGGTCATCCGCCTGTCTCTCTGTTCGTTTGTCCGTCCGTCTGTCTGTCCGCATATAACAGAGCAAAAACTACCCAAGGAATGGGCTGAAATTTTAAATATATAATTGTTGCAAAATTTTGTCGAGTCATTTCAAATTTTATAGAAATCGGATGTATAGTTTATTTACAGGGACAGTCAATTTTTTTCCGTTACATTACGGCCAATAGGAATAAATTATTTCAAGTGCATTTTAATGATGCTACAGCCTTCCGAATGATCTGAAATTTTAAATATATAATTGTTGCTAAATTTTGTCGAGTCATTTCAAATTTTATGAAAACCGGATGGATAGTTTAATTACAGGCACAGTCAAAAGTTTTCCGTTACATTACGGTCAATGGGGAAAAATATTACAAGTGCACTTTAATGATGTTACAGCCTTCCAAATGGTCATAATTGTTGCAAAATTTTGTCAAGTCATTTCAAATTTTATGAAAATCGGATGTATAGTTTAATTACAGGCACAGTCAAAAGTTTTCCGTTACATTACGGTCAATGGGGAAAAATATTACAAGTGCACTTTAATGATGTTACAGCCTTCCAAATGGTCATAATTGTTGCAAAATTTTGTCAAGTCATTTCAAATTTTATGAAAATCGGATGTATAGTTTAATTTCAGACACAGTCAAAAGTTTTCCGTTACATTACGGCCAATGGGAAAAAATTTATTGCAAGTGCATTTTAATGATGTTACAGCCTTTCGTACAGAATGAAATTGATAGGCACTTATGACGTGCACTAAAATATACATTCAGTACATTCAGTATAATACGAACGCACCTCATTTGCCGCGTCTGACGAGCAATTTCCAACTTGTTATCATTGTGATTTATCTTGTGTTTCCTTCAAACGGAAATTAGATAATGCTCCTTTAAAGCTAATCTTCCTTTTAAATTCGCCTTTTTACTTTCTGAGGATATTTATATTAACTTATTTACTGACAAAATCAAATATCAACATTTAAAGTGTCTAAGATGGAAATCAGAGGACGGAAAAATAAGTTTGAGAAGTTTTCTTTTAGTGATTAACCGTAATGGAAAAGGAAACATTTATAGCACCACTTGAATTCTTATCTACTTCTTACCATTAAGCTCTAACTTCTTGGATTTTAAAATTGAATAAATTAGATTGGAACTCATCAAACTTTATATCCCACTCTTTAATCCAACCAGAGAATAAAACTTTTAGCATTAAATAATGTATTTTATTAAAATCAAGATTTGGGCCTGGACTGTTCTGACTATAAAACTTTTACTTTGCTAAATATCTCCAGTATAAAGTATTTTATTATTGTGATAGGTAAAGTTTGTTTTTAGAGCATCAAAAATAATGACTCATAGAAGTGTAAGAATTTTTCACTACTGTAATCGGACCCTGATTAATTCATCAATTTCGAATCCAAGTAAGTAATACTCCAAATTTATAAACTTATACGTTTTACAGTTTAAATCATTAGGAATAAAGTTTTATAAATTATTGCTATATTTGCTTTTAGCATTTTGGACACTACCCACATATTAATCATTGTGATTTATCTTCTATTTCCTTCAAGCAAAAATGAGATAATGCTCCTAGATTATCTACTTTAATCTTTTAAATTCGCTATTTTCCTTTCTGAGGATATTAAGATTAACTTATTTACTGTCTAAATCAAACATCAACATTTAAAGTCTCTAAGATTGGAATCAGGTGACGGAAAACTAAGTTTGAAATGTTTTTTTTAAGTGATTAAACGTAAAAGTAAACATTTATAACGCCACTTGAATTCTAATCTACTTCTTAGCATTAAGCTCTAGTTTCTTGGATTTGAAAATGGAATAAATCGAATTCTGAACTTATCAAACTTTATATCTCACTTTTTAATCCAACCTGGGGATAAAATATTTAGCATTAAATACAGTGAAACCTCCCTCTGCAACCACCTCCCTGAACAAACTTATTTTCATGGAACGAAATTTGTTCCCATAGGCTCAATACTAATTTTACCTCCATTCAGAAACCATCCCAGTTGAACTCCCTCAATGAGCGACCAATTTCTTTGAAGAAAATGAAACAAATTCTGTTTTTTCCTGGTCGCATGAAGAAGGTTTTATTAGAAAAATAATTCCGGAGAGCACATTATTCATCAAACTTCTAAACTAAGTTTAGATCTTTTTTTTTTACTTTTAAGTGTTTAAACTCCTTTGTGCCTTCTTAGGCAATGAATTTAACTCTGATAACAAATTAAGAATGACGGTCAATAAGCTCCCCTGCCGTATTCTGTCTGTAAACTCTCAAACGAATAGATAAATTAATGAAATCGTCGTTATTTGTTCCCCCCCCCCCCAAAAAAAAGCATTAATTTACTGAACTTCGAAGGGACTTGGAAATAAAAATTATAAAAGATAAAACCGTAAAAAAGCAAACGTCAATATATTCATTTTTTTTAAACTCTGCAGTAATTAACTTATGCAATTAACTTTTGTTTTGATACTTACATTTTCATATTTTTTCCTAACGTGAAAAATAAATTTCAGTAGCATTAATTGCTACCTTTTCTTCAACAATTAAAACCTAGATTTAAACTTGACCTCCATTAAGCGACCAATTTTTATTGGAACGGAACGTGGTCGCTTTAGGGAGGTTTTACTCTACTTTTTATAAAGTACAGGGTAAAAATTCTGAAATTAGTAGGACTGGTTTTCGTCTGAGCGAACGGGTGGAGGAGAGGTGGTCTGTGCGCGCACGATTGGTGGAGGGGGGATATTGGTAATGCTGGGAAAAATCGGCAGCCGGCTCTGGGCCGTTGAAGAGAGCAGGTCACTTGTACTGTGAACCCCTGTCGAAACGCTTTGTCAGAGAGAATCATGGAGCGTTTTCTGGAGCAGTGATACACGATAAAATTTTGTGTAAAGCTTGGTAAAATGGACATTGTGACTCACGACTTGATTAAGGAGGACTACGGTGATGATGCCATGGGTAGACTGGGTGTTTTTGAGTGGCACAAGCTGTTCCAAGAAGGTAGGGAAAGAGTGGAAGACGACGACCGCTCCGGACGACCTTCGAACAGCAAGACCAAAGAAAATGTGTCGCAAGTGAAACATTTACTGAACAATGACCGTAGGATGAGTATCAGAATGATTGCTGATGAATTGAGCATTCCTCAAACCCAAGTTTCTGAGATCGCTGCACCATGACAACGTGCCGAGCCACACAGTGTTTCGCGTAGTGGAGTATCTTGCCCAGCACAATGTGGCAATGCTGCTTCATCCCCCCTACAGCCCAGACTTGGCCCCGCCAGACTTTTTCTATTCCCGAGAATAAAATCGACGCTCAAGGGAAAGTATCACGGCTCGGTAGAGGCGGTTTAAGAAGCTCTGACGAGGGAGCTAAACAGCATTTCGGTCCAGGCGTTCCTGGAGGCGTACGAAAACTGGAAAACTCGTTGTAAGCAGTGTGTAGAGGCGGAAGGGTGCTACTTCGAGAAATTCTAATCGTTTGTACTATTCTCATGAATATTATTATTTTTTTTTAGAGTCCTACTAATTTCAGAACAGACACCGTATTTATTTTTGTGATACGTAAAGTTGATTTTTGGAGCATCAAAATTAATGACTCATAAAAGGGTAACAGTTTTGCTCAACTTTAATCGGACCCTGATTAATTCCTCAATTTCGAATCCAAGTATGTAATACTCCAAACTTATAAAATTTCACATCTTACGGTTTAAATCATTAGGAATAAAGTTTTATAATTTCATGCTATATTTCTTTGAGCATTTTAGGCATCACCCATATTTTGTTATTTTTATTATTGTGATTTATCTTCGTCTTCCTTCAAGCAGAAATGCGATAATGCTCCGTTAAAGATTATGTACTTTAATCTTTTAAATTCGCTATTTTCCTTTCTGAGGATATTAAGATTCACTTATTTACTAACTAAATCAAAAATCAACATTTAAAGTCTCTAAGATTGGAATCAGGGGACGGAAAACTAAATTTGAGAGGTTTTCTTTAAGAGATTAAACGCAATGGAAAAGTAAACATTGATAACGCCACTTGAATTCTAATCTACTTCTTACCATTAAGCTCTAGCTTCTGGGTTTGAAAATGGAATAAATTGAATTTCGAACTCATCAAACTTTATATCCCACTCTTTAATGTAACCAGGGAATAAACCTTTTAGCATTAAATACTATATATACATTAAAATCAAGATTTGTGCATGTACTGTCCTGACTTTAAAACTTTTACTTTGATGAACATCTTTTTTATAAAGTATTTTATTATTCTGATAAGAAAAGTTGATTTTTGCAGCAGCAAAATTAATGACTCATAAAAGGGTAAGAGTTTTTCTCTACTGTAATTGGGCCTCCTGATTAATTCATCAATTGAGAAATCAAATAAGTAATACTCCAAACTTTTAAAATTTATGTCATATAATTTAAATTATTAGGGATAAATATTAATAAAATAATGCTATGTTTGCTTTGCGAATTGTGGGCATTAACCACATTTTGTCATTTTTATCATTATGATCATTATGACCTTAGGATCATTTCAAGCAGAAATTAGATAATGCTCCGTTAAAGATAATGTAGTTTAATCTTTAAAATTTGCCATTTTTCTTTCTGAGGATATTTAGATTAAAATATTTACTGAATAAATCAAAAATGAACATTTAAAGTATCTACGATTGGAATCAACGGACTGCAAACTAAGTTTGAGAAGTTTTACTTTGGTGATTAACCATAATGGAAAAGTAAATATTTATAACGCCATTTGAATTCTAATTTACTTCTTACCATGAAGCTCTAGTTTCTTGGATTTAAAAATGGAATAAATTGAATTTCGAACTCACCAAACTTTATATCCCACTTATTAATCTAACCAGGGAATAAAACTTTTAGCATCAAAAACTATATTTACATTAAAATCAAGATTTGCGCCTGAACTGTCAGGTCTATAAAACATTTACTTTTATGAATATATTTAGTATGAAGTATTTTATTATTCTGATAGCTAAAGTGGATTTTTGGCGCATAAAAATTGATTTCTCATAAAAGGTTAAGAGTTTTTCTCAACTGTTATCGGAACCTGATTAATTCATCAATTTCCAATCCAAGTAAGTAAAACTCCAAACTAAAAAACTTTTACGTCTTGCGGTTTAAATCATTAGGAATACAGATTTATAATTTAATGCTATTTTTGCTTTGAGAATTGCGGGCATTAACCACCATTTTTTCATTTTATCATTGTAATTTATCTTTTGTTCTTTCAAGCAGAAATGAGATAATGCTCCGTTAAAGCTAATTCAATTTAATCTTCTACATTCTTCATTTTTCTTTCTCAGGTTATTTAGATTAACTTATTTACTGTTTAAATCAAATGTCAACGTTTAAAGTGTCTAAGATTGCATTCAGTGGGCGGAAAACTAAGTTTGAGAAGTTTTCTATTGGCGATTAGCCGTAACGGAAAAGTAAACATTTATAACTCCACTTGAATTCTAATCTACTTCTTACCATTAAGGTCTAGTTTCCAGATTTATAAATGGAATAAATTGAATTTCGAA
Organism: Maratus speciosus; assembly: GCA_963932465.1. Classification (NCBI taxonomy): domain Eukaryota; kingdom Metazoa; phylum Arthropoda; class Arachnida; order Araneae; family Salticidae; genus Maratus; species Maratus speciosus. The sequence continues at coordinate 120,791,574 of OZ010793.1, read as the reverse complement.
CTCATCAAATTTTATATCCTACGCTTTAATCTAACCAGGGAATAAAACTTTTAGCCTTAAATACTATATTTGCTTTAGAATCAAGATTTGTGCCTGAACTGTCCTGACTATAAAACTGTTATTTTTATGAATATCTTTAGTACAAAGCATTTTATTATTCTGATAGGTAAAGTTGATTTTTGGAGCATCAAAATTAATGATTCATAAAAGGGTAAAATATAATTTTATGAAAAAGAGAAATATCATAATATGATTTTTTTAATAGGAACCTTTAAAAAAATTCTATATGTTCTATACGCTTTTTTATTATAATTTGTTATAATTTATGTAATTTTAAGCCTACATGTGTTAATTTAGTTTCTTATGATATTTTTGCTATTATACACATGATAAGAACAAATAATTATTATTTATACATTCCCTGGTTTTCCTTATCTATTTTATTAAATATTAAGTATATTACTTTACAGGGTATTTAACTAATATACAAAAAGTAACTAAATCAGTTTAAAGTGAACTAGAAAACCTGCCCGCCGTTGTCTGAGATTACCTTTTAAGAAGCTAGGCTACCAACCCACGCAATACATTGATCAATTCGCGTTAGAAGGAGGGAAAAATATCAAAAAATGCTCCAGGAAAACATATTTTTAAAATAGAAAATATATATATATTTTTTTTTATAAAAGGTTCCGTCGTAACTACGAAAGTACAATCTACTGGGCTGTCACTGGCGACTATTTTTATATTTTATTCAGTCCACTATATTAAAAAAATAAATTCTTAGGATATTTCTCTTGTATATGTTGTCAAAGTATATATGAATGATTTTTGTTCAGAAAAGTGATTCGAGAAATAGTTAAAGAATAGTCTCCACTGGCATCCTTGCATCTATTTGCAGGTACCGGTATTTTGTTTTTATGCGTAAGGTTCCCCCGAACGTCCCCTGAAATAGTAAATATCAATATTTCTTAAGTGATAGGTACCGCCAGAACTACGAAGGTATCGTGTAATGTCGCTATCCATCGTGTTCCCCCGGACATGTGTGGCAACATCGAAGCATGATTCAACCACCGCCGCCTGAATAGCGGCCCCGAGTGCTGACCACAAAATGGCGGGTGCCGAAGGAGGACTTCTTTTAACGAATGTACGGTCCCTTTAATTTAGACACCAATATTTTATAAAAGATTTATTTGTCTTGTTAGTTTTCAGAAAATTAAAATGGAAAAAACTTTTAAAAATTGTTGTTTCCAAAATTGAAGGGACTGTACACACGCTGAAAAAAAATTCGCCCTCGGCAGCCACCATTTTTGTGTCAGCACTCAGGCCTAGTATTCAGGAGGCGGTGGTGGGAAAAATTGTGACGTACACAAGCTTAGAACGCACAGAAACTCGTTGATTGGCGTTCGATCAGGTTTTTTAAATAATATTTCGGCTAATTAACAACAAACAAAATCTGGCGCTGAGGTGTATTTGGACCTGTCTTCTTCCGTCAGGAACGCGTGCTCTAGGTCTGTAGACTTCTTTATCCATGGCTTATATACAAACACATACGCCCCAATTTACACTTATCTTTATGCTTATAGATAATCGAAAAGCTACTACATAATTTATAAATATAAAGAAAAAAGAAATTTCTGCACAATTTCAGATATTTCTAATAGACCGGGAGCCGGCAGTACAGACACATGGTTCGTACGGATACCGTTATTTTTCCAGGAAAACTGCCAGTATATTTTTATAGAAAAAGAAATCTAGGTTAAACGCGCTGAACAGGTGGTAAACAGATGAGCAGCCTTGAGTGGGTTCATCAGCTTAACACCCAGGCTAGGAAATGAAATATCTTATGTTTTGCGAGCCATTGGAATAAGTTGAACTGTAGTTAAGAACTACTAAAGAGAAAAAAAAAATATAAGAAATTTAAAGAAAAATATATAGTTAAAGCATAGAAGGTATTAAAGTTAAAAATTAAGTTAAAACTTAAGATGAGTAAAATATCGATATAGATCTGAAAAACTATTTTTTTAATGGTCTAGCTGTAGTTAAAAAACTACTATATAAATAGAGAAGAATTAAAAAAGAAAAAAAAATTAGCACTGTTCAGAGTTACTATCGCCAAGTTTGAGCAGGAAAAACTGTAAGGAGGTAGCAAAATCTACATTAACACAAAAAGGCACTAATCAGGGTCATACATATTTTTTTCCTATATATGTTAATATAGAAAAAATATATTTTTTTAATTATAAGAAGATATAAAAAAGTTTCAAAATGGGAAAAAATAGACAAATAGCAATCTTAGAGTGGTGTACACCGAGATTACTGGGTGTCCATAATTATGGAGATAAATGAGGCATTTACGGTGTTGAGGCTCGAAGGCGTGGTAATCCGGTAACTCATGTTACTATTTCATTGGGAAGATCATAAATTTTGCTGTAGAAATTCTTAACTAAATCAGTGATGCGCTTTCGCAAGGTGGTGGTTTTGAGATCCCTACGGACAGTTGTATTACGCAAGTAACGAGAAGCATTTCATACTGTGCGTAGGTGTCTGTTATGCAGACGACTTAAGTTATCCACTGAAGTCTTGCAGGTGAAATCCTAGACCGAACTAGCATAGGTTATTGGGAGGATACATGAGTTATAATGTATTAGTTTATATGGACTGAAAGGGTTTTGCTATTAAGAAGATCTTTAAGTGAATTGAAAGCTCCAGCGACTTTCCCTCAGATAGAAACAATGTGCTTGCCCAAGTTAAACGGCGGTCAAGGATGACCCCAAGATATTTTGCATGGTCTGACCAGGGGATGGCAGTGTTATTTATTATTATTCTGTTAGGAAATGTTAGTTTGCCAGAGAAGTATACTGCTGAGGTTTTAGTTTCGTTTATAAGGAAGCGCCATAACATACATCAGTTCATGTGGTGAGCTGAGGAGTAAATGCAGGTATCGTCCGCATAAAGAGCGAGATATGTGTGCAGAGAGCGTGGGATGTCATTAAAGAAAATGTTAAACAATACTGGGCCCAACCCGCTCCCCTGAAGTATGCCCGCTAGGATGAAAAGAATAATAGAAAGAATGTTGTTTAGGCGGACGCGAAAAATGCGGTCGGTCACAAAGGTACGAGTACATTAAGTGTATAGGTCTAGGGTGAAATCCGAGTTGAATTAGTTTGTAGATGACGCCCTCAGACATTGTGAAGTGCCTTTGCGACATCAAGAAATATGGTAGCTGTAGGAGTCTTCGCGTTGAATTTCTCACTCAGAAATTCAACAACTCTTAGTTTCTGATGTTGTGTAGAGTGTTTTGGGTGGAAGCCGAACTGCTCAGGCATAAGAATGTTATTTTTCTGCATAAAGTCTTGTAACTGGATACGAATGACGCGTTCCACTACTTTACTAATAGAAGGTAAAAGTGAAATGGGGCTGTAGTTAGTGGGGTCAGAGAGGTTAGTTCCAGGTTTAGGATAGGTGAGATTATGGAAGTCTTTCGAGGTTTGGGATAATAGTTAAATTTAAATGTAGCGTTAGTAATGTCTGTAATATAAATAATGTAATTAGGAGGAAGGTTTTTAAGAGCTGTGTTAGTAATTTTGTCATATCCAGGGGTTTTATGTTTTTAAAGTTTTTTTTATGATATTATGAATAACAAATGGCCGGATGGTGGAGGGGGGGGGGTATCTTAAACGAGCATAATTTCGCCTTCTTTTAAGAAGAGATTTTCTATAAGATAATACTGGTGCTGAAAAATTTTCTGGTGTTCAAAATTCAAGGTGGCGTACGAACCATGAGACAACTACCTCATCGAGTTGGAGGCTCAAATTCCAGAATTAGCTAAAACTCGATTCCCATATTAAAACGCAATCGCTCTGCCAAGTCATATCTTGGTGGAAAACACCTGAAAACCCGATTTTAGCGCAAACTCGTAGCTTTACCATTGTGTTTTCCTGCTCCCAGTCCGACATGTTTTCATACCTTTGGGTGCAGTAAAACGCAATTGTAAACCTACGAGTCAACCGCTAAAATCGGGTTTTGATGTGTTTTCCACCAAGATATCACTTGGCAGACCGATTGCGTTTTAGTATGGGAATCGAGTTTTAGCTAATTCGGGAATTTCAGCCTCCAACTCGATGAGGTGGTTGTTTGTGCTGCCAGCTCCCGGTCTATAATATTTTCTAAACCGCGGAGTTAAAAAAAGCATAGAACTTTTTCCACTGTCATGAAAATTTTTTCGACAATATGAGGATGAATTTCTAGAAAACTAAACACGGAAGATCTAGCCGACAGAAAAAAAAAACTTTATTGAAAAAAAAAACCCTTAAAAATAACAGTATCTTATATTTTATTATTGAGTTACTTTTGTCATAGTGACTACAGTGTTAACCATCATATAATAATTTTCTTCCTCTCGATGAATCCCCTTATTTATGTCTTAAGAACTGGTTGCTGTTGTTTCCTATGCTGCAACCATTATTAAATTAACAAACATTTATTTGATACTGTTACAAATTAATCTCAACATTTATACATTAGGTTATTGAGGTAACCTGTGAAATGCAATATGACAGGTTTTTTTTTACATAAGTCACCAATAATGTACTTCCTTTTTGTGCAAGATACTAGATGTTGATATTATAGATACGTTATTCTTCATGGCATATGTTTTCGAAATTATTTATATTTTTTATGTTTTGGATGTTTTTTAAAAGTCCGTAAAAAAAATTCCTCTCATACTTCTCCTTATGCCGAGAAGCAAAACAACTTTACGCCCAGTGCTGCCAAATATTGTAGATATTTTGTTTAGAAATTCCAAATTCACACCAGAAATTTTTGTATAGGGATTTTTCTCTTTATTTATTCAAAAGAGGACTATGATTATATAAGTCGTAAAATCTCATCGGTGTCTAATGTCCAATTCCTAAACCGTTAGGCATAGACATATAGTTCCAATTACAAAAATGTTATAAATGAGGTAAAAAGGTATTTTAAAACCGATTTGGGTCAATGAAAATATTCCTTAAAAATTACGAAACATGGATTTTTATACGGTCTCCCGATCCTATAAGTTATATTTTGTAAAAAATTCTATTACACTAAGAATTAAAAAAAAAATTCTTATTATTGTACTATTAAAACTGATAGCAGTTATAGAAGTTAAAGTTGAAGCATCTTATTTGCAGCAAAATAGGGGTCATTCATAAATTTACTAGAAATATAAATAATCTTCAGATATTAAAAAAATAATAGTTGAGAGTAAAATTAGCATTACAATATAAATTTGATATATATTTAGAAATATACAACTTGTACTAGAAATATAAGTTTAAAAATAACAGAATTATTGAAAGATAAAATAATAAAAAGCAACAGTAGCGATTCTTTACAAAATGATACAGATTTTAAAATGCTTTTACATTATGTAATCTAAAACTGAACTAATAAAAATTTACCTTATCTTAACCCCTTGAGGGGCTAGTGGATATATTTTATCCCACCTACGATTAATGAAGATTTACACCGGAAAAATTTTATGAAATTTTGCTTTTCTAACTTTGGTGGGAAAAAGTCGTTAAATTGCTTTTCCTTATTTTGAAATAAAATTTTTCTAATTTTCCGGTGGGAATTCAGCATTACACAAACGTAATTGCTTGCCCCTCAAGGGGTTAAAACTTCATTGAAATGACTCCATTCCTCTACAATGTAAAAATGTATAGCAGTAGAAAAAAAAAAGTAAACACCCCCTACTAACTCTGTAAAAAGTTATCGTAGAAGAAAGATAATCACACCACGCGATTGGTAACAAAGTCTATTTTTAAATGATGTATATAAAATTTGCTTAGGGGCCATCTACATATTAAAGCAAACCATAACTTTGTTTTTCTCAATAGCAGTAGACAATTCTGAAAGCATAAATAAACTCTACACGCTTCAATTAGCCTAAAAACAAATTTTATGCAATTCGTACGATAAGTTTCTGAGAAATTAATTATTTTAAAATAAGCGTATTTTAGGGGCTGTATCCAAGTTGAAGTTCGGCACTCGATTGTTGATAGAGAGATCTCCCTTCTTGATCAAGGCAGCTTAAGCGCCTGCTAGATTACAGGATAGCATAAGAAATTTCAAAATATCTAGTCACTTCTATCTTAAGCGGCCCCTTAAAACATCATCTTGTCGTTTTTTAAGCATAATTTTAAAAATACTTGGAAGAAAAATGTGAAATTTTTTATTTCCATGAAGCAGGATTTAATAAATCTAAATCCACCAATAAAATTGTAGGTTGCAATTCATAATTTTTTCGAATATTAATTTCGTAATTCATAATTCATATCATAAAGTTATAAAAATTGCAAATTCAACGTATTTATGTTTGGGTATTTTAGTATTATTTCTACACAAAAAATTAGCACATTAGGAGTATAATTTCAGAAGATATTAATAAAAATATGAAAATGTAATTTAACATTATAAGCACTAAATTTTTAAGGTTTATAATTCAAAAACCTATTAGTCAAATGACTTGAAATTTAGTGTCTGGGCATAGTTTGAACCGGAGATTTGAAATATCTTGTTAAATTTGGATATTACCATTGAAAAAAATGAAGTTTGGGTTCGTTTTAATATGTATATAGCCCCCTAAGCAAATTTTATGTACACCATTTAGAAGTAGACTTTATTTCCAATCGTTCGGTATCATTAACTTTCTTCTACGATAATTTGTTGAGGAGTTAGTAGGGGTGTTTACTTTTTTTTTTCCACGACTGTACACGCGAAAGAAATCCTTCGAAAACTTTAAGCATTTTATGCACGGTCAGTCAAAGCATGGCACAACTCATGTGTGTTCATATGCAGAAAATTGGTCTAAGTCGTTCAAAGTTTCATAACTAGGTCAATTTTAGTGTTTGATTAATGGACTTTTCTTTATTTTAATTTTTTATGTAATAGGAAAGTTTTGCTAACTATCACTTATAGTACAGGTGAAATTCAAATTTCGTAACTTTTCAAGAAATGTTTTAATTTATCGGCATTATAAATAATTTTTTACCACATTTAGAATATTTTCCTAATTGGAACTATATGTCTATGGCTAGTCATTTAGTAATTAGACATTTGACACCGTTTAGAGCAGACACCCTGTATAAAACAAAAATAACTATTAAAAATTTTTCTTTTGTAAATTTAGAAGTGCTTAATAAAAAATCCGCTATGTTTGGCAACACTGTTTATGCTACGACAATGAGCGTATATTTCAAGGGTGCTTCAAATTCGGGATTGTCATTTCAATATGTCATTGACATTGATCACAAAATAAGGTAGAAATTTTAGTGTTTCAAATGGTTACATTAGTTAACAGTGAAATACATCGAAATAAACAAAGTCTTTTTCGTTTTCCCGGCAACATTCATTCATTCATTCATCTGTCTCCTCCCAAAACAAATAAACATATGTTTGATTATTGTTACAAATGTATCTCAGTATTAATGTATCAATTTATCCATTTAATGTGAAATGTTTATTATCTCTTTCAAATCAGCTAAGCTTATGTTTGATTTTTCCTTTTTGTGCTTAAGAATTTTTTAAAGACAATATGAAACATATTTAACGTGGTTTAAAAAATTAACTATTAGCTGTTTCATAATGTCTTTCATTTTTCCTTTATAATAATTATTTATTGTAAAAGGTAAATTTAAAGGTATATCTGTAAAAATGTATGCAAGTTTGAGCGTAAAGTACTGCACATAAATTATTAACTTCTAAGGAAGGCGATCGTTAAATAGGTTCTACATACATATGGACGTATGTTCTTTGTAAACTATTTATGTATACTTAAATACGCTCTTTCGATTCTATAAAGGAGCTGTAGTTTTAAAGTATAGATTTAGTTTGACGGAAAGTTGTTCTTTTTAAGAAAAAGACATTGTATGCAACTTTTGATTCAGCACGTACCGATACAGATAGGTATTTAAGAACGTGAAAGCTTTGGGTTTACTGGTGTTTGACGTAGTGGACGCCTCTGTCGGGTTTAGGTTATTGGCAGCAGTTTAAGGGCAATAACTCAGAGTTATTTTATACACTCATTGCCATAAAAATTTGCGCACCAAGAAATAATTGTGGGATCGTAACGAAACTTGGCATGAAGGTACATATCAGGCAGATACATATCAGGGTTGCCATTCGCAAAATGACGTATGCGTTACGCACAGATATGTTTGTCCTTTATAATATAGATAGGGTAGATATTTATGGCAATCTGGTCAGCTTGTAACGCAAAAATAAAAGTTAAAACTTCCTGGTAAGAATTCGGAATTTCTAATTAAAAAATCAGCCATATATCATGACGTACATCATTGTCGGTAATGACCAAAATAGCATGACGTACGCTGCTTACGTCACAGAGCGCAAGAGCTTAATAAACAATTTCAATCATAATTATGGAATACCGATATTTGCTAAAATTAGAACTGTATTCAATAAGGCGTGTTCGCTTCTCAAATGAACTATGCTACCCTTGCCTACATTTTTAATAAGCAAGGGCGCATCTCTGCACCAGAAGATTGAACAGTTATTTCTGATTTAAGGAATGACAGCTATTTCGTGATTACTCAAAATAAAAATTCTTCTCTAGGAATTTCGGTTGTGAGTTCGGAATTTCCGAATAACAGTAGAGGCCAAACTGGCAACACTGCATCCAACTACACTCATTGCCATAAAAATTTGCGCACCAAGAAATAATTGTGGGATCGTAACGAAACTTGGGATGAAGGTACATATCAGGCAGATATGCAAATGATTAGAAATGCAGCTTGATTGCGCATTGCGTAATGCCACTAGAGGGCGTTGAACTTCGTCCTCCTTGGAGTATAAAACTGGAAAGCAGAACTTGTCTGAGTGTACCTTTTCTTTTGCAAAGGAAACGCTGAGGTAGACATGTCGTTACGCAGCCATCGAAGACAATATGAGCAGCTGTCAGAGTTCGAGAGGGGAAGAATCATCGGGATGATGGAAGCTGGGTGGTCAGCTCGGCGAGTAGCTTGCCAAGTAGGCCGTTCTGATTTTACTGTGAGGAAGTGTTGGGACCAGTGGACTGAACAGACGTCATTTACACGGTGACCAGGCTCGGGACGCCCTCGACAGATCAGTCGTCGAGAAGACTGTCACATCATACGAAACGCACGCGTAGAGCCAACTGCCTCATTGGCCGCTATCCAGACACAGGCAGCACCTTCACTACGGACCCCTGTGTCTTCCCGAACCATCGCAAGGCGCCTGGCTGAAGGACATCTGGTATCGCGGCGCGCATTACGTGTGCTGCCAATGACATCCATCCACCGACGCCTCCGTTTGGAGTGGTATCGCGCACGACGGGATTGGGCTGCAACGGAATGGAACCAGGTCGTCTTCAGCGATGACTCTAGATTCAATTTGAGCAGCGATGACAATCGTGTTCGTGTGTGGAAGCCCGCGGTGAACGCCTCAATCCTGCCTTCGCTTTACAGCGACACACCGCTCCCATAGCTGGTGTGATGGTATGGGGTGCCATTGCTTACGATACACGGTCACCCCTAATATTGATCCGTGGCACAATGACAGCCCAGCGGTACGTCCAGGACATCCTTCAGCCACATGTGTTGCCACTCGTGGCAGGGCTCCCAGGAGCCATTTTTCAGCAAGACAATGCTCGTCCACACACAGCAAGGATGTCACAAGCCTGCCTCCGCCACATTACCACCCTTCCCTGGCCTGCTCGATCCCCAGATTTGTCATCAATCGAGCATATCTGGGATCATTTGGGACGGCAAGTTGGACAACCTACGAGTTTGGTTGAACTCGAGGAGCGTTTACAGCAATTGTGGAACGAGATGTCTCAGGACATCATACGGAACTTGTATGCCTCAATGCCAGCTCGTATCACATCGTGCACTCGCGCTAGAGGGGTTCAACAGAGTACTAAAATTTTAGTTCATTTGCACTTTTTTCTGCAATAAATGATTCTTTTTCTTTGGTTTTCTATTAACTTACTTATATCACAGTAGTAATTACGCGTGTAAAATTTCGTTTCATTTGGACGTCTTTTTCTTGGTGCGCAAATGTTTATGGCAATGAGTGTATAATTCTTAGAAATCTTGATTCTAGACTTACAGCGTCTATAATTAGTATATTTTAAGTACTGTGTTTTTATAGTGCTTTCAACGGCGAATTATGATTTGATCTTAGTAAAAGTGGATTTTTGCAACTTATGTATTGAAGGCATAAGATATTTGCGAAATAACCTTTTAGAAAATTAATAGCTGTTTAAAATGGTTACCTTAACACACATTTCCGAATATTTTGGCGTTTTCAATAAACGTTTTGTTGAGAGAAAAATTTAGTTTGTGAATCACTTAAATTATAATCAGATACAACGAAAACGCTATTGCAATGTATGGAGATAAAATGGATTACAAAGCTAATTAAAAATCCATAATTTGTGTCTGTTAATATAAGCCTTTTGGTGCGAAATAAAATTCGCCAAAAGCTGTGCAACAGTTTACATAAAAGAAAGTATTTTAGATATATAAAATTAAAAGTATTTTATAGAAGTTGTTAAAAGTAGTTAAGTATGAGATAAATGTTCCAAAAGTACAAACGTATTCTCTTTTTACTAGAAATATTTATTTGTATGTTTCCTTTTGTATCTTATACTCATTTCTTTTATTCTGCTACAAAATCGTAATATAAATGGAATAAAATGTAAGTGATCTCTGAAATGAATTGTAGGTACATTTATGAAAATCAATAAAATCATGTGAAAGTTTTGTTATCTAACAAAGCATGCATCTATTAGAAGAATTATATTACTTTCGTGATAATTTGTAAAAGTAAATGTCGGAGTTATATTATAAGTAATAAATGCTATCCGAAAATTTGTTTTGCATTTGTATTACAAAACTCATCAGTTACTTGACGTAATTCAACTAATCGATTTTCTTTAAAATAATGAAAAACGTGTTTTGTATCCCGCAGTTTCTTTTATCATTAATGCTATAAGGAAATCACGCTATTTTGTTTTGCCTTTTAGAAATATTTTTTTATAAAAGTTGAAAGTTGTTATTAACATTTCCGACCCTTTTAAAGTTTTCTATACATTGTTTGTCGAGTTAGAAACTTGTTTTGTGAATCACTTGAGATATTATCAAGATTTACAATGCCGAGGTTGTTGTAATGTATGGCTATAAAAATTATTACACTGACACTGTGACGCTAATTTAAAGTTTAAAAGATATTTAATAACATGAGCAACAGTTTATACGAAAGAAGAAATTTTAGTTGGATAAAAATTGGAGGTTTTATAAAAGTAGTTAAATATTAAAGTTATGTTCTGAATACACAAAAGATTCTCTATTTCACTAAAACTACTATTAATTGTTATCTTTTTTTTCTCGTAACTAAAAGACATTTAATTTTTTACAGCCCTCTTCCTATTTTCCACGAAAAATTAAAAAGAAAAATTCATTTAAATTTTCTGATGCGAATCATGATTAAAATTAAGTACGATATAATACATCCCACCGTCCCTTAAGCGGTTAAAACCTGTTACAATTCAGCCCAAACAGTTGCGGCTCGCTTGGAAAAACTCTCCCCGTCCAATGAATTCAGTCATTGTTCCACGTGGCTTGTCTTGTTTGGACCGAATGATTTGAGCGATAATATGCTTAATATTACAAACTATTTGGACGGTATAGTTTATCTGTTTTATGTTACAACCTTGTGCATACGAGTACTGAGAAAAAATTCGTCTTTGTCGTAAGGCTGGTATTCAGGAGGTCGTTGTAAAAAAGATAGTAGAATTCTACATAAACAGTTTAGCTAAATTACATTTTTAAACGAAATATATTTGAAAGCTAAACTCGACAAACATATTTTACTTTAGCTGTTATTTTTCGGTTTATTAACTGCATTTATAATTTGTAAATAAAATGAAAAAATTAGCAACTTTCGGTTTCGTAACTGCATTTATAATTTGTAAATAAAATGAAAAAAATAGCAACCGTTAAAAAACAAAGTACGTACAGAATTCTTCCACGTTATTTAACACGTTGTATGCGGGAAATTGAGCACTAAATTTACGTTCACAAATAGCCACTGTAAATTAAAACCTGCTCAGAACCAATAAAATGCAAGCATGCTTGGATTACACCTTCTTTTTTCGTCCGTACAAAATTTCCGGTAGCAGTACTGTCCCCAACCCACAAAAACCTATTTTTACGTGTCCCGCATACAATGTGTTAATAGAAGAAAAATATTTTAAGTTCTTTGATTAAAAAAAATTCTACTTTAATAACGTTGTTATATTTCAATTTATATAAGTTTCTAAAACTTGAATAGTGGTATCAGACTACTTCTAAATTCGAATTTATAAATTAACGAATTTAAAATTTCAGATGTATTTTTCTGAAAACCCTTTTTCTTGAAATGCTCCGTTTCACTGATTATTTAAACTACATTTATTTCTGCTTTGAAACTATTCTCATTACGTTATTTCAGTAAAAACATATATGTCCTCACCTACTGACTGTATATACTGACCTTTTATCTAAATTCCATTGTAAAAACGTGACTTTTCCTTTTGCGTTTGCACGTAGAAAGAAAATTTTGGTTATTATTCTTACGCTCAGTTCTTAATATGGCAAGAAATCGGCTTTTCAAGCAACAGGCATCAAAGTTTTAAGAAAAGACTTAAGGCAGCTAAAAATATTTTCTTGAGAATAGTATAGTTTTCAAGACAGATCATCGCTCCATAGGAATTATTTAAACTCCTTTACCAATTTTGTTTTCTTTGAATTGCTCTGTTTTATCATCAATATACGCTTCACATGTTAATCATTTTTTCAAATAAGAAGACAGTTTTTTTCAATTAATTGACATGGAAGGGAAGTTTTATCACTGGAGAACAGAGTTTTGCATTTCTTTCCGGTAATGTTATATTTGAATTAATCATGTTAACATATTATATGCTAATGAGTTACGTGTGGGATATACGATATATGCCAAATTTCAGGGAGTTTTGTAGTCAAATAAATATGTTTTTTAAACTAAAAATTTTATTTTACTTTTTAGACTGATTTATTGAATTCTATAAGTTCACTACAGAATTATTTTAAAAAAATTGACCAATTTTGTTTCCTTTGAATTGTTCTGTTTCTTTTTCAATCGCAGAAATTTGTGATTAAATAGAGCGACTATTACTATTAAAATAGACTAGGGACAATAGATTGTAGAAGTGACAGATTTCACTTACATATGTTACAACATCTTATTTCATTGGCGCCAGTTTTTCGTGGATCACGCTGTGGAACAACTGAACTGTTGCGTACATTTCTAACATCGACTGTTTCATACAAAAGAGTTTTTTTATGACGCCAAATATTATTTTCCGAAATATCCAATTTGTGTTCTTTATCACCAATAATTTGCATGATGTCTCAAATTCGCAATCTTTCTATTCTCATAAAACCAATTTAATTTACGATATAGCAAATTTGCAGTTTGGATCTGTAGGGATTAATGCACATTAACTCATAAATGCAGGATTTTTTATTTTGTTTCAAAAAAAATTATATATGGTTGAAAGGTTTATCACTGAACTGTGAAAGGTTTATCACACAAGAAAAATAATGAAAAAAAAAAAAGTCAGAGATATATTTTTCGTATAATACGTCAACCTTTTCTTATGTTGCCTATCTGCAATACAAGTAAAAACTAAACTATTGCAAATTAGTAAATATTTTAATAAGTATGAATCTAAATAACTTATTTTATATAATTTTTAATTTTGTAAAACTTAACCCTTCCATGCATGAATTATATTTTTAGTATTATGTTTTTTACTTTAATATTAAACATAACACACCAGAAATTTTACGAAACATTTTGAAGTTTACATGTTTGTATATATATATTTTTTTAACATTAATATTTCTACATAAATATATTGGTTGCTAAGAATTAAATACAAAAGAATGTAGATATGCATCATTATGCATTTAAGGGTTAAATCAATAATATTAGTATCTCACTAAAAGAGGAATTTCGCCAAATTGCTGCTCTGTATAGTTATCTTATCCAATAATAAACAGCTTCGAGACTTAAAAGAGGGGATAAATTTCTTGAAGGAATGAAATATTTTAAATATAGTATTAGTTCTAAGTATTCTAGGTATATTAAACTCACATATTATTAAAATTCATAAAATTGACAGATACGGCCGGCTCTTTATATTCTGAATAAGGAATCTTTGTCGTTTAGTTATACAAGGTGTCCTAAAAGGTTAAAATGTTCCCTTTTTTATAGGAGCTATGTACGATATGTGTAAGTTTAAAAAATACTTAAAATAACGAGAAAAAATGTTTATATTGATGAAATAGTTTTTATATATTCTATGCAAGATTGGAGTATCACAGTTGAGGTTTATTCAAACAGAGCGAAAAATGTCCATACCAGGCAAGACTCGAACCTGGATACCTTGGCTGATTATTTTGATATTTAAAAAAAAAAATTGCTACAAAATATAAACCTTTGGCTATATGATCCATGAAGAATCAAGGCCTACGGTATCTAGCCCTGTTTACTTGACCCTGGGGCCCGAGGTACTGTACAGCATATGCCCCGAGTAAGTGGTCAAGCTTAATGCGAGACCCTCGGTGTTTAGTTTCCAAGCAAGCTTGGTACCCATTTTATCGACCTGAATGGAGGAAATTTTGAGTGAACATTGCCCACTGAGCTATTTTATTATGAAGTTATTATTATAAATGAGTGCTTGGCATTATTTAATTATTATATGATTGATATTATTGTGTAAGAAAAAAAAAGGCAAATAGTTGGTGTCATTATATTGAGTTTTGAAAGATATTGTATGTTATTTATGTTCTATATATGTTAAAAATTACGTATTTTGCTAAGAGTTATTCGTAACACGAATTAAGTTTGAAGTTAGCTAAAACATATTTAGTTCAAATGATGGCGTTTCTTTTTAAGTGTAAGAAAATTGATTTAATCACATTAGCTTCAGAATTAAAAGTAGAAGTAAGTAGCGACAATAAAGTCGTCGAATTACGTGATAAAATTGTAAATAGTGAGGCATTTAAAGATAACATAGATTTTGTACAGGGAATTTATGAAAATATCGTAGAAGAAAGGAAGACTCTTGAGGAAGAGAAACGTTTAGCCGAAGAAAGAGAATTTGAGCTACAGAAGCTCAGGTTAGAAGCAGGAACAAGAAATGTTGTTGCAAATACAAGCAACCCTCTAGAAACTTCTTCAATCCGCGTTGACATGAAAAAGGTTTTATCCGATTTCAATCCTGAAAAGGATGATATGAATTTATTTTTAATAACTTTTGAGAGGCAAATGAAACTTTTAAAGGTCTCTAAAGAACTGTGGATTACGTATTTAATTGGAGTCCTTCCAAATGAAATCGGTAAATTAATAGCGCGTGAGCCGGAAGAAAAATTTGAAGATTATTCTTATATTAAAGATATATTGTTGCAGAGGTTCAAGTTAACTGCAGAAAGGTTTAGAGTTTTGTTTAGTCGACATCCAAAGCGAACCGATATTAGCTGGAAAGAATATTATTTTGAAATTAGAAGCTATTTTGAGGGATGGCTATCCGAATTAAATATAAATTCCTTTGAAAAATTATCGGAATTAATTATTGCTGACCAATTAAAGAAAAAGGTTTCCCCTGATTGCAAAGAACATTATTTAGACCAATGGGAGAATTTAACAGATCCTCTTGAATTAGCTGAAAAGTTAGATTTATATGATAATTTGAGGTCACACAATGTAGAAATAAAGAGATCAAATAAAATCAGTGAGGTCGGGAATTCTAATCGCTTTGAAAAAACGCCTTTAGATTTTAAAAGAAATGAGTTTGGTAAGATTGGCAATCAAAAGGAGTCCAACAGAAATAAAATTAACTATCCTTCGAATTTAAATCGACCAATGTTAAATTGCTATTGTTGTGGAAACCAGGGAGTTATTAAATCTAAGTGTCCAACCTGTTCTCCGAAAAATGTATCGGTGCACTTTCAATCACTAGGATTTCGTACATGTAATATGCAAACATCACCAACATTATTGGTAAAAATAAGCATAAATGGTCTCTCTGGCACAGCTTTTGCTGACACTGGCGCGACACATTGCGTTGCGGGTGAAGTTTTGTATTCTTTATTAAAAGACCAATGTGTGAAGTTTGAAAAAACTCAAATGATCGTAGTCATAGCGGATGGGCTACAAAACACTACCGAAGTTTATAAAACAGAAGTTCATGTTAAAATTGAAGGTCGCGACATTAAAACAACACTTTATGCTCTGCCGAATGCCAGAAATAATCGTACAATTTTAGGAATCGATTTTTTACGCAAAGCAAAAATAGTTTTGGATGTAGTAAATCAAGAATGGTTCTTCGCTGATAGATGTAGGTGGAAGTATAGATTCGCTGAAGATACATATAGACCTCCCAGTGAATTAGCGATAAAATCTGTTGAATTAAACACCGCTTTTCTTAGAGAAGATGAAGGTAGACATCTCTCTTCAGAGCAACAAGTTAGGTTGAATGAGCTGCTTGAAAAATTTACTAGTAGCTTCCAACTAGGGGAAGAAGCTACACTTAAAGTTAAACATTATATAGATACAGGATCACGGATGGGCATAATTTTATCTGGTGAAATTGATAGTCCTGCACATGATAGAAAAGGCTATGTAAAAGATTGCCGTAGGAATTTCGATTATAGGGGTAAGAACAGAAATTTTAATAGACCAATTGTTAACAGAAGCAATAATAGATATGGCCTAAAATATGTTAAACAGTCATTTAACCATGGAAATTACAATAAAAATAGTTATGAGAAACCTGGTTCAGAGAATTCTTACCAAGATGAATCAGAGATTCCTCAAAATTTTGAGACTAAAGATTCTTTAATAACTCAAGATGTGACAGAAAGTGAAGGTTTGGTGAATAGTTCATCGGATATGGTTGAACCTAATGATGCATCTGAAACGCTAGAAAGGTCTTCACTTACTTCAAAAGTAAAGTATAATCCAAATTTTTCTCCTAGCTACAAAAATAGAGGCTACTATCATGCTCGAAATAATTATAATTATGATGGCAGACGATCAGGTGGAAGTAGCTATCAGGAGCAAAGAAATTCCCAACCATCACACAGGTATAGTGCACGGCGAACTGCAGATTCGTCTAACAAATTCGAAAAGATATATGAAAATGAACTTAGAACTAATGATCAGGATAATTACAAATTGGATTATAGGTCTGGAAGTTACAGACATGATAATGGGTACTATGGAAAACAAAGATCTCCTACTTCTTATACCATTGCCACTAAAGAAAACCCCTTTTCTCCGTTAGGAAATTATCATATATCAGCTTTGTGTCCTTACACGCAAGATGATGGTGGATCTTCTAAAGGCTTTATTCGTCCTAGAGGCAGACCCAGGAAACGTCAGACGCCCAGCCAGCAAATATTTACGAAAGGATCACAAAACACGAGAAACATAGAGGATTTTAGGCACCAGAAAGCATCCCGAAGGAATCCACCCAGGAAATGCACACTGCATCTGAGGGACCAGTAATGTAGTGTGAGGGGAAGAGTGTAACGCTCGAACAATACACACTCCATCATTTTTTCTCTCCTTTACTTTTTTTCTTTTCTTTCAAAAGAACTGACAAGCTGAGTAAGTTAGACTTGACGAGTGAGAAGAATGTTTACAAAGTGGTTGCCGACAAGACATTTGTGCTATGCCGTATTTTAAATTAACTGAGTTATTTTGTAAATAGTAACATGTAAATATGTTGTAATTATTAAATTTATTAATCGATGATAAGTTATCCAGTTTTATTTCGTAACATAAGATAGTTTCCACCCCGGATTCTGAATAATATGTTACATTTCGTAATTTATGCGAGAGGCATGATTTATCTTTCTATGTGCCTTTGTTATTGATCTTCAGTTTCTATAAAATATAATTGGGATAATATGGAAATTAACTCATTGAATTTAATCTCTTAAACCGACTAATTCACAAGTTCCTCTAAGGAGGAATATTTACTATGTACTGAATTAATTAATAAATTTATTTATATACTGAATCCAAATTATCATTTAGTAAGATAAAGTGTGTGACTATGTCATTAAGGTACAAAAGAAAAAGTTTGAGAAAAATGTCTTCACTGATTTACCGTAAGGAAAAGTAAATATTTATTTTTAGAGATTGGTTCTAATCTAATATTTACAAATATAAAAATTGCAACTTCTTTATTTCAGACTAGAGAAAACTGAATTTCGAACTTATCAAACCTAATATATTATGGTTTAATCCATTCAAAATTAATTTTTTTATTATTTGATATCCCATGTATTCTGATGCGTAGAAGATTCCCCGAAATTTTGCACTTCTGACTTTATTATTAATTCATTTTTTTGCACGCGAAAGTGAGATGATACGCTACTAAAAACGTTGAAAATCCCTCTTATCTATTATTGTCGGCAAGGAGGATTTTTTTACTATGAATTGAATTAATTAATTTATTTATTCACTGTATCTAAATCTTCTTCTAGAAAGATAACGTGACTGAATCAAGGAACAAAAGAAAAAGTTTGGCAAAGTTTTCTTCAGTGATTTACAACAACTAAAAGTAAATATTTATAATGAAAGTTTGGGTCTAATCTAAATTTTCATTTATATGAGCTTCAACGTATTTAATTTTAGAATAGAGTAAATTGAATTTCGAACTTATCAAACTTCATATATTTTGATTTAATCAATTCGGATTGAAATCTTTATTATTTAATCTTTTGTTCAGTGACTTCCTGAGATGTAGTCATTTTTGACATTGTAATTGAACTTTTGTTTCTTTCAACAAATGACACATAATGTGAAATTAAACTCATTTAATTTAATTTAACAAATTCACCATTTTCTCTAACGACATGCGTTTAACACTTAATGAATTAATTAGTTAATCCATTAACGTAATCCAAACCTTCTTTTAGAAAGATAAATGATGTAGAAAAATCAGGGAAAAAGCTTTGACGAAATTTCTTTTATTGATTAACTATAATTAAAAAAAAAAAAAAAAAAACATTTATGATGGCAGTTCGGTTGTAACCAAACTTTCGCCATCAAGATCCAGCTTCTTCTTTGTCAGACTACAGTAAATTGAGTTTGAAATTTATTAAGCTTTATATTTTAATTTACAACAATTAAAAGTAAATATTTATAACGACTGTTTGCGTCTAATCTAAAATTTAATTTACACAAGCTTCAACGTGTTTGATTTCAGACTAGAGAAAATTGAATTTTGAACTTATCCAACTTCATATATTTTGATTTAATCCATTTGGAATGAAATCTTTATTATATAATTGTACTCTAAATCTACTGATCAGTGACTACCCGAAGTGTAGGCAATTTTGACAATGTAATTAAACTTTTTTTTTTATCAAAAATGTCGTAATGCGAAACTAATTTAATCTCCCAAGTGCACCATTTTCTGTAACAAGATCTATTTAATATTTACTGAATTAATTAATTAATTAATTAACTTAATCCAAGTCTTCTTTTTGAAAGATAAATGATCTAGAAAAACCGGAGGAAAAATGAGGAAATTTCTTTTATCGATTAACTATAATGAAAAACAAAAACCATGCGACAGTTCGGTTGTAACTAAACTTTCGCCATCAAGATCCAGCTTCTTCTATGCCAGACTACGTTAAATTGAGTTTGAAATTTATTAAGCTTTATATTTTCGATTTCGTAAATACGGATTCTTTCTATTTCAGACAATTTCGTTATTATTTCAATTCTTTGGAACTATAAATTTTACAATGCTTCATTTGCTCTGATGTGCTCCGCTTGCCTGAAATTTCTTCATTTTTGATAATATTATTTTTTTTTGTTCTATTCAAACAGATGAGATAATATGCTAATAATCTTATTTCAATTAACTTTTTATGTCGACCGCACTCTTTTATAAGTATATTTACTACTTTACGTACACATAATTTATTTTCGAAAGGAAGCTAAAATGTCTAGCGTTTGAAATAAGGTGCAAAAGAAGCTCTCCGGGGAATTTTCTTTCCTTGATTAACCTTAGCAAAAAGTAAACATTTATATTTGGCTGTAGCATAACTTTTACCATCCTGATCTAGCTTTTTCGATGGCAGACCAGAGAAATTTTACTTTCAAACTTGTGAATTTTCCACGATTTAATCATTTCAGACTATTTTAATTTATCCCTAAATGTATTCTTAATTTTTTTATTATAAATTAAATTTTTGTAATAATTTCTGACTGGAATATTTATATTTTAATGGTGACTAGCGATGATGAGTTGAGATTATCTGAAAGGTTTTCATTATTGTTATCATTATTATTTTTTAATTTTTTGATGTAAATCGAATTCTGACAATAATTTCTTAATATATGACTTTCTGAACGGTGTGCGCACTTATGGGACTACAATTTATTTTCTTTTACCCGACGAAAACTTCTACTTTTAAACAAATCTTATGATGTAAGACGCGATAATGTGTAAATGCTTCATGAAATTTTTAAATGTGAACTTATTTTTGGATTTCTTTAAGTTCTTTTATTAGCACAAAAACGTTGATGCTTTGACAAGTTGATGCAAAGATAAGTGCTTGAACTGTCCTGTCTGTAAAATTCTTACTCTTAAAAATGTCTTTAGTATTTTATTATTCTAATAGGTACAGTGGATTTTTGGAGCATCAAAATTATTTACTCATAAAAACGTAAGAGATTTTCTCTGTTGTAATCGGGCCCTGATTAATTCATCAATTTCAAACTCAAGTAATACTCCAAACTTAAAAAAGTTTACGTCTTACAATTTAAATCTTTTGGATTAAAAATGTATAATTTAATGCTATATTTGCTTTGAACATTGTGGACATTACCCACATTTTGTCATTTTTAGGAGCGTTCGTAATTATAGAAAAACATAGCACCAACAGTCGTCGGTCAGTCCGCCTGTCTGTCTGTTCGTCTGTCTGTCCGTCTGTCTGTCCCCATATAACAGAGCAAAAACTACCCAAGGAATGGGCTGAAATTTTAAATATATAATTGTTGCAAAATTTTGTCGAGTCATTTCAAATTTTATAGAAACCGGATGTATAGTTTATTTACAGGTACAGTCAATTTATTTTCCGTTACATTACGGCCAATAGGAATAAATTATTTCAAGTGCGTTTTAATGATGCTACAGCCTTCCGAATGATCTGAAATTTTAAATATATAATTGCTGCTAAATTTTGTCGAGTCATTTCAAATTTTATGAAAATCGGATGTATAGTTTAATTACAGGCACAGTCAAAAGTTTTCCGTTACATTACGGTCAATGGGAAAAATTATTACAAGTGCACTTTAATGATGTTACAGCCTTCCGAATGGTCATAATTGTTGCAAAAATTTGTCAAGTCATTTCAAATTTTATGAAAATCGGATTTATAGTTTAATTTCAGACACAGTCAAAAGTTTTCCGTTACATTACGGCCAATGGGAAAAAATTATTGCAAGTGCATTTTAATGATGTTACAGCCTTTCGTACAAAATGAAATTGATAGGCACTTATGACGTGCACTAAAATATACATTCAGTACATTCAGTATAATACGAACGCACCTCATTTGCCGCGTCTGACGAGCAATTTCCAACTTGTTATCATTGTGATTTATCTTCTGTTTCCTTCAAACGGAAATTAGATAAGGCTCCTTTAAAGCTGCCCCACCAGTGGCTGAGAGGTTCTGCGCTCGAAGCTGGTAGACGGGAGGTGCTGGGTTCGAACCCAATCGCGCCCGTCGGCCTAATCGTTCGGAGTTTTCGTGGTTTTCTTCGAACCGTGGATTTCCATGCGTTAATACGGATTAGGTTCCCTTAGAAAGACCTCCACGGAAGGCACCCCCCCTAGGGCCTATATCCCTCGTGTAGATATTTGGCCGTCAACAATCAACCCAACCCTTTAAAGCTAATCTTCCTTTTAAATTCGCCTTTTTCCTTTCTGAGGATATTTATATTAACTTATTTACTGACTAAATCAAGCATCAACATTTAAAGTGTCTAAGACGGAAATCAGGGGACGGAAAAATAAGTTTGAGAAGTTTTCTTTTAGTGATTAACGGGGTAATGGAAAAGGAAACATTTATAGCACCACTTGAATTCTTATCTGCTTCTTACCATTAAGCTCTAACTTCTTGGATTTTAAAATGGAATAAATTAGATTGGAACTCATCAAACTTTATATCCCACGCTTTAATACAACCAGAGAATAAAACTTTTAGCATTAAATAACGTATTTTATTAAAATCAAGATTTGGGCCTGGACTGTTCTGACTATGAAACTTTTACTTTGCTAAATACCTCCAGTATAAAGTATTTTATTATTGTGATAGGTAAAGTTTGTTTTTAGAGCATCAAAAATAATGACTCATAGAAGTGTAAGAATTTTTCTCTACTGTAATCGGACCCTGATTAATTCATCAATTTCGAATCCAAGTAAGTAATACTCCAAATTTATAAACTTATACGTTTTACAGTTTAAATCATTTGGAAAAAAGTTTTATAAATTATTGCTATATTTGCTTTTAGCATTTTGGACATTACTCACATATTAATCATTGTGATTTATCTTCTATTTCCTTCAAGCAAAAATGAGATAATGCTCCGTTAAAGATTATCTACTTTAATCTTTTAAATTCGCTATTTTTCTTTCTGAGGATATTAAGATTAACTTATATACTGTCTAAATCAAACATCAACATTTAAAGTCTCTAAGATTGGAATCAGGTGACAGAAAACTAAGTTTGAGATGTTTTTTTTAAGTGATTAAACGTAAAAGTAAACATTTATAACGCCACTTGAATTCTAATCTACTTCTTAGCATTAAGCTCTAGTTTCTTGGATTTGAAAATGGAATAAATCGAATTCTGAACTTATCAAACTTTATATCCCACTCTTTAATACAACCTGGGGATAAAACATTTAGCATTAAATGCAGTGAAACATCCCTGTGCAACCACCTCCCTGAACGACCATATTTTCATGGAACGAAATTTATTCCCATGGGCTCAATACTTATTTTACCTCCATTCAGAAACCATCCCAGTTGAACTCCCTCCATGAGCGACCAATTTCTTTGAAGAAAATGAAACAAATTCTGTTTTTTCCTGGTCAAATGAAGAAGGTTTTATTAGAAAAATAATTCCGGAGAGCGCATTATTCATCAAACTTCTAAACTAAGTTTAGATTTTTTTTTTACTTTTAAGTGTTTAAACTCTTTTGTGCCTTTTTAGGCAATGAAATTAACTCTGATAACAAATTAAGAATGACGGTCAATAAGCTCATTTGCCGTATCCTGTCTGTAAACTCTCAAAGGAATGGATAAATTAATGAAATCGCCGTTACTTGTTCCCCCCCCCCCCCCCCCAAAAAAAAAAGCATTAATTTACTGAACTTCGAACGGACATGGAAATAAAAATTATAAAAGATAAAACCGTAAAAAAGCAAACGTCAATATATTCATTTTTTAAAACTCTGCAGTAATTAACTTATGCAATTAACTTTTGTTTTGATACTTACAATTTAATATTTTTTCCTAACGTGAAAGATAAATTTCAGTAGCATTAATTGCTACCTTTTCTTCAACAATTAAAATGTAGATTTAAACTTGACCTCCATTAAGCGACCAATTTTTAATGGAACGGAACGTGGTCGCTTTAGGAAGGTTTTACTCTACTTTTTATAAAGTACAGGGTAAAAATTCTGAAATTAGTAGGACTGGTTTTCGCCTGAGCGAACGGTCGGATAAGAGGTGGTCTGTGCGCGCACGATTGGTGGAGGGGGGATATTGGGAATGCTGGGAAAAATCGGCAGCCGGCTCTGGGCCGTTGAAGAGAGCAGGTCACTTGTACTGTGAACCCCTGTCGAAACGCTTTGTCACAGAGAATCATGGAGCGTTTTCTGGAGCAGTGATACACGATAAAATTTTGTGTAAAGCTTGGTAAAATGGACATTGTGACTCACGACTTGATTAAGGAGGACTACGGTGATGATGCCATGGGTAGACTGGGTGTTTTTGAGTGGCACAAGCTGTTCCAAGAAGGTAGGGAAAGAGTGGAAGACGACGACCGCTTCGGACGACCTTCGAACAGCAAGATCAAAGGAAATGTGTCGCAAGTGAAACATTTACTGAACAATGACCGTAGGATGAGTATCAGAATGATTGCTGATGAATTGAGCATTCCTCAAACCCAAGTTTCTGAGATCGCTGCACCATGACAACGTGCCGAGCCACACAGTGTTTCGCGTAGTGGAGTATCTTGCCCAGCACAATGTGGCAATGCTGCTTCATCCCTCCTACAGCCCAGACTTGGCCCCGCCAGACTTTTTCTATTCCCGAGAATAAAATCGACGCTCAAGGGAAAGTATCACGGCTCGGTAGAGGCGGTTTAAGAGGCTCTGACGAGGGAGCTAAACAGCATTTCGGTCCAGGCGTTCCTGGAGGCGTACGAAAACTGGAAAACTCGTAGTAAGCAGTGTGTAGAGGCGGAAGGGTGCTACTTCGAGAAATTCTAATCGTTTATACTATTCTCATGAATATTATTATTTTTTTTTAAAGAGTCCTACTAATTTCAGAACAGACACCGTATTTTATTTTTGTGATACGTAAAGTTGATTTTTGGAGCATCAAAATTAATGACTCATAAAAGGGTAACAGTTTTGCTCAACTTTAATCGGACCCTGATTAATTCCTCAATTTCGAATCCAAGTATGTAATACTCCAAACTTATAAAATTTTACATCTTACGGTTTAAATCATTAGGAATAAAGTTTTATAATGTCATGCTATATTTCTTTGAGCATTTTAGGCATTACCCATATTTTGTTATTTTTATTATTGTGATTTATCTTCGGCTTCCTTCAAGCAGAAATGCGATAATGCTCCGTTAAAGATTATGTACTTTAATCTTTTAAATTCGCTATTTTCCTTTGTGAGGATATTAAGATTCACTTATTTACTAACTAAATCAAAAATCAACATTTAAAGTCTCTAAGATTGGAATCAGGGGACGGAAAACTAAGTTTGAGAGGTTTTCTTTAAGAGATTAAACGCAATGGAAAAGTAAACATTGATAACGCCACTTGAATTCTAATCTACTTCTTACCATTAAGCTCTAGCTTCTGGGTTTGAAAATGGAATAAATTGAATTTCGAACTCATCAAACTTTATATCCCACTCTTTAATGTAACCAGGGAATAAACCTTTTAGCATTAAATACTATATATACATTAAAATCAAGATTTGTGCATGTACTGTCCTGACTTTAAAACTTTTACTTTGATGAATATCTTTTTTATAAAGTATTTTATTATTCTGATAAGAAAAGTTGATTTTTGCAGCAGCAAAATTAATGACTCATAAAAGGGTAAGAGTTTTTCTCTACTGTAATTGGGCCTCCTGATTAATTCATCAATTGAGAAATCAAATAAGTAATACTCCAAACTTTTAAAATTTATGTCATATAATTTAAATTATTAGGGATAAATATTAATAAAATAATGCTATGTTTGCTTTGCGAATTGTGGGCATTAACCACATTTTGTCATTTTTATCATTATGATCATTATGACCTTAGGATCATTTCAAGCAGAAATTAGATAATGCTCCGTTAAAGATAATGTAGTTTAATCTTTAAAATTCGCCATTTTTCTTTCTGAGGATATTTAGATTAAAATATTTACTGAATAAATCAAAAATGAACATTTAAAGTATCTACGATTGGAATCAACGGACTGCAAACTAAGTTTGAGAAGTTTTACTTTGGTGATTAACCATAATGGAAAAGTAAATATTTATAACGCCATTTGAATTCTCTAGTTTCTTGGATTTGAAAATGGAATAAATTGAATTTCGAACTCATCAAACTTTATATCCCACTTATTAATCTAACCAGGGAATAAAACTTTTAGCATCAAAAACTATATTTACATTAAAATCAAGATTTGTGCCTGAACTGTCAGGTCTATAAAACCTTTACTTTTATGAATATATTTAGTATGAAGTATTTTATTATTCTGATAGCTAAAGTGGATTTTTGGCGCATAAAAATTGATAAAAAGGTTAAGAGTTTTTCTCAACTGTTATCGGAACCTGATTAATTCATCAATTTCCAATCCAAGTAAGTAAAACTCCAAACTAAAAAACTTTTACGTCTTGCGGTTTAAATCATTAGGAATACAGATTTATAATTTAATGCTATTTTTGCTTTGAGAACTGCGGGCATTAACCACCATTTTGTCATTTTATCATTGTAATTTATCTTTTGTTCTTTCAAGCAGAAATGAGATAATGCTCCGTTAAAGCTAATTCAATTTAATCTTCCACATTCTTCATTTTTCTTTCTCAGGTTATTTAGATTAACTTATTTACTGTTTAAATCAAATGTCAACGTTTAAAGTGTCTAAGATTGCATTCAGTGGGCGGAAAACTAAGTTTCAGAAGTTTTCTTTTGGCGAAAGTAAATATTTATAACTCCACTTGAATTCTAATCTACTTCTTACCATTAAGGTCTAGTTTCCAGATTTAGAAATGGAATAAATTGAATTTCGAACTCATCAAATTTTATATCCTACGCTTTAATCTAACCAGGGAATAAAACTTTTAGCCTTAAATACTATATTTGCTTTAGAATCAAGATTTGTGCCTGAACTGTCCTGACTATAAAACTGTTATTTTTATGAATATCTTTAGTACAAAGCATTTTATTATTCTGATAGGTAAAGTTGATTTTGGGAGCATCAAAATTAATGACTCATAAAAGGGTAAAATATAATTTTATGAAAAAGAGAAATATCATAATATGATTTTTTTAATAGGAACCTTTAAAAAAATTATATATGTTCTATACGCTTTTTTATTATAATTTGTTATAATTTATGTAATTTTAAGCCTACAGGTGTTAATTTAGTTTCTTATGATATTTTTGCTATTATACACATGATAAGAACAAATAATAATTATTTATACATTCCCTGGTTTTCCTTATCTATTTTATTAATTATTAAGTATATTACTTTACAGGGTATTTAACTAATATACAAAGAAGTAAATAAATCATTTTAAAGTGAACTAGAAAACCTGCCCACCGTTGTCTGAGATTACCTTTTAAGAAGCTAGGCTACCAACCCACGCAATACATTGATCGATTCGCGTTAGAAGGAGGAAAAAATATCAAAACATGCTCCAGGAAAACATATTTTTAAAATAGAAAATATAAATTAATTTTTTTTTATAAAAGGTTCCGTCGTAACTACGAAAGTACAATCTACTGGGCTGCCACTGGCGACTATTGTTATATTTTATTCAGTCCACTATATTAAAAAAATAAATAATTTGGATATTTCTCTTGTATATGTTGCCAAAGTATATATGAATGATTTTTGTTCAGAAAAGTGATTCGAGAAATAGATAAAGACTAGTCTCCACTGGCATCCTTGCATCTATTTGCAGGTACCGGTATTTTGTTTTTATGCGTAAGGTCCCCCCGAACGTCCCCTGAAATAGTAAATATCCATATTTCTTAAGTGATAGGTACCGCCAGAACTACGAAAGTATCGTGTAATGTCGCTATCCATCGTGTACCTCCGGACATGTGTGGCAACATCGAAACATGATTCAACCACCGCCGCCTGAATAGTGGCCCTGAGCGCTGACCACAAAATGGCGGGTGCCGAAGGAGGACTTCTTTTAACGAATGTACGGTCCCTTTAATTTAGACACCAATATTTTATAAAAGATTTATTTGTCTTGTTAGTTTTAAGAAAATTAAAACGGAAATAACTTTTAAAAATTGTTGTTTCCAAAATTGAAGGGACTGTACACACGCTGAAAAAAAATTCGCCTTCGGCAGCCGCCATTTTTGTGTCAGCATTCAGGCCTAGTATTCAGGAGGCGGTGGTGGGAAAGATTGCGACGTACACAAGCTTAGAACGCACAGAAACTCGTTCATTGGCGTTCGATCAGGTTTTTTAAATAATATTTCGGCTAATTAACAACAAACAAAATCTGGCGCTGAGGTGTATTTGGACCTGTCTTCTTCCGTCAGGAACGCGTTCTCTAGTTCTGTAGACTTCTTTATCCATGGCTTATATACAAACACATACGCCCCAATTTACACTTATCTTTATGCTTATAGATAATCGAACAGCGACTACATAATTTATAAATATAAAGAAAAAAGAAATTTCTGCACAATTTCAGATGTTTCTAATAGACCGGGAGCCGGCAGCACAGACACATGGTTCGTACGGATACCGTTATTTCTCCAGGAAAACTACCAGTATCTTTTTATAGAAAAAGAAATCTAGGTTAAACGCGCTGGACAGGTGCTGAACAGATGAGCAGCCTTGAGGGATTTCATAGCTCATATCAGCTTATCACCCAGGCTAGGAAATGAAATATCTTGTGTTTTGTGAGCCATTGGAATAAGTTAAACTGTAGTTAAGAACTACTAAAGAGAAAAAAAATATAAGAAATTTAAAGAAAAAATATATAGTTAAAGCATAGAAGGTATTAAAGTTAAAAATTAAGTTAAAACTTAAGATGAGTAAAATATCGATATAGATCTGAAAAACTATTTTTTTAATGGCCTAGCTGTAGTTAAAAAACTACTGTATAAATAGAGAAGAATTAAAAAAGAAAAAAGTTAGCATTGTTCAGAGTTACTCTCGCCAAGCTTGGGCAGGAAAACTGTAATGAGGTAGCAAAATCCACATTAACACAAAAAGGCACTAATCAGAGTCATACATATTTTTTTCCTATATATGTGAATATAGAAAAAATATTTTTTTTATATATAAGAAGATATAGAAAAGTTTCAATTATGGGAAAAAATAGACAAAAGCAATCTTAGAGTTGTGTACACAGAGATTACTGGGTGTCCATAATTATGGAAAAAAATGAGGCATTTACGGTGGTGAGGATCGAAGGCGTGGTAATCCGGTAACTCATGTTACTATTTCATTGGGAATATCATAAATTTTCCTCTAGAAATTCTTAGCTAAATCAGTGATGCGCTTTCGCAAGGTGATGGTTTTGAGATCCCTACGGACAGTTGTATTACGCAAGTAAAGAGAAGCATTTCGTACTGTGCGTAGGTGTCTGTTATGCAGACGACTTAAGTTATCCACTGAAGTCTTGCAGGTGAAGTCCTAGACCGAACTAGCATAGGTTATTGGGAGGATACATGAGTTATAATCAGACTTGCCAAGTCTCCGGCTTTTTGGACACCACTATTATCTTAGAGAAAATGTTGTTCTTTTAAATCGCCAAAATGTTCTAATTAAATGAAAGAACATTTTCTGAATTAAAATACTGGTATCCAAAAAGCCGGAGACTTGGCAGCTCTGGTTATAATGTATTAGTGTATATGGACTGAAAGGGTTTTGCTATTAAGAAGATCTTTAAGTGAATTGAAAGCTCCAGCGACTTTCTCTCTGATAGAAATAATGTGCTTGCCCCAAGTTAAACGGCGGTCAAGGATGACCCCAAGATATTTTGCATGGTCTGACCAAGGGATGGCAGCGTTATTTATTATTATTCTGTTAGGAAATGTTAGTTTGCCAGAGAAGTATACTGCTGAGGTGTTAGTTTCGTTTATAAGGAAGCGCCATAACATACTCCAGTTCAAGTGGTGAGCTGAGGAGTAAATGCAGGTGTCGTCCGCATAAAGAGCGATATATGTGTGCAGAGACGGTGGGATGTCATTAAAGAAAATGTTAAACAATACTGGGCCCAACCCGCTCCCCTGAAGTATGCTCGCTAGGATGAAAAGAATAATAGAAAGAATGTTGTTTAAGGGTGTATTCGAAAAAATATTTTTTCACCCTCAACAGCTCGAAATTTTCTGAGACATTTTCAGACTCATTTTTAAAAGTAAAAACATGAAACTTGCTGGTGTGATTTCTGAAGACATGTTTAACATGCCGTGTGATTTCATTTTCAGCTCAATTACTTAGAATTTGATTTTTAAACAATTATTTTCTCAGTATGACCATTTTTTTCATTCCCAGATCGTCCGCTTCGGAAAATTCGGTTCAAAACGCCAACTATGACAGCGTTTTTTACAGTATTTTTTGCATTTATCAAAAAATTAAGAAGCACGGCACATTATATAGTTTCTAAATAAGAGAATTTCCAAGTTTGATGCGTTTGAGAGCAAAAATGAATTTTAAAATGAATCAGAAAATAAGCAGTTTGGATCGGAATACACCCTTAAGCGGACGCGAAAAATGCGGTCGGTCACAAAGGTACGAGTACATTAAGTGTATAAGTCTGGGGTGAAATCCGAGCTGAATTAGTTTGCAAATGACGCTCTCAGACTTTGTGAAATGCCTTTGCGACATCAAGAAATATGGTAGCTGCAGGAGTCTTCGTGTTGAATTTCTCACTGAGAAATTCAACAACTCTTAGTTTCTGATGTTGTGTAGAGTGTTGAGTGTTTTGGGTGGAAGCCGAACTACTCAGGCATAAGAATG
This sequence comes from Maratus speciosus, assembly GCA_963932465.1. Taxonomy (NCBI): domain Eukaryota; kingdom Metazoa; phylum Arthropoda; class Arachnida; order Araneae; family Salticidae; genus Maratus; species Maratus speciosus. The sequence continues at coordinate 120,760,980 of OZ010793.1, read as the reverse complement.
TTATTTTGCTGCATAAAGTCTTGTAACTGGATACGAATGATGCGTTCCACTACTTTACTGAAAGAAGGTAAAAGTGAAATGGGCCTGTAGTTAGTGGGGTCAGAGAGTTTAGTTCCAGGTTTAGGATAGGTGAGATTATGGAAGTCTTTCGAGGTTTGGGAAAATAGTTAAATTTAAATGTAGCGTTAGTAAGGTCTGTAATATAAATAATGTAATTAGGAGGAAGGTTTTTAAGAGCTGTGTTAGTAATTTTGTCATATCCAGGGGTTTTATGTTTTTAAAGTTTTTTTTTATGATATTATGAATAACAAATGGTTGGATGGTGGAGGGGGGGGGGGGTATCTTAAACGAGCAAAATTTCGCCTTCTTTTAAGAAGAGATTTTCTATAAGATAATACTGGTGCTGAAAAATTTTCTGGTGTTCAAAATTCAAGGTGGCGTACGAACCATGAGACAACTACCTCATCGAGTTAGAGGCTCAAATTCAAGAATTAGCTAAAACTCGATTCCCATATTAAAACGCAATCGCTCTGCCAAGTCATATCTTGGTGGAAAACACCTGAAAACCCGATTTTAGCGGCTGACTCGTAGATTTACCATTGTGTTTTCCTGCTCCCAGTCCGCCATTTTTTCATACCTTTGCGTGCAGTAAAACGCAATTGTAAACCTACGAGTCGACCGCTAAAATCGGGTTTTGATGTATTTTCCACCAAGATATGACTTGGCAGACCGATTGCGTTTTAGTATGGGAATCGAGTTTTAGCTAATTCGGGAATTTCAGCCTCCAACTCGATGAGGTGGTTGTTTGTGCTGCCAGCTCCCGGTCTATAATATTTTCTAAACCGCGGAGTTAAAAAAAGCATAGAACTTTTTCCACTGTCATGAAAATTTTTTCGACAATATGAGGATGAATTTCTAGAAAACTAAACACGGAAAATCTAGCCCACAGAAAAAAGAACTTTATTGAAAAAAAAACCCTTAAAAATAACCGCATCTTATATTTTATTATTGAGTTACGTTTGTCATAGTGACCACAGTGTTAACCATCATTATAATAATTTTCTTCCTCTCGGTGAATCCCCTTCTTTATGTCTTAAGAACTGGTTGCTGTTGTTTCCTATGATGCAACCATTATTAAATTAATAAACATTTATTTGATACTGTTACAAATTAATCTCAGAATTTATACATTAGGTTATTGAGTTAACCAGTGAAATGCAATATGACAAGTTTTTTTACATAAGTCACCAATAATGTACTTCCTTTTTGTGCAAGATATTAGATGTTGATATTATAGATACGTTATTCTTCATGGCATATGTTTTCGAAATTATTTATATTTTTTATGTTTTGGATGTTTTTTAAAAGTCCGTAAAAAAAATTCCTCTCATACTTCTCCTTATGCCGAGAAGCAAAACAACTTTACGCTCAGTGCTACCAAATATTGTAGATATTTTGGTTAGAAATTCCAAATTCACACCAGAAATTTTTGTATAGGAATTTTTCTCTTTATTTATTCAAAAGAGGACTATCATTATATAAATCGAAAAATCTCATCGGTGTCTAATGTCTAATTTCTAAACTGTTAGGCATAGACATATAGTTCCAATTCCAGAAAAGTTTTAAATGAGGTAAAAAGGTATTTTAAAACCGATTTGGGTGAATGAAAATATTCCTTAAAAATTACGAAACATAGATTTTTATACGGTCCCCCGATCCTATAAGTTATATTTACTAAAAAATTTTATTACACTAAGAATGAAAAAAAACCCCTTTATTATTGTACTATTAAAACTGATAGCAGTTATAGAAGTTAAAGTTGAAGCATCTTATTTGCAGCAAAATAGGGGTCATTCATAAATTTACTAGAAATATAAATAATCTTCAGATATTAAAAAAATAATAGTTGAGAGTAAAATTAGCATTACAATATAAATTTGATATATATTTAGAAATATACAACTTATACTAGAAATATAAGTTTAAAAATAACAGAATTATTGAAAAATAAAATAATGAAAAGCAACAGTAGCGATTCTTTACAAAATGATACAGATTTTAAAATGCTTTTAGATTATCTAATCTAAAACTGAACTAATAAAAAATTACCTTATCTTAAAACTTCATTGAAATGACCCCCTTCCTCTACAATGTAAAAATGTACAGTCGTGGAAAAAAAAAAAGTAAACACCCCCTACTAACTCTGTAAAAAATTATCGTAGAAGAAAGATACTCACACCACACGATTGGTAATAAAACCTACTTTTAAATGATGCATATAAAATTTGCTTAGGGGCCATCTACATATTAAAGCAAACCATAACTTTGTTTTTCTAAATAGCAGTAGACAATTCTGAAAGCATAAATGAACTCTACACGCTTCAATTAGCCTAAAAACAAATTTTATGCAATTCGTACGATAAGTTTCTGAGAAATTAATTATTTTAAAATGAGCGTATTTTAGGGGCTGTATCCAAGTTGAAGTTCGGCACTCGATTGTTGATAGAGAGATTTCCCTTCTTGATCAAGGCAGCTTAAGCGCCTGCTAGATTACAGGGTAGTATAAGAAATTTCAAAATATTTAGTCACTTCTATCATAGATGGCCTCTTAAACCATCATTTCGCCGTTTTTTAAGCATAATTTTAAAAATACTTGGAAGTAAAATGTGAAATTTTGGATTTCCATGAAGCAGGATTTAATAAATCTAAATCCACCAATAAAATTGTAGGTTGCGATTCATAATTTTTTCGAATATTAATTTCGTAATTCATAATTCATATCATAAAGTTATAAAAATTGCAAATTCAACGTATTTATGTTTGGGTATTTTAGTATTATTTCTACACAAAAAATTAGCTCATTAGGAGTATAATTTCAGAAGATATTAATAAAAATATGAAAATGTAATTTAACATTATAAGCACTAAAATTTTAACGTTTATAATTCAAAAACCTATTAGTCAAATGAAATTTAGTGTCTGGGCATAGTTTGAACCGAAGATTTGAAATATCTTGTTAAAATTGGATATTACCATTGAAAAAAAAATGAAGTTTGGGTTCGTTTTAATATGTATATAGCCCCCTAAGCAAATTTTATGTACACCATTTAAAAGTAGACTTTATTTCCAATCGTTCGGTATCATTAACTTTCTTCTACGATAATTTGTTAAGGAGTTAGTAGGGGTGTTTACTTTTTTTTTCCAAAACTGTACACGCGAAAGAAATCCTTCGAAAACTTTAAGCATTTTATGCACGGTCAGTCAAAGCATGGCACAACTCATGTGTGTTCATATGCAGAAAATTGGTCTGAGTCGTTCAAAATTTCATAACTAGGTCAATTTTAGTGTTTGATTAATGGGCTTTTCATTGTCTTAATTTTTTATGTAATAGAAAAGTTTTGCTAAATATCACTTATAGTACAGGTGAAATTCAAATTTCGTAACTTTTCCAGAAATGTTTTAATTTATCGGCATTATAAATAATTTTTTACCACATTTAGAACATTTTCCTAATTGGAACTATATGCCTATGGCTAGTCGTTTAGTAATTAGCCATTTGACACCGTTTAGAGCAGACACCCTGTATAAAACAAAAATAACTATTAAAAATTTTTCTTTTGTAAATTTGGAAGTGCTTAATAAAAAATCCACTATGTTTGGCAACATTGTTTATGCTACGACAATGAACATGTATTTCAAGGGTGCTTCAAATTCGGAATTGTCATTTCAATGTGTCATTGACATTGATCGCAAAATAAGATAGAAATTTTAGTGTTTCAAATGGTTGCATTAGTTAACAGTGAAATACATCGAAATAAACAAAGTCTTTTTCGTTTTCCCGGCAACATTCATTCATTCATTCATCTGTCTCCTCCCAAAACAAATAAACATTTGTTTGATTATTGTTACAAATATATCTCAGTATTAATGTATCAATTTATCCATTTAATGTGAAATGTTTATTATCTCTTTCAAATCAGCTAAGCTTACGTTTGATTTTTCCTTTTTCTGCTTAAGAATTTTTTAAAGATAATATGAAACATATTTAACGTGGTTTAAAAAGTTAACTATTAGCTGTTTCATAATGTCTTTCATTTTTCCTTTATAATAATTATTTATTGTAAAAGGTAAATTTAAAGGTATATCTATAAAAATGTATGCATGTTTGAGCGTAAAGTACTGCACATAAATTATTAACTTCTAAGGAAGACGCTCGTTAAATAGGTTCTACATACATAAGGTTCTTTGTAAACTATTTATGTATGCTTAAGTACGCTCTTTCGATTCTATAAAGGAGCTGTAGTTTTAAAGTATAGATTTAGTTTGACGGAAAGTTGTTCTTTTTAAGAAAAAGACATTGTATGCAACTATTGATTTGGCACGTGCCTATACAGATAGGTATTTAAGAACGTGAAAGCTTTGGGTTTACTGGTGTTTGACGTAGTGGACGCCTCTGTCGAGTTTAGGTTACTGGAAGCAGTTTAAGGACAATAACTCAGAGTTATTTTATATAATTCTTGGAAAATCTTGATTCTAGACTTCCAGCATCTATAATTAGTATATTTTAAGTACTGTGTTTTTATAGTGCTTTCAACGGGGAATTGTGATTTGATCTTAGTAAAAGTGGATTTTTGCAACTTATGTATTGAAGGCATAAGATATTTGCGAAATAACCATTGAAAAATTAATAGCTGTTTAAAATAGTTACCTTAACACACATTTCCGAACATTTTGGCGTTTTCAATAAACGTTTTGTTGAGAGAAAAATTTAGTTTGTGAATCACTTAAATTATAATCAGATACAACGAAAACGCTATTGCAATGTATGGAGATAAAATGGATTACAAAGCTAATTAAAAATCCATGATTTGTGTCTGTTAATATAAGCCTTTTGGTGCGAAATAAAATTCGCCAAAAGCTGTGTAACAGTTTACATAAAAGAAAGTACTTTAGATATATAAAATTAAAAGTATTTTATAGAACTTGTTAAAAAAATAGTTAAGTATGAGATAAATGTTCCAAAAGTACAAACGTATTCTCTTTTTACTAGAAATATTTATTTGTATGTTTCCTTTTGTATCTTATACTCATTTCTTTTATTCTGCTACAAAAATCATAATATAAATGGAATAAAATGTAAATAATCTCTGAAATGAATTGTAGGTACATTTATGGAAATCAATAAAATCATGTGCAACATTTCTTATCTAACAAAGCATGCATCTATTAGAAGAATGATATTACTTTCGTGATAATTTGTAAAAGTAAATGTCGGAGTTATATTGTGAGTAATAAATGCTATCCGAAAATTTGTTTTGCATTTGTATTACGAAACTCATCAGTTACTTAACGTTATTCAACTAATCGATTTTCTTTAAAATAATGAAAAACGTGTTTTGTATCCCGCAGTTTGTTTTATCATTAATGCTATAAGGAAATCACGCTATTTTGTTTTGCCTTTTAGAAATAATTTTTTATAAAAGTTGAAAGTTGTTATTAACATTTTCCGACCCTTTTAAAGTTTTCTATACATAGTTTGTCGAGTTAGAAACTTGTTTTGTGAATCACTTGGGATATTATCAGGATTTACAATGCCCAGGTTGTTGCAATGCATGGCTATAAAAATTTTTACACTGACACTGTGATGCTAATTTAAAGTTTAAAAGATATTTAATAGCACGAGCAACAGTTTACACGAAAGAAGAAATTTTAGTTGGATAAAAATTGGAGGTTTTATAAAAGTAGTTAAATATTAAAGTTATGTTCTGAATACAGAAAAGATTCTCTATTTCACTAAAACTACTATTAATTGTTATCTTTTTTTTTCTATTTTCCACGAAAAATTAAAAAGAAAAATTTATTAAAAGTTTCTGATGCGAATCATGATTAAAATTAGATACGATATAATACATCCCACCGCCCCTTAAGCGGTTAAAACCTGTTACAATTCAGCCCAAACAGTTACGGCTCACTAGGAAAAACTCTCCCCGTCCAATGAATTCAGTCATTGTTCCACGTGGCTTGTCTTGTTTGGACCGAATGATTTGAGCGATAATATGCTTAATATTACAAACCCCTCCAGTGGCCGAGAGGTTCTGCTCTGGAATCTGGTAGACGGGAGGTGCTGGGTTCGATCCCAATCGCGCCCGTCGACCTATTCATTCGGAGTTTTCGTGGTTTTCTTCGAACCTTGGACTTCCAAGCGTTAATACGTGTTAGGTTCCCTTAGAAAGACCCCCACGAAGGGCACTCCCCAACCCCATAGGGCCTATATCCCTCATGCTGATAATTGGCCGACATAAACACAACCAACCAACCAACCTTACTATTACAAACTATTTGGACGGTATAGTTTATCTGTTTTATGTTACAACCTTGTGCATACGAATACTGAGAAAAAATCAGCCTTTGTCGTAAGGCTGGTATTCAGGAGGTCGTAAAAAAGATAGTAGAATTCTACATAAACAGTTCAGCTAAATTACATTAAAAAAAAAATACATTTGAAAGCTAAACTCGACAAACATATTTTACTTAGCTGTTATTTTTCGGTTTAGTAACTGCATTTATAATTTGTAAATAAAATGAAAAAATTAGCAACCGTTAAAATACAAAGTACGTACAGAATTCTTCCACGTTATTTAACACGTTGTATGCGGGAAATTGAGCACTACATTTACGTTCACAAATAGCCACTGTAAATTAAAACCTGCTCAGAACCAATAAAAAGCAAGCATGCTTGGATTACACCTTCTTTTTTCGTCCGTACAAAATTTCCGGTAGCAGTAATAATTTCCGTCCCCAACCCACAAAAACCTATTTTTACGTGTCCCGCATACAATGTGTTAATAGAAGAAAAATATTTTAAGTTCTTTGATTAAAAAAACTTCTACTTTAATAACGTTGTTATATTTCAATTTATATAAGTTTCTAAAACTTGAATAGTGGTATCAGACTACTTCTAAATTCGAATTTATAAATTAACGAGTTTAAAATTTCAGATGTATTTTTCTGAAAACCCCTTTTCTTGAAATGCTTTGTTTCACCGATTATTCAAACTACATTTATTTCTGCTTTGAAACTATTCTCATTACGTTATTTCAGTAAAAACACATATGTCCTTACCTACTGACTGTATATACTGACCTTTTATCTAAATTCCATTGTAAAAACGTGACTTTTCCTTTTGCGTTGTCACGTAGAAAGAAAATTTTGGTTATTATTCTTATGCTCAGTTCTTAATATGTGCAAGAAAGCGGCTTTTCAAGCAACAGGCATCAAAGTTTTAAGAAAAGACTTAAGGCAGCTAAAAATATTTTCTTGAGAATAATATAGTTTTCAAGACAGATCATCGCTCCATAGGAATTATTTAAACTCCTTTACCAATTTTGTTTTCTTTGAATTGCTCTGTTTTATCATCAATATACACTTCACATGTTAATCATTTTTTCAAATAAGAAGACAGTTTTTTTTTAATTATTTGACATGGAAGGGAAGTTTTATCAATGGAGAACAGAGTTTTGCATTTTTTTCAGGTAATGTTATATTTGAATTAACCATGTTAACATATTATATGCTAATGAGTTATGAATGGGATATACGACATATGCCAAATTTCAGGGAGATTTGTAGTCAAATAAATATGTTTTTTGAACTAAAAATTTTATTTTACTTTTTAGACTGATTTATTGAATTCTATAAGTTCACTACAGAATTATTTTAAAAAAATTGACCAATTTTGTTTCCTTTGAATTGTTCTGTTTGAACATCAATATATAATTTTCATGTTAATCATTTTTTTAAGTAAAAAGATTGTTTTTTCAATTATTTGATATGGAAGAGTAATTTTATTTTATTTTTTACACTGGACAGAAACTTTTGCATTTCTTAGAAATAGTATTATATTTGAACGAAGTATATTAAATTATATGCCAACTTCCCGGGATTTTTTGTGAAGAAATATATTTTGAACTAAAAGTTTATTTTCTTTTATACTGAATTATTGAATTATATAAATTCAATACTAAATTATTTAAACTTGCTGTGCCGATTTTGTTTTAAGTGAATTGTTCTGTTTTATTATTAATATATACTTTCCATGTTAATCTTTTTTTTTAATACGATGTCGATGTTTTCAATTATTTTTTTATGGAAGAGTAGTTTCATTTTATATTTTACACTGGGCAGCAATTTTTTGGTTTTCTTGCAGAGGGTGTTGTATTTCAACAACAAATACTAACATATGCCAACTTTCAGTGGTTTTGTAGTCAAATTTATTTTTACTTTGATTTCATACTCAATTGTATAATCTCACTACTGAATTATTTAAATTTTTTACCGATTTGGTTTTCATTCAGTTAATCTGTTTTAACATCAATATATGCTTTTCATGTTATTTTTTTTAAATAAGAAGACTAATTTTTTTTAATTATGTGATATGGAAGTGTTGTTTTACTTTATTTTTTACATTGGACAACAAATTTTTGCGTTTTTTACAGCTAGTATTATATTTGAACGAAACATAATAGACATGCCAACTTTCCGAGGGGTTTAATAGTAAAATATGAACAACAAATTTATTTTACTTTACATACTGAATTATTGAGTTGTATAATTTCAATATTGAATTATTTAACCCGGGAGAACTTGCTGCATGAGATTTTCTCTCACAGTCGTACTTTTTCAAGACTCTTATTTAAATCATTATTCCTTTTAATTAAAATTTCAAAATGTTTTTCAATTATTTTACCTCTTTTGTGAATAAAAGTACTAAGCCAACCAAAAAAATTGATATTATATGAATGTAAAGTAAAAGAAAAGCAATTGGGCATTCTCACTAGCGAGTTCTCCCAGGTTAAACTCCTTTAGCAATTTTGTTTACTTTAAATTGTTCATTGTTCTGTTCTAACATCAATACATACTTTTCATGCTAGACAATTTTCAAAATAATGACACTATCTTTCCAATTACTTGATATATTTCACTGGAGAACATATTTTTGGGCCTATTAACATTTATGCCAACTTTATGGACGTTTTTGTAGTCAAATATATTTTGTACTAAAAATTTTACTTTTCATGTTGAATTATATAATTTCATTATTGAATTGTTTTAACTCCTTTAGCAATTTCGTTTACTTTGAAACATCAATACATACTTTATTTTTAAGAATAAGGGGCCTATGTACAGGCCTATTTTTTCAATTATTTCGTATAGAAGAGTAGTTTTATTTTATTATTTTACACTGGACAATAATTTTTTGGATTTATTACACATAGAATTATATTTGAACAAAGCATATTAACATATATGGCAATTTACCGGTGGAGGGGATGTTGTAGTCAAATAAATATATTTTGAACTAAAAATTCTTTTCATGTAAAAACGAGTATCACATGAAAACATAGCGTATTTTATTAAATAAATTTTCGAGTCCAAACTACATTTCGTTGAATTGAAACCACGGTTGCTAACTAATTCTATGCAAAAATAGTGGTGTTCAAAATAAAATTTATAATTCCGGACAATCTCGAAAGGATGTTTGACAGCTATATGGTAGCCCTATACAGGCAGGCTAACGCATTTATGCGTCCTTTATAAAACTATCCTTTAGAAATTATAAATTCTTCAAAAAAAATTTGAATGTGTGTGTGTGTGTGTTTTTTTTGTTGTTGTTGTTGTTGTTGTTATTATAGTGATAGACATTTCGTGAATAAAATAAATGAAACTTAGTGTTAAAACATTATTAGATTCAATAATTCATATCACTAATTTTTCCGCAACAAGAGTTTTTAATCTAGGATCCACGATTGATCTAGTTTTACATTACTAGTAGGAGTAATATTTCTCAATTTCACTTTCTTTTTTTTTCTTTTTGGCGTATACTTTTCATTTTACTGAAAGCAAAAAGAACATCAGTCGTAAAAGAGTGTGCTATTTTCAAATTGCAAAATTTCTTCCGTTCATCTTATCAGGCTTAATATATAATTGCTTGGTTACTGAGTATTGTAAAATATTTATTATTAGCCCCCGATATGCTATTTCTTTCGGCGACCAATTAAAGTGTCCTCTCTAATAAATAACACTCCGTTGTATAAGCCAACCGTAAAACGAAGCAGATGTATCACTGTACGGTTAAATACTCTACTGCAATTTTTTAAACTTCTAAGCATAGCACATTTTCAATTTTTATGCCGTTGTATTGGGAAAAATGTACTTTTAGATGCATTTTGTTTGAAAAGTGCATCTCAATTTATTTTTAAGGTATTCATTTTTTTGTAGTTTAAGCGCCATTTGTTTAATGCTGGCAACTCAAGTACTCCTTTTCTGTAGAAAATAAAGATAAAATAGTTGGAAAATAGTAATTATACATTTTGTTTCCATTTTTCAATAACAACTGAAAAAAAAGTGTAATTAAAATACGTGCTATTTTGAAAAAATATAAATGAATGATTTCTGATAAAGCATGGAGCTATTATAAACTATATTTAATTTTAAGTATCTATGTTAATATTAGAAACAATTAACGGCATATGTATAATTAGATAGCCGACTTTTTTTTTTCAAGTTTCTTGAGTGACGACATCCCTTTATTTGGATTTGTGTATTATTCAGCGATAGTAACGTCCTATGCATATTTACTGTAGATGCTGTTTAAGATTGGATCGTAAATGTGGAATTCTTCACCGGGTTCAAATGACGTCATTTTATATAAAATAAAAGCTTGCGTTTTAAAAATTAAAACTAAAATATGCTTTGTACTTTCTACATTAAAATACATATAATTTTTTTTTCATCGGGGGCGACACTAAATTCTGAAAAATCAGAATTTCTGTTTTCTAGTTGATTTTAATTTTTGTGTCAGTCTGTGTGTTTCTGTAAAGATTTACTGTGAGAGGCACTAAAAATTGGCAACCGGTGAACTAAGTCATATATTTTAATAGTAATCTTCCCCTTTTTCAATCGCATAAATTTGTGATTAAATAGAGCGACTATTACTATTAAAATAGACTAGGGACAATAGATTGTAGAAGTGACAGATTTCACTTACATATGTTACAACATCTTATTTCATTGACGCAGTTTTTCGTGGATCACGCTGTGGAACAACTGAATTGTTGCGTACATTTCTAACATCGACTGTTTCATACAAAAGAGTTTTTTTATGACGCCAAATATTATTTTCCGAAATATCTAATTTGTGTTCTTTATCACCAATAATTTGCATGATGTCTCAAATTTACAATCTTTCTATTCTCATAAAAACTTTTTAATTTACGATATAGCAAATTTGCAGTTTCGATCTGTAGGAATTAATGTACATTAACTTTTAAATGCAGCATTTTTTATTTTGTTTCGAAAAAATTATATCTGATTCTCTGAAAGGTTTATCACTAGAGAAAAATAATGAAAAAAAAATCAGAGATACATTTTTCGTATAATACGTCAACCTTTTCTTATGTTGCCCATCTGTAATGCAAGTAAAAACTAAACTATTGCAAATTAGTAAATATTTTAATAAGTGTGAAACTAAATAACTTATTTTATATAATTTTTAATTTTGTAAAACTTAACCCTTAAATGCATGAATTATATTTTTAGTATTATGTTTTTTACTCTAATATTAAACATAACACACCAGAAATTTTATGATACATTTTGAAGTTTGCATTTTTGTATATATATATATATATATATATACTTTTTTTTTACATTAATATTTCTAGATAAATATATTGGCTTCTAAGAATTAAATACAAAAGGATGTAGATATGCATCATTATGCATTTAAGGGTTAAATCAATAATATTAGTAACTCACTAAAAAAGGAATTTCGCCAAATTGCTAAGTCACTTTCTCTGTATAGTTATCTTATCCAATAATAAACAGCTTCGAGACTTAAAAGAGGGGATAAATTTCTTGAAGGAATGAAATATTCTAAATATAGTATTAGTTCTAAGTATTCTAAGTATATTAAACTCACATATTATAAAAAATTCATAAAATTGACAGATACGGCCGGCTCATTATATTCTGAATAAGGAATCTTTGACGTTTAGATATACAATGTGTCCTAAAAGGTTAAAATGGTCCTTTTTTATTGGAGCTATGTACGATATGTGTAAGTTTAAAAAATACTTAAAATAACGAGAAAAAAAGTTTATATTAATGAAATAGTTTTTATATATTCTATGCAAGATTGAGGTAGCACAGTTGAGGTTTATTCCAACAGAGCGAAAAATGTCCATACCAGGCAAGACTCGAACCTGGATACCTTGGCTTATTATTTTGATATTTAAAAAAAAATGCTATAAATCTAAACCTGTGGGTATATGATCCATGAAGAATCAAGGCCTACAGTGTCTAGCCCTGTTTACTTGATCCTGGGGCCCGAGGTACTGTACAGCATATGCCCCCAGTAAGTGGTCACACTGTAAAAAATATCTGTAATTTTTGCAGAAAAGAATTGTATTTTTTACAGAAAAAAACTGTTTAAAAAAACAGTTTTTTTCTGTAAAAGAAACTGACTTTCGAAATGTTTGCAGAACAAGTCTGTATTTTTTACAGAAAGAAACTGTTTCAATGAAAAATTGCAGTTTTTTTCTGCAAATTAAACGGTTTTCCACTGGCGCCAAAATTTTTTTCCTGTCAATTTGACAGAATTTTTTTTACAGTGCAGCTTAATGCGAGACACTCGGTGTTTTGTTCCCAAGCAAGCTTGGTACCCATTTTATCGACCTGAATGGATGAAATTTTGAGTGAACCTTGCCCAGTCGAAATCGAACTTGCGGCCCGTAACGCAGCACACAGGAGTGCTAACCACTACGCTACTGGGCTACTTTTAAAAAGTTACACTTTTAAAATTTTATACGACCTCTCTGAATATAGCTGGTTAATTATGTTACTTTATTTATTTCTGCAACAATAATATAACAAAAACTGCATGTAAGTTGTTTTAAAGTGACAGAATTACAATAAAAGGAATACTACATTTCATATGATGCATAATGCTGTTACCTCTATGCAAGTTTTTAGGTTACATCAGGGAAAATAGGAATTATATACAAAACGGAGTTGGTATTTTTAAGATCGAAAACTTGTTAACACGTGTAAAAACATTGTGACGCAAATCCATGTGTAAATAAAGCATAGAGGGGTCACGCTATAAGACAAATGTTGTTATAACTATTTCAAAGGTTGTCAAATGACGTGACCAATTAATTTTAATTCCAAAACTGACAAAGAACACCAGTAATATTTTAATACATTTTTCTTTAACCATGAAAGTGTAGAAAAGCAGATTTTTATTTCCTGAAAAATTCGTTTGTAAATTCTGCTGTCAGTCAATTATTTCATCATTTTACGAGCTGCCCCAGAGAGGATTAAATCCCAGAAGCGTAATATTTTTTTAAGTAAAACAAGTATTCTCAAAGAGTTTTGAATCCAATATGTAACTCAAACTTTTCTAAAATTTCTTCTGTAAGTATTTCTACGTTCTTCACCACAATTATTTTTGCGAGAATAGATTAAAACTTGTTTAGGGTCAACTGCATATGTACTGTCGTCCTCATTTCTCCTTTCACGCAATGCAGGGTATTCATAAATTACTGTCCGGATCTTCTTATTCCATAACTTTTGATTTAAAAACATGACGAAAAACGTTATTACATGCTTGTACAGTGAAACTCAAACAGTGTTTTTAATAACAGAGACAAAGTTATATATGCATGAAGTTACAACTCAAAACGTTATGAATCAAATAATAACCGTAATCAAGTAATAATTAATGTTGCAAATTTTTCAAAAATGTATTACTGAATCATGAGCAGAAAGTTTAGACAGTTAGATAGATATAATTCTCTAACCCTTTAATTCTGGCGCCCGTGACTTTCACGGTCAGTGTAAGCTACATTTTGAAATTCCGATTGCAGTAAACATCCTCTGATTCGGCATCCTACGGTCTGGCACGCTGGATAATCTGACACGACTTTCGAGGAAAAAAAAATAGTATTCCTTTTTCAATCACACCTGATGTTTATAATAATTTGGTGAAACGGTGATGAGAAAAAAAAACATTTCTTTGTATAATTTGCGAAACTGTTGAAATGAAAAATAAATTTTTATCATCGGAATTAAATACATTTTTACATTTAGAAAAGATTGCTCAACTTGAATTGGAAATTTGATATCAGTCATCAAATAATAAATAATGAATGTGGATCACGAGATTCAAATGTTTTTTTTTGTTGTTGTTGTTGTTTTTCTGCGAAATATAAACAAAATGCTTTTGATGAATTTTCGGAGTACATACAAATTTATATCGAACAAAACATACAAAATATCGGAATGCTCGATTGATAAACATCGAGCCGTGCATCGTATATCGGCATGTGTGTAGGGTCACCACCTAGCACTTCACATCATACGAAATGACTTCCTAAAAAAAAAAGAAGAAAAAAGATTACACCAAAACAGCCTGATATTCGAGATTTGTTTAAAATGGCTTCTAGATGTTTATGTCTGCGTTATAGACCTATAGTGCACATTTTCATTTTAGTGATATGTACATATGTTCATGTTGTACTTTTCATTATTGATGTTGCACATTAATGAGTATTTTTTTTCTATGTTGATTGAAGAATAAAAAACATATTTTACTGTCATTTTTTTGTTTAATTCTAAATTCTACACGTTTTCCCCGACATTCATCCTGTAATCCGGAATGTTTCAAGTCCCGAACGTGCCGGACTAGAGGATGTTCACTGTTTTTTATTCCCACCAGTTTTTTAAAATAGTGTAATTGGTTTTATTCTCGCATCATTTTATCTGCCATTAAATAAAATGAAAATTTTTACTTCAAAAAAGTGGTGACAATCAAACAATCTGACTTTTTTTTTTTTTTTTTTTTTTTTTTTTTTTTTTTTTTAAGTAGTCTACGCTTATTATGCGCGAAGCTTAAGAGGTTAATAACGTTTGAGAAATTTGATAATATTTTAATATTAAGTATTATATGAAGAAAAAAATCCTTATTTAATTAATAACGTTTTGATTTGCAACTTTATGTATTATGTAAATTTGTGTTATTAAAAAAACTTTTTGAACTGTACTTACGAATATGTAATAATATTTTTCTTTATGTACCAAAATCAAAAGTTATGAGGTACCGAAACACCGACAATTTATTACCATCCTACATTTCACAGATTTACATAATTATATGGCCTCTATTCATAAAGATTATTTTTTAATGGGTCTATGTCATTTAGCAGACAACCAAATAGCCGACAAGACATTTAGCAGACAACAATTAGACGACAGGACGTTTAGCCGACAAGTACATTTAGTGGACACGTACATTTAGTCGACAGGACAATTAGCCGACAGCGACAGTTAGCCGACAAGACAGATAGCCGACAGGACAATTAGCCGATAGGACAGTTAGTCGACATGGACAATTAGCCGACAGGACATTTAGCCGACAGGACATTTAGCCGAAAGGACATTTAGCCGACAGGACAATTAGCCGACAAGACATTTAGCCGACAAGACATTTAGCCGACAGGACATTTAGCCGACAGGACAATTAGCCGACAAGACAATTAGCCGACAGGACAATTAGCCGACAGAACATTTAGCCGACAAGATAATTAGCCGACAAGACATTTAGCCGACAGGACATTTAGCCGACAGGACATTTAGCCGACAGGACATTTAGCCGACAGGACGATTAGCCGACAAGACAATTAGCCGACAGGACATTTAGCCGACAGGATATTTAGCCGAGAGGACGATTGGCCCAGTTAGGTTTTGGTTTGGATACTGTTAGGTTTCGGATAGATTACAGTTAGTATACAGTTAGGTTATAATTAGTTTACGGTTACGTTAAACTTAGGTTACAGTTATGTTACGGTTAGGTTACAGTTAAGTCACAGATTAAATTTAGGTAACAATTAGGTTACGTTTAAGTTACAAATAGGTTAAGGTTTGGTTACGGATAGGTTACAGTTAGATTAGGGTTAAGTTACGGATAGTTTACAGTTAGATTACGTTTATGCTACGATTAGGTTACAGATAGGATACAGTTACGTTACAGTTTGGTTACAATTAAGATTACGGATAGGTTACGGTTAGATTACGGTTAGGTTACGGATATGTTACAGTACGTTACGGGTAGCTTACAATTAGGTTACGGTTAGGTTACCGCCAGGCTACAGTTAGGTTACATTTAAGTTACAGTTAGGTTATAGTTACATCACAGTTAGGATACGGTTAGGTTATTACTAGTTTACGGTTAGCGTACCGTCATGATGCGTTTATTTGACAGATAGATTACGGTTAGGTTACAGTTATGTTACAGTTAGGCTAGGGTTAGGTTATAAGTAGGTTACGGTTACGTTACGGTTAGGTTACGGTTATGTTCCATTTCCGTTACAGATAGCTCATTGTTAGGTTACGGTTATGTTCCATTTCCGTTTCAGATAGTTTACGGTTGGATTATGGATAGGTTACAGTCACGTTACATTTAGCTTATAATTAGTTTACGTTACGGTTAAGTTACCGATAGTTTATAGTTACGTTACAGTTAGGTTACGGTTATGTTATAATTAGATTAAGGTTAGGTTGCAATTAGGTTACAGTTAGGTTACGGTTAGGTGATAATTTGTTTATAGTTAGGTTGAAGGTATGTTACTGTTAGGTTACCTTTAGGTTACGGTTAGGTAACATGTTACAGCTAGGGTACAGTTAGGTAATGTTTATGGTAGAGTTAGATTAAGGTTACGTTACAATTAGATTACTGCGCCCAGGCTTAAATTCCAACAAAAAAGTTCTGGAGCCCTAATATTCTGCGCTACCGGTACAACAACTGTACCGTTCCACCCCTCTCCCCCCCTGCCCCTGTAATCTACATATTTATATTTCGTACATTAATTGCAAAATTTAAAGTATTTTTTTTCTTTAGCAAAATAAAAATTTTAAATATATCTATTAGCATATACTTAGCTGTCAACTATTCCACTTTTTAGTTATCACTTCTTCTGAATAGTAAAAATCCGTGCCTATTTTTTATGCTAATTAATTGCAGAATTCTGCGATTAAATAGGGTAGCGATTATGATTAGGAAATGGTGTTAACACAAAAAAAAAGGATAGTTCGCAGCTATGCATTTATAAGAAAAATGAATAAAATTTACAGAAATGAATACTTATATGCTGAAGAATGGAACAATGTTTTACAATTTCCTGTAATAGGTGCATATCTTAAACTATAATCATTTCCTTCCGAATAACAATCTTTTGCAGTAAGTCCCTGAAAATCAGATAAAATTAAAAATTTGACAACGTTATCGGAAAGAATCTATGCTTTTATAGAATAAGGGGAAACACTGCTCGATTGCTTTCTATCAGAATAACAATACATGATAATTATATCTACTTACAAAGGAAAGTGACTTCGTATAGGTGCAGAGAGCCTTAGCGTGGGTGCCGTTCATGATACAAAATAAATAGAAAAATCACTGACGTGATTTTTATACTCGTACGCAATAGAAGACAAAAACCTCGAACAAACAAAACGTCAAGCTGATGCTTGTTGGATAAAACAGAAAATATTCTTTTCAGGTTAGATATCGAAATAATAAAAAGAAAACCCAGCCAATAAAAAATTATCCTGCTGTCACAAAAGAAAATCGAACTGAAAGCAAATTTATTGTTCAGTCTCTTGAGTGGCTCCGTATCAACACGTCGCCGATATAAATTTGAAATAGAAAAACACGATTTCTGTTTCCCCTTCATTCTGATCAAAATAGCATTAAAATGGTTTGAAGTGGAATGTAATACGTAATTTTTAAAGAGGATTTTTTTTTTTCAATACATGAATAAATGAAATTTTAAATGTAATACAGATTGAGCTCTAGTCAGTCTAAGCCTAAAAACTGATATAAAAATTGAGTCCGTTTTATCACCATCTCCTACGTATGTGACACATTACGTCACATATAAGTGTTTTTGTAAAAAGAATGCAAAAGCTTGGAGATGAGAAGGAAAGGAAAAGGTAATTTATGCTTCGGTTTTTCGGAAGCGCTATTGCACTGGGCTCCGGAGCCCTGTATTTATGAGCTCCGTGAATTCCGAACAATATTTAACTATTTACTAAAAACAGAGAAGAACCGGAGCCGGGCTCTGGTGGGCTCCGGCGCAAATTAAGCCCTGGTTACAACCGAATTTTATACAGTGTAATTTTATATCACACTAGCTGACCCACCCGGCGTTGTCCAGGCCCATCCTAATAACCTTAAATAAAACTCAAGTTTGTATGATTTTATATCCTTTGAAAATCTTTTAAATGAACCTAGTTTCGGAAGTCCCACTACCTTCCATAGCCTCTCGTGTGTTCCCAACAAATCTCTTACCAAACGAACCTGTGATCTGGGTCCCCGCTACCTAAAGCAGTATGTACAGGAAGTGCTCCGCACGTGCCGCAAATAATCGAAAAGCAAGTCGAGTGAGCCAAACTTCGTTGTAATCAAGCCCATAGAACCCGAAAAATGAATGCATCATTAATGTTCGAAAGTGTTGGTAACTGAAGTCTAAGATAAACTTTCATAATACAGAAAGTAGCTGAATTGTAATCTAACTTAAATGAACCAATTCCCGTTGAAATCGGGCCCCTAGAACCCGAGGAAAGAATACACACCTAAGCGGTGGAAGGTTGCCCCCCCCCCCCCTCAGTAAATTTCACGGACTACCTTTATAATTAACGCAATATTATTTTAAAAACATGTATAATAATATTGTTTTTATGATGGGTTATTACAAGTTATTACAATCGCAATATTATTTAATAAACGGATGAAATCCCGGGCGGCAAACAACGTAGCTACGCTACTCCACCTAACGAAAATTTTCATATGAATTCGATATTTGTTTTATTCGATGTTAGCATAAATTAGAGGCCCCGATGTAATTATGAGCGCGCTAGAGGGCGAAGCCAGCTAGTTTAATAAAATGCTATTATTATTACGCTTATATGTTAAAGCCTCGATAACTCGACATCCTCATAAATAAGTATATTTAGTTAATATTATTGTTTATACATTCGCTCTAAAAACTGGATAACTTGAAGATTCATTAATCTGTTTTATTATATATCGAATACAAGTTATACGGTTAAACCTTGATGAATCCCCAAGCTTAAAAATCTATGTTTTTATTTAAACAATTATCATTGGTCATTGTGGTTAAAACCTTGATAACTCTATATCCTCATAAAGCAGTGCTTCTATGCAATAGAATATAATTAATTTTCTTTACATCCGCAATAAAATCAAAATAACAAGTTATTCCCAAACTATCTCTCTAAACGCAAAAAATCTAGTTACTTCGCCATCTCTTTAAATTTGTATTTCAATCAGTTTGATATAAATTCTGTATGATTTCCAAAAAACCTCGAAAAGTCGTTCCCCTTAATCATCTGTGATTTTATTAAGTCGAATGTCATTAATGAATTATATATATCCAATCATGATAACTTGATATTCTCACAAATTCGTCTTTTTGCGCATCGAATTTATTTAATTTATATATTAAAAGATCAGTGATTCGCCAGCCTTATAAACCTTTGTTTTTGTTGAAAGAGGTAATATTTATTTGTTACTGATATGGGGGCACTATAATATCGATAGCTCATCAGTTTCATAAATCAGTGCTTTTACTCAATCATCATTAATATTTTATACATATGCATTAAAACCTCAATAACTCGTCAGCTACTAAAAGTGTGTTTGTATTTAACAGTAGAAAAAGTTTTCAGCGAGATCAAATTTAACGACAACCCAGTTTTTAGCGAGGAAAATTGAATAAAACGTATACCAATAAAAGAAAGTTTCGCTCTGTCTGTGTGTATGTGAGTGTGTGAGTGTCTGTGTGTCTGCGTTTGATGACTAGCAAAATCTACCGCACGTAGAAGTCTGAACATTTTGGTGAGAACAGTCCAAGGTCCAAGACATGTCCTGATGCACCTGACAATCAGATTTTTCTTTTTTTAAGGGTCGGAGCCCCTGTGCCTCTTTAAGTTTTTATGCTCTAAATTGTTAATAACTTACCCCCTTTATATCCGATCTTCTTCGTTCTTGGGGCCAATTCTACATTTAGTTATTCCCTCATTTCTACATTCCAGTTAAGACCCTGGCAGCCTGGGACCCAATACAGCACCCCTTGAAGTTTTTGCGCCCTAAATTGTTAATAAATTGCTTCCTTTTAATCCGAAATTCATTTTTGGTATCCTTTTTTCATTTAGTTATTCTCCCATTTCTACATCCCAGTTAAGACCCTTGCTCCACTCTCCCCCCTAGGATCCCGTAGGTCCCTTGAATTTTTTGTGCGCTATGCATTTTTCACCCTCTAATTTTCTCACCTTCTCAGTGCATAATTTTAAAACTGAGTATTGAACTCTTCTCCCAGGACCAACACCCTCATATTTTATTTGTGCCCTAGAACAATCATTTAAGCATTTACCCAATTTTTGGCGCATTTCTTTAAATTATTATTCTAAGGAATAATTCATAACTCTATAATTAATTTTGAATAATTGAAGATCTAAGACCTTTTAACATATTTTCATGTTAGGGCCCTGCTCTTAACTATCAGTTGGCCTCTTTTGGGCCCTTTATTGTAGCAAGTGATGGGCGATTCTGGAAAATTTGAGAATCGATTAAAATCAACATCGTATAAAACAGAATCGATCACAATAAGAATAGATTCCCAAATTCTAGAATCGATACTTGAATCGATATTTCGATGTTCACAGATAAGCTCACAAATAGCAATTCCAAAACGTAGCGAATCAGCAGGGCCGTAACGACTACCTCTCACCCCTCAACCCCATTTATAGGGGTCCTAGACAATGTCAGGGGCCCATAAGTAAGCTACCTTTGAGTCGAATAATAAAGCTTTTTTACTTTTAAAATTATTATATTTAAGATGTAATTTTAATAATAATTTATATTAGTACTAGGGGGCTCTGTCCCCTGCAAGCTATGCTCACCAACCCCCGTTCAGACACCGCAGAATCTAAAAACACGCTAATCTGATGGGTTTTAAAAATATTAGAGAAGATTGAATTATACTGAAAAAAGCTGTGCAGATCTCCCTGTAAACGGGTTTCCATTCAATTCCCTTTCATTGCAAAAATTTAAGGGCGATTCAGTTGCTGTTAAGACATCCAACGGTTGTTTTTGTTTTTGATTAAAGAGGATCAGTTAAACATTTAAAAAGAAGCTAAAATAAAATAAAATATGTATACAGAGTCTTTGTCTCCCGGTATTTTAAAACAATCTCTATTACAATAGCCAAAGTCATATGACTATCATCAACAGTTCAGGGCGGACCACTTAGCTTTTTATACTCTATGTGCCCTTTTGGTACTTTAATGTTAGCCAAGCATAGGAATTGTCGCAAAGAATTCTTGGTACTGTTACGCTAACCGGATGCAAATCTCGCCAATATCTTTTTTTCAACTCGCCAGTTAGCATTTTTTTTTTTTCGAGTGGTAATATTTGGCCAGATACGCACCGCAGGTTTGGCGTGATTTTTATTTTTTTATGAAAATTTGGCGAAAACCTCGTTTTTAAATACCAGTTACATATGCATTTTAGGTATTCCTTAGATATCCCGTCGGCGAGATTCTAAAAGATAGTCACGTTTTAGCATTATTGGCTTTTACTGCGTTCTCATTCGCTGTTCTCAGTCATGTGTCATAAACGCAGTTGTCGTTTGGCGATTTTAGCTTTTTCGCTCTCCTATATGTCTTGGAAAGGAAATACATACATGAGTTTTTGTCAGTATTTTTTAACCTGCGAGTGTGACAGCTGTTGATAGAGTTCAAATCTAGAGCTAAAATTAGTCACAAGCCAAAGACGCTTTTTACTTTCTTCTATCTTTACAAGAAGAAAGAATTGGATTCGTGAAAATTTTCGGTTTTCGGTGGATTTACACGTTTTAGGGGTCAGAGATTCTAAAAAACATTTTTTTACAAAATGTCTGTCTGTCCGTCTGTTTGCCTGTGTGTGACACAAATTTTGTGGGTGCTCTATATCAAGAACTAATGCACGCGGAATTTAACAAAAATTTATATTAAGTTACACTCTGATATAAATTGGTGCTGATTAGTTTTTGGCGTAAATCGCTCAATAGGTGGCGCTGCTATGCAGCATTTTTCCCGATTTCCCCAATAGCTCAATCTCCTGAACTAATTCACGGATATTCTCCAAACTTCAGATTCAGTTAGTCCTTGACATGAATTAAAGTTTTATGCACTTAGGTGTAAATCGCTCAACAGGTGGCGCTGCTGTGCTGCTTTTTTGCGATTCTCGCAATATCTCTATCTGAAGAACTAATGCTTGGATTTTCAACAAACTTCAGATTATGGTACCTTGATATGCGTTAGTGCTGTTTATGTTTTGGTGTAAATTGCTCAACAGGTGGCGCTGCTATGCTGCATTTTTCAGAATTTTCACTAAAGCTCTGTCACAAGAGCTAATGCACGAATTTTCATAGACGGATTTATACGCTTTAAGGGTCAGAGATTCCGAAAAACATGTTTTTACAAAATGTCTGTCTGTGAGTCTGCGACTCTGCCTGTCCGTTTGTCAGTCGGTATGTGATACAAATTTTGGGGCCGCTCTATCTCAAGAACTAATGCACGGAATTTATTAAAAATTTATATTCTGTTAGTGCCTGATAGAAATTGGTGCAGATTGATTTTTTGTGTAAATCGCTTCAACAGGAGGCGCTGCTATGCAGCATTTTTCACGATTTCCGCAACAGCTCAATCTCCAGAACCAATGCACGGATTTTCATCAAACTTCAGATTCAGTGAGTCTTTGACATGAATTGACGTTTTATATATTTTGGTGTAAATCGCTCAACAGGTGGCGCTGCTATGCTGCCTTTTTTTGCGATTTCCGCAGTAGCTCTATGTCAAGAACTAATGCTTGGATTTTCAACAAACTTCAGATTCAGGTATACCTTGATATGAATTAGTGCTGTTTATGTTTTGGTGAAAATTGCTCAACAGGTGGCGTTCCTATGCAGCATTTTTCAGAATTTCCACTTTAGCTCTATCTCAAGAACTAATGCACGAATTTTCATCAAACTTCAGATTCAGGTATACCTTGATATCAATTAGTGTTGTGTATGGGATTTATATAGAAGAAAGTTTTGTAATGGCCACAACATATTAGTTTTGTAAGTGTATAAAACTGTATTTTAACTGTACAATGAAGTTTTCATCACATGTTTCAATCTGTTTAAATGTTTACATAGGGATATGCAGGTTTATTTATTTATATTTATATGTATGTACAGTCGTGAAAAAAAAAAAGTAAACATGCTACTACTAACTTTTACAACAACTACTTTTTAAACAACTACTAACTTTGCAGCAAATTATTGTAGAAGAAAGTGACTTGTACTTAACAATTGGATATAAAGTCTACTTTTAAATGATGCATACAAAATTTGCTTAGGGGGCCATCTACATATCAAAACGAACCCAAACTTTTTTTTTTCAATAGCAATACAGTCTGACACCATAAATAAATTCTACACCCTTTAATAAACCTAAATAAAAATTTTCAAGAAATTCAGACGATTACTTTCAGAGAAATTAATTATTTTAAAATGACCATATTTTAGGGACTGTATCCAAATTGAAGTTCGGTACTGCATTGTTGAAATGCTACAGAATGAGTATGTCACTTCTATTAATGTATTATTTCTTGCCAATATAACCATTTCACTCGCTTAATATGTTCTATCGCCAGCCCAAGCTCAAATGTTTCAATAAAATGAGTAAAATATATTTTTTTCAAATTATGCTTTTCTGCACATCATAGACGTCCCCCATAATCATTCATTTTGATGTTTTTTAAGCATAATTCGAAAACTAGTTGAGAGAAAAATTTTAAATTGAGAATTTGCATCAAGCATGACCTAATAAATATAAATTTATCAAAGTTGTAGACTACAATTAATATTTTTTTCGAATATTAATTTCATAAATCATATTATAATTTTTTTTTAAATTATAAATTCAATGCATTTATGTTTGGGTTTTTAGTATTATAACCATACAAAATATTATTACATTAGGATTATAATTTCAGAAGTTATTATTAAAATATGAAAATGTAAATTTTCGATGTTTATAATGCAAAAACTTATCATACAAGTGACTTGAAACTTCGTTTCTAGGCGTAGTTTGAACCGAGGATTTAAAATATTGTCTAAACTGGGTGTTGCCATTGAAAAAAAACAAATCTTGATTTGGTTTTGATTTGTAGGTGGTCCCCTAAGCAAATTTTATGTAAATCATTTAAAAGTAGACTTTATTTCCAATTCTTTGGTACCAGTAACCTCTTTCTATTATAATTAGCTGCAGAGTTAGTAGGGGGTGTTTACTTTTTTTCCACGACTGAACCCATACCATTAAATATATAATTTTTCGAAACATTTTCTTTTAGTGTATTGTATCCATATATGCATTAAACTGTATGTATTGCATGAATATATTATATATGTATACATAATCTAACATTTTTCGGAATTGGAGCCCTCCATCTTTATTAGACCACTTGTCTAGATCAGTGATTCCCAACGTGGGGCGTACGCCCCACCGGGGGGGGGGCTATTTGATCTTCTAGGGGGGCTATTCCAAATTTCTTACTCACTCATTCGCTATCAGTTTCTTTTGTCTTTTTGGGGGGAAAGTAATGTTGTAGGCTAAAAATAAATGGAATACGAGCAAAATTTAAGAAATCGGATTTTTTTTATTGAATTTTTAAAATGTTCCCTATCGAAATTTTAAAATAGACTTGACACCGGGATACTTATGCGAATAATCTTTTAAAATATTTTTATATCTATAAAAGTATAAAACTCATTGTAATTTTTCTGGTGGTGATTTTTGTAACGTTTTCCATTATTTATTGAATGAGTTTTCTACTTCTATTTGCGAAGACAATTAACAATATTGGAAAAGGGAAAATAAAGAGAATGTGTTATGCTGAATAATGGCTACTTAAATGCTACTTAAATTTGATAAAGATGATAATCTTGAAATACTTCTTATGTATTGTGTTATCCATAGAATGAAAAGTCAGTGCCCAAAGATTTTCCACTAACTCTTAATAAGTTACAAGAATGCATTATAAAATGTCTGAATTTATCAGTTTTAACGATAAATACAAGTGTATTTTTAAGATATTTTGTAAAGATAAAAAATGCAGACTGTATAACACTTTTCTTTAACATTGAGTTGGAAACAACAAGTTGGAAAAATACTACAAATCTCGTTTTGGCATATAGGCAAAGATGTATAATCTCATTGCATTTTTTAAATTATGTTAAAAACACATTTGTGGTAAACGATTCACCTGATTGACAAGTTAAAAAATGAGAAATGAATAGCTTCTGTTAAGGCACTATTACACTCCCACTGTGTGAATAGAGTTCACTTTTTAAATAATAAGAGACATAATTTACAGATTACGGGGGGGGGGGGGCATAGTGACTTTACGGATGCTTTGGTGGGGCGTGGCCGATAAAAGGTTGGGAACCACTGGTCTAGATCCATCCTTCTACAGTATATAAATTTATAAATCTGTGTACACATGTACTGTGCACTCGCTGTATACACATGTTAAATAGATTAGCTAAAAGTAAGCTATAATTATCGCTAAAACTATTTTATATATTTATATAAATGTGGAAAATGGTAGATAGATTTTTAATGTTTTCCTAGCTTTACATAGAGAATATGGACTTCTGAATGAAAATAATTATAAAACATATATAAGCAAAAATTTTTATCAATAAAATCTGCAAATGAGACCTATTTTGATATTTTCCTAGCATTACGTATAGAAAACGTGTCGCTTAATTAAGATTACTATAAAACCTATACAAGAAAATTTCTGTATTACTAGGGAGCAGGTGCACTTGAGGTAAATATTTCAATTTTTTCCTGGTGTACCTAGTGAAAATGTGTTGCTTAATGAAAATAATTATAAAATAAATATATAATATAAAATAGCTGTATCAATAAATTTTGCAGATGAGGCAAATTTTTAATGTGTTTTCAATGTTACATAGAGAAAAATGACTTCTGAATGAAATTAGTCACAGCAAGTATGTATGAAAAGTGTCGTATTGACATATATGATTTGATCTTCTAATTACCTGAGATCAGTGATACTTTAATTTAATTTACGTCTGTAGAACACTTAAAATAAAAATAAACTCGCAATGCACCTGAATATCTGATATTAGTCATTCAGCAGTATATTATTTCTACGTAATGCAAAATATAACATTCTGTCTTGTCTGCAGATTTTCTTTTTTTGTTCATCTTTATGGGTGGAGGACAAAATTTACTTCTAAAAAATAGTGTTTATTAGCCTTAATTATCAACCAGGTGCAAAAAGGAAATCTGTCAATAAAGCAATTTTCTTCCTTTTTTCTGTAATCCATTTCATTCGGCAACCAATTTTCTTTACATAATGCTAGGAAAATATTAATAATGTGCCTCATTTCAAATTAAATTATTACTAATTTTTTCTGATTTATTTTTTACAATTGATTTCATTTATCGAACCATCTTCTACGCAATGCTGGGGAAAAATTAAAAATCTGTTCTATCTGCAGATTTCACCATTGCAGAAATTTTCTTATATATTATAAATTATTATTAATAAAAATCTTATATGTTATAAATTATTATTTTATAATTATTTTCATTAGCAACCCGTAATCTCCATGTAACGTTGCGAAACATTAAAAATCTGCCTGATCTGCAGATTTTATCGATACAGCGATTTTCTTATATATGTTTTATAATTATTTTCATTCAGAAATTCGTTTTCTCTACTCAACACTGGACAAACACAAAAAATCTGCCTCACCTGCAGATTTCATCAATAAAGAAATTTTCATATGTATTTTTTATAATAAGTTTGATTTGACGATTCCTCCTCTATACGCGATCCTGCGGAAACATTAAAAATCTGATTCATCTGCAGATTTAATCATTGCAGAAATTTTCTTATATATTTTTTATAATTATTCTTATAATCAACCATTT
This sequence comes from Maratus speciosus, assembly GCA_963932465.1. NCBI lineage: Eukaryota > Metazoa > Arthropoda > Arachnida > Araneae > Salticidae > Maratus > Maratus speciosus. The sequence goes on along the minus strand of OZ010793.1, from coordinate 120,733,845 downwards.
TCTCTACTTAATGTTGTGAAAATACTAAAAATCTGCGTTATCTGCAGGTTCCATTGAAACATCAATTTTTCTTACATAACTTTTATAAATATTACCATGCTGCATCATATCTACTTTATGTATTGCTCAGAAAACATTAAAAATGAGCCCCATCTCAAAATTTTGTTGATTGTCTACATGAGGTGTTTGCGAAAAATATACCCTAAAAATAAAAATGTACTTTAATTACTTGCGTATAAACGCGGCTAAAATAAATCTTTTCTAAACCAGAAACTTTACTTAATAAATAACAGCAAATAAATACCAATTGGAAATAAGTTACATTTTATTAAATAAAATTTCTGGTAGGAAACAAAGTTATTAACAGCATAGGCTGTTTGCAAAGAGCTGGGTTTTTCAATTAGATTACGATATGTATATAGCAGCAATTTTAGAATGAATGAATTAAAATAATATTTAATATATATAGAAACAATTTTCGAAGAAAGGAATAAAATGCAATAATCAGGGAAAATATCTGTTTGTATTACTGTGTATTATTGTCACTTTAAACAGCATTTTTAACCCCTTAACAGTGTGGCCCGAACTGGATTCGGGCAAGAACACTTTGCTTGCTTCGTTATTAAAAGCATTTTGATACCACTAATTTGTAACTGTAAATTTATCTTTATTGATTGTCAGATATTTTTCGATTAAGTAAGGTAAATATTTTAGTATGGAAAAAGTGGTGTCCAGCCCCATTTTAAAATTTTTTGTAAGAAAACAAATGTCACTGTTAAGGTTGGTTGGTTGTATTTATGTCGGCCAAATATCTGCACGTAGGATATAGACCCTAAGGAGGGGAGTGCCTTCCGTGGAGGTCTTTCTAAGGGAACCTAACCCGTATTAACGCTTGGAGAACCAAGGTTCGAAGAAAACCACGAAAACTCCGAGCGATTAGGCCGACGGGCGCGATTGGAATCGAACCCAGCACCTCCCGTCTACCAGCTTCGAGAGCAGAACTTCTCGGCCACTGGTGGGGCGTCACTGTTAAAGGGTTAAACAGAAAGTCCGATTTTTAATACGCCATTCATTTATATTTATATTAGGATACATACATCTCGAAATTTCATAACAAATGAATGATATCTCTTAATTTATGATGTATCTTGATCAAATATAAAATAATGAAGAATTAACCTCTTCCCACATTTTTTTTTCTCTGGATTAAACAAACACACGTTAAAAATCATTTTAAAACTTCTATTTTAAAAAGCTTTATCTTCTTTTTACAAAGCTCGTATCCATACGTCCGATAACGCGTATGTTGTACTAACCGGTAACTCAAAACAGACCTTCCAACACATATAAGAATGCGCCAAATCTAAAAGCGCCAGGCGCCAACAACATACATGACACGTGACTGATAACAGCGAATGAGAAAGCAGTAAAAGCCAATAATGCTAAAACGTGACTATCTTTTAGAATCTCGCATCCCGTCGACCAAAAGTCTATCGCCAAACTATAAGATTAAATGCCAATAATGGTTGATCGTAAATGTCACATTCACTTGACTTTAAGCAAGTTACACGTGTTTACGTCATCAAGGGATTTTTATTTCGACGTTTCATTTGTATATTTATTAAAGTTATACTAATTTTTTTGTTCTTTCGTTATTTAAAATAAAAATTATGTCAATTTGTATAATTTGGCGAAATTGTTCGACGGAATTACTAAGTAGTTCCGTATTTTTTTAATTATTTTCTATTATTCTCTCAAGGAAATATCAAAAAATAATTAATAATCATAGAGCAAAATAATTTATATAACTAGGGGGCTCCCCCTACGAGCTACGCTCGCCAACCCCCGTTCAGGCACACCAAAATCCAAAAAGCACGCTAATTTGATCGGCTTTAAAAATGTTGAATTAAAAAAAAAAAAAAAAAAAAAAAAAAACAGTAGCGATCTCTCTGTAAACGGGTTTCCATTCGTTTTCCTTGGATTGGGGATTTTTAAGACCAAATCTGTTGCTGTTAAGAGATACATTGAGTGTTTTCGTATTTAATTTAAAAAATTAGTTAAACATTTGAAAATAAGCTAATGTAAAACCAATTAAGTAAATAGTATCATTGTCTCCCGGTATTTTTTAACAGCGCTATGAGATAGTTCTTTTAAATAATTAATTTTAAATGTATCGTTTCAAATCTGACGTAATTTACACCAAAGTTTTATTTCTCTTATTAATATTCACGTGAAAATACTTTTGTTGTTAGACGGAAATATTATTTACGCTGTCTTCGAATTCACGATAATAGTTGAAAAGATTATTTCAAAATATCTCGCGCAAATATATTTTTCAATTTAAATTATTTTGCCATATTTTTTGGCCATTTTAAATATGACGTAATTTACTCCATTTACAAGTAGAGAAGAATAAGAATGATTTTTTTATTTTAAGATTTTGTTTCTCTTTTAAAATTCAAGTGTAAATATGGTTCTTATGGCGTAATTTTCCTGCTTTTAACATGTAATCATTTAATTATAATTTTAAAGTTTTTTTTTTCTGTTCGTAATAGTCACGTGTAAATACATTTTTAATTTGAAGTAAACATTATTGTTTGCGCTGTTTATACAATTGGCAAAAGTTTAAATTAATAACATTTTCTAAAATTTGTAAAAAATATCTCTCGAAATGCTGAAAATTTGAATTTAAAATAGAAATGAAACCTCAAAAAATGAGTCAAATAAGAAAAATAAATGCAATCTGCACACCGGAAACTTATAATGTATAAAATGGTCTAAAAATGATTAAATTCTCATGTATAGTTTTTGCTCCCATAAAACTTTTTTAATGGAACGATTTTGTCCAACTGTATCATTAAATATCTCTTAAAATAATTCTTCGATTTGAAAACTGTCTGCATCAGCGTGTTTATCAAACATTTCTCTATAATACCACTGATTTTCATATTTTTGTATGCAACAGTTTTTTTAATATTAACGATGAAAGGTCATGCTTAAGCTTTCAAATAGGGTGCCGATCCACCCGGAATATCAACGGAGATTTTCATTGGTCCATTTCCAAATCAAAACTTTTTTTATATATAGAAGGATTTAAAAAAAGAAATAAAAGTAAATAAACATTTATTATCAAATAAACAACAATAGCCGTGTTACCATATCAATCACAATAATGCCATTTTGGCGTCAGTTAGGTACCCCGGTGCGTAGATAACATCTGTGGCTAATTTTTTTCGTTTCTTTTTTTTTTTTTTAAAGAAGTGAAAGCCACCAATTTTAAATGAAAGTTGTGTATTTTAAATAAAATGAATGAAAGGATTATATTTTAAATGAAATGAATAAAATATGAAGAATTGCGACGGGAAAATGTTTGGCGAATTATCACTTGCGTCATCTCGCTAACATAAAAATACCGCCAGAATTGATTTCCCTATCAGAATCTTTCGATTTGGCGAAAGATTGTTCAAGTAAAATGAATTATGAATAAAAGTAGCATGATACATTTCTTAGCATACATTTATGGTAACCTTTTCTGAAATATGAAAAAAAAATATCTGTTTGATTAAAATTTGAGTTGCCATCATTAGAAAAATGTATATAAAATTAGAAAAAAATTAATATTTCGAAAACTAATTTGAATTTAAAAATTCTAATACCAGTTTTGAAATATGCGGAGCAATATTGAGTTTTGGTGTTAATTTCATCGCAAAGTATTCCATATTTTAGGAGAAATCGCCGTGAAACATAATCAGTTGTTTAATCAGTCGATTCATAATTCCGTTTCATACTTCCGTTTCATAAATTCGTTTCATTAGGATTTTATATGTATAGGGTAGGTATTTCAATTTATTTTTTAAGAAAGATCTCGGTCAGAATAAAAAAAAAAGAAGGAAGAAATATTTTTTTTCATCCGGAAAAGATGTACTTTTTACTCTTATTTCCTTCAACCAAACAGATGGGGAGTTACTCCTATAAACGTTACTCTTCTTTAAAGTGTGCAGATGAGCGAAATTTTGAAGGCTCTAAATTTATTTTAAAAGTTACATGGTTTTTTCAGTCTTTTTACACTGCAAAAAATAAATTGTTGATTTTACAGTATAATATTGGCAGCTGGGGCGCCAATATTATCGCAGTATTATACCGTAAAATTAACAGTAATAAACAGTAAAATTAGTAATTAATGTACCATTAAGCAGTAATATGCGGTTTAATGGATTTATACGATGGTATATTACTGCTTATTATACGGTATTAAACTAGCACCCCAGCTGCCAGTATTATACTGTAAAATCAACAATTTTTTTTTTTTTTTTTTTTTTTTTTTTTTTTGCAGTGTAGGGCCTCCTCCTATAAGAGTGGGGGAAGTGCAATTATTGCAAATTTTCTTTTAAAATAGCTGTGATGATGTAATTAACCAATCATCACATACCACATACTAATTATCCCCCCAATGAATAAGCAAAATTATCTTTTTAATAATATATTTAACTAAAATTTCTTTCCCTTTTTAAAATATATATCTCTTTATCTCAATTTACAGTTTATAAATATCTTTCTTTTTAATGTTTACCAAATTTTCAGCTGTTAACAACAACAAAAAAGTTCTCATCCTAGAATCGTTAACGGTGAAATAACTTTTCTCTATTTAACAAATAAATAAAAATATATCCTTTGATTATATGGGGTTTTTTTCCAGCAGTAATCTAAAAACTCTAAACAGTTATTGACTCATCAGTGTCGTCATGACAGTGTCGGACGTGGGACATCATTTGCAAATATCACGATTTTCTTTCTTTCTTTTCTTTTCTTTTCTTTTTTTTTTTTTAAATAACTTTCTTGTTCTTATACTAGAACAGAGAAACAGGACGTCTGTGATCATTTTGTTTATGAAAAAACAAAAAAAAGAAATAGGATAGAGTGATAACAGGCAGATGCCTCAGCTATTTATTGAAACCACGAGAATCTGAAAGATTAATGATAATGAAAGTAGTAATTAAATTGCTTTTACTTAAATAAAAGGCTTTTTAACAGAGAGAAAAAGATAAATACTTAATTTATTTCAGAAACATAAACAGATTTTAGATAATAACGCAGCTTAAAAAGCATTAACAACACAATTTAGATAAATTTTATTTCATATAATTTGATAAATTTGCTACTAATAAGTATCTGATCACTTCCTACAGTTAAAGAAATGTTCTTTTACTTTTTTCAGACGAGACACGAGAGCAATTAAAATTTTACAGTTTAAAAAAGAATAAGCCCGAGCCTGAAGGGTGATGTAAAATCGACCTAAAACAAGACTTCGGTCATCTGAATTTTAAGTTTACAATGGTTACTTATGTTTTTTTATTGCGTTGGTTTTTAGATGCCACGAATTTACTAAAATCTAATTTATAATCATATAACGCAATGATTTTTTTTCTAAGTTTATGAGTAGTAACGATTCAAAATCCTTCCCATGTAAAGGTGATGGTGAAGATCCTGGTTGCGCCACTCTAGAGAGAAAAAAATAAAAGTAAAAGTGCCCAGTTAAACTGATGGCATTGAGCTCACAGGCTATTCACACTAATTGTATATTATACTCTTATTTCAAAGAATAATCCCCCTTCAAAAAATAAATGAAGAGGGATTAGCCCCCGTTTCTGCCCTTTATACTTAACCAATGAACTTCCAAATATAATCAGGGAAGCTCCTTAACGCAATAAACTGGTATACCAAATTTGAAGCAAATCAGGTAATTCAGCATGAAAAAACCATTTCGCTAAATTAAGGGGGATATTAGCTCCCCCATTTCCCCTTTTATGCCTAACCAATGAAACTTCAAATGTAACCAGGAAAGCTCCTTATCAGAATGAACATAGAAAAAAAATTAAGGTAAATTAGATAATTTTGCATGAAAACCCATTTATCTAAATTAAGAGGAGGGGACTTTCCGCCCTTTCTTCCTTTTATACTTAACTAATGAACCTCCAAATCTAATGAAGGAAGCGCCATATCGGAATAAACCGGTATACCAAATTTGAAGAAAATCGAATATTTCTGCATGAAAAACCCATTTATCTAAAAAGGAGGGACAATCCTCCGTCCCCTTCCCCATTTATACTTAACTAATAAACCTCCAAATCTAATCAGGGCAGCTTCTTAACATAATAAACCGGTATACCAAATTTGGAGCAAATCGAATAACTCTGCATGAAAAACCCATTTATCTAAATTAAGGGTGGGAGATCTAGCTCCCTTTCGTACTAAACTAATGAACCTCCAAATCTAATCACTTCAGCTCCTTAACATAATAAACCGGTATACCGGTATACCAAATTTGGAGCAAATTGAATAATTCTGCATGAAAAACCCATTTTTCTAAATTAAGGGCGGAGATCTAACCCCCCCCCTTTCCACCCTTTATACTTAACTAAGGAACTTCCAAATCTAATCAAGGCAGCTCTTTAGCATAATAAACCGGTATACCAAATTTAGAGCAAATCAAATAATTCTGCATGAAAAACCCATTTATCTAAATTAAGGGGTGGGGCGACTAGCTCCCCTATCCCCTTTATTCTTAACTAATGAACCACCAAACCTAATCAATGCAGCTCCTTAACATGATAAACCGATATAGCAAATTTGGAGCAAATCGAATAACTCTGCATGAAAAACCCATTTATCTAAATTAAGGGGTGGGGGGAACTAGCTCCCCTATCCCCCTTTATTCTTAACTAATGAACCTCCAAATCAAATCAGGGAAGTTCCTTAACATAATAAACCGGTACACAGAATTTGGAGCAAATCGAATAATTCTGAATGATAAAAATATTTATCTAAATTAAGGGGGGTAGCCCTCTTTCACCCCTTTATACTTAACTAATGAACTTCCAAATCTAATCAGGGAAACTCCTTAACATAATAAACCGATATATCAGATTTAGAGCAAATCGAATAATTCTGCATGAAAAACCCATTTATCTAAATTAAGGGGAGGGACTAGCCCCCTTTTCCCCCTTTATCTTTAACCAATGAACCCCCAAAACTAATCAGGGAAGCACCTTTCCAGAATGAACCTAGAAAAAAAAATTGAAGCAAATCGGATGTTTCTATCAAGAGTTACCTCGTTACTGAATACGTACGATCATACTTACATACATACAGAACGGCGGGCACATCAGCTCTCTGACTTTGATAGCCTGTGAGCTAAAAAGTACAATTTAATTATGATGGTGACGAGTTATTGAGGTTGACATTGTTGGTGTATCACCAACCTATATCAATGTGTCTTCTAAATTCTTTCGGGAAAATGTATGTTTCGGATAAATGTCATGTAGGCTATTTGACCTGTCTGCTAGTTGTCCTGTCGGCTAATTGTCATGTCTGCTAATTGTCCTGTCGGCTATTTGACCTGTCTGCTAATTGTCCTGTCGGGTAATTGTCAGGTCGGCTATTTGACCTGACGGCTAAATGTCCTGTCGGTTATTTGACCTGTCGGTTATTTGAACTATCGGCAAATTGTAATGTCGGCTAATTGTAATGTCGACTAAATGTCTTAACGGCTAAATATCATGTCGGCAAATTGTCCTGTCGGCTAATTGTCCATGTCGACTAATTATCCATTCGGCTAATTGTCCTGTCGGCTAAATGTCTCTGTCGGCTATCTGTCTTGTCGGTTAACTGTCGCTGTCGGCTAATTGTCCTGTCGGGTAAATGTACGTTTCGGATAAATGTACTTGTCGGCTAAACGTCCTGTCGGCTAATTGGTGTCTGCTAAATGTCTTGTCGGCTATTTGGTTTTCGTCTAAATGACATAGACCCTCGTAACCTAACTGTAACTTATCCATAATCTAACCGTAACCTATCTGTAACGGAAATGGAACATAACCGTAACCTAACCATAACCTAATTGTAACCTAACCGTAACGTGACCGTAACCTACTTATAACCTAACCATAACCTAACTGTAACATAACTGTAACCTAACAGTAATCTATCTGTAAAATAAACGCAACATGACGGTACGCTAACCGTAACCTAATTATAACCTAACCGTATCCTAACCGTGTAACTATAACCTAACTGTAACCTAAATGTAACCTAACCGTAACCTAATTGGAATCTATCCGTAACCTACTGTAACCTATCTGGAACCTAATCGTAATCTAACACTAACCTATCCGTAATCCTATTTGTAACCAAACTGTAACGTAACTGTATCCTATCCGTAACCTATTCGTAGCAGAAACGTAATCTAACTGTAACCTATCCGTAACTTAACCGTAATCTAACTGTAACCTATTCGTAACATAACCTTAACCTATCTGTAGCTTAAACTTAACCTAATTGTTACCTAAAAGTAACATAACTGTGACGTAACCGTAATCTAACTGTAACCTAAGCGTAACGTAACTGTAACCTAAGTTTAACGTAACCGTAAACTAATTATAATCTATCCGTAACCTAAAAGTATCCGAACCATAACCTAACTAGGCTAATCGTCCTCTCGACTAAATATCCTGTCGTCTAATTTTTCTTGTCGGCTAATCGTCTTGTCGGCTAATCGTCCTGTCGGCTAAATGTCCTGTCGGCTAATTGTCCTGTCGGCTAAATGTCCTGTCGGCTAATTGTCTTGTCGGCTAATTGTCTTGTCGGCTAAATGTCTTGTCGGCTAATTGTCTTGTCGACTTATTGTCCTGTCGGCTAAATGTCCTGTCGGCTAATTGTCTCGTCGGCTAAATGTCCTGTCGGCTAATTGTCTTGTCGGCTAAATGTCTTGTCGGCTAATTGTCTTGTCGACTTATTGTCCTGTCGGATAATTGTCCTGTCGGCTAAATGTCCTGTCGGTTAATTGTCACGTTCGGCCAATTGCCTGTCGTCCAATTGTCTGTCTGCTAAATGTCCGTTTCGGCTAATTGTCCTGTATGCTATACGTACGTTTCGGCTACTTGTCCTGTCGGCTAAATGTACTTGTCGGCTACATGTCCTGTCTGCTAAATGTACGTGTCGACTAAATGTACTTGTCGGCTAAACGTCCTGTCGTCTAAGTGCTGTCTGCTAAATGTCTTGTCGGCTATTTGGTTTTCGGCTAATCGTCTGCGACCGTTTTTTAATTAAGTCATTAGATAAAAGATTTTTTTTTTTTTGCAATGATGTTGTTACAGCAACAGAAACTAGTCGAATGTGCCAATCCCGAAATTTTTCTGTCATAAATGTTAATAATTGTAAATTTCGCAGTACCAAAATTAAATGACAATCTTTATACATAATGAGGATTATAAAGATATATGGGTTCGTTGAACTGGATGCATAACGACTATTGAAATGATAAACATAAAGACTTTTATAATTAGACTTTTGACATGATTTTTGAATGTGATAAACATAAAGACTTTTATAATTAGTCTTTTGACACGATTTTTTAATGTGCAAGCTGATACCAGCATATTAAACTTTTTTGTTTCTTAAATAATATTTACAATCTCTGTGCATTTTTTCTGGTTTGAATTTAGCTAAATATTACATTTATTTAAAAATACATACATAATTACGTCTGGATTCCATAATAATTAAAACAATTTGAATAACTACAGACATACACACATTACAATTTTATTAAAAACAATTAAAATATAGCTTCTGAAATTTTCTCCGAAATATTACTGCAATAAGGCGATCTTCCACGCAACGACTATCCACGTCGTTGGTGTCTTAGAGTTATTTCGGAACTTAGTATCCCACTCCTTACCAGCGTGTCAATCCCATAGGAACTATATATTTGCCTTATTACAGTAATATTTCGGAGAAAAATTCAGCAGTACTCAAGGATGTTAATGTTAGGACAGCTCATGTTCCCTTGAACCGCATTAGTAATTTTTTCAGTACTTTTAAACATAAATATTCGAAGTTTGACCTGAATGGTGTCGTTTATGAAATTCCTTGTAAAGGTTGCAGCTCGATTTACATTGGTGAGACTGGACGCTCATTAAATAATAGACTCAAGGAGCATAAAAATTGTTTTAATAAAGGCACTCTGAATTCAAGATTGGTTGCACATGCACTTGAGTTTCATCATGTCCCCGATTTTGAGAGTGCACGAATTGTGGAAGCTAATTGCCCCGTATATTTTATCCATGTCTTCCTTGAGGGTTGGAGAACTGTTTTAGCTGAATCGCCAATCAACGAAGCAACCCAAGTTCCTGCAGATTATTTTATCCTACTTAGACGGTGATTTTAACTGTTTTTTCGTTTACTGTGGCTCTTGCTGTTTTGTGACTCTGCTCGTTTACTGATGAGGGTTATGAAAATAGCCGAAACGTTTATATATATTTTTAGCTATATTTTAATTGTTTTTAATAAAATTTTAATGTGTGTATGTCTGTAGTTATGCTAATTGTGTTAATTATTACATTTATAATACTCACCTTAGAAATCGGAAACTAATGTTTTCTATTATCATGTTAACCCCTTAAGGGGGTTAACATAACCCCACTTTTAAACGCGACGAATTTTAACAAAAAAAAATTCATAGTTTGAATTAGTCTATCTTCAAAACCTTTTCATGTATAAACAGGAAATTTTGGATATTGATTAAACAGATTGAGCTTTGTAATATACTGTCATTAGAAATTTATTAGCCTTTTACAGAATTTGTGTATTGTTGAAATCAAAATAGCTCTTTTTTTTACTCCATATGTCATTGCGCACATAATATCTTGAGAAAGTGTGTATGGATTGTCTTGAAATTTTGTAAAGATACTAAACATATATGTGTGTTTAGAATGAACTACCCTTAGGCCAAAATTATTTCATTAACTATATAAAAAAATATTTTTGTAAAAAGAAAATGTATACATATATTTATACTGAATAAAAATAGTCATAACTGAAAGTATTACCATTGTAAAAACTTAAAAGTAGTTCATTTTAAACACACCTATTTGTTTAGTATCTTTACCAAATTTCATGACAATCCATACATACTTTCTCAAGTTATCATGTGCGCATAGACTTATGGAGTAAAAAAAAAAGAGCTTTTTTCACTTGAACAATGCACAAATTTTGTAAAAGTCTAGTAAATTTCTAATGACAGCATATTACAAAGCACAATCTAAATCAATTGGGTTTAATCAATATCCAAAATTTCATGTTTATACGTAAAAAGGTTTTGAAGATAGACTAATTCAAACTTTGAAGTTTTTCGTTAATTTTTGACGCGTTTAAAAGGTACAAGACCCCTTAACGTTCGCATTAAATTACGGTTTAAAAATGCAATTTGTATTTTGGCAACGCTTTTTTCAAAAAGAAATATTCACCTTATTTAATGACAGCTAAAATTATGCAATAATAAAGGCAATTACATTATTTTATGAAACTGATGTTAATCAAACAATCTGAATAAAAGACACAGCCCGTGAATAACACGGGTGCGAGAATAAAGTGGTTAACAAACAGATATAAGTATCGTATTGTTTCAAACAAGTCATTAGATTTCAGAACACACCTTCTTAGATGTCTGCAAGCAAAATTTCCAACCCAAAGAGTATAAAATTAACACCTGTTGTTCAATATACACACAAGTCTAAAAACAATCTATTTACATTAAAATGTAACATAATATAATGTTTGATTAAATTGCGTGCATTAGTTTTTGAGATATAGCTTTTACAAAAATCATGAAAAATTAAGTATAGCAGGGCCAGCTGTTGTGCGATTTACACGAAAACCTAAGGAGTAACATCTTACGTCAACGTCTAATTGAATCTGAAGTTTGATGAAAATCCGTAAAGATAGAGCTATTGCGGAAATCATACAAAATGCAGCATGGCAGCACCACCTTTTGGGCGATATATACTAAAAACTAATCAGCAACATATTATGAGTCAAGGTCTAACTGAATCTAAAGTTTTATTAAATTCCGTACATTAATTCTCGAGTTCAAAAAAAATCGGGAAAAATGCACCATAGCAGTGTCACATGTTGGACTATACAGACCAAAATCTTATAAGCAATAACTTAAGTCAATAATAAGCAATCAACTTGTAACTGAATCTGAAGTTTGATGAAAATGCGAGATTTAGTTCTTGAGACAGGACGGTTGCGAAAACCGAGAAAAATGCAGCATAGTAACACTACTTGTTGGGTGATATAAAGCAAAAACTAATCAGCACCAGTTATTATCAAGGTCTAACTGAATCTAAAATTTGGTGAAATTCCGTTCATTAGTTCTTGGGATACAACACCCACGAAATGTCACATACAGACAGAATCACGGACAGACGGACAGAGTGACAGACAGGCTCACAGAAAGACGCACACAGTGACAGACAGACATTTTAAAAAATCTACCAAATCGTGTTCAGAGCTTTCTAAGACGTATAAATCGATAGAAAACCGGAAGTCGAAATTCTACTAGAATCATGTACTTTCTTCTTGTAAAGATAGAAGAAAGTAAAAAAAAATCTAATAGATGAGTTCTGCAAAGAAATTAAAAGGTACAACATTTAAGAAATGAATGGCAGCAGTACTCCATTAATATAAACTTATTTCTATATATTTCTATATTTTCTATTCTATTTTCAAAAGAAATCATCTTTTTAAAAATATTTTGTTTTGTGTAACCAATAATGCTTTTGGAACAAGATAAGGTAAGGTATGTATAACTCATTCTAAACTGTATTACGACTAATCGATGTGTTTAGTGAATTTTACAACAAGTTATTTTAATGTTACTTACAAGTACCGTCAGTAGATAAAGGTTTAATATTGAAATTAATATTATTATGTTACTCTTGCATCTACAAATTCTCTTACACAGCTGAAAATGTGTACTTGAGAATTGATAGCCCTTCTCGGGAACATTTCCTTTATTAGCCCCCGTTACGGCATGCTATTTCTTTCTCCCAGCTTATTTTGTGTCGTCTCCTAAAAATAACGTTACATCTCAGAAGCCAGCAGTAAAACAAAGCAGTACAATTAAATGCTCTATAGCAATTTTTTAAACTTCTAAGCATCGCACATTTTAAATTTTTATATCGTCGTATTGGAAAAAAAAAGTACCGTAATTTCCGATGTATAGCCCGCAGATCAAACAAGTCAGTTTCGACCCAGAAATTTTATATAGTATTTGAAGAGCAACATTTACCGTAATCTAAAAAGTTACATTTTATTTTTAAAAAATTCTAGGTCGAAACACGATTGTCTGATCCGCGGGCTATACACCGAAAATTACGGTACTTTTAAATGCAATTTGTTTGAAAACTGCATCGCCATTTATTTTTGAAATATTAATTTTTTGTAGTTTTTAGAGCCATTTGCTTAATATTGGCAATGGAAGTACTCAATTTCTATAGAAAAAAAAGGAGAAATAGATGTAAAATATTAATTATATATTTTTGTTGCCATTTTTTCTTTTTAACCGAAAGAAAATGTAATTAAAATATGTGCTATTTTGAAAAAATATAAACGAATGATTTCTGTTAAAACATGGAACTATTATAAACCATATTTAATTTTAAGCATCTATATTAATGTTACGACCAATTGAAGGCTTATGAATCATTAGAAAGATGTTTTTTTTCTCGAGTTTCTTTAATGACGGCATATTTTTGCTGCATTTGTGTATTATTTCGCGATAGTGACGCCCTATGTATACGTTACTGTAGATGTTTAAGAGTGGATCGTAAATGTGGAATTCTTAAGCGGATGCGAATGACGTCATTTTACATAAAATAAAAGCGTGTGCTGTAAGTCTTAAAATTCTTAAAAGTCTTAAAGTTTCGTACTATTTATATACAGGGTGATTATAATTAAAGTTTGTTTCAAAACGCTCTAAAAAACGAACCACTGATTAGAATGACGTCAAAATTGAACGCCGTATTATTGAAGCAGGGGGAAAGATCATGAACCAAGAAAAAATAGTTCCAAATTTTAGTGACAGATGGCGCTGTAAGCGTCAAAATTTCGACTACAAATGACAAATCATAAAACAACGGCTAAGGCATAAGTTACACGATAAACCAAATGTACTGTTCAGTGTGCATGACTGTACACTAGGGCGGAACTTAAGTATAGTGTGAAAAAAAACTTTTTTGTTTTAATGTGTAATAGTGAAAACTTTTTTCCTTATTGGATGTCTAAACTTTTGGCTGAAAAGGTTTTCTAAAATTAATTTGTTTTCCGGTTCCTCAAGGACGTCAAAATTTTAAAATTTCAGTATGAAGTAACTTAAAGTAAACAACGTAGCTGTTAGCTAGTAATTGCGTATATTAAACAAATACTACCCAGAAGTCACCACGAGGAGATGGCTAAATATCGATTTCCACCCTCCTTACCTTCCTTTGTTGTGGATTAATTCAATTGGATATTCAACCTACTGGCTTCTTAGGCAAACTTTGTCATTACATTAGTAGAATTCAACTTTCCCAAGATAAAGCCATCTCTTGCTTAATATCTAAAGACGGTTGACGCAGCTTTCGCGACAACTTTGACAAACGTTTATTCTATTTGAGTATGACAAGGAAAATCTAAAATTCAGGTGTATACCCTGTTTGTACTTTTTTTAAAGTTCTTCATCCGATCAGTCCATCAAGACAGGATCCATGCTTTTATATAGTCTATATTTTCAATATGTTCGCATTTTTTCCAGTTGCTTTCCTAATGGTCCAGAAAATCCTTTAGTACCCGTAGTTTTTCCAGTAAGATGTTGAAATAAGTATATAAAAAAAGTTCATTTGCATGCAATAAGCAAATTATCCATTGTAAATTTTTAGAGCCTTGCTTCCGATGTTTTTAAACTCCAGGTTTTCGTCCTGCAATGACGGCATTTTTGTTTCACCCAATAAATTTCAAACTTTAAATATCTGTATTATTATTTTGAAAATACACCAAAATTGCAGTGGCTATATTAATATAAAAAGAAGATATCAATGAAATATGACCAAACTATTTTAATCCTGGTTTTTGAACAAATACCACGTGTTCTTCTTTAATGATTCTTAGTTGTATTTTTTTCCCTTTGCTTCAGTTATCATAATGTTATCCTTTCTGCCTTAGTTGTTCTTTCAAATTCTTCCTTTTCTTTTCTCCTTGTCGTCTTCAAGTCCTTCTTTCAATTACCTTTTCTTTATTATCATCAGAAATACCCATATCTTCAAGGGTGCCATTTTCAATAATATTTACTGTTCTGTCTAACACTCCGGTTCTATCACCTTGTTGATTATCAAATTCAGGTTTAGAAGAACAACCGATTCAACTATTTCCTGTCTTGAATTTTTTTTTTTTTCAATTGACGATCATTCAATCAAAACATCACTTTTTTGTTTTAAAATAACTTTTTCGTTCCTTGATATTTCCTTTTCCAGTCTTGCTGAAAAACTACAATTTTCCTACAATTATCCTACAAAAACTACAATTTCCGAAACTACAATTTTTTGTAGTCTCTATATCTATTGATCCTATTGCCATCACCCCATCTCTCTTTGATCTTTTAGAAGGTGACGTTTTCGTTCCGATACCCGATAATATTTAGTGTATTTACACAAAGAAAAGTTTTTTGCACTAACATTTTGCAATTTTATATCGGATGTGGGATTGTTCATTCCAATCTTAATATTTTTTTTTCAAATTTTGACATTTCTCACTATAGTCTAATCATTTTTTATGATTTGTGTATCAGAAACAGTTGGAATTGAAGGTCTCAGCAATATACTTTTAACAGTATCAGAAACAGTGTGTTCTAGATTCCAGATGGCAGATTTTAAGTAAAATTGAACCCAAAAATAATGTCTCATAATATCTTCCTATGTTCGCCAAAGATGACAGTCTAATGTTAATTGTTTTGGTTCGCAAAATACAAGACACTTCAACAATTTTCAAGATTTAGGTACGTTAGCAGACGTTGTCACATTTGACACTGACTGTTTAATGAAAAATAATCGAAGAAACTGTTAACACACGCTAAATCAGGCTAACTTGTTATGAGTCTCAGCAAAATAAATCAGAGACAATGAAAGCCGGAGCCCACTACGCTGGCTTCTACAGAAGTCAATTAAAGTGAGGCCATCTTTTCCATGGCACTAAGACTAATTTATTCTCTTTATTACAGGACATTAACACTTCATTGATTTATTTTTGCAAAATAAAAATTTAACAATAAGCTTAGAAAATTTTATATGCAATTATTGGCTTTGACTCATTTTTTATGGAAAATCAGATGCTTTGAGGAACCGGAAAATATGATTTTAAGATTAAAAGAAAAATATTTTCTTTTTATGGAGTTAAAAAGGAAAAAATAATCACTATTAGAATATAAAATTCGAAAGTTCGTTTTTTAGTTCCACCCTAGTAGAGGTGTGATACTGGTTACATAAGTCCATCTATCACGGAAAGAGATAAGTCCATCTATCACATGGGATTGGGAAAATCGGTTTTTAATTGTCCTGAGGCCGAAAACCCCATAAAAAGCATCCATCCAATCGGTTTTTAATTGTCCTGAGTCCAGAAACCGCATAAAAAGCATCCATGCAATCGGTTTTTAATTGTCCTGAGGCCATAAACCGCATAAAAAGCATTCATCCAATTGATTTTTAAGTTTCGCGAGACTGGCGCAAAACATGTTCAATATGCTGTCCACTGTTGTGTGCAACAAGATTAAATCAGGAAACAGCATGTTCCACAACCGATCGAAGTGTCACCGGGGTCAAATTCAGAATGTGTTGCGCAATGCGTGTCTTCTATTCAGCTACGTTGGCAATCGGAGTACTGAACACAACATCTTTCAGATAACCCCACAGCCAGAAATCACACGGGTTAAGATCAGGAAATCGGGCCGACCAGGCTGTAGGGAAATGACGACTGATAATTCTAGGATTTCTGAAATGCTGCCTCAACAACTGCTTCACTCGATTTGCAATGTGCGGAGGAGCGCCATCTTGCATAAAAATGATACTATCCAGACATCCACGCTGTTGTAGAGCTGGAATGACGTCATTACGCGAAAGAGACTCATTGCACTGACCATTGACGGTAACATGACCGAAAGCACCAGTCTCCTCGAAAAATATGGCCCTACGATAAATGATGCCGTAAATCTGCACCACACAGTGACCTTTGCAGGATAAAGTGGTACTGGGTTCGTTGCGAGTGGATTTTCTGTTGCCCATATTTGGCAATTCTGTGTATTGCCATATCCCGTCAGATGGAAATGGGCGTCGTCTGTCCACAGAATTTTCCACGGCCAATCATTGTCCACTTCCATGCGAGGAAGAAATTCCAAAGCAAAACCCTCTCTTACTGGCACGTCAGAAGGAAACAACTCCTGCACATGGCAAATTTTGTACGGATAGTATTGCAGTATGTTTCGTAGAATGTTATGCACCGTGCTCACAGGCCTGTCCAATGTTCGGGCAATTCTCCGTGCACAGCATGGTTGCACACCACCGCTCGACTCCTTCTGAACTGCAGTGGCCACTTCTCCAACTACCGCCGAATCACATCTTTTCCTTCCTCTACCAGACTGCAAATGAAACGAACATGTATTTTCAAATTCTTTCATCATTTTCACCATACCCATGACAGCCCAACGACTTTTTCCATAGCCTTGAGAGTCCTAAACTTCTGCAGAGCTACTGGTGTAGAATTACCATTCTTGTAATAAAGCTTCACAAGCAGAGCGCGATCCTTCATTGAGACACTCATGGCGATCGTCTGAGACGCGAAATGAGGAAACACCGTTTACCCAATGCTTTTATAACACCTGAAATGGCCGTGCGTATACCAGGTATTTTAATTTACATCTTCTGACTCTTACAGCGCCATCTGTCACTAAAATTTGGAAGTATTTTTTTTGTTGTTGTTCACGTCCTTTCCCCCTTCTTCAATAATACGCCGTTCAATTTTGACGTCATTCGAATCAGTGGCTCGTTTTTTAGAGCGTTTTGAAACTTAAACTTTAATTATAATCACCCTATATATACATATTTTTTTTCATCGGGGGCGACACTAAATTCTGCAAAAGCAGAAATCGTGTTTTCTAGTTTCTATTTTTTTCTGATACGGGCATCAAAAGAAACTTTTGTTTCAAACTTTTGTTCAAAATTGCTTCTTTAAATCTCAGATATGAATTGTTTTCTGAAATTCGTTCAGATAGAGAAAGGCTTTTAGAAATCACGGATAACTCGAACGAGATTATGCTAATTTTGTGTAAAATGATGCTAGACTCATTTCTCTTTCTTTTAAACCTTTCGGGACGAGCGTCTTTTGTGGGTTTAACAGTGTATGGCATACAATACCATCGTATGGTCGATATAGACCGGGGCGCGTCTGCACAGACAATAACCTCATCGAGTTCGTGGCTGAAATTCCTTGATTAGACAGAACCCGATAAGCATAATAAAGTTCAACTGGTCTGCCTAGTCATGTCTTCGTGGGAACTAACTTCACACTCGATTTTAGTGGTTGATCGGAGGTTTATCATTGTGTTTTCCTGTACCCAAAGATAAGAAAATATGGAGAACGGGGAGCAGGGAAACACAGTTGTAAACCTACCATTAAAACCAACCTACTGAAATCGAATTTGCAGGCGATTTCGATCAAGATATGACTTGGTAGACCAGTTGCACTTTAATATGCGAATCTAGTTTCAACTAACGGTGGAATTTCAGTCATCATCCCGATGAGGGGATGGTTTTTGTAACCGCCTCCTGGTATAATAGAAAGAGAGTGAAAACACATTGCGATGACAATGCATGCTATGCGAGAAGTATACACAGTACGACTTCAAAAATCCGGCATCATCGGGACCGAGACTGTGCCGGATTTTTCAAGGAATATCAAAAGTAGTACTACACTGAGAAAAAAATATTGTTATCGCATCTAGAATCTAAATTATGGCTCTAGAAAAAATAGTTCCATGTCATCCCTATAAATTCTAGTTCCCTTTGCTATAAAGTTCTAGAGTCTCAAACTCGTGGTCAATTTTATTTAAAAATCTCTGCAAATAGATGCGAAGGCAAGAAGTTAGTTTTAGTAACTATAAACCTAGCTTATAAAACCATTCCAGAAATCAAGCGATACTTTCTCGCTACTGAAACAATTTGTTATCGTTTCGTCACCTTGAAAACAAGAACTAGAAATTCTAGATCATTTCGTCGATTCAGTTTAAGCCATTTTAGGCCAAGCATTGAAATTTTATAAAACGTGGTATTATTTTCATTGATACATCTTTAAATTACATTCATTAAGACAAAAAAAAAATTTCGTGCATGAAAAATAATATTTTATTTGAGAAATAAAATGGATTCGGCATTTTCATGCATTCGGCCAATAGTGCGCTAACGTACCATTAAATTTAAAATATATATTTTTTAAAAATTATGAAATTTTTTTCATTATTATTTTATTTACAGAACTGGTAACTTTAATCCATTATAAAAACATATGATTAATCCCAAGTGGAATAATTATACATTTTTAAAATGTCGAATTTGTCAATAATCGTTTCAATTTAAAAGAACTAGCGTATTTTGAAAATTTCCCAACAGAAAATGTTTACTCCAATTGAATTACTGATATTTTATAGAGGTCTCCGGAACCCTTAAAAATAGCAGAAAAATAAAATTAGTGTAAAATATTCGTCACAGTTTTAATAAAATAATATTTATTGAAATGGTGCGTATACGCACTTTTAGCCGAAAATGGGTTAATTATGTACCGTATTCGCATAGCTCGAAAATCTATATTTCTAGTTCAAAGATTCAGAAAATGACTACCTATTCATTGTAGCATACATGTGTATTTTTTCCTTCTCAGTGTATATTCTTAATGGTGCCTTTAGCTATAATTTAATTCATTATTAAGTAATAATTATGTAAGAAAAAAAGAAAAAGTAATATTTAAAAAAACTTACTTTAATTGATATTTTCTATATTACAGAAAAAATATCCAATAAAGAGTGAAATTATTTCTTCTCTTGAACACGGTGACACATAAATACTGTGACGTAAATAAAAGACCATAACTTTTCAATGAGCGAACAAAACAACTAGTTTTATTCGCCATTCGAAAGAGGAGAAAATTATGTACAAGAAACAGTCAAGATAATTTGAAATGGTTTCCTACAGCGGTGATGCAGGTGTCTAGACTCTTCTGTAAATTCTTAAAGATGGCCGCAACTGTTTCCGGCGTGATTTCATCCCAGGCTTTTTCCAGAGCGCGTTTCAAGGAATCCAGGGACTTGTTCTCGATTGCGCAGGCTTTTATCTACAGGGTACCCCAAACAGCGGAGTCCATAGTGCTAAAGTAAGGGGAGTTTGAGGATCAAACGCCCTTAGTCCAAAATCACGAGAGATTGGCCTTGCACTCCTCCAACGTCTTCTTCGCTCCGTGGGTAGTCGGCCAGTCCTGCTGGAACCTCTAGTCGATGTTTTTCGCTTTCTTTATGGCCCTGGGGATCACGGTGCCTTCGGAAGTTAGCTCTCGATACGTCTCTGCGGTGATCTTGACTCCTTTTTGTGACGAAGACGAGTTTTGTCTTTTCCAATCCGAAAATCTCCGCCCACACCATCACATACTTCAGGAAAAGAACTTTCTCCACCTTCACGATGCACAGATCCCCTTTGAGTAGCAACTAGTGTTGCATCTGCGAGTTTCGGAAAGGTTGGGTCATAAAACTCTTTTTATCGGAGTAGAAAATCCGATTCAGGCATCGCCGCGGCAGAGGGACTTCATCTTCTTGCACTTTTCGAACCTTGATACGTTTATTTGGTTCGTGAGATGTTGCTTATATTGCCTGTTTGTACGGGATAAGTTGCTGATATTCCTTGACATGTCTTCACATGGATTCGTGGTCGACGTTGTGCTTCTTGGCCAATTTTTGGGTGTTTCTTTGTGGATTTCGCTGGATCGTCTTCTTAACCATGTTTCTTTGCACTGAGGTCCTTGTTGTTCGCGGTCATCCATTTCGTTGACGGTCTTTAATCTCTCCTGTCTCTTTAAAATGTTTGACGGCGTGATGGCCTTGTTCCCGGTGCAATTTGGAAATCGCAGGAATTGGCACTTCCCTCTTGTGGTGAAGGACGATGGTTGCCCGATTTTCTTTGCACAATAAGTTTTCCTTCAAAACAGTGAATTAATGTCAGTTGAAATAGCAATTACACAACACAAAAGCACGAGGAACACGAATAAAACAATAGTACATCTCAAAAACGGCAAAAATATTAAAATAAATTGATATTTTCATCACGTCACAGTATTTATGTGTCACCCTGTAATTTTGCAAACATCGATGTCAACTTTGTTTACTTCAATTTTTTGGCCATTTTTTAACGATTTTTTTTTTTTTTTTTGGTATTTTCTACAAATTAGGGATGAGATTTCCGACTTTATGCATACCAGTATAATCTTAGAGAAAATGTTATTTTATTTAATCGGAACGTTTTTGCGATTTAGGAGAACATTTTCTCTAAGATTATACCGTTATGCAAAAAGTCGGAAATCTCATCCCTGACAAATGAAGAATGCCTAATTCGGAAATACAGTCTTGTTCCTCTAAAGCAGTGACGGGGAACCTATGGTACGCGTGCCACTTTTGACACGCGAAATAATAATTTTGACACGCCGTCGCTTGTGGCTTTAAATCAAAACGCAGTGAGATTACATAAAAATTTGCGAAGTTAGATGAGTTAATCTTGTCTAAATTAGATTAAATGGAACTTGGAAATTTGAATTGCAACTTATTAAATTCCAATTGAATCAATAGGTCTTAGAATTAAAAAAAAATATTTGAAAACTATAAAAAAAAAAGATTAGCCATTACTAAGAATGCCGTTGAGAAAATTATGGCAACTTTGAATTTATTTCAGAGCTGATTATAAACACTTAATAGCGTTTGCAGGATTTTCGCAAATGAATAATAAAAAACTAAATTAAAAGCGCTTGTCGGATCACTCCAGTTAATTTTGCATTATGTTAAAATTACACTTATATTGAGATGCGATAATAGAAATCGCTTTATTATTTTTATTTTATTTTCCTAAAATGTATTTTTTTCTATAATTATTTTACTGTAATATCTACATGTATGTTCCCCAGATTTTTTAAATCTTTAAAAAAAAAAAAAAAGTAATTTTAATTAATTATTGTTCTTTCTATTAAATTTTCATTTTAGATGGCACGTCATGGGAATGTAAAATATTTTTATACAAATTTTGGCACGTGGCAACAAAAAGGTTCGCCAACCCTGAGATTAAGCATATATTAATTCTCCAGTCAAATTTATACATCTTTCTACTGACACCCTTTCTTCTGCCGGTTATTCATTCTCGTCTTCTGAGCTACTATTAGCATTATCGCTGGTCCAATTTAGCACAGCGTCAGCGATCTTGCTGCCCGTTAAATTGTTCGTTGCTGATGCATTTACTTCAATGTTTAGCCAATCACCTATATTTCTTTTTTCACACTTAATGCATTTTCAGATTTTGCGTGTTCAATCAGCTCATAAATTGCGGCCTTTGCATTGGAAATGTGAAAGCCTGAAAATTCGTCCTCACCATTGATGTTGCTGTTGCCGTAAATTTGTCCCGGCCATATACTGTGCCATGCATTCGCCAAAGTTGTCCCCAAAGTTATTCCCGTTGATAAGTAACGGTGCAGCTCCCAAAAATTTTTTCAGAAAATAATCGTCTCTGACAAATGGGAAAAAAAAGTCAAATATTCTTTATTTGCATTCTTACTTTCGATCTTGAAGTTTTTAATTAAAAAAGAATTGCTATTTTTCTTCTCCTATAACTTGAAAGTGTAAAGGAAAAAGTAAGAGAAAAGAAGAATTTGATGCCGTAATTATGAAGTTGCGGGATTTTTGATGTCACACTGTATTCATGTGGGGGTTTCAAATTACAGCGATTGTAATACTTCCTCTGTACCAGCATTTATTTTCCCCAAAAGATGGCTGAATGTGTCTGTCGAAAACGTTCAGCGAAATTCGGGAGAAAAATCGATTTTTGCCTTTTTATATCATTAAATAGTTTAAACTTTTATCTTTCCAACTATGTATCACACATGTTTATATATTAAAAAAAGAAGTGTTGGAATTATTCATTCTTTCTATGAGTACTTCACAGCTTAATGGTCTTTTAAATCTTTAATTGACTTTTTCTCAAAACTCGGATTTTTCATGTTTTCCTTTATTTCAATATCTATTAAACTTAACAACTCAATTTTTCTTAAGTACTTTTATTATGTTATATTGTATACACAGGGATTTAATGATTTGTTGAGAATTATTTATTTTATGCAGAGAAATCTTACCGAAAATGCCAATTTAAAAATCCCTTTCAATAAATAATTAATAATTAATTTTCAGTTTTACTTAGAAAAAAATGGTATGTGAAAATGCGTAAAGCATGTTACTCAAACTACTCTAAAAATTGTAGACCTCTATCTTTGACCATTTCTGAGACAAGTACAGTTGGTGTATTTTAACATGACGGAGATAGAGTTCACCCGGTCCCCTTATGATCTGGACAGCTTTTATTGGATTTGTAAAAAAAAAATAAATAATATGATGTATGTGCACCTTTAAACAAATGAGAATAGTTCTAACATCTGATTATTTTGTGAATTTTTAATTATTTTATTAAAAATGAATATCGCTCTCAAATTTTAACATTTCTGGATTATCCTGTTGGTGACACCGTTATTAATATGATAAACATCAGGCTAACTTAAATCTGAAATTGTATTTCATCATTCAAAACACGCAGAAAACGACAAAAATTGTTTAGAAAGAATTACTAAAGAAAATAAGTATGCATTTTCTCCTCTAAATTGGAACTTATGTGTGAAGTAGTTCCACTTTCCTAATACTTTGCCCTGTGTAAAGTAAATTTAATTAAAATGCCTTTTTCGCACTTCAATTATTTTTAATTAACCCTGTTTCTCGCAGAGAGCTTTGAGTAAAAATATTTCGTTACATTTTTAAAGTAGATTAAGTTAGGACTAAATAACTTGAATCTTTCTGAGTTAAAAGAAAATGCATTGCAGAACATACCAATTTAAATGTAGAAATAATATGCAAAGTTAATAAGGAGTTTTGTGCAATTTATTTTCTGGAATTTGTTCAGAGGTAAAGATATTTATTTCAAGGAGTATTCTTAATTAGTATATAGTAGATGGCACACCAAAATGTCAATACCGACTAACGCTAATAATATATGCACAGTCTTGGAAAAATAAAGTAAACACCCCTTACTAACTCTGCAACTAATTATAATAGGAGAAACTTGTATCAAACGTTTGGAAATAAAGTTTAGCTTAAAATTATGTATAAAAAATTTGCTTAGAGGGCCGTCTACAAATCAAAATGTAACGTGATCTTGGAGAAAGATATTTTAATTTAATTAAACATGCCATTTAAATTGGCAAAATTTAAAGTATTAAAATAATTAAATTGTTAAGTAAAGTTAAAATCTTAAAACCAAGAAATCCCTCTGTCCAAAGACACATTACGGACGGAATGTAAAGTGGAGTGGCATTGCGTTGAAAATGAAATTAATTAGACTTAAAGACATCCAAAAATTACTATTAATGTAATATCTAATTGCTGAGATCTGTGAAATAAAGAGAAAATAACTTACTCACCCAACTCTTGCGTGTAGGATTATTGAACGAAAGGAACAATCACATTATAGATGAAACCAAAAACATTTATTGCTGTTTCACATATCACTTTAAATTCAAAGGGGGAGGGGAGGGTGAAGGCAATATTTCACTACTAAAAAATACTAAAATATATCAATTTTATATAATGAATTTTCTTCACACATTAATTTCAATAGAATTTAATATATTTGAGGGATAACTTCACGATGTAGTAAGTTTCTATTATTTCAGAATATTATTGCTTCTATATCTTAAGAGTTCAGAAAAAAAAAGTCAATAGGTATTATTTAATTTCTAATGTTATTATAGTTCAGTAATCTAGGATCACAGTTCAAATTGTCATTTAGTATAATTGTCTATTGGAACTTAACGTTTTAGTGGATAGAGAATAATCACGGAAGTTGAAGGGTGCTGCAAAAGTTGATTTTTCGACGAGAATGCTTTATTAAAGTCGTAATGCAGATATATCCAGGATCACACTATAACATCTAATTCACAAAAAGGAATTGCAGAGGAAACTCAATGACGAAAGGTTGTGACGAATCGTCAGATTAACATATGGAAATAACGCTTACTTTTCTCAACTGCGATAAAGATGAGAAATCACTTCTAATAGGAACGGGGATCATCGTTGAGTCAAGGAAGGCTTTATGTTCTGATTCTGCATCTTCATTACAGAGTGACGACGGATTTTAACTTCAAATTAGTAAAGATGTTATTTCTAGTATAATGCACTATGATTTTTATATGACGAATGTCGTAGTTAAACTTCGTATAGACTTAACTAATACACTTAAAGACAACCCTTAGAGACAAAAAAAAAATGTCCTTTTTACATTACGAATGTTCTATACAGACTGCCTCATGCTACGGGGATAAAGACAGCAGCCTCCTAAAAGAGCGTCTACCACTGAAGAATAATCCTTGTTGACTGATGGAAAACAGCAAAATCGCTTCGAGTTCGCTGCCGATTTTGAAAACGACCAATCCGATACGAGTACGCCGTAAGCGTCTTCTACGAATTACTTAAGTGCAATGTCCTCAGCGGGTCTACCGCAAGAGACATCGCGGGGAGGTAAGGAAAATGTCACAGATCTCATGTATTTGTTGATTAAAGAAGCACCTTAAGACTGCCTTTTTCTGATGGGATTTGAATCCCAATAAAAAGGCGTGAGTAAGTGATAAATTGTAAATTGGGACTTACACTTTTCAAGGATACTTATCCATTTCGGTGTAAATCCACACTTTGTTTTGATCCCATATATATTAGTATCTTAATTTTAATCAACCACTCTTTATAACCTCCTTTGACAAAAAAGTTTGTAGAATACTTGTTATATCAAATGAATAAACAGCGGTAACACTTTAAGCTATTTAATTCACATTCTTTAAATTGTAAAAAAGAGAGAGCATTTTACATGCCTCTTCTCTGGATAAACTACATGTTGAGAATGAATAAGATGTTTACATTATAAGATAATAAATCAGCAATAATAATAGTAATAATAATATCATAATAATAATAATAAATCAGTTTAATGTAGTCTATGAGTCTTAATGCAGTCACTCAACAAGTCATTATCTTTATCAAAGGATATTGAAGGTTAAATTCATTTGAAGAGATTTATGGCTGAGTTGAAACGACGTATTATTTATGTAACTGAAGAATTATCTTTAGCACAGTTATTTAGCTTGATTTATGCCCATCAACTCCTCCTTAATTTCTGAGGATTCATTGTCACACAAATTTAAGTTCCTTCTATGGGTTTGAAAAACAGGTTTGGGAACTGGTTTCGTAAGCAGGTCTGCTATCATCAATTTGGTTGGGCAGTACTTCAGGTTGATAGTCCCTTCTTGCTTTAGTTGTTTTATCAGGTGGAACCTAATTTCAATATGTTTAGTACCTTTTTCAATCTATTTTTTCTTTTTAGGTTTCAATATCTTTTCTAATTCTATCATTTTGATCGTGGACTGGTTGTCTTCATATAGGTCTATAGGTAAGGTTTGCTTTAGGTTTAATTCTTCCAGTAGATTGACTAGCCACTTTATTTCAATTGCTGCATTTGCTGCTGACACATACTCGGACTCTGCCGATGATAATGCAATGCAGGATTGTTTCTTGGTCGACCATTGTATGGGATTTCTCCCTTACATATATAGGTTCCCACTCGTTAATTTTCGTGAATCTACATCTCCTCCCCAATCTGCATCTGCATAAACTTCAAGTATCGGTTTCTTTTCTCTGCTTAGAACTAGAATATAATTTTTTGTAGTCGTTAAATATCTTATCACTCTTTTTACTGCGCTCCAGTCTTTCATTCTTGGTGATTCATTTCTTCTGCTAAGTATGTTTACTGCTGCACAGATGTCAGGCCTGCTTATAGTTGCTAGATATAGAAGTGCTCCTATGGCTTGTCTGTAATATGTGTTGTTTGGTAAAATGTTATCCTCATCATTAAAGCGCGTGTAATTTGTTTCCATGGGTGTGCTACACGGTTTTGCGTCTTGCAAATTAAATTTATTGATTAATTCCTCTATTTTCTGAGTTTGATTTATCATGTAGCTTTTATTTACTTTTTTAATATTCATGGATAGGTAGTTAATGATGTCACCTATATCTTTTAGCTCGTATTCTTTATTTAAGCTCGCGATTACTTCCTCTATTATTTCGTCTTTTCCGGCAATTAAAATGTCGTCTACGTGTGTTATTATGTATGTTGTGTTATCGCCCCTTTTTCGCGTAAAAGGGCATAATTCAAATTTGCTCTGACTGAAATTCATCTTTTTTAGTGTTTCTGTAATTTTATTATGCCACACTCTCGCGGCTTGTTTAAGTCCGTATATGGCTTTGTTTAGCCTGCATACTTTATTTTCCTCATTTGGTCCAGCAAAACCTTCTGGTTGTGACATATATATCTCCTCCTCAAGCTCTCCATGTAAGAACGCGGTGTTTTTATCAATATGTTTTACATTTAAATTTTGATGCAATGGTGCTATTAATAATACTCTTATTGTTGTATATGACACGACTGGTGCATACGTTTCATCATAATCTTCCCCGAATTTTTGTGAATATCCTTTTGCAACTAAACGCGCTTTATATTTTTGGATTTTTCCTGTGTTGTCGCGTGTTAGCTTGTAGGTCCATTTGCAACCTATTATTCTTCTATTTGGTGGAGGTTCTACAATTGACCAAGTTTTATTTTTCATAAGGGAGTTCATTTCGCTTTTCATTGCATCTATCCAATTTTGTTTATCCTTAAAATTTTCCATGTTTTCGATTTCCTCATAATTTTTTGGTTCAGTAGCATTTTCGTTCTTAACTATGTATATTAACTTATCAGGAGGTACACCTTTATTAATTCTTTCTGATCGTCTAGGTTCTGCTACTGGTTGATTGGACGTGGATGGTGTCTCATTGCTATTTGAAATTTCTATTTCTACAAGGTTTTCATTAACCCGATTTTCATCTTGTTTTGGTTTGTTTTCTACTTTCACGTTCCTATATTTAAATTTGTTTTCGAGAAATTTAACGGTTCTCGCGATCTTTATTTCATTTCCTCCTACATATATTCTGTATCCTTTGGATTCATTATCATATCCGACGAAAATTCCCTCTATAGCTTTATCGTCTAATATTTGTCTTCTGGCTTTACTGATATATGCGAAGGCTTTTCAGCCAAATACCCTAATGTAGCTTAAGTTTGGATGTCTATTTGTCCATAACTCGTATGGTGTTTTTTTCATTTGCTTTTGTCGGTAGTTTGTTTTGCAAATGATTTGCTGTGCAAATTGCTTCCCCCCAGAACTTTAATGGTAAATTTGATTCACTTAGCATTGTCCTAGCCATTTCAACTAACGATCTATTTTCCCTCTCTGCCACACCGTTCTGGCTTGCGCAATATGGAACTGTGTGTTGATGTTTTATCCCATTAGCCCTGAGGTAATTTTGTATTTCATCGGATGTGAATTCCCCTCCATTATCTGTTCTAATTGCTGTCGGTTTTTCTCCAAATTTGTCGCTAATTAACGCGATGAATTCTTTAACTTTTTCGTAAACTTCACTTTTTCTAGACAATAGGTATATGATCGTAAATCGTGAATAGTCATCAATAAAAGTCAAAAAGTATGATTTCGCCCCTATTGTCGATGTTTGAAACTATCCGCACACGTCGGAGTGAATGAGCTGGAGTCTTTTAGTTGCTCTATACTCTGCAATTTTTGGATAGGGTTCATCAGTTAATTTTGCCTTAATACATGGTTCGAAATCTATGTTATGCTTACAGTTGTTTATTTGGATTCCTCTAGCTAATTACTTTTTCGTAATTTCTTTAATTTATGTTAGATTTCTATGTCCTAACCTACGATGCCATAATTCTAGGCAATTTTTGTTGTTGCAGCTTTGTGCAACGTTTGCATAGTTTTCGAATGCCAACTGAACTTCGTATAGGTTATTTACTTTTCGCGCTTCTAAGCATATTTTTCCGTTAAGTTTGAACATACATCTGTCATTTCTGAATATAATTTCACATCCATTTTGCGTTGCTTTACTAACCGATAATAAATTTGTTTCGATTTCAGGTACTAGTAATACATCTTTAAGTGTTATTTCATGAACTTTGTTATCTGATGTTCGCGTTTTTATATTTACGTCACCTGACCCGTAACTGATAAGTTTTTTTCGATGCGTTTACGATAAGTTTGCGATGGTTACATTTGTTTTTTCGCGTGAGTTTATTTCTGTAAACATTGATTCTGAACATACAATATGGCTTGAGCTGCCACTGTCTACTATAAATGTTTTGTTTTCCATTCCTTGCGTTATAAAGGCGTAATTTTTATTTTCGCTCGCCCTCCATGTATTGTTTTCATTTTCTGAGTGACTGTACCTACGGTTTGATTCCGGTGTTTGTTCACTTCTAAAATTGTTTCCGCTCTTTTGAAAAACTAGTGATGTAGGGTAAAGTTTTTTGTTTGGTCTAATGTGTTGATTTTGTGGTGTATTTTGTGTTTTGGATTTGTTATGCCAACATTCCTGGGTATAATGGTTTCTCATCCGACAATTAGAGCAGTATTTTTTACATGTTTTGTCGTTGTAATTTTTCTGTGCTTTAAATGCTCTGGCAGGATTTTCTGTTCTCTCATCATTATCATATCGTCGGTTATATTCGTCAATAAGTTTAGACTTAATAAATGACAATGTAAGTTGATTTTCTTCTCTCGATTCAAGGGCAGTGATGAGAGTATCATAAGATTGGGGTAGAGAGCATAATAACAGTGAAGAAATGTGATTATCATTTATAACTTTTCCTATGGCTGCTAATTTGTCTACTAATTCAATTATTTTTGTAATATGATTAACAACGTTGCCACCTTCCGCTAATTTAATCCCGTAAAGTTTTCTTAAGAGATAAAATTTGCTAGACAAATTATGTCGTTCATGGATTTCAGGCAAAGCTTGCCAAGTTTGTCTGGCTGTCTGTAAATTTTTAACAAGTGTAATCTGATTAGCATCAATTGTTAGATTAATTAGAGCACGGGCTTTCTTATCACTTTTGGTCCAAGCGCCCGTAATTGAATTAGGCGGTTCTTCCGTTATTACATGAAATAAGTCTTCTTTAGTTAACGTCATTTCTGGCTTAAATTTCCAAACAGAATAGTTCGTAGCTGTGAGTTTTTCAATTGCTAAATTATCTTTAGAAGCTGCCATTTTCTTTACTTTTGATTACTTACGTGTTACCATAAAAAGTTCTTCCAACTTTTCTTTTTGAAAGTTTAAAAGTTTATTTATCAAATATCTGATATTTCAGATTTCAGTGGAAGTTATTTAATTTATTTATTAATATTCAGTGATCAGTAATCATAATCTTGATGGGATTTAAATCCCAATAAAAAGGCGTGAGTAAGTGATAAATTGTAAATTGGGACTTACCCTTCTTCAGGATACTTATCCATTTCGGTGTAAATCCACACTTTGTTTTGATCCTACATATATTAGTTATCTTAATTTTAATCAACCACTCTTTATAACCTACTTTGACAAAAAAAGATTGTAGAATACTTGTTATATCAAATGAATAAGCAGCGGTAACACTTTAAGCTATTTAATTCACATTGTTTAAATTGTAAAAGAGAGAGAGCATTTTACATGCCTCTTCTCTGTATAAACTACATGTTGAGAATGAATAAGATGTTTACATTATAAGATAATAAATCAGTAATAATAATTGTAATAATAATAATAATAAATCAGTTTAATGTAGTCTATGAGTCTTAATGCAGTCACTCAACAAGTCATTATCTTTATCGAAGGATATTCGAGGTTAAATACATTTTAAGAGATTTATGGCTGAGTTGAAACGACGTATTATTTATGTAACTGAAGAAATTATCTTTAGCACAGTTGTTTAGCTTGATTTATGCCCATCATTTTCAATGGCGGAAAGACTGTCTCGCGTTAACATTTGAAAATAGAAAAACGCAGAAAGTATTAAATTGAATATATCCTATATTTATTAACGGATTTTTCTTCAATTTATATCGATAAAAATATACTCTATCTATTGATTATAGATTGAGCACGTAATATTAAAAAACAAAATCTTTTTATTTTCGCTGTTTCAAACTTAGAGAGAATGTCGATCTATCGCGACTCACGATCTTTTTGAAAAGGAAACAAGAACGCAGAACTTTGTAAACACAGATGATTGTTATTGTTTATTTTAATAAATCTTAATGAATGATTGAAAAAGATAGAATTTAAGTTTAAATGCGAAAAATTATTAAAATATAGAATATCTTTATTAAGAGGAAACTTTAATGTTTTGAAAAGAGTTTTCTAGATTTGAAGTTGAGTTTTAAATGAATAAATATTAATTACAGATTGAGGAAGATAAATAATTAAAAAAATAAATATTATTTACTGATAGAGATGTTGCATTTTGTAACAGAAAACCAGGCCAAGCTTTGTTTTTGTCAATGACAACACCCAATTTTGACAATATATTTTAAATCCCAATTTTGACAATATATTTATGTATTACAATTATCTGTTCAAACTATACCCAGAAACAAAATTTCAAGCAATTTGGAAGATAAGTTTTTCAATTATAAATATTGGAAATTTAGAGCTTCAAATGTTAAATTACGTTTCACTTATTTTTATTAATATCTCCTGAAATTATAATCCGAATGTGATAATTTTTTGTAAAAACCCAAACATCGAATTGGTTATTTTTAAAAATTTATAATATGAATTATGAATTATGAAATTAACATTCGAAAAAACTATGAATTGCAATCTACAATTCTTTTTTTGACAGATATATGTTTATTAT
Organism: Maratus speciosus; assembly: GCA_963932465.1. NCBI lineage: Eukaryota > Metazoa > Arthropoda > Arachnida > Araneae > Salticidae > Maratus > Maratus speciosus. Next base: position 120,701,866 of record OZ010793.1, on the reverse strand, counting down.
GCTACTTTATGCAAATTCTCAATTTAAAAATTTTCTTGCAATCAGTTTTCAGATTATGATTAAAAAACGTCAAAATGATGGTCTGTGATGCGCAGAAAAGGATAATTAAAAAAATATATACATTTTACTCATTGTATTGAAAGACTAGCAGACCCGCCGGACGTTACCCGGGGTTTGTAAATGATAACCTTAAGGGGGCTGGTGACTCAGCTTCGGAATTCTCCTTCGTAATGTTAAGTCTAAGGACTTTTGATGCATTCGTATATTTAAATTTTCTTTCTCGGAAAATTAATATTTTTAACATCTTTTTTCAATTCCTACTATTAGTTCATAATCTCCCTATATATATCTTGTTCAAATTTTCAATCGTTAATAAAATACTTATTATTCATGCACTCAATTTCAAATACATTTTTTAAAACTTGTAGTGGATAACACTTGATGTTATTACAGTTTTTTTTTCAAATATTAATTCAATAATTAAATTCAATTAATTAATTTTAGTTTTATATGGGAGAAAAATGGCGGCCATTGGTTATTGAACAGCATTTAATACATCACCATACCTATAAGGGGGTTACCATAGGGGGGACTCTGTCGCCAAATACCGTTTGTGATAGATCGCCAAATATGGCGACCAAAATAGGTCTAATATTTCGTCAAATTCCCATAGACTTCCATTGTAAACCAATAGGGTTTACTTGCTTATAGAAAATTAACAAATTGAGATACTTTAATGCAACAAAAACTAATATTAGCTTAAGGGATAATATTAAATTTTTTTTTGATGATCTAAGTAGGAATTGACTTTAGAAATAAATTTTTTATATTACTTGTTTCTGTGTACTCTTCTTAAAGGATATCTCTTTTTTTCGTAATTTTCAAAATATTTCTAAAATCGATGCTGAATTTAATATTTTATGTATTACAAGCGGGCGAACTGTGAGTAAGATTTTAACACTTCATGTAAAATTAAGTCTATATTTTAGAAATATTTTGCGAACTAAGAAAAAAAGGGCCATCCTTTAGGAAGTGTACACAAAAAAAATAGAAGTTAAAAATATTAATTTCCCGAGACGACATTTTAAATATACGAATGCATCAAATGTCCATGGAATTTACATTAGTGAGAGGAAATCGGAAGCTGGGTGACCAGCACCCTTAAACAAAACTCAAGATTGTATGATTTTATATCTTTTGAAATTCGTTTAAATGTACCTAATTTCGGAGTTCCTATTGCCTTCCGCAGCATCTAGTGTGCTCCCAACAAACTTCTTTCCGAACGTACCTGGGTCCCCGCTACGTATGGCAGCATTTACCGGAAATACCCCGCACGTACCGGAGACAATCGGAAACCAAGTTGAGTGAGCCAAAACTCGTAGAAATCAAGCCTATAGAATGCAAAAAAAAGAATGCACCATTAATGTTAGAAAATGTTGGTAACTGAAGTCTAAGGATAAAATTTCATAATACAGAGAGTAGCTGAATTGTAATCTAAGTTGAATGAACCAAATCCTGTTGGAATTGGGGCCTTATAAATCGAGGAAGGAATGTGTCCCCAAGCGGTGGAAGATGCCCCCCCCCCCCCACCTTGTAAATTTCCTGAATTACTTTTAACATTAACACGATATTTAATAAACGGATGAAATCCCTTATGTAAAGTTGCCTTTAAAGTCACGCGATTTTTAATTTATGGCAGTAGTGAGTAGACATAAGTTGATGCTGAAAAAGGAGATTAATGTTCGAAAATGGTGATATCTGAGGTATAAAGAAAACCGGGAATTTCTTATCGGGTAAGTAACACGGCTACACGCAAAATAAATCTACGGAAACTGCTTTGGAGCAAGTGATTTCATTAGTAGAACAACACAAACAAAATAAACAATACACATCACTGGTGTCACTGGATTTCAGGGGAGCAATTGACAACCTCCCTTGGGACCAGGTGATCCTAGCATTTGAAAGACTAGGTATTTCTGAACAACTCATTAATCTTGTCGTTTCCTTCCTTTCGGGTAGGCGATCTTAGGTGGACTGGATGGCACCATTTTTGTTGTACTTCTTTAGTAAGGGTTGCCCGCAGGGATCGTGTCTTGGTCCTTTTCTTTGGTTGGTTCTGTTGGAGACTCTGTTGGGGACCTATGATGTACAGGACTGTGAACTGGTGGCATACGCGGATGACGTGATATTACTGATCTGGGCACAGTCGAGACAGCAACTTGAACAAAAAGGTCAGAAAGCTTTAAAATTTATTCAGAATTGGGCAGAAACCAACAAAATAGAAATTTCACATGAAAAATCCACATCATTAACTTTTGGCAAACCCAAACACCTTAAGTGGGGCCCCACATTTAAACTTCAAGATAAATCAATAAAATCAGAAACAACATTAAAATACCTGGGGGTAATATTAGATAAATAATTATCATTTCTCCCACATATGCCACAAAAGAGAGTAGAAATCTGAAAAATAACTCAAAATCTTTATAAACTTTCATCAATCTCAGGTCGACTCCCTCCGGATTTTTTTAAGATTTGGTACTCGGCGATCTTACAAAGGAAACTGGCCTACGCGTGTGCTGTCTGGTTTCCGCGTATGGAGCAATATCACGGTCGTCGACATTTGCTCTCGGCACAAAGGAAAGCTTTGTTGCTGATAACGAGAGCATATCGCAATACGTCAACAAATGCCCTGCAGGTCCTCACAGGTCTACCCCCACTGGATTTGCAGTTGGAGGCGGAGACGGAGATTCGGTCACGATTCGTCTCGGCAAGTCAACAGAAAAGGCTTTTGCTCCACTATACTATCCAAAATGCTCAAAATACAAAACATCACCACTAACAAGTGAAATACAAATTTGTGAAATAAACGACTATGTAGGCAAAATTACAATATACACGGACGGTTCCAAAATGTCCGAAGGCACAGCGTCGGCATTTTGTGTGTACGAAAAATACGAGCAAATCTATACTTGGAGAGCGAAACTGTCCCAGGATAATTCCGTCTTCCAGTCAGAACTCTCCGCGATCTCTTCAGCATTAGAGTGGATAGAGTCGGACAAACATTCTCAATACTTAATCATAACAGATAGCCTATCAAGTTTAAAAGCATTAAACAATTTTGACAATACAAACTATTTAATACTAAAAATTCTTCAACAATTACAAACAACAGTAAAAGACATATACTTCAATTGACAAAAGGACATTCAGGTGTTGAGGGCAATGAGGCAGCTGACCAACTGGCAAAATCGGCAGTAACGGATGAAACACTAATACATACATTTTTACCATATCCAGCTTCTTCACTAAAATCACAGACAAAGCAGAATCTGTTAAAAAATTGGCAAAAACGCTGGACGGATTTAGACACAGGCCGATATACGAAGGAATTCTTGCCATTGGTTGACCACAAGTATTTCGTAAACAACAGATACTTACACATACTTTTAACAAATCACGGTCCCTTTCAGGAACACTTATACAAAATTAACAAAAGAGACTCCCCACTATGCATTTGTGGCTTGTCGTCAACATCGTTATACTATGTATTATACTGTACATTAACATCACATTATCATCTCAAAAAACACACACGTATGAATTTAGCAAGTTGGTGGCGGGATGTAAAAGAGAAACCACAACTACACAACAAGATCATACAATGCATGAGGTTTATAGAGACAAACGAGTACATCTTTTCAAATCCAGAGCCATACTAGTCCGACTCCATCACTAGGGTGTAGCATGGAGAGAGAAACGGGTTATTAGCGGGGGCCAGAAACTTCTATCACTATTGAATTTTTATCTTGTGCAAATTGTAAATAGTAGGTGTGTTGTAATGTGTTACTAATTGTGATGTTCAATATTGTGTGTTTAATGTACTGTGAAATCCCTGTAAATCCATGAAAAATGTAAATAATTATGCAATCACATTCAAATGATCCTCATGTAATCACTACATACAGTCATGTATATAGTAGGTGTTTGATATTGTGTTGTAATGTGTTTCTAATTGTCATGTTAAATATTGTGTGTTAAATGTACTGTGACGTATATATATCCAACAAAATTGTAAACAATTATGCATTCACATTAGGTGAAATGATTCTCATGTAATCACTATATACAGTCATATATCTCGATGTGAAATCTTCGGTTCGCCCAGAAAAATTGGGTAACCAATTCTGATTGTAATTGTAAATCTCACAGTAACCGGAATAAATCTCAGCAGCTTGATCAGGGATCCGACGCTCCCTCTCAGACTCTGGTTGAGAGTCGGGAGGAGTGGATGTGGTCTACCCCTCGGGATTGCACTAACACTCTAAAGCGAAAGCTGAGTTCCCGAGGTGGTCATTGCTGTGATCGCTTAGGGACCAGGGTCTTAACTGGAATGTAGTTGGGCATAAGAAAATTTTTTTGTGGTTTTAAAGTAGCTGGAAGACGCTAAAACTATGTTAAAGAAAATTGCAATTGAATCGGATAGTTTAAAAAAAGCTGCAACAAAGGTCCCAAGAAGAAGATTAATATTCAAAATTGGTGGCAGCTAAAGTGTGATTTTTTTTTTTTGTCTTTTATGTAGCAGCTGGAGAACCTAAGAAGTTGTTAGAAAAAAAAGTTTGTGAATCAGACCATTTTTAAGGGAGCTGTAACAGGGGCCCAAAAGGGTCCAACTGATAGTTGAGAGCAGGGCCCTAACTTGAAAACATGTCTAAATGTTTTAGTACTTACCGTTTTAGATCTTCAATTACTCAAAATTAAGAATAGGGTATGAATTAATCACTGAAAACAAAAATCGTGTAATTTTTGGATGGAATAGAAATTAAAGTTGTCAGTGAAATTAACACTAGCATCCTCAAATTTTGACCTCTTTTAACTGCATGAAAATTTAACAAAAATACATAAACTGTATACCTTGGCTGGTTTCATGAAACAAACGGAAACAAAGCGTCAGAAATACGTGTTACTGTTTGAAAAAATTAATTTTGCTCAATTTTTAATAGGTATATGACTTCTATTTCAAACGTTTCATTTATATTCTGATAATGTAATTCTAAGAAGTAATATGCAGCAATATTATGCTTCCAATTTATTTTCAAAATTAAAGTTTATTTGAAAAGTCAGTATTTTGTATTTTTTTCTGAACAAAATTATTTAAGGGGGACTGGGACACTTTTTAAAATAGTTTTTATTTATTGAGTTAAAATTCTGAATTTTTTGCGATGGTTAACCTTATCATTTGTAAACAAAATCACATGATAAAACTTCTCATAATTATTTTTAAAAAAATTTAAATTTAAAATATGTTTAAAAAAGTGGGGTAATTTAAAATCGTTATAACTCGAAATAGTATTTATAGAATTTCAATTTTTTTTTTCATTTAAATAAACAGAAATATATAAGTTTTAATTTTGATTCGGCATTTTAAAAAATATTAATAAAAAAATTAAAAAATATTTTTTTTAATTAAAAAAAAAGTGGTGCAACTTTTTTTTTTCTTTTTTAAATCATATTTTTAAAAGTAAATATTTTTTTTTCAAATATGCTGAATCAAAATTAAAGTAAAACAATTGAAAAAGATATGTTCCAAGTTTGAACCCTTTATCTTTAACGGTTCTCGAGTTATAAGAATTTAAATACGAGAAATGGTGAAAAACCTATCATGAAGAGAAACGCATTTTTACAAGAAGTCGTTTCTATGACAGCCATTAATTGAAAGCTAGATTTTGAAAACAAACCAAAACGAAAAAATTAATATTTTTTGTTCTAATTCAGATAGAAACATGATTTAAATGTCATTTTAAACAGGAAAAAACAGAGAATTTTTTAATAAAATAATATGTTTTCGCAAAATTTGAAGATTTTTGTGTCCCAGATCCCCTTAAAAGGTTCTTTTAACTCTTGAGTCATTTTTAATTGAAGACTGTGTAGTGTGACAAATTTTGAGTAAATGTTTCTCATGTTATTTTGATTGAAAATTAAGTTAAAATTAACTATGTGAAGATGTTCCCGATATTGAAAGTTTAATGATTAAACGCTTTGAAATATTTTTCAGTGGCATTTAAAGCGAAATTCGGATAAAATAATATGTTGACGAAAACTGATCTCAAGCTTTGATGTTTAAATAACGCCTGTAATATAATTTTAAGATTTGCGAACTTACATAATTTTAAGATTAAAGATTAAAGAATACATAGTTTTTAATTTTTGCTTGTTAGAGTGTCTGTTAGTTTCTAAAGAGACTGTTTGTTCATGCGAATGAATTATTTTTTGAAAATGGCGTAAAGCTGATTTAGTTTAAGCAAATAAAATATGTAAATAATAGATTGTTAAAAAATCAATAAAAATATGATTAATCAGTATTCTTGGATGTAGAAATATTTGGCAAGTGTAAATATACATATATTTTAGAAATCATATATTTTCTGATATAATATGTATATTCTAATTTATGTCTCTCCTAATTAAATGTTCGAATAATGAACTGCAAGGGGTCAGCTAGGTGGGGAGGCCTACCAAATGGCTTAAGCACTCACAAGCCCCACCCAGCGGTTTCCATCTACTACCGCCGTCATCACACACACACACACAAAAAAAAATAAATAAATAATAATAATAATAATAATAATAATAATAATAATAATAAATAAAAGGCCCGAAGGGACCTACAGGAAAGCCAATTGAGAATATTAAGATTAAATACAATATAAGTACAATATATACACGATGGAAAGCCCAATTTTTACTGGGCGTTTACGAGAGAAATTTAGATATTTGTAATTAATAAGATCATGAGATAATAGATAATAGGATTTTTAAACTTGTTGGAGCGGCAAAAGCTCAATTACTCTGCAAAGCTGGGCGTTCTGCAAAAATACAATAAAAGCTACGTATATGTATACTAAATTAGAAAGAGATTCATAATTTTAAAAATAATGTAGAATATAAAAAATAGGTAAAATAGTGAATAATTATGATGAATATTATATAATTATATACACACACAAAAGTTCAAAAGTCTATTGTTCTTGCAACAGTTCAATTATAGTTCAATCGTGTTGTTTGTGGCTAAGAGTTTATTTTGAATTGGTGGTATCTGTCTATTTGTTAAGATACGTTCTCATCATCATCTATAAATGGCAAAACATTTTGAAACAAATAATGGTTGTAATGGTTGTTTTCTAAAACTTTCATACATTCAATTATCTTTTGACAAAATGATGGATTTGACAAAACCACTGAGAACCACTGAGACAAAGAAATTTTTGGAGATTTTCTTATATGGTAATATGATGTAAGGGTACAGTTAAAGATATAATGCAATGATGTAGCTCGCTGACCGCATACACATAATGGAGAAAGAACCCTGTCAAATGTATAAAGATATGATGAAAATGGGCCGTGGTTAGTGGCAAACAGAAAAAGATTTCTATGCAGCAGGATTCTCTTTTCCGAGACTTTTGGGGCTAAAGCGTATGTGTACCGTCCTGTGGTACCATAGTCCCAGCGAGCGAAAAGCTTATGTTCAAGGATTCATTAATTGTGGTTCCTACGTATTATTCGTGCCAGTCACATTCACTGTTCACACAATGTTGCCAAAAATATTTAATTACAATAACTCTTTATTTTTTCTTTCTACATTTGAACTGCATAGTTTATCTTATATAATTACCATATTGAAGTCAGTTGCATATGTATATATATATACATATAACTATATCATATAATATAGTATAGATATAGATATAATACAGTGGAACCTCTTTTATCCGAGACTCTTTTAACCGAAACTTTCGATTTTTTTTTCTTTTACTGTAATATTCTTTGTGTGCAAGCGGTCCTTTCCGAACTATGAATACATATAAATATTTTCGATCCCTTTTCTTAAAGTTCCTTTGAATTTAACTAGAGCTCCCGTAAGCTGCAGAGTAGAATGAAGAAAACGAACAAATTAGCAATTCTGAAGCTTTTGAATGTTTTCTAAAATGTATGCCATGGCTGGAGCAGCAGAAAAACTGTGATACTTGTGATACTAGTGAACTCATAATATTAAAAATCTCCGTGATAGAGCTTCAAAACAAAGGCAATTGAAACTGCGACAAACAAAACATTTTTTCAAACCCTTGTGATATATGGTACTTAATTTCAAAACTAAAATTCAGGTAATTTATTCTTTTTTCTATTTTGCCATTGCTTTATTTTTATTAAACACTTGTTAACATAATAAGAAATATTGCATATATTTCTTCTTAATATTAAAATTGAAGCATTCTCGATTATCCGAAAATTTCGATTTTCCGAAAGAGGGTCGGTCCCAATTACTTCGGGTAATCGAGGTTTTACTGCATATTATATTAATTTATATAATTTGTTGCAGGATATTTATATTATTTTAATTATGGAGAGCATAACAACCGCCAGAAATAAAACTAACATTGTTAATATCTTTTACTGCTAAAATTTGCAAAATTTGATGTTATGCATTTCATAAATGTATACTGAACGTCAGACGCGTTACACGTGTTTGTTATGTAAACAAGTGATGTTTCAATTCGACGTTTAGCTGTATGTTTAATTATGTTTTAATGATTTATTAGTTATTTAGTCAATTAAAATAACAATCCTGTCCTTAAAACGTCGATGTGATATAAAGAGAGAAAAACATGAAACGATGCATAGCTACAAAATAGATAGTTTCGTTTGAATTGAAGACGACCACAAATATTTACCAGAAGACAGAGATAATTAAAGAAAATAATGTAAATAAATAAATATCCAAGCTTTTCTTTTCTTTTTTCGTCAATACATTGTAATATTTAATGTTTAAAGTTGCTGATAGTTGACACATTCATAAGTTTGGCTTTTCCAAATTTCTTGGTTTTTTTTTTTGTTTTTTTTATCTTGAGATTCCAATATCAACATTAGTACATGTGTTCTTTGGGCGTTACAGTCTAGCAAATAATTTGGCGATAGTTTTTTTATGGAAAGTGCTCAACGGGATAATGCAGATGTACATCGTACAGTCGTGGAAAAAAAAGTAAACACCCCCTACTGATTCCGCAATAGATTATTGTAGAAGAAAGTTACTGGTACCAAACGATTGGAAATCAAGTCTAATTTTAAAATATGTATATACAATTTTGTTAGGGGCCCTCTATATATGAAAACGAGCCCAAACTTTGTTTTTTTTCAATAGCAATACCCAAATTTGACACCATAAATAGATTCTACGCTCTTCCATTTGCCTAAATCCAAATTTTCATGAAATTCGTACGATTAGTTTCCGAGAAATTAATTATTTTAAAATGAGCCTATTTTATGGACTGTATCCAAATTGAAATTCAGTACTCAATTCTTGAAATGTTACAGAATGACTATCTCACTTCTATTAATGTATTATTTCTTCCTAATATGAACATTTCAATCGCTTAATGTGTTTCGACTATTGTTAGCCCACACGCTTCTTTAAAATAAGTAATATATATATATTTCAAAATACGCTTTTTGGACATCATAGATGGCCCCTTAAACCATCATTTTGAAGTTTATTACTTAGAAAAATTGGAAATTGAGAATTCGCGTAGAGCAGGACATAATGCATATAAATCAACCAAAAAATTGTATGTTGCAATTAATATATTTTTTTGAATGTTAAATTCATAATTCATATTATAAAAATTTTTAAATTACAAATTCTATGTACAGTAGAACAGCTTTTATCCGAAACGCTTTTAACCAAAACTCTCGGTTAACCGAAATCCATTTCTAAAGCTGTTTTTTTTTTTTTTAACCATTTGGAAAAATGGTTATTGTCCTCTGTCAGGGTAGGATATCAAAAACATTATCTGAAGCGTTTTATTAGTTGAATCCGCATTCTATTCGTTTTCTGATTGGTCTATACAGTAATCTGTATTTTCCCTTTACTTTCAACAGAGATATATACTTCTGTTGCCACTATGACAAAAAGTAATAAAAACTACAAAAAAAATAATAACTCACAAACAAATTGAGATACAGCTTTCAAACAAAATGCATTTAAAATTCCCTTTTTTTCTCTATACGACGGTGTAAAATGTAATATTGTGAGATGTTTAGTTTAAAAATCAAATTTCATTTAAAACTGGTCCAGGAATATTAATGTTTAATCCGTGGCGTACGTAATGTATGACCAGCTCCGTAAAAGTTAAAAAATTTACAGTACCGAAAAATGTAGTCCATGGCGTACGTAATGTATGAAATTTCATTTAAAATTGGTCCAGGAATATTAATGTTTAATCCATGGCGTACGTAATGTATGACCAGATCCGTAGAAGTTTACAAATTTACAGTACCGAAAATTGTAACACTAAAATTTCTTTTAAAATTTGTTCATGATGGGTCCAGGAATGTTAATGTTTAATTCATGGCGTACGTAATGTATGATGAACTCCGTGCGTTTTTTTATGTCTTAAATTCTAGTCTTCGAAAAAATCATTTTTCAAATGGACGTTGTAATTTGTTAAATTGCTTTATTTATTTTTTCTTTTTAAACTATCATATTCCTTGTGTGCAAGCGGTCCTTTCTGAACTACGAGTACTTATAATATTTTCGTTCCCCCCTTTCTTAGAATTCCTTTCAATTTAACTTGAGCGTAGGCTGCGAAGTGGAACGAAGACAATGAACAAATTAGCAATTCTGAAGCTTTTGAATGTTTTGCAAAAGGTTTGGCATGGCTGGAGCAGCAGAAAGACTGTGATACTGCTGAACTATTGCTATTAAAAAAACTCAGTGATGGAGATTCAAAGCAAAGTCAATCGAAACTGTGACAAACCAAACATTTTTTCAAACCCTTGTGATATGTGTAAAAGGTACTTAATTTCAAAATTAATATTCAGATACTTTATTCTTATTACTGTTCTGCTATTACTTTATTTTTATTAAGCACTTGTTAACATTATAAGAAATAAGAAAGAGTTGTACAGAACCGGGTAGGCGGGTAAAACCGGGTAGCGCAGATTTCTACTTGATCTACTTGATTTGAACTTTTATCTTTTGGCAAAGACCAGGAATTGCTTATCGAGAGTCATTTCAGCATTTGTAGCTGAACGAAACGCTACTGTGTGAGGTTATTTTTTGTGTGAAGTATTGCGTCTGAATTAGTCTTAAAAAATGTTTTTTTGTTTCTAGGTTTTATGCATATATTAACTGTTTGATAGCATATTAAATATTGGTATGTACTATATGTAATTCTGTGCTTTCTTGCTAATATTTTAACAGTTTTACTTATCTTTTACTACAGGACGGAGAGTAGTGACGCCATGTTTAAAAATATGTGTCACATTGGGGTAAAACCGGGAACTTAAGAGTGGGTCAAAACCAGGTATACTTAGTTTTGTCCTATACTCATGGAATGGTTTTTTAGGCTAGTTAATACTTTAGCATAGAGTTTTAAATTACAATATAATGTTGTTAAGTAACCTGTCGTTAAGTAACGTTAACCCTTTGATGTGTCACCTCTGAACTTATACTGCAAACAAGAGGCGAGGAAGTGGTTACTTGCAATCCTGGGCGATCAGTAATAATTTACTAAATTGGAAAATTATTTAAAGCTGCATTTTTTAGAGCAGTAGTTGCAAATACTCCAATCAGATGGTTTGAGAAAACAGGGATTTTACGTTACAACAACGATGTTTTTCCTGACCTTCTATTTGCTACTTCGGAAATGACAGAGAAACCCTTGAAAGTCAGTGATAACACACCTAAGTCTACTCACCCATATGTTGGCATAGCTGCAACAATAAATATTTCTGAAACATCACAGGAAAATAAAGCTCATCCTTAAGAATTAACAGGAAAAGAAACAAAAAAAATGTTGAAGAGGCATCCTCAGAAAATGAAGAAGATAATTAAACCTAAATGTTTTGCAATGAGCTTTACACTAATTCTAAATCCAAAGAAAGTTGGATACAATGTTTGAAATGCCACGGACGCTGCACACAAAGCATGTAGTATGAAGAAGAAAGTTATAATAATTTTTTTGTGATTTTTGCAGTTAAAATAACTCTAAGACTTCCAGCGAAAAATAAGTAGGCATATACAATGTAGATAATTTGCTACAGATTTATTTTTAAGACATGGAAGAACACATGTGCCGTTTCGTTTTGTTAAGAGAAAGCTGGGTTCCCATGGCGGTCATCCCTGTTAAATAAAACAAAATTGTATGTTTTTACTATATTAAACAAGAATTTCTTTGAAGAAAATGAGTTCTCCAGGAGTTTCAAATGGATACCCGGTTTTACCCAACCAGTGGGGTAAAACCGGATTTTTGCATATGTCTGAAAAAAACTATTTTTTGTATAATCAATTACATTTTTTTATCAAAAAGAGTATGTTTAAATAAAACCAAAGACTCATTTAATATTAAAAACGGTGTTCAGAGTTTGTTTTCCCATTTAATTGCGTTTAAGAACAACAAACATTTATGGTACCCGATTTTGCCCACTTTCCCCTATTGCATATATTTCTCCTTAATCTTAAAAAGAAGCATTCTCGATTATCCGAAAATTTCGATTTTCCGAAAGAGGGTCGGTACCAATTACTTCGGATAATCGAGGCTCTACTGTATTTATGTTTGTGATTGTTAGTGTTATAACCACACAATAAATTATCACATTAGAATTATAATTTCAGGAGATATTAATAAAAACATGAAAATGTAATTTAGGGTTAGAAGCTCTAAATTTTGAATGTTTATAATTCAAAAATTTATCATCCAAATGACTTGAAATTTCGTTTCTAGTCAAAGTTTGTACCAAGGATTTGGAATATATTGTCAAAATTGGGTGTTGCCATTGAAAAAAATAAATTTGGGTCTGTTTATTATTTTTAGATGTCCTTCAAAGCAAATTTTATATACACCATTTAAAATAAGTCGTTTAGATAACTCCTCTTAGGGGTCATCCATATATGATGTCACACTTTTTTACAATAATTTTGACCCCCCCTCCCCCCTTTGTCACAAAGTGTCACACTCCACCATACCCCCCCCCCCCCACACACACACACCTGTCACGTGTCATGCTATATTACATAAACATATAATTGCAGTTTAAAAACAAAGTACTATGTTATAGATCATATTTCAAATTTTATTTTGAAACTTTTAACTATGTGTTTTAATGACATTTGTGAGCATAATAATAAAAATGATTCATGTACTTATTTTGTATGAAATAAGATTAAAATTTATAACAAAAAACATAATTAATATACAATAGTAATAAAATATTAATATGAAAGAACAGGTAAAAACATTAGTATTTTGGAATTTGAATTGGAAATCAATATATTTGGCTTTAAATGTTATCTTTACTGTATGAACACAAAATACTTTAATTTCAAAATAACTTTAAAATTTAATCTGCTGATTTTTAATTCTTTTATTTTAACCAAATTGTGTGATGTCACACTTCTTCTTAGACCCTCCCACCCCCTTGTCACAAACTGTCACAATTTCATAAACCCCCTCCCCCCCCTCCAAGCGTGACATCATTTGTGGATAGCCCCTTATATATTTAAAAGATAAATTGCAAGAAAAGTTGTGTATTCAAGGATACACTATTTATTTTCAAAATATTCATAATAATAATAAAAAAAAAATTATTAGAATAAATATCTAATTCTATTTTTTAAGTGGTCACATTTGTTATAAAAAATAACAATTATCATACTGAGTTATAAATATTTAAAAAATGCTTTGTATTTCGTTTCAAGCATTCAATTTCTTTACATTTAAATAATTTCTTAATTTTTTAATTAAATTAAGTTTAAAGTTTTTTTTAATTTTTTAATAAAAGCTTGAAAATTTCTTTTCAAGAATTAAAAATCACATTTTAAAATCAACTTCATCAATAATATAAAAAAAAATAAAGAGAATAAATTATAAACTTAAAATTTGATTTTATTTACGATGTACTTTAAACACTTGATAAACAGAGACGAAAGATGTTATGCATGCAGTTTACATTTTAAACTTAATCTCGTTTGGTAAGCTTTTACTTTGTACTTTATATTTAAAAAGAAAAGTAATTTTTAATTAAAAGCTCTCTTTCACGCATGAGTAATTTATATTTAATGTCTGTGTCGTGTGACAAGTTTTAAGTAAATGTTTTTCATGCTAATTTGATAGAAAATTAAGTTAAGATTAAGTGAATGGACCTCGATATTAAAAATCTGATGATTAAACGTTTTAGACTCATGGCTATTTTTGCCAATGTAATTTAAAATAAATTTTGGATAAAAAAGTATCAGAGAGAAAACTGATCAAAAGCTGCGATGTTTCAGTAAAGATCGTTAATACGAATATAAATTGCAATTTTTGCATAGAAAGCATATGATGTTTAAGAAAATTATTGTCTGAGCGAAGCGAAGGCTAATACTCAGCGAAATATTACTGTCCGGACACTTTACTACTACGATGGGTATTAACGCCATGTCCTACTAAAAAAAAAAGCCTAATAAAAACCTTTCGTCAAGCATAACTCAAAAAATATTTGTCGGATTTCGTTTCTGATTGCACCAGAAGGTACCTATGAGGGTCGCCTACTGAATGCACCTACTATGAAAAATAAGTTCCAAACCGTTTAAAAATTATATAGAAAAAACTCTTAAAAAAGCACAATTTATCTGCATACGTCACAGAAATTTGGTGTGCGTCACTTTCACCGGTTGATGTTTTCGTAGACAACTGGTTGAACACATGGAGCAAATAAAAAAAAAACGCACGCAGTAATATTGAATAGATCAGTTTCAACCACGTGATCACAAACCTTGCAACAACCCGTGGCAACCAGTTTTGGTGGGCAAACAAATAATAATACAGTATTCCGTACCACGGTGACCGTTTTTAGCCTGTTGTATAAAATCTCGCATGTTGTATGACATACAATTGTGGATGATTAAAACAAAAGACATGAGTGTTTATTGATCCGGAGGTTATCTTTCTCTGGATGTCTGTCTGTCTATCATACAGCATGCAATTTTCTTGTAAAGGATGATATTATTATGCAGTAAAACCTCCATAACGGACACACCCGATTAGTGGACACCTCTATTTAGCGGGCATTTTTTCGATTACCAACCCTTAAATAACTGTACATTTTTTACTCTCAGTAGCGAACACTTCCAAATAGAGGACAAATTCTGCCCTCCTGAGGTGTTCGCTATTCAGAAGTTTTACTGGTAAAACCTCCATAGCGGACACACCCGATTAGTGGACACCTCTATTTAGCGGGCATTTTTTCGATTACCAACCCTTATATAACTGTACATTTTTTACTCTCAGTAGCGAACACCTCCAAATAGAGGACAAATTCTGCCCTCCCGAGGTGTTCGCTATTCAGAAGTTTTACTGGTAAAACCTCCATAGCGGACACACCCGATTAGCGGATACCTCTATTTAGCGGACATTTTTTCGATTACCAACTCTTAAATAACTGTACATGTTTTACTCTCAGTAGCGGTCACCTCTAAAGAGAGGACAAATTCTGCATTCTCGGGGTGTCCGCTATTCAGAGGTTTTACTGTATATACTATTCATAATTATTTTACAGGGCAGCACAAAAGAATAAGAATATATGAAACGAATATAAACTAAATTCAGGATTGGTAGATCGCTGATGGTAATGTAATTTTAGGATGTTGTTACAGTCATCCGCAGCATGTTTTTAGAGTTTCGTCCATCTAACGAAACCCTACCTGTCTCACTCCTTTGTCTGTCTGTTTGTCCGTCTGTCACAGAGCCCGTTCTCAGAAACTATATATGTCGGAGACTTGAAAATTTGCATACTTATAGTTGAACACCACACATCAAACGGCAAATAATAAAATTTTGAAAAAGTCTAATATTTAACCCTCTGGGCTCTAACTTATGTATTTTAAGTAATTTTTCTAACTCATCCCCTAACTAAGTTGGAGAATTGAAAGTTTGCATACTTATAGCTGAAAACTTGCGATAACACGATAAATCATAAAATTTTGAAAAAGTCATATTTAACCCTCCAGTCTCTAACTTCTGTATTTTAAGCAATTTTTCTAACTCAGCCCCTAATTAAGTTGGAGACATGAAATTCTGCATACTTATAGCTGAACACCACACATCAAACGACAAATAATAAAATTTTGAAAAAGGTCTAATATTTAACCCTCTGGGCTCTAACTTGTGTATTTTAAGCAATTTTTCTAACTCTGCCCCTAATTAAGTTGGAGACATGAAAGTTTGCATACTTATAGCTGAACACTTGCGATAACACGATAAATCATAAAATTTTGAAAAAGTCGTATTTAACCCCCCGGTCTCTAACTTCTGTATTTTAAGCAATTTTTCTAACTCAGCCCCTAATTAAGTTGGAGACATGACATTTTGCATACTTATAGCTGAACACCTCACATCTAACGACAAATAATAAAATTTTGAAAAAGTCTATTACTTAATCCTCTCGGCTCTAACTTGTGTATTTTAAGCAATTTTTCTAACTCAGCCCCTAATTAAGTTGCAGACATGAAATTTTGCATACTTATAGCTGAACACCTCACATCAAACGACAAATAATAAAATTTTGAAAAAATCTAATATTTAACCTCTAATATTTTGTCTCGCGCAATTTTTAAATTTAAACTGTTTTGCAATGCTATTTTTTGTTCATTTTGCATAATAAGTGTAATGCGACGTAATTTGTTCTATTTCAGATTTCTAACGCATGTTAATGAATTTATTTTACAATATCCTTTCTCTTTTAAAATTCACATGTAAATATAGTTTTTATGGCGTAATTTCCAATAAGTGCCTGCTTTTTATACCTAATTATTTAATTGTAATTTGAAGGTTTTTTTCTGTTTATAATAGTAACGTGTAAATAATTTTGTTATTTGAAGCAAACATTACTGTTTGCGCTGCTTATACAGTTGGCAACAGTTTAAATTAATACCATTTTCTAAAATATGTAAAAAATATCTGTCAAAATGCTGAATATTTGAATTTAAAATAGAAATAAAACCTCAAAAAATGAGTCAAATTAAAAAATAATTAATGGAATCTGCAGACCAAGATCTTCTATTGAATAAAATGATCTAAAAATGATTAAATTCCCATGTATAGCTTTTGCTCTCATAAATTTTTTTAATGGAATTATTTTGTCCAACTTTAGCATTAAATGTCTCTTAAAATAATTCTTCGATTTGAAAACTGTATGCATTAATGTGTTGATCAAACATTTCGCTATAATACCACCGATTTTCATATATTTGTATGCAATAGTTTTCTTAATATTAACGAAGAAAGACCTCCGGTCACAAAAAATTCAAAACCGGCGGCGGCGGCGGCGGCGGTGACAGCGTTAGTTACTTTTCATAGAATAGAGATAGATAAAAATGAAAACTTGTCTATCTGTCTGTTTGTAATTCTATAAAAAATCCACAATTTGGAAGCCAAAATTGTGAAGAGATACGTACATGTGTATTAAAACATGGCCGAGACAACTAAAGTAATCTGGAATCGAAATAACTTATAGTTAATTTTTAATTAATAAAAAACCTCCAATTTAACAGCAATTTCTTATCAAATTTAAACATTTTTCGTTATAGCAGTTCCCAACAATTAAAAAACACAATAAAATTATTACTACAACAATTAATTTTCTACTGCAAGATTTCCACGTGAAGTAGGAAAATGAAATAAATAGTTTGCCGAATTTAAAAAAAGATGAATATTACGTCATAACTTTTCTATTGCAAGATATTCACGTGAAATATGAAAATGAAATAAATGGTTTGACGAATTTAAATGAAAGTGAATATAACTTCATAACTTTTCTATTTCAAGGTTTCCACGTGAAAGAGGAAAATATTACGTCATATTGGAAAAATAAAGGACGTGGTGCATATAGTATAACGTCATATGAGTGTGAAAAATGTATTGAAGCATAATAAAAACCCGATTAGGGAAATATTGGCGTATTTTAACATTATTGCTCCAATTATAAATTGAAATAAGTTCATTTATAGCTCTATCCATTTTCGTCTGTTATATACATTTATACATTTTTATATAGCGTTTTCATATGATTCATTCAGCAACATTTCGACTGCTTTTTTTAATGTTTGTTTTGTGTTGTATGTTAAATTTTGAAATTGATTTTTCAGAACAAACATCCTTCAAATTCTGGGCAACGCCGACACTTTAGCTTGTAATAGATAAATGGCTTTTGTATCTGTACATCTAATGCTAATATTATACAGCGTTATAATATTATAAAGTATATAATATTATTAATGCTTGTACGTTTGTGAGGTGTTATCTCTGAAACTACATAGCCAACTTAAAAAAATGTTGGTGGCCATCTCTGCTCCGAAAAAAAGACTATTTTATGTCAGTGCAAGAACCTACATCGCTGCAGGAGCAAAAAAGTTCTAAAATTGTGATTTCTGCGATATTTATTGGGTTAGAAACTTTAAATTTGGTGCGGTAGTTACTTTTAAGATGTAAATACTCGTAATGAACGCTCTCTAAAAGGTTCAATTTGACGGATAAACGTAAAAATTTCTAGAAAGGTTCTAAACTATGATTTATTTGGAATACTGAAATTTTTGGGATACTGTTGGGGTTAGAAACTAGAACTTTGGCATGGCAGTAATTAATAAGATGTAAATGCTCGTTGTAGAACGAATTCTAAAAAATAGAAAGACTAAACAAAGCGGAAAAAGATTTTAAGATGATCTAAGTAACGAAGAACACGGGACTGTTAGGAATATAAACATGAAAATTGACATGGCTGTATTTATCATGACGTAAATTCTCGCAATAGAACAATTTCTAAAGATGTCGCTATAACAAACAGTGCAGAAACAAAAAACTTTCAAAAATTTTCTATTTCTCTGTTACTGCTGAGCCCAAAATCTTGAAGTTTTGCTTCGGGTTAGTTTTAAAATATACAATTGTCTCTATGAATGGTTTCTAAAAAATTTAAAATTTAAAAAGATGAAATTAACGGAAAGCGATCTCAATTACCATTAATTTGGAATTATTAGGTACAGCAACTTTAAATATTTCATAATGCTGCATTTCCTCCGCAAAACATGTGATTTAAATGCAACAAAACTGATAGATACCCACCTAGCATTAAATAAATTGTGTAAATATTGAATAAAGACCTGTATGAAACAGTGAGTAGGTTGCCCGAAAGTACTTGTTAAAGTGTTCCTTCTCTAGGCTTTTCTCTCTCTCGCCAAGGCCACTAACAGAGGGAAGTGCCGTTTTAAATGTGATATGAATTTTTTACCCGATTCATTTTTCTAGACATTTTATCATAATGTCATATTCTCAATTATCATTAGTAGATTTTTTATATATTAACTTATTCTGGTGAAAATTTGTAATCGGGTTCATATTGGCGTATGTTAGCTTGCATGATTTGCTGAATAAATATGTATGGATTTGTAAATTACTTCAAATGACACTTTGGCAGCTCAAAAGTTATGCAGACGATATATTCAGATCTTGTGTCATACTTTATGTTGTAATCATTGCCGATTTCTTTTATTTTATACATGCTAAATACAGCTCAACTTGTGCAGAATATGTTTGAAATCAAAACAACACAGCGTATGTAGTGGCCAGCATACACTCATCATTTAAATCCGATCGAGCATATCTAAAACACACTCTAACGAAGCATTGCATGCCACTTTTGATGTATTCGGTACTTTGATACTATATTAGATTTTGAGAAGAGAATTCCTTAAATATTATCGACAACCTCATTGCATCCGTGGAAAACAGATATTGCACAATATTAACTATTCCGGGGGAGCACACACGATATAAAGTATAGTCCATTCTTTTTGAACATCATATATTTGTCATTTAAAGTTACTCAAATTGGTGCGGAGCGTCTGATTATGCTCTTGACATCATTTTATACAGTTAAAATTCCGATATAAGTTAATTAGTGTTTCATTTTCTATTTTACTTTTAGTATATTGCGTACTTTCAATTTTATATCCATGCATGGCTGTCTTGAATGGTTTGATTTCCCATTTTTTTAAACAGTGTATACGAATTTATATATAAGATTTTGTAATTCTACAATTCGTTTATTTTCATCATTTCAATTTTTCGCAGTATATGGACAATTAAAGATAACATCTCGTTTTCTTTGCTTCCACATCTTATTATTAAATCTATGTTCTCAGTAATATCTCTCAGACTAATCCCTATGAGGGAAGTCCTAGTTTATTTTATAATAAATGCCACTCAGAGAGCCAGTTTATTCTTGCTATATCGTTTCATAAACGAGGATTGAAATCTAGGTCATTTTAAATCACTATTGTCACTATGGCATCCTTTTTTATTCAGAAAATTCGAAATATAGTTTATAATTATGAAACAGTTCTCAGTCTGAAAATTAATACTATTTCATTTATAATGCATGCTATGTTTTTTCTCTGGATATGTTAATTGTGTTTGTTTTTATGATTAGAATAGAACTTTTTTCAATGGTCCATGCACGAATTTATTTTGTGCATTTACAAAACATACTTTGTTTAAATTTATTTCTAAAAATTCATTACTAAAAGCACGGTTGACAATGTTATTTAGTCTTTTTTTAGTCAGAAATTAACATTTCATACCGGAAATTGTGCAAGAAGAATTTTTACTTTTAAAAAATAAGGTACTTTTCAGTCAGCCGGGCACCATTCAATACCCAAATTTCGCCAACTTTTTTTTTTTTTTTTTTTTGCCAAATCCTAGTGCAGGAGTCTCTAAAATGTATGAAATTTGTTACTATCCCAATCACTAAATCATGTATGAACGTTACGCGCCTATTAAAGCAAGCAAAATCACTAAATTTACGAAGTACGTTGTGCAGCCCTTTCTAAAATTGATAACATTCGTTAACACACCAATTAATAACCGATGCATGAACGATACGCTCCATTAAACCAAAATAAAAACAATACTGGATGCAAGAAATTCGTTAAAACCGATATTACTATATCTAAATATATTCCAATATCCGCCACAGTGACGTAAAAGTATCCTAATTTTATGTACCCAATATTTCAATACTGTATCACAATATCTTTAAAAACTTTCTTAAGGGGAACGTGGACCTTTATTTCAGCAAAAATCGACCCAAAATCGAAAATTATTTTTGTGCATATTATTATTATCCAGTTCTTTCTGAGCCAATTGCGAAGAACTGCATGCAGTTGCGATTATTTTTCGCAAAGCGTTTGAAAAATTTTATACACAAACAATTTTTCGGCCATTTACTATATTTTAAATCTGTTTTCCTGAAAACTGACTTTTCAATGTTTTTAGATTTTTGAAATGCTCTATGCGTCTTAATTTTTGATCAGAATTCATGAAATTGGTGAAGAAGAAACCTGATATTTCTTGCGAAGAAACTGCTTATGCATTTTAAAATTCGACTTCATTAAGATAAATAAATTTGATATTTAAACTATTAAAAGCAAACTTTGAATGCAAATCGATTTCATATAATGAAAGTATGAAACTGTAACTCTCTTTTGTGAAGATCCCAATTTTTTATATCACTTAAAATGTGTGAAAATGGATCCTCAAATGTCCTTTTCCACAGAAACTCAGCTAAATAAAATTCGAAATGATTCCGGCGGTACCACGACGTTTCTTAATACGCCAGTTTACATTACCCCAAAGACTTTTAATTTTTCGAGTGTGAACCCCACTACTTGGATCTACAAAATTATACATATGGTTAATTTTGAAATAATTGAATCCCTCCTCATCAAGATTTGTAAAACAAAAATTTACAGCTTCTTGCTCTGTTTTCGACAGATAACAAATTTTCAAAATTATAAAATTAAGCACAATTACAGAAATGTATTCCAATGACACAACAATATTTCAATCATGCCGCGGGAAGTGCATGTCCAGAATCCAGTGCGAAATGAATGATGGGAAATGTTACAATTCAAATAACGTCAAACGAAACAATATCTCAAGACTTAATCACTGGCGCCCGACTAGCAGGAAACCAAAAATAAAAATAAAATATACATTCTTAGATACGTAAAGATACACAAATTTTATAGCTTAACCCTTTAGGTACTGAATTATGAATTCATGAAAATTTTATCTTCTAAAGTATTTTTCGTGAATTTTTAAAACTACATTAGAAGATTTACGTAATCATTTAATAAATTTTAGAAGGATTAATTAAATTTGAATTTATAGGGATTTTTTGCAATATTTATAACCCCACTCAAATTTTATTTTAAATATTTTTCTTGGTTTTTTTATAGAATTAGGATATGTAGAAATATAATGTTCTTACAACAGAAATATAGAAATATTTCCGAATTGAAAAATCCCCCCCCCCCCCCCCGACCTCCAGAACGCTAAGAAAGCTGAAAAGATGCAAGGGCAAAAGAAATCCTCCTTCAAAAAATATCTTTGTTTTGTGTAACCAATAATGCTTTTGGAACAGGATAAAGTAATGCATCTATAACTCATTCTAAACTGTATTACTACTAATCGATGTATTAAATGAATTTTATAACAAGTTATTTTAATCCTATTTATAAGTACCGTCAATAGATAAAGGGTTTAATCGCCAAAAGAAATTTTGTAACGGTTAAGCGCATTTCTGATTACTTGAAAATATTAAAAAAAAAAAAAAACTGTTAATGACTCCAGAGTATCGAACACTGGTTACAGGGTATAATGCCTGGTGTACAAAAAATAATTAAAATATATTTTTTATTGAAAATTCTTTAAAACTTTTAATTTTATTTTTCTAGCTTGCACACATTAACGATACCAAAAAATATTCTGATATGAAAAATATCAACTATGTATTCAAATTAAGTTTTGAAATTTATTAAAATCGGTTTTTCCGTATTAGCGGCATGCCGTGGATTAATAGCCAAAATAACCACCAAAGATTTAACTATTTACAGCAAACATTTTGGTATATATTATTTCTGTGCTGAAGCGCGTATTTTGTCGTTTTTTCTAATCTTTTGAACTTGTGTTCAATTAATTAATTCATTTATTTCTGAGAAGTTTTAATTTCGTTACTTAATATTTTTTTGAAACAAATGTTGAACCATTTATGTATTGTTTCAAGTACAAAGAGCTAATATTCTGTAATCGCATTGCATAGGCATTGCGACATAGGCAGATTTAATACACTGACCACCGTGGCATATATATATGTGTGCCAAAAATATTACCCATGGAACCATACCATAATACATGTTCCATCGATATTTTAAATAAAAACAGTTTCTTGCTATTAAACGGCAGTATTGATATTTTATAACGTGTATTTTAAAAAAAGTACCTCGTGCCACTGCCCCCCCCCCCACACGCACACAGGCATGGTTAAAGAATTGAGTTCGGCGTGCAACGTCAAAAAATAACTAAAATTTTATATTTTTTAATTTAAAAAATATAAAATTAAGACTTCGTATAATATTAACTAACTTTGCCGCGATTAAGAATAACGAACCGACTAAATTAACACAGAAAACCACTAATTAATTGAATGCCAAAAAAGCACTTAATTTGTGGGGGTAAAGTACTAAAAATAAATCATGCTTTAAAAACCAAAAAAAAAAATCAATAAATTAAGATATTGTTTTAAACACGTTGTGTCTGAAAGTATTTTCTTTCATATTCGGTGGCGTAAAATTTTAAATTGTAATGCTTAGAACTTAGTATTTTGCAGAAAAGCACAACTGATTTCACAGGTCGTTTGTACCCTCTATATCACGTCAGCCTCACTCGACTACATTATTTTGCTTCATATATACGAAAGAAGAACCCAGATAATTTGAGTTTTAAGTACATACATATTTAGTGACTGGCTGGGTCCGTGAAAAACTTAGACACATTTTAAAATTCAATAAAATATCAAAAAATCTGTGTATTGTAGACCGTTTTAGACCAAAATGTTTCTCATATGATGGTAGATTTTAATAATTAAATACAGGATGTTTCTAAACGATGTAGCGTCATCTATGGACACATTTTGGAACTATATGGGGTGTATCTAAATGAATATCAAGGATTTAATGATTGGTAATATTTATTACACAAAACTTAAATTTAAAATTGGTACCTAAAATGAAAAAGCAACTCAAACAGTTTTACCTACAAGCGTTCAATGTGATCATCTTTCGTCACACAGCACACATCATGTCGATAGCTCAGTTCTTACCAAATATTGATTAGAAAAGAAGTTATGTTGAGACCTTAGAGGAGAAATTGAATAGAGGACGAATCCCCTTGTTCTGTCCGCCAAACCCTGACACATCCATGTCGGAGATTTCATCGCCAAAAGGGTGTCGTTTTTTTGCGGTGATCCCTTCCTTGCCAGATTCCTGTTTCGGCTGTCAAGCTCCGGATGCACACAGATGACGTACCGGTCTCGGTGGGAGCGGTAATTCCAATGACAGTTTTTGGAGGGAAAAACCGGTTTGGAGCGCATTCTTTCCACCATCACGTGATGTTGGGATGCATGATATGTGCTTCAAGAAAAGGTTACTATTTCTGCGTCCAGTTATATTAGAAGTCTATGGTTCTGACGCTCACCCGATCTGACGCTATGTGATTTCTATCTGTGGGGGTTCATAAAGGATCGTGTGTGCATGTGCCTTCACTAACCACTGACCATTGCAGCTGTTGTAACAATGTAAGAACTGAGCTATCGACTTGATTTGTGCCGTGTGACGAAAAGTGCTCACATTGAACCCTTGTAAACTTGTAGGTTTTGAGTTGTTACTGTTTGGGTTGCTCTTTCATTTTATGTATTAATTATAATTTTAAGTTTTATGTAATAAATACTACCAAGCGTTAAAATCCCGATATTCATTCAGAAATACCCCGTATACTTCCAAAATGTGTTCATAGATGACGCTATATCTTCAAAGCTTCAAAAAAGGCTCAAAAACTCAAGATAAGCAACTACAGACCATTTTTTTTTGTACAGTATGCTGCCATATTTTTAAGTGTTCAATGAAACTGAATACTGGATGGATGTGATTGGAGCAATAAATGGCGCACACCGTGCAATTAGGTTGTATATCCACCGCCTCCTGAATACTAGGCCTGAGCGCCGAGAAAAAAATGGCGACTGTTTTATGCTAATTTTTTTAAACATTTGCACGGCCCCCTGAAGTTTCAAAACACTATTTTCTAAACGTTTTCTTTTAGTTCTTTTATCTCAAAAAAGAAAGGCCACAAAAACTTTTAGAAATTACTGGTATTCAAATTCATTCGACCGCACAATCGATGAAATAAATCTACCTATGGCAACTGCCATTTATCTTTCAGCCCTCATTCAAGGAGCGGTGCTTTATTTTACAAAATTGGTCATCTGTAGCATCTTACCTTAATTTTTTCAAACTTTGTTTTTGGAACTGTGGATATATAACGAAATCTGTGGATAAAACTTGGAGTATTTTTTTCTTTTTTTTTCCCCTTAAAAAGCTTTTGATTATCAAAAGCGTTTTCGGCCCAAAACCGCATTCACGTACGACAGTTACTTCATTCTTTCTTTGAATTTTAAAATTTGTCAAGGAATTTTTGATTCAACCTGTATTATAAAAGATTAGATAGTGTCTGAATTTCTAGATATAAATAAACATGGAATGAACCGCGATAAAAGTTGAATATTCAAGGATAAATTGCTTATTTTCATAACATATAAAATGCTATCTTTAGATTAGAAATCGTACAACATGCATTAACATATTAAGTTTGTATGCAAATATTTGCTCGATTGAGAAATGACAATGTAATATTTTCATTATAAAAGTTTTGAAATCTTAGTTGGAATAACATCTAAACATTTATTCGTTGTCTGCTAATAGTTGATTGCTTAAGGTATGTAAAACTGCTTATTCATTATAAAAGCTTTGAAAATCTAGTTGTATTAATATTTAATGGCAAACTTTCGAGTACAACTATTCAAAATACATGTTTCTATTTAATAATATATTGGTCTTTCTGTTCAAATACAACGTGCAAATTCATTTTTTTTCCCACACATTACTACTTTGTATAAAAGAAAGGGGATGCCTGGGGTCAACTTTTCACATATTTTCGGCAAGAACAGTTTCTCAACCAAATCATTTTAAAAGTATATATGATACTGCTATACTTTATATAAGTGATTTTAAGAAGAAGTAAAAGACTGAATTAGCACCATTAATTAATTTAATTTTACATTATTACTTTCTGCTATCTTCAATAGAAGAAAGTATTGTAATCGACATTTTTCTCGACTTCCGGTTATCGACGAATTCACACGTTTTAGGGGGCAGAGATCCCCGAAAACTTGTTTATAGAAAATATCTGTCTGTCGGTATGTCCGTGTGTCGCCATTGTACCATTAAAAAGTGTATGAAGGTATGCATAGAATTGAACCAAATTTTTTGTGTATGCCTTTGGCCATAGTAAAACTGTCTCCCTTAATTTGGAAATATTACGTCGAAAGGGAGCGCTGTAATAACGATTTTTTTTATAATTTTCTTGATTTTTCGTAGTTCTATTGTACACCGGCGGCTCGTAAAACGTATTCAACTTCGCATCATGATAAGTCGGCAATTCGCGAACAGCTGATGTACAACAGAATCATGGAAAACTATTGCTTTTAATAATTATCATGATTGAGACTAATTCGTTTTCACTCCGATTTATTGACTGAAGCAGATATTCGAGATGAAAGTCAAAGTTGGTATAGTACTGATACTGAACTAATAATACTAAAGTATTTACATTTGTAAATACATTTTGAAATACACAGATTGATTAAATAGAAGAAAGTTTTGGGTTTGTTTTACGAGATAATTATAAAACAAGTAGGAAATTGTACGTCAAACGTGGCAAATGAGGTGCTTTCGTTCTATATCTAGTTCTATAAATATTTAGATGTTGGTGCAATAGCTGTGCAATCTTATGCAAAAATGCATGAATAGACAATTTATTACGATTATATATATATTAAATTCAGTAATACGGAAATAATAAGACTCCATCCTAAATAGGACGTAATCACCATGACAACCTAGAATCATTGCCTATCATGGGATATCATTGAATTAATTACATATGATAGGATTGAATAGAATGAGGAAAACTTTTATTAATATCTTTTTAAGTTTTGTTTAGATTTTCATAATATTTGAAACGACTCGATAAAATTCTGCAACGATTATATATATTAAATTTCAAAGCATTCGGTTGTAGTTTTTACACAGTTATATGCGGACAGACGGACGGACGGACCAGAGGACGAGTGTAGGTGCTATGCATTTATATAATTACGACCGCACCTAAAAAGAGCTGACCCTTAGAAGTTAGAATAAAGTATAATGAGACGAATAATGAGATAATCCACAAAGTTTTTACAGAGTGTTTTTAATAGCTGAGAGACAGTATTAAATTCTCCTTTAACATTATTTATATTACTAATTTTGATCATCTGGAAATTTTTTTTAAATGCACGATCAAATTCTACTGCCGTAAAAACACGCACAATTGCTAATACTTCTGTCGTACAATAAAAACAGCTATTGGATAATGGATATTTTATCGTCCGGATACTGTGATCCTTGGAATTGAAATTTATATGATAATCTATATTATATACACAAACTTTCCGTATGTAACGCTGAAGTCATTTTGGCGTTGGCCAGGCAACACCCAACGATTAAATTTAGCTTTTACGTCAATTTTTTAAGCTTCTAAAGATCATACATTTTTAATTTTAACCTAACATCCGAATATGGAAATAAATGTTCATTTAACTGCATTTTGTTTCAAAATTATTTTCTATGGCTTTAAAAATAGCTTTCAGACATGATTTAAAAAAAAAAAACTGTCATGTGTATCATGTGCGACGATGTGAAATGTGAAAGGATTGCGAAATATTAACCCATTTGCATTTAAAACTAATAAATTATTCCACACAATGTTTTCTTATAATATTCCTTAACGAAATTAAAACTTGATCAATAAATAATTAAATTATCTATATAGTATATATTACGCTAACGTACGTGGCACAGAAATCGCGATTATTTGTTATTGTTTAATGGCAACGCCCGAGAGACGCATCTGATTGGTTATTGTGTAAGAGTCCTTGGCAGGATTTAGGACGATCGGGTTTGTTATTGTTTACGTTTTGCGTTTTCGGTGCAATATCTTTCGCTGCAATTATCTAGCTTCGAAATATCATTTGAAATGCCCGTAAAAAATCTCGGTGAATGCTTGAAAGTGAAGAAGAAGCCAAATTCGAGTCGAATCGAAATAGATTCGAAATCCAAATAGAATTGTCGAGAACGCCGTTAAGCGATCGGGAAATTAGGATTAATAACTGTAGCTTGCACGAGTTGCTACTGAAATCCAAATTACTAATTTAAACGTTCCGGGGCATGCATAACTGTGGGTGAAACGTAGCACTGTATTGAAAATGCGAATTAAACAGCAGCAAGAAGTTTACAAAATGTTGTCATGACGTAAAAAGTAATTTTGTACGGACCTGCGATACGAATTTCAGGTTCGGGCCCTCCCAAGAGTAAGATACAATAAAACCTGCTTAGACGGAAACGAAAACGACCACTGATAAATTCCGTTTTATGCAGGTTATTAAATTGAACAACGCATAATAGCATTTTTTTGGGGGGGGGGGGCAGAACTGGAACTTTTTTTTTTGTTTATTGCAGGATTCCGCTATAAACAGGCTTTACTCTATTATAAAATAAATTTGCTGGTTGGTACATTTCTTAAAAATCTATATAGTAATATTTGCTTACAATTTTATTATTTCTTTTTCAGCATTACACTTTATGTTGTATTTGTAATTGCTTTTTCATATAAAGATTTTAAATAAAAAATTAAATTTTTGAAAATATAATTACATTTTAATTAAATTCATCAGTTAATTTAAAATAAAAAAGTTTAAAATAAGAGACATATAAATATTAGAAATCTTAACCTTTGACTTTACACAACTTTGGAACTGAACAAGAGTCGGGCCCTGGTAATTTGCACCGTCTCCACCCACCCCCTCTGTACGGATCTGCGATAAAAATTTGAGATTCATTTAATAATATTATTACGGGCCCGGGCAACGCCGGGCGCGTCAGCTAGTTATAAATAAAACACACATTTTACAGACGTGTAATCGAACTACGCGCTTAAACAACTGGTTGGTTGGTTGGTTGTGTTTATGACGGCCAATTATCAACACGAGGGATATAGGCCCTAAGGGGGTGGAGTGCCCTCCGTGGGGGTCTTTCTAAGGGAACCTAACCCGCATTAACGCTTGGAAAATCCAAGGTTCGAAGAAAACCACGAAAACTCCGAACGATTAGGCCGACGGGCGCGATTGGGATCGAACCCAGCACCTCCCGTCTACCAGCTTCGAGGGCATAAACAACTGAAATTATCAAAATCGTAAAATACTGCTGTGTGTAGCAAAATATTTGGCGTTATCATCAGCTATTAACTCCTGCCACGCGGTTAATACAAAATTACACTTTTTAATGTATTTCAACAAACGGAGTTATGAAAAAAGAGGAGAAGACTTATAGTGCACTGTCTTCAGTTACGAGTGAAGTAACTGAGGAGGTTGTCACAACATGGCGGCTGTTTTTTTAAATCGAATCTACAGTTTCTGAATACCGCCGGGGCAAGCTTGCCAACAGTAAAATTGAATAGAAATTTTCGTCTTATTTAAGTGTATACGGGGAAATATTTTATAACAAATATGGAAAAAAATTCTATTTGATTTTAACGGTTTCAGATTGCCTGGTAAAACAGTCAGTTTGTTGCAATGGTTGTCACATTATTTCGGAAGCGCAGGGACTGACTACCACTAAAGTAAACTTCCACCAGTGGAAAATTAAAATCTGTTTCTGTCATTGTTTATAATTGAAATTTTGCCTTATTAAGGGTTTTAAATAAGAAGAAAATTTCTATATAAACTTATTGTAGTAAGTTTCCACCGGCGGTAAACAACACCTGCGAAATCGTTTACAGTTGAAGCTTCACTATTTAAAGGATATGACAGTTCCTCTTTATTAGCCCTTTCAGAGGCCAGGGGCAAGGTAACTCTATTCGTAAAATGTTGAAATAATTGAATAACACCAGTACTTACAAGAGCAATTATTTGTAAACAAGTAAAAATATATTTTCGCGTACTTAATAAAAGTGAAATTTTCATTAAAAAAATTCGGGTGCTAATGTAGAAATTAGGGATTAAAATTACGTGATGCCATAGCGACATCACCGCCATTCAAAGGGTTAATATTTCCATGTTCCAAACCATCTTTTTTTTAAAATACATTATTGATATTTTCATATAAAATGTTTTTTGATGTTGTTAGTGAGTAATCCATAAATATATTAAGTGCGAAAAGAAATTTTGAGTTTAATGAACAAAAATAGTTTTCACTCTTATTTTATAACACGTGAAGGCCAGATTGGGTCACCCAGTTATTTAAAGAAGCACAATGACAAGACAAAACAAATTATTCTGAGATGTATGATAAGATTTACACAAAAACTTTGAAGAATGTTTTGAATATCTTACAGTCACAGCTAACATTTTCACTATCATTCAGCTTTATAATTATTAGTGATGTTTGTCTTCTAGAGCTGCACTTAAAAATACGCAAGATCAAACACAACAAGATCACCATTGCTGTAATAGGCAAAGATTTCCTAATAGCTTCTGACGTACAGTAAACAAAGAGAAAGAAGTAACAGATAATGTTCTTTTTGTGTCGTCATACAAAAATTTCTTGCTAAAGTGTTAATTATGTTAATGCGATATTATTATTATTGTCATAATTCTTGGGGGAAATTTTTTTAGTAAATATCTAGCATTTTTTCAACGATCATTATGATTCATAATATACTTTCAGAAATATTTAAAAGTTGTCAGAACAACTTTCAGTGAAACAATTAGAATGTATTTAGAATGACATAGTCAAGGATACCAATCATGAGACACGGTATAATGAAACAAAACAAAAAATAAATAAAGGTAGGTTTTTATAATTTCTAAGTATGATCATAACACATATTTCTATATTAGGCAGGCATAATCGTACGTATATGCATAATCAGGATGTTGCAAAATAGTTTTTAAATTAAATAATTTCTTGTAGTCATTAAAATTGATCGTATAAATATAAAAATTTAATAAGTGACATGTTTATAGGGAAGATCATGTATTTTTTTTATAAAGCAATTTTGAAAGGATTTCAAAATACCGCAAATAGATGGCGCTGCATTATCTGAAACTCAGGGAATGCTCAAAGTAACCCCTTCACTTCCTAACGGTTTTGTTCATATACATTTACAATTTTTTCTATCTCCACTATAAAATACTTAATGTGTCTCTGGACTCTTAAAGCTTCACAATTTTCGAAATTTTATTTTTTTAGGTGTTAAACGCCTATATTTTCTTAACATTTTGATATAATTTTTTTCCTTCAAATTCCTATTAGAACAGAAGTTATGGCTTTTAGAATTGTAACCGCTCAATAGCTGAAGAGGCGTTTCCGAAAGTTTGAAGTCACTTTTCTCCAAACGACGTTTTTTGGGCATAATGCGCAGCATATCTCAAAAACTTTTAAATATCTTTTCATGAAATTTTCAAAACATATATTTCATGTTAGTCTGTATAAACTGAACCTAATGTTTCATTTTTATTGCTCAAAAAAATATTTTTTTAGGTGATTATACTGTTGAAATTTTCAAAATTTTATATTAGATATATACAACTTTTCATTAAAAATACAAAATGCTTTAAATAGAAATTTATTTAGATTCAGGGTAATTACTATATTCTGAAGTATGATTAGGCACGAAAAATTTCATTCTAGTTACGAAATTTATTTTGTTATCCTGCGCGTAAGTTGTTATACCAATTTTCTGCTTGACAAAAATCTCTGATGGTTTCAAGCGCCCTATAAATACTAATTCTACATCTTGCAATTTTTTTAAATACTTAAAATGAAAGAGCATAATTATATCTTTCATCTGAATAAAAATTGTGTTTTTAAATCAAATACATTTTAAGATATTAAATGTTGAAAATGGTCTTTTTTTCATATTTTCCAATTTTAATAGAGCTATTTGCCTGAAAATTATTAGCCTACAGCCAAAAAAATAGAGCTATTTGCCACCTAATTAAAAAACGAATGTTCAGACAGAAATAATAAATGACGTATGGGCAGTGCTGATCAAAGATAAAACCAAGGGGTATAGCATACACGCGAAAGCATTCACTTGTACAAAGATGTGTTAATAGTTACTCGTTTTTTTTTTTATTTTTCATCTTGTTTAGCTTATGAAATACGCAAGAAAAAACTAAACTTTTATACTTAGCTTTGGCATTGTTAAATTTTAAAATTTTTCAACGCCCTCTATTGACTAGAATTCGAAATATTTTTAAATTTACTGACAAGGAGAGGACCAACCTTGTTAATCACAGATTTTGATTATTTTAATATATGTTGTAGGGTAGAGACCCCTTAGTGTCAGGTTCAACGGATTTTATCTAACGCTTCTTAGTTCTTGAGAAACCGGGGGGTCTAATAATAGTACACAACTTAATTACTTACTTTGCAACCGCAGTGATAGGTTGGTCGCAGCTCAATTGGTATGGCGTCTGCCGGCTGATCCGTGAGCCCGGGTTCGATACCTGAGTCCGCTACATTTGTTTTTCTCATTTTTTGTTTTATAAATATACTTGTAATTTTAATTAATAATCTTATTGTCAATTAAAATTTTTAATATTGTATATCAATTATAATTTTAACCTATTTAATTTTTTACTTTTAACTAAATAGTTGTATAAAACATCATAAAACTGTTAATTTTTTAAAAATCACTTTTCAAATGTATTTCATATAGTCTTTATAGATGCAATGATATTGAACAATTGTGTCAATTCGTGATTTTAAAGAAACATCATTTGCGCATTGCTTTAACAAAGGAAGTCAATGCGATAATACTATTATTCTGTTTTTAAAGAAACAAGCATAATTATATTAAAAATTGGTATCAGAATTAAATCACAACCGATTTTTTGCTTATTAAAGATTTTTAAATTTGTAATACGTATGCTTGCGCTTTCAATTATTTTGCTTTCACCTTTATCTTCTTTCTGCTTTTATTTTTATTTTATTTGAATATTCTTTTATTTTATCATAACTAGATGACACCACAACAAATTTTGTCACGATTTTGGAATTTTTATCATTCAATAATAGATCCAATTTCTTTTTAAACCTCTTTAAAGGATGAGAAATAATAGTTTAAAAATAAAAAATGATAAATTTAAGTTTGTTAACAATATAATTAAACGTATGATATTAAAACTTGCAATTGAAATTATTAAATTTTAATTACAAGTATATTTATAAAACAAAAAATGAGAAAAACAAATGCAGCGCGTTCGGGTATCGGACCCGGGACCGCAGATCAGCCAGCGAACGCCGAACCAACTGAGCTACGACCAACCTATAATTGCGGTTGCAATGTAAGTATTTAAGTTGTGTACTATTATTAGACCCCCTGGTTTCTCAAGAACTAGGGAGCGTTGATTAAAATCCGTTGAACCTGACACTAAGGGGTCTCTACCCTACAACATATATTAAAATACTGAAAATCTGTGGTTAACAAGGTTGTCCCTCTCCTTGTGAGTGTAAACTTTTCTGACATATGCGTTTCAAAATCTCTGGACAAATAATGGTATAAAGCAATGGGTAAATATAAAAAAATTTAGAATATTCCTGGAATTTGTTCAAAAAAGAAAAATTTTCTATCAAAGATAAAAATAATGTTGAGTTTCGCAATTATGTTTCATTGTAAATCAATAGACATTTTATAAAAAACATTTAATATCATAAATAAAACTTTGCATGAAATTTTCTTTAATCATTACTACTCCAAAATATTTTTTCATAAAAGATAAAAATAATATTGCGTTTCGCAATTATGTTTCATTCTAAATCAATGGAGATTTTATAAAACAACATTTAATATCATAAATAAAACTTTGCATGAAATTTTCTTTAATCATTACTACTCCAAAATATTTTTCCACAAAAGATAAAAATAACATTCGGTTTCGCAATTATGCTTCATTCTAAATTAACCGGATATATATCCGATACTAGAATCTGGGAATCGATTCTTATTGTGATCGATGATGTTTTATGCGATGCTGATGCTTACCGATTCTCGAATTTTCCAGAATCTCCCATCACTAGTTCAAATATCAATGAGTATACATGTTACAAGCCAATGTTTTCGACATAAATAGCGATTTGAGTTGAATTGTCTCTATTGATTTTAAGATATAAAAACTATCTTTATTTATTATTAAAATATTGCAAATATACATTTATACGCTTTACTTCTTAGTACCTTATTTTTAAGCAATATTTACTCCTCTATACAATACTTCAAAATTCTGCATGCCGATTAAGAATTCAATTAATGAATGTTCGAAATTTGTGAGAAGATTTTGTAGGAATGGCTTTTATCCGTTGTAAACATTTTAGAAACAAATCTATTTAGAACTTCTCTGCAATTGCCTTAAACTTGAAAAGATTATATTGTGTTTATTGAAGATAATAAAGGCAAATTGGAATATTTCTAATATTTGTTTCAACGCATTCTGTGAAAAGATTAAATTGCAATTAATAATCACCTAAAAAAATGTATTTTTTTGACAAATAAAAGGAAATTTTAGGTCCAGTTTATACAGACAAACATGAAATATACGTTTTGAAAATTTCATGAAGAAATATTCAGAGGTTTTCGATATACCGTACGCGTTATTCTCAATAACGTCATTTAGAGAAAAAATACTTCAAAGTTTCGGAAACGCCGCTGCAGCTAATGGAGGGGTATAATTCTAAAAGCCATAACCTCTATTCTAATGAGAATTTCAAGGAAACAATTATATCAAAATGTTCAGGAAAGATAGACGTTTAACATCTAAAAAAATTAAAATGTCGAAAATTTTAAAGCTTTGAGTCCTGAGACCCCTTAATAAAATATTTCAGAATAGAATTTTTACTTAAAACTATTTAACATAATTATTTGACTGAGTTAAGACTTAATTTTAAATTCTTAATCATTTTTATCCTTTAAAAATGTTTAAATTTAGTTTTTACCTTAAATTTGGCTTTTTAACCTTTATGTAGTTTTTAAACTACACTTTTTCTTTTCCCGATGGCTCATAATTATACGAAGTGGGGCAAATAAAAGTGGCCCGGAGATCAAAGTTCCAGGTTACAAAGAAACACAGCAAAGGAAAGGGAATACTAGTTCGCTAACCTGCCTAAAGCAGATGTCTTCAGAAATGTTCTGGCGCAGTTCTTGAAGACTATGATTTTTGTTAGACATGAGGGTGCCTCACAAAACGTAATCGCATACTAACAAATCAGGTAAACTAGGTGGCCAGCTAGGACCGAGAACAGACTGACGTCTGCTAACAACTCTATAAGGAGTAAAGTTTGTGAGTTTTTTCCCTGACCACTTGCCACACTGATCTTCACCTTTGCACTGATCAATCACTCTTACACTAACACAGCCCGCACTAAGAGCTGAACCGTTTTCGATCACGTGATGTGCTTACACGTGTTGTTGACGTCAATCATTCATGTCAAGACACATTCCTGTACAAGACATTAAAACAACAGACTGGGTGTTAACCTGATCACAGCTGGGTAACCCATGAATACTGCTCAACTATTCAGCAACTGTTTTGTTGGTTTTCATTTAACCTACTTTATGAAAAACTTTCTGGTTTGAATCTGATGAAATAAATTATAGAAGAGGGTTTGGTTTGAATCGGATGAAATAAATTATAAAAGAGGGTTGATTAGAGATTAGACACAATCAGGGTAGGAAGTTAAAAGTTCTCTTTATTATTTTTACTTCTTGAAAAGTATTTTTATTTATTTTAGAAGTTCGGCGCATGATTGTTTGTTTTTGCACTTTATTTTATAATATTCTAGCAACATTTACTCCTTCCTACAACACATTAAAAATTCCGTGTGCTCCATTTGATATTAGCTGAGAGGTTGGTTGATATTTGTGAGAATAATTTCCAAGAGTCGCTTTTACAAGACTAAAATACCACAAACTAAAGGAACCATGTTATTTTTATACTTTGATTGCCTTAATTTGATGTCTTGATGATAGTAACGGTAATTTAAAAGATTTTTAACATTTTTTTCAACATACTTTGGGAAGATATTAAATTATAGTTTGAAATTCCTGCTTCTAAATAAAAGGAAATAAGCTTCTTTCTTTTTATTAATTCATTTTTTACGGAACCAATGCTTTTACAAAAATTATTGTTTCGAAATAGTGGTGGTCAAAAAAGTAATCTTGATATCTCTGTGAAAATTAAAATAAATTAAATTTTTACAATTACAAATACCATATAAAATCGTAAGAAATCATTTGTTTAAAGAAATATTTTTCCATACAAAATAAAAGTAACAATGTGTTGTACAACTATGTTCAAACATAAATAAGTATACATATTTAAAAAAAAAATTCGTAAAAAAGGAGTTTTGCGTTGAATTCTGTCAGTTATTTTAACAACTGGAAAAATAATTTTACTTATTTTAAAAATGTGCATTTTTTTTCTACGCTCTATATTATAATTCTGTATTTTTGAGCGATATTTACTCTTACATAGAACACATATTCCTTGTGAATTCTATGTGTCCGACTTGAAATTAGATTAGGGGATGATTTAAATTTGTGACATGAATTTCAAGAATTGCTTTTACGCGACGTTAATATTTCAGAAACTAATCGAACCAAACAATCTACGGAATTGCCGTGAATAAAAGATATAATATCTTAGAGATAATAACTGTAAATTGGAAGATTTCTAATATTTCCTTTTACGTTTATTGAGAAAGTAGTAAATTGTAACTTATAAAGCCGACTTTATTAACTAAAAAGACAAAAGCAATTTTTACTTTCTTCTATCTGTACAAGAAGAAAGTATTGGATTCGTGAAAATTTTTGACTTCCGGTTATTGTTGGATTTACGCGTTTTAGAGGTCAGAGATCCCGAAAAACATGTTTTTACAAAATGTCTGTCTGTGAGTCTCTGACTCTGCCTGTCTGTATGTATGTATATGACAGAAATTTTTTGGGCGCCTTATCTCAATAACTAATGCACGGAATTTAATAAAAATTTATATTCAGGTAGTCCCTTATATAAATTGATGCTGATTAGTTTTTGGTGTAAATCACTCAACAAGTGGCGCTGCTATGCTGCATTTTTCCCGATCTATCTCAAGCTCTATCTCAAGAGCTAATACACGGATTTTCATCAAACTTCAAATTCGGTTGATCCTTGACAT
The DNA here is from genome assembly GCA_963932465.1 of Maratus speciosus. Lineage (NCBI taxonomy): Eukaryota > Metazoa > Arthropoda > Arachnida > Araneae > Salticidae > Maratus > Maratus speciosus. The sequence continues at coordinate 120,664,416 of OZ010793.1, read as the reverse complement.
GAGATGATTCTGTTTATATTTTGGTGTAGATCGCCCAACAGGTGGCGCAGCTATGCTGCTTTTTGCAGGATTTACACGATTTCCATACTAGTTCTATCTCAAGATCTAATGCGCACATTTTCATCAAACTTCAGATTCAGTTGGTCCTTGATATGAATTGATGCTGATTGTGTGTTGGGGTAAATCTCACAATAGGTGGCGCTGCTCTGCTGCATTTTCACGATTTCCTCAATAGCTCTATCTCAAGAACTAATGCGTGATTTTTCAGCAAACTTCAGATTTAAGAATACCTGGATAAACATTGCTGTTGAATATGTTTTGATGTAAATCGCTCGATAGGTGGCGCTGGTTTACTGCATTTTTCCCGATTTCTGCAATAGCTCTATCTCAAGAACTAATACACGAATATTCATCTAACTTCAGATTCAGTTAGAATTTGACACAAGTTTATGCTAATTAGGTTTTGGTGCCAATTACCCAATAGGTAACTCTGCTATGCTGCACTTTACAGGATTTGCATGATTTCAGCGATAGTCATATCTCAAGAACTAATGCACGAAATTTCATCTTTTTGGAATCCTCATGATGAGCATGATATGCCATTACAGTATTTTGACACTGTGATAGCGAATTTTGAAGTATTAACATGTGTGAGATAGAAGAAATTTTGGGACTGATACATCAGACTAATTTTTTTTTGAAACCTACACTGTTAAAAATTTGCAGCAAACTGGCTAGTAGGGTGGGTCGAAAAAAACCAAAATATTTATAATCGAAATGTAATAGAGCAGAAAAGTTGTCTTTTGTAATATATAATAAATCCGTAAAATTTTACACCGATCGGTTAATATCTTTTACCACTGCAAGAGGGCCAAAGTTTCAAAAAATTGCGAAAAACATGTTTTTTTTTCAATTATTTTTTTTAATTATGCAAACGTACGAATACAATTTCTAATAGGACTCAATAGCTACATGAAGATATAAAAAATGTCCTGGTAAATGTTCATTATATGATAAAGTCATATCTTTTACTGCCGCAAAAAGACCATACTTTTTTAAAAAAATTGTAAAAATTTCAAATTTTCATTTTTTCTGAATTTTTATAATTTCTATAATATGCCTAGAAATAAATAAAGTTACTTCATATCTATTAATATGTCATAAATTTTGTTAACTATTTGTTATAGGCTGGAAAATAAAAACGGCAATCATTCATTTTTTTTCACGATCGCTTCATCTACTGCTGTTTTACTGCATATCAACAGTTCATATACCACAAATCACAAAAATGATATAAAATGAAAAAAATATTTAGTATTTTATTAATTAAAATACAGTGATGTTTAACCGAAACGGATTAAATAAATTTAAAATGAAGAAGTATTTAAGTTAATTGAATTTTATAATATGACTTGCTTCCAAATAAAGCCATTGTTTCTCGAGAGGCCGAAATTGATCATATGTGATCCTACCTCTGTTCTGGTCCACAAACTTTACCAGCACTTCAGTGACTAATTTCAAGTATCTTTCTACTGATTGAGTGGGATAAGTAAAATTATAATAGCTGGTATCTTTAATCGAACATTCTAAAATCCCCAGCGTCGTTAGATCGTCAGTCGATAGACAAACCGTAACAGGTGGTTTCGTTGGTTTACAGTTTTGCCACTCGAATAAATCCATACAATTTTAAGCTTCAAAGTTCAAGTCTGGAATGACGAAGTGGCGGATGGCACTATTCGTGTCCACAGAACTTCGTGCTTTGGCGATTTTCTTTATGGCTGGGGTCCTGATGTCCTCTCCTTCATATGCTATCATTCCAATGAGGCTATTTTCATTATTTGCGAAACAGGCATTTCCTGAAATTATAGGAACTATATGTTTTCATAGATGATATGGCAAGTAACGGGGTACTAATTATAGTCCACAGAATCTGAAAAACATGATGGATTCATTTTAATTGTGAACCAACTGATGCAGTACACTTTCAGGATGTACTCAATGAGTACATCCTGAAAGTGTACTGCATCAGCCGATTGCCAAAATTGAAAATTTCTAAAGCACGGAGTTCTGTGGAGACGAATAGTGCAATCCGTTGTTTCGTCATTACAGACTTGGACTTTGAAGCTTAAAATTGCATGGCTTTAGACAAAAGGCAAAACTGTAAACTAACGAAACCACCTGTTACGGTTTGTCTATCAACTGATGATCTAACAACGCTGGTGAATTTAGAATGTTTGATTAAAGATACCAGCTGTTTTAACTTTCCTTGCCCAACTCAATTAGTAGAAAGATGCGTGAAATTAGTCACTGAAGTGCAGGTAAAGTTTGTGGACCAGAACAGAGTGAGGACCACATATAATCAATTTCGGCCTCTCGAAGAACAATGGCCTTATTTGAAAGCAAGTCATATTATAAAACTCGTTTACTTTTAATACTTCTGTATTTTAAATTCATTTAATCCTTTTCGGTTAAACATCTCTGTATTTTAAATAATAAAATATTAAAACATTTTGTTCATTTTATATCATTTTTGTGATTTGTGGTATATGAACTGCTGATATGCAGTAAAACAGCAGTAAATGAAACGATCGTCAAGAACAATGAATGATTACAGTTTTTATTTTCCAGTCTATGACAAATATTTAACAAAATTTTGACATATTAATAGATATAAAGTAAATTTATTTACTTCTAGACATATTATAAAAACTATAAAAATTTAGAAAAAACAAAAAATTGAAATGTTTATGATTTTATTTTAAATATGGTCCCTTTGCGGCAGTACAAGATATGATTTTGTCATAATGAACATTTACCGGGACATTTCTTATATCTTCATGTAGGTATTGCGTCCTATTAGAAATTGTATTCGTACATTTGGATAGTTAAAAAAAAATATTGAAAAAAAACATGTTTTTAGCAAAATTTTGAAATTTTGGCTCCCTTGCGGCGGTAAACGATATTAACCGATCGGTATAATATTTTACAAATTTATTCTTCATTACAAAAGGCAACTTTTCCGCTCTATTACATTTCGATTGTAAATATTTCGGTTTTTTCGACCCACCCTACTGGCTAGTCATTCGACAGTTTTTGTAGAAAACGGTTCCATAACCGTAATTTAACTTCATTCTGGCAATATTATTGGCCATTTAATGGTCAGAATAGAGTTCAATTATGGTTATGGAACAGTTTTCTACAAAAACGGTCGAATGACTTGACAGTTTGTAGCAATTTTTTAACAGTGTATATATTTACTTCCTTCTACCTTTACAAGAAGAAAGTATTGGATTTGTGAAAATTTTCGAATACCAGTTCTCGACGGATTTACACGTTTTAATGGTCAGAGAACCCGAAAAACATTGTTTTTCGAAATGTCTGTATGCGAGTCTGTGACTCTGTCTGCCTGTCTGCCTGTATGTATGTGACGCAAATTTTGTGGGCATTCTATCTCTACAACTCATGAACGGAACTTCACAAAACTTTGGAGTCAGTTAGTCAATGATATAAACTGGCGAAACTGGCGCTGATTACATTTTGGTGTAAATCGTCTAACAGGTGGCGCTGCTAGGCTGTATTTTTCACGATTTCCGCAATGGCTGGATCTCAAGAACTAACACGGAATTTTATAAAACTTCAGATTCCGTTAGTCGGTGATATAATTTGGTGCTGATTCCTTTTTAGTGTAAATCGTGCAAAAGGCGGCGCTGTTATGTGATATTATTCATGATTATCGCATTAGTTCTAGACCAAATTTCAGATTCAGTTAGTCCCTGATATAAATTATTGTTGTTTAGCTTTTAGTATAAATCGCACAAGAGGTGACGCTGCTAAGCTGTATTTATCACTATTTTTGCAATAACTGTATCTCAATGTCTAATGCATGAATTTTCATCAAATTTCAGATTCCGTTAGCTACTGATATAAATTGGTCCTGTTTAGATTTTGGAGTAAATCGACCAACAGGTGGTTCTGCTATGTAGATTTTTTTACGATTTCTGCAATAGTCCTACCTCAAAAACAAATGCACGGATTTTCACTAAACTTCTGATTCAGCTAAAACTGCTGCTGTGTGGCATTATTCGTAGGTATCTCATTAGCTCTAGCTCAAGAACTAATACACGAATTTTCATCAAACTTCAGATTCAGTTAGTCCCTAATTTAAGTTATTGCTGTTTAGTTTTTAGTGTAAATCGCCTAACAACAGGCGCTGCTAGGCTGCATTTATCATGATTTCCGCAATGACTGTATCCCAAGAACAATAGCTGAATTTTCATGAAACTTCAGATTTAAATTGTCCGTCATATAAGCTGGTCTTGATTAGTTTTGGAGTAAATCGTCCAAAAGGTGGTGCTGGTATGCAGATTTTTTTTTTTTTTTTTTTTTTTTTTTACGATTTCTGCAATAGTTCTATCTCAAAAGCTAATGCACGGATTTTCGTTATTCTGTGATAGTTCTATCTCAAAAGCTAATGCACGGATTTTCATTAAACTTCAGATTCAGTGAAATATTGAATCGAAATTCCCGTCCCAAATCAGTAGTTGACGAGATATCTGACATTTTATGTCACAAAATTAGTTTATTTATGACAGTGTATTTATGCTGTTACATGTGTCATATGGTTAAATTTATAATTTTTGCTGTTAAATGGCTTTTTGTTAAATTAATTATGTCACGTATATTTATTAATTAAATGTGAAAAAAATAAAAACTCGAAGAAAAAAAGTGAAGAGAAGTTAATGGCTGTAAAGGGAAACAATTTTTACATTCTATTCGCACAACTACTTTTGAAAATATAAATCTTGTAGTACATTTACTTTGCACATATTGACAAAGCACATGTTAAACATTTTTATTTGAGAAAGTGGTGCAAGATGAATTAAAAAATAGCACCTAATGGTAGCCATGTTTCTGCATTGTTTCGTGTGCTGTGTTTGAGTTAGTTGATGCTGGTCATTTCTACTGTTCACCAGTGGTTGCGGTCTTCTCTATAGAAAGGTTGCAGTATAAAATTTAATAGCAAAAATTATAAATTTAATGACATAACAAGTGTTACAACATGAATAAATAATAATATATAGATAAATAATAATAAATAAAACCCTTGAGATGAAGGAAGGAAAAATTAAATGATTTTATGCATCCTATAGGGAATATTTATCTGCCACTCATTTTGAAAGACTTAAACGCAAACGCTGATAGTTATTAAAGTAGCTTCTTTAGGTAAAAAAAAATAACGATAAAATTGCTGTTAACCCCTTGAGGGGCAAGCAATTGCCTTTGTGTAATGCTGAATTCCCACCGGAAATTTAGAAAAAAATTATTTCAAAATAAGGAAAAGCAATTTTGCAATTTTTTCCACTAAAGTGAGAAAAGTAAAATTTCATAAAAATTTTCTGGTGCAGATCTTCATTAATCGTACGTGGGATAAAATATATCCCACCGCCCCTCAAGGGGTTATATCCCTCCGTCTTGGTTTTTATGAAAATTAGTTTTTCCGTTTAAAATAACAGGGACACGTCACTCAAGTAGAATAAAACAACAACTTGCAATTTGACTTTTTCAACTTCTTGTTCGGTGATATAAAGCAAAAACTAATCAGTACTAGTTTTTATCAAGGTCTAACTGAATTTAAAATTTGGTGAAATTCCGTTCATTAGTTGAATTGAACAAAGCACAATCCGTTTAATCAATATCCAAAATTTCAGGTTTATACCTAAAAAGGTTTTGAAGATAGACCAATTGAAACTTTGAAGTTTTTCGTTAATTTTCGACTCGTTTAAAAGGTACAAGACCCCTTAATGATCGCATTAAATTACGGTTTAAAAATTCAATTTGTATTTTGGCAACGCTTTTTTCAAAAAGAAATATTCACCTTATTTAATGACAGGTAAAATGATGCCATAATAAAGGCAATTACATTATTTTATGAAAGTTAATCAAAAAATCTTAATAAAAGACACAGTCCATGAATATCACGGGAGCGAGAATAAAGTGGTTAACAAGCAGATATAAGTATCGCATTGTTTCAAACAAGTCATTGAATTTCAGAACCCACCCTCTTAGATGTCTGCAAGCAAAATTTCCAACCCAAAGAGTGTAAAATTAACACCTGTTGTTCAATATATACACAAGTCTAAAAAGGATCTATTTACATGAAAATTTAACAAAATATAAAATTTGATTAAATTGCGTGAATTAGTTTTTGAGATATAGCTTTTTCGAAAATCATGTAAAATTAAGCATAGCAGCGCCAGCTGTTGTGAGATTTACGCGAAAACCTTAGGAGTAACATCATACGTCAACGTCTAATTGAATCTGAAGTTTGATGAAAATCCGTGAAGAGAGAGCTATTGCGGAAATCATACAAAATGCTGCATGGCAGTGCCACCTGTTGGGCGATATACACCAAAAACTAATCAACACCAGTTTATGTGCCAAGGTCTAACTGAATCTAAAGTTTTATTAAATTCCGTACATTAATTCTGGAGTGAAAAGAAATCGCGAAGAATGCAGCACAGCAGTGTCACCTGTTGAACTAAACAAACCAAAATCTAATAAGCAATAACTTAAGTCAACTTGTAACTGAATCTGAAGTTTGATGAAAATGCGAGATTTAGTTCTTGAGACAGAGCGGTTGCGAAAACCGAGAAAAATGCAGCATGGCAGCACTACTTGTTCGGTGATATAAAGCAAAAACTAATCAGCACTAGTTTTTATCAAGGTCTAACTGAATTTAAAATTTGGTGAAATTCAGTTCATTAGTTCTTGAGATAGAACACCCACGAAATGTCACATACAGACAGAATCACAGACAGACGCACAGAGTGACAGACAAGCTCACAGAAAGACGCACACAGTGACAGACAGGCATTTTTAAAAATCCACCAAATCGTGTCCAGGGCTTTCTAAGATGTACAAATCGATCGAAAACCGGAAGTCTAAATTCTACACGAATCATGTACTTTCTTCTTGTAAAGATAGAAGAAAGTAAAAAATTCTGATAGATGAGTTCTGCGAAGAAATTAAAAGGTACAACTTTTTGAAAATGGATGACAGCAGTACTCCATTAATATAAACTTATTTCTATATATTTCTATATATTATGTATATTCTTGTATTCTTTTGAGCATTCTTGCAATATACATTAACCCCTTAACGGTCGCATTAAGTTAGAGTTTAAAAATTCAAATTGCTCATTGGCACCACTTTATTGAAAAAGAAATATTCACCTTATTTAATGACAGGTAAAATGATACCATAATATCAAAAGTAATATATCTACTCGTAATAAACTAATCGTGTATAATGCATGTATTAGATCAATTTTAACTTATGCTTGTCCGATCTGGAGATTCGCTTGCAAAACTAGTATGGAGTATCTTTACGGTGCTCATAACAAAAACCTACGCTATATTCGTAATGGTCACCATTTTCTTCGTAACACCACTATCCGCAGGGAGCCGAAAACTACCTCCTTAAAATAGCGCATAAATAAAATTGCTAAAAATTTTTATAAATCTGTCTACAATCTTCCTAACCAAATTATAGCGGAACTACCCGACTACGAGGTATCCGACCCCACTAACAGAAAACGCCCTAAATACTCGCTTTTGCTTAATGATGAAGACCGAGTTTCCTTCACCTTCTGCTCTACTTAACCTTTCTGTTTGTTCTGTCCTGCTTATAGCATAAAAAATGTTTTTCTGCTATATTTTTAGCATTCTATTCATTATATTAATGTATGGTCTCTGTAAAGAGTCTTTTTTTATGGGGCACCATAGTGATGGGCGATTCTGGAAAATTTGAGAATCGATTAAAATCGACATCGTATAAAACAGAATCGATCGCAATAAGAATCGATTCCCAAATTCTAGAATCGATAAATGAATCGATATTTCGATTTTCACAGATTCACACAGATAAGCTGAAAAATAGTAATTCCAAAACGTAGCGAATCAACAGGGCCGTACATAACGACTATAACCCCTCAACTCCATATATGGGGGTCCTAGACAATGTTATCGGTCCAGAAGTAAGCTACTGCAGACCTTTGAGTCAAATAATAAGGTTTTTTAACTTTTAAAATTATTATTTTTAAGATGTAATTTTGATAATAATTTATATTATATTTAAATTTATCTTTAAAAAAGATCTCGGTCATATAAAAAAAAAATAAATAAAAAATAAAAAAATCATCCGGAAAAGATGTACTTTCTACTCTAACTCTTATTTCCTTCAACCAAACAGATGGGGACTTACTTCCTATAAACGTCATTCTTCTTAAAAATGCGCAGATGAGCGAAATTTTAAAGGCTCTAAATAAGTTAAATGGTTTTTCAGCCTTTTTAGGATCTCCTATAAGCGTGGGGAAAATGCAAATATTGCAAATCTTCTTTTAAAATAGCTGTGATGAATATATTGTGTTGGCAACTAAGTTCCCGCAGTTTTTTTAAATAGAAGTTTTCTACCGGAATTTACATTTTGTTTTTTGCATAGAGTTAGCTTTTGTTGGAATGCAGGTATATAAAATGGAGTGTCAAGTTGAGAAAAAAGAGCATTTTCGACATCTCCTCCTCTTCGCTTTTAATCAAGGTTTGAAGGCCGCAAAAGCTGCTCGCGACACTTGTGCTGTGTATGGCGAGGGTGCCATAGCTGAAAGAACCGCACATGATTGGTATGCCAAGTTCAAAAATGGAAACTTTCACATCAAAGACGCACCTCGTTCTGGCCGTCCAGTTGAATTCGATGAGGAGCGATTAAACAAACTTTTGGACGAAAATTCGCGTCAAACGACAAGAGAACACGCAGAGAAAATGAAATTCTCCCACACTTCTATAGAGAAGCACCTTCACTCGATGGGAAAGGTTCAGAAGTTTGGAGCATGGGTTCCGCATACTTTAAGTGACAAAAACAAAAACCAACGAGCCACAATCTCCGCTGGTTTGCTTGCTCGTCACCGCTCAACTCATGGAAACAAGCAACGATTTCTTTGCCGAATCGTTACTGGCGACGAAAAATGGTGCCTGTACATTAATATGAAGCAACGAAAGGAATGGCTTAGCCCAGGTAAATTACCAACACCGCGTGTGAAACAAGATCTTCATCCACGTAAAACGATGTTGTGCGTATGGTGGGACTGGGAAGGGATCATCCATTACGAATTGCTTGAACGGAACCAAACAGTCAACGCGGAACTCTATGTACGACAAATGGAACGACTCAACACGGCTATTCAAGAGAAAAGACCTAATCGGCAGCATGGAGTCCTTTTGCTGCACGACAACGCCCGCCCTCATATCGCCAATATGACCAAGGAAGCCATTCAAAAGCACGGCTGGGAAGTGCTGCCGCGTACGCCGTACTCTCCCGATTTGGCTCCAACGGATTTTCACCTTTTTAGATCTCTATCAAATGCTATGCGCGGAGTTTCGTTCAATACTAATGCAGAATTGAGAGCTTGGTTGGATGAATTTTTCGAGTCGAAACCGAGGGATTTCTACCAACGAGGTATTGAAAATCTTGTTGAACGTTGGGAAGAAGTTGTAAGCATCAAGGGAGAATACATTGTTGATTAATTATTTGTTACTTTTATTGAAAAATAAACTTTTAAATAATTTAAAAAAAACGGCGTAAACTTAGTTGCCAACCCAGTTGGAATTCCACAGTTGACATTCCATTTAAACCTTTTCGACTCGGGCGTCTCTTACACAAATTCTATTCGGTTTACACCACTTTTAAAAAGAAGTTTCCTTCAAGTACAGAATTTCAAAAATGCTGTAATTAAATAAGGCAAATTTTATTTTCCTTTATTACTGGTGCAAAAACAAATTTTGCAAAGAACGACGATGTCCAGTCAGACTGGACATACGAGTGCAAAGAGTTAATGATATGAAATTTAACTCGATAAAAAAAATGCATTTAAAAACACGGCGGGAATTTAGTTGCCAACCCACTTGGATTTTATAGCTGACATTACATTTTAATGATCTGAAATTTAACGTAAATTAACTCCATAAAAAAACAGAATATAGATTCCGGTAGAAAAAGTGTATTAAAACAAACTGCGGGAACTTAGTTGCCAACCCAATAATTAACCAATCATCACATACTAATTATCCCCCAATTAATAATCAAAATTCTCCTTTTAATATTATATTTAACTAAAATTTCTTTCCCCTTTTTAAAATATATATCTCCTTATCTCATTTACAATTTATAAATATCTTTCTTTTTAATGTTTACTAAATTTTCAGCTGTTAAGAAAAAAAAAAGTTCTCATCCTAGAGCCATTAACAATGAAATAACATTTCATTGAATTATTGAACATTGAACAATTCCTTGATTATTTGTTTTTTTTCTTCCCACAGCAGTAATCTAAAAACTATAAACAGTTATTGACTCATTCGCTGACATGCAGAGTGCACTCACTGAAACAATAATAAATAAAAAAGAAAAGTATCGAACAAAACTGATGGCATTGAACTCAGTCTATTCATACTAATTGCATTTTATACTCCTACTTCAAAGAATGCCTTTCGAAAAAAATTAAGGGGAATCAGCCCCCCCCCCCCCCAGTCACATCTCTATACATGCAACTCTCTATACATACATACTCTATCTCTATACATACATATATATAATACATATCTATACATACATACTCTCTCTATACATATCAACAATAAGCCTCCAAATCTCATCAGGGAAGCGCTTTATCAGAATAAACTGGTTAGCAAATTTGAAGCAAATCAGATAGAAAAACCCATCTATCTAAATCAAATTCGCAGATTATAAATTTAAATGGGTGGGAACATCTAAATAAGATCATGAAGAAATTTGAAATGTGTTATTTTTTAATGTATTTGGACTATAACTTTATTCAAAGTTTTATTTTTTCTGTAGATTTTCATAGCAGATGATAAATATATATACCGGAAAGAACGTAGTTCTGACACAGGTGTTCACAAATTTATGGACGCTGTTTTTAATGGATATCAACTAATACTGATATATTCAATGAAATATCATTATTACAGAAATGTATAGCAAAACGCTATAATTTCAACCTTTCCTGCATATACCCATTACTTCGAAAATCCTCTTTTTACACAGTCACTATCGATCGTCCAGGAGCTTTAGCTCAACTGGACTGCAGGAAATTTTAGAATGGTCGGGTTAACCTTAACGTATATATGCATATTTTTTTCTTATATTTCAATTAAATTATGTATTTTATGTGATATGAAAGATATCGTAATTACTGGCATATATACAAAACCATTCCGAATCGATAGCAACTATATTAAATGGCAATCAATCAAATTAAAAGAAAATCAAATATGTAGTTTAAACAGAAATTAAATTTCTCTCCTTTATAATTGATTGCACATTTTCCCTTTACAAAGTTTTGGGCAGTCGTAAGCAGGGGATTCTCGGGTGCAATGAAATTTTAAAAATAAGATCGTTTTAGATTTTGTGTTATTTTCTTGGGAGATCAAATGTTCAGATTATAAATTTAAATGAATGAGAACATCTAAATTAGAGCATGAAAAAATTTTAAATGTGTTATTTTTTAATGTATTTGGACTATAACTTTATACCGAGTTTTATCTATTCTATAGATTTTTAAAACAGATGATAAAGATATATATCTGGAAGAACGCAGTTCTGATATAGGTGTTCACGAATTTATGGACGCTGTTTTTAATGGGTATCAACTAATAATGATATAGTCAATGAAATATCATTATTACAGAAATGTATAGCAAAACGCTATAATTTCAACCTTTCCTACATATACCCATTACTTCGAAAATCCTATTTTTACACAGTCACTATCGATCGTCCAGGAGCGTTAGCTCAACTGGACTGCAGGAAATTTTAGAATGGTCGGGTTAACCTTAACGTATATATGCATATTTTTTGTTATATTTCAATTAAATTATGTATTTTATGTGATATGAAAGATATCGTAATTACTGGCATATATACAAAACCATTCCGAATCGATAGCAACTATATTAAATGGCAATCAATCAAATTAAAAGAAAATCAAATATGTAGTTTAAACAGAAATTAAATTTCTCTCCTTTATAATTGATTGCACATTTTCCCTTAACATAGTTTTGGGCAGTCGTAAGGAGGGGATTCTCGGGTGCAATGAAATTTTAAAAATAAGATCGTTTTAGATTTTGTGTTATTTTCTTGGGAGATCAAATGCTCAGATTATAAATTAAATGAATGAGAACATCTAAATTAGATCATGAAAAAATTTTAAATGTGTTATTTTTTAATGTATTTGGACTGTAACTTTATACCAAGTTTTATCTATTCTACAGATTTTTATAGCAGATGATAAAGATATATATCTGGAAGAACGCAGTTCTGACATAGGTGTTCACAAATTTATGGACGCTGTTTTTAATGGGTATCAACTAATAATGATATATTCAATGAAATATCATTATTACAGAAATGTATAGCAAAACGCTATAATTTCAAACTTTCCTACATATACCCATTACTTCGAAAATCCTCTTTTTACACAGTCACTATCGATCGTCCAGGAGCGTTAGCTCAACTGGACTGCAGGAAATTTTAGAATGGTCGGGTTAACCTTAACGTATATATGCATATTTTTTTGTTTTATTTCAATTAAATTATGTATTTTATGTGATATGAAAGATATCGCAATTACTGGCATATATACAAAACCATTCCGAACCTTTCTCAACTATATTAAATGGCAATCAATCAAATTAAAAGAAAATCAAATATGTAGTTTAAACAGAAATTAAATTTCTCTCCTTTATAATTGATTGCACATTTTCCCTTAACAAAGTTTTGGGCAGTCGTAAGCAGGGGATTCTCGGGTGCAATGTGTTAGTATTTGAATCTCAATGAGAAAAGGCGTGAGTAAGTTATATAAAATTGAGACTTACCCTTCTTTAGGATATTCGGTGTAAATCCACAATTTGTGTAATCCAATATGCATTAGTTGACGATAGTTTAATTAGTTGAAGATTGTATCCTCTAATTGCTTTTCATGCCTCCTTCAAATAAAGAAATTATAGACGATTTGTTATCTCAAATGAATAAGCAGTGGTAACACTTTAAGCTATTTAATTCACATTGTTTAAATTGTGAAAAAGAGAGAGCATTTTTCATCCCTCTTCTCTTGAACAACTACATTTTCAGAATGAAAAAATATTTACATTATAAGATAATAAATCAGTAATAATAATTGTAATAGCAATATCATAATAATAATAATAAATCAGTTTAATGTCTATGAGTCACTCAACAAGTCATTATCTTTATCAAGGTTTTCAAGGTTAAATACATCTTTCACATTTGAAAAGATTTATGGCTGTGTTGAATCGACACATTATTTATGTAACTGAGGAAATTACTTTTATCACAGCTAATTAGCTTGATTTATATCCATCAACTCCTCCTTAATTTCTGAAGTTTCATTCTCACACAAATTTAAGTTCCTTCTATGGGTTTGAAAAACAGGTTTGGGAACTGGTTTCGTAAACAGGTCTGCTATCATTAAATTGGTTGGGCATTACTTTAGGTTGATAGTCCCTTCTTGCTTTAGTTGTTTTATCAGGTGGAACCTAATTTCAATATGTTTAGTCTTGCTTGAGTGCTTTTCTAATTCTATCATCTTGATCGTGGACTGGTTGTCTTCATATAGGTCTATAGGTAAGGTTTGCTTTAGGTTTAATTCTTCCAGTAGGTTGACTAGCCACTTTATTTCAATTGCTGCATTTGCTGCTGACACATACTCGGCCTCTGCCGATGATAATGCAATGCAGGATTGTTTCTTGGTCGACCATTGTATGGGGTTTCTTCCTAACATGTATAAGTTCCCACTCGTTGATTTTCGTGAATCTACATCTCCTCCCCAATCTGCATCCGCATAAACTTCAAGTATCGGTTTCTTTTCTCCGCTCAGAATTAGACTATAATTTTTTGTAGTCTTTAAATATCTTATCACTCTCTTTACTGCATTCCAGTCTTTCATTCTTGGTGATTCATTTCTTCTGCTAAGAATGTTTACTGCTGCACAAATGTCAGGTCTGCTTATAGTTGCTAGATATAGAAGTGCTCCTATGGCTTGTCTGTAATATGTGTTGTTTGGTAAAATGTTATCCTCATCATTAAAGCGTGTGTAATTTGTTTCCATGGGTGTGCTACACGGTTTTGCGTCTTGCAAATTAAATTTATTGATTAATTCTTCTATTTCCTGAGTTTGATTTATCATGTAGCTTTTATTTACTTTTTTAATGTTCATAGATAGGTAGTTACGGATGTCACCTAAATCTTTTAGCTCGTATTCTTTATTTAAGCTCGCGATTACTTCCTCTATTATTTCGTCTTTTCCAGCAATTAAAATGTCGTCTAGGTATGTTATTATGTATGTTGTGTTATCGCCCCTTTTTCGCGTAAAAAGGCATGAGTCAAATTTGCTCTGACTGAAATTCATCTTTTTTAGTGTTTCTGTGATTTTATTATGCCACGCTCTCGCGGCTTGTTTTAGTCCGTATATGGCTTTGTTTAGCCTACATACTTTATTTTCCTCATTTGGTTTAGCGAAACCTTCTGGTTCTGACATATATATCTCCTCCTCAAGCTCTCCATGTAAGAACGTGGTGTTAATATCGATATGTTTTACATTTAAATTTTGATGCAATGCTGTTATTAATAATGCTCTTATTGTTGTATATGACACGACTGGTGCATAAGTTTCATCATAATCCTCCCCGAATTTTTGTGAATATCCTTTTGCAACTAAACGTGCTTTATATTTTTGGATTTTTCCTGTGTTGTCGTGCTTTAGTTTGTAGGTCCATTTGCAACCTATTATTCTCCTATTTGGTGGAGTTTCTACAATTGACCAAGTTTTGTTTTTCATAAGGGAGTTCATTTCGTTTTTCATTGCATCTATCCAATTTCGTTTATCCTTAAAATTTTCCATGTTTTCGATTTCCTCATAATTTTTTGGTTCAGTAGCGTTTTCGTTCTTAACCATGTATATTAACCTATCAGGAGGTACACCTTTATTAATTCTTTCTGATCGTCTAAGTTCTGCTACTGGTTGATTGGACGTGGATGGTGTCTCATTGCTATTTGAAATTTCTATTTCTACAAAATTTTCGTTAGCCCGATTTTCATCTTGTTTTGGTTTCTTTTCTACTTTCTCGTTTCTATATTTAAATTTGTTTTCGAGAAATTTAACGGTTCTCGCGATCTTTATTTCATTTCCTCCTACATATATTCTATATCCTTTGGATTCATTATCATATCCGACGAAAATTCCCTCTATAGCTTTATCGTCTAATTTTTGTCTTCTGGCTTTACTGATATGTGCGAAGGCTTTGCAGCCAAATACCCTAACGTATCTTAAGTTTGGCTGTCTGTTTGTCCATAACTCGTATGGCGTCTTTTCATTTGCTTTTGTCGGTAGTCTGTTTTGCAAATGATTTGCTGTGCAAATTGCTTCCCCCCAGAACTTTAATGGTAAATTTGATTCACTTAGCATTGTCCTTGCCATTTCAACTAACGATCTGTTTTCCTCTCTGCCACACCGTTCTGGCTTGCGCAATATGGAACTGTGTGTTGATGTTTTATCCCATTAGCCTTGAGGTAATTTTCTATTTCATCTGATGTGAATTCCCCTCCGTTATCTGTTCTAATTGCTTTCGGTTTTTCTCCAAATTTGTTGTTAATTAACGCGATGAATTCTTTAAGTTTTTCGTAAACTTCACTTTTTCTAGACAATAGGTATATGATCGTAAATCGTGAGTAGTCATCAATAAAAGTCAAAAAGTATGATTTCCCCCCTATTGTCGGTGTTTGAAAAGATCCGCACACGTCGGAGTGAATGAGCTGGAGTCTTTTAGTTGCTCTATACTCTGCAATTTTTGGATAGGGTTCATCAGTTAATTTTGCCTTAATGCACGGTTCGCAATCTATGTTATGCTTACAATTGTTTATTTGGATTCCTGTAGCTAATTCCTTTTGCGTAATTTCTTTAATTGATGTTAGATTTCTATGTCCTAACCTACGATGCCATAATTCTAGGCAATTTTTGTTGTTGCAGCTTTGTGCTATGTTTGCATAGCTTTGGAATGCCAACTGAACTTCGTATAGGTTATTTACTTTTCGCGCTTCTAAGCATATTTCTCCGTTAAGTTTGAACATACATCTATCATTTCTGAATATAATTTCACATCCATTTTGCGTCGCTTTGCTAACCGATAATAAATTTTTTTCGATTTCAGGTACTAGTAATACATTTTTAAGTGTTATTTCATGAACTTTGTTGTCTGATGTTCGCGTGTTTATATTTACGTCACCTGACCCGTAACTGATAAGTTTTTTTCCGTTTGCGATGGTTACATTTGTTTTTTCGCGTGATTTTATTTCTGTAAACATTGATTCTGAACACACAATATGGCTTGAGCTGCCACTGTCTACTATAAATGTTTTGTTTTCTATTCCTTGTGTTATAAAGGCGTAATTTTTATTTTCGCTCGCCCTCCATGTATTGTTTTCATTTTCAGAGTGACTGTACCTACGGTTTGATTCTGGTGTTTGTTCACTTCTAAAATTGTTTTCACTCTTTTGAAAAACTAGTGATGTAGAGTAATGTTTTTTATTTGGTCTAATGTGTTGATTTTGTGGTGTATTTTGTGTTTTGGCTTTATTATGCCAACATTCCTGGGTATAATGGTTTCTCATCCGACAATTGGAGCAGTATTTATTACTTGTTTTGTTGTTGTAATTTTTCTGTGCTTTAAATGCTCTGGCAGGATTTTCTGTTCTCTCATTATTATCATATCGTCGGTTATATTCATCAATAAGTTTAGACTTAATAAATGATGGTGTGAGTTGATTTTCTTCTCTTGATTCAAGGGCAGTAATAAGAGTATCATAAGATTGGGGTAGGGAGCATAATAACAGTGCAGAAATGTGGTTATCATTTATAACTTCTCCTATGGCCGCTAATTTATCTACTAATTCCATTATTTTTGTAATATGATTAACAACGTTGCCACCTTCCACTAATTTAATCCCGTAAAGTTTTCTTAAGAGATAAAGTTTGCTAGACAAATTATGTCGCTCATGGATTTCACGCAAAGCTTGCCAAGTTTGTCTGGCTGTCTGTAAATTTTTAACATGAGTAATCTGACTATCAACAATTGTTAGATTAATTACAGCACGGGCTTTCTTATCACTTTTGGACCAAGCGTCCGTAATTGGATTAGGCGGTTCTTCCGTAATTACATGAAATAAGTCTTCTTTAGTTAACATCATTTCGGCCTTGAATTTCCGAATTGAGAAGTTTGTAGCTGTAAGTTTTTCAATTGCTAAATTATCTTTAGAAGCTGCCATTTTCTTAACTTTTGATTACTTACGTGTTACCGTAAAAAGTTCTTCCAACTTTTCTGTTTGAAAGTTTAAAAGTTTATTTATCAAATATCTGATATTTCAGATTTCAGTGGAGGCTATTTAATTTATTTATTTTTATTCAGTGATCAGTAATCATAATCTTGTTAGTATTTGAATCTCAATGAGAAAAGGCGTGAGTAAGTTATATAAAATTGAGACTTACCCTTCTTCAGGATATTCGGTGTAAATCCACAATTTGTGTAATCCAATATGCATTAGTTGACGATAGTTTAATTAGTTGAAGATTGTATCCTCTAATTGCTTTTCATGCCTCCTTCAAATAAAGAAATTATAGACGAATTGTTATCTCAAATGAATAAGCAGTGGTAACACTTTAAGCTATTTAATTCACATTGTTTAAATTGTGAAAAAGAGAGAGCATTTTTCATCCCTCTTCTCTTGAACAACTACATTTTCAGAATGAAAAAATATTTACATTATAAGATAATAAATCAGTAATAATAATTGTAATAGCAATATCATAATAATAATAATAAATCAGTTTAATGTCTATGAGTCACTCAACAAGTCATTATCTTTATCAAGGTTTTCAAGGTTAAATACATCTTTCACATTTGAAATGATTTATGGCTGAGTTGAATCGACACATTATTTATGTAACTGAGGAAATTACTTTTATCACAGCTAATTAGCTTGATTTATATCCATCACAATGAAATTTTAAAAATAAGATCGTTTTAGATTTTGTGTTATTTTCTTGGGAGATCAAATGCTCAGATTATAAATTTAAATGAATGAGAACATCTAAATTAGATCATGAAAAAATTTTAAATGTGTTATTTTTTAATGTATTTGGACTATAACTTTATACCAAGTTTTATCTGTTCTATAGATTTTTATAGCAGATGATAAAGATATATATCTGGAAGAACGCAGTTCTGATATAGGTGTTCACAAATTTATGGACGCTGATTTAATGGGTATCAACTAATAATGATATATTCAATGAAATATCATTATTACAGAAATGTATAGCAAAACGCTATAATTTCAACCTTTCCTACATATACCCATTACTTCGAAAATCCTCTTTTTACACATTCACTATCGATCGTCCAGGAGCGTTAGCTCAACTGGACTGCAGGAAATTTTAGAATGGTCGGGTTAACCTTAACGTATATATGCATATTTTTTTGTTATAATGCAATTAAATTATGTATTTTATGTGATATGAAAGATATCGTAATTACTGGCATATATACAAAACCATTCCGAATCGATAGCAACTATATTAAATGGCAATCAATCAAATTAAAAGAAAATCAAATATGTAGTTTAAACAGAAATTAAATTTCTCTCCTTTATAATTGATTGCACATTTTCCCTTAACAAAGTTTTGGGCAGTCGTAAGCAGGGGATTCTCGGGTGCAATGAAATTTTAAAAATAAGATCGTTTTAGATTTTGTGTTATTTTCTTGGGAGACCAAATGCTCAGATTATAAATTTAAATGAATGGGAACATCTAAATTACATCATGAAAATTTTTGAAATTTGTTATTTTTTAATGTATTTGGACTATAACTTTATTCCAAGTTTTATCTATTCTATAGATTTTTATAGCAGATGATAAAGATATATATCTGGAAGAACGCAGTTCTGACATAGGTGTTCACAAATTTATGGACGCTGTTTTTAATGAATATCAACTAATAATGATATATTCAATGAAATATCATTATTACAGAAATGTATAGCAAAACGCTATAATTTCAACCTTTCCTACATATACCCATTACTTCGAAAATCCTATTTTTACACAGTCACTATCGATCGTCCAGGAGCTTTAGCTCAACTGGACTGCAGGAAATTTTAGAATGATCGGGTTAACCTTAACGTATATATGCATATTTTTTTCTTATATTTCAATTAAATTATGTATTTTATGTGATATGAAAGATATCGTAATTACTGGCATATATACAAAACCATTCCGAATCGATAGCAACTATATTAAATGGCAATCAATCAAATTAAAAGAAAATCAAATATGTAGTTTAAACAGAAATTAAATTTCTCTCCTTTATAATTGATTGCACATTTTCCCTTAACAAAGTTTTGGGCAGTCGTAAGCAGGGGATTCTCGGGGGCAATGAAATTTAAAAATAAGATCGTTTTAGATTTTGTGTTATTTTCTTGGGAGATCAAATGCTCAGATTATAAATTTAAATGAATGAGAAAATCTAAATTAGATAATGAAAAAATTTTAAATGTGTTATTTTTTAATGTATTTGGACTATAACCTTATACCAAGTTTTATCTATTCTATAGATTTTTATAGCAGATGATAAAGATATATATCTGGAAGAACGCAGTTCTGATATAGGTGTTCACAAATTTATGGACGCTGTTTTTAATGGGTATCAACTAATAATGATATATTCAATGAAATATCATTATTACAGAAATGTATAGCAAAACGCTATAATTTCGACCTATCCTACATATACCCATTACTTCGAAAATCCTCTTTTTACACAGTCACTATCGATCGTCCAGGAGCGTTAGCTCAACTGGACTGCAGGAAATTTTAGAATGGTCGGGTTAACCTTAACGTATATATGCATATTTTTTTGTTCTATTTCAATTAAATTATGTATTTTATGTGATATGAAAGATATCGTAATTACTGGCATATATACAAAACCATTCCGAATCGATAGCAACTATATTAAATGGCAATCAATCAAATTAAAAGAAAATCAAATATGTAGTTTAAACAGAAATTAAATTTCTCTCCTTTATAATTGATTACACATTTTCCCTTAACAAAGTTTTGGGCAGTCGTAAGCAGGGGATTCTCGGGTGCAATGAAATTTTAAAAATAAGATCGTTTTAGATTTTGTGTTATTTTCTTGGGAGATCAAATGCTCAGATTATAAATTTAAATGAATGAGAACATCTAAATTAGATCATGAAAAAATTTTAAATGTGTTATTTTTTAATGTATTTGGACTATAACTTTATACCAAGTTTTATCTGTTCTATAGATTTTTATAGCAGATGATAAAGATATATATCTGGAAGAACGCAGTTCTGATATAGGTGTTCACAAATTTATGGACGCTGATTTAATGGGTATCAACTAATAATGATATATTCAATGAAATATCATTATTACAGAAATGTATAGCAAAACGCTATAATTTCAACCTTTCCTACATATACCCATTACTTCGAAAATCCTCTTTTTACACATTCACTATCGATCGTCCAGGAGCGTTAGCTCAACTGGACTGCAGGAAATTTTAGAATGGTCGGGTTAACCTTAACGTATATATGCATATTTTTTTGTTATAATGCAATTAAATTATGTATTTTATGTGATATGAAAGATATCGTAATTACTGGCATATATACAAAACCATTCCGAATCGATAGCAACTATATTAAATGGCAATCAATCAAATTAAAAGAAAATCAAATATGTAGTTTAAACAGAAATTAAATTTCTCTTCTTTATAATTGATTGCACATTTTCCCTTAACAAAGTTTTGGGCAGTCGTAAGCAGGGGATTCTCGGGTGCAATGAAATTTTAAAAATAAGATCGTTTTAGATTTTGTGTTATTTTCTTGGGAGACCAAATGCTCAGATTATAAATTTAAATGAATGGGAACATCTAAATTACATCATGAAAATTTTTGAAATTTGTTATTTTTTAATGTATTTGGACTATAACTTTATTCCAAGTTTTATCTATTCTATAGATTTTTATAGCAGATGATAAAGATATATATCTGGAAGAACGCAGTTCTGACATAGGTGTTCACAAATTTATGGACGCTGTTTTTAATGAATATCAACTAATAATGATATATTCAATGAAATATCATTATTACAGAAATGTATAGCAAAACGCTATAATTTCAACCTTTCCTACATATACCCATTACTTCGAAAATCCTATTTTTACACAGTCACTATCGATCGTCCAGGAGCTTTAGCTCAACTGGACTGCAGGAAATTTTAGAATGATCGGGTTAACCTTAACGTATATATGCATATTTTTTTCTTATATTTCAATTAAATTATGTATTTTATGTGATATGAAAGATATCGTAATTACTGGCATATATACAAAACCATTCCGAATCGATAGCAACTATATTAAATGGCAATCAATCAAATTAAAAGAAAATCAAATATGTAGTTTAAACAGAAATTAAATTTCTCTCCTTTATAATTGATTGCACATTTTCCCTTAACAAAGTTTTGGGCAGTCGTAAGCAGGGGATTCTCGGGGGCAATGAAATTTAAAAATAAGATCGTTTTAGATTTTGTGTTATTTTCTTGGGAGATCAAATGCTCAGATTATAAATTTAAATGAATGAGAAAATCTAAATTAGATAATGAAAAAATTTTAAATGTGTTATTTTTTAATGTATTTGGACTATAACCTTATACCAAGTTTTATCTATTCTATAGATTTTTATAGCAGATGATAAAGATATATATCTGGAAGAACGCAGTTCTGATATAGGTGTTCACAAATTTATGGACGCTGTTTTTAATGGGTATCAACTAATAATGATATATTCAATGAAATATCATTATTACAGAAATGTATAGCAAAACGCTATAATTTCGACCTATCCTACATATACCCATTACTTCGAAAATCCTCTTTTTACACAGTCACTATCGATCGTCCAGGAGCGTTAGCTCAACTGGACTGCAGGAAATTTTAGAATGGTCGGGTTAACCTTAACGTATATATGCATATTTTTTTGTTCTATTTCAATTAAATTATGTATTTTATGTGATATGAAAGATATCGTAATTACTGGCATATATACAAAACCATTCCGAATCGATAGCAACTATATTAAATGGCAATCAATCAAATTAAAAGAAAATCAAATATGTAGTTTAAACAGAAATTAAATTTCTCTCCTTTATAATTGATTACACATTTTCCCTTAACAAAGTTTTGGGCAGTCGTAAGCAGGGGATTCTCGGGTGCAATGAAATTTTAAAAATAAGATCGTTTTAGATTTTGTGTTATTTTCTTGGGAGATCAAATGCTCAGATTATAAATTTAAATGAATGAGAACATCTAAATTAGATCATGAAAAAAATTTAAATGTGTTATTTTTTAATGTATTTGGACTATAACTTTATACCAAGTTTTATCTGTTCTATAGATTTTTATAGCAGATGATAAAGATATATATCTGGAAGAACGCAGTTCTGATATAGGTGTTCACAAATTTATGGACGCTGATTTAATGGGTATCAACTAATAATGATATATTCAATGAAATATCATTATTACAGAAATGTATAGCAAAACGCTATAATTTCAACCTTTCCTACATATACCCATTACTTCGAAAATCCTCTTTTTACACATTCACTATCGATCGTCCAGGAGCGTTAGCTCAACTGGACTGCAGGAAATTTTAGAATGGTCGGGTTAACCTTAACGTATATATGCATATTTTTTTGTTATAATGCAATTAAATTATGTATTTTATGTGATATGAAAGATATCGTAATTACTGGCATATATACAAAACCATTCCGAATCGATAGCAACTATATTAAATGGCAATCAATCAAATTAAAAGAAAATCAAATATGTAGTTTAAACAGAAATTAAATTTCTCTCCTTTATAATTGATTGCACATTTTCCCTTAACAAAATTTGGGCAGTCGTAAGCAGGGGATTCTCGGGTGCAATGAAATTTTAAAAATAAGATCGTTTTAGATTTTGTGTTATTTTCTTGGGAGACCAAATGCTCAGATTATAAATTTAAATGAATGGGAACATCTAAATTACATCATGAAAATTTTTGAAATTTGTTATTTTTTAATGTATTTGGACTATAACTTTATACCAAGTTTTATCTATTCTATAGATTTTTATAGCAGATGATAAAGATATATATCTGGAAGAACGCAGTTCTGATATAGGTGTTCACAAATTTATGGACGCTGATTTAATGGGTATCAACTAATAATGATATATTCAATGAAATATCATTATTACAGAAATGTATAGCAAAACGCTATAATTTCAACCTCTCCTACATATACCCATTACTTCGAAAATCCTCTTTTTACACAGTCACTATCGATCGTCCAGGAGCGTCAGCTCAACTGGACTGCAGGAAATTTTAGAATGGTCGGGTTAACCTTAACGTATATATGCATATTTTTTTTGTTCTATTTCAATTAAATTATGTATTTTATGTGATATGAAAGATATCGTAATTACTGGCATATATAGAAAACCATTCCGAATCGATAGCAACTATATTAAATGGCAATCAAACAAATTAAAAGAAAATCAAATATGTAGTTTAAACAGAAATTAAATTTCTCTCCTTTATAATTGATTGCACATTTTCCCTTAACAAAGTTTTGTGCAGTCGTAAGCAGGGGATTCTCCGGTGCAATGAAATTTTAAAAATGAGATCGTTTTAGATTTTGTGTTATTTTCTTGGGAGACCAAATGCTCAGATTATAAATTTAAATGAATGGGAACATCTAAATTACATCATGAAAATTTTTGAAATTTGTTATTTTTTAATGTATTTGGACTATAACTTTATTCCAAGTTTTATCTATTCTATAGATTTTTATAGCCGATGATAAAGATATATATCTGGAAGAACGCAGTTCTGACATAGGTGTTCACAAATTTATGGACACTGTTTTTAATGAATATCAACTAATAATGATATATTCAATGAAATATAATTATTACAGAAATGTATAGCAAAACGCTATAATTTCAACCTTTCCTACATATACCCATTACTTCGAAAATCCTCTTTTTACACAGTCACTATCGATCGTCCAGGAGCTTTAGCTCAACTGGACTGCAGGAAATTTTAGAATGATCGGGTTAAGCTTAACGTATATATGCATATTTTTTTCTTATATTTCAATTAAATTATGTATTTTATGTGATATGAAAGATATCGTAATTACTGGCATATATACAAAACCATTCCGAATCGATAGCAACTATATTAAATGGCAATCAATCAAATTAAAAGAAAATCAAATATGTAGTTTAAACAGAAATTAAATTTCTCTCCTTTATAATTGATTGCACATTTTCCCTTAACAAAGTTTTGGGCAGTCGTAAGCAGGGGATTCTCGGGTGCAATGAAATTTTAAAAATAAGATCGTTTTAGATTTTGTGTTATTTTCTTGGGAGACCAAATGCTCAGATTATAAATTTAAATGAATGGGAACATCTAAATTACATCATGAAAATTTTTGAAATTTGTTATTTTTTAATGTATTTGGACTATAACTTTATTCCAAGTTTTATCTATTCTATAGATTTTTATAGCAGATGATAAAGATATATATCTGGAAGAACGCAGTTCTGACATAGGTGTTCACAAATTTATGGACGCTGTTTTTAATGAATATCAACTAATAATGATATATTCAATGAAATATCATTATTACAGAAATGTATAGCAAAACGCTATAATTTCAACCTTTCCTACATATACCCATTACTTCGAAAATCCTATTTTTACACAGTCACTATCGATCGTCCAGGAGCTTTAGCTCAACTGGACTGCAGGAAATTTTAGAATGATCGGGTTAACCTTAACGTATATATGCATATTTTTTTCTTATATTTCAATTAAATTATGTATTTTATGTGATATGAAAGATATCGTAATTACTGGCATATATACAAAACCATTCCGAATCGATAGCAACTATATTAAATGGCAATCAATCAAATTAAAAGAAAATCAAATATGTAGTTTAAACAGAAATTAAATTTCTCTCCTTTATAATTGATTGCACATTTTCCCTTAACAAAGTTTTGGGCAGTCGTAAGCAGGGGATTCTCGGGGGCAATGAAATTTAAAAATAAGATCGTTTTAGATTTTGTGTTATTTTCTTGGGAGATCAAATGCTCAGATTATAAATTTAAATGAATGAGAAAATCTAAATTAGATAATGAAAAAATTTTAAATGTGTTATTTTTTAATGTATTTGGACTATAACCTTATACCAAGTTTTATCTATTCTATAGATTTTTATAGCAGATGATAAAGATATATATCTGGAAGAACGCAGTTCTGATATAGGTGTTCACAAATTTATGGACGCTGTTTTTAATGGGTATCAACTAATAATGATATATTCAATGAAATATCATTATTACAGAAATGTATAGCAAAACGCTATAATTTCGACCTATCCTACATATACCCATTACTTCGAAAATCCTCTTTTTACACAGTCACTATCGATCGTCCAGGAGCGTTAGCTCAACTGGACTGCAGGAAATTTTAGAATGGTCGGGTTAACCTTAACGTATATATGCATATTTTTTTGTTCTATTTCAATTAAATTATGTATTTTATGTGATATGAAAGATATCGTAATTACTGGCATATATACAAAACCATTCCGAATCGATAGCAACTATATTAAATGGCAATCAATCAAATTAAAAGAAAATCAAATATGTAGTTTAAACAGAAATTAAATTTCTCTCCTTTATAATTGATTACACATTTTCCCTTAACAAAGTTTTGGGCAGTCGTAAGCAGGGGATTCTCGGGTGCAATGAAATTTTAAAAATAAGATCGTTTTAGATTTTGTGTTATTTTCTTGGGAGATCAAATGCTCAGATTATAAATTTAAATGAATGAGAACATCTAAATTAGATCATGAAAAAATTTTAAATGTGTTATTTTTTAATGTATTTGGACTATAACTTTATACCAAGTTTTATCTGTTCTATAGATTTTTATAGCAGATGATAAAGATATATATCTGGAAGAACGCAGTTCTGATATAGGTGTTCACAAATTTATGGACGCTGATTTAATGGGTATCAACTAATAATGATATATTCAATGAAATATCATTATTACAGAAATGTATAGCAAAACGCTATAATTTCAACCTTTCCTACATATACCCATTACTTCGAAAATCCTCTTTTTACACATTCACTATCGATCGTCCAGGAGCGTTAGCTCAACTGGACTGCAGGAAATTTTAGAATGGTCGGGTTAACCTTAACGTATATATGCATATTTTTTTGTTATAATGCAATTAAATTATGTATTTTATGTGATATGAAAGATATCGTAATTACTGGCTTATATACAAAACCATTCCGAATCGATAGCAACTATATTAAATGGCAATCAATCAAATTAAAAGAAAATCAAATATGTAGTTTAAACAGAAATTAAATTTCTCTTCTTTATAATTGATTGCACATTTTCCCTTAACAAAGTTTTGGGCAGTCGTAAGCAGGGGATTCTCGGGTGCAATGAAATTTTAAAAATAAGATCGTTTTAGATTTTGTGTTATTTTCTTGGGAGACCAAATGCTCAGATTATAAATTTAAATGAATGGGAACATTTAAATTACATCATGAAAATTTTTGAAATTTGTTATTTTTTAATGTATTTGGACTATAACTTTATTCCAAGTTTTATCTATTCTATAGATTTTTATAGCAGATGATAAAGATATATATCTGGAAGAACGCAGTTCTGACATAGGTGTTCACAAATTTATGGACGCTGTTTTTAATGAATATCAACTAATAATGATATATTCAATGAAATATCATTATTACAGAAATGTATAGCAAAACGCTATAATTTCAACCTTTCCTACATATACCCATTACTTCGAAAATCCTATTTTTACACAGTCACTATCGATCGTCCAGGAGCTTTAGCTCAACTGGACTGCAGGAAATTTTAGTATGATCGGGTTAACCTTAACGTATATATGCATATTTTTTTCTTATATTTCAATTAAATTATGTATTTTATGTGATATGAAAGATATCGTAATTACTGGCATATATACAAAACCATTCCGAATCGATAGCAACTATATTAAATGGCAATCAATCAAATTAAAAGAAAATCAAATATGTAGTTTAAACAGAAATTAAATTTCTCTCCTTTATAATTGATTGCACATTTTCCCTTAACAAAGTTTTGGGCAGTCGTAAGCAGGGGATTCTCGGGGGCAATGAAATTTAAAAATAAGATCGTTTTAGATTTTGTGTTATTTTCTTGGGAGATCAAATGCTCAGATTATAAATTTAAATGAATGAGAAAATCTAAATTAGATAATGAAAAAATTTTAAATGTGTTATTTTTTAATGTATTTGGACTATAACCTTATACCAAGTTTTATCTATTCTATAGATTTTTATAGCAGATGATAAAGATATATATCTGGAAGAACGCAGTTCTGATATAGGTGTTCACAAATTTATGGACGCTGTTTTTAATGGGTATCAACTAATAATGATATATTCAATGAAATATCATTATTACAGAAATGTATAGCAAAACGCTATAATTTCGACCTATCCTACATATACCCATTACTTCGAAAATCCTCTTTTTACACAGTCACTATCGATCGTCCAGGAGCGTTAGCTCAACTGGACTGCAGGAAATTTTAGAATGGTCGGGTTAACCTTAACGTATATATGCATATTTTTTTGTTCTATTTCAATTAAATTATGTATTTTATGTGATATGAAAGATATCGTAATTACTGGCATATATACAAAACCATTCCGAATCGATAGCAACTATATTAAATGGCAATCAATCAAATTAAAAGAAAATCAAATATGTAGTTTAAACAGAAATTAAATTTCTCTCCTTTATAATTGATTACACATTTTCCCTTAACAAAGTTTTGGGCAGTCGTAAGCAGGGGATTCTCGGGTGCAATGAAATTTTAAAAATAAGATCGTTTTAGATTTTGTGTTATTTTCTTGGGAGATCAAATGCTCAGATTATAAATTTAAATGAATGAGAACATCTAAATTAGATCATGAAAAAATTTTAAATGTGTTATTTTTTAATGTATTTGGACTATAACTTTATACCAAGTTTTATCTGTTCTATAGATTTTTATAGCAGATGATAAAGATATATATCTGGAAGAACGCAGTTCTGATATAGGTGTTCACAAATTTATGGACGCTGATTTAATGGGTATCAACTAATAATGATATATTCAATGAAATATCATTATTACAGAAATGTATAGCAAAACGCTATAATTTCAACCTTTCCTACATATACCCATTACTTCGAAAATCCTCTTTTTACACATTCACTATCGATCGTCCAGGAGCGTTAGCTCAACTGGACTGCAGGAAATTTTAGAATGGTCGGGTTAACCTTAACGTATATATGCATATTTTTTTGTTATAATGCAATTAAATTATGTATTTTATGTGATATGAAAGATATCGTAATTACTGGCATATATACAAAACCATTCCGAATCGATAGCAACTATATTAAATGGCAATCAATCAAATTAAAAGAAAATCAAATATGTAGTTTAAACAGAAATTAAATTTCTCTCCTTTATAATTGATTGCACATTTTCCCTTAACAAAGTTTTGGGCAGTCGTAAGCAGGGGATTCTCGGGTGCAATGAAATTTTAAAAATAAGATCGTTTTAGATTTTGTGTTATTTTCTTGGGAGACCAAATGCTCAGATTATAAATTTAAATGAATGGGAACATCTAAATTACATCATGAAAATTTTTGAAATTTGTTATTTTTTAATGTATTTGGACTATAACTTTATACCAAGTTTTATCTATTCTATAGATTTTTATAGCAGATGATAAAGATATATATCTGGAAGAACGCAGTTCTGATATAGGTGTTCACAAATTTATGGACGCTGATTTAATGGGTATCAACTAATAATGATATATTCAATGAAATATCATTATTACAGAAATGTATAGCAAAACGCTATAATTTCAACCTCTCCTACATATACCCATTACTTCGAAAATCCTCTTTTTACACAGTCACTATCGATCGTCCAGGAGCGTCAGCTCAACTGGACTGCAGGAAATTTTAGAATGGTCGGGTTAACCTTAACGTATATATGCATATTTTTTTTGTTCTATTTCAATTAAATTATGTATTTTATGTGATATGAAAGATATCGTAATTACTGGCATATATAGAAAACCATTCCGAATCGATAGCAACTATATTAAATGGCAATCAAACAAATTAAAAGAAAATCAAATATGTAGTTTAAACAGAAATTAAATTTCTCTCCTTTATAATTGATTGCACATTTTCCCTTAACAAAGTTTTGTGCAGTCGTAAGCAGGGGATTCTCCGGTGCAATGAAATTTTAAAAATGAGATCGTTTTAGATTTTGTGTTATTTTCTTGGGAGACCAAATGCTCAGATTATAAATTTAAATGAATGGGAACATCTAAATTACATCATGAAAATTTTTGAAATTTGTTATTTTTTAATGTATTTGGACTATAACTTTATTCCAAGTTTTATCTATTCTATAGATTTTTATAGCCGATGATAAAGATATATATCTGGAAGAACGCAGTTCTGACATAGGTGTTCACAAATTTATGGACACTGTTTTTAATGAATATCAACTAATAATGATATATTCAATGAAATATAATTATTACAGAAATGTATAGCAAAACGCTATAATTTCAACCTTTCCTACATATACCCATTACTTCGAAAATCCTCTTTTTACACAGTCACTATCGATCGTCCAGGAGCTTTAGCTCAACTGGACTGCAGGAAATTTTAGAATGATCGGGTTAACCTTAACGTATATATGCATATTTTTTTCTTATATTTCAATTAAATTATGTATTTTATGTGATATGAAAGATATCGTAATTACTGGCATATATACAAAACCATTCCGAATCGATAGCAACTATATTAAATGGCAATCAATCAAATTAAAAGAAAATCAAATATGTAGTTTAAACAGAAATTAAATTTCTCTCCTTTATAATTGATTGCACATTTTCCCTTAACAAAGTTTTGGGCAGTCGTAAGCAGGGGATTCTCGGGGGCAATGAAATTTAAAAATAAGATCGTTTTAGATTTTGTGTTATTTTCTTGGGAGACCAAATGCTCAGATTATAAATTTAAGTGAATGGGAACATCTAAATTACATCATGAAAATTTTTGAAATTTGTTATTTTTTAATGTATTTGGACTATAACTTTATACCAAGTTTTATCTATTCTATAGATTTTTATAGCAGATGATAAAGATATATATCTGGAAGAACGCAGTTCTGATATAGGTGTTCACAAATTTATGGACGCTGATTTAATGGGTATCAACTAATAATGATATATTCAATGAAATATCATTATTACAGAAATGTATAGCAAAACGCTATAATTTCAACCTCTCCTACATATACCCATTACTTCGAAAATCCTCTTTTTACACAGTCACTATCGATCGTCCAGGAGCGTCAGCTCAACTGGACTGCAGGAAATTTTAGAATGGTCGGGTTAACCTTAACGTATATATGCATATTTTTTTTGTTCTATTTCAATTAAATTATGTATTTTATGTGATATGAAAGATATCGTAATTACTGGCATAATCAGAAAACCATTCCGAATCGATAGCAACTATATTAAATGGCAATCAAACAAATTAAAAGAAAATCAAATATGTAGTTTAAACAGAAATTAAATTTCTCTCCTTTATAATTGATTGCACATTTTCCCTTAACAAAGTTTTGTGCAGTCGTAAGCAGGGGATTCTCCGGTGCAATGAAATTTTAAAAATGAGATCGTTTTAGATTTTGTGTTATTTTCTTGGGAGACCAAATGCTCAGATTATAAATTTAAATGAATGGGAACATCTAAATTACATCATGAAAATTTTTGAAATTTGTTATTTTTTCATGTATTTGGACTATAACTTTATTCCAAGTTTTATCTATTCTATAGATTTTTATAGCCGATGATAAAGATATATATCTGGAAGAACGCAGTTCTGACATAGGTGTTCACAAATTTATGGACACTGTTTTTAATGAATATCAACTAATAATGATATATTCGATGAAATATAATTATTACAGAAATGTATAGGAAAACGCTATAATTTCAACCTTTCCTACATATACCCATTACTTCGAAAATCCTCTTTTTACACAGTCACTATCGATCGTCCAGGAGCTTTAGCTCAACTGGACTGCAGGAAATTTTAGAATGATCGGGTTAACCTTAACGTATATATGCATATTTTTTTCTTATATTTCAATTAAATTATGTATTTTATGTGATATGAAAGATATCGTAATTACTGGCATATATACAAAACCATTCCGAATCGATAGCAACTATATTAAATGGCAATCAATCAAATTAAAAGAAAATCAAATATGTAGTTTAAACAGAAATTAAATTTCTCTCCTTTATAATTGATTGCACATTTTCCCTTAACAAAGTTTTGGGCAGTCGTAAGCAGGGGATTCTCGGGGGCAATGAAATTTAAAAATAAGATCGT
The DNA here is from genome assembly GCA_963932465.1 of Maratus speciosus. Classification (NCBI taxonomy): domain Eukaryota; kingdom Metazoa; phylum Arthropoda; class Arachnida; order Araneae; family Salticidae; genus Maratus; species Maratus speciosus. Next base: position 120,632,604 of record OZ010793.1, on the reverse strand, counting down.
TTTAGATTTTGTGTTATTTTCTTGGGAGATCAAATGCTCAGATTATAAATTTAAATGAATGAGAACATCTAAATTAGATCATGAAAAAATTTTAAATGTGTTATTTTTTAATGTATTTGGACTATAACTTTATACCAAGTTTTATCTATTCTATAGATTTTTATAGCAGATGATAAAGATATATATCTGGAAGAACGCAGTTCTGATATAGGTGTTCACAGATTTATGGACGCTGTTTTTAATGGGTATCAACTAATAATGATATATTCAATGAAATATCATTATTACAGAAATGTATAGCAAAACGCTATAATTTCGACCTATCCTACATATACCCATTACTTCGAAAATCCTCTTTTTACACAGTCACTATCGATCGTCCAGGAGCGTCAGCTCAACTAGACTGCAGGAAATTTTAGAATGGTCGGGTTAACCTTAACGTATATATGCATATTTTTTTGTTCTATTTCAATTAAATTATGTATTTTATGTGATATGAAAGATATCGTAATTACTGGCATATATAGAAAACCATTCCGAATCGATAGCAACTATATTAAATGGCAATCAAACAAATTAAAAGAAAATCAAATATGTAGTTTAAACAGAAATGAAATTTCTCTCCTTTATAATTGATTGCACATTTTCCCTTAACAAAGTTTTGGGCAGTCGTAAGCAGGGGATTCTCCGGTGCAATGAAATTTTATAAAAGAGATCGTTTTAGATTTTGTGTTATTTTCTTGGGAGATCAAATGCTCAGATTATAAATTTAAATGAATGAGAACATCTAAATTAGATCATGAAAAAATTTTAAATGTGTTATTTTTTAATGTATTTGGACTATAACTTTATACCAAGTTTTATCTGTTCTATAGATTTTTATAGCAGATGATAAAGATATATATCTGGAAGAACGCAGTTCTGATATAGGTGTTCACAAATTTATGGACGCTGATTTAATGGGTATCAACTAATAATGATATATTCAATGAAATATCATTATTACAGAAATGTATAGCAAAACGCTATAATTTCAACCTTTCCTACATATACCCATTACTTCGAAAATCCTCTTTTTACACATTCACTATCGATCGTCCAGGAGCGTTAGCTCAACTGGACTGCAGGAAATTTTAGAATGGTCGGGTTAACCTTAACGTATATATGCATATTTTTTTGTTATAATGCAATTAAATTATGTATTTTATGTGATATGAAAGATATCGTAATTACTGGCATATATACAAAACCATTCCGAATCGATAGCAACTATATTAAATGGCAATCAATCAAATTAAAAGAAAATCAAATATGTAGTTTAAACAGAAATTAAATTTCTCTCCTTTATAATTGATTGCACATTTTCCCTTAACAAAGTTTTGGGCAGTCGTAAGCAGGGGATTCTCGGGTGCAATGAAATTTTAAAAATAAGATCGTTTTAGATTTTGTGTTATTTTCTTGGGAGACCAAATGCTCAGATTATAAATTTAAATGAATGGGAACATCTAAATTACATCATGAAAATTTTTGAAATTTGGTATTTTTTAATGTATTTGGACTATAACTTTATTCCAAGTTTTATCTATTCTATAGATTTTTATAGCAGATGATAAAGATATATATCTGGAAGAACGCAGTTCTGACATAGGTGTTCACAAATTTATGGACGCTGTTTTTAATGAATATCAACTAATAATGATATATTCAATGAAATATCATTATTACAGAAATGTATAGCAAAACGCTATAATTTCAACCTTTCCTACATATACCCATTACTTCGAAAATCCTCTTTTTACACAGTCACTATCGATCGTCCAGGAGCGTCAGCTCAACTGGACTGCAGGAAATTTTAGAATGGTCGGGTTAACCTTAACGTATATATGCATATTTTTTTGTTCTATTTCAATTAAATTATGTATTTTATGTGATATGAAAGATATCGTAATTACTGGCATATATAGAAAACCATTCCGAATCGATAGCAACTATATTAAATGGCAATCAATCAAATTAAAAGAAAATCAAATATGTAGTTTAAACAGAAATTAAATTTCTCTCCTTTATAATTGATTGCACATTTTCCCTTAACAAAGTTTTGGGCAGTCGTAAGCAGGGGATTCTCGGGTGCAATGAAATTTAAAAATAAGATCGTTTTAGATTTTGTGTTATTTTCTTGGGAGATCAAATGCTCAGATTATAAATTTAAATGAATGAGAACATCTAAATTAGATCATGAAAAAATTTTAAATGTGTTATTTTTTAATGTATTTGGACTATAACTTTATACCAAGTTTTATCTATTCTATAGATTTTTATAGCAGATGATAAAGATATATATCTGGAAGAACGCAGTTCTGATATAGGTGTTCACAGATTTATGGACGCTGTTTTTAATGGGTATAAACTAATAATGATATATTCAATGAAATATCATTATTACAGAAATGTATAGCAAAACGCTATAATTTCGACCTATCCTACATATACCCATTACTTCGAAAATCCTCATTTTACACAGTCACTATCGATCGTCCAGGAGCGTCAGCTCAACTAGACTGCAGGAAATTTTAGAATGGTCGGGTTAACCTTAACGTATATATGCATATTTTTTTGTTCTATTTCAATTAAATTATGTATTTTATGTGATATGAAAGATATCGTAATTACTGGCATATATAGAAAACCATTCCGAATCGATAGCAACTATATTAAATGGCAATCAAACAAATTAAAAGAAAATCAAATATGTAGTTTAAACAGAAATTAAATTTCTCTCCTTTATAATTGATTGCACATTTTCCCTTAACAAAGTTTTGGGCAGTCGTAAGCAGGGGATTCTCCGGTGCAATGAAATTTTAAAAATGAGATCGTTTTAGATTTTGTGTTATTTTCTTGGGAGACCAAATGCTCAGATTATAAATTTAAATGAATGGGAACATCTAAATTACATCATGAAAATTTTTGAAATTTGGTATTTTTTAATGTATTTGGACTATAACTTTATTCCAAGTTTTATCTATTCTATAGATTTTTATAGCAGATGATAAAGATATATATCTGGAAGAACGCAGTTCTGACATAGGTGTTCACAAATTTATGGACGCTGTTTTTAATGAATATCAACTAATAATGATATATTCAATGAAATATCATTATTACAGAAATGTATAGCAAAACGCTATAATTTCAACCTTTCCTACATATACCCATTACTTCGAAAATCCTCTTTTTACACAGTCACTATCGATCGTCCAGGAGCGTCAGCTCAACTGGACTGCAGGAAATTTTAGAATGGTCGGGTTAACCTTAACGTATATATGCATATTTTTTTGTTCTATTTCAATTAAATTATGTATTTTATGTGATATGAAAGATATCGTAATTACTGGCATATATAGAAAACCATTCCGAATCGATAGCAACTATATTAAATGGCAATCAATCAAATTAAAAGAAAATCAAATATGTAGTTTAAACAGAAATTAAATTTCTCTCCTTTATAATTGATTGCACATTTTCCCTTAACAAAGTTTTGGGCAGTCGTAAGCAGGGGATTCTCGGGTGCAATGAAATTTAAAAATAAGATCGTTTTAGATTTTGTGTTATTTTCTTGGGAGATCAAATGCTCAGATTATAAATTTAAATGAATGAGAACATCTAAATTAGATCATGAAAAAATTTTAAATGTGTTATTTTTAATGTATTTGGACTATAACTTTATACCAAGTTTTATCTATTCTATAGATTTTTATAGCAGATGATAAAGATATATATCTGGAAGAACGCAGTTCTGATATAGGTTTTCACAAATTTATGGACGCTGTTTTTAATGGGTATCAACTAATAATGATATATTCAATGAAATATCATTATTACAGAAATGTATAGCAAAACGCTATAATTTCGACCTATCCTACATATACCCATTACTTCGAAAATCCTCTTTTTACACAGTCACTATCGATCGTCCAGGAGCGTCAGCTCAACTAGACTGCAGGAAATTTTAGAATGGTCGGGTTAACCTTAACGTATATATGCATATTTTTTTGTTCTATTTCAATTAAATTATGTATTTTATGTGATATGAAAGATATCGTAATTACTGGCATATATAGAAAACCATTCCGAATCGATAGCAACTATATTAAATGGCAATCAAACAAATTAAAAGAAAATCAAATATGTAGTTTAAACAAAAATTAAATTTCTCTCCTTTATAATTGATTGCACATTTTCCCTTAACAAAGTTTTGGGCAGTCGTAAGCAGGGGATTCTCCGGTGCAATGAAATTTTAAAAATGAGATCGTTTTAGATTTTGTGTTATTTTCTTGGGAGACCAAATGCTCAGATTATAAATTTAAATGAATGGGAACATCTAAATTACATCATGAAAATTTTTGAAATTTGGTATTTTTTAATGTATTTGGACTATAACTTTATTCCAAGTTTTATCTATTCTATAGATTTTTATAGCAGATGATAAAGATATATATCTGGAAGAACGCAGTTCTGACATAGGTGTTCACAAATTTATGGACGCTGTTTTTAATGAATATCAACTAATAATGATATATTCAATGAAATATCATTATTACAGAAATGTATAGCAAAACGCTATAATTTCAACCTTTCCTACATATACCCATTACTTCGAAAATCCTCTTTTTACACAGTCACTATCGATCGTCCAGGAGCGTCAGCTCAACTGGACTGCAGGAAATTTTAGAATGGTCGGGTTAACCTTAACGTATATATGCATATTTTTTTGTTCTATTTCAATTAAATTATGTATTTTATGTGATATGAAAGATATCGTAATTACTGGCATATATAGAAAACCATTCCGAATCGATAGCAACTATATTAAATGGCAATCAATCAAATTAAAAGAAAATCAAATATGTAGTTTAAACAGAAATTAAATTTCTCTCCTTTATAATTGATTGCACATTTTCCCTTAACAAAGTTTTGGGCAGTCGTAAGCAGGGGATTCTCGGGTGCAATGAAATTTAAAAATAAGATCGTTTTAGATTTTGTGTTATTTTCTTGGGAGATCAAATGCTCAGATTATAAATTTAAATGAATGAGAACATCTAAATTAGATCATGAAAAAAATTTAAATGTGTTATTTTTTAATGTATTTGGACTATAACTTTATACCAAGATTTATCTATTCTATAGATTTTTATAGCAGATGATAAAGATATATATCTGGAAGAACGCAGTTCTGATATAGGTTTTCACAAATTTATGGACGCTGTTTTTAATGGGTATCAACTAATAATGATATATTCAATGAAATATCATTATTACAGAAATGTATAGCAAAACGCTATAATTTCGACCTATCCTACATATACCCATTACTTCGAAAATCCTCTTTTTACACAGTCACTATCGATCGTCCAGGAGCGTTAGCTCAACTGGACTGCAGGAAATTTTAGAATGGTCGGGTTAACCTTAACGTATATATGCATATTTTTTTGTTCTATTTCAATTAAATTATGTATTTTATGTGATATGAATGATATCGTAATTACTGGCATATATAGAAAACCATTCCGAATCGATAGCAACTATATTAAATGGCAATCAAACAAATTAAAAGAAAATCAAATATGTAGTTTAAACAGAAATTAAATTTCTCTCCTTTATAATTGATTGCGCATTTTTCCTTAACAAAGTTTTGGGCAGTCGTAAGCAGGGGATTCTCCGGTGCAATGAAATTTTAAAAATGAGATCGTTTTAGATTTTGTGTTATTTTCTTGGGAGACCAAATGCTCAGATTATAAATTTAAATGAATGGGAATATCTAAATTACATCATGAAAATTTTTGAAATTTGTTATTTTTTAATGTATTTGGACTATAACTTTATTCCAAGTTTTATCTATTCTATAGATTTTTATAGCAGATGATAAAGATATATATCTGGAAGAACGCAGTTCTGACATAGGTGTTCGCAAATTTATGGACGCTGTTTTTAATGAATATCAACTAATAATGATATATTCAATGAAATATCATTATTACAGAAATGTATAGCAAAACGCTATAATTTCAACCTTTCCTACATATACCCATTACTTCGAAAATCCTCTTTTTACACAGTCACTATCGATCGTCCAGGAGCTTTAGCTCAACTGGACTGCAGGAAATTTTAGAATGATCGGGTTAACCTAAACGTATATATGCATATTTTTTTTCTTATATTTCAATTAAATTATGTATTTTGTGTGATATGAAAGATATCGTAATTACTGGCATATATACAAAAGCATTCCGAATCGATAGCAACTATATTAAATGGCAATCAATCAAATTAAAAGAAAATCAAATATGTAGTTTAAACAGAAATTAAATTTCTCTCCTTTATAATTGATTGCACATTTTCCCTTAACAAAGTTTTGGGCAGTCGTAAGCAGGGGATTCTCGGGTGCAATGAAATTTTAAAAATAAGATCGTTTTAGATTTTGTGTTATTTTCTTGGGAGATCAAATGCTCAGATTATAAATTTAAATGAATGAGAACATCTAAATTAGATCATGAAAAATTTTTAAATGTGTTATTTTTTAATGTATTTGGACTATAACTTTATTCCAAGTTTTATCTATTCTATAGATTTTTATAGCAGATGATAAAGATATATATCTGGAAGAACGCAGTTCTGACATAGGTGTTCACAAATTTATGGACGCTGTTTTTAATGAATATCAACTAATAATGATATATTGAATGAAATATCATTATTACAGAAATGTATAGCAAAACGCTATAATTTCAACCTTTCCTACATATACCCATTACTTCGAAAATCCTCTTTTTACACAGTCACAATCGATCGTCCAGGAACTTTAGCTCAACTGGACTGCAGGATATTTTAGAATGATCGGGTTAACCTTAACGTATAAATGCATATTTTTTTCTTATATTTCAATTAAATTATGTATTTTATGTGATATGAAAGATATCGTAATTACTGGCATATATACAAAACCATTCCGAATCGATAGCAACTATATTAAATGGCAATCAATAAAATTAAAAGAAAATCAAATATGTAGTTTAAACAGAAATTAAATTTCTCTCCTTTATAATTGATTGCACATTTTCCCTTAACAAAGTTTTTGGCAGTCGTAAGCAGGGGATTCTCGGGTGCAATGAAATTTTAAAAATAAGATCGTTTTAGATTTTGTGTTATTTTCTTGGGAGATCAAATGCTCAGATTATAAATTTAAATGAATGAGAACATCTAAATTAGATCATGAAAAAATTTTAAATGTGTTATTTTTTAATGTATTTGGACTATAACTTTATACCAAGTTTTATCTGTTCTAGATTTTTATAGCAGATGATAAAGATATATATCTGGAAGAACGCAGTTCTGATATAGGTGTTCACAAATTTATGGACGCTGATTTAATGGGTATCAACTAATAATGATATATTCAATGAAATATCATTATTACAGAAATGTATAGCAAAACGCTATAATTTCAACCTTTCCTACATATACCCATTACTTCGAAAATCCTCTTCTTACACAGTCACTATCGATCGTCCAGGAGCGTTAGCTCAATTGGACTGCAGGAAATTTTAGAATGGTCGGGTTAACCTTAACGTATATATGCATATTTTTTTGTTATAATTCAATTAAATTATGTATTTTATGTGATATGAAAGATATCGTAATTACTGGCATATATACAAAACCATTCCGAATCGATAGCAACTATATTAAATGGCAATCAATCAAATTAAAAGAAAATCAAATATGTAATTTAAACAGAAATTAAATTTCTCTCCTTTATAATTGATTGCACATTTTCCCTTAACAAAGTTTTGGGCAGTCGTAAGCAGGGGATTCTCGGGTGCAATGAAATTTTAAAAATAAGATCGTTTTAGATTTTGTGTTATTTTCTTGGGAGACCAAATGCTCAGATTATAAATTTAAATGAATGGGAACATCTAAATTACATCATGAAAATTTTTGAAATTTGTTATTTTTTAATGTATTTGGACTATAACTTTATTCCAAGTTTTATCTATTCTATAGATTTTTATAGCAGATGATAAAGATATATATCTGGAAGAACGCAGTTCTGACATAGGTGTTCACAAATTTATGGACGCTGTTTTTAATGAATATCAACTAATAATGATATATTCAATGAAATATCATTATTACAGAAATGTATAGCAAAACGCTATAATTTCAACCTTTCCTACATATACCCATTACTTCGAAAATCCTCTTTTTACACAGTCACTATCGATCGTCCAGGATATTTAGCTCAACTGGACTGCAGGAAATTTTAGAATGATCGGGTTAACCTTAACGTATATATGCATATTTTTTTCTTATATTTCAATTAAATTATGTATTTTATGTGATATGAAAGATATCGTAATTACTGGCATATATACAAAACCATTCCGAATCGATAGCAACTATATTAAATGGCAATCAATCAAATTAAAAGAAAATCAAATATGTAGTTTAAACAGAAATTAAATTTCTCTCCTTTATAATTGATATCACATTTTCCCTTAACAAAGTTTTTGGCAGTCGTAAGCAGGGGATTCTCGGGTGCAATGAAATTTTAAAAATGAGATCGTTTTAGAATTTGTGTTATTTTCTTGGGAGACCAAATGCTCAGATTATAAATTTAAATGAATGGGAACATCTAAATTACATCATGAAAATTTTTGAAATTTGTTATTTTTTAATGTATTTGGACTATAACTTTATTCCAAGTTTTATCTATTCTATAGATTTTTATAGCAGATGATAAAGATATATATCTGGAAGAACGCAGTTCTGACATAGGTGTTCACAAATTTATGGACGCTGTTTTTAATGAATATCAACTAATAATGATATATTCAATGAAATATCATTATGACAGAAATGTATAGCAAAACGCTATAATTTCAACCTTTCCTACATATACCCATTACTTCGAAAATCCTCTTTTTACACAGTCACTATCGATCGTCCAGGAGCGTTAGCTCAACTGGACTGCAGGAAATTTTAGAATGGTCGGGTTAACCTTAACGTATATATGCATATTTTTTTGTTATAATTCAATTAAAATATGTATTTTATGTGATATGAAAGATATCGTAATTACTGGCATATATACAAAACCATTCCGAATCGATAGCAACTATATTAAATGGCAATCAATCAAATTAAAAGAAAATCAAATATGTAGTTTAAACAGAAATTAAATTTCTCTCCTTTATAATTGATTGCACATTTTCCCTTAACAAAGTTTTGGGCAGTCGTAAGCAGGGGATTCTCGGGGGCAATGAAATTTAAAAATAAGATCGTTTTAGATTTTGTGTTATTTTCTTGGGAGATCAAATGCTCAGATTATAAATTTAAATGAATGAGAACATCTAAATTAGATCATGAAAAAATTTTAAATGTGTTATTTTTTAATGTATTTGGACTATAACTTTATACCAAGTTTTATCTATTCTATAGATTTTTATAGCAGATGATAAAGATATATATCTGGATGAACGCAGTTCTGATATAGGTGTTCACAAATTTATGGACGCTGTTTTTAATGGGTATCAACTAATAATGATATATTCAATGAAATATCATTATTACAGAAATGTATAGCAAAACGCTATAATTTCGACCTATCCTACATATACCCATTACTTCGAAAATCCTCTTTTTACACAGTCACTATCGATCGTCCAGGAGCGTTAGCTCAACTGGACTGCAGGAAATTTTAGAATGGTCGGGTTAACCTTAACGTATATATGCATATTTTTTTGTTCTATTTCAATTAAATTATGTATTTTATGTGATATGAAAGATATCGTAATTACTGGCATATATACAAAACCATTCCGAATCGATAGCAACTATATTAAATGGCAATCAATCAAATTAAAAGAAAATCAAATATGTAGTTTAAACAGAAATTAAATTTCACTCCTTTATAATTGATTGCACATTTTCCCTTAACAAAGTTTTGGGCAGTCGTAAGCAGGGGATTCTCCGGTGCAATGAAATTTTAAAAATGAGATCGTTTTAGATTTTGTGTTATTTTCTTGGGAGACCAAATGCTCAGATTATAAATTTAAATGAATGGGAATATCTAAATTACATCATGAAAATTTTTGAAATTCGTTATTTTTTAATGTATTTGGACTATAACTTTATTCCAAGTTTTATCTATTCTATAGATTTTTATAGCAGATGATAAAGATATATATCTGGAAGACCGCAGTTCTGACATAGGTGTTCGCAAATTTATGGACGCTGTTTTTAATGAATATCAACTAATAATGATATATTCTATGAAATATCATTATTACAGAAATGTATAGCAAAACGCTATAATTTCAACCTTTCCTACATATACCCATTACTTCGAAAATCCTCTTTTTACACAGTCACTATCGATCGTCCAGGAGCTTTAGCTCAACTGGACTGCAGGAAATTTTAGAATAATCGGGTTAACCTAAACGTATATATGCATATTTTTTTTCTTATATTTCAATTAAATTATGTATTTTGTGTGATATGAAAGATATCGTAATTACTGGCATATATACAAAACCATTCCGAATCGATAGCAACTATATTAAATGGCAATCAATCAAATTAAAAGAAAATCAAATATGTAGGTTAAACAGAAATTCAATTTCTCTCCTTTATAATTGATTGCACATTTTCCCTTAACAAAGTTTTGGGCAGTCGTAAGCAGGGGATTCTCGGGTGCAATGAAATTTAAAAAATAACATCTCTTTAGATTTTGTGTTATTTTCTTGGGAGATCATATGCTCAGATTATAAATTTAAATGAATGAGAACATCTAAATTAGATCATGAAAAAATTTGAAATGTGTTATTTTTTAATGTATTTGGACTGTAACTTTATACCAAGTTTTATCTATTCTATAGATTTTTATAGCAGATGATAAAGATATATATCCGGAAGAACGCAGTTCTGACATAGGTGTTCACAAATTTATGGACGCTGTTTTTAATGGGTATCAACTAATAATGATATATTCAATGAAATATCATTATTACAGAAATGTATAGCAAAACGCTATAAATTCAACCTTTCCTCATATACCCATTACTTCGAAAATCCTCTTTTTACACAGTCACTATCGATCGTCCAGGATCGTTAGCTGAACTGGACTGCAGGAAATTTTAGAATGGTCGGGTTAACCTTAACGTATATATGCATATTTTTTTGTTTTATTTCAATTAAATTATGTATTTTATGTGATATGAAAGATATCGTAATTACTGGCATATATACAAAACCATTCCGAATCGATAGCAACTATATTAAATGGCAATCAATCAAATTAAAAGAAAATCAAATATGTAGTTTAAACAGAAATTCAATTTCTCTCCTTTATAATTGATTGCACATTTTCCCTTAACAAAGTTTTGGGCAGTCGTAAGCAGGGGATTCTCGGGTTCAATGAAATTTAAAAAATAACATCTTTTTAGATTTTGTGTTATTTTCGTGGGAGATCAAATGCTCAGATTATAAATTTAAATGAAAGGGAACATCTAAATTAGATCACGAAAAATTTTCAAAAGTGTTATTTTTTAATGTATTTGGACTGTAACTTTATTCCAAGTTTTATCTATTCTATAGATTTTTATGGCATATGATTAAGATATATATCTGAAAAACGCAGTTCTGACATAGGTGTTCACAAATTTATGGACGCTGTTTTTAATGGATATCAACTAATAATGATATATTCAATGAAATATCATTATTACAGAAATGTATAGCAAAACGCTATAATTTCAACCTTTCCTCATATACACATTACTTCGAAAATCCTCTTTTTACACAGTCACTATCGATCGTCCAGGAGCGTTAGCTCAACTGGACTGCAGGAAATTTTAGAATGGTCGGGTTAACCTTAACGTATATATGCATATTTTTTTGTTTTATTTCAATTAAATTATGTATTTTATGTGATATGAAAGATATCGTAATTACTGGCATATATACAAAACCATTCCGAATCGATAGCAACTATATTAAATGGCAATCAATCAAGTTAAAAGAAAATCAAATATGTAGTTTAAACAGAAATTCAATTTCTCTCCTTTATAATTGATTGCACATTTTCCCTTAACAAAGTTTTGGGCAGTCGTAAGCAGGGGATTTTCGGGTGCAATGAAATTTAAAAAATAACATCTTTTTAGATTTTGTGTTATTTTCGTGGGAGATCAAATGCTCAGATTATAAATTTAAATGAAAGGGAACATCTAAATTAGATCACGAAAAATTTTCAAAATTGTTATTTTTTAATGTATTTGGACTGTAACTTTATTCCAAGTTTTATCTATTCTATAGATTTTTATGGCAGATGATTAAGATATATATCTGAAAAACGCAGTTCTGACATAGGTGTTCACAAATTTATGGACGCTGTTTTTAATGGATATCAACTAATAATGATATATTCAATGAAATATCATTATTACAGAAATGTATAGCAAAACGCTATAATTTCAACCTTTCCTACATATACCCATTACTTCGAAAATCCTCTTTTTACACAGTCACTATCGATCGTCCAGGAGCGTTAGCTCAACTGGACTGCAGGAAATTTTAGAATGGTCGGGTTAACCTTAACGTATATATGCATATTTTTTTGTTTTATTTCAATTAAATTATGTATTTTATGTGATATGAAAGATATCGTAATTACTGGCATATATACAAAACCATTCCGTATCGATAGCAACTATATTAAATGGCAATCAATCAAATTAAAAGAAAATCAAATATGTAGGTTAAACAGAAATTCAATTTCTCTCCTTTATAATTGATTGCACATTTTCCCTTAACAAAGTTTTGGGCAGTCGTAAGCAGGGGATTCTCGGGTGCAATGAAATTTAAAAAATAACATCTTTTTAGATTTTGTGTTATTTTCGTGAGAGATCAAATACTCAGATTATAAATTTAAATGAAAGGGAACATCTAAATTAGATCACGAAAAATTTTCAAAAGTGTTATTTTTTAATGTATTTGGACTGTAACTTTATTCCAAGTTTTATCTATTCTATAGATTTTTATGGCAGATGATTAAGATATATATCTGAAAAACGCAGTTCTGACATAGGTGTTCACAAATTTATGGACGCTGTTTTTAATGGATATCAACTAATAATGATATATTCAATGAAATATCATTATTACAGAAATGTATAGCAAAACGCTATAATTTCAACCTTTCCTACATATACCCATTACTTCGAAAATCCTCTTTTTACACAGTCACTATCGATCGTCCAGGAGCGTTAGCTCAACTGGACTGCAGGAAATTTTAGAATGGTCGGGTTAACCTTAACGTATATATGCATATTTTTTTGTTTTATTTCAATTAAATTATGTATTTTATGTGATATGAAAGATATCGTAATTACTGGCATATATACAAAACCATTCCGTATCGATAGCAACTATATTAAATGGCAATCAATCAAATTAAAAGAAAATCAAATATGTAGGTTAAACAGAAATTCAATTTCTCTCCTTTATAATTGATTGCACATTTTCCCTTAACAAAGTTTTGGGCAGTCGTAAGCAGGGGATTCTCGGGTGCAATGAAATTTAAAAAATAACATCTTTTTAGATTTTGTGTTATTTTCTTGGGAGATCAAATGCTCAGATTATAAATTTAAATGAATGAGAACATCTAAATTAGATCATGAAAAAATTTGAAATGTGTTTTTTTTTAATGTATTTGGACTGTAACTTTATACCAAATTTTATCTATTCTATAGATTTTTATAGCAGATATTAAAGATATATATCTGGAAGAACGCAGTTCTGACATAGGTGTTCACAAATTTATGGACGCTGTTTTTAATGGGTATCAACTAATAATGATATATTCAATGAAATATCATTATTACAGAAATGCATAGCAAAACGCTATAAATTCAACCTTTCCTACATATACCCATTACTTCGAAAATCCTCTTTTTACACAGTCACTATCGATCGTCCAGGAGCGTTAGCTCAACTGGACTGCAGGAAATTTTAGAATGGTCGGGTTAACCTTAACGTATATATGCATATTTTTTCGTTTTATTTCAATTAAATTATGTATTTTAGGTGATATGAAAGATATCGTAATTACTGGCATATATACAAAGCCATTCCGAATCAATAGCAACTATATTAAATGGCAATCAATCAAATTAAAAGAAATCAAATATGTAGTTTAAACAGAAATTCAATTTCTCTCCTTTATAATTGATTGCACATTTTCCCTTAACAAAGTTTTGGGCAGTCGTAAGCAGGGGATTCTCGGGTCCAATGAAATTTAAAAAATAACATCTTTTTAGATTTTGTGTTATTTTCGTGGGAGATCAAATGCTCAGATTATAAATTTAAATGGATGAGAACATCTAATTTATATCAAGAAAAAAATTGAAATGTGTTATTTTTTAATGTATTTGGACTGTAACTTTATACCAAGTTTTATCTATTCTATAGATTTTTATAGCAGATGATAAAGATATATATCTGGAAGAACGCAGTTCTGACATAGGTGTTCACAAATTTATGGACGCTGTTTTTAATGGGTATCAACTAATAATGATATATTCAATGAAATATCATTATTACAGAAATGTATAGCAAAACGCTATAATTTCAACCTTTCCTACATATACCCATTACTTCGAAAATCCTCTTTTTACACAGTCACTATCGATCGTCCAGGAGCGTTAGTTCAACTGGACTGCAGGAAATTTTAGAATGGTCGGGTTAACTTTAACGTATATATGCATATTTTTTTGTTTTATTTCAATTAAATTATGTATTTTATGTGATATGAAAGATATCGTAATTACTGGCATATATACAAAACCATTCCGTATCGATAGCAACTATATTAAATGGCAATCAATCAAATTAAAAGAAAATCAAATATGTAGGTTAAACAGAAATTCAATTTCTCTCCTTTATAATTGATTGCACATTTTCCCTTAACAAAGTTTTGGGCAGTCGTAAGCAGGGGATTCTCGGGTGCAATGAAATTTAAAAAATAACATCTTTTTAGATTTTGTGTTATTTTCTTGGGAGATCAAATGCTCAGATTATAAATTTAAATGAATGAGAACATCTAAATTAGATCATGAAAAAATTTGAAATGTGTTATTTTTTAATGTATTTGGACTGTAACTTTATACCAAGTTTTATCTATTCTATAGATTTTTATAGCAGATATTAAAGATATATATCTGGAAGAACGCAGTTCTGACATAGGTGTTCACAAATTTATGGACGCTGTTTTTAATGGGTATCAACTAATAATGATATATTCAATGAAATATCATTATTACAGAAATGTATAGCAAAACGCTATAAATTCAACCTTTCCTACATATTCCCATTACTTCGAAAATCCTCTTTTTACACAGTCACTATCGATCGTCCAGGAGCGTTAGCTCAACTGGACTGCAGGAAATTTTAGAATGGTCGGGTTAACCTTAACGTATATATGCATATTTTTTTGTTTTATTTCAATTAAATTATGTATTTTAGGTGATATGAAAGATATCGTAATTACTGGCATATATACAAAACCATTCCGAATCAATAGCAACTATATTAAATGGCAATCAATCAAATTAAAAGAAATCAAATATGTAGTTTAAACAGAAATTCAATTTCTCTCCTTTATAATTGATTGCACATTTTCCCTTAACAAAGTTTTGGGCAGTCGTAAGCAGGGGATTCTCGGGTGCAATGAAATTTAAAAAATAACATCTTTTTAGATTTTGTGTTATTTTCGTGGGAGATCAAATGCTCAGATTATAAATTTAAATGAATGGGAACATCTAAATTAGATCATGAAAAATTTTGAAAAGTGTTATTTTTTAATGTATTTGGACTGTAACTTTATTCCAAGTTTTATTTATTCTATAGATTTTTATGGCAGATGATATAGATATATATCTGAAAAACGCAGTTCTGACATAGGTGTTCACAAATTTATGGACGCTGTTTTTAATGGATATCAACTAATAATGATATATTCAATGAAATATCATTATTAAAGAAATGTATAGCAAAACGCTATAATTTCAACCTTTCCTACATATACCCATTACTTCGAAAATCCTCTTTTTACACAGTCACTATCGATCGTCCAGGAGCGTTAGCTCAACTGGACTGCAGGAAATTTTAGAATGGTAGGGTTAACCTTAACGTATATATGCATATTTTTTTGTTATATTTCAATTAAATTATGTATTTTATGTGATATGAAATATATCGTAATTACTGGCATATATACAAAACCATTCCGAATCGATAGCAACTATATTAAATGGCAATCAATCAAATTAAAAGAAAATCAAATACGTAGTTTAAACAGAAATTAAATTTCTCTCCTTTATAATTGATTGCACATTTTCCCTTAACATAGTTTTGGGCAGTCGTAAGCAGGGGATTCTCGGGTGCAATGAAATTTTAAAAATAAGATCGTTTTAGATTTTGTGTTATTTTCTTGGGAGATCAAATGCTCAGATTATAAATTTAAATGAATGAGAACATCTAAATTAGATCATGAAAAAATTTGAAATGTGTTATTTTTTAATGTATTTGGACTGTAACTTTATACCAAGTTTTATCTATTCTATAGATTTTTATAGCAGATGATAAAGATATATATCTGGAAGAACGCAGTTCTGACATAGGTGTTCACAAAATTATGGACGCTGTTTTTAATGGGTATCAACTAATAATGATATATTCAATGAAATATCATTATTACAGAAATCTAAATTACATCATGAAAATTTTTGAAATTTGTTATTTTTTAATGTATTATGACTATAACTTTATTCCAAGTTTTATCTATTCTATAGTTTTTTATAGCAGATGATAAAGATATATATCTGGAAGAACGCAGTTCTGACATAGGTGTTCATAAATTTATGGACGCTAATTTTAATGGGTATCAACTAATAATGATATATTCAATGAAATATCATTATTACAGAAATGTATAGCAAAACGCTATAATTTCAACCTTTCCTACATATACCCATTACTTCGAAAATCCTCTTTTTACACAGTCACTATCGATCGTCCAGGATTGTTAGCTCAACTGGACTGCAGGAAATTTTAGAATGGTCGGGTTAACCTTAACGTATATATGCATATTTTTTGTTATATTTCAATTAAATTATGTATTTTAGGTGATATGAAAGATATCGTAATTACTGGCATATATACAAAACCATTCCGAATCAATAGCAACTATATTAAATGGCAATCAATCAAATTAAAAGAAATCAAATATGTAGTTTAAACAGAAATTCAATTTCTCTCCTTTATAATTGATTGCACATTTTCCCTTAACAAAGTTTTGGGCAGTCGTAAGCAGGGGATTCTCGGGTGCAATGAAATTTAAAAAATAACATCTTTTTAGATTTTGTGTTATTTTCGTGGGAGATCAAATGCTCAGATTATAAATTTAAATGAATGGGAACATCTAAATTAGATCATGAAAAATTTTGAAAAGTGTTATTTTTTAATGTATTTGGACTGTAACTTTATTCCAAGTTTTATTTATTCTATAGATTTTTATGGCAGATGATATAGATATATATCTGAAAAACGCAGTTCTGACATAGGTGTTCACAAATTTATGGACGCTGTTTTTAATGGATATCAACTAATAATGATATATTCAATGAAATATCATTATTAAAGAAATGTATAGCAAAACGCTATAATTTCAACCTTTCCTACATATACCCATTACTTCGAAAATCCTCTTTTTACACAGTCACTATCGATCGTCCAGGAGCGTTAGCTCAACTGGACTGCAGGAAATTTTAGAATGGTAGGGTTAACCTTAACGTATATATGCATATTTTTTTGTTATATTTCAATTAAATTATGTATTTTATGTGATATGAAATATATCGTAATTACTGGCATATATACAAAACCATTCCGAATCGATAGCAACTATATTAAATGGCAATCAATCAAATTAAAAGAAAATCAAATACGTAGTTTAAACAGAAATTAAATTTCTCTCCTTTATAATTGATTGCACATTTTCCCTTAACATAGTTTTGGGCAGTCGTAAGCAGGGGATTCTCGGGTGCAATGAAATTTTAAAAATAAGATCGTTTTAGATTTTGTGTTATTTTCTTGGGAGATCAAATGCTCAGATTATAAATTTAAATGAATGAGAACATCTAAATTAGATCATGAAAAAATTTGAAATGTGTTATTTTTTAATGTATTTGGACTGTAACTTTATACCAAGTTTTATCTATTCTATAGATTTTTATAGCAGATGATAAAGATATATATCTGGAAGAACGCAGTTCTGACATAGGTGTTCACAAAATTATGGACGCTGTTTTTAATGGGTATCAACTAATAATGATATATTCAATGAAATATCATTATTACAGAAATCTAAATTACATCATGAAAATTTTTGAAATTTGTTATTTTTTAATGTATTATGACTATAACTTTATTCCAAGTTTTATCTATTCTATAGTTTTTTATAGCAGATGATAAAGATATATATCTGGAAGAACGCAGTTCTGACATAGGTGTTCATAAATTTATGGACGCTAATTTTAATGGGTATCAACTAATAATGATATATTCAATGAAATATCATTATTACAGAAATGTATAGCAAAACGCTATAATTTCAACCTTTCCTACATATACCCATTACTTCGAAAATCCTCTTTTTACACAGTCACTATCGATCGTCCAGGATTGTTAGCTCAACTGGACTGCAGGAAATTTTAGAATGGTCGGGTTAACCTTAACGTATATATGCATATTTTTTGTTATATTTCAATTAAATTATGTATTTTATGTGATATGAAAGATATCGTAATTACTGGCATATATACAAAACCATTCCGAATCGATAGCAACTATATTAAATGGCAATCAATCAAATTAAAAGAAAATCAATTATGTAGTTTAAACAGAAATTAAATTTCTCTCCTTTATAATTGATTGCGCATTTTCCCTTAACATAGTTTTGGGCAGTCGTAACCAGGGGATTCTCGGGTGCAATGAAATTTTAAAAATAAGATCGTTTTAGATTTTGTGTTATTTTCTTGGGAGATCAAATGCTCAGATCATAAATTTAAATGAATGAGAACATCTATTTTAGATCAAGAAAAAATTTGAAATGTGTTTTTTTTTAATGTATTTGGGCTGTAACTTTATACCAAGTTTTATCTATTCTATAGATTTTTATAGCAGATGATAAAGATATATATCTGGAAGAACGCAGTTCTGACATAGGTGTTCACAAATTTATGGACGCTGTTTTTAATGGGTATCAACTAATAATGATATATTCAATGAAATATCATTATTACAGAAATGTATAGCAAAACGCTATAATTTCAACCTTTCCTACATATACCCATTACTTCGAAAATCCTCTTTTTACACAGTCACTATCGATCGTCCAGGAGCGTTAGCTCAACTGGACTGCAGGAAATTTTAGAATGGTCGGGTTAACTTTAACGTATATATGCATATTTTTTTGTTTTATTTCAATTAAATTATGTATTTTATGTGATATGAAAGATATCGTAATTACTGGCATATATACAAAAACATTCCGTATCGATAGCAACTATATTAAATGGCAATCAATCAAATTAAAAGAAAATCAAATATGTAGGTTAAACAGAAATTCAATTTCTCTCCTTTATAATTGATTGCACATTTTCCCTTAACAAAGTTTTGGGCAGTCGTAAGCAGGGGATTCTCGGGTGCAATGAAATTTAAAAAATAACATCTTTTTAGATTTTGTGTTATTTTCTTGGGAGATCAAATGCTCAGATTATAAATTTAAATGAATGAGAACATCTAAATTAGATCATGAAAAAATTTGAAATGTGTTATTTTTTAATGTATTTGGACTGTAACTTTATACCAAGTTTTATCTATTCTATAGATTTTTATAGCAGATGATAAAGAGATATATCTGGAAGAACGCAGTTCTGACATAGGTGTTCACAAATTTATGGACGCTGTTTTTAATGGGTATCAACTAATAATGATATATTCAATGAAATATCATTATTACAGAAATGTATAGCAAAACGCTATAATTTAAACCTTTCCTACATATACCCATTACTTCGAAAATCCTCTTTTTACACAGTCACTATCGATCGTCCAGGAGCGTTAGCTCAACTGGACTGCAGGAAATTTTAGAATGGTCGGGTTCACCTTAACGTATATATGCATATTTTTTTGTTTTATTTCAATTAAATTATGTATTTTATGTGATATGAAAGATATCGTAATTACTGGCATATATACAAAAACATTCCGTATCGATAGCAACTATATTAAATGGCAATCAATCAAATTAAAAGAAAATCAAATATGTAGTTTAAACAGAAATTAAATTTCTCTCCTTTATAATTGATTGCACATTTCCCTTAACATAGTTTTAGGCAGTCGTAAGCAGGGGATTCTCGGGTGCAATGAAATTTTAAAAATAAGATCGTTTTAGATTTTGTGTTATTTTCTTGGGAGATCAAATGCTCAGATTATAAATTTAAATGAATGAGAACATCTAAATTAGATCATGAAAAAATTTGAAATGTGTTATTTTTTAATGTATTTGGACTGTAACTTTATACCAAGTTTTATCTATTCTATAGATTTTTATAGCAGATGATAAAGATATATATCTGGAAGAACGCAGTTCTGACATAGGTGTTCACAAAATTATGGACGCTGTTTTTAATGGGTATCAACTAATAATGATATATTCAATGAAATATCATTATTACAGAAATCTAAATTACATCATGAAAATTTTTGAAATTTGTTATTTTTTAATGTATTATGACTATAACTTTATTCCAAGTTTTATCTATTCTATAGATTTTTATAGCAGATGATAAAGATATATATCTGGAAGAACGCAGTTCTGACATAGGTGTTCACAAATTTATGGACGCTATTTTTAATGGGTATCAACTAATAATGATATATTCAATGAAATATCATTATTACAGAAATGTATAGCAAAACGCTATAATTTCAACCTTTCCTACATATACCCATTACTTCGAAAATCCTCTTTTTACACAGTCACTATCGATCGTCCAGGAGCGTTAGCTCAACTGGACTGCAGGAAATTTTAGAATGGTCGGGTTAACCTTAACGTATATATGCATATTTTTTTGTTATATTTCAATTAAATTATGTATTTTATGTGATATGAAAAATATCGTAATTACTGGCATATATACAAAACCATTCCGAATCGATAGCAACTATATTAAATGGCAATCAATCAAATTAAAAGAAAATCAAATATGTAGTTTAAACAGAAATTAAATTTCTCTCCTTTATAATTGATTGCACATGTTCCCTTAACATAGTTTTGGGCAGTCGTAACCAGGGTATTCTCGGGTGCAATGAAATTTTAAAAATAAGATCGTTTTAGATTTTGTGTTATTTTCTTGGGAGATCAAATGCTCAGATTATAAATTTAAATGAATGAGAACATCTATTTTAGATCAAGAAAAAATTTGAAATGTGTTATTTTTTAATGTATTTGGACTGTAACTTTATACCAAGTTTTATCTATTCTATAGATTTTTATAGCAGATGATAAAGATATATATCTGGAAGAACGCAGTTCTGACATAGGTGTTCACAAATTTATGGACGCTGTTTTTAATGGGTATCAACTAATAATGATATATTCAATGAAATATCATTATTACAGAAATGCATAGCAAAACGCTATAATTTCAACCTTTCCTACATATACCCATTACTTCGAAAATCCTCTTTTTACACAGTCACTATCAATCGTCCAGGAGCGTTAGCTCAACTGGACTGCAGGAAATTTTAGAATGGTCGGGTTAACTTTAACGTATATATGCATATTTTTTTGTTTTATTTCAATTAAATTATGTATTTTATGTGATATGAAAGATATCGTAATTACTGGCATATATACAAAAACATTCCGTATCGATAGCAACTATATTAAATGGCAATCAATCAAATTAAAAGAAAATCAAATATGTAGGTTAAACAGAAATCCAATTTCTCTCCTTTATAATTGATTGCACATTTTCCCTTAACAAAGTTTTGGGCAGTCGTAAGCAGGGGATTCTCGGGTGCAATGAAATTTAAAAAATAACATCTTTTTAGATTTTGTGTTATTTTCTTGGGAGATCAAATGCTCAGACTATAAATTTAAATGAATGAGAACATCTAAATTAGATCATGAAAAAATTTGAAATGTGTTATTTTTTAATGTATTTGGACTGTAACTTTATACAAGTTTTATCTATTCTATAGATTTTTATAGCATATGATAAAGATATATATCTGGAAGAACGCAGTTCTGACATAGGTGTTCACAAATTTATGGACGCTATTTTTAATGGGTATCAACTAATAATGATATATTCAATGAAATATCATTATTACAGAAATGTATAGCAAAACGCTATAATTTCAACCTTTCCTACATATACCCATTACTTCGAAAATCCTCTTTTTACACAGTCACTATCGATCGTCCAGGAGCGTTAGCTCAACTGGACTGCAGGAAATTTTAGAATGGTCGGGTTAACTTTAACGTATATATGCATATTTTTTTGTTTTATTTCAATTAAATTATGTATTTTATGTGATATGAAAGATATCGTAATTACTGGCATATATACAAAAACATTCCGTATCGATAGCAACTATATTAAATGGCAATCAATCAAATTAAAAGAAAATCAAATATGTAGTTTAAACAGAAATTAAATTTCTCTCCTTTATAATTGATTGCACATTTTCCCTTAACATAGATTTAGGCAGTCGTAAGCAGGGGATTCTCGGGTGCAATGAAATTTTAAAAATAAGATCGTTTTAGATTTTGTGTTATTTTCTTGGGAGATCAAATGCTCAGATTATATATTTAAATGAATGAGAACATCTAAATTAGATCATGAAAAAATTTGAAATGTGTTATTTTTTAATGTATTTGGACTGTAACTTTATACCAAGTTTTATCTATTCTATAGATTTTTATAGCAGATGATAAAGATATATATCTGGAAGAACGCAGTTCTGACATAGGTGTTCACAAAATTATGGACGCTGTTTTTAATGGGTATCAACTAATAATGATATATTCAATGAAATATCATTATTACAGAAATCTAAATTACATCATGAAAATTTTTGAAATTTGTTATTTTTTAATGTATTATGACTATAACTTTATTCCAAGTTTTATCTATTCTATAGATTTTTATAGCAGATGATAAAGATATATATCTGGAAGAACGCAGTTCTGACATAGGTGTTCACAAATTTATGGACGCTATTTTTAATGGGTATCAACTAATAATGATATATTCAATGAAATATCAATATTACAGAAATGTATAGCAAAACGCTATAATTTCAAACTTTCCTACATATACCCATTACTTCGAAAATCCTCTTTTTACACAGTCACTATCGATCGTCCAGGAGCGTTAGCTCAACTGGACTGCAGGAAATTTTAGAATGGTCGGGTTAACCTTAACGTATATATGCATATTTTTTTTGTTATATTTCAATTAAATTATGTATTTTATGTGATATGAAAGATATCGTAATTACTGGCATATATACAAAACCATTCCGAATCGATAGCAACTATATTAAATGGCAATCAATCAAATTAAAAGAAAATCAAATATGTAGTTTAAACAGAAATTAAATTTCTCTCCTTTATAATTGATTGCACATATTCTCTTAACATAGTTTTGGGCAGTCGTAACCAGGGGATTCTCGGGTGCAATGAAATTTTAAAAATAAGATCGTTTTAGATTTTGTGTTATTTTCTTGGGAGATCAAATGCTCAGACTATAAATTTAAATGAATGAGAACATCTAAATTAGATCATGAAAAAATTTGAAATGTGTTATTTTTTAATGTATTTGGACTGTAACTTTATACAAGTTTTATCTATTCTATAGATTTTTATAGCATATGATAAAGATATATATCTGGAAGAACGCAGTTCTGACATAGGTGTTCACAAATTTATGGACGCTATTTTTAATGGGTATCAACTAATAATGATATATTCAATGAAATATCATTATTACAGAAATGTATAGCAAAACGCTATAATTTCAACCTTTCCTACATATACCCATTACTTCGAAAATCCTCTTTTTACACAGTCACTATCGATCGTCCAGGAGCGTTAGCTCAACTGGACTGCAGGAAATTTTAGAATGGTCGGGTTAACTTTAACGTATATATGCATATTTTTTTGTTTTATTTCAATTAAATTATGTATTTTATGTGATATGAAAGATATCGTAATTACTGGCATATATACAAAAACATTCCGTATCGATAGCAACTATATTAAATGGCAATCAATCAAATTAAAAGAAAATCAAATATGTAGTTTAAACAGAAATTAAATTTCTCTCCTTTATAATTGATTGCACATTTTCCCTTAACATAGATTTAGGCAGTCGTAAGCAGGGGATTCTCGGGTGCAATGAAATTTTAAAAATAAGATCGTTTTAGATTTTGTGTTATTTTCTTGGGAGATCAAATGCTCAGATTATATATTTAAATGAATGAGAACATCTAAATTAGATCATGAAAAAATTTGAAATGTGTTATTTTTTAATGTATTTGGACTGTAACTTTATACCAAGTTTTATCTATTCTATAGATTTTTATAGCAGATGATAAAGATATATATCTGGAAGAACGCAGTTCTGACATAGGTGTTCACAAAATTATGGACGCTGTTTTTAATGGGTATCAACTAATAATGATATATTCAATGAAATATCATTATTACAGAAATCTAAATTACATCATGAAAATTTTTGAAATTTGTTATTTTTTAATGTATTATGACTATAACTTTATTCCAAGTTTTATCTATTCTATAGATTTTTATAGCAGATGATAAAGATATATATCTGGAAGAACGCAGTTCTGACATAGGTGTTCACAAATTTATGGACGCTATTTTTAATGGGTATCAACTAATAATGATATATTCAATGAAATATCAATATTACAGAAATGTATAGCAAAACGCTATAATTTCAAACTTTCCTACATATACCCATTACTTCGAAAATCCTCTTTTTACACAGTCACTATCGATCGTCCAGGAGCGTTAGCTCAACTGGACTGCAGGAAATTTTAGAATGGTCGGGTTAACCTTAACGTATATATGCATATTTTTTTTGTTATATTTCAATTAAATTATGTATTTTATGTGATATGAAAGATATCGTAATTACTGGCATATATACAAAACCATTCCGAATCGATAGCAACTATATTAAATGGCAATCAATCAAATTAAAAGAAAATCAAATATGTAGTTTAAACAGAAATTAAATTTCTCTCCTTTATAATTGATTGCACATATTCTCTTAACATAGTTTTGGGCAGTCGTAACCAGGGGATTCTCGGGTGCAATGAAATTTTAAAAATAAGATCGTTTTAGATTTTGTGTTATTTTCTTGGGAGATCAAATGCTCAGATTATAAATTTAAATGAATGAGAACATCTATTTTAGATCAAGAAAAAATTTGAAATGTGTTATTTTTTAATGTATTTGGACTGTAACTTTATACCAAGTTTTATCTATTCTATAGATTTTTATAGCAGATGATAAAGATATATATCTGGAAGAACGCAGTTCTGGCATAGGTGTTCACAAATTTATGGACGCTGTTTTTAATGGGTATCAACTAATAATGATATATTCAATGAGATATCATTATTACAGAAATGTATAGCAAAACGCTATAATTTCAACCTTTCCTACATATACCCATTACTTCGAAAATCCTCTTTTTACACAGTCACTATCGATCGTCCAGGAGCGTTAGCTCAACTGGACTGCAGGAAATTTTAGAATGGTCGGGTTAACTTTAACGTATATATGCATATTTTTTTGTTTTATTTCAATTAAATTATGTATTTTATGTGATATGAAAGATATCGTAATTACTGGCATATATACAAAAACATTCCGTATCGATAGCAACTATATTAAATGGCAATCAATCAAATTAAAAGAAAATCAAATATGTAGTTTAAACAGAAATTAAATTTCTCTCCTTTATAATTGATTGCACATTTTCCCTTAACATAGTATTAGGCAGTCGTAAGCAGGGGATTCTCGGGAGCAATGAAATTTTAAAAATAAGATCGTTTTAGATTTTGTGTTATTTTCTTGGGAGATCAAATGCTCAGATTATAAATTTAAATGAATGAGAACATCTAAATTAGATCATGAAAAAAATTGAAATGTGTTATTTTTTAATGTATTTGGACTGTAACTTTATACCAAGTTTTATCTATTCTATAGATTTTTATAGCAGATGATAAAGATATATATCTGGAAGAACGCAGTTCTGACATAGGTGTTCACAAAATTATGGACGCTGTTTTTAATGGGTATCAACTAATAATGATATATTCAATGAAATATCATTATTACAGAAATCTAAATTACATCATGAAAATTTTTGAAATTTGTTATTTTTTAATGTATTATGACTATAACTTTATTCCAAGTTTTATCTATTCTATAGATTTTTATAGCAGATGATAAAGATATATATCTGGAAGAACGCAGTTCTGACATAGGTGTTCACAAATTTATGGACGCTATTTTTAATGGGTATCAACTAATAATGATATATTCAATGAAATATCATTATTACAGAAATGTATAGCAAAACGCTATAATTTCAACCTTTCCTACATATACCCATTACTTCGAAAATCCTCTTTTTACACAGTCACTATCGATCGTCCAGGAGCGTTAGCTCAACTGGACTGCAGGAAATTTTAGAATGGTCGGGTTAACCTTAACGTATATATGCATATTTTTTTTTTATATTTCAATTAAATTATGTATTTTATGTGATATGAAAAATATCGTAATTACTGGCATATATACAAAACCATTCCGAATCGATAGCAACTATATTAAATGGCAATCAATCAAATTAAAAGAAAATCAAATATGTAGTTTAAACAGAAATTAAATTTCTCTCCTTTATAATTGATTGCACATATTCCCTTAACATAGTTTTGGGCAGTCGTAACCAGGGGATTCTCGGGTGCAATGAAATTTTAAAAATAAGATCGTTTTAGATTTTGTGTTATTTTCTTGGGAGATCAAATGCTCAGATTATAAATTTAAATGAATGAGAACATCTATTTTAGATCAAGAAAAAATTTGAAATGTGTTATTTTTTAATGTATTTGGACTGTAACTTTATACCAAGTTTTATCTATTCTATAGATTTTTATAGCAGATGATAAAGATATATATCTGGAAGAACGCAGTTCTGACATAGGTGTTCACAAATTTATGGACGCTGTTTTTAATGGGTATCAACTAATAATGATATATTCAATGAAATATCATTATTACAGAAATGTATAGCAAAACGCTATAATTTCAACCTTTCCTACATATACCCATTACTTCGAAAATCCTCTTTTTACACAGTCACTATCGATCGTCCAGGAGCGTTAGCTCAACTGGACTGCAGGAAATTTTAGAATGGTCGGGTTAACTTTAACGTATATATGCATATTTTTTTGTTTTATTTCAATTAAATTATGTATTTTATGTGATATGAAAGATATCGTAATTACTGGCATATATACAAAAACATTCCGTATCGATAGCAACTATATTAAATGGCAATCAATCAAATTAAAAGAAAATCAAAAATGTAGGTTAAACAGAAATCCAATTTCTCTCCTTTATAATTGATTGCACATTTTCCCTTAACAAAGTTTTGGGCAGTCGTAAGCAGGGGATTCTCGGGTGCAATGAAATTTAAAAAATAACATCTTTTTAGATTTTGTGTTATTTTCTTGGGAGATCAAATGCTCAGACTATAAATTTAAATGAATGAGAACATCTAAATTAGATCATGAAAAAATTTGAAATGTGTTATTTTTTAATGTATTTGGACTGTAACTTTATACAAGTTTTACCTATTCTATAGATTTTTATAGCAGATGATAAAGATATATATCTAGAAGAACGCAGTTCTGACATAGGTGTTCACAAATTTATGGACGCTGTTTTTAATGGGTATCAACTAATAATGATATATTCAATGAAATATCATTATTACAGAAATGTATAGCAAAACGCTATAATTTCAACCTTTCCTACATATACCCATTACTTCGAAAATCCTCTTTTTACACAGTCACTATCGATCGTCCAGGAGCGTTAGCTCAACTGGACTGCAGGAAATTTTAGAATGGTCGGGTTAACTTTAACGTATATATGCATATTTTTTTGTTTTATTTCAATTAAATTATGTATTTTATGTGATATGAAAGATATCGTAATTACTGGCATATATACAAAAACATTCCGTATCGATAGCAACTATA
Source organism: Maratus speciosus (assembly GCA_963932465.1). NCBI lineage: Eukaryota > Metazoa > Arthropoda > Arachnida > Araneae > Salticidae > Maratus > Maratus speciosus. Next base: position 120,604,110 of record OZ010793.1, on the reverse strand, counting down.
TTAAATGGCAATCAATCAAATTAAAAGAAAATCAAATATGTAGTTTAAACAGAAATTAAATTTCTCTCCTTTATAATTGATTGCACATTTTCCCTTAACATAGTATTAGGCAGTCGTAAGCAGGGGATTCTCGGGAGCAATGAAATTTTAAAAATAAGATCGTTTTAGATTTTGTGTTATTTTCTTGGGAGATCAAATGCTCAGATTATAAATTTAAATGAATGAGAACATCTAAATTAGATCATGAAAAAAATTGAAATGTGTTATTTTTTAATGTATTTGGACTGTAACTTTATACCAAGTTTTATCTATTCTATAGATTTTTATAGCAGATGATAAAGATATATATCTGGAAGAACGCAGTTCTGACATAGGTGTTCACAAAATTATGGACGCTGTTTTTAATGGGTATCAACTAATAATGATATATTCAATGAAATATCATTATTACAGAAATCTAAATTACATCATGAAAATTTTTGAAATTTGTTATTTTTTAATGTATTATGACTATAACTTTATTCCAAGTTTTATCTATTCTATAGATTTTTATAGCAGATGATAAAGATATATATCTGGAAGAACGCAGTTCTGACATAGGTGTTCACAAATTTATGGACGCTATTTTTAATGGGTATCAACTAATAATGATATATTCAATGAAATATCATTATTACAGAAATGTATAGCAAAACGCTATAATTTCAACCTTTCCTACATATACCCATTACTTCGAAAATCCTCTTTTTACACAGTCACTATCGATCGTCCAGGAGCGTTAGCTCAACTGGACTGCAGGAAATTTTAGAATGGTCGGGTTAACTTTAACGTATATATGCATATTTTTTTGTTTTATTTCAATTAAATTATGTATTTTATGTGATATGAAAGATATCGTAATTACTGGCATATATACAAAAACATTCCGTATCGATAGCAACTATATTAAATGGCAATCAATCAAATTAAAAGAAAATCAAATATGTAGTTTAAACAGAAATTAAATTTCTCTCCTTTATAATTGATTGCACATTTCCCTTAACATAGTTTTAGGCAGTCGTAAGCAGGGGATTCTCGGGTGCAATGAAATTTTAAAAATAAGATCGTTTTAGATTTTGTGTTATTTTCTTGGGAGATCAAATGCTCAGATTATAAATTTAAATGAATGAGAACATCTAAATTAGATCATGAAAAAATTTGAAATGTGTTATTTTTTAATGTATTTGGACTGTAACTTTATACCAAGTTTTATCTATTCTATAGATTTTTATAGCAGATGATAAAGATATATATCTGGAAGAACGCAGTTCTGACATAGGTGTTCACAAAATTATGGACGCTGTTTTTAATGGGTATCAACTAATAATGATATATTCAATGAAATATCATTATTACAGAAATGCATAGCAAAACGCTATAATTTCAACCTTTCCTACATATACCCATTACTTCGAAAATCCTCTTTTTACACAGTCACTATCGATCGTCCAGGAGCGTTAGCTCAACTGGACTGCAGGAAATTTTAGAATGGTCGGGTTAACCTTAACGTATATATGCATATTTTTTTGTTATATTTCAATTAAATTATGTATTTTATGTGATATGAAAAATATCGTAATTACTGGCATATATACAAAACCATTCCGAATCGATAGCAACTATATTAAATGGCAATCAATCAAATTAAAAGAAAATCAAATATGTAGTTTAAACAGAAATTAAATTTCTCTCCTTTATAATTGATTGCACATATTCCCTTAACATAGTTTTGGGCAGTCGTAACCAGGTGATTCTCGGGTGCAATGAAATTTTAAAAATAAGATCGTTTTAGATTTTGTGTTATTTTCTTGGGAGATCAAATGCTCAGATTATAAATTTAAATGAATGAGAACATCTATTTTAGATCAAGAAAAAATATGAAATGTGTTATTTTTTAATGTATTTGGACTGTAACTTTATACCAAGTTTTATCTATTCTATAGATTTTTATAGCAGATGATAAAGATATATATCCGGAAGAACGCAGTTCTGACATAGGTGTTCACAAATTTATGGACGCTGTTTTTAATGGGTATCAACTAATAATGATATATTCAATGAAATATCATTATTACAGAAATGTATACCAAAACGCTATAATTTCAACCTTTCCTACATATACCCATTACTTCGAAAATCCTCTTTTTACACAGTCACTATCGATCGTCCAGGAGCGTTAGCTCAACTGGACTGCAGGAAATTTTAGAATGGTCGGGTTAACTTTAACGTATATATGCATATTTTTTTGTTTTATTTCAATTAAATTATGTATTTTATGTGATATGAAAGATATCGTAATTACTGGCATATATACAAAAACATTCCGTATCGATAGCAACTATATTAAATGGCAATCAATCAAATTAAAAGAAAATCAAATATGTAGGTTAAACAGAAATCCAATTTCTCTCCTTTATAATTGATTGCACATTTTCCCTTAACAAAGTTTTGGGCAGTCGTAAGCAGGGGATTCTCGGGTGCAATGAAATTTAAAAAATAACATCTTTTTAGATTTTGTGTTATTTTCTTGGGAGATCAAATGCTCAGACTATAAATTTAAATGAATGAGAACATCTAAATTAGATCATGAAAAAATTTGAAATGTGTTATTTTTTAATGTATTTGGACTGTAACTTTATACAAGTTTTATCTATTCTATAGATTTTTATAGCAGATGATAAAGATATATATCTGGAAGAACGCAGTTCTGACATAGGTGTTCACAAATTTATGGACGCTGTTTTTAATGGGTATCAACTAATAATGATATATTCAATGAAATATCATTATTACAGAAATGTATAGCAAAACGCTATAATTTCAACCTATCCTACATATACCCATTACTTCGAAAATCCTCTTTTTACACAGTCACTATCGATCGTCCAGGAGCGTTAGCTCAACTGGACTGCAGGAAATTTTAGAATGGTCGGGTTAACTTTAACGTATATATGCATATTTTTTTGTTTTATTTCAATTAAATTATGTATTTTATGTGATATGAAAGATATCGTAATTACTGGCATATATACAAAAACATTCCGTATCGATAGCAACTATATTAAATGGCAATCAATCAAATTAAAAGAAAATCAAATATGTAGTTTAAACAGAAATTAAATTTCTCTCCTTTATAATTGATTGCACATTTTCCCTTAACATAGATTTAGGCAGTCGTAAGCATGGGATTCTCGGGTGCAATGAAATTTTAAAAATAAGATCGTTTTAGATTTTGTGTTATTTTCTTGGGAGATCAAATGCTCAGATTATATATTTAAATGAATGAGAACATCTAAATTAGATCATGAAAAAATTTGAAATGTGTTATTTTTTAATGTATTTGGACTGTAACTTTATACCAAGTTTTATCTATTCTATAGATTTTTATAGCAGATGATAAAGATATATATCTGGAAGAACGCAGTTCTGACATAGGTGTTCACAAAAATATGGACGCTGTTTTTAATGGGTATCAACTAATAATGATATATTCAATGAAATATCATTATTACAGAAATCTAAATTACATCATGAAAATTTTTGAAATTTGTTATTTTTTAATGTATTATGACCATAACTTTATTCCAAGTTTTATCTATTCTATAGATTTTTATAGCAGATGATAAAGATATATATCTGGAAGAACGCAGTTCTGACATAGGTGTTCACAAATTTATGGACGCTATTTTTAATGGGTATCAACTAATAATGATATATTCAATGAAATATCAATATTACAGAAATGTATAGCAAAACGCTATAATTTCAACCTTTCCTACATATACACATTACTTCGAAAATCCTCTTTTTACACAGTCACTATCGATCGTCCAGGAGCGTTAGCTCAACTGGACTGCAGGAAATTTTAGAATGGTCGGGTTAACCTTAACGTATATATGCATATTTTTTTTGTTATATTTCAATTAAATTATGTATTTTATGTGATATGAAAGATATCGTAATTACTGGCATATATATAAAACCATTCCGAATCGATAGCAACTATATTAAATGGCAATCAATCAAATTAAAAGAAAATCAAATATGTAGTTTAAACAGAAATTAAATTTCTCTCCTTTATAATTGATTGCACATATTCTCTTAACATAGTTTTGGGCAGTCGTAACCAGGGGATTCTCGGGTGCAATGAAATTTTAAAAATAAGATCGTTTTAGATTTTGTGTTATTTTCTTGGGAGATCAAATGCTCAGATTATAAATTTAAATGAATGAGAACATCTATTTTAGATCAAGAAAAATTTTGAAATGTGTTATTTTTTAATGTATTTGGACTGTAACTTTATACCAAGTTTTATCTATTCTATAGATTTTTATAGCAGATGATAAAGATATATATCTGGAAGAACGCAGTTCTGGCATAGGTGTTCACAAATTTATGGACGCTGTTTTTAATGGGTATCAACTAATAATGATATATTCAATGAAATATCATTATTACAGAAATGTATAGCAAAACGCTATAATTTCAACCTTTCCTACATATACCCATTACTTCGAAAATCCTCTTTTTACACAGTCACTATCGATCGTCCAGGAGCGTTAGCTCAACTGGACTGCAGGAAATTTTAGAATGGTCGGGTTAACTTTAACGTATATATGCATATTTTTTTGTTTTATTTCAATTAAATTATGTATTTTATGTGATATGAAAGATATCGTAATTACTGGCATATATACAAAAACATTCCGTATCGATAGCAACTATATTAAATGGCAATCAATCAAATTAAAAGAAAATCAAATATGTAGTTTAAACAGAAATTAAATTTCTCTCCTTTATAATTGATTGCACATTTTCCCTTAACATAGATTTAGGCAGTCGTAAGCATGGGATTCTCGGGTGCAATGAAATTTTAAAAATAAGATCGTTTTAGATTTTGTGTTATTTTCTTGGGAGATCAAATGCTCAGATTATATATTTAAATGAATGAGAACATCTAAATTAGATCATGAAAAAATTTGAAATGTGTTATTTTTTAATGTATTTGGACTGTAACTTTATACCAAGTTTTATCTATTCTATAGATTTTTATAGCAGATGATAAAGATATATATCTGGAAGAACGCAGTTCTGACATAGGTGTTCACAAAAATATGGACGCTGTTTTTAATGGGTATCAACTAATAATGATATATTCAATGAAATATCATTATTACAGAAATCTAAATTACATCATGAAAATTTTTGAAATTTGTTATTTTTTAATGTATTATGACCATAACTTTATTCCAAGTTTTATCTATTCTATAGATTTTTATAGCAGATGATAAAGATATATATCTGGAAGAACGCAGTTCTGACATAGGTGTTCACAAATTTATGGACGCTATTTTTAATGGGTATCAACTAATAATGATATATTCAATGAAATATCAATATTACAGAAATGTATAGCAAAACGCTATAATTTCAACCTTTTACTACATATACACATTACTTCGAAAATCCTCTTTTTACACAGTCACTATCGATCGTCCAGGAGCGTTAGCTCAACTGGACTGCAGGAAATTTTAGAATGGTCGGGTTAACCTTAACGTATATATGCATATTTTTTTTGTTATATTTCAATTAAATTATGTATTTTATGTGATATGAAAGATATCGTAATTACTGGCATATATACAAAACCATTCCGAATCGATAGCAACTATATTAAATGGCAATCAATCAAATTAAAAGAAAATCAAATATGTAGTTTAAACAGAAATTAAATTTCTCTCCTTTATAATTGATTGCACATATTCTCTTAACATAGTTTTGGGCAGTCGTAACCAGGGGATTCTCGGGTGGAATGAAATTTTAAAAATAAGATCGTTTTAGATTTTGTGTTATTTTCTTGGGAGATCAAATGCTCAGATTATAAATTTAAATGAATGAGAACATCTATTTTAGATCAAGAAAAATTTTGAAATGTGTTATTTTTTAATGTATTTGGACTGTAACTTTATACCAAGTTTTATCTATTCTATAGATTTTTATAGCAGATGATAAAGATATATATCTGGAAGAACGCAGTTCTGGCATAGGTGTTCACAAATTTATGGACGCTGTTTTTAATGGGTATCAACTAATAATGATATATTCAATGAAATATCATTATTACAGAAATGTATAGCAAAACGCTATAATTTCAACCTTTCCTACATATACCCATTACTTCGAAAATCCTCTTTTTACACAGTCACTATCGATCGTCCAGGAGCGTTAGCTCAACTGGACTGCAGGAAATTTTAGAATGGTCGGGTTAACTTTAACGTATATATGCATATTTTTTTGTTTTATTTCAATTAAATTATGTATTTTATGTGATATGAAAGATATCGTAATTACTGGCATATACACAAAAACATTCCGTATCGATAGCAACTATATTAAATGGCAATCAATCAAATTAAAAGAAAATCAAATATGTAGTTTAAACAGAAATTAAATTTCTCTCCTTTATAATTGATTGCACATTTTCCCTTAACATAGTATTAGGCAGTCGTAAGCAGGGGATTCTCGGGAGCAATGAAATTTTAAAAATAAGATCGTTTTAGATTTTGTGTTATTTTCTTGGGAGATCAAATGCTCAGATTATAAATTTAAATGAATGAGAACATCTAAATTAGATCATGAAAAAAATTGAAATGTGTTATTTTTTAATGTATTTGGACTGTAACTTTATACCAAGTTTTATCTATTCTATAGATTTTTATAGCAGATGATAAAGATATATATCTGGAAGAACGCAGTTCTGACATAGGTGTTCACAAAATTATGGACGCTGTTTTTAATGGGTATCAACTAATAATGATATATTCAATGAAATATCATTATTACAGAAATCTAAATTACATCATGAAAATTTTTGAAATTTGTTATTTTTTAATGTATTATGACTATAACTTTATTCCAAGTTTTATCTATTCTATAGATTTTTATAGCAGATGATAAAGATATATATCTGGAAGAACGCAGTTCTGACATAGGTGTTCACAAATTTATGGACGCTATTTTTAATGGGTATCAACGAATAATGATATATTCAATGAAATATCATTATTACAGAAATGTATAGCAAAACGCTATAATTTCAACCTTTCCTACATATACCCATTACTTCGAAAATCCTCTTTTTACACAGTCACTATCGATCGTCCAGGAGCGTTAGCTCAACTGGACTGCAGGAAATTTTAGAATGGTCGGGTTAACCTTAACGTATATATGCATATTTTTTTTTTATATTTCAATTAAATTATGTATTTTATGTGATATGAAAAATATCGTAATTACTGGCATATATACAAAACCATTCCGAATCGATAGCAACTATATTAAATGGCAATCAATCAAATTAAAAGAAAATCAAATATGTAGTTTAAACAGAAATTAAATTTCTCTCCTTTATAATTGATTGCACATATTCCCTTAACATAGTTTTGGGCAGTCGTAACCAGGGGATTCTCGGGTGCAATGAAATTTTAAAAATAAGATCGTTTTAGATTTTGTGTTATTTTCTTGGGAGATCAAATGCTCAGATTATAAATTTAAATGAATGAGAACATCTATTTTAGATCAAGAAAAAATTTGAAATGTGTTATTTTTTAATGTATTTGGACTGTAACTTTATACCAAGTTTTATCTATTCTATAGATTTTTATAGCAGATGATAAAGATATATATCTGGAAGAACGCAGTTCTGACATAGGTGTTCACAAATTTATGGACGCTGTTTTTAATGGGTATCAACTAATAATGATATATTCAATGAAATATCATTATTACAGAAATGTATAGCAAAACGCTATAATTTCAACCTTTCCTACATATACCCATTACTTCGAAAATCCTCTTTTTACACAGTCACTATCGATCGTCCAGGAGCGTTAGCTCAACTGGACTGCAGGAAATTTTAGAATGGTCGGGTTAACTTTAACGTATATATGCATATTTTTTTCTTTTATTTCCATTAAATTATGTATTTTATGTGATATGAAAGATATCGTAATTACTGGCATATATACAAAAACATTCCGTATCGATAGCAACTATATTAAATGGCAATCAATCAAATTAAAAGAAAATCAAATATGTAGGTTAAACAGAAATCCAATTTCTCTCCTTTATAATTGATTGCACATTTTCCCTTAACAAAGTTTTGGGCAGTCGTAAGCAGGGGATTCTCGGGTGCAATGAAATTTAAAAAATAACATCTTTTTAGATTTTGTGTTATTTTCTTGGGAGATCAAATGCTCAGACTATAAATTTAAATGAATGAGAACATCTAAATTAGATCATGAAAAAATTTGAAATGTGTTATTTTTTAATGTATTTGGACTGTAACTTTATACAAGTTTTATCTCTTCTATAGATTTTTATAGCAGATGATAAAGATATATATCTGGAAGAACGCAGTTCTGACATAGGTGTTCACAAATTTATGGACGCTGTTTTTAATGGGTATCAACTAATAATGATATATTCAATGAAATATCATTATTACAGAAATGTATAGCAAAACGCTATAATTTCAACCTTTCCTACATATACCCATTACTTCGAAAATCCTCTTTTTACACAGTCACTATCGATCGTCCAGGAGCGTTAGCTCAACTGGACTGCAGGAAATTTTAGAATGGTCGGGTTAACTTTAACGTATATATGCATATTTTTTTGTTTTATTTCAATTAAATTATGTATTTTATGTGATATGAAAGATATCGTAATTACTGGCATATATACAAAAACATTCCGTATCGATAGCAACTATATTAAATGGCAATCAATCAAATTAAAAGAAAATCAAATATGTAGTTTAAACAGAAATTAAATTTCTCTCCTTTATAATTGATTGCACATTTTCCCTTAACATAGATTTAGGCAGTCGTAAGCAGGGGATTCTCGGGTGCAATGAAATTTTAAAAATAAGATCGTTTTAGATTTTGTGTTATTTTCTTGGGAGATCAAATGCTCAGATTATATATTTAAATGAATGAGAACATCTAAATTAGATCATGAAAAAATTTGAAATGTGTTATTTTTTAATGTATTTGGACTGTAACTTTATACCAAGTTTTATCTATTCTATAGATTTTTATAGCAGATGATAAAGATATATATCTGGAAGAACGCAGTTCTGACATAGGTGTTCACAAAATTATGGACGCTGTTTTTAATGGGTATCAACTAATAATGATATATTCAATGAAATATCATTATTACAGAAATCTAAATTACATCATGAAAATTTTTGAAATTTGTTATTTTTTAATGTATTATGACTATAACTTTATTCCAAGTTTTATCTATTCTATAGATTTTTATAGCAGATGATAAAGATATATATCTGGAAGAACGCAGTTCTGACATAGGTGTTCACAAATTTATGGACGCTATTTTTAATGGGTATCAACTAATAATGATATATTCAATGAAATATCAATATTACAGAAATGTATAGCAAAACGCTATAATTTCAACCTTTCCTACATATACCCATTACTTCGAAAATCCTCTTTTTACACAGTCACTATCGATCGTCCAGGAGCGTTAGCTCAACTGGACTGCAGGAAATTTTAGAATGGTCGGGTTAACCTTAACGTATATATGCATATTTTTTTGTTATATTTCAATTAAATTATGTATTTTATGTGATATGAAAGATATCGTAATTACTGGCATATATACAAAACCATTCCGAATCGATAGCAACTATATTAAATGGCAATCAATCAAATTAAAAGAAAATCAAATATGTAGTTTAAACAGAAATTAAATTTCTCTCCTTTATAATTGATTGCACATATTCCCTTAACATAGTTTTGGGCAGTCGTAACCAGGGGATTCTCGGGTGCAATGAAATTTTAAAAATAAGATCGTTTTAGATTTTGTGTTATTTTCTTGGGAGATCAAATGCTCAGATTATAAATTTAAATGAATGAGAACATCTATTTTAGATCAAGAAAAAATTTGAAATGTGTTATTTTTTAATGTATTTGGACTGTAACTTTATACCAAGTTTTATCTATTCTATAGATTTTTATAGCAGATGATAAAGATATATATCTGGAAGAACGCAGTTCTGGCATAGGTGTTCACAAATTTATGGAAGCTGTTTTTAATGGGTATCAACTAATAATGATATATTCAATGAAATATCATTATTACAGAAATGTATAGCAAAACGCTATAATTTCAACCTTTCCTACATATACCCATTACTTCGAAAATCCTCTTTTTACACAGTCACTATCGATCGTCCAGGAGCGTTAGCTCAACTGGACTGCAGGAAATTTTAGAATGGTCGGGTTAACTTTAACGTATATATGCATATTTTTTTGATTTATTTCAATTAAATTATGTATTTTATGTGATATGAAAGATATCGTAATTACTGGCATATATACAAAAACATTCCGTATCGATAGCAACTATATTAAATGGCAATCAATCAAATTAAAAGAAAATCAAATATGTAGTTTAAACAGAAATTAAATTTCTCTCCTTTATAATTGATTGCACATTTTCCCTTAACATAGTATTAGGCAGTCGTAAGCAGGGGATTCTCGGGTGCAATGAAATTTTAAAAATAAGATCGTTTTAGATTTTGTGTTATTTTCTTGGGAGATCAAATGCTCAGATTATAAATTTAAATGAATGAGAACATCTAAATTAGATCATGAAAAAATTTGAAATGTGTTATTTTTTAATGTATTTGGACTGTAACTTTATACCAAGTTTTATCTATTCTATAGATTTTTATAGCAGATGATAAAGATATATATCTGGAAGAACGCAGTTCTGACATAGGTGTTCACAAAATTATGGACGCTGTTTTTAATGGGTATCAACTAATAATGATATATTCAATGAAATATCATTATTACAGAAATCTAAATTACATCATGAAAATTTTTGAAATTTGTTATTTTTTAATGTATTATGACTATAACTTTATTCCAAGTTTTATCTATTCTATAGATTTTTATAGCAGATGATAAAGATATATATCTGGAAGAACGCAGTTCTGACATAGGTGTTCACAAATTTATGGACGCTATTTTTAATGGGTATCAACTAATAATGATATATTCAATGAAATATCATTATTACAGAAATGTATAGCAAAACGCTATAATTTCAACCTTTCCTACATATACCCATTACTTCGAAAATCCTCTTTTTACACAGTCACTATCGATCGTCCAGGAGCGTTAGCTCAACTGGACTGCAGGAAATTTTAGAATGGTCGGGTTAACCTTAACGTATATATGCATATTTTTTTTTTATATTTCAATTAAATTATGTATTTTATGTGATATGAAAAATATCGTAATTACTGGCATATATACAAAACCATTCCGAATCGATAGCAACTATATTAAATGGCAATCAATCAAATTAAAAGAAAATCAAATATGTAGTTTAAACAGAAATTAAATTTCTCTCCTTTATAATTGATTGCACATACTCCCTTAACATAGTTTTGGGCAGTCGTAACCAGGGGATTCTCGGGTGCAATGAAATTTTAAAAATAAGATCGTTTTAGATTTTGTGTTATTTTCTTGGGAGATCAAATGCTCAGATTATAAATTTAAATGAATGAGAACATCTATTTTAGATCAAGAAAAAATTTGAAATGTGTTATTTTTTAATGTATTTGGACTGTAACTTTATACCAAGTTTTATCTATTCTATAGATTTTTATAGCAGATGATAAAGATATATATCTGGAAGAACGCAGTTCTGACATAGGTGTTCACAAATTTATGGACGCTGTTTTTAATGGGTATCAACTAATAATGATATATTCAATGAAATATCATTATTACAGAAATGTATAGCAAAACGCTATAATTTCAACCTTTCCTACATATACCCATTACTTCGAAAATCCTCTTTTTACACAGTCACTATCGATCGTCCAGGAGCGTTAGCTCAACTGGACTGCAGGAAATTTTAGAATGGTCGGGTTAACTTTAACGTATATATGCATATTTTTTTGTTTTATTTCAATTAAATTATGTATTTTATGTGATATGAAAGATATCGTAATTACTGGCATATATACAAAAACATTCCGTATCGATAGCAACTATATTAAATGGCAATCAATCAAATTAAAAGAAAATCAAATATGTAGTTTAAACAGAAATTAAATTTCTCTCCTTTATAATTGATTGCACATTTTCCCTTAACATAGTTTTAGGCAGTCGTAAGCAGGGGATTCTCGGGTGCAATGAAATTTTAAAAATAAGATCGTTTTAGATTTTGTGTTATTTTCTTGGGAGATCAAATGCTCAGATTATAAATTTAAATGAATGAGAACATCTAAATTAGATCATGAAAAAATTCGAAATGTGTTATTTTTTAATGTATTTGGACTGTAACTTTATACCAAGTTTTATCTATTCTATAGATTTTTATAGCAGATGATAAAGATATATATCTGGAAGAACGCAGTTCTGACATAGGTGTTCACAAAATTATGGACGCTGTTTTTAATGGGTATCAACTAATAATGATATATTCAATGAAATATCATTATTACAGAAATCTAAATTACATCATGAAAATTTTTGAAATTTGTTATTTTTTAATGTATTATGACTATAACTTTATTCCAAGTTTTATCTATTCTATAGATTTTTATAGCAGATGATAAAGATATATATCTGGAAGAACGCAGTTCTGACATAGGTGTTCACAAATTTATGGACGCTAGTTTTAATGGGTATCAACTAATAATGATATATTCAATGAAATATCATTATTACAGAAATGTATAGCAAAACGCTATAATTTCAACCTTTCCTACATATACCCATTACTTCGAAAATCCTCTTTTTACACAGTCACTATCGATCGTCCAGGAGCGTTAGCTCAACTGGACTGCAGGAAATTTTAGAATGGTCGGGTTAACTTTAACGTATATATGCATATTTTTTTGTTTTATTTCAATTAAATTATGTATTTTATGTGATATGAAAGATATCGTAATTACTGGCATATATACAAAAACATTCCGTATCGATAGCAACTATATTAAATGGCAATCAATCAAATTAAAAGAAAATCAAATATGTAGGTTAAACAGAAATCCAATTTCTCTCCTTTATAATTGATTGCACATTTTCCCTTAATAAAGTTTTGGGCAGTCGTAAGCAGGGGATTCTCGGGTGCAATGAAATTTAAAAAATAACATCTTTTTAGATTTTGTGTTATTTTCTTGGGAGATCAAATGCTCAGACTATAAATTTAAATGAATGAGAACATCTAAATTAGATCATAAAAAAATTTGAAATGTGTTATTTTTTAATGTATTTGGACTGTAACTTTATACAAGTTTTATCTATTCTATAGATTTTTATAGCAGATGATAAAGATATATATCTGGAAGAACGCAGTTCTGACATAGGTGTTCACAAATTTATGGACGCTGTTTTTAATGGGTATCAACTAATAATGATATATTCAATGAAATATCATTATTACAGAAATGTATAGCAAAACGCTATAATTTCAACCTTTCCTACATATACCCATTACTTCGAAAATCCTCTTTTTACACAGTCACTATCGATCGTCCAGGAGCGTTAGCTCAACTGGACTGCAGGAAATTTTAGAATGGTCGGGTTCACCTTAACGTATATATGCATATTTGTTTGTTTTATTTCAATTAAATTATGTATTTTATGTGATATGAAAGATATCGTAATTACTGGCATATATACAAAACCATTCCGAATCGATAGCAACTATATTAAATGGCAATCAATCAAATTAAAAGAAAATCAAATATGTAGTTTAAACAGAAATTCAATTTCTCTCCTTTATAATTGATTGCACTAGTTCCCTTAACATAGTTTTGGGCAGTCGTAACCAGGAGATTCTCGGGTGCAATGAAATTTTAAAAATAAGATCGTTTTAGATTTTGTGTTATTTTCTTGGGAGATCAAATGCTCAGATTATAAATTTAAATGAATGAGAACATCTATTTTAGATCAAGAAAAAATTTGAAATGTGTTATTTTTTAATGTATTTGGACTGTAACTTTATACCAAGTTTTATCTATTCTACAGATTTTTATAGCAGATGATAAAGATATATATCTGGAAGAACGCAGTTCTGGCATAGGTGTTCACAAATTTATGGACGCTGTTTTTAATGGGTATCAACTAATAATGATATATTCAATGAAATATCATTATTACAGAAATGTATAGCAAAACGCTATAATTTCAACCTTTCCTACATATACCCATTACTTCGAAAATCCTCTTTTTACACAGTCACTATCGATCGTCCAGGAGCGTTAGCTCAACTGGACTGCAGGAAATTTTAGAATGGTCGGGTTAACTTTAACGTATATATGCATATTTTTTTGTTTTATTTCAATTAAATTATGTATTTTATGTGATATGAAAGATATCGTAATTACTGGCATATATACAAAAACATTCCGTATCGATAGCAACTATATTAAATGGCAATCAATCAAATTAAAAGAAAATCAAATATGTAGGTTAAACAGAAATCCAATTTCTCTCCTTTATAATTGATTGCACATTTTCCCTTAATAAAGTTTTGGGCAGTCGTAAGCAGGGGATTCTCGGGTGCAATGAAATTTAAAAAATAACATCTTTTTAGATTTTGTGTTATTTTCTTGGGAGATCAAATGCTCAGACTATAAATTTAAATGAATGAGAACATCTAAATTAGATCATAAAAAAATTTGAAATGTGTTATTTTTTAATGTATTTGGACTGTAACTTTATACAAGTTTTATCTATTCTATAGATTTTTATAGCAGATGATAAAGATATATATCTGGAAGAACGCAGTTCTGACATAGGTGTTCACAAATTTATGGACGCTGTTTTTAATGGGTATCAACTAATAATGATATATTCAATGAAATATCATTATTACAGAAATGTATAGCAAAACGCTATAATTTCAACCTTTCCTACATATACCCATTACTTCGAAAATCCTCTTTTTACACAGTCACTATCGATCGTCCAGGAGCGTTAGCTCAACTGGACTGCAGGAAATTTTAGAATGGTCGGGTTCACCTTAACGTATATATGCGTATTTGTTTGTTTTATTTCAATTAAATTATGTATTTTATGTGATATGAAAGATATCGTAATTACTGGCATATATACAAAACCATTCCGAATCGATAGCAACTATATTAAATGGCAATCAATCAAATTAAAAGAAAATCAAATATGTAGTTTAAACAGAAATTCAATTTCTCTCCTTTATAATTGATTGCACATTTTCCCTTAACAAAGTTTTGGGCAGCCGTAAGCAGGGGATTCTCGGGTGCAATGAAATTTTTAAAATAACATCTTTTTAGATTTTGTGTTATTTTCGTGTGAGATCAAATGCTCAGATTATAAATTTAAATGAATGGGAACATCTAAATTAGATCATGAAAAATTTTGAAAAGTGTTATTTTTTAATGTATTTGGACTATAACTTTTTTCCAAGTTTTATCTATTCTATAGATTTTTATAGCAGATGATAAAGATTTATATCTGGAAGAAGGAAGTTATGACATAGGTGTTCACAAATTTATGGACGCTGTTTTTAATGGGTATCAACTAATAATGATATATTCAATGAAATATCATTATTACAGAAATGTATAGCAAAACGCTATAATTTCAACCTTTCCTACATATACCCATTACTTCGAAAATCCTCTTTTTACACAGTCACTATCGATCATCCAGGAGCGTTAGCTCATCTGGACTGCAGGAAATTTTAGAATGGTCGGGTGAACCTTAACGTATATATGCATATTTTTTTGTTATATTTCAATTAAATTATGTATTTTATGTGATATGAAAGATATCGTAATTACTGGCATGTATACAAATCCATTCCGAATCGATAGCAACTATATTAAATGGCAATCAATCAAATTAAAAGAAAATCAAATATGTAGTTTAAACAGAAATTAAATTTCTCTCCTTTATAATTGATTGCACATTTTCCCTTAACATAGTTTTAGGCAGTCGTAAGCAGGGGATTCTCGGGTGCAATGAAATTTTAAAAATAAGATCGTTTTAGATTTTGTGTTATTTTCTTGGGAGATGAAATGCTCAGATTATAAATTTAAATGAATGGGAACATCTAAATTAGATCATGAAAAAATTTGAAATGTGTTATTTTTTAATGTATTTGGACTGTAACTTTATACCAAGTTTTATCTATTCTATAGATTTTTATAGCAGACGATAAAGATATATATCTGGAAGAACGCAGTTCTGACATAGGTGTTCACAAAATTATGGACGCTGTTTTTAATGGGTATCAACTAATAATGATATATTCAATGAAATATCATTATTACAGAAATCTAAATTACATCATGAAAATTTTTGAAATTGGTTATTTTTTAATGTATTATGACTATAACTTTATTCCAAGTTTTATCTATTCTATAGATTTTTATAGCAGATGATAAAGATATATATCTGGAAGAACGCAGTTCTGACATAGGTGTTCACAAATTTATGGACGCTATTTTTAATGGGTATCAACTAATAATGATATATTCAATGAAATATCATTATTACAGAAATGTATAGCAAAACGCTATAATTTCAACCTTTCCTACATATACCCATTACTTCGAAAATCCTCTTTTTACACAGTCACTATCGATCGTCCAGGAGCGTTAGCTCAACTGGACTGCAGGAAATTTTAGAATGGTCGGGTTAACCTTAACGTATATATGCATATTTTTTGTTATATTTCAATTAAATTATGTATTTTATGTGATATGAAAGATATCGTAATTACTGGCATATATACAAAACCATTCCTAATCCATAGCAACTATATTAAATGGCAATCAATCAGATTAAAAGAAAATCAAATATGTAGTTTAAACAGAAATTAAATTTCTCTCCTTTATAATTGATTGCACATATTCCCTTAACATAGTTTTGGGCAGTCGTAACCAGGGGATTCTCGGGTGCAATGAAATTTTAAAAATAAGATCGTTTTAGATTTTGTGTTATTTTCTTGGGAGATCAAATGCTCAGATTATAAATTTAAATGAATGAGAACATCTATTTTAGATCAAGAAAAAATTTGAAATGTGTTATTTTTTAATGTATTTGGACTGTAAATTTATACCAAGTTTTATCTATTCTACAGATTTTTATAGCAGATGATAAAGATATATATCTGGAAGAACGCAGTTCTGGCATAGGTGTTCACAAATTTATGGACGCTGTTTTTAATGGGTATCAACTAATAATGATATATTCAATGAAATATCATTATTACAGAAATGTATAGCAAAACGCTATAATTTCAACCTTTCCTACATATACCCATTACTTCGAAAATCCTCTTTTTACACAGTCACTATCGATCGTCCAGGAGCGTTAGCTCAACTGGACTGCAGGAAATTTTAGAATGGTCGGGTTAACTTTAACGTATATATGCATATTTTTTTGTTTTATTTCAATTAAATTATGTATTTTATGTGATATGAAAGATATCGTAATTACTGGCATATATACAAAAACATTCCGTATCGATAGCAACTATATTAAATGGCAATCAATCAAATTAAAAGAAAATCAAATATGTAGGTTAAACAGAAATCCAATTTCTCTCCTTTATAATTGATTGCACATTTTCCCTTAACAAAGTTTTGGGCAGTCGTAAGCAGGGGATTCTCGGGTGCAATGAAATTTAAAAAATAACATCTTTTTAGATTTTGTGTTATTTTCTTGGGAGATCAAATGCTCAGACTATAAATTTAAATGAATGAGAACATCTAAATTAGATCATGAAAAAATTTGAAATGTGTTATTTTTTAATGTATTTGGACTGTAACTTTATACAAGTTTTATCTATTCTATAGATTTTTATAGCAGATGATAAAGATATATATCTGGAAGAACGCAGTTCTGACATAGGTGTTCACAAATTTATGGACGCTGTTTTTAATGGGTATCAACTAATAATGATATATTCAATGAAATATCACTATTACAGAAATGTATAGCAAAACGCTATAATTTCAACCTTTCCTACATATACCCATTACTTCGAAAATCCTCTTTTTACACAGTCACTATCGATCGTCCAGGAGCGTTAGCTCAACTGGACTGCAGGAAATTTTAGAATGGTCGGGTGAACCTTAACGTATATATGCATATTTTTTTGTTATATTTCAATTAAATTATGTATTTTATGTGATATGAAAGATATCGTAATTACTGGCATGTATACAAATCCATTCCGAATCGATAGCAACTATATTAAATGGCAATCAATCAAATTAAAAGAAAATCAAATATGTAGTTTAAACAGAAATTAAATTTCTCTCCTTTATAATTGATTGCACATTTTCCCTTAACATAGTTTTAGGCAGTCGTAAGCAGGGGATTCTGGGGTGCAATGAAATTTTAAAAATAAGATCGTTTTAGATTTTGTGTTATTTTCTTGGGAGATCAAATGCTCAGATTATAAATTTAAATGAATGGGAACATCTAAATTAGATCATGAAAAAATTTGAAATGTGTTATTTTTTAATGTATTTGGACTGTAACTTTATACCAAGTTTTATCTATTCTATAGATTTTTATAGCAGATGATAAAGATATATATCTGGAAGAACGCAGTTCTGACATAGGTGTTCACAAAATTATGGACGCTGTTTTTAATGGGTATCAACTAATAATGATATATTCAATGAAATATCATTATTACAGAAATCTAAATTACATCATGAAAATTTTTGAAATTTGTTATTTTTTAATGTATTATGACTATAACTTTATTCCAAGTTTTATCTATTCTATAGATTTTTATAGCAGATGATAAAGATATATATCTGGAAGAACGCAGTTCTGACATAGGTGTTCACAAATTTATGGACGCTATTTTTAATGGGTATCAACTAATAATGATATATTCAATGAAATATCATTATTACAGAAATGTATAGCAAAACGCTATAATTTCAACCTTTCCTACATATACCCATTACTTCGAAAATCCTCTTTTTACACAGTCACTATCGATCGTCCAGGAGCGTTAGCTCAACTGGACTGCAGGAAATTTTAGAATGGTCGGGTTAACCTTAACGTATATATGCATATTTTTTTGTTATATTTCAATTAAATTATGTATTTTATGTGATATGAAAGATATCGTAATTACTGGCATATATACAAAACCATTCCGAATCGATAGCAACTATATTAAATGGCAATCAATAATTAAAAGAAAATCAAATATGTAGTTTAAACAGAAATTAAATTTCTCTCCTTTATAATTGATTGCACATATTCCCTTAACATAGTTTTGGGCAGTCGTAACCAGGGGATTCTCGGGTGCAATGAAATTTTAAAAATAAGATCGTTTTAGATTTTGTGTTATTTTCTTGGGAGATCAAATGCTCAGATTATAAATTTAAATGAATGAGAACATCTATTTTAGATCAAGAAAAAATTTGAAATGTGTTATTTTTTAATGTATTTGGACTGTAAATTTATACCAAGTTTTATCTATTCTACAGATTTTTATAGCAGATGATAAAGATATATATCTGGAAGAACGCAGTTCTGGCATAGGTGTTCGCAAATTTATGGACGCTGTTTTTAATGGGTATCAACTAATAATGATATATTCAATGAAATATCATTATTACAGAAATGTATAGCAAAACGCTATAATTTCAACCTTTCCTACATATACCCATTACTTCGAAAATCCTCTTTTTAAACAGTCACTATCGATCGTCCAGGAGCGTTAGCTCAACTGGACTGCAGGAAATTTTAGAATGGTCGGGTTAACTTTAACGTATATATGCATATTTTTTTGTTTTATTTCAATTAAATTATGTATTTTATGTGATATGAAAGATATCGTAATTACTGGCATATATACAAAAACATTCCGTATCGATAGCAACTATATTAAATGGCAATCAATCAAATTAAAAGAAAATCAAATATGTAGGTTAAACAGAAATCCAATTTCTCTCCTTTATAATTGATTGCACATTTTCCCTTAACAAAGTTTTGGGCAGTCGTAAGCAGGGGATTCTCGGGTGCAATGAAATTTAAAAAATAACATCTTTTTAGATTTTGTGTTATTTTCTTGGGAGATCAAATGCTCAGACTATAAATTTAAATGAATGAGAACATCTAAATTAGATCATGAAAAAATTTGAAATGTGTTATTTTTTAATGTATTTGGACTGTAACTTTATACAAGTTTTATCTATTCTATAGATTTTTATAGCAGATGATAAAGATATATATCTGGAAGAACGCAGTTCTGACATAGGTGTTCACAAATTTATGGACGCTGTTTTTAATGGGTATCAACTAATAATGATATATTCAATGAAATATCATTATTACAGAAATGTATAGCAAAACGCTATAATTTCAACCTTTCCTACATATACCCATTACTTCGAAAATCCTCTTTTTACACAGTCACTATCGATCGTCCAGGAGCGTTAGCTCAACTGGACTGCAGGAAATTTTAGAATGGTCGGGTTCACCTTAACGTATATATGCATATTTGTTTGTTTTATTTCAATTAAATTATGTATTTTATGTGATATGAAAGATATCGTAATTACTGGCATATATACAAAACCATTCCGAATCGATAGCAACTATATTAAATGGCAATCAATCAAATTAAAAGAAAATCAAATATGTAGTTTAAACAGAAATTCAATTTCTCTCCTTTATAATTGATTGCACATTTTCCCTTAACAAAGTTTTGGGCAGCCGTAAGCAGGGGATTCTCGGGTGCAATGAAATTTTTAAAATAACATCTTTTTAGATTTTGTGTTATTTTCGTGGGAGATCAAATGCTCAGATTATAAATTTAAATGAATGGGAACATCTAAATTAGATCATGAAAAATTTTGAAAAGTGTTATTTTTTAATGTATTTGGACTATAACTTTATTCCAAGTTTTATCTATTCTACAGATTTTTATAGCAGATGATAAAGATTTATATCTGGAAGAAGGAAGTTATGACATAGGTGTTCACAAATTTATGGACGCTGTTTTTAATGGGTATCAACTAATAATGATATATTCAATGAAATATCATTATTACAGAAATGTATAGCAAAACGCTATAATTTCAACCTTTCCTACATATACCCATTACTTCGAAAATCCTCTTTTTACACAGTCACTATCGATCGTCCAGGAGCGTTAGCTCAACTGGACTGCAGGAAATTTTAGAATGGTCGGGTTCACCTTAACGTATATATGCATATTTGTTTGTTTTATTTCAATTAAATTATGTATTTTATGTGATATGAAAGATATCGTAATTACTGTCATATATACAAAACCATTCCGAATCGATAGCAACTATATTAAATGGCAATCAATCAAATTAAAAGAAAATCAAATATGTAGTTTAAACAGAAATTCAATTTCTCTCCTTTATAATTGATTGCACATTTTCCCTTAACAAAGTTTTGGGCAGCCGTAAGCTGGGGATTCTCGGGTGCAATGAAATTTTTAAAATAACATCTTTTTAGATTTTGTGTTATTTTCGTGGGAGATCAAATGCTCAGATTATAAATTTAAATGAATGGGAACATCTAAATTAGATCATGAAAAATTTTGAAAAGTGTTATTTTTTAATGTATTTGGACTATAACTTTTTTCCAAGTTTTATCTATTCTATAGATTTTTATAGCAGATGATAAAGATTTATATCTGGAAGAAGGAAGTTATGACATAGGTGTTCACAAATTTATGGACGCTGTTTTTAATGGGTATCAACTAATAATGATATATTCAATGAAATATCATTATTACAGAAATGTATAGCAAAACGCTATAATTTCAACCTTTCCTACATATACCCATTACTTCGAAAATCCTCTTTTTACACAGTCACTATCGATCATCCAGGAGCGTTAGCTCATCTGGACTGCAGGAAATTTTAGAATGGTCGGGTGAACCTTAACGTATATATGCATATTTTTTTGTTATATTTCAATTAAATTATGTATTTTATGTGATATGAAAGATATCGTAATTACTGGCATGTATACAAATCCATTCCGAATCGATAGCAACTATATTAAATGGCAATCAATCAAATTAAAAGAAAATCAAATATGTAGTTTAAACAGAAATTAAATTTCTCTCCTTTATAATTGATTGCACATTTTCCCTTAACATAGTTTTAGGCAGTCGTAAGCAGGGGATTCTCGGGTGCAATGAAATTTTAAAAATAAGATCGTTTTAGATTTTGTGTTATTTTCTTGGGAGATCAAATGCTCAGATTATAAATTTAAATGAATGGGAACATCTAAATTAGATCATGAAAAAATTTGAAATGTGTTATTTTTTAATGTATTTGGACTGCAACTTTATACCAAGTTTTATCTATTCTATAGATTTTTATAGCAGATGATAAAGATATATATCTGGAAGAACGCAGTTCTGACATAGGTGTTCACAAAATTATGGACGCTGTTTTTAATGGGTATCAACTAATAATGATATATTCAATGAAATATCATTATTACAGAAATCTAAATTACATCATGAAAATTTTTGAAATTTGTTATTTTTTAATGTATTATGACTATAACTTTATTCCAAGTTTTATCTATTCTATAGATTTTTATAGCAGATGATAAAGATATATATCTGGAAGAACGCAGTTCTGACATAGGTGTTCACAAATTTATGGACGCTATTTTTAATGGGTATCAACTAATAATGATATATTCATTGAAATATCATTATTACAGAAATGTATAGCAAAACGCTATAATTTCAACCTTTCCTACATATACCCATTACTTCGAAAATCCTCTTTTTACACAGTCACTATCGATCGTCCAGGAGCGTTAGCTCAACTGGACTGCAGGAAATTTTAGAATGGTCGGGTTAACCTTAACGTATATATGCATATTTTTTTGTTATATTTCAATTAAATTATGTATTTTATGTGATATGAAAGATATCGTAATTACTGGCATATATATAAAACCATTCCGAATCGATAGCAACTATATTAAATGGCAATCAATCAAATTAAAAGAAAATCAAATATGTAGTTTAAACAGAAATTAAATTTCTCTCCTTTATAATTGATTGCACATATTCCCTTAACATAGTTTTGGGCAGTCGTAACCAGGGGATTCTCGGGTGCAATGAAATTTTAAAAATAAGATCGTTTTAGATTTTGTGTTATTTTCTTGGGAGATCAAATGCTCAGATTATAAATTTAAATGAATGAGAACATCTATTTTAGATCAAGAAAAAATTTGAAATGTGTTATTTTTTAATGTATTTGGACTGTAACTTTATACCAAGTTTTATCTATTCTATAGATTTTTATAGCAGATGATAATGATATATATCTGGAAGAACGCAGTTCTGACATAGGTGTTCACAAATTTATGGACGCTGTTTTTAATGGGTATCAACTAATAATGATATATTCAATGAAATATCATTATTACAGAAATGTATAGCAAAACGCTATAATTTCAACCTTTCCTGCATATACCCATTACTTCGAAAATCCTCTTTTTACACAGTCACTATCGATCGTCCAGGAGCGTTAGCTCAACTGGACTGCAGGAAATTTTAGAATGGTCGGGTTAACTTTAACGTATATATGCATATTTTTTTGTTTTATTTCAATTAAATTATGTATTTTATGTGATATGAAAGATATCGTAATTACTGGCATATATACAAAAACATTCCGTATCGATAGCAACTATATTAAATGGCAATCAATCAAATTAAAAGAAAATCAAATATGTAGGTTAAACAGAAATTAAATTTCTCTCCTTTATAATTGATTGCACATTTTCCCTTAACAAAGTTTTGGGCAGTCGTAAGCAGGGGATTCTCGGGTGCAATGAAATTTAAAAAATAACATCTTTTTAGATTTTGTGTTATTTTCTTGGGAGATCAAATGCTCAGATTATAAATTTAAATGAATGAGAACATCTAAATTAGATCATGAAAAAATTTGAAATGTGTTATTTTTTAATGTATTTGGACTGTAACTTTATACCAAGTTTTATCTATTCTATAGATTTTTATAGCAGATGATAAAGATATATATCTGGAAGAACGCAGTTCTGACATAGGTGTTCACAAATTTATGGACGCTGTTTTTAATGGGTATCAATTAATAATGATATATTCAATGAAATATCATTATTACAGAAATGTATAGCAAAACGCTATAATTTCAACCTTTCCTACATATACCCATTACTTCGAAAATCCTCTTTTTACACAGTCACTATCGATCGTCCAGGAGCGTTAGCTCAACTGGACTGCAGGAAATTTTAGAATGGTCGGGTTCACCTTAACGTATATATGCATATTTGTTTGTTTTATTTCAATTAAATTATGTATTTTATGTGATATGAAAGATATCGTAATTACTGGCATATATACAAAACCATTCCGAATCGATAGCAACTATATTAAATGGCAATCAATCAAATTAAAAGAAAATCAAATATGTAGTTTAAACAGAAATTCAATTTCTCTCCTTTATAATTGATTGTACATTTTCCCTTAATAAAGTTTTTGGCAGCCGTAAGCAGGGGATTCTCGGGTGCAATGAAATTTAAAAAATAACATCTTTTTAGATTTTGTGTTATTTTCGTGGGAGATCAAATGCTCAGATTATAAATTTAAATGAATGGGAACATCTAAATTAGATCATGAAAAATTTTGAAAAGTGTTATTTTTTAATGTATTTGGACTATAACTTTATTCCAAGTTTTATCTATTCTATAGATTTTTATAGCAGATGATAAAGATTTATATCTGGAAGAACGAAGTTCTGACATAGGTGTTCACAAATTTATGGACGCTGTTTTTAATGGGTATCAACTAATAATGATATATTCAATAAAATATCATTATTACAGAAATGTATAGCAAAACGCTATAATTTCAACCTTTCCTACATATACCCATTACTTCGAAAATCCTCTTTTTACACAGTCACTATCGATCATCCAGGAGCGTTAGCTCATCTGGACTGCAGGAAATTTTAGAATGGTCGGGTTAACCTTAACGTATATATGCATATTTTTTTGTTATATTTCAATTAAATTATGTATTTTATGTGATATGAAAGATATCGTAATTACTGGCATATATACAAATCCATTCCGAATCGATAGCAACTATATTAAATGGCAATCAATCAAATTAAAAGAAAATCAAATATGTAGTTTAAACAGAAATTAAATTTCTCTCCTTTATAATTGATTGCACATTTTCCCTTTACATAGTTTTGGGCAGTCGTAAGCAGGGGATTCTCGGGTGCAATGAAAATTTAAAAATAAGATCGTTTTAGATTTTGTGTTATTTTCTTGGGAGATCAAATGCTCAGATTATAAATTTAAATGGATGAGAACATCTAATTTAGATCAAGAAAAAATTTGAAATGTGTTTTTTTTTAATGTATTTGTACTGTAACTTTATACCAAGTTTTATCTATTCTATAGATTTTTATAGCAGATGATAAAGATATATATCTGGAAGAACGCAGTTCTGACATAGGTGTTCACAAATTTATGGACGCCGTTTTTAATGGGTATCAACTAATAATGATATATTCAATGAAATATCATTATTACAGAAATGTATAGCAAAACGCTATAATTTCAACCTTTCCTACATATACCCATTACTTCGAAAATCCTCTTTTTACACAGTCACTATCGATCATCCAGGAGCGTTAGCTCATCTGGACTGCAGGAAATTTTAGAATGGTCGGGTGAACCTTAACGTATATATGCATATTTTTTTGTTATATTTCAATTAAATTATGTATTTTATGTGATATGAAAGATATCGTAATTACTGGCATGTATACAAATCCATTCCGAATCGATAGCAACTATATTAAATGGCAATCAATCAAATTAAAAGAAAATCAAATATGTAGTTTAAACAGAAATTAAATTTCTCTCCTTTATAATTGATTGCACATTTTCCCTTAACATAGTTTTAGGCAGTCGTAAGCAGGGGATTCTCGGGTGCAATGAAATTTTAAAAATAAGATCGTTTTAGATTTTGTGTTATTTTCTTGGGAGATCAAATGCTCAGATTATAAATTTAAATGAATGGGAACATCTAAATTAGATCATGAAAAAATTTGAAATGTGTTATTTTTTAATGTATTTGGACTGCAACTTTATACCAAGTTTTATCTATTCTATAGATTTTTATAGCAGATGATAAAGATATATATCTGGAAGAACGCAGTTCTGACATAGGTGTTCACAAAATTATGGACGCTGTTTTTAATGGGTATCAACTAATAATGATATATTCAATGAAATATCATTATTACAGAAATCTAAATTACATCATGAAAATTTTTGAAATTTGTTATTTTTTAATGTATTATGACTATAACTTTATTCCAAGTTTTATCTATTCTATAGATTTTTATAGCAGATGATAAAGATATATATCTGGAAGAACGCAGTTCTGACATAGGTGTTCACAAATTTATGGACGCTATTTTTAATGGGTATCAACTAATAATGATATATTCATTGAAATATCATTATTACAGAAATGTATAGCAAAACGCTATAATTTCAACCTTTCCTACATATACCCATTACTTCGAAAATCCTCTTTTTACACAGTCACTATCGATCGTCCAGGAGCGTTAGCTCAACTGGACTGCAGGAAATTTTAGAATGGTCGGGTTAACCTTAACGTATATATGCATATTTTTTTGTTATATTTCAATTAAATTATGTATTTTATGTGATATGAAAGATATCGTAATTACTGGCATATATATAAAACCATTCCGAATCGATAGCAACTATATTAAATCGCAATCAATCAAATTAAAAGAAAATCAAATATGTAGTTTAAACAGAAATTAAATTTCTCTCCTTTATAATTGATTGCACATATTCCCTTAACATAGTTTTGGGCAGTCGTAACCAGGGGATTCTCGGGTGCAATGAAATTTTAAAAATAAGATCGTTTTAGATTTTGTGTTATTTTCTTGGGAGATCAAATGCTCAGATTATAAATTTAAATGAATGGGAACATCTAAATTAGATCATGAAAAAATTTGAAATGTGTTATTTTTTAATGTATTTGGACTGTAACTTTATACCAAGTTTTATCTATTCTATAGATTTTTATAGCAGATGATAAAGATATATATCTGGAAGAACGCAGTTCTGACATAGGTGTTCACAAAATTATGGACGCTGTTTTTAATGGGTATCAACTAATAATGATATATTCAATGAAATATCATTATTACAGAAATCTAAATTACATCATGAAAATTTTTGAAATTTGTTATTTTTTAATGTATTATGACTATAACTTTATTCCAAGTTTTATCTATTCTATAGATTTTTATAGCAGATGATAAAGATATATATCTGGAAGAACGCAGTTCTGACATAGGTGTTCACAAATTTATGGACGCTATTTTTAATGGGTATCAACTAATAATGATATATTCAATGAAATATCATTATTACAGAAATGTATAGCAAAACGCTATAATTTCAACCTTTCCTACATATACCCATTACTTCGAAAATCCTCTTTTTACACATTCACTATCGATCGTCCAGGAGCGTTAGCTCAACTGGACTGCAGGAAATTTTAGAATGGTCGGGTTAACCTTAACGTATATATGCATATTTTTTTGTTATATTTCAATTAAATTATGTATTTTATGTGATATGAAAGATATCGTAATTACTGGCATATATACAAAACCATTCCGAATCGATAGCAACTATATTAAATGGCAATCAATAATTAAAAGAAAATCAAATATGTAGTTTAAACAGAAATTAAATTTCTCTCCTTTATAATTGATTGCACATATTCCCTTAACATAGTTTTGGGCAGTCGTAACCAGGGGATTCTCGGGTGCAATGAAATTTTAAAAATAAGATCGTTTTAGATTTTGTGTTATTTTCTTGGGAGATCAAATGCTCAGATTATAAATTTAAATGAATGAGAACATCTATTTTAGATCAAGAAAAAATTTGAAATGTGTTATTTTTTAATGTATTTGGACTGTAAATTTATACCAAGTTTTATCTATTCTACAGATTTTTATAGCAGATGATAAAGATATATATCTGGAAGAACGCAGTTCTGGCATAGGTGTTCACAAATTTATGGACGCTGTTTTTAATGGGTATCAACTAATAATGATATATTCAATGAAATATCATTATTACAGAAATGTATAGCAAAACGCTATAATTTCAACCTTTCCTACATATACCCATTACTTCGAAAATCCTCTTTTTACACAGTCACTATCGATCGTCCAGGAGCGTTAGCTCAACTGGACTGCAGGAAATTTTAGAATGGTCGGGTTAACTTTAACGTATATATGCATATTTTTTTGTTTTATTTCAATTAAATTATGTATTTTATGTGATATGAAAGATATCGTAATTACTGGCATATATACAAAAACATTCCGTATCGATAGCAACTATATTAAATGGCAATCAATCAAATTAAAAGAAAATCAAATATGTAGGTTAAACAGAAATCCAATTTCTCTCCTTTATAATTGATTGCACATTTTCCCTTAACAAAGTTTTGGGCAGTCGTAAGCAGGGGATTCTCGGGTGCAATGAAATTTAAAAAATAACATCTTTTTAGATTTTGTGTTATTTTCTTGGGAGATCAAATACTCAGACTATAAATTTAAATGAATGAGAACATCTAAATTAGATCATGAAAAAATTTGAAATGTGTTATTTTTTAATGTATTTGGACTGTAACTTTATACAAGTTTTATCTATTCTATAGATTTTTATAGCAGATGATAAAGATATATATCTGGAAGAACGCAGTTCTGACATAGGTGTTCACAAATTTATGGACGCTGTTTTTAATGGGTATCAACTAATAATGATATATTCAATGAAATATCATTATTACAGAAATGTATAGCAAAAGGCTATAATTTCAACCTTTCCTACATATACCCATTACTTCGAAAATCCTCTTTTTACACAGTCACTATCGATCGTCCAGGAGCGTTAGCTCAACTGGACTGCAGGAAATTTTAGAATGGTCGGGTTCACCTTAACGTATATATGCATATTTGTTTGTTTTATTTCAATTAAATTATGTATTTTATGTGATATGAACGATATCGTAATTACTGGCATATATACAAAACCATTCCGAATCGATAGCAACTATATTAAATGGCAATCAATCAAATTAAAAGAAAATCAAATATGTAGTTTAAACAGAAATTCAATTTCTCTCCTTTATAATTGATTGCACATTTTCCCTTAACAAAGTTTTGGGCAGCCGTAAGCAGGGGATTCTCGGGTGCAATGAAATTTTTAAAATAACATCTTTTTAGATTTTGTGTTATTTTCGTGGGAGATCAAATGCTCAGATTATAAATTTAAATGAATGGGAACATCTAAATTAGATCATGAAAAATTTTGAAAAGTGTTATTTTTTAATGTATTTGGACTATAACTTTATTCCAAGTTTTATCTATTCTACAGATTTTTATAGCAGATGATAAAGATTTATATCTGGAAGAAGGAAGTTATGACATAGGTGTTCACAAATTTATGGACGCTGTTTTTAATGGGTATCAACTAATAATGATATATTCAATGAAATATCATTATTACAGAAATGTATAGCAAAACGCTATAATTTCAACCATTCCTACATATACCCATTACTTCGAAAATCCTCTTTTTACACAGTCACTATCGATCGTCCAGGAGCGTTAGCTCAACTGGACTGCAGGAAATTTTAGAATGGTCGGGTTCACCTTAACGTATATATGCATATTTGTTTGTTTTATTTCAATTAAATTATGTATTTTATGTGATATGAAAGATATCGTAATTACTGTCATATATACAAAACCATTCCGAATCGATAGCAACTATATTAAATGGAAATCAATCAAATTAAAAGAAAATCAAATATGTAGTTTAAACAGAAATTCAATTTCTCTCCTTTATAATTGATTGCACATTTTCCCTTAACAAAGTTTTGGGCAGCCGTAAGCTGGGGATTCTCGGGTGCAATGAAATTTTTAAAATAACATCTTTTTAGATTTTGTGTTATTTTCGTGGGAGATCAAATGCTCAGATTATAAATTTAAATGAATGGGAACATCTAAATTAGATCATGAAAAATTTTGAAAAGTGTTATTTTTTAATGTATTTGGACTATAACTTTTTTCCAAGTTTTATCTATTCTATAGATTTTTATAGCAGATGATAAAGATTTATATCTGGAAGAAGGAAGTTATGACATAGGTGTTCACAAATTTATGGACGCTGTTTTTAATGGGTATCAACTAATAATGATATATTCAATGAAATATCATTATTACAGAAATGTATAGCAAAACGCTATAAATTCAACCTTTCCTACATATACCCATTACTTCGAAAATCCTCTTTTTACACAGTCACTATCGATCATCCAGGAGCGTTAGCTCATCTGGACTGCAGGAAATTTTAGAATGGTCGGGTGAACCTTAACGTATATATGCATATTTTTTTGTTATATTTCAATTAAATTATGTATTTTATGTGATATGAAAGATATCGTAATTACTGGCATGTATACAAATCCATTCCGAATCGATAGCAACTATATTAAATGGCAATCAATCAAATTAAAAGAAAATCAAATATGTAGTTTAAACAGAAATTAAATTTCTCTCCTTTATAATTGATTGCACATTTTCCCTTAACATAGTTTTAGGCAGTCGTAAGCAGGGGATTCTCGGGTGCAATGAAATTTTAAAAATAAGATCGTTTTAGATTTTGTGTTATTTTCTTGGGAGATCAAATGCTCAGATTATAAATTTAAATGAATGGGAACATCTAAATTAGATCATGAAAAAATTTGAAATGTGTTATTTTTTAATGTATTTGGACTGCAACTTTATACCAAGTTTTATCTATTCTATAGATTTTTATAGCAGATGATAAAGATATATATCTGGAAGAACGCAGTTCTGACATAGGTGTTCACAAAATTATGGACGCTGTTTTTAATGGGTATCAACTAATAATGATATATTCAATGAAATATCATTATTACAGAAATCTAAATTACATCATGAAAATTTTTGAAATTTGTTATTTTTTAATGTATTATGACTATAACTTTATTCCAAGTTTTATCTATTCTATAGATTTTTATAGCAGATGATAAAGATATATATCTGGAAGAACGCAGTTCTGACATAGGTGTTCACAAATTTATGGACGCTATTTTTAATGGGTATCAACTAATAATGATATATTCATTGAAATATCATTATTACAGAAATGTATAGCAAAACGCTATAATTTCAACCTTTCCTACATATACCCATTACTTCGAAAATCCTCTTTTTACACAGTCACTATCGATCGTCCAGGAGCGTTAGCTCAACTGGACTGCAGGAAATTTTAGAATGGTCGGGTTAACCTTAACGTATATATGCATATTTTTTTGTTATATTTCAATTAAATTATGTATTTTATGTGATATGAAAGATATCGTAATTACTGGCATATATACAAAAACATTCCGTATCGATAGCAACTATATTAAATGGCAATCAATCAAATTAAAAGAAAATCAAATATGTAGGTTAAACAGAAATTAAATTTCTCTCCTTTATAATTGATTGCACATATTCCCTTAACATAGTTTTGGGCAGTCGTAACCAGGGGATTCTCGGGTGCAATGAAATTTTAAAAATAAGATCGTTTTAGATTTTGTGTTATTTTCTTGGGAGATCAAATGCTCAGATTATAAATTTAAATGAATGAGAACATCTATTTTAGATCAAGAAAAAATTTGAAATGTGTTATTTTTTAATGTATTTGGACTGTAACTTTATACCAAGTTTTATCTATTCTATAGATTTTTATAGCAGATGATAATGATATATATCTGGAAGAACGCAGTTCTGACATAGGTGTTCACAAATTTATGGACGCTGTTTTTAATGGGTATCAACTAATAATGATATATTCAATGAAATATCATTATTACAGAAATGTATAGCAAAACGCTATAATTTCAACCTTTCCTGCATATACCCATTACTTCGAAAATCCTCTTTTTACACAGTCACTATCGATCGTCCAGGAGCGTTAGCTCAACTGGACTGCAGGAAATTTTAGAATGGTCGGGTTAACTTTAACGTATATATTTTTTTTTTTTGTTTTATTTCAATTAAATTATGTATTTTATGTGATATGAAAGATATCGTAATTACTGGCATATATACAAAAACATTCCGTATCGATAGCAACTATATTAAATGGCAATCAATCAAATTAAAAGAAAATCAAATATGTAGGTTAAACAGAAATTAAATTTCTCTCCTTTATAATTGATTGCACATTTTCCCTTAACAAAGTTTTGGGCAGTCGTAAGCAGGGGATTCTCGGGTGCAATGAAATTTAAAACATAACATCTTTTTAGATTTTGTGTTATTTTCTTGGGAGATCAAATGCTCATATTATAAATTTAAATGAATGAGAACATCTAAATTAGATCATGAAAAATTTTGAAAAGTGTTATTTTTTAATGTATTTGGACTATAACTTTATTCCAAGTTTTATCTATTCTATAGATTTTTATAGCAGATGATAAAGATATATATCTGGAAGAACGCAGTTCTGACATAGGTGTTCACAAATTTATGGACGCCGTTTTTAATGGGTATCAACTAATAATGATATATTCAATGAAATATCATTATTACAGAAATGTATAGCAAAACGCTATAATTTCAACCTTTCCTACATATACCCATTACTTCGAAAATCCTCTTTTTACACAGTCACTATCGATCGTCCAGGAGCGTTAGCTCAACTGGACTGCAGGAAATTTTAGAATGGTCGGGTTAACCTTAACGTATATATGCATATTTTTTTGTTATATTTCAATTAAATTATGTATTTTATGTGATATGAAAGATATCGTAATTACTGGCATATATACAAATCCATTCCGAATCGATAGCAACTATATTAAATGGCAATCAATCAAATTAAAAGAAAATCAAATATGTAGTTTAAACAGAAATTAAATTTCTCTCCTTTATAATTGATTGCACATTTTCCCTTTACATAGTTTTGGGCAGTCGTAAGCAGGGGATTCTCGGGTGCAATGAAAATTTAAAAATAAGATCGTTTTAGATTTTGTGTTATTTTCTTGGGAGATCAAATGCTCAGATTATAAATTTAAATGGATGAGAACATCTAATTTAGATCAAGAAAAAATTTGAAATGTGTTTTTTTTTAATGTATTTGCACTGTAACTTTATACCAAGTTTTATCTATTCTATAGATTTTTATAGCAGATGATAAAGATATATATCTGGAAGAACGCAGTTCTGACATAGGTGTTCACAAATTTATGGACGCCGTTTTTAATGGGTATCAACTAATAATGATATATTCAATGAAATATCATTATTACAGAAATGTATAGCAAAACGCTATAATTTCAACCTTTCCTACATATACCCATTACTTCGAAAATCCTCTTTTTACACAGTCACTATCGATCGTCCAGGAGCGTTAGCTCAACTGGACTGCAGGAAATTTTAGAATGGTCGGGTTAACCTTAACGTGTATATGCATATTTTTTTGTTCTATTTCAATTAAATTATGTATTTTATGTGATATGAATGATATCGTAATTACTGGCATATATACAAAACCATTCCGAATCGATAGCAACTATATTAAATGGCAATCAATCAAATTAAAAGAAAATCAAATATGTAGTTTAAACAGAAATTCAATTTCTCTCCTTTATAATTGATTGTACATTTTCCCTTAATAAAGTTTTGGGCAGCCGTAAGCAGGGGATTCTCATGTGCAATGAAATTTTAAAAATAACATCTTTTTAGATTTTGTGTTATTTTCGTGGGAGATCAAATGCTCAGATTATAAATTTAAATGAATGGGAACATCTAAATTAGATCATGAAAAATTTTGAAAAATGTTATTTTTTAATGTATTTGGACTATAACTTTATTCCAAGTTTTATCTATTCTATAGATTTTTATAGCAGATGATAAAGATTTATATCTGGAAGAACGAAGTTCTGACATAGGTGTTCACAAATTTATGGACGCTGTTTTTAATGGGTATCAACTAATAATGATATATTCAATAAAATATCATTATTACAGAAATGTATAGCAAAACGCTATAATTTCAACCTTTCCTACATATATACATTACTTCGAAAATCCTCTTTTTACACAGTCACTATCGATCGTCCAGGAGCGTTAGCTCAACTGGACTGCAGGAAATTTTAGAGTGGTCGGGTTAACCTTAACGTATATATGCATATTTGTTTGTTTTATTTCAATTAAATTATGTATTTTATGTGATATGAAAGATATCGTAATTTCTGGCATATATAGAAAACCATTCCGAATCGATAGCAACTATATTAAATGGCAATCAATCGAATTAAAAGAAAATCAAATATGTAGTTTAGACAGAAGTTAAATTTCTCTCCTTTATATTTGATTGCACATTTTACCTTAACAAAGTTTTGGGCAGCCGTATGCAGAGAATTCTCGGGTGCAATGAAGTTTTAAAAATAAGATCGTTTTGATTTTGTGTTATTTGCTTGGGAGATCAAATGCGCAGATTATAAATTTAAATGGATGGGAACATCTAAATTAGATCATGAAAAAATTTGAAATGTGTTATTTTTTAATGTATTTTGACTATAACTTTATTCCAAGTTTTATTTTTTCTGTAGATTTTTATAGCAGATGATAAATATATATATCGGAAGGAGCGTAGTTTCACAAATTTATGGACGCAGTTTAATCAAGAAATCTGAATGAAACATTTTTCCTTCGTAAACAAATAGACACTAATTAAAATGGTCTGCTCGGCAACCAGAAAATTAATTTCATAATAAAATTTAAATAAATCTTTAAAAAAACTCAATTTAAAATAAAATTTAAAACATAGGTAATTTTTTAAACAAATAATAATTGGATAACGAAATATCTTGTGTATTCGTTGTAAACATCTGTTTCAATATATGAAATACCTTTGTAATGTCCAATGATTGGAAACAATTTTATGCTTGTTATTTATAATTTAATGGATATTATTGTACAAAAATTCATACGTACATTTACAGAAATCTGTGAATTTGGGCGTTTTTCGCGTAAAATTAATGCGGTTTAATTTTTAATACTTAATATTGGAATATATATTAATGTATCATCCACAAAACTATCATTGTAAGTATAATGTATCAGCCTAATCAATCCGGCGGGCAAATTGTTTTTATTCATAGATAAAAAGACTAATTTTAATGACACACTTGATATGTAGAGATTATACTACTTAAAATGTAATTTATTTTAATATAAGAAATTCAAAATAATTTTGAATTACTTTACTCTTTACTTTCAGTCTTTTTAAACATACATTTAAGCGTTGTAATTTAAATTTTATCAAAACGAAATATAGGTGCATGATTGGCTAACTGCTCGCACAATAAAATTACCAAAATCAACCTTATTCTAAACTTTTACATTCATTGATAAATAGAGACTAATTCAAATGGCCTACTCTTTTGTCAGAAAATACTTTCAATATTAAAATGTAAATAAATCATTAAAAATCGTAATTTTAAATAATTTTAAAAACATAAGTAACTTTTTACTGAGAAAGGAGAATTTAATTCAAATTATTATTTTTTATACATTAATTTACTCCACAACCTATGGAAGTTTTACTTAACTGTTTTCGCTTCTATAGTTCATTTTGTGGCTATTTATAGCACTTGCTAAGAAATGGCTGGACTGTTTAAATCAAGACAAAATCCGCTGCGAAAAGAAAATGCATCTCTTATACTGCAGACGTGTCCGTGAGAATTTTCTTCAGTCGTGTTACACACAATCCCGCTCGGATCCTCTAAATTTATCAAGCAACACACTCCAAGTCCAAACTAACAAATGAAACTAGTATTATTGACTGAATAAATCTCTTAATCTTTATTTCATTGTTCGCGCGAATATTATTGATAATTTATATTGTTAGAATAAACAACTAACAGGTATTGTTACATCAGTAACCTGAATTGGCTACAGGACAAAAGATAATTTGAAAAGGAATAAACAATCATGATTTGTTACATCATCTTTGCCTTTCAAATGCCTTAAGTTACTGAAAAAGTTACAACCTTACATTACCTTTCAAATTCCTTACGTTACTGAACGATTTTAAGCTTGTTATTTAATAACATATGTAATTTGGAATGAATTTTATGTAACTTTAAGCGTGTTTATTTTTAATACTTAAAAATGAATTGCAAATGTATGTTTGATTCACATCTCAAAATTAAATGCTCACTAAAATCTGTCACATAGGCTAATTTATTTAACTATTTGATCAAAAAACACATTAAAATTTTGTAATATCTAACAATCGATTTTATTGTTTCAATAATAAAAAATGAGTATTAGATGTAAATTTCCAACTGGGCGAAAAAATGTCCGGACCAGGATTCGAACCTGGGACCTCCTGGCTGAAGCTGCCAGTGCTCTGCAATCTGAGCTATCCCGGACGATTCTGGTCGAACTTTTTCACCCAGCTAACCTTGATGATTACAGCATCTGGTCTGAAACCTGGTTCAGCTCAACAGAATAAAGGAATATGAATATTTTATTAAAATCAGAAATTCAAAATGGTTTTTAAATCATGAGAATGTATATATAAAGAAATAATAACTGAAAGACTAAGAATAATAAATATGTGCATTTATTTACTACATAAAAGAAAATAAAATTACTCACTTACCTCATTTTGATTTTGAAAATAGTTTCCGCATTATAATGTTTAATAACTTACAGCTAGCCTTCAAAGACGAAAAGTTTCACAAAGGACAAAATCATCTATAAAAGAGGCGAAATCTCAGTCCCCATTAACGTATACCATAATACAATTCATACGATACAATTCCTCCGAAATGTCTAAATTTACCAATTAAAAAAGGTCACAACACATCTATCGAATGAAAAAGTTTCATCAGAAAAAAATATATATATATACGCTTTCATCAAAATCCCTGTAAACATCTTTTTCAAGAGATCTTTTAGTAAGCATATGTTTTATATCTCAAATATGTGAATTTAGCTGATTATTCTTATTGTTAAAATAAACAATCATGTGTTGTTACATCATCTTTTAGTAAACAGCTTTTTAAAAATCTGAAATATGAGAACTTATCGGACTATGATTATTGTTAAAACAAACAATCATGTTTTGTTGCATCATCTATTAAAAACATCTGTTTTAAAATGTTTGGTATCTTTGCAATGCGAAAATTTCAATCTTATTTCTTTAAAAATTGTAGACCTTGATATACGAAAATTTAATGAATAATTACGCAACTCTATACTATTTCGGTATTTTTACCCATACATTGAAGTGTAATTGATTTTTAATTGTATCAAAACGAAGTATAGATGCATGATTGTTTAAATGCTCACATGATAATGTTCTCTAGAATGAATTTTATTCTATCGTTTTTCATCCGTAAACAAATAAACACTAAATAATATGGCCTACTCGACAGCCAGAAAATTAATATCATAATAAAATTTAAACAAATGATTAAAAAACGCAATTTAAAATAAATTTAAAAACATAGGTAATATTTTTAAACAAATAATAATTGGATAACGAAA
Source organism: Maratus speciosus (assembly GCA_963932465.1). Taxonomy (NCBI): domain Eukaryota; kingdom Metazoa; phylum Arthropoda; class Arachnida; order Araneae; family Salticidae; genus Maratus; species Maratus speciosus. The sequence goes on along the minus strand of OZ010793.1, from coordinate 120,566,279 downwards.
TAGCTTGTATATTTGTTGTAAACATCTGTTTCAAGACATCAAATACCTTTGTAATGTCCAATGATTGGAAACAAATTTTTGCTTGTTATTTATAATTTAATAGACGTTGTTGTACAAAAATTCATAAGTACATTTACAGAAATCTATGAATTTGGGAGTTTTTCTTGTAAATTTAAGCGTGTTTAATTTTTAATAATTAAAATTTGAATACATATAAATGTATCATCAACAAAAGAATAATATTCTTTCTAATCGATTTGGTGGACAAATTGTTTTTATTCATAGATAAAAAGACTAATTTTAATGACACTCTTGATATGTAAAGATTATACTACTTAAAATGTAAATTTTTTAATATAAGAAATTCAAAATAATATTGAAATCGTAAGAGTACTTATATAAAATACTGCAAGCCAATTCAATCTATATACACTCAGTTACAACGTAAAATACCAAATTTATTTTTAATATCAGAAACGCGGACAGTAATTTCAATTTAGAAATTGTTCTATTTAAGAACCAGCGTACAGAACAACTGATCAATGAAATGAAACAAGCTTCAATGAACATATTTAACTCTATCTCATTGTTCACGCAAACTTAATTGTTTGTTACCATTGTTAAATTAAACATTCATGTGTGGTTACGTCATCTTTTAGTAAACCTCTGTTTTAAAATTTCAAATATGCGAACTTAACTAATTATTATCATTGTTAATGTAAACAATCATGTTTTGTTACACCATCATTAAGTAAACATGAGTTTTAAATTGTTCATAATCTTTGAAATGTTTAAAGTTATAAAAATATTTTAAATTTTATTTCTTTACTTGTAGACCTCCTAATCTTGTAGATGTTGATAAACGAAACTTTAAAATAATAATTACGTTACTCTTTACTTTTCAGTCTTTTTAAACATACATTTAAGCGTTGTAATTTTAATTTTATCAAAACGAGGTGTAGGTGCATGATTGGTTAACTGCTCACACAATAATATTCCCTAAAATAAACCTTATTCTAAAATTTTACATTCGTTAATAAATAGACACTAATTAAAATGGCCTACTCTTTAGTCAGAAAATACTTTCAATAGTAAAATGTAAATAAATCATTAAAAATCGTAATTTCAAATAATTTTAAAAACCTAAGTGATCTTTAACTCAGAAAGGAGAATTTAATGTCAAATTATTATTTTTTTATATATTGATTTACTACACAATCTATCGAAGTTTTACTTAACTGTCTTCGCTTCTATAATTTATTTTGTGGCTATTTATAGCACTTGCTAAGAAATGGTTGGACTGTTTCAATCGGAACAGTTTAAATCAGGACAAAAACCGCTATGAAAAGAAAATGCATCTCTTATATTGCCTTCTAACTCACTTCCTGCTAAACCGGCTATTCGCAAACATCTGATAACAACAGAATAAGGAAAAACTATTAATTTTAACAAATATCATGATATAGATTAACTCGTTTTTAGTTCATTTACTTAACTGAACAGGAATTTAAGATGAAAATCAAAGTTGGTGTAGTAATGAACTAATAATATTGAAGTATTAACATGTGTAACTAGTTTCTGAAATATTAAGATGTATCAGATAGAAGAAAGTTTTGGGATTGGTACATCCAACTAGTTTTTTAAATAAAAATAATATATTGGACATAAACGAATTTTGGAATTGAATAATGAACATAATACGTTTAAGAACATGTTTCAAATGTCTTTATGTATATTTTCCTTCATTCAGCAAATACATTAACAAAATAAACTTACAAAAGGCAACAGTCCTACAAAATTCTTTTATTATCTTTAAAAAAAATCAGGGCAAAAATTCAAGGCCTATGCCAGCCTATGTGAAAAGAAAATTACTTTTTAAATAAGTGTTAAAACTTTCAGAATATTTTTTTGTTCAAAAGGTATGTCACCAACTACCAACATCTTCCGCAGCTGTAACATGTCCTGACTGTTGTAAAATTACTTCTTGATCAATAAAAAGCTTTTTTTTTGTAAAACTATAGGTTTGGCTGTATATCCTACTCAGGCTTCATAGTACTTTTAAGAAGAGATGCCAGGTTATTAAATTTCTCAGCCATTAACAACGACACTTTTATCAATGAATTGTGGTTGTGCAGTTTTTTTTATCGGATTTGCCTTCTTTACTCTGTGGAAGATCCATATTCAGTGTTAGAGCCAGTGTCTGATAGTTTTCTTCTGCATTGTCAGGATAACTTTCTTGATTGGCATTAACTCAAAGCGCCGATTTCCTAGAGTTTTAGCAGCCCCTCTCACGGCTGGAGGTTTTCAATGTTTTGGGATGCCTAATCCGACTGTTTTTCAGTCACATACTACCAAATTTGTACCTAATATAAAAACAGATCTTACATTGTAAAAAATATCGTTATAATCATAGAGGATTTACAATGGTTGATTTGGACCTAACTTCTCTTTCAATCCTACTAAAAACGCTATGCGGGGGGATTATTGAAATGACCGACAACATGGAACAGAAAAATGATTTTTTTACTGCTGGTGCATTTCTAAAATTGAGGTGTTTTGGAAATAACGATGAAAATGGATTTGATTGACTAAGTAAACAGTGAAAGGCTATAGGACATAAAGACTTTTGGTCCAGCAAATTGGGTGATGGATATTGTGATATTACTATCACATTTTTTTTTAAATTATTTCGTGCCTACACGCTATTTATCGGCCATGGACATTTTATTTCCCTCGCCGAATTCGCGGTTTTCTCTCCCATTTTACCGTAAGGTAGCAGAGAGAGTTTTTATTCCTACTTCCCTTGTTGGTCTTACCAGAGCTTCGTTTTCTATGCTTAACGCGCATGCGCCCGTGCTGTCATTCCCGATTTTAGACAGCGCTGGTAGGGAATCGAAAGAAAGGGTTGTGCCTCTTTGAACGAATAAAATGTAGTTTCGCTTTTGGCCAGCTTTCATTTGTCTCTCTTTCTGTGGTCAGTTTTAATTTAACTGATAGTTTTAAAGTAATGTTGAACTCATTTTATGGGCCCCCGTTTCATTAGTGTATGTACTCATACATTTGAGTTTTTCAACAGAATGCTTTAAGAATTTTAAGATGCAGAAGCATTAATATTTTGGCGAAAGCAATGGCGTTCCACGTTTTCGTGGGTAAAGTTTTTTGTTCGATACATTCCATGTGTAGAAACCTCTGGTACTTCCGAGTAAAGTCTTGGCAAATGGATCGTCTTGGCATAGCTCGAAAAAAGCTGTCAAAATTTTTTCTATTGTTTCTCCAGTGAAATACACACGTTGTCCATTTTCTAAGTGGACGGATAAATGAACAACCGCTGGATCTCGATCGTGTATCGGAAAACCTAAAATTCACCAAATCGCTTCATTGGTATTGATATAACGACCCATTTGATACTGTACTACTTCGTCGTGCTTGTCTCAGGGTTCATACGCTTCAAGGACTTTCAAGCACCTTTTATCAGAATTTTCGTAAAGTAATATTTGTCTCATATAATGAAAAAAAAATCTCCTTCAGATATAGCGTCCAGTACTTTAAGAAGTTTTACACCTAAGAAGAAACACCTAAAATCCCCTAAATCCCTTGATGCGTACGAACCCTGTTGTCTTCTCCGGTCACTATAAAGACAGCCATATCACTGCCCTTGTTGATATACTTGCATACGTATTTAATGGATTTAAGGGTCTCAGAACTCTTAAAGCTTCAAAATTTTCGAAATTTTATTTTTTTTTAGATGTTAAACTCTTATTTTTTCTGAACATTTTCATATAATTCTTTCCTTGTATTTTCCATTAGCACAGATGTTATGGCTTTTAGAATTATACCCACTGAATAGCTGAAGTGGCGTTTCCGAAGCTTTGAAGTCATTTTTCTACAAATGACTTTTTTGGGCATAAAGCGCAGGATATCTCAAAAACTTGTGGATATTTTTCATGAAATTTTCAAAGCGTATATGTCATGTTAGTCTGTATAAACTAAGCCTAAAATTTTATTTTTATTTTTAAAGAAAAATATTTTTTTAGGTGATTATATATATTTCATACCAATATAAATTGTGTTTTAAAGTCCTGAGACCCCTTAACAAAACTGCCGTATTCGACATTGACATAGGCTTTGAACATTTTAGATAGAACAGGATTGTATGAAACTACCCATTGATTGTTAACTTAAATTTCTACATGGCCTCGTATTTTAATTTTTGCCGTGAATCCGCCTTGTTCTGGTGATTTATATCTGTATTTTGGATACCCGTCTTCGCCAGTTAGTGTTTCGTTTAGAAATGGTTTTGGATAACGTTTCGTGCATTTGCCGTTTTTCATGCACGAAAAACGTTCATTTATTGGGTCGATCGGAAAGTCCTGTCGTGTTGGGAAAATCAATTCGTGCCGGAAAATTCTATCATTTAATTATTAGACATTGTTCCTATACATAATGTCTAATAATTACCGGGCAGAATATTCCGGTAAGAATTGATTTTCCCAACACGACACGACTTTTCGCTCGATTCAATAATTCGCCACAAGGACTATGAAACATATTTTTCATAATTCAGCCATAGATTTATGGCTGAATTATTAAAATTCGCATAGAGTTCGGGATCTTCGTCCGGATTTGGAAATTCAGCCTCGATGATATTGTCTATTTGATACGGTCGATTTTTTTTCTTGAAGCCAAATGAAGCTGTGAGAATCTGACAGTCCTCGTTTTTGCCATTCAGTCAAATATAATCTGCAGATGACAACACCGAATATTTGATTTTTGACAATGGTTTCAACAAATTTGATTTTTTTTTTGACGAAAAATTCGGGCAATAATATCATGTCTTTAGCTGGCCGCCTGTCCATATTGTAATTCTTCTTTAATTACCAGCGAAGAAGAGTTATACGTAAATGTTATAAATATATCTGGTCGACTGTTTTTCTGACGTAGGTCATCGCATACTGTGCATATTGATACATATAACGTGGACTTCCGTTAAAAGTTGATGACAAGATGACCAATTTGCCCACTCTGTCGACGTCTCTTGAATATATTCATCCGAACACAACTTCCGTTGATTATGGCGGATAAATTTCAATCTCTTTGTCTCAATTTTGGCATACATATCAACGATGAATTGCTGGAATAATTGCCGACAATTGAGAATATGATTAATTGCACCATCTCTAATCATAATTGGATAAGCATAGAATTGCACAGATGATGTTTTTTTGTTGGTTTCGACACCTGTAGTTTTATTGAGTTATTGGATGTTGGAATAGCAATCGTCTTCACTTAATCCAAAATATCAGCGGATACTGTAGCGCATCGTAACTGCGATATGTTTCAGCAATTCGTTGCATTTCATGCTTTGGCGTTGAATAATGATATGACGATAGCTATATTCGATATCGACAATTACTACTGCAACTTCATTGACTTCAGGTGCATCAAATCTTCTTTCATGCTCATCGCGGGTCTTTTGTCGTTCCGAATGACGATCTTATAGTTGTCTGTCTCCAACCATTCGTTCTAGAGAAATGTTGAGCACATTGATCAGTTGATCAGTTATGTGTGTGTCGGCGATAGCTCATAAATATTGTGAATTCCCTAATACAAAAATTTTAAAGCATACGGAATTATCATTGTAAAAAATCTATTTTGGGGCATTTCCAGCTTTTTTTTATTTTATAAAATTTACGAAATTCATTTTAGCAATAAATTTGCAAAACACCGCATATAATAAATAAAACTTTGGCAGGAAAAATCAACTTAATGTTGCTGTCTGTGAGAATTCTATTAATTCTTATGACACATTAGGGTTGTTCTCAACTGCTCTGCTCAACAAGCGCAAAACGTTTTGACACATTTACAAATTCATTTTTTAACGGAAAGATATAAAATTGGAAAACCTGACCATGGAAGCGATTTGGAATAGAACTGTTTTTTCCATTTTTTAATCAATAAATTAGCTATTGAGTTATAAGCGATTTTAATCACGTGACACGGCATTTTTCTCCCCTTATTGACTGGATTTTCTTCTTTCGTTCGGAAGTTCGTTTCAAAATGCCAACTTCTACAGTATTTTCTGAAAGATGTATTGCGTTTACAAGAAGACGAAAAAAAAAAAAAACAGTTCGACGACAAAGTTTCCGAATAAAAATGAATTAAAACTTATGTCAGAAAGTTGACCCTTTGGATTTGAGAACAGCCTTAAGATATCGATTTGAGAATTTCAGTACACATGCAGAAAAACATTTTACATCTTCTCATGAAATTTTGTGAAAATCGGTCGGTAATTTTTCTTAATTTTTGAAATAAACAGTGGCGGCAGTGCAAAAATTCGGAGAAAGAACTAGACATGGAAGAGTATTAATTAAAAACAGAACTAAAAATATCTTTTTCCGACCGACCCCTGGGTAAGTAATAGCCAGTTTAAGTGTTATCTACTACAGTGGAACTCCACTTATACGTTACCTGAATTGTACGTTTCCCTCGGTTATGCACCTTTCATTTCAGCCCACGACCCAGTCGTTTGTCATTAAAAAATTAGCTGAGTTATACGTTTTTGAGACATACGTTTCCCTCGGTTATACGCTATGTTTTTCCGTTTCCGGATGAAATTTTGTCTCACTTTTACGTTTTACTGAAAATAATTTCATAATTTTTGCTATACTTTGCCTCCCGTTTCTGCTGACTGGCAACGTGTCTGATATCCCACTCAAAACAATCAAACGATGCCAAACTTCGCATCTGCTCTGAGGACTTCATTTATTGTCAATTTTCAATTTTAGAACTAGAAACTTTCATTATTGCGTCCCTTAATTGATTTGTTATGTACCATTGTTTGCAGAAAAACTACCAATTTCTTTGTTACGTCATCCTTAATACTTTCAAGTTTACTGTTCATTGCCAGTTCTAGAGAAAAGAAACTATGCAAGATTAGTGATTATTTCGATTAAATTTAGGGAACTGCTGAAATGTCTTTTGATAAAATATTTACACGCCAAAGCGATAGCAGTGATTTTTTTGAGTATTCTATATGTGCAAAATATTTTTAATGCAGCTTTTATAATAAAATAACTCCATGTGTACTTTTCTCATGTACCTTTGCTTTTTACTCTGTTGCATTTCCGCGAATTTATGCCATGGTTGCAGTAATACTTACAAAACTTCAGTTTTCTATATAAAAGGTTAGATAAAAAATGGTTAGACCATTAATTGAGTTGTACGTTTTACTGAGTTCAACGTTTTATTTTCCGGTCCCGAGCAAAACGTATAACTGGAGTTCCACAGTATATTGTTTCCCAAAAGAATTGCCTATTGTTACACTATCCTTGGTATTTTCAGATTTGTTTTCAAGTCTGATCGTTAAAACTATTTCTATGAAAAAATATTTAAGAAAAACTACTTGTCAAACATAAATAAATTAGAAAAATGTATACCAGGTTATACAAACTATTTTTCCCAGTACAACAACATATGCCACGCGCGTGGTGATTTGCAAGCTTGTAGGAAAATCGAAACAAATAAGTTACAATTTATTTGTAGAAAGTTTGGCATATTTTAATGCGCTTAGCGTAATATTATGCTCTGACTTCATATACCGACGTCTGATAGATGGGATAATTGGCAATTTGATGCAAAATCTCTATAATAATAGCCTAATAAGTCATGTGACTGTCATCAAAAGTTCCGGGTTGACCGCTTCACTTTTTGTATGCCAAGCGGCGAATTTGGTAATTTAATGTTAGCCGGGAGCTGGTGATAAATCGACAAATATTGTTCCTTCACCAAATATATTAAATATTATGTCATCAGTATTATAATAGCCATTTCATGCGACTGTCATAAACAATTTTTCGCGTGGTAAATTAAAACAAAGCTTTGATGTTGAAATTAAATGTCATGGTTTATGGTATTATTTATTACTTTTCTTTTTTTTAAAAGCAATAATTGAGAGTCATAAATTTTGAATATTTCAGTTTTCAATTCGTGTTATGCATTTTAAATAAAATGAGTGAAAGTACTATATCTTAAATGAAATTAATGAAATGCGAAAAAATACTACGAGAACAATGTTTGGCGATTTATCACCTACGCCCAGCTAACATAAAAATGCAGAGTTCAAGATTTCTGTATCAGAATCTTCGGATTTGGCGAAGGATTGAGCAAGTAAATTAAATTATGTATAACAGTAACGTGGTGCAATGCTTAGCATATGTTTAAGGGAGACCAAACTGGTCGCCAAGGGCGGCTAGTGCCACTGATATTCGTTTAACGGAAAAGTAACATTGCTGTTAATATATTTTACGTAAGTAGTTACTCTTTTCAATTTTTTGCATCTATTTTTCCTTCAAGCTACTTCCAAGAAGTCCTACCTGTATTTGAAATTTGTTTAGCATTGCCTCAAGCAACTTTCTCAACTTTCATACATTTAGACTTAAGACTAAAATGTTAGTACTAAAGTACTAAAATGTTAGACGCATTTACTGTCAATTTTCATTTTTAGAACTAGAAATTTCATTCTTGCGTCCCTTAATTGATTTGTTATGTACCATTGTTTGCAGAAAAACTATCAATTTCTTTGTTATGTCATCCTTAATATTTTCAAATTCGTTTTTAAAGATGATTATTGTCTCACGTATTATTCTCAGAACATTCACATAATAAAATGGGGGTACACCAGAACTGTGTATAAATCAAAGAACAGTTATTAAAACAATGCGAGAATCATTAAATGTTTCTTTTGTGTTACCTTCGTTGTTTGACCAAAGCGCCATTTTAGCGTTTTGAAATCAAGAATACATCATTTTATCTTATGCTTCTTTTTGGTCTAAACTGAGATTGGTTTTCGGCTAATGGAAACGTAATATTTTTTAGCCCCCTGTATGCTATTTCTTTTTCCCAGCTTATTTTTTGTCGTCTACTATAAATAACGTTACCTTACGCCAGCCGTAAAACAAAGCAGATGATTAAATACTCTATAGCAATTTTTTAAACTTCTAAGCATCGCACATTTTCAATTTTTATACCGTACAGTATAAAAAAGTACTTTTAAATGCAATTTGTTTGAAAACTGTATCTCCATTTATTTTTGAAATATTATTTTTTTTGTCGCTTTTAGAGCCATTTGCTTAATATTGGCAACGAAAGTATCCCACTTCTGTAGAAAGTAAAGGAAAAATAGTTGAAAAATAGTAATTGTATACTTTTGTTGCCATTTTCTCATAATGACCGAAAGAAAATGTAATTAAAATACCTGCTATTTTGAAAAAATATTAAACGAATGATTTCTGTTAAAACATGGAGCTATTATAAACTATTAATGTTACAAACAAATGAAGGCCTCTGAATCATTAGATAGCCTTTTTTTGTCGAGTTTCTTGTCGGTATCTTTTTGCTGCATTTGTTTATTACTTGTATTTTGCAATAGTAACGTCCTATGCATGCTTTGCTGTAGCTGTTTAAGAGTGAATCGTAAATGTGGAATTCTTAAGCGGATGCGATTGGCGTCATTTTACATAAAATAAAAGCGTGTGCTTTAAGTCTTAAAATTGAAATATGTTTTGTACTATTTATGTATAGATATTTTTTATTTATCCGGGGCGACACTAAATTCTGAAAAAGCAGAATTCCTGTTTTCTAGTGTTAATATATTTTATGGAAACAATCACTCTTTTATGGAAGTTTGCAGTTTTGCAGAAACGTTTCCTTATCTGCTTTTCCTTCAAGCTAGCTGCAGGAAATCTTATCTGCATTTGCAGGGGTAGTACTAATCCTAAGTGATAATTCAGGACATACTTTTATCGATATTTCAGGACAATTTCAGGACACATTTACCTAATATACTACTTTTTTCCGCAATGTTTCGTCGAAATTTGTAATTTTTTGCCGAAATTTGCATTTTTTTTTTTTTTTTTTTTTTTTTTTTCCGAGACCGTTTGCCGAAATTTGTATTTTTTTTTCACGACCGTTTGACAAAATTCGCACTTTTTTCCGTGATTGTTTACAGAAATTCGTGTTTTTTTCTTCTATAGGTTGCTAAAATTCATGATTTTCTTCTGCATTCGTTCTCTGAAATTCACGATTTTTTTCTCCCGGATTGTTTGTAGAAATACAAGATTTTTTTCCGCGATCGTTGGCAGAAATACGAGATTTATTCCTGTGATCGTTTACCAAATTTACAATTTTTTTTTCGCGATCGTTTGCCGAAATTCACATATTTTTCTTCGATCATTTGCCGAATTTGTGTACTTATCCTCAATCGTTTGCCGAAACTAGATTTTTTCTGCAATGGTTTTCCGAAATTCACGTTTTTTTTTCTTCGATCAATTGCGAAATTCGCGCTTTTTTCCACGATCATTTTCCGAAATTCATGTTTTTTTTTCTGACATCGTTTGCCGAAATTAGAGATGTTTACCGTGATCGTTCCAAAATTCGTGTTCCTTTTCTCTGATCGTTTGCCGAAATTCGTAATTTTTTTTCGGCGAACGTTTGCTGGATTGTTTGATGAAATTCTCAGTCTTTTTTGCAGTGCACATTGACGTGAATTCTTCGTTTTCACGATTCTGCCGCTGATCGATTTTTAAAAACAAAAAAAAAAGGGAAATCATCAAAAAATGGAAAAGTGGCATGTCTGCGAGTTTCAGCGAATGATTGACTACATATCCCATTTCTTTAGAGATAGATTGAAGACTATCACAAGTTTTTTCGATGACCGATTAGCGAAATTCGCAATTTTCCTTCTTGTCCGATTGACAAATTCCCGATTTTTTTTTTCTGCAACCACTTGACAAAATTTGAGAGTTTTTCATCATCAGATGACAAAATACTGCACTATTTTCTGGTTCTAATATGAACCTACTAGTAAATCTGCAGATCAAGAGCCTCAACGTCATCTCTGTAATTTATTGTTTTTAGCAAACTTTGCGTAATATTAATCTTTCTACAAAAACAAAATTTAAACTTTTTAAATTACACAAACATTTATAAAAAGAAAAAAATATTTCGATGGTTTTAGACATTAGAAGCGTTGAATTAAACACGTTGTTATGTAATGATATTCTGAAATTCTCACGAGCTACTTATTCTAGTAATTTTTATATAATAAAGCAAATTTCTTCAGGGGGGCGCCCCCCTGAAACCCCCCGTTGTGTAATTTATTTTGCGTTTGTAATTTTCTATTGATTGAGTTAATGATTATCCTATATCTTAGATTCTTTTTACACTGCGATTTATAAGGATAAGCAACAATTTGGTCAAGCATTTTACGTTATCCTAATATCCATACAACAGTATTTACTTGCCTGCTAACCACAAACACCTGTATCTAATGGATAAAGAACTTTTGGAATTGTAAACTGAGACATCTAATTTAGAAATCTAATACCTTTATAATTTTTGTTTCCAAAAAATAATTTTGATTCAATAAAAATAATATCATTCTGCAATATTTACATCTAAGATCTAATCTAAATATCTAAAATTGTACTCGATAGCATTAACTTACTAAAATCCCCCTAAAGTAGGGGGACTTCTAAACCTAACGTTTAATAATTCATCATCGTGTCCACTTCCAATTGACTATATAGATAAACGTGATTTGGCGCCGTTAAGTATTTTTTGTGATAGCCTTTTAATAGTATCCACATTTAATTTAAAATCGTGATGTTACAAACACCGTTGAAATTTGACGCACACCTGTGTTCAGGTCAAATTACGAAAGGTTAACTAACCTTTTATTTCCCTTAGCCGGGCATTTTGTTTCACTTTTCGTAATAGGGATTATTTTAATAATTTAATTTATTTTACACTCTACAAGATGTTACACGGGACGTTGTTCACGTAGCATTAAAATAGAGATAAATGCATTAAATCAACTTTTCACTCCCCACCAGACATGGCAAGTCTTAGGCTTTTTGCACAACACTATTATCTTACAGAAAATGTTGTTATTTTAAATCGCGCAAATGTTTCAATTAAATAAAGTGACATTTTTTGTATTAAAATACTGGTATCCAGAACGCCGGAGGCTTGACAGCTCTGCTCCTCTTAATAAAAACATATATAGTTAACCAACACTTTATCACATTTTATAGGAGACAATAGGAATTTCTTATTTGTATGGCCTTACATATACCTCAGTCATAAAAATGTAAAATTTTGTGCCAATTAATATACACAATTGCGAAAATGAAATCGCAACCAATGAGAAAAATGAAGGCCTAGTAAAATCGTGTAAATCGAGGAATCTTTCTTCGTAGTGTTGGGAAAATACCACTACAAAAATTATTTTAGGTGGTATTTGGTGTGAAATGTTTATATGTATTCATTCCTGTCCTATTTATCTTTTTTATTATTTGTAATTTGCTTATTCCATTTTCCTTTTGCACGTGAAAATCTTACAAATTAAAATTAACACTTTGGGAAAAATTGTTATTCCTTTTTTTTTTTTTTTTTTTGGCAACAATAAGTTTATAAAGTTTAATAGAATAATGTCAGTTTATTCTGTATGAAAATAACGAACTTTTTCATTTATAATTAAAATAGTTGAATACATAAATAAAAATATTATTCTATATAGTATATAAACACTATTTTCATTTCTGCGTTTAAATCAATCTATAAGCAAATATCTATACAAAGGCATTCATTAACTCATTCCTTTTATCTTTGATTTGACTTAAAAAACCATACATACTTTCACATTTATGATATTTTTAGATGAGATATAGTTGCTACGCAACGGTTAAGAGAAAAAAAAATGAAATATAAGTAAATTCATAAAATAAAATGTTTTATATTATTCGAACACATGTATAAAATTTCATCATAAGTTATACACCTAATTTAAAAGCTCTGACAAATGTTTTGACAAAATTGTAAACTAAAAGGAATAATTTAATAATCTTATTTAAAAATTTCATCATACGAAATTTACCATTTAAATCTATTATTCATATGAGCGATTTCTTTCAACAAATGAAAATTTGAAAATCGTCTGACTTCCCATAGAAAAGCATTATGTCACAAAATAAAATGTTCTATATATTCCGAACGAATGAACCACATTAATCCAAAACTATACAGCTAAATCCGGGGAGCTCACCAATATACATCCTTAATTTCAAGCAAATCGGATGCATTTTACGGCAGTTATCGCGGGACAGACAGACTAACTAACTAACAAACAAACAAACAAACAAACAGATGGAAACCAAAAAATTTCGAGTCTCCACAGTAAGCCTTCACTGACGTTTCGGCAATTAATTCCAAAATACAGATTTTGTGGATTTTTTTCAAAAATGAATGATTTGCGGAAATATAATGACTCTTAGTGCTATAGTACAAAACTTGTGAAATTTCAGGAATTTCAGGACATGTTACCATATTTCAGGAAATTTCAGGACATTTTTTTCATTTTTCGGGAATTTTAGGACTTCCAGGACAAGTACTACGCCTGGATTTGTTATACTTTTGTTATAATGCTGTGCAATAAATTAAGTCTGTCAAATATATTTATTATATATTAATAAAATATTTTACCCTTTTTTTCTCCAAAGGCATTTAAAAAAATAACATTATTTTATTTAGATTAGACAAAACTATAAATTTTTATATGATTTACATAAAATTGATTATTTAACCCTCCCTCCCTCCGCGTTCTTTTGACGTCGGTTATGAACACCTCTATAGTCAAAACCTAATTACCAACTCTGGTAATTAGGTCTCCCACCACTGGTAAAAGTTATCATAGGCGGCAGTCGGGCTCATTGTATATGGATGTTCAAGTTAAATTGGTCCCCAATGTCAGTCCAGTTACTTCTTCCCCCTCCCACCCACCGTGTGTGCTACTTTCCCCTCCCTCCCGCCGTGTGTGTGTGTGTGCGACTTCCCCCCACCCGCCGTGTGTGTGTGTGTGTGCTACTTCCCCCCACCAGCCGTGTGTGTGTGTCTGTGTGCTACTTCCCCCCACCCGACGTGTGTGTGTGTGTGCTACTCCCTCCCACCCGCCGTGTGTGTGTCCCACCCTCCCCAGAAGAAACTAACTGGATTTAACCTTGGTCTCGAAGCCACGAATCAAATCCTGCGTAATCACCAAAGCAGGGATACTCCAAATAGGGATCCCACTCCGGATCATACTGCAAGGAATTTTCATCATGATTTCGATCCCAATTTTTCGTAGATCGGAGCTTTGCCAAAACCCATTTACGAATTTTGGAAAGCTTACTCAGCACAAAGTCGGGAAACATTTGGCTACAACCTACAAACTCACTCGACATCAAAAGAATGAAGCAAAAGACAGCAAGCTTCCTTTTATACTTCTTTGTCAAACAATGGAGTCCATTGTTGGATAAAATTCATTGTTGGCAGACTATTTCTTGTTACGTCATCATAGACATAGATAGCTAAATTGCGTCACCAAAATTTTGAATGCATCATCATTAACTTTTTTCGTAAGATGGATACGAAATTTGGATATGTTTCTAGTATAAAACACAGGAAAAGCTTATAACTTTTTTTTATTATAATTATTATTATTACAGTGACACTTATGTTATGCTTTTTTTTCTCTCTTAATCTAGTTTGATATAACGCTCGCTGGTTTGACAAAATTCGATTTCTTTGCAAATATTATAAATAGAAACGAAAATAAATTTGGTAAAAAGTAATTGTATAATAGACAATTCAACAGATTCATTATGCTAGATTAATTTTAACACAATTATTCTAATTGGTAAATAAATCATATTTATTTACTAATTGATGATTTATTTACCAATTAGAATAATTGTGTTAAAATTAATCTAGTGAAATTACGTTTCCAGCGATTTCCGGAGTTCCATTACCTGTGATTTATTCTGTTGAGCTGAACCAGGTTTCAGACCAGATGCTATAATCACTAAGGTTAGCTGGGTGAAAAAGTTCCACCAGATTCGCCCGGGATAGCTCAGATGGCAGAGCACTGGCGGCTTCAGCCAGGGGATTTCTGGTTCGAATCCTGGTCCGGATATTTTTTGCTCAGTTTGCATCTAAGATTCATTATGGTTTAACACGTAATTATATATTTTTTCTTTCATGAACGATTAAACATATATAAACAATATTTATAAAAAACAATCTTCATAAACCTTGATGTTTAGACAAAAAACGCAGAAGGTGCGGGGGTACATAAAATGGAAGAAACTTTTTTCTTTTTAATAAGTATTATTTGAAAAAATAAACTTCAACCGTATACTTCCAATGAAAACGATAGCTGTCTTCAGGGACCTCGTTAAGGGGGAACGGGGAGGGGGGGTCCACTCTCCCAAAACGCCCGCAATTGCGGTTACACTTTGCAAATTTACAAACATAGTTGGCAAATTTGTTGAAAACTTTAATAAAAACTATTTTACACTTTCTATTTCTGATAGGCTTGGCAAAAGTTACAAATCTAATTAGGAATATTCTTAAACTTTTTACAATTACATTTTCCAATTGTGGTAACTTGGCAAAATTATAAAACTAGTTGGAAAATACTGAAATTTGACTGCGCAAATTAAGGTCCTCTCCCCACCCCCAATAAAAAGTCTTAGCGATGGCTCTAGATGTCTTTCCATCATTTGGACATGCAAAGTCATCTAGAGTTCTGATGCAAACCTTATGCACGATTTCGATTAAAAAAATAAGTAAATAGTAACCACAATGTTGACGTAATAATGAAACCTTATAAATAAATAGTAATCCACAATGCTGACGTAACAAACAATAAAACCTTATATGTAAATAGTAACCCACAATACTGACATAACAATGAAACTTTATAATTAAATAATAACTCACAATGCTGACGTAACATAATAAAAGTGCCCTGTTAAACTGATGGCATTGAGCTCACAGGCTATTCACACTAATTGTATGTTATGAAAAATAAACTCCTTGAAAAATTCTATGAACAAAATATTAATTTGCACCAATTGTTTGTTGATTTTAAACAGGCCTATGACAGTATAAGCAGAAATGAGTTATTTGAAATATTAAAGGAATTTAAAATACCTGATAAAATAGTTAAGCTTATAAAATTAACACTGGAAAATACAAAAGCTAAAGTTAAGGTACAGGGAAGACTTTCAAGAGAATTTGCAGTGAATTCAGGTCTAAAGCAAGGTGATGTTCTCTCGACAATTCTTTTTAATTTATGCCTGGAGAAAATAATTAGAAGCATTTACAACAACAGAGGTGGTACTATTATGAATCGCTCCCTCCAAATCCTTGCATTTGCAGATGATGTTGATATAATTGCTAGGAATAAGAAAGTCTTGATTGAAACATACAATAAATTAGACACTGAAGGAAGAAAACTAGGCCTCGTGGTTAATAAACAAAAAACAAAATACATGAAAATGGACCGAATGAAATCACAGGCAACAGCAGCTTTAACAATAAATAATGAATTACAATTTAATGAAGTAACAGAATTTAAATATTTAGGATCTACGATTACCTGTGATAATATGGTAGAAGCAGAGATTAAAACCCGACTTGCAGCAGGAAATAGATGCTATTTTTCTCTTCGAAACATTCTAAAATCACCTCTTATACCTCGAACATCCAAACTTAAAATTTATAAAACTGTTATAAAACCAATAGTAATTTATGGTAGTGAGACCTGGACCACTACACAAAAAGATGAAAAGCTACTTATCACTTGGGAAAGTAAGATCCTAAGGCAAATTTTTGGACCTATTAAAGAAGACAATACATGGCGTATTAGGACAAATATGGAGATAGAACAGTTATATAATGAAAAAGATATAATAAATACTATAAAAATAAGAAGAATGCAATGGTTAGGCCATCTAATCAGAATGAGGGAAGAGCGAAGCACAAAGGAGATTTATAGTAGTAATTTAATTGGGAAAAGAAGTATTGGTAGACCCAGGAAGAGTTGGATAAAAGAGATAGAAAAAGATCTTGCAGAAAACCAAATTATAAATTATAAAGTAAAGGCCAGAGATCGGAAGGTCTGGAGAAGTATATTGAGGGAGGTCAAAATCCTACATGGATTGTAGCACCATTGTGTAAGTGTAAGTAAGAAAAATAAACTAATGGGGGGGGGGATTAGCCCCACCTTATTTCAGATCTATATACTTAAACAATGAGTCTCCAAATCTCATCAGGAAAGCGCCTTATCAGGCTAAACCGGTATATTAAATTTGAAGCAAATCGGATAGAAAACCCCATTTATCTAAATTAAGGGGGGTAGCTCCCGTTCCCCCTTTTATACTTAACCAATGAACCACCAAATCTAACCAGGGAAGCGCCTTATCAGAATAAACCGGTATACCAAATTTGAAGGAAATTGCGTAGAAAAACACATTTATCTAAATTAAGGGGAATTAGACCCCCGTTACCCCCTTTATACTTAACCAATGAACCCCCAAAACTGATCAGGGAAGCGCCTTATCAGAATGAACAGGCATACCAAATTTGAAGCAAATCTGATAACTCTGCATGAAAAATCCATTTATCAAAGTTAAAGGGGATTAGCCCCAACGTACCATCTTTATACTTAACCAATAAACCCCCAAAACTAATCAGAGAAGCGCCTCATCAGAATTAACCCGTACACCAAATCTGATAATTCTGCATGAAAAACCCATTTATCTAAGTTAAGGGGGGATAGACCCCATACCCCCCTTTATACTTAACCAATGAACCCTCAAAACTAATCAGGAAGCGCCTTATCAGAATGAACCTAGAAAACAAATTGAAGCAAATCGGATATTTCTGCATGAAAAACCCATTTATCTAAGTTAAGGGGGTAGCCCCCCGTACCCCCCTTTATACTTAACCAATGAACCCCCAAAACTAATCAGTGAAGCGCTTTATCAGAATTAACCGGTATACCAACTTGAAGCAAATCTGATAATTCTGCATGAAAAATCCATTTATCAAAGTTAAGTGGGGATTAGCCCCTGTAACCCCCTTTACACTTAACCCATGAGCCCCCAAAACTAATCAGGGTAGCGCCTTATCAGGATGAACCTAGAAGGTTTTTTTTGAAGCAAATCGAATATATCTGTCAAGAGTTATCGCGTTATGTACGTACATACGTTCACACGTACATACATACAAAACCAGCGGTCACTTTGAGCTAAAAACGAAAACTTATAAGTATATTGTAGCCCACAAATGCTGAAGCAGGAATAAAACATTCTGATAGGTACTTTTCCAGTATAGCGGCCTTGGTGCTTTTTAAAAATGGTTGCCGTAATTTGGGTTTCAGAAAGTGAGATTTGTTGCCAAATGATATTAACAGCCATAAAAAACAAATCTGGTGAGCTTTCATACTTGTTTATATATGTGTTTTCATCTATACTGATATTATAAAGAAGTAGAGTTTGCGTGTTTGTTTATTTGTAGGGGTAATCACTGGAACTGCCAAACCGATTTTAAAATTGATGGTGGCAAAATGAAGGTGGTAGTCCCTGTAGGTGGTACCCCAAAGGGGGTGCAGCATCAAAAAACGCTCTAAAAATGTCATTTCTGTGTTACTGAAGGAAACTTTTAATTTGGCATGGTAGTTACTTATAAGATATAAATGATCTCAATAACAAATCCTAAAATAAAAATCGAAATTTAAAAGGGGTGAAAATGCGCGAAAAGCATTCTAAAAACCCTCAAAATTAAGATTTCTACGCAATCTCAGGAAATACATAACCGATTTCAAAAATAATGGTTGCAAGTAGATGGTGGCAGTTCCTGCTCCAACATAGGCTATATTTTATGTCGGTGGCGCTACCACTTAGGGGTTGCAAGAGCAAAAAACGTTCCAAATTTCGATTTTTGTACTACTGCAGGAGATAGCAACTTGAATTTTTGCATGGTAATTACTTAAAAGATGTAAATGTTAGTTCAAATAAAATTCGAAATTTAAAAGATGTGAAAATGCACGAAAAGCGTTCGAAATTACGTTTTCTATGGAATCTTAAGAAATACCAAACCGATTTCAAAAGTAATGGTTACAATACAAATTGAGGGTGACTGTCTATGTTCTAACATAGTTTATATATTATGTCGGCGTCACTACCACCTGGTGGTTGCAGGAGCAAAAAACATCCTAAATTGCGATTTTTGCCATACTGAAGGGGCTGGCATTTTTAAATTTGGCATACCTTATAAAATATAAATAATCTGTAAGAAGTGTTTCTAAAAAATTCGAAGTTTAAAAGGGGTGAAAATGCGCGAAAAGCGTTGTAAATTACGATTTCTACGCAATCTCAGGAAATATCAAACCGATTTCAAAAGTAGTGGTTGCAAATTAATAGTGACCGTCTCTGCTCCAACATGGGCTATATTTTATGTTGGTGAAACTACAGGGATCTATTTAGGAAGAAATTGGGTCCTTTAAAGGCCCCTTGAAAAAACTTTTGATTTCAAAACAGAACCTTTCACAAATTTTTTCATCTCAAAACAGGACCCTTCACAAAACTTTTCACCTTAAAAAAGAACCCTTCACAAAATTCTTTGTCTTAAAAATAGGCCTTTTACTAATTTTTTTAGCTCTAAATTAAACTTTTCACAAATTTAATCATTTAAAAGTAAAATCTGACCTGTCACTTTTACACATATAAAGAAAATATATGTATTTTAAATACATATATGGAGCATTCTCACAATCTTTTGACATTTATATCCTTGAATAATAATTTTTACATTAGTACATATTCTTGTGTTTTTCTTATTTCATATACTGGGAAACATCCCATTGCATGATTTCATAACAATATTAACGAGATAAATAAATTTTGGACGATGTTGGGTGTCCAAATACCAGGAAAACTCCTATACCGTCCCGTGTCTCTGATGCTGATTTTTAATTTTGGAGCTGTCTGTATAAAATTGTTTCAATAAAAGTAATTCGATGTAATTCTTTACCGAAACTGCGACAGTTGTTTATATAAATATGTATAAAAAATTAACATGCACAAACTTTTACGGTTGATATTATTTTTTGAACTCTGTCCCTGGGTTTTAGATTTCTTACCATCCCTCTTGCTAAACTTATGCAGAAAATCACTTTAGATGCAGCCACAGAATTTTTTTTTCAAGTTTTTTCTAATGCAGAAGTATGAAAGAGAAAGAATGTCTAAAATTCTTTGACAGAAAATTGACTGCAGAAATAAGCATTTAAATATCAATTTCAAGCTTCGTGGCTTTATTGTTAGTCTCACCATCCCCAAGGTTTATTCCTGCACTTTTTGAGGTAAATTAAAATCTTTTTAGGGTTCCGTACTTAAAAAGTAAAAACGGAACCATTATAAGATCACTCCTGTGTCTGTCTGTCTGTCTATCTGTCTGTCACAGTCATTTTACTCATAAACTATGGAACGTAGAAAGTTCAAATTCGGGGAAGTAATAAAGGCCATTGACCCACATATTTTCAAATTAATAAACATTCATAAATATATTTAGTAAAAAAGTAGAGGGGCTAATTATGCTACTTGAAGAAAAAAAATCTTTTCTTTGTATATTATGTGGGATATCCTGTGAAAGCTTTTGTATCGCTGAACTGAAAAATACTTTCCTTTTAATTTTAGGTATTATATTTTCAAAGATATTGTTGAAAATGTAGCGCAAAAATATGCCCCCCCCCCATCTAATTCCGAATCTACTGAAACTAAAATTATGAAAAAATTCGAGGTAGCAGACGTTAATATAAACCTTGCCGGAAAATTATAGCGATTACCCTAGGTCACATAGTTTTTGAGTAATTAGCATTTTTCTGTTATACACAAATTTCGATTTACGGGCATTCAGAAAAATTGTTGAGCATCGTTGAATATACCTATCTTTGCAGAAGAATAAAAGCATTGTTGATAATGATTTTCGAAAAAAATCATCGGTAATTAGCCGAGATATTAATCCTTAAATGTACGGTCAGTTTGGACATACACAAGGACAGGGGCGGCGTACTCTATGCCTAGTTAACAACTTTTAATGATATATATTTGTAATGCAATGTCCAGTAACAGTAATAAACGTCAAATTGTTAAAAACGTACTAATTTAAGGGGTCTCGGGACTTAAAAAGTGGAAAAAATCAAAAAAGACCATTTTCAACATTTAATGTCTTAAAATGTATATGATTTTAAAACACAATTTTAATTGGGATGAATGATATAAGTATGTTCTTTCGTTTCATGTATTTAAAAAATTGCAAGATACAGAATTAGTATTTATAAGGGGCTCGAAACTGTTAGACATTTGTCGAACAAAAAATTGGCATAACAGTTTACGCGCAGGATTACAAAATAAATATTGCAACTAGAATGAAAATTTTGGTTGTAATAATTTCCCTGAACATAAATAAATTTGTATTTAAAGCATTTTTATACTTTAATGCAATGTTGCATTTAACTAATACAAAATTTTGAAAATTTCAACAGTAAAATTACCTAAAAAAATATTTTTTTGAACAATAAAAAGGGAATTTTAAGGTTCAGTTTATACAGACTAACATGGAATATATGTTTTGAAAATTTCATGAAAAATATTCAGAAGTTTTTGAGGTATCCTGCAAGTTATGCCCCAAAAATACCATTTGGAAAATAATGACTTTAAAGTTTCGGAAACGCCGCTTCATATATTGAGCGGGTTTATTTCTAAAAGCCAAAACTTCTGTTCTAATGGGAATTTCAAGGAAACTATTATATCAAAATATTCAGAAAAGGTAGGAGTTTAACATCTAAAAAAATTTAAATTTCTTAAATTTTGAAGCTTTAAGAGCCTTGCGACCACTTAATCCTTTCCGGCACGGAGTAATTCTATTTATAAACTTATGAAATAATGAGCTGACACCAGAATTTATAAACGGATTTATTAGAAAATGCGAACTTGCTTATTTTCACGTATATGATAAAAAGAAAATTTTAATTAAACATTCTTGGTGCCATTTGTCTGTTTTGGAATTAAAATTAGGTGTCCGTTTTTAACGGCATCGCCCTCGAAAGATTTAATTAGAATGAATAGCATAAATACTGTGGGATTCGCAATAGTTTTCATTGATTGTATCTCTCAATACGCCTCGAGTGACTTTAAAAGTTAATAAAACACCTATCTGGTAAAACGCGGCACTCACCAAGGCGGTGTTGCAACTTTGAGACCTCAATTCGAAGAGCGCTTAGCACAATGCCAAATTTAAACTTTGAAGAAAGGTTTTGTTTTAGCTGCACTGTAGAAATAAAGGTTATTACTACTCTGAATTTAGTTTCATGAAATGCCAAATGAAGTTTAACTATGCACTGCTTTTATTGTCAGTACCGTATTAAGTTCATCATAAACACATTAGGATAATATTAAAGAAAGAGTTATACGAATAGCTATATTTGATATTATTTAGGTTCCATATCTCTTTGAACTTTCATGGTATACCCATTTACACTTTTATAATATATACAGTTATACCCAACCCTACGTTGTATAGTTTTTTGCAAAGTCTTAGTATTCTTTTAGCACTGTTTTTTTTTAATAATACAATTACAAATTCATATATTTATTTTACGGAACCCTCTGTGCGCGAGTAATGCTCGCACTTGACCGTTTATTTTTTAATTTAATCCAATGTAAATAACTGTTTCCAAAAATCAATGAACATTGTGGCTATCACTTAGTCTTAACATGATTTGCCTAAACATAACGGTAAATTTCCTTACCGTCCCAACCTTACCATAACTTTGTTTTCCCTTACCGTCCCTTTTTTTCCTATAGCAACCCCCTTTTTCCCTGCCGTCCCTTCTTTAATACACCTTTAATACAATATTATACCAAAAGTTTGTACTAAAAATGCTACATTGTTCTTATTTCTTATTTGAATGTACTGTGGGTACTATACAAATTCA
Organism: Maratus speciosus; assembly: GCA_963932465.1. Taxonomy (NCBI): domain Eukaryota; kingdom Metazoa; phylum Arthropoda; class Arachnida; order Araneae; family Salticidae; genus Maratus; species Maratus speciosus. The sequence continues at coordinate 120,543,403 of OZ010793.1, read as the reverse complement.
TATAATGAATAATTCATATAATTCATATAATGAATTTGCATAAATTCAAAAGTAAATAGTAATAATTTAGAAGTGAATAGAAAGTTATAGTGGTAAAATGGTAAGGAAAATTAAACTCTCAAGTTTAACTTAAACCTCAGTTAAAAAAAAAAATTCGCTGCTGATTATTTTTTCTTTATTTTGAATATTTAAGGCATTCGTCTATCAGATTAAAATGTTATTTTAGCAAGTTTAATTTCACCAGATTTTTATTCCCAAAAGTCAAAAGATTGTGAGAATGCTCCATATCCCCTTAAAATATATAAAAAAGAACCTGAATATAACGTTCATTTCAAATTCACAATATTAAGACTAGATTTTTCACAAATGTAAAAAAGCTCTTCACAATTTCACAAAAACAGGACCCTGAGAAGTCTGGACAGACCCCTGCACTACCACACGATTTCTATTGAATTGTTAAAGGTAGAAATTAAAAATTTGGTATGATGATATAAGATGAAAATGCTCCTCAAGAACAGTTTCTAAAAAATTCTAAATTTAAAGGTGCAAAATGAGCGAAAAGCCTTTCTAAAAACTTTCTAAAATACGTTTTCTGGAATCTTAGGAAAAAACAAACTGATTTCAAAATTAATGATGGAAAATTCATGGTGACAGTCCCTGTTCTAATATAAGCTATACGTCGGTTAAGCTATTTTACATGAGTGCCAGTACCACCAGAGGTGTGGTAGACGTTAGAATAGAATCTTGCAATTTGACATGATGGTTAATTTTAAGATATAAATGCGTGCTATTAAACGGTTTCTAAAAAATTCAAAATTTCAAATAAAAACTGAAATGAGGGTATGGGATAAGCATAAAAGCTTCAAAATATATTCTTTATCATTTATTCAAAATGAATTTTAGTTCTTATTAATTTAAGTCTCATTTTTGCCTAATGTAGTCAATGAAATTTAGGCAAACTGCGTCTTAATTAGTAATTTTTTAATTAAGTGTATAACTTCTTCCAATAAAAATTAGACATACAAATACGACTTGGCATATTTCAACTATTACGTGAACAAAGCGAGGGTTTTGCAATTATATATTTTATATATATAGGCATTTGGGACCTGATGATTCTGTCTAGCTTCTACAAATTTCCATTATTTATTTTCTGCTCTTTTTTACTATGATTTTGGAATCTAGTTGAGTGTGTTGGGGTGGGGGGGGAATTGTATTGTTGTCAATTAGTTAATTTAATTTTATTTAACATTTCACAGTTTTTGTTGGTGGTTGGTTAATGTTTTTTTAATGGTTATATATGTATATATATATATATATACCCTATATATATAAAATCCTAATGAAACGAATTTATGAAACGGAAGTATGAGTCGACTGATTAAACAACTGATTATGTTTCAAGCGATTTCTCCTAAAATATGGAATACTTTGCGAAGAAATTAACACCAAAAATCAGCATTGATCTGCAGATCTCAAAACTGGTATTAGAATTTTGAAATTCGAATTAGTTTTCGAAATATTAATTTTTTTTCTAATTTTATATACATTTTTCTAATGGTGGCAACTCAAATTTTAATCAAACAGATTTTTTTTTTATATTTCAGAAAAGGTTGACATGGTAACCCGGCAATTGTTGTTTATTTGATAATAAATGTTTATTTACTTTTATTTCTTTTTATAAATTATACAATATGTTTATTACTTATTTTTTTTTTACATTTCCTTTATAAAATAATAGAAAATAATTAAAAAATACGGTACTACTTGGTTATTTCATCGACCAATTTTGCCAAATTATACAAATTGACATAATTTTCATTTTAAATAACAAAAGAACAAATAAATTAGTAAAACATTAATAAATATACAAATAAAACGTCGAAATTTAAAATCACCTGTTGACGTAAACAAAAAGTCAAGTGAATGTGACATTTACGATCAACCATTATTGGCATATAATGTTATAGTTGGGCGATAGATTTTTGGTCGACGGGATATCTAAGGATTACTGAAAATGCATATGTAACTGGTATTTGAAAACGAGGTTTTCGCCAAATTTTCGTAAAAAAATAAAAATCACGCAAAATCTGCGGTGCGTATCTGGCCAAATATTACCACTCGAAAAAAAAATACTATCTGGCGAGTTGAAAAAAAGCTATTGGCGAGATTAGCATCCAGCTAGCGTAACAGTACCTAGAATTTTTTGCGACCATGGCAACTTTTATGTAGTTTTATTCTAAAAAAATAGTTGATTTTTTTTTAATCAAAATGGAAAACTTACGGTCCCATATTCGATTATCCCATATTATCCCATATGCGATTTTTTTTCCTGACGCCAATGTCATACGGAACGGGCACATAACTGGCGCCAAAGTATCGTTATTTTGCTTGATATGGTAAGCCGGATGTTGGTGTTTATTCTGTTCATGCGTTCCCCAAATTGGCGTCGTTAAAAAATCGCGCTAATATGGGACGTATATAACATCTTTGCCAAACTTTCATATGAACGGCGAAGGGATCAGACCGTATTTGTTTATGACAGTTGGTGACTTGAACTATTATAATATAGATGACATGATGGCGATAAAATAATATTTGGCGACTTATCACCTGTGCTTGGCTAACATTAAAGTACCAAAATGGCACCTAGAGTATAAAAAGCGGTCCGCCTGGAACTGTTGATGGTAGTCACATGACTTAGGCTATTGCTGTAGAGATTGTTTTAAAATACCGAGAGACAAAGACTATGCATACTTAATTTATTTTATTTTAGCTTCTTTTCAAATGTTTAACGGATCCTCTTTAATCAAAAACGAAAACAACCATTCGATGTCTTAACAGCAACTGATTCTCCCTTAAATTTTTGCAATCAAAGGGAATTGAATGGAAACTCGTTTACAGGAAGATCTGTACAGCTTTTTTCAGTATAATTCAATCTTCTCTAATATTTTTAAAACCCATCAAATTAGCGTGTTTTTAGATTCTGTGGTGTCTGAACGGGGGTCGGCGAGCGTAGCTTGCAAGGGGCAGAGCCCCCTAGTATATATATATTAATACACCTTTTAAAAGCATTATTTATATATACATATATAAATAATATATATACATACATATTTATATATACATACATATCTATATATTTATATATGTATGTATAAACATTTTATCTATATAGTACATATAAGGACATGATGAGTTTGAAAACTTGCCTTATTAGAAAATCAAATTTTTGGAAATCTCGAAAAGCCTCTAACTGCGCCCATTGGTTTTCATAGTAAACCAAGATTTTACGATGGCAGAAACACAGAATAAAACTATTTCTTTTTGCAGATTGTTGTGTTTATTAGGTGCAGGTTTACCAATAGAATAGATTAACGGTTCCCAAACTTTTTGACTCGCGGAGGCCTTTTTAGAATCAATTTCTATGACGCAACCACTGAAGCCTACCGTACCCTATGTTACCAGTAGGGATCGACCAAAACAGATTTTTAAGACCTAAAACAAAATCGAATTTCGGTACTCTTCTTATTTTCGGCCGAAAACGAAAACTTCCAAATTTATTAAAGTAATTAATACATACATAACTACCTATATTATTAATTAATTATGGATAAATGATTAATAATAATTATTAACTTAACTTCATATAAAATAAAATGTAATTAATTCATCAACGAAAAAGTTATTTTGTAATTATACGAATTTTATCTAATTAAAAAATGTTTTAGGTATACATACCTCGATTTATCTTTTATAATGATTTTTGTAAATGATCATCTGTTAGTCTAGAATGTTCTCAAAGAATATTCGAAACACTTCTGCTGTTTCAAACCAAAAAAAAAAATTGTTACTGTTAAGTCTGCAGCTTTTAATGAGCACGTGAAAAGCGTCTCCAAAATTTAGTCACACATGGATTGCTTGCTTTATAATTTGCACTTACATCTTGAGTCAGTGATGACTAATAATTAATTATAAACAGTGAAGTTCACAGCAATAAATAGTGAGTGTCGCAATTGAACCGATACGACAGAAATCAGTAGGTAATGTAGAAAATTTTCGATGGAAGAAACGAGATTGGAATACAGATAGTTTCGGTCCTGACGAATTTTCGGCGAATGTTAGATTTTGGGCCGGAAACGAAAACGAACCTGAATTTTCGGTCGATCTCTAGTTAGAATGTATTGTTTTTTTTAGGTGCAAGCACTACCAAGCACCTGAAGAAATAATGAATAGTAACCTAAATAATTGTGCATTGTCCCAGAAATAAAACTATTTTTAAACTTTTGCCGTAATACTTTATTTATTTTCAATTACCATCAATATAGATGGAATTGTCAAAAGTTTACATACTTAAAAAATCCCCCCAAACTCAAGATATCGTAACACATTTGCCTTACAGTGAATTTTACATTATCACAGTGACGAACAGTAACTTATAAACGTTTAAATGTGATTGGCAGACTTGTATAAATCCAAAAACTGTCTGCGCACATAAATATTGGGTCAAAAAATTTCTGCAAATTAATTTAATGTTTAATGAAATAACGTGTTATATTACTTTGAAGGTATGAATTTAAACAGTAATTTTAAAATAATTGCCATTTAATTAAAAAATAAATTAATATTAATTACAGAATAATTATGTTGGCTAAAAAAATAATAAAGCTAAAAATCCATGATAAGAAGGGGGTGAATTCTTATCAGTTATTTTGTCAATGCATTTAGAAACAGCCAAATACTTAATATTATGACCTCTTATCACAAAATGCCAGAACACTGCTGTTCACAGAAATAATGGACATTGCTTCTGAAACAACTGAATCACATTTTGTTAGGAGAGGTCCATTCATAGGTATCAAAATTAAAGAAAACCGATGAGTTTTTATTTCGGCCCTTTGACAAAATTCTCGTTTTTTCCGTAATCATTTGGCGAAATTTCCATTTTCCGCAATTTTTTGACGAAATTTGCGTTTTTTTTCGTGATTTTTTGACAAAATTCGCGCATTATTTGCGATCCTTTGACAAAATGCGTTTTTTTCTCCTATCCTCTGACGAAATTTGCATTTTTTCGCGATTCTTTGATGAAATTAGATTTTTTTCGCGATCCTTTGACGAAATTCGCGTTTTTTTTCTGTGACCTTTTGACAAAATTTGTGTTTCTTTCACGATTCTTTTACGAAATTTGCATTTTTTTTTTCGCGATCCTTTGACAAAATTCGCGCTTTTCCCGCTTACTATGCTTTTACGAAATTCGTTTCTTTCCTTCGTTTCTTTGAGGTAATTTGCGTTTTTTCTGCGATTCTTTGACAAATTTATTTTTTTCCCACGATTCTTTAAAGAAATTCGCGTTTTTGCCGCCATGCTTTGACAAAATTGGTTATTTTTTTCTGCGAACGATTGACGGAATTGGTTTATTTTCGGCGACCATTTGTTGAAATCCGCAATATATTTCAGTGATATTTTCTTATGTCTGCATTTTCGGACTGATGGCAGATTTTTTTTAATTTTCTGAACCGAATGCCTTAAATTTTCGAAAAATTCGGAACAGAATCGTCCCTGGCAAACAATAAATAAATCGTGCAGAAAATTGGGGGACATTTTTAATTTTTTGGTATTAATATATATATGTATATATACATGAATAAAAATTACATTTTTTTTTTCCCAAGAAATTTTCCGCAAAGTTCCGGAAAATATTCCGCGCACGGCGTTCGTCTATATTATACAACTCTGGTGATTGGATTGTTTTGCTCAAATGTCTGAATTCGAGCCCAGATTATAGTAAATTGCAGGCGAATGTTTGGTTCTGGCCTTTCGCTTTTGTGTCTGCGTTGGTCGAAAATCTTGCTTCCTAGATATATGTCGATGAGAAACACAGCAAAACTAATTTTGCTTTCTTAGACAAAGTTTTAAATTTATCGAAAAATAAAATCAAAAATTTGATAGGCTTTGGTTTTAAAGTAACCAAGTATAATATCAGGAATTTTACTCAAGTTTTATAAAAATATTTCAGACCAGTATTTTTATGTAAAACTATTTAATTCTTTTATTTAACTTATTTAATTTGATTTATAATTTATTTATTTTATGAAAAAGTTCTATTCGAATCGAAATATTTTCACTTGCTACCATCAAATAAACAGTTGGCATATTCAGTGTTAATTTGCTACGCGAAGTCAAATCAACGGGGACCCCGTGTTTCACTGAGTTTAGCCCTCTACACTGTAAAAAAAAAATCTGTAAAGTTACTAAAGTTTTTCTAGGAAACTGGGATTCCTAGAACTTTTCATGTAACGGCAACAACAAAAATTCCTGTAACAGCATTTGTTACAGGAATTTTCCTTGTTGTCGTTACATGAAAATTTCTTGGAATCCCAGTTTCCTAGAAAAACTTTAGTAACTTTACAGATTTTTTTTTACAGTGTAATGCCCATGGTAGCATATAAAATACCATCAATGTTCCTAATTTTGAGCATTTTTTTTAATTCAGATATAACTAATTCTTACCAGAAATTTAAAAAACTAATATTTTCTTTATTTAATAATAGATCTTCCGTCATTATCAAATTATATATAGAGAGACAATGAAGGCGGGGTAGGGGTTAGAAGGATTAATTTAAAAAAAATCTGAAAAAAAAAATGTTTTGGAGTATATTAGTGCATGGATTCGCATATTTTCTACTATTTTTAACAGTTAAACTCCCTGAAACTACTTGATATATTATTAGCATTACAAATAAGAAAGAAATGAAATTGCGAGTTGAATGTTTTAAATTCTAAATAAAATTATTTCAAAATGAAACTGCAGAACTGACATTTGAAGCCACTGACCTGCAGATTTACTAGTTTCATTTTTACTATAAATTTGATTAATATTAGATTGTTTTTTTATGTATGGAGTAGTTTTGTCAGAGATTAATAATTGCTGGACAGAAATTAACACCTTATTTTCATAGCTGGATTTATTATATATTCTGTCCATCATTTATTAAACGCCACTATCAAGCCGTATTTGTACCATTGATTTATTTTTTAAATTTCTGCCGGCTCGGCGTACAGGCGGAGGTAGATTTCGAAGTTAAGTACTAATTTCACCAACAAAAACTAATTCAAAATTAGAGATAATCCCAGTTTAACAATTTTATCTGGCCGCTTTTGACGAATTTTTAAATTCATTTTTCTGTAAGAGCTCTTTTTATCAGAAACATGGTAAGGTTGTATTTAAAAAAAAAAATTTTAACGATCAACAACTCAAAATTTTCCGATCAACAACTCAAAATTTTCTGACACATTTTCAGGCTCATTTATAAAAGTAAAAACATGAAACTTGCTGACGTGATTTTTTTTTTGAAGAGATTTATCAGCGACCTGTGTTTTTAATTTTCGTTCAATTAATTAGAAATTGATTTATAAACAATTATTTTCACAGTACGATCATTTTTTTCGTTTCCAACACTATGACGTAGTTGTGAATTATTTTCTTCTTCAACCGTTCTTTTTTTTTTTTTTTTGGGGGGGGGGGGATTTGTCAATATAAAAGCTGTAGATAGTATTAAGAAAATTTATAAGATTAAGCGAATTTGATATCTTTAGAAGTTATATATATTTTTTTTATCCTTTGAGCCCATTTTAAATTTTATCAAAAATCTCTGATACTACATAAATTTTTGGCCCTTTTCCTAAGGGCCTTTAAGCTGATTTAAGCTGATTTGATATGTATTATAATTAAGATGTTATGGGGTTTTTTTTTCGGTTTTCACAAAACCCCTCTCTATTTCTACCCCCTTGGTCCGATTTTGCCCATGACCGAGATTTTATGCCTCTTGATTTTGTGTGTCAGTTTGGAAGAGATTTGTGCAGAATTAGGAAAGTTATCGTGTCCGTAGAAAAGTGATATATAGATAGATAGATAGCTATATAAAATTTTTGAACTGGTGGTGGTATATGTTCTAGGGGTCATGAACGGCGTAGATCTGCAAAAAATTATTTCAGAAATTCCAACATAGGGGAGAATGTAATAGGTAGTATGTCTTACGAAATCTACCTAAAGAATCAATAATTGTGCTCGCAATTAAAATTAACATTCTAGAAGTAGGGTAATGTAAGCTTCCAGATTAATAAGATCAACGTTCACGTTAAAAATTAAGTGGTCAATAGTAAACAAAATTAAAGACTGCGTTGGGATTTTTTTTTATGATGGCCATATCACGTTTGAACCTTCGCCATAATTAATTATAGTAATTAAAATTAACGTAGTAAACACTTTATTAAGAAACCGATAATTAAATCAGCAGGAAAATAGTAAATCAAAAGTACTTGAAAAATAAACTAAGTTTAACCTGATTACACACATTCCCTTTAGTTACAATGATTACGAAAAGAAAATAATTAAACCAAATTATTTATTTACAAAATCACATAATACTAGCCGCCACCGACGACCAGTTTGGTATCCCTTAAAATTTATGTTTGGGAAAGCATGTTAGGCATTGTATCATGTTACTTTTTTTCATAATTTAATTTACATAGATTTCCTTCAATATAATTAATATAATCCCTTAAGCTAATATTAGTTTTTGTTGCATTAAAATATCACAATTTGTTGATTTTCTGTAAGCAAGTAAACCCTATTGGTTTACAATGGATGTCTATGGGAATTTGGCCTCTCTTTTGCGACTAATTTTGATCGCCAAATTTGGCGATATATCGCCGAGTAGGTGTCATTTGGCGCAAAACAGGATCCCCCTTATCGTAACCCCCCTGATAGGTATGGAGATGCATTAACCAATGATATGCGTTTCATTTGAGCATTGCCATTAAACAATTAACAAATAATCGCGATTTTTCTAGAGGATAGCGTATTATATATATAGATATTTACAGGCACGAAAAATAATAAAAGAAAAAGGGGATGGAAGTGCACACTTTACTTGACATTAAATTCAGCATTTTTTTTTTTTTTCTGTTTCTTCAACTTTTTTTTAATTGTTTAAGTTACTTTTCTATATGGCGCAAAATAGGTTCATAAAAATTTCAAATATTTCTGAGTGAACATAGCATCATGATTGAAGATATTGTAGATTGTAACTGTAGTCTTTAAATCAGCTGGAAATCATGTGCAGTCGTGGAAAAAAGAAGTAAACACCCCCCTACTAACTCTGCAACAAATTATTGTAGAAGAAAGTTACTGGTACCAAACGATTAGAAATAAAGTCAACTTTTAAATGATGTATATAAAATTTGCTTAGGGGTATCTACATATCGAAACGAACTCAAACTTTTATTTTTTCAATTGCAATACCGAAGTTTGACACCATAAATAAATTCTACACCCTTCAATTAGCCTAAAACCAATTTTTCATAAAATTCGTGCGATGTTTAAGAGAAATTAACTATTTTAAAATGAACGGGTGCTGTATCCAAGTTGAAGTTCGGTACCAGATTGTTGAAATGCTGCAGAATGACTATGGCACTTCTATTAATGCATTATTTCTTGCCAATATGACCATTTCACCCGTTTAATATATTTCGACTATTGCCAGCCCAAATGTTTAAATAAGTAAAATCTATTTTTTTCCAAATTATGCTTTTCTGCTCATAATATATAGCCCCTTAAATCGTCATTTTGACGTTTTTTATTCATAATTCGAAAACTACTTGTCAGAAAAATTTGAAATTGAAAATTCGCATAAAGCAGGACATAATAAATATAAATCTATCAGAAAAATTGTAAGTTACAATTCATATTATTTTAAATATTAATTTCATAATCCATATTATGAAAATTTTAAAATTACAAATTCAATGTATTTATGTTTGGGTTTTTTAGCATTATAACCACGCAAAAAATTATCACATTAGAATTATATTTTCAGGAGATATTAATAAAAATATGAAAAATTTTATTACCATTAGAAGTTCTAATTTTTGAATGTTTATAATTCAAAATCTTATCATCCAAATTACTTGAAATTTCGTTTCTGAGCATAATTTGAATCGAAGATTTAAAATATATTGTCAAATTTGGGTGTTGTCATTGAAGAAAACAAAGTTTAGTATGATTTTAATTTGTATATGACCTCCTAAGCAAATTTTATATACATCATTTAAAAGTAGACTCTATTTCCAAAACTTTGGTACCAGTAAATTTCTTCTAAGTTAATTTTTTGCAGAGTTAGTAGGGAGGGGGGTTCTTTTTTCCCCCCACGACTGTAGAAAAAATAGAATGTTATCCAACTGCGTCCCTAAAATCATCCTCTCACATCGCGAGTTGAAAAAAAAAACATACTTTACATACTGAGTGATAAAAACAGACTTCTCATGCTGAGATATAAAATCAGACTTCTCCTATTGAGAATTAAAATCCAGACCTCCTACTGAGAATTAAAAAATAGACTTTTTCATACTGAGAATAAAAACATAGTGAATATATTTTTAATAACAGAAGCCCATCTGATTTCAATGGGTAGGGTTTAAAACTACAAACAGCCTTATTGGCTTCCCAACTTTCCAATCATAGAAAACATGCTACATGCTCTAACATTTGTTGGGCATAAATTACTTCCCAGCACCCGCTAAGAAAATAATTATTTTCCTGAGGTCAGAGGTTAGAATCCCTAAATATCTAGGACAATTTTATTGCCCTAAGGTGGACCATGTTTATTGCCTCCAATAAATTCTTCCAGACTCGTTTTCTTCTATAATGCAGGGTTCATACTCTATTTGAATAACAAAATTCCCTGACTTTTCCAGGTTTTCCAGACCATATTTCCTACAATTTCCTGACCACAATTCACGACATTTTTAGAAATACGAATTACAATTCTCGATCTTTAGACCAATGTCAGACGGGCGTCTTTTGTGCTGCTTTTTTGCTTAACTATTATCCATTCACAATGCTATAGCATTGTGAATGGATAATACTTAAGCAAAAAACAACAAAAAAAAAAAAAAAAAAAAAAAAAACGCCCGTCTAACATTGGTCTAATGATTAAACTTATACAGCAAAAGAGAATACATTCATACATTAATATGAGGGAGAATCAATAAGTTTTTGCCCTCACATGGAAATAATTGAGTGAAATTTATGAAATTGCTACATTGTATGAGTCCTTTTCTATATAGTCACCGTGCACAGTAATACATTTCTGGACACTGTATTTTAAAGAGAGGGCGTAGGATGTATTCCAGGAGGCGCAATAGTAGACCCAAAGGGGCGCATTTTTCTAACTTTGCCGACCCCCACATGTGACATATTGTTTCAAAGGCCTGTGACCACTTATTCATGTTATGCACTCCATCCCCCCAAATTACACCACTGAGGGCAAGAATAATGTCCGCAAAATTTAGAAAAGTGCCCCCCAGAGGGCAAATTTGGGGGGGGGGGGTATCGAGAGGTGCATAGCATGAATGAGAGGTCATCTGCAAAAGTTAGAAAAATGCCCCTCTTTGGGTCTACTATCGCGCCTTCTGGAATACATCCTCCCCCCTCTCTTTGAAATAACGTATACAGAAATGTGTTTCTGTGCACGGTAACTATATAGAAAAGGACTCATTCAATGTAGCAATTTCATAAATTTCACTCAATTATTTCTATGTGAGGGCAAAAACTTACTGATACACCTTCGTAAGAATAAAATGCAAAATTTCCTCTGAAAAGGAAAATGACCCATAAAATTGAAACAAAAAATTTATATCTCAATTTTTTGTCTTTACACTCTTTAATTTCAGCAATTTTTTGATTGCTTAATAATTTTATTTCTTTTTCTTTTTAAATATTCATGAAATCTCATCCTAGTCACATTAAAATGACTCAACATTTCTTTCGCAGAGGCATCGCCTACTTGACGACAAAATTTATACAGCTAAAACATATTTATGTTAAAACTATTAATTTAGCGAAAATTCTACTTGCTGGTGAAAAATCGGAACTTTTTTTATGGATGGACCTGGGAGCTCGGGAGAGTCTTGACACATGATAGGGCATAAAAAAAATGAAAGAAATTCCTGACTTTTCCAAGTTTTAGAAAAAAAAAAATTGTAATTTTCCCTTACTTTTTGAGTACTTGACTTGTCATTTTCCCTGACAATTCCATGTTTTCCAGTAGCGTAGGAACCCTGATAATGTCAACTTGACAACAGTGCAACTGGATGTTTCTCTCACATTTGTCCACTAAGGTTGCTTCCCAGAAACTATGCATAAAACGAATGTAAATATATAAATAGTAATTTTTTTTTAATGATAATTTAATAAAATTTGAATGAAAAAGAATTTTCTTAACGATCTGATCTTTGTAGATTCCAAAGATATAATTTTCATATTTACATAATATCTGCTATATTTTATATAAAAATCCATATAAAAAGAAAATGCTAAATTATGCAAACGTTCATGACAGTTCGTGAACATATGTTGGAGTACCTAAGCTCGCCAAATAAAATATGCAAGGCAGAGTTATATAAAAAAAATTAATATGATTACCATATAAAAATATTTGTAATTGCATGAAATTAATTAAAAGCAGATATTGAAAAAATTTTGTTCTTATTATTCTGGCAAAAGCAAATTAAAAATTAAATTTGATTACTTAGGTTTTCAGTTAAGAATTTTTTCACTATGAACATTACTTAAATTGCACTTTTAGTAATTTCAACATGGGGTATCCATTACTGGAAATTGACTAATTAAGCATTACAGTAATGGACACTGGTCTTACAACCTTAAAAAAAATTGTAAATGGTCATTAGTATATAAAATGTTTCATTACTTCTAAAACAAAACCATGCAAAAATCAAGGCAACTCTTAACTTATTCATTGAGATCTTTACTGGAAAACAGTAAACTTTTAAACATTATTTTCTACTTCCTGATTGGTTTGGTTAAGAAAGTCAACAATAATCCATATTACAAAACATGTAAGGGGGAGTTATGAAAATAAAAAGAAATGTGCCCAGTTAAACTGATGGCATTGAGCTCATAGGCTATTCACACTAACTGTATATTACACTCTTATTTCATAGAATAATGCCCCTCAAAAAATAAATGAAGGGGGATTAGACTCCGTATCCCCCTTTATACTTAATCAATTAACCTCCAAATCTAATCAGGGAAGCTCCTTAACATAATAAACCGGTATACCAAATTTGAAGCAAATCAGATAATTCTGCATGAAAAAACCATATCGCTAAATTAAGGGGGTATCTAACCCCTCCCCCCCTTTATACTTAACTAATGAACCTCCAAATCTAACAGGGAAAGCTCCTTATCAGAATGAACATAGAAAAATAAATTAAAGTAAATTGGATAGATCTGCATGAAAACCCATTTATCTCGGTTAATGGGAGGGGACACTTGTCCCCTTTCCCCCTTTTATACTTAACCAATGAACTTTCAAATAAAATAAAGAAAGCCATATCGGAATAAATTGGTATATCAAATTTGAAGCAAATCGAATAATTCTGCATGAAAAATCCATTTATCTAAATTAGAGGGTACACTAGCCCCCGTCCCCCCTTTATACTTAACCAATTAACCTCCAAATCTAATCAAGGCAGCTCCTAAACATAATAAACCGGTACACGAAATTTGGAGAAAAATCGAATAACTTTGCATGAAAACCCCATTATTCTAAATTAAGGGGGGTGGTCTAGCCCCCCCCTTTCCTCCCTTTATATTTAACTAATGAACCTCCAAATCTAATCAGGTAAGATGCTTAACATAATAGACCGCTATACCAAATTTGAAGCAAATTGAATAACTCTGCATGAAAAACCAATTTATCTAAATTAAAGGGGGTAGCCCCCTTTCCTCCCTTTATTCTTAACTAATGAACCTCCAAATCTAATCAACGCAGCTCCTTAACATAATCAACCGGTATTCCAAATTTTGAGCAAATCGGATAATTCTGCATGAAAAACCCATTTATCTGAATTAAGGTGGGGCTACTCACCCTTTCCTCCCGTTATATGTAACTAATGAACCTCCAAATGTAATCAAGGCAGCTCCTTAACATAATAAACCGGTATACGTAATTTGGAGCAAATCGAATAATTCTAGATGAAAAACCCATTTATCTAAGTTAAGGGAGGTGGGGGGTCTACCCCCCCCCCTTTCTCTCCCCTTTATTCTTAAGTAATGAGCTTCCAAATCTTATCAGGGAAGCTCCTTAGCATAATAAACCGGTATACCAAATTTGGAACAAATTGAACATTTCTGCATGAAAAACCCATTTTATCTAAATTAAGAGGGGGACTAGCCCCCTTTCCCCCCCTTTATTCTTAGCCAATGAACTCCAAAAACTAATCAGGGAAGCGCCTTATCAAAATGAACCTGGAAAAAAAATTTGAAGCATATCGGATATTTCTCTCAAAAGTTATCGCGTTACGTACATACGTACATACAGAACCGGCGGGCACATAAGCTCTCAGGCTTTGACAGCCTGTGAGCTAAAAACTAAAGTGTCTTTGGTTAATTTTTTTTTTTTTTTTTTATAAACCAAAATCTTTAAAGGGTGTCCGTTACTTGCACATCTATCCTATAAATTATCTTATGCAATTATTTTGGATAAAAACAAATGCTTTCTCAACTCAAATATTCCTAACAATATACACAGCTACAAATACCTGTTTTTTTTTATTGTTGTTGTTGTTGTTGTTGTTTGTTTCAAACTAAATAAATAATTTTTTTTTTTTGTTAAATAAAAGAAGTTAGTTACTAACAGCATTGGAAAACGGGAAATTTCATCAAAATATTTTTTTTTTGGTTCAAGTTATGTTTATTTGAATTGGTAAAAAAGGGGGGGGGCGGGTGAGAATCGGAAGATTGGCAGTTATGAATACATTACATGGAATTTATTTCTGAAAATAAATAAATAAATAATAATAATAATAATAACTTAAAATGAAAAGTGTAAGATTGGCACTCATCTCTAATATTAATTAAAGACAATGAAATCTTTAATACAATAAAGAAAAGTGATTCAATGTAACAAAATATTTATTCACAAATTGTATTATATACATGAATTGTATTCAGAGTACAATAACTTATTATGTGCAGAAATGTATAAGCAGATATATTACAAGTTACATTGTAATTTGCAAGATTCACTCATAGCCTTCATCAATGTTATCATCTTCATCATCTAAATAGCTTTCTCCATTGTCAAAATAACTCTGAGCATAGTCGTTTTCCTAATGAAAATTAAAAAAATAAAATAAAGGAGATGAAACATTAAAACGGAATAATAATTTAAGTTTCAATAAGTGATGTACATGTATTCTTTGATTTACATAGTAACTTGGTTCCCTAAAAATACATTGTAAATTGAAACAAGGTCATTTGAATTAGCCACATGAGGATGTGAGTTTAAAAACTTGCTTATCCAGAATTTAAATCGTGTTTTCTCTATCAGTCTATTCTATTGCTAAACCTACACTGAAAAAACACCATAATCTGAAAAAAAAAGAAAAAAAAACTAGTTTTATCCTGTATTTCTGGAATTGTAAAATCTTGGTTTACAATGAAAACCAATGGACAATGGACGCAGTTAAAGGCTTTTTGCAATTTCTCAAAATTTGAGTTTATGGATAAGGCGAATTTTGAAACTCACATCCTCATATATACTAATTAAAATATAAACAAAGAAAAAAAAATATTTTTTTAACTTCATTTTTATGAAAATGAGGGTTTTTTTTTTGTTGTTGTTCATGTATAAATTAAAAGCTTCTTTAATGTATGGAAAAAAATAAAATCATCAAATAATTAGGCATTAGTGATATAACATTGATTTTGAGGAAAAAATTTTAATTCTTTAACGGACCTTACATAATTACAATCGATTGATATAATATATTATAAGCAGACAGTGGATTATACACAATAAAGCTGCGAAAATATGAAAAATCTTCAACTATGTAGTTAAGATCCATAATATGCACTTATAACTTTTAAAAATTACTTTCCTGTAAATGCAGTTAAATTTTTCTATAAATTTATTTATATCTAAGCATAATTAATAATTAAACCAATATTAACTACATCAAACCAAACCTATTGTTTTATATTAATTTTATTAAAACATATTTGCAGATTTCCACAAATTTTCATCTTATCATGATTGATATTTCTTACAGTACGCAACTACGTACCTATTCAGTTAGGTTCTATCTTTTATCATATAATACTGAGATTCCAACTTTTTATTGGTTACTCCCCACCGAAGCATCCCTAAATAGATGATGCCCTCCCCCCCTTCCCTCTCTCCATAACATATATTTTGTTGATGATAATAGAAATTCTGATGGAAGTAGTATATCAAAAATTCCCTGACTTTTCCCTGTTTTTCCTGACCCATAAGAGCCCTGTTTAAGCTACGAGGATGATGCCCAGCTTAGCATTTCTCACTCACAAACGTTAGTAAATATATCTCATCACCAACATTTAGGAGTGAGAAATGCTAATCTGGACATCGTCCTTGTAGCTTAGATGGTAGAGCACTTGGAGTGCTATTCCAAGGGTTCCGGGTTCAATTCCTGGCTTGGTATTTTTCACATTGTTGGTTCTATGCTTCGTTAGCAATGTAATAAATCACATATTATATATTCAATAATTCTGAGCGTAATCTCCCTACTGAAATTAATTTAAATTAAATACTGTCAAAGTTGGAATTTTGGACCAAATTTCCAGACGTGACAGCGAGAGAAAGGAGAAAACCTGTCATCATGTGACAAATTTCACTTATAACTCTATATTTCTTTAAAAATTGAAATGTCTTTTCATTCCAAACAGCTTCAATAGTCAGACATGCTAATTTTATACTTTTACATTAAAAAATGAGTAAGAAAGTTTCGCATTTGTTGAGCAGGGCATTTGAGAACAGCTTTGATTGAACACTAAATACAAAAAGAAATAAGCAACAAATAGGCAGTCATTTAACATGATACAAAAAGTCTTATGTTCAATTTACATGACTATCATCATAGAGAAGTGACATTAAGGAATTGATGACTAATATAGTAAAATTAATCGTTTATTTTAAATTGCTCATCTTTTAATTATGACAAGACTATTACACTGTTCAAAACAATTAAAGGATATTTGAAGTTTTATATAAAATAAAGATATAAACAAAATTTTTTTTGCCGAAAATAGAAGAAGAGAATTACAAATGCAAATTTTTCTGGTTTTCAAACTGTGGAGTATGCAAATTTTGAGTTCGACGTCAAAAACGTCGCTTCAGCGGCAGCGAATGAAATTTGACTTTCAACTGGATAAAAGAGAATGAAGACAAGGATGATCGGCATTCAGTGATTGCTTTGTTTCGATGAGTACGATGTCTCAGCGAAGTCATTTGACAGATTCAGAAGCTTTGAGAATTGTTGGTAGGTTAGAAGGGGGCCAAACTCAAGCCGAAGTAGCGCAAGCCATTGGAGTGTCACAAAGTGTCATTTCCAGGATCTGGAACCGTTTTTTGGAGAGTGGATGTGCAGGCCGAAGACAAGGGCAAGGTCGTAGACGGGCAGCAACGCCCAATGAAGATCGGTATTTAGCGTTAACAGCTCGGAGACACCGAACCATGAACGCTACTCTTCTCCAACAACACCTTCGATCGGCTACAGGCACCACGATTTCAACTCAGACTGTCCGAAACCGGCTCCATGCTGTAGGTCTGTATGCTCGCCGACCGATGGTATGTGTTAGATTAACATCAAGGCATCGTCGCGACCGCAGGGAGTGGGCAACCGAGCATGTCAACTGGAGGAGAAATGAATGGAGCAATATTCTGTTTTCTGACGAGTCCCGTTTTTCTGTGCATCCGGATAATAGGCGTATTTTCATCTGGAGGGACCGTGGCAGTAGGAATAATCCTGCATTCGTGAACGAAAGTGTCAGATTTGGCGGTGGAGGAGTGTTGGTGTATGGCGGCATCTCCATTGACGGGCACACTGACCTCTACATCATTCGAGATGGAGCTCTGACTGGTCGCCGATATAGGGATGAGATCCTCAGACCTATTGTAGTCCCTTACGCTGAAGCAATCGGAGATAACTTCATTTTAATTGACGATAACTGCAGGCCACATCGTGCAAACCTGGTGGAGGATTTCCTTTTCGAGGAAGGAATCGTTCGAATGGAATGGCCAGCGTGTTCTCCAGACATGAATCCAATCGAGCACGTTTGGGACGCTCTAGGAAGACGAGTTTCTGGCCGCCAACAACCCCCACAAACTCTCCAAGAACTGGAAAGAGCTCTTCTGGAAGAGTGGGGCAGAATACCCCAACTCGTCATTAATAGCCTCATTGAGTCCATGCCTCAAAGGTGTTCAACGTTGCTGGCCGCCCGTGAAAACCATACCCCCTACTGAAAATTATTTTCTTTGAAGAAAACACCTTTTCTTAATCTTTTTTTCTCATATGCACAAATTGTGTTTTTTTCCTTTAGTACACAAATGCGCAATAAAATGCATTTTTTTCTGTCAAACATGTGTAATTTATTCTCATATAACCTACTATGTCTGTCGACCATGTATCAATCAGCTAAACAGTTTACCAGATACAAAATCCACCTAAAACTGCAATATCCTTTAATTGTTTTGAGCAGTGTATGTTAAATTTTGTTCTGTGCAATTTTTGAAGTTTTTGCGATTTTCAAAAAAAAATTATAGTTTTTTTTTTTTTTCATTCTGTGATTGACCTTTTGACATTCACTGAAGGGATTCGGTTTCACTCATTTATGCCCTAATATGTATTACATTTTCGATTTGATATGAAATTTTTAGCGTGTAAATGTCGTAAAGGCTCAATTATATCATTTATATAAAGCAAACAAATGACTACTGTAATAGTCTATTGATTTCAGATATTAGGGTAATAACTCATTCTTTGTGCCCAATATTTACATTTGTTCTGCAACTTCGAATTATTGTAAGCCTATGTAATTATATGTTATTTGATAAAACAAAAATATTGCTTTTTGATGGCTTTAGCTTCGCCTGTTGCAACTGAAAGGTGTCCAATATACTGAGAGTAAAATTCCTTTGCAAGAGTATAATGTCCCTGCATTGTGGTTTTTGTGCAAAACTCCCGCCCTCCATCACTTGCACTTTTGTGTTGTCTTTCCTATATAGTATAAAAAATAGTTTGATTCATTTAATAATAAAGGTAAAAAAAAATTTCATCTTTTATAGAGAGTACTTTTCACGCTATGCAGATGATTCTTTAACTCTTATTACCTTACTGCCAAGAAGCGTTATGTGTTTCACGCGTATCTGGGTATGTGGATTTCTTTATACCCTCGAAACATTCTAACGGCTGGATGGATTTTAATGAATGAGGTCTCTATCGATTCGTCTTAATCGTCCGATGGTTATAGGCTACGTTTTGTTTTTATAAATTTAAAATGGCGGCCGTAAAATACCAAATGGCAGTTTAGACGAAAAACAATTTTTACGCACAATATTGAGGGGCATATCATTGGATACATCTTTCAAAATGAAGACAATATTTCATTGACTATTTTACAGTCAGAAGCTACGTTTAAACATTATACAACCTGGATGTTGTGTACGTTGGATCCCTACTTTACTGTAACTCTAACCTTCATATATATTTACACTATAAAAAAAATCCGACCAGTTTTCTTGTAGGGATCGGAAAAATAGTTGCCCTTATCGTACCGGAAAATTTTCTGACCCAGCTCGGAATAAAATCCGTAAAAAAAGGAAACAGTTAATAAAACGGTATTTTACGGATTTTATTCCGAGCTAGGTCGGAAATTTTTCCGGTACGATAAGGGCAAATATTTTTCCGCTTCCTACAGGAAAACTGGTCGGATTTTTTTTACAGTATATAGGCCTCATCAAAACAGTGTTTATAGATAGGAACTAATAATTAAACACAACTTGAAAGTCATCAATACAAGTAAATGAAAAAAAATAGATAAGTAATATAGAAAATAGTATCACATTGATGAGAAATAATTAATTATTTCGCGTTTTACGCAGTCGGGTTTTTGGATTTTTTTAATTTAATATACTTATTTTTCTTATATTTTTTTGTATAAAATTTGCATAAAAATCGCCTTTTGGGCAAATTTTTAAGTGCCTTGGGACACCGGAAGAAATTTATCGAATTCGAAAATTTTTGCATGTATGCTAGTATGCTTAAAAGGCAACTTTCGTACCCCGAGCAAAAAGTAACTTAATTAAAAAAATTAAAAATATAAAATTTTTCATATAAATTTCAAATTTTAACTACATTTGGGACACTTGGTTCACCAGAAGATATGAATGGATTTCAATAGAAAAAAATATGTAAACTAATATACATAAAAGACAACTTTGCACCTCGCGCCAAAAACAATAAAAACTTGTCGGATTTCAATTCTCTAACTTTCTTATATCTCATACGTGTTAATACTTGCTGAAAACTGCAGCATGTAAGCACCGCCGCACAGTGGGGCAGGGAACCACCAAAGTTGGCAATAAATAAAATTTACTTTGAACAAAAAAAGCACATCATGCATTCTTTTATATATTTTACGTAGTGAAACTTAAAACTTTTACATAAGCTATAGAGTAATTTATTAACCCTTAAATGCGCGATTTTTTATTTTGTTTCGAAAAAATTATATATCTGAAAGGTTTATTACACAGGGAAAATAATGAAAAAATTAGAGATACGTTTTTCATATAATACGTCAATCTTTTCTTCTGTTGCACATCAGCAATATTGCAAATTAGTAAATATTTTATTACGTATGTCTCCAAATACCTTATTTTATATAATTATTTATTTTATAAAACCTAACCTTTAACACTTTAATTCCCATGATAGAACACGTTCTAGAAATTACGTAGTTCAGAAAATCTGACTTTACACCAGAAAAGTTTCAATGGTTAATTTCATTTTTTTTTAAATAGGGAATGTATGTTATCAAATAAAGCAGATATAGCTATTTTAATTTTCTGGTGTGAATTAGGTATATACGAATAAAAATATCTATTAAATTCAAAACACTGTTGTTTGCATATATGCAAAGCCACTAAAGGGTTAATTAATTTACAAAGCTTTTTCAAATATTTTCTGTACAAAAATAAGTTAAAAACAAGAAATTAAGATAATTTCTTACAAGTTAAATATTTATAAATCATGCATAATATCGCCTTAAAAATGTAAAAAAACTGGTATAACTCTTTTTTCAGATATCATTCGAAGTGGAACTAGAGACGTAATAAATATGACTGAATCACTGGCTTCCGAGTCACAGAAAGATTTTTTGTATGAGCTATGTCACGAAGACCCGTCAAAACCCCACTTTGATATAAGGCACAACTGCTTTAATTATTAATTTTCAAGCGATAACAGGCTCTGGTATTTGTAACAAGCGCTCTGAAGTATGATCTAGAAGAGCCTATGCAACTGATGCACTAATTTCTGTTACTGCGATGTTTTTAGGATAACATTCTTTTTTTGCCTCTTGCACAATTTTGTAAGCGGGAAATTTTTTCTGGGGACTTCTAATGACATTAAACTGTTCGCGAGATAATTTCGCGTCTGTTAATACAGTCAGAGCATCTTCTTCTGGCAAATGCTGTTGTGATTTTACAGATTTTGTATAAGCATTTTGATATTTGATAGCTCGCTTTGGACTTGCAGTTATATATTTTAAAACGTTTGAGGCCTGAATCTGTCCTTCAGATCTTAAACTCATATATGTCGCGTACACTAAAGAAGATGTCGAACTAGAATCGCATAATCATTTTGCTCTTAATCTTTCTGATTGTTCAGAACACATTTCAAACGGAATATGAGGCCGGCCACGTTTGCTTTTCAATGCCGCTTCTGTTTGTTTTTCAAATCGAGGAAATGAAAGCGATTTGTCAAGCCACTCCTTATTAATTCTAAAAATCTTTTCCTTTACCGACTGCATTATCCTTGTCTCGACAGGCTTTTGCCCATAGGAATTTATATTGAAATTTAAAATATTTTAGCTTCTTTCTTAAGTCTATAGAACTACTACGTTCACAGCTTGTCCTATTCAGGAGGTCTTTTACGGAGGTCATTCGTTTCATAGTATTCAGAAGTTCTCTTCTGGTAATATATAATGTATTTAAATTCGTCTCTAAAAAAAAAACAATTTGTAATCATGTTTATGTATGTACACTAACTAAAAATTGAGGATGATTAACTATAAAAAGGACCCTACAATTAAAAAAGGGGCAAAATGGAGCAAAATTTTCCGACATATTTACCATCCTAAAACTCAAACCTAGTAGAAAAAATTATAGTTGACACTTAACCCGCTTTAACTCATAACTAAAACCTTCAATGTTTGTAGACACTGTTAATTTTTTTTAAAAATTTGACTACTATATATTCTAAGTGTCACTTTGTCTATAAAAATCATATATAAAAAAGTAAAAGTTATTGTATTTTTGTTAGATACCTGAAGTTGAAGGTTTCATAGTCAAAAAATATTATTTTTAAATTCTTACAGCGAAATTAAATAACGAATTTGGAACAAAATTATTGATTTTTTTTTTCATTTATTATCATCGTACGATATGCAGTTTAACTTCTTACTTTAGTGACGACCAAGATAACTTTGCACACTTTTTAATACTAAGCAGATGTTTACTGATGTCTGCTCTATTAAATTGACGTATGTCGGAAGTTCAAACTAGAATTTCATTTTTTCGATTTTTTGCCAGATTTGAAGGCTTCTTGCCCCACTCTGCGCCGGTAAGATGATTTACACCAAAATCTAATTATCAACAACTATGACAACTTCTAACAAAATCGGCAATTTGATGAAAATCCGGGCATTAGATTTTTAAATAGAGCTATTGCGGAAGTTGTAAAAAATTCTGCATCGTAGCTTCACCTGTTATGCAGTACGATTTACACAATAAACTAATTAGGACGAATTTGTACTAGGAAGTAATTAAATCTGAAGCTTCACGAAAATTCATGCATTAGTTATTGAGATACAGCTATTGTGGAAATCGTGAAAAATGCAGCACAGCAGCGTCACCTGTTGGCAATTTACACTAAAAATTAAACAGCACTAATTTATATCAAGGACTAACTGAATCTGAAGTTTGATGAAAATTCGTGCATTTTTTCTTGAGTTAGAGCTATTGCGATAATCATGAATAATGCAGCACAGCAGCGCCATCTGTTGGGCGATTTTCACCAAAAAGTAATCAGCACCAAACTATATCATGAACTAACTAAATCTGAAGTTTTTTGAAAATCCGCGCGGTAGTTCTTCAGATATAACTATTGCACAAATCGTGAAAAATGCCGCATTGCAGCGCCACCTGTTGGGCGATTTTCACCAAAACCTAATCAGGACCAATTTATATCAAGGTATAATTGAATCTCAATTTTTGTGATTTTCCGTGCATTAGTTCTTGAGATAGAGTGCCCACAAAAGTTTTGTCACATACTGACTCACAGAGTGACAGAGTGACAGACAGAGTGACAGACGGCCATTTTCTAAAAACCATCAAATCGTGTTCAGGACACTCTAAAACGTATAAATTCGTCGAAAACCGGAAGGCGAAAATTTTCACGAATCCAATACTTTCTTCTTGTAAAGATAGAAGAAAGTAAAAATTAAACTAGTCGGATCTACGAATCCCAAAACTTTCTTCTATCTGATACATGTTAATACTTCAAAATTCGCTAGCACACTGCCAAAATTAAATGGTCCCTCATGAGAATTCTATAGATATGGAATTCCGTGCATTAGTTCTTGAGATATGAGTATCCCTGAAATCATGTAAATACTTCAAAATGCAGCCTATCAGCGACACCTATTGGGTGATTTATACCAAAACCTAACCTGCAACATCTTCTTTCAACGTCTGACTGAATCTCATATTTGGAGAAAATCCGTGCATTTGTTTTTGAGATAGAGCTATCGGGATTTTTCAGAAACGTCTGTTTCGTGGTCTCTGTTGTAAAATTCAATTACCCAGTTTGTGGTTTGAGAAAAGGTGACTTCATAAAGTCACAACAGTGTGATGTACCGGAATCCATGGCTTGGCGTGCTGTCGGGAAAGCCGAATCTGGGGAAACACAACGAAGTGTAGCGGACGCTGTTGGGGTCGCAAGAAGTGTCAATGCAAGGCTGTGAAATTGATTCCAAGACACATGGAATGGTAGACACCGACAAGGGCAAGGTCGGCCATGTGCTACTACAGAAATGATTACCGATATATCCTGTTAACAGCTCCTCGAGACGGGACGGGAAATGCTACTCTGCTGCAAACACAGTTGTTCTTAGCCACAGGACGAAGAGTATCCAGCCAAACAGTCTGAAATAGGCTTCATTATGGTGGTCTCTATGCACGTAAGGCAAAAGTCTGCATTCCGTTGTTCTCAACCAACTGTGTGGCGCAAAGAAAGTTGGCAACTGAACATCGAGTTTGGAGGCAACGTTGTTGGAGTCAAATTCTGTTTACAGACGAGTCCTGATTCCGTCTGGATATAGCATCTGATGTGTTTTGGCATACAGGGAAAGAGACACTCAAAATAATCCCACATTCGTAAGTGAAAGATCACATTACAGACGAGATGGGTTGATGCTATGGGCTGGAATCAACATAGGTAGACGTACGGGCCTGCATATCATTCGGAATGGCACTTTGACAGACCAAAGTTATACAGACGTGATACGGAGACCTCATGTCGCATTTTATGTTGCAGCAATTAGTGATTTCTTTGTTTTCATGCATCATAATGCCAGACTTCATGCAGTTCGTCTTGTGGAAAACTTGCTTGAAGTTCAAACAATACAGCGTATGGAATGATCAGCATGCTCTCTTAACCTAAATCCGATCGAGCATGTTTGGAACATACACAGACGACGCATTGCTGCGAGACCAAGGCCTCCTTTTACTGTCCGAGATTTGGAGATTGCAATTCTTGAGCGGTGGAACAGTATTCCCCAAAGTCTTATCGATAACCTCATCGCATGCATGGAAAACAGGTGTGCAGCAATCTTAGCTGTTCGAGGAAACCACACGCCGTATTAAAAATCTTGCATCATTTCTAAACAATACTTTTTTTTATCATTTACATAAAACCAAATTGTTGCCCCAAACCATCTTTTCATGTTCTTTCCATCTTTTCAAAGAATAAAAGCTCACTTACAATTTGTTGCGTCATTTTTTCCTGTATTGGGCAATGTTACACAAGTACTATCCATTTTATACCCATACATGGCTGTTTTGCACAGTTCTCTTCACTTTTTTTCTTGCTCCCCTAATTTTTTGAGCAGTGTAGAATTTTTTTTCTTTTCGATGAAGTTTATTCGAAACTCATGCAGTAATTTTTAAAGTTTTCACGATTTTTTATCGTGATTTTCAGAGGTTTTTAGCAATTCGTGCTGCTTTTTAACGGATCCGCACAATGCCGGGCAGGTTAGCTGGTCTGAAATAGAATATAAAAAATCAATTAAAATTAGTAATGCTTATACTGTAGAACAATTTACAAGGATCTCACATTTTCTACTTTTGAATAACATTACAGTAAACTGTCCAGTGTGAAATCTATAGTGATATAGAAAATTTTGTCGTTGACATTATTCCGCCTTGAACAGTTTACTGCATAAAAAAGTCTCCCTTTGGACTTTAAAATCATTCCATATTAGACAGATTTCCATCTTAAACAGAGTTAACTGTATTTCGAATGATAATAATCTTGTTTGCCTGAAAAAATTACGGAAATGAAAAAAAAAATTACCGTTTGGAAGGATCAAAGCTACTCAAAAGAAAGTAATGTGCAAGCCCTGGATACAATAAAAATATTTATAATGGAATTATCTAAAAAACTACTTCCCAAATGTAAACAGGGAATTCTACTGTAAAAAGTGTCTGCAATCCACATTGTAGAAATACTGCTACCCTCTCGATATTGAAATAAAACTGTTTATTCGATAAAATTTTCAAAAGTAATGTTAACCTTATAAACTATGAGGAAAAACAACATTGAGTGCAGTTTTCAGGGCATTGTTTTGAAGTATTACATATAACCCACTGGCAATAGTCTGTCAGCAGGGCAAATCTGGTTGCTCCCCTCTACACTGTAAAAAAAAGGACTAAAATACGGAAATACTACTGGCAATCTAGACGCCAGTACTATTTACGTATTTTAACGGACCTTTTCCCGGTAAATTACAGAAAAATTTCTGTTAAATTCCAAAAAAGCGGAAACTTTTCTGTAATTTACCGGGAAAAACTTCCGTTAAAATACGCAAATGGTACTGGCGTCTAGATTGCCAGTAAGGTACCTGTACCCTATATGGACACCCTAAGCAAAATTGATTTTTTCACCATCACACAGTGGGGCAAAATCCCCAAAAGCTGGCCAAAATTGGAAAAATCAAGTTATTATTTAGAGAATTTCAACTATACAGATGGCTAGAATATTGTTTGGAGAGTCAGACTCTATATTTATAAAAAGGTTTTCGTTTTGCCTTGACAACCTGTATCATTTCAAAAGTGACGCTTGAAGGATCATCATCTGAGGAGAACAAAAAGAGCAAAACAATGGTTCCTCTAAACACGTGCTACATTTTTCAATATCATCCGATTTTAATGCTTTAAAATGGATTCACACGATGATAGAGTGTAAATTATTTGTGCGTGTTACAAAAATTTTTATTAAACACATAACAATTAATAATTTCATGATTATTTTTCATAAAAATTTTGAAAAAATATCTTATTTTTTTGTTTTCAAACATCAAAAAGTTTAAAAGTTCCACAGTGTTCTGCAACGACATATAATGGAAATAGTAGCCTGAACTATTATCTAATGTATAGTGAAAAACCAGCTGCCATAAACTGCCATTCTGCATTCTGTGCAGGTTTTTGTAACCACAAGTGAAAATGTTAATTTTTTAATCGTTTCAAAGACTCTGAAATTTATTACTTGTCACAGTAATTTAGCTGGCAAACACTTTTGAAATTTTTAGATTAATCAGTTTTGTGATAGATTATTATGTATTTTATTACAAATAAGTATTATAATCAGAAGCATAAACGAATGTCATAAGCAATATTAGTAAAAAAAAAATAAAATAATTCTCTATCATCGATCCGATAGAAATACATTAACTTATCTTTATAGCTAATAATTCTGTTTATTCTAATGTAATTAGAATAAATATCTTGTTAACCGCAATCTTTGCTAGAGCATACTGCTGAACGTATTTTATTAATGGAAACGGAAATTATTAAGAATCTGGCTTCCGAGAACATTAGCAATCTGAATTTGATTTGCAAGTGGGGATGTAATGGTACATCTATGGTCAAAATACCTTTAAACGAAATTTAGCGATGATGATGGTATAAAGCAGATTCAAATACCTTTTTAACTTCTCTATTGCAACTACAACTTTTAAGCGTTGTGAATAATTCAGAAATCGTTATCTGGAAAAATTCGAGATCTTCATCTCCTAGATTTTTTTAGACTCATCAGAATCAATGTTTTTTTCACGAAAATACGGAAACTACTGTCAGTGAAATGGATTATATTACAGATCAGAAGAGTAAACGTATTCCTTTTAAAGCAATCATTGATAGAAAATAAGTAGGCGTTAATTACAAACTAGATTTAAGGATGATTGGTTGTAAAATTTTTAATGCTTTTACTAGTATTTTGTCAACTTAACGTTGGTAACTATGTCAGATAACTTAAAGACAGTTTAATAACCAAACTAAAAGTGAATGAAGGTCATTTAAGATTCGGGATGACCACGTAACATGCCTATATAAGATGTTTTGAGTGTAGCTTGCATTTGACATACAAATGGGATATAAATGAATGACAAGCGCGCACTCCTGACGAAAAGAAAAAAAATAAATTGCAAAACAAAATTTACAAAAAGGATTTCGTTTACAATTAGGAGTTCTCGTCGATAAACCAAAAGCCGGATTTGGAAGCACAAATGATGACAGTATACAGCTCGCCGATTCTTTGAAAACGCAACTATTTCTAAATCCATAAAGAGAGTAGACGAAGATTTGATCAAACGATTTCACGCCATATTACAAGTGATTTCATAACATTCATTTGATCAATTTCGTGGATAATTGCTCACAAACAGCTTGTATATTCGTTGAATTGTATTCCTTGTTCTATATGCCAACTTCAGTGCCCAGAATACTTATTCATTTCAAAGAAATAATAGCTTCCTCATTATTACCAATTGTTAAAATGTCGGAAGACGCTTAAGAATCGTGCAACAAATTGATCAAATGGTACCAAGAAGATTTCTCGCTAAAATGCAGTAGGACGAAAACAATGGAAGATGGAGCTTTTTTCGGCTTTGAATGTCATCAGATCCCATCATTTAAAAATTACATAAATTACCGTAGAAGAAATTAAGATGCTTGTCCTTAGAGGCATAACAAGTACTGTAAAATATTTCGACAGCTCCCAATCTGAAGAATCTACTTATTATATTATAGACGATTTGGAAGACGAATTTCAGAATATCCATTCGTTTTATTTTAATAATATAAAAATTAAACCTTTTAACGTTTTACTTTCCATTAATGTACTTAATTGTGTTTCGTAAATAAAAGTTCAACATGTAGTTCCGATTAAAAATATCTTAGTTCCTTGAAAATTCTTTGTAACGTTTAGTCTCGAAACTTCACATTTTTGAAAAATCTAAATGTTTACAGTATTAATCCGCCATTTTTTTAATTTTAACTTTTGAATCGTCATAGTATCCTCACACGCACCTGTATACGAAATTTCATAGAAATTGAGTAAGTTTCAAAGCATTTTAATTTTTAGTCCGCCATATTGGATCCGCCATTTTGTTTTTTGGAATTTTAACTTTAGAATCGTAATCAGGATCCTAAAAAACACCCGTTTACGAAGTTTCGTGCAATTTGAATAACGTTTTCATATTTTGGCCAGCTTTTCGGAATTTTGCACTACTGTGCATCGTGTTCACGTCATAGGACTCCAAAAATAATGACCACTATCCCTGGACTGTTGACTATCATTATTAAAATTTGCGACCTTGTAATTATTAATGTTTAATTTTAATGATAAAAACAAAAAATGTTTACAAGTGCCGATATAAGAAACCACCTGTCCCTATTATTGACATGCATGTACATATTAGGGACAGGTTTCTCCTTATTGACCTACTACACAGGGTGTATGGAAGAGCCACTCTGTCAAGGGATTTTAGAGGACAGGGAATAAAAGAAATATATCTTAAAGTGTTGCAGGGAATGTGAGGCACAGTAAATATCTTCAGAACATGCACTTTAGAAGGGGGGAGGTCATTTTCGGTTGTGGCTCTTCGAAGACCCATGCAAAGCACCTCAGTTATTACAAAATATTATGAAATAATATAGTTGGTTTTGATTAGCTTTATTGCATCTGTCTGCAGAATTTACAACTGTTATTACTCAGTTCTCACAGGATGGGCAAATGAAAACTTCTTCATCATGGGCAGTAAGTCCCACACAGTTCTCATGGACATATCTGCCGCATGTAATGCATCGCCGCATGTCTGCAACAGCATCAATACTGCATAAGAAGCAGTACCAGCTTTCCTTTGTTGAGGAAGTCATACCGCTAGTACCAGCGATTTCGCCAACAGATACACTACTGAGTGGTGACTTCTTTTGATTTTTCTGCAAAGGCATTTTGGAGGATTTTTTTCTAGGAAGATTGTTCAGATGTCATTAAACAGATATTTTACAAATTTGTGAATCTAAAGATTCACTTCCTGTATTTCCAATGTGGACATAAAGTGTCCATATTGGAAATCAGGTATAGTTTTAATAAATCTTGTAATAAATAAACTAAGAAAACATTTTTAAGCAATATATGCAATAGCAATCAAAAATATGTTTTATTAGCTTTCTAAAACACTCCACTTTTCCATATTTAAATTTATTTTACTATATCTAATAAGAATTTAAACTTACCTGTATTTACGATCAGCACACCACAAAAAACAAGTTTCCTTCTAAATGGCGAACAGCGCGCTTTTTTCCTCTTTCCAGGCTTAATTATCTTTTGAACTGCTTTTCTTCACGGACATGTAACGCCATATCTCGATCAAAATTGTTACTTTTAACCCGTTCGGGACCATGGGTGCATATATGCACCCTCAAAAAGTACTTAAAACGCTTTAGTTTGATTCCAGTAAAAAATAACAGTAAAATTGATTTTATTTAACTGCAACATTTTCGTGATTTATAGAGTTAAGTCAAATAATTAACAAAAAGTGGTGCCAAACGAATAAAATTCGTGTAAAAGATGCCGGTCCTGAACGGGTTAAATACATTAGGGGTGTCAATATTGAGAGCACTGTCCATATTGGGTACAAGTACCTTAGTATTCCCGTATTTTAGCCCGTTTTATTTTACAGTGTACATCCTGAATAAAAAATCCATAGAACAATATATACACGGGTGTAAAAATACCGGGCGCCTGGTCGCCCCAGAGATTACATTTTCGACACTGCACTGTTAAAATTTTGCAGCATTCTGGCAGGTCATTTGACCGTTTTTTTCCGAAAACGGTTACACAACCTGTAATTTAACACTATTCTGACCATATTATTAGTCATATTATGGTCAGAATATAGTTAAATTATGGTTATGAAACAGTTTTTTCAAAAAATGACCTGCCAGAATGCTGCAAAATTTTTAACAGTGTGACTGACGCCTGGTATTTCTTCCAAAATGAAAAATAATTTCGTATTTACAACGTTAATATTTGTACTTTTTATTAAAATTTTCAGCCCCCGGTATGTTCTTTCTTTCTCCCAGCTTATTTTGTGTCGTCGCCAAAAAATAACGTTACGTTGTATAAGCCAGCCGTAAAACAAAGCAGATGTATCATTTTACTATTAAATACTCTACAGCTTTTCTTTAAACTTCTAAGCATCGCACATTTTCAATTTTTATACCATCGTATTGGGTAAAAAAATTACTTTTAAATGCAATTTTTTTGAAAACTGCATCTCCATTTATATTTTAAATATTAATTTTTTTGTTGTTTTAAGAACCATTTGCTTATGGTAACGGACGCTCTCCATTTCCGTAGAAAGAAAAGAAAAAATAGCTGTAAAATAGTAATTAGATATTTTTGCTGCTTTTTTCTCATAACAACCGAAAAAAAAAATTAATTAAAATACGTACTATTTTGAAAAAATTATGAGCGAATGATTTCTGTTAAAACATGGAGCTATTATAAACTATATGTAATTTTAACTATCTATATTAATGTTACAAACAAATGAAGGCATATGAATCATTAAAGAGTCGTTTTTTTTCTTTTTTGTCGAATTTCTTGAATGACGGCATCTTTTTTCATCGTTTGTGTATTATTACGCGAAAGTGACGTCCTATGCATACTTTACTGCATCTGTTTAAGAGTGGATCGTAAATGCGGAATTGTTAAGTGGATGGGAATGACGTCATTTTACATAAAATAAAAGCGTATGCTGTAAGTCTTAAAATTGAAATATGTTATGTACTATTTATATATACGTATATATATATATATATATTTCATCGAGGGTGACACTAAATTCTGAAAAGGCAGAATTCCTGTTTTCTAGTATTTATTATTTAATTTTTTTTAACAAAGAGTGAAAAACTATTTTAATGAATTGACCTGATATCCACGGAAATGTCAAGAATATTAAGAATATGTTTAGCATTTTCGTTTGAAATTTAAGCTATCACGAGAACTAATGACAACAAAAGAAGTCAAACGTGTCAAACAATTGCACTTAACCAATTGTTTTACAAGTGATAGTCCTATTAAACAGACTGATGCTGTTAGAAAAATACAGGGTGCCCCAAAAGTCCCTGACACATATTAAAATTAATAATATAAAATCAAATAATTGCCGTACAGGATTGCGTTTCGGGCTAAAATGTTTCTCAGGATGAAAAGTTTTCTTCAAGCTAATAAAAAAAAATAGTTCCAAGCTTCGGCCATATATGGCGCTGTACCTTAAATTACCAAATAAGCATAAAAAACTCGATGCTTTTCAAAAGGCTGCAGATCATTTTATCTTGTCAAAACAGTTACGGATCAATAATTTGTGCAATCCATTAGAATTATTTGATGTGTGTACGTCTTCGCTAGCGTTGATTGCGGAATTGACGGGGTCACATGCAAGATTCTTGTCATCAGTAGTTTAATCTCAGAAAGAGCAGGATTTCCTTTGTTCTGCACATAAACCAACAAGAAAAAATCTAGTGGGGTTAAGTCTCGAGAAAGAGGTAGTCTCAATATAACGATCAGTGGTGCATCATTTAAAGAATAAATTAAAAAAATCGGCCATTGTAGAGATCAACTTCAGCTATCAATGCAAAAAATTAATAACAATAAAAAGAAAAAAAGAAAATATTTAAATTCAAATAAGATATTTTTAAAAATATGTACCATACGATTAACATTAGCGAGCGGGTGTTTTCAAATGAGTTTATTAACCCCTGAAATAAAGCAATAACAAATAAATCAGCAAAACATCATTAAAAGTACATATATAATAGCCCAGTGGTTAGGGGGTTGAATTCGGCATTAATTAGGGGAAAACTGGAAATTGTTTTAATCCCCTTAGTTTAGGTCTAGAATGAATATGCTATGTTTTCCCCCTCGTACTAGGTGAGCGTTAGGAAATAGGTATAGATTTATAGTCAAAAAACACGCTTTTTTACATACCATAACAGTATCTCCAAACAACTAACTCTGTCAAAAACATTGTCAATACAAATGTTGTAGACCCTAAATTTCTGAGTAAAATGAGTACCTACACTTAATATTTTTGTTCAATATTAAGGTCGCATTTTTGAGATATTGTTAAGTTAACTTGGTTTCTCCTGGCTTCAAGATCTTGATTTGAAAAATTTTGAAATAGAATTGCAACCTTAACGTTAAATAAAATTATTAATGATGGTACTCATTTTATTCAGAATTTTAAGCTCTACAACATTCGTATTGACAATGTTTTTAATAGAGTTAGATGTTTTGAGATATTGTTATGGTAATTAAAAAAAAACATGTTTTTCGAAAATAAATATGAACATATTTTCTAACATTCGCTCAAGTACGAGGAAGAAAACATTGTACGTTCATTTTAGAGCTAAACTGAAGGTATTAAAACAATTTCCAGTTTTCTCCTAATTAATTCTGAGTTCAACCCCCTGAGCACGCGTCTAAAACTTTAAAGTCGAATTGTGACCTTAATGCTGAACAAAAATATTAAGTGTAGGTACTCATTTCACTCCGAATTTTAAGCTGTACACTGTAAAAAAAAATCTGTAAAGTTACTAAAGTTTTTCTAGGAAACTGGGATTCCTAGAACTTTTCATGTAACGGCAACAACAAAAATTCCTGTAACAGCATTTGTTACAGGAATTTTCCTTGTTGTCGTTACATGAAAATTTCTTGGAATCCCAGTTTCCTAGAAAAACTTTAGTAACTTTACAGATTTTTTTTTACAGTGTACAACATTTGCACTGGCAATGTTTTTGACAGAGTTAGCTGTTTTGAGATATTGTTATGGAATCTAAAAAAAACGTGTTTTTTGACTAAACATCTGTACATATTTTCTAACGCTCACCTACTACGGGGTTGAAAACGTAGCATATTCATTCTAGAACTAAACTAAAGGAATTAAAACAATTTCCAGCTTTCCCCTAATTAATTCCGAATTCGGCCTTTTTTTCCTTCGCTACCACTGGGCTATAAGTGTCGAATGGAAAATCAAGCAACAAGACGTGTAATGCGTCTGACGTCAAGTAAATGTGATGCCACAATCATGCAATTGTGGCTTAAAATCAAAGATAATATCATAAAAATGGCGATATATATCTATATATGTTAATGGAAAATAGTCGACGGGATAAAATAATGAAAAAATACCCTAGTTTTACTTATATTGCACAATAAACATAGAAAAGTGAAAGTTATTATACGGAAAAAATCAATAGGTTATGAAGGATATATTTATATCTACGACTCGTAGTCTTAGTACGGTCGAAAATGAAGAACCAGAGAAAATGATGTGATAGTGGTGCGAAAGTGATGACCTATTTAAATTTCAAATTTAAAAATGTTTGTTTTCATTTAAATGTAATGTCATTTAAACACAAAAATACACTTTAAATAATGCCTCGAACTAACATCGAAAATCACAGTAAAAAAATTTTTGACCTTATGCATAATCCTCCTGCAAGAATTTTTTAAATATCTGTCATCAAGTTATTGAATTTTAAAATCAGACAGTCCTTTTTAAAACACCCGGTAGCAAGAAATTTGGATCGTTAAGTTTAAAAATAAACGTTTTTATACGAGTGCGATAATTTCAGACATATCTTGAGTGGTATTCCCAATCTAGCCTATATGTATATGAAATCCCAATGAAATGATTTTATGAAATGACTGATTAAACGTCTGATTATGTTTCACAGCTATTATTCCTAAAATATGGGACCTTCGACGGTGAAATTAACATCAATTATCCGTATTATCCGCGCATATCATAAATGGCATTATAATTATTAAATTCGAATTACTTTGAGATATTATTTTTTTTTTATTATTTTAATGAAATTTG
This sequence comes from Maratus speciosus, assembly GCA_963932465.1. Classification (NCBI taxonomy): domain Eukaryota; kingdom Metazoa; phylum Arthropoda; class Arachnida; order Araneae; family Salticidae; genus Maratus; species Maratus speciosus. The sequence continues at coordinate 120,508,770 of OZ010793.1, read as the reverse complement.
TGTATTGATGGCGACTAAATTAATACATTTTTGTGGAAAAAAGGAAGAAAATGAAAACCCTGCAGATTATTAGATTTCTTATCTATATTTTCAAACTGAAATTGAAATAATCTTTTATTTCAATCGATAATGAAGACAATATTGTATTAAATAACGTTTTCCAGAAAAATTAAAAAACTGTTCATGTTTCAATCGTTAGAAAAAAGTTCATTTTAGAAACCAAAAATCTTCTCTCATCATTAACTTTAACATAAATTTCATAGATCTAAAGAAAACTAGTCGGATGTATCAATCCCAAAACTTTCTTCTATCTCATACATGTGAATACTTCAAAATTCATTATCACTTTTCCAAAATTAAATGGCAATCTATGCTCATCATAAGGATTCTAAAATGATGAAATTCCGTTCTTGTGATATGACTATCGCTGAAATCGTGTAAATCCAGCAAAGTGCAGCATAGCAGCGACACTTATAGGGTAATTTACACCAGAACCTAATCATCATCAACTTATGTCAACGTCTAACTGAATATGAAATTTAATGAAAATTCGTGCATTAGTTCTTGAGATAGAGCTATTGCACAAATCATGACAAATGCAGCATAGCAGCGCAACCTGTTGAGCGATTTGCACCAGAGCCACTTATAGGGTGATTTACGCCAGAACCTAATCATCATCAACTTATGCCACGTCTAACTGAATATGAAATTTGGGTAAAATTCGTGCATTAGTTCTTGAGATGCAGCTATTGCGCAAATCATGACAAATGCAGCATACCAGCGCCACCTGTTGAGCGATTTGTATCAACACACAATGAACAGCAATATTAATCAAGGCAACTTGAATCTGAAGTTTGATGAAAATTCGTACATTAGTTCTTGAGATAGAGCTATTGAGGAAATCGTTCTAAATGCATCACAGCACGCCACCTATTGGGCGATTTACGCCAACACGTAGTCAGCATAATTTCATATCAAGGATGAACAAAATCCGAAGTTTGATGAAAATGTGCGAGTTAGTTCTTAAGATAGAGCTACTGCGAAAATAGTGTAAATCCTGCAAAATGAAGCATAGCAGCTCCACCTTTTGGACGATTTACACCAAAACGTGAACAGCACCAACTCATATCAAGCAGTAACTTAATCTGAAGTTTTATAAAAATCCGTGCAGTAGTTCTTGAGATAGAGCTATTGCGGAAATCCTGCAAAATGCAGCATAACAGCGCCACCTACTGGGCGATTTACACCAGAAACTAATCAGCACCAATCTATATCAGGAACTACCTGAATATAAATTTTTATTAAATTCCGTGCATGAGTTCTTGAGATAGAGCGTTCACAAAATTTGTATCACAGACAGACAGACAGACTCACAGACTCACAGACAGAGATTTTGTAAAAACATGTTTTTTGGAATATCTGACCTCTGAAACGTGTAAATCCGTCAAAAACCGGAAGTCGAAAATTTTCATGAATCCAATATTTTCTTCTTGTAAAGATAGAAGAAAGTAAAAATATCAGTTTTGTGTGTGTGGGGGGGGGGGGGGGGGGAGTGGGAAGAGGGGAAAAAATATTATTAAATTTCTCTTTTTGTCGCCATTTTCAAGTTGAAATTGAAAAGTGAAATTACTAAAACAAGAGAAAAAAATTTTAAATAAGAATTAAATAAACACTTGTTAAAATCAGAAAATAGGGCAACTTACGTCGAAATATTAATATTAATAAGAACGAACACTTAAAATAATGAAATTATTACTTACGAAGCGCATTTAAAAGTAATAATTACGTCGTATGCAAAATGGCCAAATATTAAATATCGTCACATTTACAGAATCTAAAATAATTAAATTATACGCGTGAAAAATCTTTAATGGTAAATATTAGGTCTAATTTAAAAAGCTCAAATTATAATATTTGCAAACACTTTAAAATTAAATATTATAGGTAACCGTGAATTTTAAAAGAGAAAAGAAACTGTTTAAAGTAGAAAAAATATATATTACATGAGAAATGCATTCAATAGTGAAAATTGCGTCATATATTAAAACGATACATTTTTAACGATTTTTATTCTTTATAACTTTAATATCACGTCACATGGAATAAAAGTAGTGCGGATAGCAAATTTGTTTACATATATTACATCGTTTGGAGCACCAAAAATACAGGTAAATGCATGGGCAAAATACTTTCGATTTACTTTAACAAATTATTATTAGATAAATATATATTAGGAAATTCCAATATTCTTATTAATTTATATAAACAATATACTTTGTAGAAATAACATTAAAATATGCATGATGGTGTATTAAAGTAGTGAAAAGAATTCATAAACAAGGTATACCTGTTCCTGAAAATATTTAAAACTCGAACAAAAAATAAAATATAACTGTAAAACTTTCAAAACACAAGGCTTTTTAATACCGTGGTTCTGAAAGCTATTACCAGACAGACGGATTTATGAAACCGAAATGAAGAGCATTGTCCGTAGCGTCGTTATGAAAGCCAAAAGTTAGCGACATTTTAAACCTAACCATTTTGTACAAGTTGATTATCAAATGCGGAATTTATCTTATTTATTAAATCAATAAAGCCCGTCAGTTATTACGACATTGATGGATTAGGCTATGGTAATCGAAATATTCCCCCTTTCAAACTGAACAGCATGCCAAACTGATAACAGAAGATAGCAGTCATTATAGTGATAAAATCATTCAGTCTTTCGTAACCTGGTAATATTTTAAAACATGGTACATTACTACGTTTTTAGAGGCTGCAAAGCTTAAACGGGATTGTCTGGCATAGGTCGTAGAGGGCTGACACCACCCCGCAGTGTTTTATAAAGATTTAAATGATTATTCTTCAACAGTCGTTATCCAAGTCAATTGCTGGCGGCAAAAATTAGCTATTTCTGGAAAATTGGGTAAATTTGGCAAAAACAATTGTCATGCTTTTAAAATTGCTGCTACTTTTGCAGCAAGGTGTATCGTCATTGCATCAAACTACGAGAATAGCGCTGTTTGTAAAAGTATAAAAGTGGTTTAAATCATCACAAAAGTATAAGCACAGTTATCTTTCAAGAAATACTAATATATTGAGCTTTTTTAATTATTTCCGACACCCATAATGTGATATATCATTAGAAAGTCATTTGATCACTCATATTATGAATTTCTCGTCTCCCTACCCCCACTTTACAACCGGGGGCACATTATTGAAGTATTTCATTAGTATTTTCAATTTTTTTTTTGTTTTTTGTTTTTTAGTTCGTGTTTTTTCCTTTCTTAATGTTTTGAAATTTATGTTTTTTTATAACATCCTTTCTTCTTTTTCAGTGCAATCGATCTGCTTTAGTTCATCAAAGTAATGCCTCGAGGATGATCAAACATAGGTAGTTGTGTTCGCGGAACGGAGGTAGTGCGACGAGAAATTTCAAATCAAACTGAGGTAGAACGGGCATTAGCAAACTAGCGAAACAAACAAAGAATGGCTCAAATACGTTCCCAAGAAGCAGCAGAGTGGCATACAATGAAGATTTTAGAGCTTCAGATCTGTTTCGTTCTTATCAGTATTAACGCGACAGCCTGAGAGTGCCTGAAAAACGTCAACGAGAAACAGCAGATAAAGTCAAACACGACTTCGCGCTCTATAATCATTCGGTTACAACCGGCTTGCATTCCAATACAACCCAGCTGATGATTATAATTTGAGCTGGCATGTTCTCATTGATTGAAGTGTGTTCTCATTGCAAGACTCTGAAATTTTACGAGATAACGATAGGACTGTGTTGCGCCGCTGGAAAAATTAAACTGCCTCAATTTGGAGAATTGCCAGAGTCAGTAAAATCTTTGCTAGCGAGAAATATCACCTATTCAAAAACTTTACCGCCTAACATCAGGAAATACGACTCATACTTCCAAATAATATCTCTCGGCGCAGAAATCTTAACAACTCAATTCATGCCAACTTTCAATTTGAAAGAAGAAATTTATCATAAAGCCGGATCTCTGCTTCCGTTCCTAGATGAACAATATAAATTCCTACAAATGTATTTCAGTGGTGGCAGCAATGATGAATTGAATGCACCCTGCGAATTTCTACAGGCATAAAAAGGTCCATAGTTTCCCAACTGAACTGCAAATAGAAGCGTCCTAAACTTAGACACATATGTGACTGAATAAGTATTTCAAACACTTAAGTGTCTGAATACGAAATTTCAGATATTACATATGTCTTAATTTAAGACACATTACTTAGACATAAGTCTTATTCAGATCATAGTATGGATAAACTGGAAAAAAGTCTGAATAATAATGACTCGCCTGAAATTAAGACATTTAGAAATTCAGACACTTAAATGTCTGAATGTAATAGAATTGTATCATATGTATGATGACTGTATATACAATTGCATTGCAATATATATGCCAACATATTCCGAAAACTTTTTCAAATGGATGAAATGTGTTTAAAATACTTTCATCCACTAAATTAGGCACTATCTATATACTATCGATATTATAAAGGACAAACATATCTGTGCGTAACGCATACGTCATTTTGCAAATGGCAACACTTTGAAATTTGAAATGAAATTTCGACTTTGCAATATCTACGGCAAATTTTTAAACTTCTAAACATCGCACATTTTAAATTTTAACACCATCGTATAAGGAAAAGAATGCTCTTTTAAATGCAATTTGTTTGAAAGCTGTATCTTAATTTATGTTTGAGATATTAATCTTTTTGTAGTTTTTAATACAAATTTTGTAATTGTGGCAACTGAAGTACTCCATTTATATTGAAAGTATAGAGAAAATAGTCATGGTTTATTATTTTTATTGATTATATCCTTATTGATGCCATTTTCACAATACAAATTAAAGTAACTTTTTTCTAATTTTTTCAACAGAAAATGATGTCAGACATTAAAAACAAACAGGCATTTTTCTTCATAAATCAGTTACATTTCAATATTTTTACATTACGCTGATACTGAATTTGAGACGCTAGGCAAAATGATTCAGTGAGTAAAAATTATGTCATATTTAAAATAAACTAGTTGGATGTGCCAATCCCAAAACTTTCTTCTATCTTATACATCTTAATATTTCAAAACCTAGTTACACATGTTAATACTTCAATATTATTAGTTCAATACCATACCAACTTTGATTTTCATCTTAAATTTCTGCTCAAGTCAATTAAACGGACTAAAAACGAGTTAGTCTATATCATGATATTTGTTAAAATTATTAATTTTTCCTTATTCTGTCGTTATCAGCTGTTTGCGAATAGCCGGCATAGCAGGAAGCGAGTTCCCGCCGCTGCATGAGCCGCCGATGCACAATAGAACTACGAAAAATCAAGAAAAGTATACAAAAATCGCTAGCACGGAGCCCCTTTACCGCGCAATATTTCCAAATTCAAGGAGAACCTGTTGGCCAAAGCCAAAAACAAGCACAAACATTTTGGTTCAATTGTATGCATAAATTTATACGCTGTTCGATGGTACAATAATGAAAATGGCACAGAGATCGGGATTATAGCGCCCCCTTCTTTCGGAATTTTTTCAAGTTCAGGGAGGACTTGTTTGCCATAGCCAGAAACATGCACAAAAAATTTGGTTCAATTATATGGATAACTTCATACACTTTTCGATGGTACAATAATGAAAATGGTAATCGCAATTATAGTGCCCCCTTCCGGCAGAATTTTTCCAAATTCAGGGAGGACCTTCGTGACATGACCAAAAATAAACACATAAAATTTGGTTCAATTCTATGCATAACTTCATACACTTTTCAGCGGTACAATATTCAAAATGGCACAATAATTGTACAAAAATCGCTATTACAGCGCCCCCTAACGGCGAATTTTTTGCAAATTCATGGAGGACCTGCTTGCCATATCCAAAAACTTAAAATAAAAATTTGGTTTAATTCTATGCATAACTTCATACACTTTTGGATGGTACAATATTCAAAATCGCACAAAAATCGCTATTGCAGCGCCCCCTACCGGCGAATTTTTTTCCAAATTCAGGGAGGACCTGGTTGCCATAGCCAAAAACTTAAAATAAAAATTTGGTTTAATTCTATGCATAACTTCATACACTTTTGGACGGTACAATATTCAAAATCGCACAAAAATCGCTATTACAGCGCCCCCTACCGGCGAATTTTTTCCAAATTCAGGGAGGACCTGCTTGCCATAGCCAAAAACTTAAAATAAAAATTTGGTTCAATGCTATGCATAACTTCATACACTTTTCGATGGTACAATATTCAAAATCGCACAAAAAACGCATTTACGGCGCCCCCTACCGGCGAATTTTTTCCAAATTCAGGGAGGACCTGCTTGTCATATCCAAAAACTTAAACTAAAAATTTGGTTCAATTCTATTCATAACTCCATACACTTTTGGATGGTACAATATTCAAAATCGCACAAAAATTGTTATATCAGCGCCCCCTACCGGCGAATTTTTTCCAAGTTCCGGGAGGACCTGCTTGCCATAGCCAAAAACTTATAATAAAATTTTGGTTTAATTCTATACATAACTTCATACACTTTTTGATGGTACAATGGCGACAGACAGACGGACAGACGGACAGACGGACAGACGGACGGACGGACAGACGGACAGACGGACAGACGGACAGACGGACACACAGACAGACAGACATTTTCTATAAACATGTTTTTTGGAATCTCTGACCCCTAAAACATGCAAATCCGTTGAAAACCGGAAGTCGAAAAAAATTTCGATTACAATACTTTCTTCTATTGAAGATAGAAGAAAGTAAAAATCATTTATTTTGTTAAAACTAAATATTTGACCAAAACTAAATATTTGACCAATACTAAATGGCCAAAACTATGTCAACTAAATGGCCAATACTATGACAACTAAAGGCAAATTTCTGAATTTTTTTTTCGCGGGTATTGAGATTAGAAGTTAAAGTTTGTGCGAATGTTCACATGAAAAGTTGTATCGGACAAACGTTACTTTAAGTTTAGAAATACATTCATTAATAATCTATTGCCCGTTAAAATACATTCAAATTGTGAATTTGAGTGGTGCGTATGTAAATTATGGGAATTGAAAATAACGTACAGTTTAGATTTCATGGGGGGGGGGGGGGGGAATTTAATGATGTGACAATGCGAAATCCTTTTTACTGATTTTTCATCCCATAAAAACAAACATAAAAGTTTCAATCGATAAATTAATCATAATTACTCATCTTAATTACGTATTCTAATACAGTTTCATTTTTCAATAATTTAAGCAGTTGAAGTTTGTGGAAATAATATTTTAGTAATTTTAGGTTAAAAATATTATTTGTTTTAAGAGTGAGACAAACAATGTTAGATGAATGTTTTATTGTAATTATTTTTGCAGGTTTATTATAAATTCGATCTTACAGTTCCTTTCTAACATTTTAGTTCGTCAAATTTCCACGGGTTGCAACTCGTATATATAAAATCCAAACGGAAATTTCGTCCCGAACATCTATATTTCAAGTTCTACTGCATGGATTTCGACGGAACTTACACTGTTAGATAGATATCGTTTCAGAGAAGGTTTTAAGCTATAACACATCGTTCTACGTAGATTCGTTATAGAATTGTGACTGAAAGTTCTGTTATTTTGAGCGATAAGGTTACCATTTTATTTCTCGGCGAACTTTAGGAAAATTGAAACGGCTATTACACCTCGAAAAATAAAACAAAAAAAAACTGTTACTAATTTTATTTAAAATTTTAAAAAAGACAAAAAGAAAGAAAAAATCAGTTTTGACGAGTGATAATATTAAAAAATTAAAATATTTAATTTAAACATGAAAGGGAATGTTCGTAATGCTTAAAAAATTACGCAGTTGAAATATTGCAATTAAAACAGGATTTGACGATTTATCTTTCTTTTGCGTCAGGTTAAGAAAAATGCATCTGAAAAATTGATAAGATAATATCAAGGAAGTTTTTCATAAGCGCATACTTAGAAATATTTAAAAAAAAAAAAAGAATATTCTTCTCATGAGGATATATATATTTATTTAAAAAAAAAATCGGCAGAACCTCGATTTATCTTTCGTAAAAAAAAAAAAATAAAATAAATAATAATAATGATAATTTTTTTGCGATTTAACGCTGGTTGGCGACGCAATAAAAATTGAAATAATACTATAATAAATATTCTTTAAGAACACTTTTTCATATCTCCATACGAAGTTAGTTTAAGTAAGTTTAACTGAAATAAATACATTTTTATAATAATAGTTTTGTAATGTACATGTATGTGTATATAATGAAATTTAAAGACAGTAATTATGCTGTTTAGAACAAAGTATAAATGGATTAAAATTCTTTCAAACTCAAAATTAAGGTCCGATTCTGAGCATTGGCAGTTTGACTTCGATATTGTTAGCGTCAGAGACAACACAAGAAAATTATTGTTGCCATGGAAACAACGACTTAATATCGAAATTTTTAATGATAGCATTCTTAATCAAAATATACTTCAAACTTATCCAGCCGAGGACACCGTATAAAATTAAATAGCACCACGCAATTTGTATAGATTATATAAGCTTACAGGAAAAATAATAAACTAATTCATCTTTAAAGTTTAAATTCGTTGAGTAGTAGGCATTTAAATACTTATTTAACAAGTAATTTATATATGCATTTCAATCTCTTGCATTTGACCACGAAATATTTTAGTTCGCCAAATAGCGTGCAGCGTTCGTCTTTTCGCGCCAAATACTCGAAAATATTATATTTTTTACATATTTTCTACTTTGATTCTGCCACTACATTTGACTGATCTTTTTTACATGCATGAGTAATTTTACTAGCATTTCCTTTTTCAAAATATTTTGAGTATGCCCTTTAAGGAGACCTTCCAAATGAGTAACAATTTTGTTTTTGATTTGTTATTTTTTATGTGCTTTTTTTTATTATCTAACCCTTACAGAAAAAACTAGTTACTTTATAAAACAAACAACGTGATTAGACCATAGAACGACCATCAAAATTGTAAGAGTCCGTTTTCTAAGTTTTTGTTGAGCAAAGTTATTTTTAATGCAATAGGTAATTAACGTATTGCCTTTCAGAAATTATAAAAATCTCAAAATAAGTATATTAAAATAATGTACTAGCTAACCATCACTCCCATCCCCTTTCCCTCCTCCCACAAATACACACTCACCTAATAATGGCTTAGCATGGGTTTCGTACAGCAGAAGCAATTCAAAATATTACAACCCTGCCGTAGTGGCTATTATAGTTTTTTTAACTTTTTGATAAAGGAAATCGCTGTGTGAAAGTAATCCCTGGATTTGCTAAATGCAAGACAAAATCTGACATGTAAAAATTCGATAAATTAGTTGAAAGAATGACGACAAATTTTTTATTAAATGCCTTTGTCTGAAAGCATCATAATTTTAATAATTACATGGTGTATTCACAAAGTTTCAAGACTGATCTGAGAATACAAAATTCATTAAACATTTTTGTACAGTGTACTAAAATTCTTCGGAATATGATCCTTGGTCATCAACACACCACTGTCAGTGTTTTTTCCATTGTTCACATGCTACCTGGAAGTCTTCGAACGCAAATCTGTTAAGGGACCTCATCGAAGCTGGAATCGTGGATCACTGGAAACGTGTCGAATCGCTTCCCTTTCAGGTCTTTCTTGATCCGGAGGAGCAAAACAAAAGAAGCGGACACACCGAGTCAGGTCAGTTTTAAGCTGGAATGCACCACCATTTGAAGGATCGAGTCCGACACGTCCGCCCAGACATAAGAAACGATTTAATTGTTCACCCCGACAATGCGCCCTCTCACACGCCGCTCGCTGCCGCCGAAGTTTTGGCTAAGTTTAACGTGGAAATGCTGCCGCAAGCCCACCTACAACCCAGACCTTGCTCCCAGCGACTTTTTTTGTTTCCCCGGATCAAGAAAGTCCTAAAAGAGAAGCTATTTGACACGATTCCAACGATGCAGGCAGCTTCGACGAGGTGCCTCAACAGCCTTACGAGCGAAGACTTCCTGGGAACCTATGAAAAATGGAAAAATGCTGGCAGCGGTGTGTTGATTCCACAGGGTCACATTTCGAAGAATTTTAGTTCTCTGTACAAAAATGTTTAATAAATTCTGTATTCTCAGACCAGACTTAAAAATTTGTGAACACACCCTGTATATCTTATAATGGGTAATTGCAACGCATTAAAAGAACTATTAAAGAAGGGAAATTTTTAAAAAGTCTGTTTGCATTCGTACACTATTTCATTTCCCGCTGATAAAAGTCTGATAATTTGAACTCCTTCTATAATAACATACTGAAAATCGGGTCCGAGTCTGATCTCTAAGTCAACGATTACGTCACTAAAGGGAAGAAGTTCTGAAACGGTAATTTTCTTTTGTGCAGATATATTAGACTAAGACATAGCAAAGTTTTCGTCACCTGATTTTATCAAGGCTCATTTTTTTTATTTGTTCTTCCTCTTATGGTGAAAGCCCCACCAGTAGCTGAGAGATTCTGATCTCAAAACTGGTAGACGGCAGGTGCTGGGTTCAAACCCAATCGCGCCCATCGGTCTAATCGTTCGGAATTTTCGTGGTTTTCTTCGAGCCATGGATTTCCATGCGTAAATACGGTTAGGTTTCCTTAGAAAGACCCCCACGAAGGGCACTTCCCCTCGGCCCTATATCCCTAGAGCCGTCAAAAATCAACCAACCAACCAACCCTTTTATGGTGCAGTACATTTGCAACCGGTCTGAAAGTTGGGAGATGTTGCGTTCACCTGTGGCAGAAGGGGATATGCAGGTCAAAAAAAAATCAAAATTACGTTATTTTATCAAGGCTCATTTCTTTACATGTTCTTCCCTTTTAGGGTGTAGTATGTTTGCAACCGGTCTGGCAGTCGGGAGACGTTGAGTTTATATGTGGCAGAAGGGGTTATGCAGGTCAAAAAACTTCAAAATTACGTCATTTTATCAAGGATCATTTTTGATATGCTCTTCCGTTTTATGGAGTAGTACGTTTGCAACCGATCTGGCAGTTGGGAGACGTTGCGTTTACCAGCGGGAGAAGGGATTATGCAGGTGAAAAAACATCAAAATTATGTCATTTTAGCATGATTTTTGTTTATAACATTTGTTTCTACTAATTATTTGTGATATTAATCCATTATTGCCAGATGTTGCTAATGTTGCTATGACCCTGCGAGATCTACATTTACAGGTAACATATTACTTTATGGCTATCAGACAATCCATAATCAATTTGCAAGACACAATTTCGGTTGCAAAGTTAAATGCCAGACGGCTTTAAATATGGCAACGAAAGTACCTGTTTCAAGAATGGTTTATAGTTTAAAAATTTTAAGTCAACATACGTCATTTTATCAAGCTTAAAAATTACGAGATATTACACTTTGACTATCAGACGACATATAATTAATTTTCAGACACAAATTCGGTTGCACAGTTAATGCCGGACGGCTTTAAACACGGCAACGAAAGTGCCTGTTTCAAGAGTGGTTTATTGTTCAAAAATTATAAGTCATCTTTACGTCATTTTATCAAGCTTAAAAATTACGAGATATTATCTTTTGTCTATCAGACAATCCATAATTAATTTGCCAGACACAAATTGGGTTGCAAAGTTAATGCTAGACGGCTTTGATTACGGCAACGGAAGTGCTTGTTTCAACAGTGGTTAATAACTAGGACTTCCCTCAGAGGGATTAGTCTGAGCGATATTACTGAGAACATAGATTTAATAATAACATGTGAAAGCAAAGAAAATGAGATGTTATCTTTAATTGTCCATATACTGCGATAAATTGAAATGATGAAAATAAACGAATCGTAGAATTACAAAATCTTATATATAAATTCGTATACACTGTTTAAAAAAATGGGAAATCAAACCATTCAAGACAGCCATGCATGGATATAAAATTGAAAGTACGCAATATATTAAAAGTAAAATAGAAAATGAAACACTAATTTACTTATATCGGAATTTTAACTGTATAAAATGATGTCAAGAGCATAATCAGACGCTCCGCACCAATTTGAGTAACTTTAAATGACAAATATATGATGTTTAAAAAGAATGGACTATACTTTATATGGTGTGTGCTCCCCCGGAATAGATAATATTGTACAATATCTGTTTTCCACGGATGCAATGAGGTTGTCGATAACATTTAAGGAATTCTCTTCTCAAAATTTAATATAGTATCAAAGTACCGAATACATCAAAAGTGGCATGCAATGCTTCGTTAGAGTGTGTTTTAGATATGCTCGATCGGATTTAAATGATGAGTGTATGCTGGCCACTACATACGCTGTATTGTTTTGTTTTCAAACATATTCTGCACAAGTTGAGCTGTATTTAGCATGTATTAAATAAAAGAAATCGGCAATGATTACAACATAAAGTATGACACAAGATCTGAATATATCGTCTGCATAACTTTTGAGCTGTCAAAGTGTCATTTGAAGTAATTTACAAATCCATACATATTTATTCAGCAAATCATGCAAGCTAACATACGCCATTATGAACCTGATTACAAAATGTCACCAGAATAAGTTAATATGTAAAAAATCTACTAATGATAATTGAGAATATGACCTTATGATAAAATGTCTAGAAAAATGAATCGGATAAAAAATTCATATCACATTTAAAACGGCACTTCCCTCTGTTAGTGGCCTTGGCGAGAGAGAGAAAAGCCTAGAGAAGGAACACTTTAACATGTACTTTCGGGCAACCTACTCACTGTTTCATACAGGTCTTTTTTCAATATTTACACAATTTATTTAATGCTAGGTGGGTATCTATCAGTTTTGCTGCATTTAAATCGCATGTTTTGCTGAGGAAATGCAGCATTATGAAATATTTAAAGTTGCTGTACCTAATAATTCCAAATTAATGGTAATTGAGATCGCTTTTGTTAATTTCATCTTTTTAAATTTTAAATATTTTAGAAACCATTCATAGAGACAATTGTATATTTTAAAACTAACCCGCAGCAAAATTTCAAGATTTTGGGCTCAGCAGTAACAGAGAAATAGAAAATTTTTGAAAGTTTTTTGTTTCCGCACTGTTTTATATAGCGACATTTTTAGAAATTGTTCTATTGCGAGAATTTACGTCATGATAAATACAGCCATGTCAATTCTTGGCTCCGTTCCATGTTCTTCGTTACTTAGATCATCTTTAGATCTTTTTCCGCTTTGTTTAGTCTTTCTATTTATTAGAATTCGATCTACAACGAGCATTTACATCTTATTAATTACTACCATGCCAAAGTTCTAGTTTCTAACCCCAACAGTATCCCAAAAATTTCAGTATTCCAAATAAATCATAGTTTAGAACCTTTCTAGAAATTTTTACGTTTATCCGTCAAATTGAACCTTTTAGAGAGCGTTCATTAGGAGTATTCACATGTTAAAAGTAACTACCGCACCAAATTTAAAGTTTCTAACCCAATCAATATCGCAGAAATCACAATTTTAGAACTTTTTTGCTCCTGCAGCGATGTAGGTTCTTGCACTGACATAAAATAGTCTTTTCTTCGGAGCAGAGATGGCCACCAACATTTTTTTTAGTTGGCTATGTAGTTTCAGAGATAAAACTTCACAAACGTACAAGCATTAATAATATTATATACTTTATAATATTATAACACTTTATAATATTAGCATTAGATGTACAGATACAAAAGCCATTTATCTGTTTCAAACTAAAGTTTCGGCGTTGCCCAGAATTTGAAGGATGTTTGTTCTGAAAAATCAATTTCAAAATTTAACATACAACACAAAACAAACATTAAAAAAAGCAGTCGAAATGTTGTTGAATGAATCATATGAAAAGCTATATAAAAATGTATAAATGTATATAACCCGTAAGGCATGGTGACGTTACGGCGACGTCGTTGTGAAGTCACACTGTGACTTTGTGACCGTCGATGTGACGTCACGTGACGTCGATGTGAAGTCACAGTGACTAGAATGTGAGGTCGTTATGGCCGTTTTAGAGCTCATTTGTGACGTCACATTGTGACCAATTTGTGAAGTCACGGTGTGACCAATTTGTGAAATATGTGTCATTTGTGACGAAATTGTCATTAACACTGTGATGATTCTATGACGACAGTGACAATGTTGTGAAGTCACATTTTGACAATTTTGTGAAAATTGTGTAATTTGTGACGATTTTGTCATTATTTTTGTGACGAATATGTGACTACAATGACAATGTTGTGACAGCGTTAAGATGCAATACATTTATTGAAAAATGAAATCGCTATTCGAGTCCAATCAATGAACTATGACAATGGAGGCAGGAGTGACTATGAGTAAAAGAAAATTCTGAAGTTCGCAGAAAATTTTCAGAATGTTTTTTTCACGATACTTTGTCGAAATTTACGTTTTTTCGAAATCCTTCGGTGAAATTCACCTTATTTGTACGATTTATTGACAAAATGTCATGTTTTTTCAGTATCATTTGACGAAATTCGCTTTTTTTTCGCTATGCTTTAACAAAATTTGCTTTTTTTCACTATGCCTTGACGAAATTTACGTTTTTTTTCAATCTCTTGACGAAATTGTGATTCTTAGATGAAATTCACGTTTTTGTCCACGACCATTTGAAGAAATTTAGATTTTTTCGCGATCGTTTGACAAAATTCGCCTTTTTGCGCGATTTATTTACAAAATTTCGCCTTTTATGCGGTCCATTGATGAAATTCACGTTTTTTCTACAATCTTTTGACAAAATTTGCTATTCTTTGATGAAATTCGCTTTTTTCCCACGATTTTTTGACGAAATTTGCATTTTTTCGCAATCTTTTGACGAAATTCACGTTTTCCTTCAATCTCTTGACGAAATTGCGATTCTTAGATGAAATTCACGTTTTTTTCCACGACCTTTTGAAGATATTTAGATTTTTTTCGCGATCGTTTGACAAAATTTGCCTTATTTACGCGATTTATTTACAAAATTTCGCCTTTTATGCGGTCTATTGATTAAATTCGCGTTTTTTCTACAACCTTTTGACAAAATTGCTATTCCTAGGTGAAATTCGCTTTTTTCCACAATCTTTTGACGAAATTTGCATTTTTTCGCGATCCTTTGACGAAATTCACGATTTTTTTTCAATCTCTTGACGAAATTGCGATTCTTAGATTAAATTCACGTTTGTTTTCAACTACCTTTTGAAGAAATTTAAATTTTTTTTCGCGATCGTTTGACAAAATTCGCCTTATTTGCGCGATTTATTTTAAAAATTTCGCCTTTTATGCGGTCCATTGACGAAATTCGCGTTTTTTCTACAAAATTTTGACAAAATTTGCTATTTTTAGATGAAATTCGCTTTTTTTCCATGATCTTTTGACGAAATTTGCATTTTTTCGTGACCCTTTTACGAAATTCACCTTTAACCAATCTATTCTTTCTTTTCTATAAACATCATAGCAAGTATAAAAAACTTTTGAGAGTAAAAGAATAATTAGGTAATATTTTCTCATTCTGCTTTTGCAATAATAAATTTACAGCAAATTGGAGCTAAAGAAGAAGGAAAGAATGATATCTGCTCAACAACTACAGTATTTACTCGCGTAATAGTCGCACTTTTTCTGCCAATTTTTCATTCTGAAAGTCTAAGTGCGACTATTATGCGGGGAAATCTACTACACAATATTGTACACTCTAATGCTAAAACATTACTGGTATAAAAAAAAAACACATTATAATAAAGTTAGTAACTTAACAAATGTTTCCAATCTATGTGCTGTTTATTAAATACCATTTTTCTTTTTATGGTAATATTTTTATAGACGTAAAATTTACAAATAATCTTTGTTAAAATTTTGACAAAAAATTCTCATAATAAATCACTTTCACTGAAGGTATCAGTACCACTATTGTAATATGAATCGGTGTATGAAGAATCTCCGTCATTCCATAAAATGTCATCTTCACTTCTGTCCAAAGCGTCGGAGATTAATAGTATTATTCCTTTGTACAAATGCAAGATGAGCTGCAAACCATATTTGCTTGTTTTTTTATTTGTGCCACTAACTAAATTATATTTATTTGCTGTTTTTATTAATTCTGAAATTACTTACTGTTCCATCTAGGCCATTTTTTAAAGTTGCAGCACCCTGCTCTTTTTAAAATGGGCGAAATACATCCTTTTTTTTAAAAATGAAATTCTCCTTTAGTTGCAATCGGAGATTTCTTGTAAAAAACTTCCCCATACCACAGTATTTCTAAATCAGTGTGCCCAAGACCTTGCAAAAATTATAGAACTTTATTTCTTTAGAAAATACAAGATATTGTTAAATCATGTCGTTATTTAATTGTATTTTTCAATTTGTAATTCATAAAATCCTTAAAAATTAATGTCACTTTATTTATCATATTAACAAATTATATACTTTTTTCTTATAACATTACTAAACACATTACTAATATTACATTTACTCATGAAGCTCTGTCATCATGCTCTGATTTTACTGAACTAGCACCTCTTTTTAATACATTTGACTAAAAACACCAAAAAGCATTTTTATATGAAAAATATCAATTATTTATTCAAATAAAGTTTTGAAATTCAATAGCGATACTTTCATATTAGCAACATTCCAAGAGTTTATAGTCGAAGAAATCGCCAAAGATTTTGCTACCTACAGCAGTTTTTTTTTTTTTTTTTTTTTTTTTTTTTTATATATATAAATTCTAATAGTTTTAGTAGTTTAAGCGAGCTGTTCGATTACATGTTTATTAAATTTGTTTCATTTATGTACAATTTTTGATGAAGTTTTTAATTTACTATAAAGGTTTTAGAATAACGTGTGGTGAAAATTTTATATATACAGTCTGTTACAAATGCATGTAACCATATTTACTATTAACTTTTACATGATGCAGTAAAATAAAAAATAATGAAAATAATATAAAATAGTTAGCTATTTTTATGTGAATAATGTATAAAAATTCAAACCATAAGCACAAAATAAAAACACACATTGATTCATTATTACTATTATTATTTTATTTACAGGGATTAGATAATTACAAATAACAAGACCCCTTTAACCCACATTGTACCGCTGTCCTATAAATAGGACAGCTAATAAAACATTTTTAAAAATAAAATTGGTAAGGATTTTTTGGGTGCATTTTGTTATGACGTCTTTAAAATACATAAAAATATAACATATAAACAAAAAAAAAAAAAAAAAAAAAAACAAGTAACCAATTAAAATTTAATTGTCTGAGCGAAGCGAAGGCTAATACTCAGCGAAATATTACTGTCCGGACACTTTACTACTACGATGGATATTAACGCCATGTCCTACTAAAAAAAAAAGCCTAATAAAAACCTTTCGTCAAGCATAACTCAAAAAATATTTGTCGGATTTCGTTTCTGATTGCACCAGAAGGTACCTATGAGGGTCGCCTACTGAATGCACCTACTATGAAAAATAAGTTCCAAACCGTTTAAAAATTATATAGAAAAACTCTTTAAAAAGCACAATTTATCTGCATACGTCACAAAAATTTGGTGTGCGTCACTTTCACCGGTTGACGTTTTCGTAGACAACTGGTTTAAACACATGGAGCAAATAAAAAAAAATACGCACGCAGAAATATTGAATAGATCAGTTTCAACCATGTGATCACAAACCTTGCAACAACCCGTGGCAACCAGTTTTGGTGGGAAAACAAATAATAATACAGTATTCCGTACCACGGTGACCGTTTTTAGCCTGTTGTATAAAATCTGGCGTGTTGTACAATTGTGGATGATTAAAACAAAAGACATGAGTGTTTATTGATCCGGGAGGTTATCTTTCTGTGGATGTCTGTCTGTCTATCATACAGCATGCAATTTTCTTGTAAAGGATGATATTATTATGCAGTAAAACCTCCATAACGGGCACACCCGATTAGTGGACACCTCTATTTAGCGGACAATTTTTCGATTACCAACTCTTAAATAACTGTACATGTTTTACTCTCAGTAGCGGTCACCTCTAAATAGAGGACAAATTCTGCATTCTCGGGGTGTCCGCTATTCAGAGATTTTACTGTATATAATATTGATAATTATTTTACAGGGCCGCACAAAAGAATAAGAATATATGAAACGAATATAAACTAAATTCGGGATTGGTAGATCGCTGATGGTAATGTAATTTTAGGGTGTTGTTACAGTCATCCGCAGCATGTTTTTCGAGTTTCGTCCATCTAACAAAACCCTACCTGTCTCACTCCTTTGTCTGTCTGTTTGTCCGTCTGTCAAAGAGCCCGTTTTCAGAAACTATATGTGTCGGAGACTTGAAAATTTGCATACTTATAGCTGAACACCACACATCAAACGGCAAATAATAAAATTTTGAAAAAGTCTAATATTTAACCCTCTGGGCTCTAACTTGTGTATTTAAAGCAATTTTTCTAACTCAGCCCCTAATTATGTTGGAAACATAAAAATTTGCATACTTATAGCTGAACACCTCACATCAAACGACAAATAATAAAATTTTGAAAAAATCTAATATTTAACCTCTAATATTTTGTCTCGCGCAATCTTTAAATTTAAACTGTTTTGCAATACTATTTCTTGTTCATTTTGCATAATAAGTGTAATGTGACGTAATTTGTTCTATTTCAGATTTCTAACGCATGTTAATTTATTTATTTCGCAATATCCTTTCTCTTTTAAAATTCACATGTAAATATAGTTTTTATGGCGTAATTTCCAATAAGTGCCTGCTTTTTATACCTATTTATTTAATTCTAATTTGAAGGTTTTTTTCTGTTTATAATAGTAACGTGTAAATAATTTTTTCTTATTTGAAGCAAACATTATTGTTTGTGCTGTTTATACAGTTGACAACAGTTTAAATTAATACCATTTTCAAAAATATGTAAAAAATATCTGTCAAAATGCTGAATATTTGAATTTAAAATAGAAATAAAACCTCAAAAAATGAGTCAAATTAAAAAAAATTAATGAAATCTGCAGACCAGGATCTTCTATTGAATAAAATGATCTAAAAATGATTAAATTCCCATGTACAGCTTTTGCTCTTATAATTTTTTTTAATGAAACGATTTTGTCCAACTTTAGCATTAAATATCTCTTAAAATAATTCTTCGATTTGAAAACTGTATGCATTAGTGTGTTGATCAAACATTTCGCTATAATACCACTGATTTTCATATATTTGTATGCAATAGTTTTCTTAATATTAACGAAGAAAGACATCCGGTCACAAAAAATTCAAAACCGGCGGCGGCGGCGGTGACAGCGTTAATTACTTTTTATAGAATAGAGAGATATATAAAAATGAAAACTTGTCTATCTGTCTGTTTGTAATTCTATAAAAAAATCCACAATTTGGAAGCCAAAATTGGGAAGAGATACGTACATGTGTATTAAAACATGGCCGAGACAACTAAAGTAATCCGGAATCGAAATAACTTATAGTTAATTTTTAATTAATAAAAAAAACCCAATTTAACAGCAATTTCTTATCAAATTTAAACATTTTTCGTTATAGCAGTTGCCAACAATTAAAAAACACAATAAAATTATTACTACAACAATTAATTTTCTACTGCAAGATTTCCACGTGAAAAATGAAAATGAAATAAATAGTTTGCTGAATTTAAAAAAAAAAGGTGAATATTACGTCATAACTTTTCTATTGCAAGATATTCACGTGAAATGTGAAAATGAAATAAATGGTTTGACGAATTTAAAGGAAAGTGAATATAACTTCATAACTTTTCTATTTCAAGGTTTCCACGTGAAAGAGGAAAATATTACGTCATATTGGAAATATAAAGGGCATGGTGGATATAGAATAACGTCATATGAGTGAGAAAAATGTATTGAAGCATGATAAAAACCCAATTAGGGAAATATTGGCGTATTTTAACATTATTGCTCCAATTATAAATTGAAATAAGTTCATTTATAGCTGTATTCTTTTGCGTCTTTTTTTCTATAGCGTTTTCATATGATTCATTCAGCAACATATCGACTGCTTTTTTTAATGTTTGTTTTGTGTTGTATGTTAAATTTTGAAATTGATTATTCAGAACAAACATCCTTCAAATTCTGGACTACGCCGGCACTTTAGTTTGTAACAGATAAATGGCTTTTGTATCTGTACATCTAATGCTAATATTATAAAGCGTTATAATATTATAAAGTATATAATATTATTAATGCTTGTACGTTTGTGAGGTGTTATCTCTGAAACTACATAGCCAACTTAAAAAAATGTTGGTGGCCATCTCTGCTCCGTAAAAAAGACTATTTTATGTCAGTGCAAGAACCTACAACGCAGCAGGAGCAAAAAAGTTCTAAAATTGTGATTTCTGCGATATTGATTGGGTTAGAAACTTTAAATTTGGTGCGGTAAGTTACTTTTAAGATGTAAATACTCGTAATGAACGCTCTCTAAAAGATTCAATTTGGCGGATAAACGTAAAAATTTCTAGAATGGTTCTAAACTATGATTTATTTGGAATACTGAAATTTTTGTGATACTGTTGGGGTTAGAAACTAGAACTTTGGCATGGTAGTAATTAATAAGATGTAAATGCTCGTTGTAGAACGAATTCTAAAAAATAGAAAGACTAAACAAAGCGGAAAAAGATCTAAAGATGATCTAAGTAACGAAGAACATGGAACTGTTTGCAATATAAACATGAAAATTGACATGGCTGCATTTATCATGACGTAAATTCTCGCAATAGAACAATTTCTAAAAATGTCGCTATATAAAACAGTGTAGAAACAAAAAACTTTCAAAATTTTTCTATTTCTCTGTTATTGCTGAGCCCAAAATCTTGAAATTTTGCTTCGGGTTAGTTTTAAAATATACAATTGTCTCTATGAATGGTTTCTAAAAAATTTAAAATTTAAAAAGATGAAATTAACGGAAAGCGATCTCAATTACCATTAATTTGGAATTATTAGGTACAGCAACTTTAAATATTTCATAATGCTGCAAAACATGCGATTTAAATGCAACAAAACTGATAGATACCCACCTAACATTAAATAAATTGCGTAAATATTGAATAAAGACCTGTATGAAACAGTGAGTAGGTTGCCCGAAAGTACGTGTTAAAGTGTTCCTTCTCTAGGCTTTTCTCTCTCTCTCGCCAAGGCCACTAACAGAGGGAAGTGCTGTTTTAAATGTGATATAAATTTTTTATCCGATTCATTTTTCTAGACATATTATCATAAGGTCATATTCTCAATTATCATTAGTATATTTTTTATATATTAACTTATTCTGGTGAAATTTTGTAATCGGGTTCATATTGGCGTATGTTAGCTTGCATGATTTTCTGAATAAATATGTATGGATTTGTAAATTACTTCACATGACACTTTGACAGCTCAAAAGTTATGCAGACGATATATTCAGATCTTGTGTCATACTTTATGTTGTAATCATTGCCGATTTCTTTTATTTAATACATGCTAAATACAGCTCAACTTGTGCAGAATATGTTTGAAAACAAAACAATACAGCGTATGTAGTGGCCAGCATACACTCATCATTTAAATCCGATCGAGCATATCTAAAACACAATCTAACGAAGCATTGCATGCCACTTTTGATGTATTCAGTACTTTGATACTATATTAGATTTTGAGAAGAGTATTCCTTAAATGTTATCGACAACCTCATTGCATCCGTGGAAAACAGATATTGTAATTATTAACTATTCCGGGGGAGCACACACCATATAAAGTATAGTCCATTCTTTTTAAACATCACATATTTGTCATTTAAAGTTACTCAAATTGGTGCGGAGCGTCTGATTATGCTATTGACATCATTTTATACAGTTAAAATTCCGATATAAGTAAATTAGTGTCTCATTTTCTATTTTACTTTTAATACATTGCGTACTTTCAATTTTATATCCATGCATGGCTGTCTTGAATGGTTTGATTTCCCATTTTTTTAAACAGTGTATACGAATTTATATATAAGATTTTGTAATTCTACAATTCGTTTATTTTCATCATTTCAATTTTTCGCAGTATATGGACAATTAAAGATAACATCTCATTTTCTTTGCTTCCACATGTTATTATTAAATCTATGTTCTCAGTAATATCGCTCAGACTAATCCCTCTGAGGGAAGTCCTAGTTGAAAAAAATCTATTTAAAAAATTCTTTAAGAATTGTGATCTTATAATCTAGAATTTTACCGTTATTATTATCTTTTTATTGGAGAAATCATAGAGTATTTTTGTACAACAGAAACAGTGTTTTAAAGTAAAATAAAATATTTGCTCATAAAATTATTTTATGTATGCATTTTATATGTCCTTACTATGTGTTCTACTAATATGTCCTGTTTAAAGGACAACTAGTTACTTAAAAAAATAAAAACTTTTTTTTTTCAAAATTTTGCTAGTATCTACTTAATTACACAATATTAATGATGTAATTGAAGTTTTAAAATTTTTCAAAAATATTTAATCGGTGTGCTTCAATATGGGTTAATCAGTCTGTTTTCTAATAAAGTGTATAGTATAACTATTTTGAAGTTTATGCGTATAAAATCATTCAAGAAGTAAAATATTAAAAGTATCCAGAAAAAAAAAATAATGAAATATATTTTACATTTTAGCTTCCTTCATTCAAGTACATGGATATGTTTTTAATAATTAAAATATTTCAATAAAACCATATTTAAATCCTCACTGGGTTGCATAATTTCTATATTTATCAACAAATTGAGACACCGGTTTACGTTGAAAACTTTTCGTTCATAATGTTTAACTGAAAAGTTCTTACCAACTAAGGATATCTCTTTATAAATTTTTATAACTTTTGTCACATCTAATAATATTTATTGACACTGATTTTTCCCTCTTAATACTACATTTGCATGATATCCTTTAAATAGTACTTCTCCATTAAGTAAAAAAATTCTTATTTCTTTTAAATAGACTATCTTCTTTTCTTCTGAACATATATTAATTTTTAAATAAAAATATGCAACGCAAATTGCTTGAGACTATCAAAAAATTTTATTCCATAAAAAGGCCTTTTTATTTAGTACGTTAAATACATTTAAATATTTGGTAATTATGTTAAACTTTGATTATAATATTTTTATATGTCATTTTAAAGTTTGAGAAAATATGTGATTTTATCCTATAATATTTTAAAAGAAAACAAATCTGATTAAAATAAATTTATATAATTGATTTTAATCATCTGATTAAAATTGTTGATAGACAGTTATTTATTTCAAAAAATTAAATATTAAATCTACTAAACTTTATTAGGTTAATGAAATGTCTATATACTAAAATCGTTATAATTTAAAGAAAAGCAAACTCTGGAATAAAATATTTTCCATACCTTTTTTTTCCCCTTAACGTCGTTCTTTAAATTCCGATGTAATCCATGTTTTAGGAAGAACAAATTTTGGAAGTAGAAAATATGTGTTCAATAATACATACAACAGCAATGATGGGAATCATTTAAATCACACCAAAGCTGGTGTAAATATCTCAAACTCATACTTTTGTCTAAAGTATTATCTTGGGATGATTATTCCTATGAATTTTTTAGGTTAAATGTTTATATCTGACAGACTGAATGTTCATAACGCTACCTATTGTCCAGCAAAAAACTCCATCTGCCTGTTCTAAAGATTAAACGCAGTATAGTTTTATCGTCTGCGGTTTTTAGCGCTGTTTTGTTTATGAAAGCAAGAACAGATGGCTTTTCCGTTCTTATAAATTTATATGACATAAAGCATACTTCCAATTAAAATTTCTCGTTTCTAGAATTTTTTGATGCATAAAATAATTTTTTTTATGTGTTTCAAAATAGTTCAAGTTTTAAGTTTTGTAAAGCTACTGTCGAATATGACAATAATTAAACTAATATTGGGAGTGTAACAATTTAAAGAATGTTTAAATTTTTAGAGTATTTAAAATTCATTTTAATATGCAATAGTGCAAGGTCTTTTGAAAATAGAAAATTAAAGTTTATATTATAGGTAGTAAATGCAACATAAAAAAGAAATAAAATAACTGGAGAAATAATGTTTTTAGTGGGGGAGGGGGGGGGATCAGTCAATTGTCATTTTTTTCTATTTTAATTTCCTGTAGAATAAAACATCTTGTAAGATAACAGTATTTTTCAAAATAAATTTCCAGAAACGAAAAAAATATAAATAAATATGAATAATTAATTACGTCACGTGTTTTGCATATATTTTTTATATTTTATTTTATATTCGGAAAAAGTTAAATTTATTTAAAAAGTGTGACACAAGTAGCCAAATTTATTTTTTAAGAATTACTACTAAAAATAACTAAACACTAGCAGAAAAGTTTATTACTGAAAATATGCAAGTGTTTTTATTTATATAATAAAACATTGCTTTATTGCAAAACTCCGTCCCTTCCCATGCCCACACACAAACAAATCTTTGCTTTCTCCACCTATATATTAATTTCTGCCATTTCCGCTGATAAGAATAATTTATAGATAACAAACCAATTTCCCGGATTATAGAATACAGGGTAAAAACATTTTTTTATTATTGAAATCTCTACAATTAATACATTTTTCTATATTGACCACTAATAACCCCCAAAAAACATTTCTATAAGAAAAATATCAATTATGTATTCAAATAAAGTTTTAAAATTCAATAGCGATACTTTCATATTAGCAACATTCCAAGAGCTAATAGTCGAAAAAATCGCCAAATATTTTACTATTTACAACAGTTTTTTTAATTCAAATAGTTTTAATAGTCTAAGCGAGTAGTTAGATTACGTGTCTATTATATTTGTGTTTTATTTATGTACATTTTTTGATGAAGTTTTTAATTTTGTTGTGGAATATTAGCCGGGAACAAACACTGAATTATTTTTATTGTTTGAAGTGGGAAGTTTTAATCTTAACATATGTTTTGTCACACTGTGAGTTTACAACATGGTAGGGTTTTTTGTCACATAATGAGACGTACGTTACATGTAGTGTCATAACAATGACGTCACAATTTTTTTAAAATTGACAGAAATTTTTTTTTACGGTAAATAACATGTTTTGAAGAATTTTTGTAATTTTTAAAAGTTTTCTAAGAAGTTCACATATCAGTCACAATGTGACGTCGCTTAGTGGTGGCATTTTGGTCACAGTTGTGACGTGACCACAGGGACTTACAGTGACGTCACAATGACGTCACTGTGACCATGCATGCTATGAGAGAACAGACGCAAAAGAATACAGCTATAAATGAACTTATTTCAATTTATAATTGGAGCAATAATGTTAAAATACGCCAATATTTCCCTAATCGGGTTTTTATCATGCTGCAATACATTTTTCACACTCATATGGCGCTATACTATATCCACCACGTCCTTTATATTTCCAATATGATGTAATATTTTCCTCTTTCACGTGGAAACCTTGAAATACAAAAGATATGAAGTTATATTCACTTTCATTTAAATTCGTCAAACCATTTATTTCATTTCCATATTTCACGTGAATATCTTGCAATAGAAAAGTTATGACGTAATATTCACCTTTTTTTTTTTTTTTTTAAATTCGGCAAACTATTTATTTCATTATCATTTTTCACGTGGAAATCTTGCAGTAGAAAAGTAATTGTTGTAGTAATAATTTTATTGTGTTTTTTAATTGTTGGTAACTGCTATAACGAAAAATGTTTAAATTTGATAAGAAATTGCTGTTAAATTGGTGGTTTTTTATTAATTAAAAATTAACTATAAGTTATTTCGATTCGGGATTACTTTAGTTGTCTCGGCCATGTTTTAATACACATGTACGTATCTCTTCACAATTTTGGCTTCCAAATTGTGGATTTTTATTAGAATTACAAACAGACAGATAGACAAGTTTTCATTTTTATATATCTTTCTATTCTATAAAAGGTAACTAACGCTGTCACCGCCGCTGCCGCCGCCGCCGGTTTTGAATTTTTTGTGACCGGAGGTCTTTCTTCGTTAATATTAAGAAAACTATTGCATACAAATATATGAAAATCGGTGGTATTATAGCGTAATGTTTGATCAACACACTAATGCATACAGTTTTCAAATCGAAGAATTATTTTATGAGATATTTAATGCTAAATTTGGACAAAATCGTTCCATTAAAAAAAATATATAAGAGCAAAAGCTATACATGGGAATTTAATCATTTTTAGATCATTTTATTCAATAGAAGATCCCGGTCTGCAGATTTCATTATTTTTTTTTAATTTGATTCATTTTTTGAGGTTTTATTTCTATTTTAAATTCAAATATTCAGCATTTTGACAGATATTTTTTACATATTTTAGAAAATGGTATTAATTTAAACTGTTGCCAACTTTATAAACAGCGCAAACAATAATGTTTGCTTCAAATAAAAAAATTATTTACACGTTACTATTATAAACAGAAAAAACCCTTCAAATTGGAATTAAATAATTAGGTATAAAAAGCAGGCACTTATTGGAAATTACGCCATAAAAACTATATTTACATGTGAATTTTAAAAGAGAAAGGATATTGTAAAATATATTCATTAACATGCGTTAGAAATCTGAAATAGAACAAATTACATCACATTACACTTATTATGCAAAATGAACAAAAAATAGTATTGCAAAACAGTTTAACTTTAAAAATTGCGTGAGACAAAATATTAGAGGTTAAATATTAGATTTTTTCAAAATTTTATTATTTGTCGTTTGATGTGAGGTGTTCAGCTATAAGTATGCAATTTTTTTTTCCAACATAATTAGGGGCTGAGTTAGAAAAATTGCTTTAAATACACAAGTTAGAGCTCAGAGGGTTAAATATTAGACTTTTTCAAAATTTTATTAATTGCTGTTTGATGTGAGGTGTTCAGCTATAAGTATGCAAAATTTCACGTCTCTAACTTAATTAGGGGCTGAGTTAGAAAAATTGCTTAAAATACACAAGTTAGAGCCCAGAGGGTTAAATATTAGACCTTTTTCAAAATTTTATTATTTGTCGTTTGATGTGAAGTGTTCAGCTATAAGTATGCAAAATTTCATGTCTCCAACTTAATTAGGGGCTGAGTTAGGAAAATTGCTTAAAATACAGAAGTTAGAGACTGGAGGGTTAAATATGACTTTTTCAAAATTTTATGATTTATCGTGTTATCGCAAGTGTTCAGCTATAAGTATGCAAACTTCGAAGTCTCCAACTTAGTTAGGGGATGAGTTAGAAAAAATGCTTAAAATACATAAGTTAGAGCCCAGAGGGTTAAATATAAGACATTTTTAAAATTTTATTATTTGTCGTTTGATGTGAGGATTTCAGCTATAAGTATGCGAAATTTCATGTCTCCAACTTAATTAGGGGCTGAGTTAGAAAAATTGCTTAAAATACAGAAGTTAGAGACCGGAGGGTTAAATATGACTTTTTCAAAATTTTATGATTTATGGTATTATCGCAAGTGTTCAGCTATAAGTATGCAAATTTTCATGTCTCCAACTTAATTAGGGGCTGAGTTAGAAAAATTGCTTTAAATACACAAGTTAGAGCCCAAAGGGTTAAATATTAAGCCTTTTACAAAATTTTATTATTTGTCGTTTGATGTGAGATGTTCAGCTATAAGTATGCAAAATTTCATGTCTCCAACTTAATTAAATTAGGGGCTGAGTTAGAAAAATTGCTTAAAATACACAAGTTAGAGCCCAGAGGGTTAAATATTAGACTTTTTCAAAATTTTATTATTTGCCGTTTGATGTGTGGTGTTCAGCTGTAAGTATGCAAATTTTCAAGTCTCCGACATATATAGTTTCTGAAAACGGGCTCTGTGACAGACGGACAAACAGACAGACAAAGGAGTGAGACAGGTAGGGTTTCGTTAGATGAACGAAACTCTAAAAACATGCTGCGTATGACTGTAACAACATACTAAAATTACATTACAATCAGCGATCTACCAATCCCGAATTTAGTTTATATTCGTTTCATATATTCTTATTCTTTTGTGCGGCCCTGTAAAATAATTATCAATATTATATACAGTGAAACCTCTGAATAGCGGACATCCCGAGAATGCAGAATTTGTCCTCTATTTAGAGGTGACCGCTACTGAGAGTAAAACATGTACAGTTATTTAAGAGTTGGTAATCGAAAAAATGCCCGCTAAATAGAGGTATCCGCTAATCGGGTGTGTCCGCTATGGAGGTTTTACCAGTAAAACTTCTGAATAGCGAACACCTCGGGAGGGCAGAATTTGTCCTGTATTTGGAGGTGTCCGCTACTGAGAGTAAAAAATGTACAGTTATTTAAGGGTTGGTAATCGAAAAAATGCCCGCTAAATAGAGGAGTCCACTAATCGGGTGTGTCCGTTATGGAGGCTTTACTGCATAATAATATCATCCTTTACAAGAAAATTGCATGCTGTATGATAGACAGACAGACATCCAGAGAAAGATAACCTCCCGGATCAATAAACACTCATGTCTTTTGTTTTAATCATCCACAATTGTATGTCATACAACATGCCAGATTTTATACAACAGGCTAAAAACGGTCACCGTGGTACGGAATACTGTATTATTATTTGTTTGCCCACCAAAACTGGTTGCCACGGGTTGTTGCAAGGTTTGTGATCACGTGGTTGAAACTGATCTATTCAATATTACTGCGTGCGTATTTTTTTTTATTTGTTCCATGTGTTCAAACCAGTTGTCTACGAAAACATCAACCGGTGAAAGTGACGCACACCAAATTTCTGTGACGTATGCAGATAAACTGTGCTTTTTAAAGAGTTTTTTCTATATAATTTTTAAACGGTTTGGAACTTATTTTTCATAGTAGGTGCATTCAGTAGGCGACCCTCATAGGTACCTTCTGGTGCAATCAGAAACGAAATCCGACAAATATTTTTTGAGTTATGCTTGACGAAAGGTTTTTATTAGGCTTTTATTTTAGTAGGACATGGCGTTAATATCCATCGTAGTAGTAAAGTGTCCGGACAGTGATATTTCGCTGAGTATTAGCCTTCGCTTCGCTCAGACAATTAAAAAATTATAAGTCATCTTTACGTCATTTTATCAAGGGTAAAAATTACGAGATATTACTCTTTGACTATCACACGACCTATAATTAATTTTCCAGACACAAATTCGGTTGCAAAGTTAATGCCAGACGGCTTTAATTATGGCAACGAAAGTGCCTGTTTCAAGGGTGGTTTATAGTTCAAAAATTATGTCATCTTTTCTTCATTTTATCAAGCTTAAAAATAACAAGATATTACTCTTTGGCTATCAGATATCCTATAACTAATTTGCCAGATTCGAATTCGGTACCAAAGTTAATGCCATACGGCTTTAAATATGGTAACGAAAGTGTCTGTTTCAAGAGTAGAGTGGTTTATAGATCAAAAATTATAAAACTTCTTTACGTCATTTTATCAAGCTTAAAAATTACGAGATATTACTCTTTGGTAATCAGACAACCCATAACAAATTTGCCAGACAAAAATCATCGTGCAAATTCAATGCCAGACATTAAATATGGCAACGAAACTTGCTGTTTCGAGAATGGTTTATAGATTAAAAATAATAAGTCATCTTTACTTCATTTTATCAAGCTTAAAAATTACGAGATATTACTCTTTGGCTATCAGACAACATATAATTAATTTGCCAGACACAAATTTGGTTACAAAGTTAATGCTAGACGGCTTTAATTACGGCAGCCGAAGTGCCTGTTTCAAAAGTGGTTAATATTTCAAAAATTATAAGTCATCTTTACGTCATTTTATCAATCGTAAAAGTTACGAGTTATTACTCTTTGACTATCAGACAACCTATAATTAATTTTACAGACTCAAATTCGGTTGCAAAGTTAATGCCAGACGGCTTTAAATATGGCAACGAAAGTACCTGTCTCAAGAGTGGTTTATAGTTTAAAAATTATAAGTCATCTTTACGTCATTTTATGAAGCTTAAAAATTACGAGATATTACACTTTGATCATCAGACAACCCATAACTAATTTGCCAGACACAAGTTCGGTTGCAAATTTAATGCCAGACGGCTTTAAATGTAGCAACGAAAGTGTCTGTTTCAAGAATTCTTTATTGTTTAAAAATTATAAGTCATCATTACGTCATTTTATCAAGCTTAAAAATTACGAGATATTACACATTGGTCATCAGACAACCCATAACTAATTTGCCAGATAGAAATTCGGCTGCAAAGTTAATGCCAGACGGATTTAAATATGGCAACGAAAGTGTCTGTTTCAAGTTTGGTTTATAGTTTAAAAATTATAAGTCATCTTTACGTCATTCTATCAAGCTTAAAAATTACGAGATATTACTCTTTTCTCTTCAGGCAACCCATACCTAATTTACCAGACACAAATTCGGTTGCAAAGTTAATGCCAGACAGCTTTAAATATGGTAACGAAAGTGTTTGTTTCAAGAGTGGTTTATAGTTTAAAAATTATGTCATCTTTACGTCATTTTATCAAGATTAAAAATTACGAGATATTACTCTTTGACTATCACACGACATATAATTAATTTTCCAGACACAAATTCGGATGAAAAGTTAATGCCGGACGGCTTTAAACATGGCAACGAAATTGCCTCTTTCAAGAGTGGTTTATAGTTTAAAAATTATAAGTCATCTTTACTTCATTTTATCAAGCTTTAAAATTACGAGATATTACCTTTTGTCTATCAGACAACATATAATTAATTTTCCAGACTCAAATTTGGTTTCAAATTTAATGTCAGACGGCATTAAATATGCCAACGAAACTGTCTGTTTCAAGAATGGTTTACAGTTTAAAAATTATAAGTCATCATTACGTCATTTTATCAAGCTTAAAAATTACGAGATATTACTCTTTGGTCATCAGACAACCCATAACTAATTTGCCAGACACAAAAAAGGTTGCAAATTTAATGCCAGACGGCTTTAAATATGGCAACGAAAGTGTCTGTTTCAAGAATGGTTTTTTGTTTAAAATTTATACGTCATCATTACGTCCTTTTATCAAGCTTAAAAATTACGAGATATTACTCTTTTTTCATCAGATAACCCATACCTAATTTGCCAGACACAAATTATGTTGCAAATCTTATGCCAGACATTAAATATGGCAACGAAAGTGCCTGTTTTAGGAGTGGTAGGTAAAAAAAAAAAAATGTTCTCGTCACGTCATTTTAGCAAGCTTGAAAATTGAAATATATTACTCTTTCGCTGTAAGATTTAAAGCCATCTGGCATTAACTTATCAACCCAATTTGTGTCTTGAAAATAAATTATAAGTTGTCTCATAGCCAAAGAGTAATATGTTGCAAGTTTGCTAAAATGACGTGAAGGGGACATATTTTTTTAAAGCTATAAACCACTTTTCAAACCGGCACTTTCGCTGTCAGATTTAAAGCCGTCTGGCATTAACTTTGCAACCAAATTTATGTCTGGCAAATTAATTATAGGTTGTCTGATAGCCAAAGAGTAATATCTCGTAATTTTTAAGCTTGATAAAATTACGTAAAATTGACTTATAATTTTAAAACTATAAACCACTCTTGAAACAGGCACTTTCATTGCCATATTTAAAGCCGTCTAGCATTAACTTTGCGACCGAAATTATGTATTGGAAATTATTTATAGATTGTCTGATAGCCAAAAAGTAATATGTTACCTATAAATGTGGATCTCGCGGGGTCTTAGCAACATTGCCAACGTCTAGCAATAATGAATTAATATCAAAAATAATTAGTAGAAACAAATGTTATAAAGAAAAAATCATGCTAAAATGACGTCATTTTGTTGTTTTTTCACCTACATAATCCTTTCTGCTACAGGTAAACGCAACGTCTCCCGACTGCCAGATCGGTTGCAAACGTACTACACCATAAAAGGGAAGAACATATAGAAAAATGAGCCTTGATAAAATGACGTAATTTTGAAGTTTTTTGACCTGCATAACCCTTTCTGCCACAGGTAAACGAAACTTCTCCCGACTGCCGGACCGGTTGCATACGTACTACGCCACTAAAAAGAAAAACATATAGAAAAATTAACCTTGATAAAATGACGTAATTTTGAAGTTTTTGACCTGCAAAACCCCTTCTTCCACAGGTAAACGCAACATCTCCCGACTGTTAGACCGGTTGCAAACGTACTACACCATAAGAGGAAAGAACATATAAAAAATGAGCCTTGATAAAATGACATAATTTTAAAGTTTTTTGACCTGCATAACCCCTTCTGCCACAGGTAAACTCAAAGTTACCCGACTGCCAGACCAGTTTCAAACGTTCTACACCATAAAACATAAGAACATATGAAAAAATGAGCCTTAATAAAATTACGTTTTTTTTAACGTTGCTAGCTCTTAGACTATATAGGAATGAAGATGCATTATATGCTGTTCAATAACCAATGGCTGCCTTTTTTTCACCCATATAACACTAAAATTAATTAATTAAAATTTAATTAATGAATTAATATTGGAAGAAAACTGTATTAACATCAAGTGTCATCCACTATCCTTCTATATATAAAAAAAAGTTTTGATTTGGAAATGAACCAATAAAAAATCTGCGTAGATACCGTGAAATGCATCTGATTGGTCAGAGCTTTATGACGCTATAAGGGAGGTTACCAATGGGGACCCGTCTCTCTGTCGCCAAAAGTGACGCCAACTTGGCACTATTTCCAGTATTTCGCCAAAATTAAAGATACTTTTCCGTTATACGGACAGCATGCCAAAATGTATGCTAATGCGCCAATTATTTCAGCCCTCATCGTGAAAAGGATATTTCTTGTAAACCATGCGAAACATTGTGATTTTTTATTTATGAAACGTGAATTACGTGAATGATTATTATTTAACTTTAACCTTGGAAAGCTTTTTAATTTGCTATTATTCGAAATAAAAATGCTCTTTTTTATATAAAATTATAATTTACTTTTACTGCTGACGCTGAGATGGATTTAACCATTTGTCAATTACCAGATGATGAGAAAGTTTCGATAAAACTGTTTCAGGAATTTGGAATTCTGCATAACAAAAGGTTGTGTTCAAACAACCATGAAATGAAATTATGGATGAGTTCTGGGAATCCGAAATGGAGATGTAGCTTACGATCATGCGAAGAAAGCGTAGGAATACGACAAAAAACATGGTTTGAAGGATCGCGGTTGTCTTTTCTTAATGCTTTGAGGTTTATATATTTATGGTGCCAAGAGTTGACATCGATTGAGATTTGTGAGCTGCAATTTGATATGAACCACAACACAACAGTGGACTGGAATAGTTATTTTAGAGAAATTTGTGCAAATACTTTATGTTCACGACCAAATAGAAAAATCGGTGGACCTAATAAAATTATAGAAGTATATGAAAGTCTTTTTACCAGAAGAAAAAGCAACGGAGGGCGTATTCTTCCTCCTCAATGGCTGTTAGATGGTTTATGCCGTAAAACACGGGGATGTTTCCTTACTCCTATTTCCGATCGCACAGCTGAAACTTTAATGGCGGCAATAGAAAACAATGTAGATGATGGAAGTATTATTTATACAGATTACTGGAAAGGATATAAAACAGATGAACTGCGAAGTGCTGGTTATGATCATTTCACAGTAAATCACAAATACAATTTTGTCGACCCTAATACTGGATGTCATACTCAAAATGTTGAGAGATTATGAGGCATCGCAAAATGGCGCAACAAAAGACATCTGGGAACAGTTCGTCATCATTTAGAGTCGTATCTCATAGAGTTTATGCGGCGATGTCTTCATTCAAAAAATGAAATGTTTACTGCAATGCTAAAAGATATGGCACAGATGTCATATTCACCCCATATTGGCTCGATTTTTGGTACAGATGTCATATTCGCCCCATATTGGCGCGATTTTTTTCTGTCGCCAATATCATATAGGCAACAGGTACTTACCTTGCGCCAAAGTGTCGTTATTTTGCTTGATGTGGTAACCCGGATGATGTTGTTTATGCTGTTGATTTTTTCGCCAAATTGGCAACCGAAAAAAATTGCGCCAATATGGGGCGAATATGACATCTGTACCCGATTTTTTCCTGACGCCAATGTCATATACGCAACGGGTACTTAACTGGCGCCAAAGTGTCGTTATTTTGCTTGATGTGGTAACCCGGATTATGTTGTGGTACAGATGTCATATTGGCGAAATTTTTTTTCCGATGCCAATTTGGTGAAAATATCAACAGCATAAACAGCAACATACGGGTTACCATATCAAACAAAATAACGACACTTTGGCGCCAGTTAAATATCCGTTGCGTATATGACATATATTATGTTTTTTATGCTGTTGATGTTTTCGCCAAATTGGCAACCGAAAAAAAAATCGCGCCAATATGGGGCGAATATGACATATGTGCCAAAGCGATTTGTAATTTTATGGCATCAGTTTAATATGATTTTTTTATTTTATTACTTTATTGTATAACAGCTATTTGTTCACTTATTTTAATTATATATTTGTGATTTAATAAAATAGTTCGTAAAATTCTGTAATTTTCAAATGTTATATTTTTAAAATGCTAACTTTACTATCGACAATGTTTTTCTTTTATTTTTCAAATATTTCAATTCACGTGATTTTCATTTTGCGCCAACTATTGCACTTGGCGACAATGCTATCCGTATAACGGAAAAGTACCTTAAGCATAGCCTACTATGATAATTACGGCCCACGCATTTCGCCGAAAACCGTCGAAAAAGTGAAGTCGGATTCAGCTTCAAACCCTGAACCAAAACATCACAACGTGCTCTTTTTTGTTTACATTTATACCCTGCCCAGATAGCAGCTTGTTTCTCATCGTCGAAGTTTCAGAATCATTGATCGTATTTTGAGAATAATAAATTAAATACTTATATTCTTCAATTTCGTTCTATTTAAAAGGATATTTTACACAGCTTGTAGTATTTTAGTGTTCACATAC
Organism: Maratus speciosus; assembly: GCA_963932465.1. Taxonomy (NCBI): domain Eukaryota; kingdom Metazoa; phylum Arthropoda; class Arachnida; order Araneae; family Salticidae; genus Maratus; species Maratus speciosus. The sequence goes on along the minus strand of OZ010793.1, from coordinate 120,473,702 downwards.
TTTTAAGATTAGCTAAATTACTTATTGTTTACTTGATCGTTTGGTTCATTCTGTTAGTCTTTTTTTAATGTCCCGTATTTACATAAAAATAGCTTGTGTTTCATATACACGTTTTAAAATTAAAATTTGGTTTTTATCAAACTACAGTTCTCATAACTTGCTTGAAGCAGTTATTTTTGACGAATTTATTGCTACCCGTAAAATGTTTGTGTTTGATATCGTCCGAACTAAATAATAATAATAATACTAAAAAAAAAAAAAAAAAAAAAGACGATCTTCCTTAAACATTAAATATTCTTATTTTTAATCATAGAATGAAATGGTGATCGCAGATTTAAATATCGTTGCAATATTATATGTTATCCAAGCAATTTTGATTAAATCATGTAAGTGTATTTGTTACTTAATAAATTATATTTATTAATTATTACAAGGAATTTTATGAGTATTTTAATATATTTAAAAGAAATTCCATTAGTTTTATTGTTTCAGCAGTGAAGATAGCAAATAAATTTGTGACATTGATGTTTTTAGACTATGCATGTTTTTATTTATTGGGGTGAATCGTAGAATACTCTACTTCTCCCCAATTTGGCAAAAAATGCACCAAAGTGGAAACCTTGGTATTTAGTATTAACTTGGTATTAAGTACCAACCTTGGAAGTATTCTCCGGTCACACCATTTATTATTCCGATAATTGTTAAAATGATCATTTTTTTTTTTTGATGATTAGAGTTAATATTTTTATTAAACTCTTTTGAATCATATCTATAGGGGGAAAAAAATATGTAAACACATTGGAATTCTCTGAACCCTACCCAGAGCGGTTTGATTGGTTCTCGTCGTTGAAGTTACGGTCAGAGTCAAATTTCTGTTTTGGGCAGCTTATCAGAGTCCTCTGGCGAGCAACTTGATACATTAAACTCAAATCGGCCTGCCGGTAGTAGTATCTAAGTATGCCTTGCAAAAAGTAATACTTTGGAAATGGAACAATGAAAATATGCGTAGATACCGTGAAATGCAACTGATTGGTCAGAGCTTTATGACGCTATAAGGGAGGTTACCAAGGAGAGAACCGTCTCTCTGTCACCAAAAGTGACGCCAACTTACAAGGAAGGTCTCCTTACTGGGCATACTCAGAATATTTTGAAAAACAATACCAATTAAACTACTTATATATGCAATAAAGGGTCTGTCAAATTTGGCGGCTAAATTACAGTAGAAAGTGTGTAAAAAAATAAAGTATTTTGAGTATTTGGCGCAAAAAGATGAAAGCGTCACGCGATTTGGCGAGCAGTACTCTTCCTCGCCAAAAGCAAACGATTTTAATGCACCTGAAAATTGTTTGTTAATTGATTTTTAGAATGCGTGTAAAAAGTATTTAATGAATTTAAACATAATAACAATAATATAAACAATGTGAGAGTTTAATAAATACATTTTTTCGCATTACATTTTTATGTTGCTTGTTATTTAATTTTATTACTTTAAAAACAATTTCATATATAAAAAATATTTTCATATATTTAAGCGTATTCCAAAATAAAAGCAAGATTCATTTAACTGTTATTCATTTTAATATCAAAGAATTCGTCGTTTGCATAGTAACAAAATTGAATCGACAGTCCTCAATTGTACTTAATTTTGAGATATTGAAACGATTTTAATTTATTTTAATTTTGTTTTAAGTCATAAAATTTGATATTTAACTTTCATTATAAATATATATATACATATATATGACGCAACTATAGTTAAATCAAACTAATACTGACAAAACTAAAGTTATTTACATTAAATTTATTTAAACAAGTTCAATATGAAACATTTTTATCTTAAAGAGTAATCGCATAAAAATATATTTTTCAAAATTTCATTTCATCGCCAACCGATGATAAATCGCCAAATAAACGAAATTTTCATTATTTTTTTACGAAAGTTCTGTCGAGGTTCCGCCAAAAATTTTTTTATAAGCATATATATCCACATGAGAGGATCACTCTGTGATTTTTTCAGATTTTTCTGAATATGCCCGTATGGAGACCTTCCTTGTTAGCGCTATTTCCAGTATTTCGGCAAATTTCCATAGACTCCCATTGAAATACAATAGGGTTTACTTGCATGCAGGAAATCAACAAATTGAGATATTTCAATGCAACAAAAACTAATATTAGCCTATGAATAGAGCTTAATTGAACTATTTACATTATTTTTAAGCACAAACAATAATCTGGGATTGGCTAGAAAATAAGAATTGCTTTGCTATACCGAATGGAATAGCTAAGCGATCACGCGGGGGTTTGTGAGCGTAGCGAGCAGGGGTGCGGGCCCCCCTAGTAAGTTAAAAAAATGTATCTGAATTTGTTTGGATGAATAATAAGTAATTTATTAACGAGTGAAAATTTGAACAAGATATATATAGGGAGAGGGTGAACTAATAGTAGGAATTTAAAAAACATAACGGATGGGGAAACCTTGCTAAAACAACGATCGCTGACGTATTTATTACTTCGCGCCAATGTAAACAAAAAGACATTGCTAAATACAGGAACCTGAATAAAATCAAAAGCCGTGATCAGTAAAGCACGTATAAGCGCATCGCACACATGAAAAACTAGTCGTTGGGGACCACCGTAATACTTAATTATCATGGCTATACATCCTTCTATATATAAAAAAAAGTTTTGATTTGGAAATGGACCAATGAACATCTGCGTAGATATTCCGGCTAGATCCACATCCAATTTGAATGCTTAAGCATGGCCTTTCATCGTTAATGTTAAAAAAACGGTTGCATACAAAAATATGAAAATCGGTGGTATTATAGAGAAATGTTTGATAAACACGCTGATGCAGGCAGTTTTCAAATCGAAGAATTATTTTAAGAGATATTTAATGCTAAAGTTGGACAAAATCGTTCCCTTAAAAAAGTTTTATTGGAGCAAAAACTATACATGAGAATTTAATCATTTTTAGATCATTGATTTTATATACGTTATAAGTTCTCGGTGTGCAGATTGTATTTATTTTTCTTATTTGACTGATTTTTTGAGGTTTTATTTCAATTTTAAATTCAAATTTTCAGCATTTCGAGAGATATTTTTTACAAATTTTAGAAAATGTTATTAACTTAAACTGTTGCCAGTTGTATGAATAGCGCAAGTATCATGTTTACTTCAAATTAAAAATTTATTTACACGTGACTATTACAAACAGAAAAAAAACTTTAAAATTAGAATTAAATGGTTACATGTTAAAAGCAGGAAAATTACGTCATAAGAACCATAGACACAGGTGTCATATACCAATTTGACGCAATATTTTTCCGACGCCAATTTGGCGAAAACATCAATAGCATAAACAACAACATCCGGGTTACCATATCAAGCAAAATAACGACACTTAAGCACCAGTTAAGTAACCGTTGCGTATATGAAATTGGCGTCAGAAAAAAATTGCGCCAATGACATCTGTGCCGAACCATGTTTACACTTGAATTTAAAAAGAGAAACGAAATCTTAAAATTAAAAAAAAATCATTATTATGCGTTAAAACTTGTAATTTGAGGAAATTACGTCATATTTAAAATGGCAGAAAAAATAGCAAAACAATTTAAATTGAAAAATATATTTTCGCGAGATATTTTGAGATAATCTTTTCAATTATAATCGTGAATTCGAAGACAGCGCAAATAATATTTCCTTCTAACAACAAAAGTATTTTCACGTGAATATTAATAAGAGAAATAAAACTTTTGTGTAAATTACGTCCGATTTGAAACGATACATTTAAAATGAATTATTTAAAAGAACTATCTTATAGCGCTGTTAAAAAATACCGGGAGACAATGACACTCTTTACTTAATTCATTTTACATTAGCTTATTTCAAATGTTTAACGGTACTTCTTAGTTATCCCGTCGACCAAATTACTGTCGCCAAATTGTAAGATTAAATGCCAATAATGGTTGCCATTAATTAATTAATTGCAAGATTAAATGCCAATAATGGTCAATAAAACCATTAATTCGACGTTTTATTTGTATTTTTAATAATGTTTTACTAATTTATTTGTTCTTTCATTATTTAAAATAAAAATTATGTCAATGTGTATAATTTGGTGAGTGGTTTGGCGATTTATATATATTGGCGAAATTGGTCGACGGGATAACTAAGAAATACCAGTTTAACTATTTTTTTTAATTAAATACGAAAAAAGCCATTGTATCTCTTAACAGCAGCAGATTTGGCCTTAAAAATCCCCAATCCAAGGAAAACGAATGGAAACCCGTTTACAGAGAGATCGCTACTGTTTTTTTTTTTTTTTTTTTTTTTTTTTTTAATTTTAATCCAATATTTTTAAAGCCGATCAAATTAGCGTGCTTTTTGGATTTTGGAGTGCCTGAACGGGGGTTGGCGAGCGTAGCTCGTAGGGGGCAGAGCCCCCTAGTAATATAAAATATGAAAATAAAACATGTGTAAACTATATATAAAATGCATTGCAATTCCAAAATAAATTTTAAACGTATATTTTTAAATATTTTTAATGCATAGTAATGCTTTATTACTGAATTTCGGGTACTGCTGATTATGCTTTCAATGAATTTTGACAAATTACATAAATCGCCAAACTACTCGCAAAATTATACAAATTGGCATAACTTTTATTTTAAATAACGAAAGAACAAATAAATTAGTAAAAGATTAATAAAAATACAAATAAAACGCCGAATTAAAAATCACTTTATGACGTTAAAAACACGTGTAACGTGTTTAATGTCAAGTAAATGTGACATTTATGATAAGCTATTATTGGCATTTAATATTATACTTTGGCGACAGTTTTTTGGTCGAAGGGATAATCAAGTAGTGCCGAATTGCGTAAAAAAAAAAAAAAAAAAAAAATTACTTATGATTCCAAAAATGATAATCATTTTAACCAACAGTTTACTGCGTTAGATTAAGCTTCTCATTTCCAATTAAAATGTATCTTACAAGGAAGGTCTCCATACGGGCATATTCAGAAAAATCTCAAAAAATTACAGAGTGTTCTTCTCATGTGGATATGTATGTTTATAAAAAAAATTTTGGCGGAACCCCGATAGAACCATAGATTAACATCCAAGATCGGACACTCCCATAGAGCGTAATGGTAATGCGATTGCGATCGTAGCGTCTTTAGTGACAATGGGGAAAAAACTCTCCTTCCTTGTAGTATGATTATTATTGAAAATCTACCTTATTGTGATCTTTCTTTTTTTAATGTTGATGTTGCATGTTTATGTTATCAATAGAATCTTACACTGATACATGAACATAGAATAGATATTCTATTTGATATATCTAATATCTATTCTATGTTCATGCACGGACTTTTAGGTAGATTTCGTAAGAAATACTACCTATTGCAATTCTTACCATGGTGTGACTTTTGAAAAATTCCTTCATAACTTTTCATTATAGGACCCCAGGAACCCAAAACCACCCCCATCTAAAGAGTTTATATATATATATATATATATATGTATGTATGTATGTATGTACTAAATTTTGTCCGCACGATAAAAGTCGCAATTATGCACGAATCATCTTCAAACTCGCCAACAACTTTGAAATGGCTAATATCTCGGCGGGGATTGAAAATGGGCGAAATCGACCCAAGAGGGTGGAAATGGGGAGGGTTCAAAATTTTGAATACTGTCTTAACATGATTCTGATAAAACCAGCTCTTACACAACAATGGCAGGAAAAAAATAAAAGTTTTTCGTTATAGCAGTTGCCAACAATTAAAAAAAAAACAAATAATAAAATTCTCACCACAACAATTACTTTTCTTTTGCAAAATTTTCACGTGTAAAATTAAATAGTTTGACAAATTGAAAACAAATTGAATATTACGTCATAAGTTTCCTAGAGCAAGATTTCAGCATGAAAACTCAAAATAAATAGTTTGACGAATTAAAAAAATATTTATATTGCGTCATATTGGAAATATAATGGACCTCAGCAGGTGAATATGTAACGCCATGTAAGTTTGAAGAAACGTATTAAAACATGATAAAAACCCGACTATGGAAATATTAACATATTTTAACACTTTAAGGTTCTCTGAAATTTTTGTAGCCATTTTTTAAACCTATTCCATATATGTGTGTGTGTGTATTCGTGTATATTACAATTTTCACAAAAAGTTTAGCTCCCTACAGCTCGCTCTTTGTGAAGAAACTGGATTTAATCTCTAATCTTGATTTAAGTTTTGTTGGAGAATTTAGTACTTAACATCGAAATCTACCTCCGCCTGTAGGCCCGAGCCGGCAGGGATTTTTTTTTTTTTTTTTTTTTTTTTTTTTTTTACATGATGAGTGAACGATTTAAGTGCAACGAAAAACAGGGTAAAAATTTCGTCTTAAATGCTATATATGAAGTAAATATGATATAATTGGATTTAAAGCAACATAAAGTAATGGTATAATATAAAAATATACGAAGTACTGCACTCTACAAATCCCAGAAAATTTCATAAATATCCCCATTCGGTAGGAAAATTTTTATAGCCGATGTTTTATTAATTTATGAAGTTTAACGTATTAAACAATCGTTACAATAATCTTTTAAAATTTGCGAATTTTCACTTTCTTACAGATAAAATAAAAATATTGTTTTTAATGTAAATAACGTATAATCAATTCAATAATATTTATAATATTAACATATAAGAAATAATAATAAAATTACAGATGGGGGAAAAATTCCTTTAGACAGATTTTTAGAATTATATAAATCTAACAGTTAAAAATAAATAAAGATACTGGCATTACACTCAATAAAGTTTTATTCGATATGGATAAATTAACACAATACGAATTTGATTTTTTACAATTTAATCTCATAAACTTACATATTTACGTTATTAACAGAATTTTGAAGGGTTTTTCTTTTATATTATTACTCTAATTATCATTTTGTAAGTTAAAGATGAACAATACAAGTACGGTTAAAGAAAAAAAAGGCAGCTAAATAAATCAAGCAAGCACGAATAGAATATCGTCTGACACCTGCTGACCTGCTTCTTTTTAGGAAAGAATAGATATTCAAAGCATAGAGCGTAAACATATTTCTTCAACATAGGTAAATTTCGGAGGCTTGTTAATTCCTCCTCCTCGCCGGTAGTGCCGCTAGTACTGTTGCCATTACAGATTTTGCCGTAAATGTCCCATCTTGGTCCTTAATCTATGGATAGAACGTTCGTAAAACAATAAAGAAAATTTCGTTTATTTGGCGCTTTATCATCGGTTGACGATAAAATAAAATTTCGAAAAATACTTTTTTATGTCGAATACTCGAATACACTTAAAGATAAAAATGTTTCATATTGAACTTGTCTAAATAAATTTAATGCAAATAACTATTGTTTTGCAGTTTTAGTTTGATTTAACTATAGTTTTGTCATATATATATATATATATATATATATATAATGAAAATTAAATATCAAATTTTATGAATTAAAACAAAATTAAAATAAATTAAAATTGTTCCAAAATCTCAAAATTAAGTCCACTTGAGCACTGTCGATTCAATTTTGTTGCTATGGAAACGACGAATTCTTTGATCGTGAAATGAATAACTGGCAAATGAATCTTTCCTTTATTTTGGAATGCACTTAAATATATGAAAGTATGTTTTATATATGAAATTGTTTTTAAAGTAATAAAATTAAATAACAAGCAACATGAATATGTAATACGAAAAAATATATTTATTAAACTCGTCCATTGTTTATGTTTAAATTAATTAAATGCTTTTTACACGCATTCTAAAAATCAATTAACAAGCAATTTTCAGGTGCATTAAAATCGTTTGCTTTTGGCGAGAAAAAGTACTGCTCACCAAATCGCGTGACGCTTTCGTCTTTTCGCGCCAAATACTCGACAGTATTTTATTTTTTTACAGACTTTCTACTGTAATTCCGCCGCTAAAGTTACCTAATCCTTTATTACATTCATAAGTAGCTTAATTGGTATTTTTTTTCAAAATATTCTGAGTATGCCTAGTAAGGAGACCTTCCTTGTTAGAAGTGAAGTTTGAAGGAAATACATTGAAGTCATGAAAAATCGAAGAGTGTGGGAAATATGAACTAATTATCCGATCGACTTCATTATTCATGCAAAATTTATGTTTTATTTTTTTTACCTTTATATTCACTCCTTAAAATAAAGAATTCCAAAATTTTTATATACCTTTTATCAGAATAAAAAATTTTGAGAGTCCGAAAAAAATAGTTTCGAATAATTGAGGTTACTGATATTCAATAGGCTTCTACCCATTATTACATACTTAGTACACAATAAATTTCAAGTCTCTCATATCTCATTTTGTTTGGGATATAGAGAGTTTATAGACACACACACACAGAGAGAGAAAGATTTTTTTTTTCTAAAAATGTATTTTCCGGAATATCCAGTTTCTGAATCGTGTAAATCCGTCAATTTTTTTTCGATTTTTAAAACGATTACCCTATACTATGTATGATGGGTAAGTAAAAATTACGAGATGCAGCAATATCGCTATGTACCAATCTAAAAAAAGCTTGAAATTCGTTAAAGCTGCTCTCACCAACTGATTACTAATGCGTCATTAATGCTTCATGCCACCCATCAAATAAAAAAACAACCACTTGATAAAACGTGGTGTAGCAATCTCATCTCACATGATCAGTATAAAGCAAGTTACTACCTTAGAGTAACTGGCTTGGCCTTTTGCTCGACGCTAACGTTTTCGGCTCCTGATCATGAGATTTTGGAGAGAGTGGCGCCGATGGGATTTGAACCAGGGATCTCATGATCAGGAGGCGAGAACGTTAGCGTCGAGCAAAAGGCCAAGTCAGTTACTCTAAGCTAGTAACTCGCTTTATACTGATCATGTGAGATGGGATCGCTACACACTCCATCCCCAGTGAGAAAAACGTATTGCTGACGTCTGACGAGCGATATGCACTCGTGAATGATGCTGTCGTATGCATATGTGATGCGTGTGGGGACAGGCTTTGTGCTGTGAGCGCTTCACAGGCTTTTGGTTGAAGGGGATGATTTATTTAGTGCTGCCATCTGTTGGTTATGAGAGGAGGTGATTGTTGCTGAAGGTTGTTTGCGTGTTTGTCCGGGTCACCATTTTGGAGAGTGAGTGGCGCCGGTGGGATTCGAACCAGGGATCTCATGATCAGGAGGCGAGAACGTTAGCGTCGAGCAAAAGGCCAAGCCAGTTACTCTAAGCTAGTAACTCGCTTTATACTGATCATGTGAGATGAGATCGCTACAAGATCCCTGGTTCATATCTTAGCGGCACCAATCTATTATACACTCATCATTGGTGACTCGGACAAACACGCAACAACAATTATTTAATCTCATAACCAAGAGATGGGAGCACTAAATAAATCATCCCCTGCACCCAAAGCCTGTCTTTTTCACTGGGGATGGTGTGTGTAGATATCTCATCTCACATGATCAATATAAAGCGAGTTACTAGCTTAGAGTAACTGGCTTGGACTTTTGCTCGACGCTAACGTTCTCGCCTCCTGATCACGAGAACCGTGGTTCGTATCTCATCGGCGCCAATCCACCACTCTCTCCTCAGTGGCATAGAAATCTTGTATCAAGGTTGCTAATATGTATATCTGATCGCCTTGCTCACCTTTTTAACGAAGGAAAAAAAATCCTCACTGGTTCCAGCTACTACACTGTATCTTACAAAATAGAAACATCTTGAAAACTTTGATCTTGATAACTGCATTTGTTCCATATACTTAAATAAATAAAAATGCATTGGTGAAATAATTTTTTTCGCTATATTTGAAACTCAAAAATAAAAAAAATCATTAAAACAGTAATCGAATCGTACCTCAAGTGCAGTGGTTAAAAGCTAGATTTTTTTCCTCATTTTATTGTGTAGGTCACACGTGTGCTTCCCTGGTTTTTTACATTTTTAGATAGCATGCACTGAGATTTTTTGGCTACCTTATGTAAGAATGAATACGGATTTTCAAGGCACGTTATTTTATACACGTTCAATCACGCATTTGTTAATGATACTTTATTCGAAAAATAATATTAATCATTAAACGGTTAATCATTAACAGTTGTTTCATAAAATGGCGGTTGGTAATCTCTAATATCTGTCTTAATTTATCAAATTATTAATTATTTATTTAGCATTAGTTATCAAATAATAAGTTATTTAAAACAATGGCGGCTGTTGTACAGAAAAGAAAACAAAATTTACGCCATGCATCTGCTGAGAAAGTAGGCGAGGTTTCAGTAGGTTGCGTCGATAAACATGGACTGATGAAACCAATTTCGTTTAATTCAGTAAAACATATTCTAGGTAGAGCGAAACAGGTTGACCTTGTAGTGCATTCTGAGACAATATGGACCGCTCTTGAGACAGCAGTGTCATCAGGCAAAATTCAGAAGATCGGTCATAGTTCGTACCTGGTAAACATTTATTTTATTATTTTATGATAAAGTTTTATGATACGCATTTTTAGGTGCGTTCGTAATTATATAAATACGTAGCACCTATAGTCGTCGTTCAGTCCGTCCATCCGCATATAACAGAGCAAAAACTACCCAACCGAATGGCCTGAAATTTTAAATACATGATTGTTGCAAAATTTTGTCGAGCCATTTAAAATTTTATGAAAATCGGACGTATAGTTTAATTACGGGGACATTCAAAAGTTTTCTTTACATTAAGGCCAATGGGAAAAATTATTGCAAGTGCATTTTAATGATGTTACAGCCTTCCGAATGGTCTGAAATTTTAAATATATAATTTTTGCAAAATTTTGTCGAGCCATTTCCAATTTTATGAAAATCGGATGTGTAGTTTAATGACAGGGACAGTCAAAAGTTTTCCGTTACATTACGGCCAATGAGAATAAATTATTGCAAGTGCATTTTAATGATGTTACAGCCTTCCGAATGGTCTGAAATTTTAAATATATAATTGTTGCAAAGTTTTGTATAGCCATTTCAAATTTTATGAAAATCGGATGTATAGTTTAATTACAGGGACAGTCAAATTTTTTCCGTAACATTACGGGGAATGGGAAAAAAAATATTACAAGTGCATTTTAATGATGTTACAGACTATGCACTTATGAAGCGCAAAACAATATACATTCAGTACAATATGGGATGCTAAAAATAAGGTACAGATGTCATATTCGCCCCATATTGGCGCGATTTTTTTCGGTTGCCGATTTGGCGAAAACATCAACAGCATAAACAACATAATCCGGGTACCACATCAAGCAAAATAACCACACTTTGGCGCAAGTTAAGTACCTGTTGCCTATATGATATTGGCGACAGAAAAAAATCGCGCCAATATGGGGCGAATATGACATCTGTTCCAAAAATAATTATAAAACTAGTTATAGTACGAACGCACCTCATTTGACACGTTTGACGAGCAATTTTCTACTTGTTAAATACAGTAGTGTAGCCTGGGTTTATTTTTAGACAGAGAAGTCTGGGTTAAATAACAGACATCAATAATATTCTCACTCTCATCGGAATCTGACGAAAACAGTGTAATTTTTAATTAAATCAATTATATTTCTATTCCAAATAGTACTTTTTTAGTAACTTTCAGAATAACAAAATTTGGTACATCTTAGTTATCCCGTCGACCAAATTACTGTCGTCAAATTGTAAGATTAAATGCCAATAATGGTTGCCATTAATTAATTAATTGTAAGATTAAAACCATTAATTCGACGTTTTATTTGTATTTTTATTGGTGTTTTACTAATTTATTTGTTCTTTCGTTATATAAAATAAAAATTATGTCAATGTGTATAATCTGGCGAGTGATTTGCGATTTATATAATTTGGCGAAATCGGTCGAAAGGATAACTAAGAAGTACCCAAAATTTACAAAATTGGTTTTCTAAAGGCTATAAAAAAGTTAGGTAATTTTCGGTTAGTCGGGTACCAATGCTATATCCAACATATATATACATACATTATATGTATATATACCTGCATAAGTACATACATGTATGTTTATGTATATGTATATATAACACTTGTATCCGTCTAACCGAAAAGTACCTAACTTTTTTATAGCTTTAGAAAACAAATTTTGTAAATTTTGGGTACTTCTTAGTTATCCCATCGACCAATTTCGCCAAATTATACTTTTTGCATCACTGATTTCAAATGTCAGTTTCTGGGGTGTAGCATTGCTAGCACAAGTGCTACATTATGTTTGTATACCAGGGTATGTTATCTTTCTGCTAAAAAAAGAAGTGACCTTATTTTGATATCCATCTGGGAGAAAATGGAATTTTGAATACGGTGTAGCTTTTCAGAAACACCAGGGAAATTATCAGACAAACATCGGGATAATTTACAGAGACTAATATGTGTTACAAAATGTGTTTTGAGTGGTCCTACAGGGTAAATTATCTGTTTGTAAGTGACTAATGGAGAGTTCTTTATTAAAGTATAACTTCTAAAGGCCATCTGTAAGTTAAAACGGAAATACTGCGTGGAGAGAGGTTAGGTACTTTTCCGTTATACGGACACCATTGTCACCAAGCGTAATAGTTGGCGCAAAATGAAAATCGCGTGAATTGGAACATTTGAAAAAGAAAAGAAAAATCATTTTCGGTAGTAAAGTGAGCATTTTAAAACTATAACATTTCAAAATTACAGATTTTTACCAACTATGTCTATACGAATATATCTATATGGTGTATGGTATATGATGTGTATATATTTATGGTATATATTATATTATATGGTATATAACGGCATATTACGAAGTATCACATTACATCGCATAGTTTAGAATAAAAAACTTTTTCAAGATCAGAGTTGAAATAAGTGGCGCATTAGCATTCATTTTGGCATGGTGTCCATATAACGGAAAAGGGGAAGAGTTTCATATTGTGTGCTGGTTGGTGCGATTGGCGAAGAAATCCAAAATGGCGCCAAAAAGCCATTTTAGCATCTTATAACTTTTTTCAGGAGGGCGGAAAAACATGGTCTTTAAAAACTTGTAAATATATCTACCCTATATATATAAAATCCTAATGAAACGAATTTATGAAACCGATATATGAACAGACTGAAATGTAACAAATTTATGAAACGATTCTATGAAACGACTGATTAAACAACTGACTACGTTTCACGGCGATTTCTCCTAAAATATGACTACTTTGCGATGAAATTAACATCAAAAATCCGTATTGATCTCCAGATCTCAAAACTGGTATTAGAATTTTTAAATTCGAATTAGTTTCGAAATATTAATTTTTTTTCTAATTTTAAATACTTTTTTCTAATGATGGCAACTCAAATTTTAATCATAACAAATATATATATATATTTTATATTTTAGAAAAGGTTATTATTTTAAACTAATTTGGCGACAAGTTTGGCCTCCCTTAAATGTATGCTAAGAGCAATGCTTATTTGTATGTCATTATCATTTTATTTAATACAAAACATTCATTTAAAACTGAAAAATTTTAAATCAATGGCTTTCACTTCTTTCTTTTTTTTTTTTAACGGAACGAAAAGAAAAATATTAATTGCATGTGTCATATACTCACCGGGATACCTAAATAGCGCCAAAAGGGCGCAATTTTGCCTGACATGGTAACCCGGCTATCGTTGCTTATCATATATATTATAAAGCAGTAAGCGCTAAAAGTTCCGCTCGAATGTTTTCAAAAACTACCCGGTGGATGTTTTTCCAAATTGTATCATTCGATAGGAAATGTTCCCGGGGTGGTTTATGAGAAAATATACAGGGATAGCTATGATTTTTGATAATAAATTTCGTATTTTACTGCTATTTTAGGTTGCCAGTGATTATATTTTGGCGAAAAGTTTGTTGATTAGACAATTGAAACGGCTATATTCGTTAGAAAATAATGCAAATACCTCGCAAATAAATTAAAAAAATTACTGATATTTAATTAAAAAAGACAAAAAAATGTTTTAATGAGACACAATATTACAAAACGAAAATATTTAATTTAAACATGAAATAAATATTTTTAATGCTTGAAATATAATTTATTGTGAATTTTACAATTGATACAATATTTGGCAAATTATCGCCTGCGTTACGTTAAAAAATGAATCTGAAAATTTGATTAGACTAATTTTGAATTGTATTTTTTTTAATTCTTTTCTTTTTCTTTTTATCTAACCCCACATCATGTGATTTATAGTATAAACAAACAGATGTAATTGTAAAAGTTACTATAATTGTGAATTATGTAATATTGCTTTCTTTACAATTTCTAATTTGCGTTTGTCGCCAAACAATGTTCAGCCATTTTATTAAAGCCAAACATCCATAAGCGTGGCATTAGCTTGGGTATTTTCGCAATAATAGTGTTTTTCTCAATTGATCGAAATCATTTTTGGCATTTTTGGAGTACATTTATGAATTCAATTATAAGTTATATAGATATCAGTTAATATTTTAAAAACGGAACCAAATATCTAAATTTTTGTGTGAATTTCTGCCACACATGCATATTGTAAAATAATTTCATACTTTTTAAAAAGTTTTTCGCCGTAATTACGGAATCATGTGATTTTTATAGATTCCAACTCAGATCAACGAATATTATCCCTTTTCCTCGTTTCTTTTTTTTTTCTTTTTTTAGAAAATATTATTCTTTATTATATTTTTTATAACGCCAGTTTCACGTATAGGACAATTCGGTACTGAATGGTTATCCCGTCGACCAAAAATCTATCGCCAAACTATAAGATTAAATGCCAATAATGGTTGATCGTAAATGTCACAATCATTTGTCTTTAAGCAAGTTACACGCGTTTACGAAATCAAGTGATTTTTATTTCGACGTTTTGTATGTATTTTTATTAATGTTATACCAATTTATTTGTTCTTTTATTATTTAAAATAAAAATTACGTCAATTTGTATAACTTGGCGAGTGGTTTGGTGATTTATATAATTTGGCGAAATTGGACTACGGGATAGGTAAGTAGTACGGAAAATTCACAATTTCGAAATTTAGGAACTGAAAATTATTCTTAAGGAAATTTATGTGTTATTACTATAAAAAAAATTCAACATTTTCAAAATAATAATTGCTTGCTGAAAAAAAATTACAAATCTTTTTAAATTTGTTATTTCTTCATATTTTATCCCTCTGTTAGGTAATATTTTAAAAAATATTGGACTAATCTTAGATACGAAAAGCACACAAATTAACGTCTAAATTTCAATTCTATATTATTATTATTATTTATTAACTTTTATTATTTTTATTATTATTGATTATTTTATAATCTTCGATAATCAAGTCACCACCAAATGACATATTTCCTATATTATTGGAAGTTTTGTTGGCACAGATGTTATATAGGCTCCATGGTACCTAATGGGCTCCGAAATGGCGTTATTTTGCCTGGCATGGTAACCCGGCTATTGTTGTTTATTTTTAATAAATTGTTTATTTACATTTATTTTCTTTTTACAATTATATAAATTGCTTTGTTCTATAGTTATTGATTACACTTTTTTTATTTATTGTTTTTCCCTTTTAAAATAATAGAAAATAATTTAAACATATATATGTAACTGGTTTTCGAAAACGATGTTTTCGCCAAATTGACGTGAAAAAAAGCACGCCAAACCCGGTATGCATATGATATCTGTGTCTAACAGTTATTTGCATTATTCTGATTACTTAGTATCAGACAACAGATTGAAGAGTATTTGGTATATTTTTATTATATGGACTTTGGCGAAATAGAGAAAATGGCCTTAGCGAGTGAATGGATTTTTTTGTATATTTCGTGGCATCCTATTAACTTTTGATATACATGTAAGCATTATTTTCAATATTTATGATATTTATTTAATACAAGACTGAGAGAAAATGGGTTAGAGAAAGAATTAACTTTGTTCTCTCTCCTTTTTTCTTAGTTCATTATTAATATTTTCTTTATTATATTTGTTTAATCTCTATATATTTTTTACAATTTCCTTTTCCTTCCTGGTTCAGTTTAATTTATTTTGTTTCATATTTATCATTGTGTTCTGTTTTCATCTGCTTGGCCAATGGTGTCTGTGCCAGTGGCTGGTGCCTTCTGTTTTCTTTATCCTCTTCATTTTCTATACCAATTTCTCCCAGTCCTGCTCCTGCTTCCTAAATGGTAGCACATCTTCTTTGCGCCTAACAAAGAAAGACAGAGTTCTTTTGAAAAGCCTTGCACATTTCTTAATTTTATGGTGTTAGGAAATTTTTTGCCTTCAGTTATGAAAATATTTAGACAACTTCAAAAATAATTCATTGTTGCAATGCATTTTCTTGTAATATTTTTATTTATTTAGAAAAAAATATATAACAGAGGAAAGTTTAGTGTAGGATACAACTCTGTACCACTAGAATTAGACATTTCAACAATTGAGAGAAACGCAGAAAAATGCCAATAATTATTGCTTTTTTTTTTAGGTAGATTTCGTAAGAAATACTACCTATTGCAGTCGTTACCATGGTGCGACTTTTGAAAAATTCCTTCATAACTTTTCATTATAGGACCCCAGGAACCCAAAACCACCCCCACCTAAAAAGTTTATATATATATATATATATATATATATATATATATATATATATGTATGTACTAAATTTTGTCCGCACGATAAAAGTCGCAATTATGCACGAATCATCTTCAAACTCGCCAACAACTTTGAGATGGCTAATATCTCGGCGGGGATTGAAAATGGGCGAAATCGGCCCAAGAGGGTAGAAATGGGGAGGGTTCAAAATTTTGAATACTGTCTTAACATGATTCTGATAACACCAGCTCTTACACAACAATGGCAGGAAAAAAATAAAAGTTTTTCGTTATAGCAATTGCCAACAATTAAAAAAAAACAAATAATAAAATTCTCACCACAACAATTACTTTTCTTTTGCAAAATTTTCACGTGTAAAATTAAATAGTTTGACGAATTGAAAACAAATTGAATATTACGTCATAAGTTTCCTAGAGCAAGATTTCAGCATGAAAACTCAAAATAAATAGTTTGACGAATTAAAAAAATATGTATATTTCGTCATATTGGAAATATACTGGACCTCAGCAGGTGAATATGTAACGCCATGTAAGTTTGAAGAAACGTATTAAAACATGATAAAAACCCGACTATGGAAATATTAACATATTTTAACACTTTAAGGTTCTCTGAATTTTTTGTAGCCATTTTTTAAACCTATTCCATATATATGTGTGTGTGTATTCGTGTATATTACAATTTTCACAAAAAGTTTAGCTCCCTACAGCTCGCTCTTTGTGAAGAAACTGGGTTTTATCTCTAATCTTGATTTAAGTTTTGTTGGAGAATTTAGTACTTAACATCGAAATCTACCTCCGCCTGTAGGCCCGAGCCGGCAGGGATTTTTTTTTTCTGCATATTTTCTATAGTCTACAGTTTTTAAAAGACTGTCAGAAAATTTATTCACAACTGATGTTTCCCCAATCACGTATATGAAAATTTTTAACAGATATCTCACAAGGGAACCACTACTGGTGTTGCTTGCGCCTAGCATTGAGACCTGGTGCATTTTAAAGCCCTATATTATGAAGTTTGAAAATCGATAAAATTTTTCTGTTAAAATAATATTTCTTGACTAGCAGATCTACCCGGCTTCGCTCGTGTCAATAATAATGGCCCACCCGGGTAAAATACATTAAAATGAAATAATAAGGCAGTGACAATAACTGAGATTGGTGCATTACCGTCCACGAATCGTTAAAAGACCGATAAGAAATATAAGTAAAATAGTTTTAATTGCGTCTACTATTAACTATACCATAATAATGTATATTCCAAACAAATGTCATAACATATATTAAAGTACAATTATTTGCTTAAAAAGTGTCATTTAAATAATAAAAAACATTAAAAATATTAAAAATTTTGACTCTTGTTTTCACATGTTTCGACTCTTTCATTGAGTCATCTTCAGAATATATATATATAGATATAGATATATATATATAAACTACAAACACAATGCCAATTGTGACATTATACTGATGATGGCAATGACCTGACCCATAAATTTTGCCTTTACTAAAATTTTTTAAACTTATGATCATCATACAATTTCGTTTTTCACACTGTCGAGTAGAAAAAGCTTCTGTCAAATGTAATTTATTTGAAAATTGTATCTCAATTTTTTCATGTGAATGGATTTTAAAGTAATTTTCAATCATGGATATTTTTGATTTGCATGCAGCCAGGGATAAGATTTCCGCATTTTTTCACACCAGCATTTTGTTAGAGTAAATGATATTTCATTTAATCCGGACACTCTCTTGATTTAACAGAACAACATTTTCTTTAAGAATATACCGGTGTGCAAAAACGTGGAAATCTCATCCCTACATGCAGCCCAATTACGAAAGATATACCTGTTTGCTCTTAATGCAATATTATAAAGTAAAGACATTGATGAACTATGAGTAACACTAGCATCATATTGCTGGTGGCAATAACCTAACCCAACCATAAATTTAACTTTTACTGCAATTTGACCTTTAAACATCGCACATTTGACTATTCCAAAATCTAATAGAATACAAAAAGTACTTTCAGTAATTTTTTTTTTTTTTTTTTGAAAAGCTTATCTCAATTTACGGATTGTTTATCCATTTTAAATTAATTTTCAATCACGGATATATTTTTAAATATACCTGTAACCCAATTCAGAAAGATATATCCGTTTGCTATTAGTGCAATATTATGAAGAAAAGACATATCTATGAGTAACGCCTAGCACCATATTGTTGGTGGCAACAACCTAACCGTACCATAAATTACGCTTTTACTGCAATTTGATCTCTAAACATCATGCATCCCATTATTTCAACGTCTAACAAAAAAGTCTGTCAGTCATGAAATTTTGTTTAAAAAAGAAAAAAAGCTTGCCCTAAAAAATAGTAGCTATAATTTCTATTTAATATAAATCGTACAAAAATCGTATTTTATATAACCGTATTCGATACAAATCGTAGAATGTTATCATTGCATTTCAGGTATTAAAACATTTATCTAAATGATATAATTAAAGATTACAAAGAAATATGGAATAAATTGTAGCATCCAGTTTTTAGAGCCAGTTTGAAATTATATTGATGACATTGACGTCATATCTAGGAAACGATTTTTTTTTTTTTTTTTTTTTTTTTTTTTACTATTATCCTTTTCCTTATTTGGTTCTTGATATTGAAACGACTTCATTAAAATAGATTTTTTAACATTCAACTAAAGTACTTCTAAGGTCATTTTAAAACATGCTTAATTAAAGTTTTTACATAAATATATAAAAATGTGTATTTTCTGAATGACGTCGATTTCAAAAATGTACAAATATAGCAGTCGAGTCTGAATTTTTATTGGCTAAGAAAGTACAACAAAGTACACGAGTTATCATTTTTTTTTATTATTGAGCAGTTTTTGAGACGTGTGGCAACAGGAAAGAAGCTATTGAATTTGAAAATTTAAAATGAGATATTTCTATAATGTTAAATTATGAAAGATGATAGAAAAAGGGGATAAATATTGGTCTGATGATTTTTTAAAGGTGACAGGGGTCTATTCCACGTTCTAAAGCCTATGTACAGCAAGTTTCGTGCAAAACGGTCAAAAATTAAAGATTTGTATAAAGGACATACACACAGAGAACGGCTTTTATATATATAGATAAAGAAGAGCTATTTATCTACATTTAAATTCAAACAGAAATAATTTTTTGTACTACTTGATTATGCCGTCGACCTAAAAAGTATCGCCAAACTATAAAATTAAATGCCAATAATGGGTGATCGTAAATGTCAAACTTACTTGACATTAAACACTTTACACGTGTTTGTTACGTCATCAAATGATTTTTAATTCGACGTTTTACATTTATTAACGTTTTACTAATTCATTTTTTCTTTTGTTATTTAAAATAAAAATTATGCCCTTTCCATAATTTGGCTATAGTTTGGCGAAATTGGTCGACGGGATAATCAAGTAGAACCTAATTTGTTTAAAATAATAATAATAATAATAATATGTAAATAAAATGTTTTATATATGTGTGTGTGTGTGTGTGTGTGTCGGACAAGAGAAACTGGCAGCAGTAATTGTAAAAACGGATATACTTGTGAGTTGCATTCTATTCGTTTATTACCTTGATCGCCAAACAATTTTTTGCGATTGTAAGCCATAAAGGCAGAATAGTGACATAGGCCCGAACAACGCTCACAATAATAGCTATTTTTAAGTATATGAACATATTTGGAAGCAAAGTTTTATATTCAAATGTAAATTATATAAAAAGCAGTTAACGTTATGATTCTTAAGTAAAATATTTAAATTTTAGGCTAAATGTGTGCCCCCCCTCCCCCGCCTCTCGCACATATGATTAAATCATTTGATTTCAGAAATTTAAAATATTTTTCAATATGCTTTACTGTAAAAACACGTCGGATTGTTGTCCTATGCTTTTGATTCTATTTAATCTGCTGGAATAGACAGATAAAAATCAGTAGCAGACCTGCCAGAAGAGGACTTTTATTAAAATATGTAATGCAGCATGTAATGAGATTGAATTTAAGCTACCAGAATCTCATATAGCGCAAGTTGAGAAGCCGGGATTTCAACAACAAACAAATGAAAATGAACAGTCCGAATGTTTTTAAAGTTCAATAATCAATCTCTGCAATCATTGTAATGCTCTCTAATTTAATATTGTTATGACTAGAGAAAATTTAATTCCTGTTGTCATAACTGTATCATTTCAGTACCAAACTCTACTTTAAATGATCAACTAAAAGAGTTGTTTTTTAATTGCCCAAATTTAGTCCAAGGCGTAAGAGTGTATAATATCCCAATTTTGAATCTTTGTTAAATAAGCATGATACAAAGGAAAACAGTGTTATACTTACTCAAGGAAAATTATTAAATTTGATAGCAGAAGTAAAAAAGGCTAAAACAGCACACAAAAAAATACCACGTGAATATTGGTTAATCCAGCATTATGATGTCCTTGAAGTTCAGGGCGTAGAAAAGTTAATTGTGCCAGTAACAGATGTGAAACCAGACGTCATATTTTATTGCTCAAGTGATATGCTTTTCGATATTTTATATGAAACTCATATATCTATTGGACATGGTGGTAGAGACCGTATGATAAAAGACCTGAATCGGCGATATAAAAACATCACTCAGAATGACATATAGATATTTTTGAGTGTTTGTGAACCTTGTCAACAAAAAAGGAATACGGGAAAGAAAGGAATTGTGGTAAAACCCATGGTGTTTTCTAATCTCAATTCAAAATGTCAAGTAGATCTTATAGATTTCCAGTCTCAACCTGATGGAAGCTATAAATTTATTTTAGTTTACCAAGATCATTTGACGAAGTTTGTGATTTTAAGACCTCTTCAAACAAAGAGAGCAGAAGAAGTCGCCACGCAGTTGCTAGATATATTTCTATTATTTGGTGCTCCATGTATTCTGCAATCCGACAACGGCAAAGAATTCTGCGACAAAATAACCGAAGACTTGAAAATAACTTGGCCAGAATTTAAGATCGTACATGGTAAACCCAGACATAGTCAGAGTCAAGGTAGCGTTGAGACGGCCAACCAAGACATCGAAAATATGTTGACAACTTGGATGCAAGACAACCAATCTACCCCATGGAGTCACGGGCTTAAAGTTATCCAATTCATGAAAAACAGAACACTTCATTCTGGTATAAAGAGAACACCTTACGAGGCTATGTTTGGCTGCGCTCCTAGAGTTGGACTGTTAACAACTCCTATTCCAAGAGAAGTGTTTGATTCAATAATGGATGAACAACAATTTGAAAATACATTAAATGATCTAAGTGCATCTTTTGAACGTGGTCATGGCACCGTCAAGGAAACACCTTTGAATTAAATTGGGAATGTGTCCTTCGAGCGTTATGATAATGTTGTTTCCATCGAAGATACACCTTCGAATGAAACTGTAAAATTATGTATTGTGTGTTCCGAAAATTGCGAAGACGGCCTATTTTGCTGTAAATGTGAGCAACCTATCCATGCTTTATGCCTAGAAGTCTGTTACACAGAAGACAAAATGGTACAGAAAGTCTGCATGTTGTGTCTAAATAAAATAAATATCGAGAAAGAAAGACAAGGAGCTAAAGAGTGTTTAGAAATTCAAGCTACAAAAATGAAATTAATGTCTGACAAATCTTATTCTGAGGCATCTATAGGCATTACAGTCCGTATTCCAGTTCCTGAAGTGGGCAGAGGAAGAGGAGATGCTAGGTCGGTTTTAGGTGTCATCATGGAAAAAACTAGCGATGGATTTTTTCGATTAAGATCACGGAATGGTAAAATCAAGCAGCTGTACCCTAGGTCTCAGTTCATTATATGCGATCAAGAATTAATTTCCATTGAAGAAGTTCCAAATGTTGAGACAACTCTGCGATCTATTGCAACAGCTCAAAGTTGCGGCACTGGGCAAGGATTTAAAAAGTGTTCGTGTAAATCACCGTGTGATAGTAAAAAGTGTACTTGTTTTAAAAATAATATGCAATGTAATTCTAAATGTCATCACAGCAATCCTTGTTCTAATAAATAATGGAAAATAAAATGAAGGTATTTCATAAATTTTTAAATTAATATGATGTTACATTATTGTTTTGAAAAAAAAAATGATGAATCATCAAATATTTATGTTTTTATTAAATAACAAAATTGTTCCCTCGAGCATGTCATTTTTTAACAATATTCAACATTATTATAATTATTTCTTTTGTAAGTATTATTTGCATTTTGAGTTTTGGATAAACAAATTTTGTAATATTTTTTAAACAGCTTAATATTTTTTGCCAATAGGACTAAGCAGCCTAATAATTTATGTAATTATAAGTTGTAAACATTTAAATATAGCTATTTCCTCACTACATTCTGTTATTTTTTATTACTATTTAAAAAACATAAAAAATAAAATTATATAATATATTCTGTTTTTATTTATTATTTATCAATTAATCTATCAGTAATATGAAATGTATTTTTCAAGTGACTTTAACTATTTATCATCAGTTAATTTATAAAACAACGGATTTGTTTTATTATCAATTTGTTTATTTTAAACTTTAACGGTTAGGCAATCGTTATTCTATAAAATAACTAGTTAAAGTGTAGAATCTAATAGTATTATACACTTTAACGGACTTGGTTAGTTATTTCATAAAATAACTAGGCATTCTATGAAATAACTGAATTATATACTTTAACGGTAACATATATATTCTTCTATATATAAAAAAAAAGTTTTGATTCTGAAATGGACCAATGAAAATCTGGGATATTCCGGGTAGATCGGCATCAAATTTGAATGTTTAAGCACGGCCTTTCTTCGTTAATATTAAAAAAAAAAACTGTTGCATACAAAAATATGAAAATCGGTGGTATTATAGAGAAATGTTTGATAAACACGCTGATGCAGAAGGTTTTCAAATCGAAGAATTATTTTAAGAGATATTTAATGCTAAAGTTGGACCAAATCGTTCCATTAAAAAAGTTTTATTGGAGCAAAAACTATACATGAAAATTTAATCATTTTTAAATCATTTTATGCGTTATAAGTTCCCGGAGTGCAGATTGCTTTTATTTTTTTTTTATTTGACTCGTTTTTTGAGGATTTATTTCTATTCTAAATTCAAATTTTCAGCATTTCGAGAGATATTTTTTATATACCAGGGGGCTCGGCCCCCTACGAGCTACGCTCTCCAAACCCCGTCCAGACACCGCAGACTCTAAATGCACGCTAATTTGTTCGGCTTTAAAAAGATTTCGAAAGATTGAATTATAATTTAAAAAACAGTGGCGATCTCTCTATAAACGGATTTCTATTCATTTTTCTTTGATTGGGAAATTTTAACGCCAAATCCGCTGCGGAACTACTTGATTATCCCGTCGACCCATTTCGCCAAATTATATAAATCGCCAAACCACTCGCCAAATTATACAAATTGACATAATTTTTATGTTAAATAACGAAAGAACAAATAAATTAGTACAACATTAATAAAAATACAAATAAATCGTCGAAATAAAAAAAAACTTGATGACGTAGACACGTGTAACAACATTTAAAAATAAGCTAATATAAAGGGAATTAAGTAAACAGAGTCTTTGTCTCCTGGTATTTTTTAACATAGTGAAAAGAAAGTTCTTTCAAATGAGACATTTTAAATTAATCGTTTTTAATCTGACGTAATTTTGACCAAGCTATTCTTTCTTTGTTAAATATTCACGTGAAAATACTTTTGTTAGAAATAAAATATTATTTGCGCTTTGCTAACAAAAATAGTTGAAAAGATCCTCTCAAAATATCAAATAAATGTCTAGCGCAATTTCTAAATTTAAACTGTTTTGCAATATTATTTTGTTTTCGTTTTATGTAATAACTGTAATGTGACGTACATATGACGTAATTTCTCCCATTTAAGACTTCTAACGCATGTTAATGAATTTATTATTTTACAATAACCTTTCTTTTTTTAAATTCACGTGTATACTTTTTATGACGTAATTTTTAATAAGTTCCTGCGTTTTATACGCAATTATTTAATTTTAATTTGAAAGTATCTTTTCTGTTTATAATAGTCACGTGTAAATAAATTTTTAATTTGAAGCAAACATTATTGTTTCCGTTGTTTATACAGTTGGCAACAGGTTAAATTAGTACAATTTTCTAAAATAAGTAAAAATATCTCTAGAAATGCTGAAAACTTGAATTTAAAATAAAAATGAAACCTCGAAAAATGAGTCAAATTAAAAAAATAAAGGAATTCTGCACACCGGGAAATTATATCATATAAAATGATCTAAAAATTATTAAATTCCGATGTATAGTTTTGCTCCTATAAAACTTTTTTAGTGGAACGATTTTGTCCAACTTTAGCATTAAATATCTCTTAAAATAATGCTTCGATTTGAAAACTGTCTGCATCAGCGTATTTATCAAACATTTCTGTATAATACTACCGATTTTCATATTTTTGTATGCATTATTTTTCTTAATATTAACGTAGAAAGACCTCCGGTCACTAAAAATTAAAAACCGGCGGCGGCGGCGGTGAGAGCGGTAGTTACTTTTTTTTAGAATAGAGAGATTTTAGAAAATCTTATAAATTTAAACTGTTGCCACTTGTATAAACAGCGCAAACAATAATGTTTACTCCAAATTAAAAATTTATTTACACGTGACTATTATAAACAGAAAAAAAACTTTAAAATTAGAATTAAATGGTTACATGTTAAAAGCAGGAAAATTACGTCATAAAAACCATATTTACACTTGAATTTTAAAAGAGGAACAAAATGTTAAAATAAAAAAATATATTATGCGTTAAAACTTGTAAATGGAGGAAATTATGTCATATTTAAAATGGCCAAAAAATATGGGAAAACAATTTAAATTAAAAAATATATTTGCGCGAGATATTTTGAGATAATCTTTTCAACTATTATCGTGAATTCGAAGAAAGCGCAAATAACATTTCCTTCTAACAATAAAAGTATTTTCACCTGAATATTAATAAGAGAAATAAAACTTTGGTGTAAATTACGTTAGATTTAAAACGATACATTTAAAATGAATTATTTAAAAGAACTATCTTATAGCGATTTTAAAAAATACCGGCAGACAAGGACACTGCTTACTTAATTCATTTTACATTAACTTTTTTCAAATGTTTAACTAATTTTTTAATTAAATGCGAAAACAGCCATTGTTTCTCCTAACATCAGATGATTTGGCCTTAAAATTCCCCAATCCAAGGAAAACGAATGGAAATCCGTTTACAGAGAGATCGCTACTGTTTTTTTTTTTTTTTTTTTTTTTTTAATTCAATATTTTTAAAGCCGATCAAATTAGCGTGCTTTTTTGGATTTTGGTGTGCCTGAACGTGGGTTGGCGAGCGTAGCTCGTAGGGGGCGGAGCCCCCTAGTATTTATATATTTATATGTCTTGTTCAAATTTTCAATCGTTAATAAAATACTCATTATTCATCCTATCAAGTTGAAATAATTTTTTTAAACTTGTACTGGATGATAATTGATGTTAATACAGTTTTATTCAAATATTAATTCATTAATTAAATTTTAATTAATTGATTTTTGTTTTCCATGGGAAACAAAATAGCGGCCATTGGTTATTCAAGATCACTGAAAGTATTTTCAATAAGGGATTACCATAGGAGTGACCCTGTTCTGTCGCCAAATACCGCCCAATTTGGCGGCCAAAATGAGTCGCAAAAAGTGACGCCAACTTGGAGATATCTCTAATATTTCGCCATAGAGTTCCCATAGAAATTCCCATAGCATTCCCATTGCAAACCTACTTGCTTATAGAAAATCAACAAATTGAGATATTTTAATGCAACAAAAACTAATATTAGCTTAAGGGATTATATTTAAATTTTCTTTGATTACCTCAGTAGGAATTGACTTTAAAAACAAAATTTTTATTTTACTTGTTATTGATTTCTTTTCATATATGAACGTAATTCAATGCTGTAATTTCCAGTAACTTTTATATAAATTTATGATTTTGCATTAGTGATTTTATTATTTCCACTCTCATTCGAATCGCTATTAAAAATTAAGTATTTACTATTTATTTTTGGATGCACTAAAGCATATTTTCCATAAAAGGCGGAGGGCAAAGCATTTGTCACTCATTCACAGTATAACACAAAATATGTGTGTTATGTAATAGTCTGACAAAAATTATTTTGCAGCGTATTTTAATGATGTTACTTTATTTCAAACGTAAAAATAATTTAAACCATATAACATTGCTGGGTTATATCATAAAAAGTTTACTGCAAAATATGTCGTGTGCACAGCTTTTGTGTCCCATTTACAGGGACACATAAAAAAATTCAGAGCACTGCTTAAGTGCAATATTTCATGGAATTACTTTTCACTAGTGTTATGCCTTTTTAGGTTTAGCTAAATTTATCTATAGTTCGTGTGGTGTACAAAATATATTGATTATATACAGGACTGCAGAAAAGAATGAGTAAGTATTGCTGTCTATGAACGTAATCTGTTCAACAGAAGTTTTTAACTGTATTATGCATTTTCCCTTTGAACTATATCTAACATGACATTGTGGGATTTAACTAAATACATATACAAGGCTACGCAAAGATATGTCTGCCTTGTTGTTTATGGGTGGTACTTTCTCGAAGTGCGTTTTTAATTGTACGTTTTTTTTTTTTTTTTTTTTTTTTTTTTTTTTGCTCAAATAAATTTTGGATTAATTAATACTCTGCCTAAAAAACTCTAGCTAATTTACAGAGATGTACAAAAAAAAAATCACAACATTTCCATTTATCGGCGAAATTATTAAAAGTGAATTATGAACTACACTATATGGCCAAAGGTGACCGGTCACTTGCGATTTTAGACGTTTTGTTAAATATCTTTAAAAATAGATGAGGAATTAACCTGAAACTGTTGGAGTGTAAACAGAATAGAATAGGTCATATATTTCTGTGAAAAGTTTTTCCTGAAATCCCACAGGGGCCCGTCAACAAATTGAAAAACAACGAATATATTTTGTATAACCCTGTAAAAACTAATGTAGCAAAAGTGTTCAAACTCGAGATTATTAATGAGAGGCTTATTGTTATATACTGTGTTCATTTTTATGAGGGTAGCAGGGATACCCGTAGAAAATTTAAGGTTTTTATAAAAACAGTCCAAGTTTTTTGCTTATAATTTGCAGAGTTCTTGATATAAAAAAAGGTTCTTTTTAGAAAATATGACAAACAACATTGTAAAAAAAACCTTTACAATTAGAATAAAAAAGTTAAAAAAAATTTGGATAATAATGAGTAGGTTTACTAAAAAATGCGTCACTGCGCATGGACGAATTCAATCAAAATATAATGTGCATAATGTATTAGCTATGTATATAGAGCAACTTTTGTGAAAGTCTCAAAAACAATGCTTGAAAATACTGAAAATTATCTTCGATAGAATAAGCTCGAAATCTGTTGTTCCCAAAAGGAATCAAAAACATGAGGAGTTGTATCCAAAGTAGTACGTGAAATATTAGGTAGCTTTCACTATAAAAAGCTACCTATAGCAGCCGTTCGGAGGAAAGCGATTTCAAAAAATTTTGGTATAATTTTATCGATCATGACCCTCACCACCCTCTGTTCGAAAGTTGATATATATATATATATATATATATATATATATATTGTCACACTGTAACTCTGTAACTCTCGTATTTATGAACCGATATGGATGAAACTTCGTGTATACATAGTACATACCAATGTCTCGACCGAGTTCGTTGACCAGCTTCATCCGCCATCTTGTTTCAAAATGGCAGCAATTTAATTTTTTTTTTAATTTAAAAATTTGGAATGTGGTACCAAAAAATTGAAAAATAAAAAATATTGTTTTTGTTTCGTTTATATCTTAAAAAATGGCTGAGTTATAGCACTTTGAATTTCTAACGTTGCTGTCATTTTGAAATAACCTGTTTTTTGTCACGCAATAACAGGCGTATTTATGAACCGATTTGGATGTACCTTGGTGTATACATAGTACATGCCAATGTCTCGACCGAGTTCGTTTGCCAGCTTCATCCGCCATCTTGTTTCAAAATGGCGGCCATTTAAAAAAAATTAAAAGAATTAAAATTTAAAATGAGGTACCAAGAAATTGGAAAATGAAAATTTTTTTTGTATGTGTTTGACCGTAATACAAAGATTCCGGAACAGTTTTTGTTTCGTCTATATCTAAAAAAATGGCTGAGTTATAGCATTTTGAATTTCTATTGTGGCTGACATTTTGAAACGACCTGCTTTTTCTCACGCAATAACAGGCGTATTTATGAACCAATTTGGATGTAACCTGGTGTGTACATAGTACATACCAATGTCTAGACCAAGTTCGTTGGCCAGCTTCATTCGCCATCTTGTTTCGAAAGCGCTTCCATTTAAAAAAAAATTTTAATTTAAAATTTAAAATGAGGTATCAAAAAATTGGAAAATAAAAGATTTTTTTTATGTATTTGACCTTGATACAAAGATTCCTGAGCAGTTTTTGTTTCGTCTATAATATCTTAAAAAATGGTTGAATTATAACACTTTGAATTTCTAGCATGGCTGATATTTTGAAACGATCTGATATTTGCCACGCGATAACACGTGTATTTATTATCCTATTTCGATGTTAGAAGGCGCGTGGATATTATATAGCAATGTCTTGCCAAAGTTCGCTGGCCAGCTTTTGGCGGCCAGTAAATAAAAAAACATTATATTTAAAGTAAGATGCAAAAAAATTAGAAATTGAAAAAGGTTCCTTTTTTGGGTGACATTTTGAGAAATCTGATTTTTTGCCTGCGACAGCACTCGTATATATCAGCCGATTCCGATGTGAGTGAGCATGTGCACTGGAATTACCAAGGTCTCGACCAAGTTCACTTGTTAGCCTCCTCCAGCATGTTGTCCTAAAATGGCAGGCGCTTCAAGATATTGCCGAATTTGGCAACCAAATATAAGTTAATTTAAATAAAAACAGCTTGGATAAAGCTGAGTAATTTCGCGAAATTCTCATTTATAATGATTTAGTATTAATAAAAATTAGTATTGAATCTCCTATAATCGGTTTCCACTAAATTGAACTTTGTGTGTTTGAATAATATAAGCTGGCTTTTTTAAAATAAGGAATATGAAAGCTACCTCTTCCTCCCGGCACTGGCCGGAAGGACTTTTGTGTATGCTATCTTGGCACTAATCAACAGATATCTGATACAACCCCTCATCTTTTTGCTTCTTTTTGAGAACAATGGATTTCGATCGACGATATTCTATCGACAATAATTTTCAGAATTTTCAAGCTATGATTTTGAGACCTTCACAAAGGTTGCTCTATATACTTAGCTAACACATTATGCATATTATATTTTGATTGCATTCGCGCATGCTCAATGAAACATTTTTTAGTAAACCTACTCATTTTTATCCAATTTTTTTAATTTTTTTTATTCTGATTTCAGAGTTTTGTTTAAAATGGTTTTTGTCATATTTTCTGAAAAGAATTTTCTTTTATATTAAGAAGTCTGCAAATTATAAGCAAAAAACTTGGCGAAATTTGGGATTGTTTTTATAAAAACCTGAATTTCTCTACGAGTATACATGCTGTCCTCATAAAAATGAAAACATTATATTACAATAAGCCACCTATTACTAACCTCGAGTTTGAACGCTTTAGCTACATTAGTTTTTACAGGGTTATCCGAAAGATATTAGTTATTTTTCAACTTGTTGACGGTCCCCTATGGGGTTCTTCGTGGTTACAAAAATTCTTCGCGGAAATATATGACCTATACTATGCTGTTAACACAACGGCAGTTTCAGGTTAATTCCTCATGTATTTTCTCGATATTTAACAAAACGTCTCAAGTCAAAAGTGACCGGTCACCTTTGGCCATTTAGTGTATGTTATACGATTTCTAACAGAAGTAAATTTTAGCATGCTATTTAGTCTATAGGAAAATCTCAAATTCAGAACTCTGCGAAATATTTTCAATATTTTTTTTCCTGCTGACACTCATTGTTAAAAATGAATTTTAAATGTGTTATATATCTTTACACTGTTTACTTACATACATATAGCTACACTAGCATCCTCCGCCGGCAACGCTGCTCAATTTCTCCAAAGGAATTTTCAACCGAACGAAATATATCTAGGGGGCCATTCAAGTATTACTTAAGCATAATTTATTCCTTTTTTAGACCTCCCTCTCTTTGTAAAGTTAAATAAGCAAATGCTAGACCCCTCTTTGTAAGGAAAAATAAGCAAACGTTAGACCCCCGCCCTTTGCTTACGTACGGTTTTATGACATTCTAACATCAACACTGTTTGCTATATAAAATTACAATTAGCGATAACTTACATTATTAATCCAGCAAATTTACATAATTTACATAAATTGGCATATAGGGGTTCTGGTATCAAAGGAAAACAAAATCTATTTAATATACTGTTATGTATTGCATTAAACAATTCATAGAATGCAAAATAGTTTTTCGTATATTATAATTTATCGTATTAAATAACAACAACAAAGAAAAATTAAAAAATGCAAAAGGCCCTAACTTATTTAGGCACACAACTAAATATTTTAATAAGAATGATAGGAATATTCTGTGTTTGGCGTTCACATTTCTACTATGGTGTCCAAGATCTTTGAATCTACTTTCTGCATTGTCTATTATTACGTTTTCAATGTAGTGGTCGGCTGGAATATTCCTCTTTTCCAGTCCTTGTTTACTCAATATCTTTTTTTCTCAAGTCGTTCAACATCCGCAGAACGCTCACCCAAATCATGCACTTTTGCTTCTTGTTGTTAAACTATAGTTTCTTTGTTGTGTTGTTCTTACGTAAGAATTCTCCTGAGCCTCCTCTCCACCTTGTCAGCAAAAATAAGACACATGATCCCTACTCCACCTTACTGCTCACGTAATACTAGAACGATCTTAAATGTATTTAGAAAAGATGAAAAAAACTAGTTTTAATATATCTATAATCTGTAATAGATGTCTTATTCGTATAATCTTCTACTAGTTAGTTGAGAGCCGATGTTGGCGTCAAAATATCTAAAGCAGCTCTAAAATCGCTGAAGTTTATGTTTTAACTATTTTTTTATTAGGTTTGTTACCTTGAATTTCACGCCCCTAAATAAAACTACTGCTGCTAATATAACGAAATGGACGAAAACAGTCGACCACCCCTTTTAGCCCCAGGGGGGAACGAATTTCTAAAATCTCTCAAACACATGTTTAAATACTTTTTCAGTAGATAAGTTATAGATTAGTTTGCTCGATATATTAGTAAGGTCAAGTACAAATTCTGAGCAGTTTATCATAAAAGTCGCAGAGATAAAGGGAAAATCATGTCGGTTGATCACGTTTCAGGGGTCGTACATAAATTAAGAAAGAAAACAATGTTTGCTACTCTAACTCTAAATATTTACATATTTATTTATGACTAAACCCTCACCAACTTTGGTAAAACACATCTCTATGACATTTTGTGAAAAAAAAATGCTGAGCTTTGCACATGATCTTGTTAGAAAATACAGTTCATTATACTCACTGGCAAATTTTTTGTACGAGAGAGGTACAAAAATTTAAATTTTATATTTCATCAAGTTTAATTCCCTGAAATTTATAATCAGTTTCATAAAATTCTGTACCATTTTTTACATAACACTGTAATTTATAATATATGTCTATGACCAATACTTGAGGAATAAAAGCCGATGTCAACGTTTTGGGACACCCTATATACAGGGTGTTTTTGAAAATTAGGCAAAACTTTACGGGGTGATAGAACGCAGCTATACAAGAAAATTTTGTCATAGAATGTATGGTCGGTAAGCAAGTGGTGAGAAGTTAAAAGGTAGTTTTTCACTGTCACAGGGCGATGGATTGGTCGAGGTGGTCCCATAGCTTAGCCACTAAGATCGCCGGATCTCTTCTGTTTGGACTTTTTCCTGTGGTGCTATATAAAAAGACTAATCCACGTGTGCCTTATTGAAACCCATATGGATCTAGTTGCAGGTTTGCCGTTGTTACCGGCTATATTTGGGAAATGCCTGGTGTCTTCGCAAATGTGCGTCAATTCCTAGCCTGCAGATCTTTGAGCAAATTCCTTGAACATGTACATTAATTACATTCCTCTTAATAAAACGTTTTCTGAAGTATCTCCTCTCATTCTTGTGTTTCTTTAACTGCGACAGTGTAAAACTATCTTTTAACTTCTCACCACTTGCGCTCCGACCATACATTCCATGACGAAATTTGCTCATATAGCTGCCTTATATCACCCCTAAACTTTTGCTCCCTTTTTCAAATACACCATCTATAGCAACATTTCCCAGTGTGTACACATGTATACACCCTGTATACATATGTATTTATGCACATTGGTCATATTAACAGAGCCGTTTTATGAAAAGCTGAACAAGATAAGCTATTTGGAATATTTTAAATAAATTTAATATTTATGCTGTTTAGAGCATGCAACAAATTCTGCTGAAGTTCAATCAAAAAATATTTTTTCAAAATATCCGAGAGATGGCGCTATATACTATTGAATCTCTATAACAATAGCTTATAAGTCATATGACTGTCATCAAAAATTCCGGGCTGACCGCTTTGCTTTTTATACAGGGTGCAATATGTTATCCCTCGCCGACCTTTAATTTCTCAACCGTTAGTTGTAGACATATAGTTTCAATTACAAAAATGTTTCAAATGAAGTAAATATTCATGCTGTTGCATTATTTAAAGTAAAATTCAATTTTATAAAAATTACAAAATCTAACTTTTTATACGGTCTTCCAGTCCCTATAGTTATATTTAGTAAAAGTTTACACATATCATAACACATATAACACAAAAAAGTTTGACATCTGTACTACAAAAATTGACTAAGTTATTAAATTTGAAATTTTGAGATTTTTGCACATGATTTTGTCTTTCATTGAAGAATCAGTTAAAAGATGAATTAAAGTAATTCGAGATCAAGATCAGGGTGCTATGTCTTTTTTACGGCGAAACCATCTTTATCTGGTATCGCCAAATCGGGGTATCACCAAAGAGGTTTATTTCATCTAAAAATTTGAGCTGGGATTAGCAGTCTCATTTTACAAGGGGGAGGGGGACATCTTTCACCGCTTGGGGACGCATTCTATCCTCAGGTTCTAAAGGCCCAATTTCAACGGAATTTGGTTCATTCAATTTAATTACAATTCAGCTACTCTCTGTATAATGAAATTTTATCCGTAGACTTCAGTTACCAACATTTTCTAACATTAATGGTGCATTCTTTTTTTGGATTCTATCGGCTTGATTACTACGAGGTTTGGCTCACTCAACTTGGTTTTTGATTGTCTCCGGCATGTGCGAGGCACTTCCGGTAAATGCTGCCATACGTAGCGGGGACCCAGGTTACAGGTTCGTTTTGAAAGAAGCTTGTTGGGAACACACTAGACGCTGGGGAAGGCAATGGGGACTCCGAAATTAGATTCATTTAAAATAATTTCAAAAAAATATAAAATCATACAAACTTGAATTTTGTTTAAGATTATTATTTACAAACCCCGGGCAACGCCGGGTGGGTCTGATAATACCACATAAGAGTGAAAAATCAAATCTAAACAGTAAATATTCAGTCGTGATTCCATTTAAAAGAATATATTTTTTAAGAATAACAATGTAGTCATTCACGACTGTGGACAATAAAATTAAAATATCCCCAATATAAAAAATCTAACAGACACACACATTTTATACACACACAACTTCACTTGCCTTAAATTGGCATTTTTTACGAAAATTTTAATGCATGGAGTTCGTTCAGATCGCTATATTGCCATTGATCTTTATTCTCTATATTTTAATCGGAAGCATTAATAATTAAACATTGTTTTTGAAATCGTAAAATGATTGTAAAAAAAAAAGAAGTAAAATGTTTTTACTTTTGTATGTTTCATATTTCCATTGAGAAAAACTGTTGCATCAATTGTCTATATTTTAATGAATCTCAAAGGAATAAATCACATATTATAATGTAACTCTCATACTACAATATATATTAAAACACACATACACACATAAATAACGCCTGCATTCAACAGTTAAAGGTATGTATAAATATTATACAGACATACAAACAATAAATACAATAAACCCAACTGGAGTGAAAAATTAGCCAGAGCCAGGAGCCGAACCCTGGACCACATTATACAAGACTGCTGCTCTAACCACTGAGCTACTCCGGCCGATGCCTGGGTCTGCAATTTCTCATTAATAAACCATTTTGGGGAAGTCACCAACCATCTATACGACAGCCTTGGATGACCGGGCAACGATGAATAGATTTTACTATTACATCGATCTACGATAATTATAATGTAACACTCATACTACAATATATATTAAAACACACATACACACATAAATAACGCCTGCATTCAACAGTTAAAGGTATGTATCTATACACACGGCAGTGTGTCAGTCAAGTTCGCCTGACATAGCCGTGTGTTATTTACACGAACCATTTCAAGCTGTTTTCGCCAAATTTCGATGCTCTACTACTGAAAATCGATGAGACCTACGTACTTGTTATACGAAATGTGTAGTAAGGCCACCCTAATTACCTAAAATCCAAAATTTTATAAATAACGCATAATTAGTTTCCGAGATAATGACATTTGAAAATGTCTGATAATCGATAATTTTACCACTGACTGACTGACTGACTGACTCACTCATCAAAAAGATCTCGTATATCTACTGCAGCTACAGACTTCAAATTTCGTGCGAAGTTCGTTTACACTATAAAACTAAATAAAACAAATTGAGAAAATCGATGAATTACTCACCTAGGGGTGCCCATTTTTACTTTAACATTACGTCTATTAGGCGAAATTTTAATTTGCCTTAGGAGGGGACGCTGTTCTGTCGCCAAATACCGCCAAGTTTCTCGCCAACATGGCGATATCTCGCCAAATTTGGCGACCAAAATTAGTCGCCAAAAGTGACGCCACCTTGGCGATATCTCTAATATTTCGCCAAATTCCAATAGACTTGCATTGTAAACCTATCTACTTACTGGGGGTTTATCTGGATTTACTTGCTTACAGAAAATCAACAAATTGATATATTTTAAAAATTGAGATATTTTAAACAATTCTTTCTAAGTGAGCCCCTAATTAGGTTGGAGGAGTGAAATTTTGCATACTGATAGCTGAACACCTCACATCAAATGACAAACCATAAAATTTTGAAAAAGTCGTACATTTAACCCTTTGCGCTCCCACATGTGTATTTTAAACAATTCTTTCTAAGTGAGCCTCTAATTAAGTAGGAGGCGTGAAATTTTGCATACTTATAGCTGAACAACTCACATCAAACGACAAATCATAAAATTTTGAAAAAGTCGTACATTTAACCATTTGCCCTCCCGCATGTGCATTTTAAACAATTCTTTCTAAGTGAGCCCTAATTATGTTGGAGGCGTGAAATTTTGCATACTTATAGCTGAACACCTCACATAAAACGAGAAATCTTAAAATTTTGAAAGAGTCGTACATTTAACCCTTTGCGCTTCGCTATGTGTATTTTAAACAATTCTTTCAAAGTGAGCCTCTAATTAAGTAGGAGGCGTGAAATTTTGCATATTTATAGCTGAACACCTCACATCAAATGACAAACCATAAAATTTTGAAGAAGTCGTACATTTAACCCTTTGGGCTCTCGCATGTGTATCTTAAACAATATTTTCTAAGTGAGCCCCTAATTAGGTTGGAGGCGTGAAAATTTGCATACTTATAGCTGAACACACATCAAATGAAAAATCATAAAATTTTGAAAAAGTCGTACATTTAACCCTTTGGGATCCCACATGTGTATTTTAAAAATTCTTTCTAAGTGACCCCCTAATTAGGTTGGAGGAGTGAAATTTTGCATACTTATAGCTGAACACCTCACATCAAATGACAAATCATAAAATTTTGAAAAAGTGGTACATTTAACCCTTTCGGATTCCACATGCGTATTTTAAGCAATTCTTTCTAAGTGACCCCCTATTTAGGTGGGAGATGTGGAATTTTGCATATTTATAGCTGAACACCTCACATCAAATGACAAATCATAAATTTTGAAAAAGTCGTACATTTAATCCTTTGGTCTTCCACATGCGTATTTTAAGGAATTATTTCTAAGTGAGATCCTATTTAGGTTGGAGGCGTGAAATTTTGCATACTTATAGCTGAACACCATCATGCGACAAATCATAAAATTTTGAAAAAAGTCGTACATTTAGCCCTTTGGGCTTCCACTGCGTATTTTATGCAATTCTTTCAAAGTGAGCCTCTAATTAAGTAGAAGGCGTGAAATTTTGCATATTTATAGCTGAACACCTCACATCAAATGACAAACCATAAAATTTTGAAGAAGTCGTACATTTAACCCTTTGGGCTCTCGCATGTGTATCTTAAACAATATTTTCTAAGTGAGCCCCTAATTAGGTTGGAGGCGTGAAAATTTGCATACTTATAGCTGAACACACATCAAATGAAAAATCATAAAATTTTGAAAAAGTCGTACATTTAACCCTTTGGGATCCCACATGTGTATTTTAAAAATTCTTTCTAAGTGACCCCCTAATTAGGTTGGAGGAGTGAAATTTTGCATACTTATAGCTGAACACCTCACATCAAATGACAAATCATAAAATTTTGAAAAAGTGGTACATTTAACCCTTTCGGATTCCACATGCGTATTTTAAGCAATTCTTTCTAAGTGACCCCCTATTTAAGTGGTAGATGTGGAATTTTGCATATTTATAGCTGAACACCTCACATCAAATGGCAAATCATAAATTTTGAAAAAGTCGTACATTTAATCCTTTGGTCTTCCACATGCGTATTTTAAGGAATTATTTCTAAGTGAGATCCTATTTAGGTTGGAGGCGTGAAATTTTGCATACTTATAGCTGAACACCATCATGCGACAAATCATAAAATTTTGAAAAAAGTCGTACATTTAACCCTTTGGGCTTCCACTGCGTATTTTATGCAATTCTTTCTAACTGAGCCCCTTATTAAAAGGCAGATTTGAAATTTTGCATATTTATAGCAGAACACCTGTGACCAGGCGACAAATCATAAAATCTTGAAAAAGTCTTACGCTTAACCCTTTGAGGTACCACATATGTACTTTAAGCAATTCTTTCTAAGGGAGCCCCTAATTAAGTTGGTGACATGACTTTTTGCATACGTATAGCTCAATACCTCAGACCACACGACAAATCATAAAATTTTCAAAAAGTCTTATATTATTTACTCCCCCGGGCTCTAGCTTGTGTATTTTAAGCAATTTTTCTAACCTCCGCCCTTTTCACCCGGGGAGAACTTTTCCAACTTTTGCCGACACCCCTTTGACCATTCTTTCATATTATGCACCATAGCCTTACATAGTTTAGTTCCACTTTTTACCGCTAGGGGCACCTTCTTATCTCGGGTGCTATGGGCTCAATCCCCTCGACTAATATATCTACGGATAGTATGTAAAATTGAGTTTCGTTCGGATAGTGGTTTGTTTAGAATAGAGTGCTCCCCTGGTTGCGAAATGTGGAACTAACAGATTTTTCAAAAGGATAAAGTGTTTTTAAAGGAATATTAAACGAAACCCTCGGTGCAATTGTGATCACACTTACCCACTTGTTATTTTCAAAATCATCAGGGAAAAGGCTATTTAGTTAATTAAATTTGAAAATCCAGGGAGGAGCAATGTCCTTCCTCTGCACTGCCTCTTTGCCGGCAACCATGGATGAATGATACATAGTGTGTGGCATAAGCACATAACTTTATTTTTCACTTTCAGTACAAAAAAAGCAGGCCCAGCTACAGGATATTTAATTGGAAAATTTAATAGGAAAATTTAACATAGAAATTTAATAGGAATTGTTGTTTCAGAAACAATAAAAATTTCGAATCAATACATTTCGTTTCAAAACATGCATTCAATGTAGCAGTATTAAAATGTAGATTTCTGCCGCAAATTAACAGCCAAATAGTTTGTTGTAGGAAATTAAAATTAAGATTGAATGTTGCTTGGTGAATAAAATAGTCACATGCAAACACATTAAAAAGCATTAAGTAAAGTGTCTAAATATATTGTAACTTTACAAAAAGTAATGATATCTAACAAAAACATAGCTGTGAAAAAAGGGAGCCAAGTTCTGTAAAGACAATGGCAAGAAAAGAAGTGATATCTAAGTGGGTGCCAAGTTCAAATAAAATTCACTCAAACTTACCTACAGCACTTTTTTAAATTGTTACAGCACTTTTTTAAATTGTTTAGAAATAAAAATTATTGATAGCATATTAATAATAAATCTAGAACTTGGCAAGTTTTTGATAAATGTTATGTCTTAATAAAATGGTGATGTTAATGTTAATTTCAATGACATTACAAAAAAAAATTAATGTAGTTATATAAACAAATGACTCATGTTAAAGATTTGATAAACCAATAAATACACAGATACACTCCCGCTCGTCTTCGGTTATCACTCTAGCACCCACCCTCCAGAAACCTCAATGCAAACAGACTAAGATACCTGACAAAGAGACAGATATACTTACGCTTGTTCTTGGTCATCACTTTAGAGACTGCTCCCCTTTAACCCTTTCAGGGGCAAATATCTTTTATTCGTGAAATGCTGGGAAGGAGCTCACTCAATTTAAGGCTTCCAATCATGAAATAACAAGATTTGATATAATAATGTCATTATTAAAAATAAATGACTCGTAGGTAAAAACTTGCCAAGTTCTAGATTTATTATTAATATGCTATCAATAATTTTTATTTCTAAACAATTTAAAAAATGCTATAATACTTCAGTCGGTAAGTTTGAGTGAATTTTATTTGAACTTGGCACCCACTTAGATATCACTTCTTTTCTTGCCACTGTCTTTACAGAACTTGGCTCCCTTTTTCACAGCTATGTTTTTGTTAGATAAATATTATACAGACATACAAACAATAAATACAATAAACCCAACTGGAGTGAAAAATTACCCAGAGCCAGGAATCGAATCCGGGGTATATAGGTATATATAATATTTTTATATACCTTTAATCACATATTGTTTACCGTCGCTGATTGTTGGATGATACGATTTTTAACGCAAAATATATCTCAAAACATGCATATTTCGATATAGCTCAACACCCATTTTTTTTTCAGTCTTTCTAAAAAGGTAAATTTTATACAACTTTATTGAAAAAATTAAACCTCTCAAAATTAAAATAAAATGTTCATTTTAATGAAAGATTGTCGGCATCCGGATGAGCTCACTCCGGATGTGTTATACACTTAGCGTTTTTATAAATACAGTAAACTCTCTGTAAGGCGGACTCTGTGTAAGACGGAAATCTGTCTAACTCAGAAAGATTTTCAAGTCCCTGCGAATCCATAGACATAGAGTAAAATTTGTCTACAGCGGAATATTGTATACGGCTGAAAATTTTCATGGTCCCGACTGTTTCTGCCTTAGACAGAGTTTACTGTATATAATTTTTATTAGTATTGTATTAGTGTAGATAATTGTTTCAAAATCTATGCCTGATGCATGATTTTTTTCTTTTGTTTATAATTATAGGCCGATCAACGTGCAAAAAATGCTGTTGAAAAGGCTTTATTTCTTCTCAATAATGCTGAAGGTTCGACTTTCGATGAAATCCTAGAAAAAATTTGGACTTTCTCATCCTGGGAAAGGGTTCATCCTAGGAAGGTTCGGACATTCCTTAAAATAGGATTAGACGTTGATCTTGTCGTGCTGAAAAGCCAAGAACCACCTCGCTATGGATGGAAGATTAGGCACGGAAAGAAAAGGAAAAGACAGAAAAGAGGAAACTCCCAAGCTTCATGAAGATAATGATATTAAACTCCTTCTCAGTTGTTTTTTTAAATGATTATTTTTATCATCTCCTGATTTAAATTTAATTGATACATATTTTCATCTAACATATTTATACCAAATTAAAACTTAATAAATATTAAGCAATTTATATAAATGTCTTGATTATTTTCCAAATAATTAATTATCTTTTCTTATTTCAGCATATCATCATTCTTATTTCCAATATGCCGAAAATTCGAAAATAGATTTTTAAAATAAATAAAAAAAATATATTTATTCGTATGAAAAACATTTTGATCCTTAAATTGTCTTTTATGCATACAACGATCTGAGCGTTGCTCCTCCCTTCAAAAAATAAAACGAAACGCGAAAAAACTCGCAAGAATAGCAAATAGGAAATGGCGAAGTTTTTAAAAACAGAATTCCTTTCACTAATGTAGAAAATCCGCACTAAATCGAGAAAACAATTCTAGGAGACAAATAAAAAATAGTTAAAATGTTAAAAATTGTACAACACAAAGTTTTTTATATTTAGCTAAAAACTTTAAACAGGATTTCTTTTACGAATGTCAAAAAAACAGCTATGGTTAACGAAAAAAGTTAAAAGTCGC
Source organism: Maratus speciosus (assembly GCA_963932465.1). Taxonomy (NCBI): domain Eukaryota; kingdom Metazoa; phylum Arthropoda; class Arachnida; order Araneae; family Salticidae; genus Maratus; species Maratus speciosus. The sequence goes on along the minus strand of OZ010793.1, from coordinate 120,432,484 downwards.
ATTAAAAATTCGTGAAAAATAAGATTATTTTGTGCATCCCAGTATATGATCTACAGATTTGCATGTATACTACATAATAGCTAACAGTTAGTTCATTGAAACACATAGCGCAGTTGAAAATTTTGCACTCAGAAACATCCGCCAATAAACGGATGTTTTTGACAACTTTTGTGCAATACTGAATATAACATAGAATTTATACTTTACTAGCAGCCTTCCCCCGCTACGCTGGTCCGTTTCTCCAAATGAACCTTTAATCAAACGAAATATATCGGTGTATTTAATCTTGTGTTTTATAGCAATATATACATTTTCTCCTGTGATCTTCCGCATTGCTGAAAACAATATGAACGCCATTAATGTTTTATATCTTTTAATGCCTATGGAAAAATTCGGATTGTTAAGAAGCAAATCTTCTAGTTGATTATTTGCAAATGAATATGGAAAAGAACTGAAGAACAATATGTAGCATATTAAAATCATCCCTGAAAATTAAATAATGCAAATCTCATCAACATCCATCAGTAGAATCTTCTAATAAGACTAATTTTTCATAATCAGGTTCACCAGATTATAGAACATTCACCTATAATTCTATAACAAAGCAATGTAGAACAATATGTGTTATATACTAAAACCTTTCCTTAAAAATTATCTGACAACTTGTGCTAATTCTATCGAACTCAAGTCAGTAGAATCTTTTAAAAAGGCTAATCTTTCAAAATAGGGTTCACTGATTGAAGCAACGTAGACTGATATGTGTTACATACGAAACCCTTTCTTGAAAATTTATCTAACAATGCAAGTCTTCTCAAAATCGATTCAAAGCAACTCAAATTATAAATGGTCGCACCGAAATCTCTCTTTATATTTTATATGAGAAGTAGATAGTTAAATATATTTTCATAATCGCGTTAGCGTGATTGTAGAACTTTCAGGAATGTAGCATAGGCCGTAGACCTTCTGGATTTTTTTAGAAACTCTGCACACCCTCATATCTATAACATATATACTCTCTAGTATATACCCTATGCCTTTAGATTTTATCCTATTTTTATTACAACGACACCACAGGGAGCTTTCTTCATAGTAGCTCCATAACTTAAAAAACAGATTGATATGTGAAATATTGAAACAATCTCTGAAATATTACCCAATTTTGAAACGCCAATCAAAATACGTTCAGTAGAACTTTAAATAAAAGGTAATCTTTCACAATCGGGTTCACCTAGCTTTGTAACTTTCTCTTGTAATGTAATTTTCTTCAATCTGATTTGTTGTCAAGCTTGTGTTCCAGAAAAATCAATAACCTAGAAGAAAACTTCGCGACTAAGAAGTACCATCAATGCAAGAAGTACCATCCATCCACAAAAAATTATCTAACTAACAGTGGAAAATCTCATCAAAATACATCCAGCAAAACTCAAATTATAAACGTGTGGAAGGAAAGACAATTTGCATTTCATATAAATACAGTAGATGTATCTTTCATAATTGCGTTAACTTTTCTTAATAACTTTTCCAATAGCTCTATAACAACATATAATGAAATATTATATGTTATATACTAAAACCATTCCTGAAAAGTTATGTAACAGTGCCACTTGGATCAAAATCCGGTCAATAGAACTTTTTTTTAAAGGTTAACCTTTAATAATCAGGTTCACTTTATTTTTTTACTGTTTCCTTTTTCTCTATAACTAAACAAAGTGGAACACTGTGTATACAGAAAAACCGTTCCAAAAACATTACCTAACTAATAATGGCATATCTTATGAAAATATTATAAACAATCGGAATGAAATGCAAATTGCCGTTTTAAATATGTAGTAGATGATAATGATATGATTTTCTGAAATAGAATTCATCGTGAAGGTTTCGCTTCATACGTAAACGATGCTTTCAACATTGTAGCTAATACAGCGATTGGCGAGGTATCCGATTACGGAAGATTAACCAGGAATCACATGAACAACTACCCAAAGAAAGATGAATACATGGCTTTTGTGATACATTTATGCTAGCCGGTCGCAAGTAATCAACAAAGATTGTTTCCATACCTTATTCTTATTTTCATTCAAAATACACTGCTCAAAACAATTAAAGGATATTGCAGTTTTAGTTGGATTTTGTATCTGGTAAACTGTTTAGCTGATTGATACATGGTCGACAGACATAGTAGGTTATATGAGAATAAATTACACATGTTTGGCAGAAAAAAATGCATTTTATTGCGCATTTGTGTACTAAAGGAAAAAAACACAATTTGTGCATATGAGAAAAAAATAATAAGAAAAGGTGTTTTCTTCAAAGAAAATCATTTTCAGTAGGGGGTATGGTTTCCACGGGCGGCCAGCAACGTTGAATACCTTTGAGGCATGGACTCAATGAGGCTATTAATGACGAGTTGGGGTATTCTGCCCCACTCTTCCAGAAGAGCTCTTTCCAGTTCTTGGAGAGTTTGTGGGGGTTGTTGGCAGCCAGAAACTCGTCTTCCTAGAGCGTCCCAAACGTGCTCGATTGGAATCATGTCTGGAGAACACGCTGGCCATTTCATTCGAACGATTCCTTCCTCGAAAAGGAAATCCTCTACCAGGTTTGCACGATGTAGCCTGCAGTTATCGTCCATTAAAATGAAGTTATCTCCGATTGCTGCAGCGTAAGGGACTACAATAGGTCTGAGGATCTCATCCCTATATCGGCGACCAGTCAGAGCTCCATCTCGAATGATGTAGAGGTCAGTGCGCCCGTCAATGGAGATGCCACCATACACCAACACTCCCCCACCGCCAAATCTGACACTTTCGTGCACGAACGCAGGATTATTCCTACTGCCACGGTCCCTCCAGATGAAAATACGCCTATTATCCGGATGCACAGAAAAACGGGACTCGTCAGAAAACAGAATATTGCTCCATTCATTTCTCCTCCAGTTGACATGCTCGGTTGCCCACTCCCTGCGGTCGCGACGATGCCTTGATGTTAATCTAACACATACCATCGGTCGGCGAGCATACAGACCTACAGTATGGAGCCGGTTTCGGATAGTCTGAGTTGAAATCGTGGTGCCTGTAGCCGAGCGAAGGTGTTGTTGGAGAAGAGTAGCGTTCATGGTTCGGTGTCTCCGAGCTGTTAACGCTAAATACCGATCTTCATTGGGCGTTGTTGCCCGTCTACGACCTTGCCCTGGTCTTCGGCCTGCACATCCACTCTCCAAAAAATGGTTCCAGATCCTGGAAATGACACTTTGTGACACTCCAATGGCTTGCGCTACTTCGGCTTGAGTTTGGCCCCCTTCTAACCTACCAACAATTCTCAAAGCTTCTGAATCTGTCAAATGACTTCGCTGAGACATCGTACTCGTCGAAACAAAGCAATCACTGAATGCCGATCATCCTTGTCTTCATTCTCTTTTATCCAGTTGAAAGTCAAATTTCATTCGCTGCCGCTGAAGCGACGTTTTTGACGTCGAACTCAAAATTTGCATACTCCACAGTTTGAAAACCTGAAAAATTTGCATTTGTGATTCTCTTCTTCTATTTTCGGCAAAAAAAAATTTTTGTTTATATCTTTATTTTATATAAAACTTCAAATATCCTTTAATTGTTTTGAGCAGAGTATAAACATTCCACTCATTTTATTTAAAATATATGCCTTACACTAATTCCATTGAAAAAAACTGAAAAGTAAAACAATAATAGGGAACTAGAGAATAGGAATTCTGCTTTTTCAGAATTTAGTGCCGCCCCCGACATTTCATATACTCCATTTTCTTCTGATGGAATGATGGTTTCTATTATTATGAAACAGCTATTATAAATGAAGTGTTAGGTGAAGATGAAAGAGCAGTCGTAAAAAGTTAGAACTCTGATTTTTTGGTCAGAATGGGGAAAAAATGGCCTTAGAAAATCAGAGTTCTAACTTTTTACGGCTGCTCTTTCATCTTCACCTAACACTTCATTCATAATGGCTGTTTCATAATAATAGAAGCCACCAGTCCATCAGAAGAAAATTACTTGGTTAAGTGGGACTCAGATAATCGTGACTCTACTGTTGTACAAAACACATTTCAATTTTAAGAATTAAAGCGCACGCTTTTATTTTATGTAAAATAACGTCAGTCGCATCCGCTTAAGTATTCCATATTTACGATCTTCTCTTAATGATCTACAGTAAAGCATGCATAGGATGTCACTATCGCAAAATAATGCACAAATGCAGCAAAAAGATGCCGTCATTCAAGAAACTCGACGAAAAAAAAGGCTATCTAATGATTCATAGGCCTTCATTTGTTTGTAACATTAATTCATTCGTTTATATTTTTTCAAAATAGCACGTTTTTTAATTACATTTTCTTTCAGTTGTTATGAAAAAATGGCAGCAAAAATATATAATTAATATTTTACAACTATTTTTCCTTTGCTTTCTACAGAAATAAAGTAATTCCGTTGCCAATATTAAGCAAATGGCTCTAAAAACTACAAAAAAAAAAATATCTCAAAAATAAATGGAGATACAGTTTTCAAACAAATTGCATTTAAAAGAACTTTTTTCCCCAATACGAAGGTATAAAAATTGAAAATGTGCGATGCTTAGAAATAAAAAAAAATTACTATAGAGCATTTAATCATGCTGCTTTGTTTCACGGCTGCCTTCTGAAAGGTAACGCTATTTTTTGGAGACACAAAAGAAGCTGGGAGAAAGAAATAGCATACAGTACCGGGGGCTAATAATGCCATAACTTATAAAGGGGAGATTTACACACGGCTGACATAAAAGTACCCATTATTTCTTCTTATCCAGGAGCAAACGATACATTGCGATTATTTCCAATTTCAATTTCTTCCATTGAAGAAAGTGCTGCTTGCTTATTATCTGGACTATTAGATAAATTGGCAAAAATGGTTGACAATCGCCAATCTTGTTTATCGTTTGCCAATTAAATTCAAAACAGTAATTTAACATTCTTAAATACAAGTAAATAAATAAATAAAATATATAACATAAACCTACATGCTATAAACTATAATTTAAAAAATATATATATAATAAAAAAAATTAAACTATAATAAATAAACTATCAAATGGACAAAAAAATAAGGTTTGCTGTAATTAGTGTAATTGTCTTGTATCTGACAAGGCCAGGATGTAAGTACCAAAAATTTTTTTAAGTTGCACAAACGTTGCTTTCATTTTTAAATATTTTCGTTTTATAATGTTAATTTCTCAGTGGATCGCTTCCTTGTATTTTAAATGAAATCAGTATTTTTTAACCATTTGGAAAAATGGTTATTGTCCTCGTCAGGGTAGGAAATCAAAAATATATATGAAGCTTTTTATTTGTTGAATCCGCATTTTTTTCGTTTTCCGATTGGTCTGTACAGTAATCTGTATTTCCCTTTACTTTCAACAGAGATGGATACTTCTGTTGAGTAAAAAAATAATAACTCAGAAAGAAATTGAGATACAGCTTTCAAACAAATTGCATTTAAAAGTACATTTTTTTTCTCTACTAGGGGGCTCGGCCCCCTACGAGCTACGCTCGCCAACCCCCCGTTCAGACACTGCAGTCTCTAAAAGCACGCTAATTTGATCGGCTTTAATTGAATTTTTTTGGAAAATTGAATTATAATTAAAAAAACAAAGGCGATCGCCCTATAAACGGGTTTCTATTCACTTCTCTTTGATTGGGGAATTTTACGGAAAAATCAGCTGCTGTTAAAAGATACAATGGCATTTCAAAATCATCTAATATAAAATGAATTAAGTAAACAGAGTCTTTGTCTCCCGGTATTTTTTAACAAAGCGAAAAGAAAGTCCTTTTAAATAAAATATTTTAAATATATCGTTTTTAATCTGACGTAATTTTCACCAAACTTTTCTTTCCCTTTTTAATATTCACGTGAAAATGCTTTTATTAGAAGTGAAATATTCTTTGCGCTGTCAAAAAAAAAAAAAAAATAGTTGAAAAGTTCATCTCAAAATATCAAGTAAATGTCTCGCGCTATTTTTAAATTTAAACTACTATTTTGCAATATTATTTTTTGTTCATTTTACGTAATAAGTGTAATGTAACGTAAATGTGATGTAATTTCTCCTATTTAAGACTTCTAACGCATGTTAATGAATTTATTACTTTACAATATCCTTTCTCTGTTAAAATTCACGTGTAATTATAGATGAAGTAATTTTCAATAAGTTCCTGCTTTTTATACGTAATTATTTAATTCTAATTTGAAAGTTTTTCTTTTCTGTTTATAATAGTCACGCGTAAATAAATTTTTAATTTGAAGCAAACATTATTGTTTCCGTTGTTTATACAGTTTGGCAACAGGTTAAATTAGTACAATTTTCTGAAATAAGTAAAAAAATATCTCTCGAAATGCTGAAAATTTGAATTTAAAATAGAAATGAAACCTCGAAAAATGAGTCAAATTAAAAAAATAAATTATTTCTGCACACCGGGAAATTATAACGTATGAAATGATCTAAAAAGTATTAAATTCCGACGTATAGTTTTTGCTCCTATAAAACTTTTTTAATGGAACGATTTTGTCCAACTTTAGCATTAAATATCTCTTAAAATAATTCTTCGATTTGAAAACTGTCTACATCAGCGTGTTTATCAAACATTTCTGTATAATACTACCAATTTTCATATTTTTGTATGCATTATTTTTCTTCATATTAATGAAGAAAGACCTCCGGTCACAAAAAATTCAAAACCGGCGGCGGCGGCGGTGACAGCGGGAGTTACTTTTTTTTAGAATAGAGAGATACGACGGTGTAAAAAGTAATATTGTGGTATGTTTAGAAGTTTAAGAATGAAATTTCATTTAAAATTGGTCGTCAGATTTCTTGGAAATCTGACGATGGAAAAGCCTTTTCCCGAACAGCCAATGAAATGCTTGGATAATACGTAAGTTTCAGGTGGATAATACGTAAGTTTCAGGAACGAGTCACAGACGATTTTTGTCGCTTGCAATGTTTACGTTTAATAGCACTATTAATGTTTAATTCATGGCGTACGTAATATATGATCAACTCCGTGCGATTTTTTATGCCTTAAATTTTATTCTTTGAAAAAATCATTTTCCAAATGGTCGTTGTAATTTGTTGAATTGCTTTTTTTTCCCTTTTTTCAAGACGTTTGTATTTTTTTTTTTTTTTCAAACTCATGTAGCCATTTTAATTCTTTACCAAAAAAAAAAAAAAAGAATAAAAATATTTAATTTGAATTTCTTCCGTTGTTACAGTAACGGATGTACAATATGAATGAATATAGATGAATTATCACTTATAATGTTGGATATTTCGAGGTTTTGGCGCCAAAGGCATCGCCAAATTAGAAAAATATAGAATATCTCACGAACTATTGGAATTAAAAGAATTTCATTAGTACCATTCGATTCAGCATACAAAAATACACTAAAATATGTTATCAATTGAAAAATAACTATAAAATCATATTTTTAAGAAATTTTTTGAATGTTCGTTCTCTATTTTATCCCCCTTAAAGAGCACTCTATGTCATAAGAAATATTTTTACCCCAATTTTCAAAATTTTAGGTTCAGTAGTTTGGGCTACGCGTTGATTAATACAACATCCAGACTTTCTTTTATACATATAGATTAATTAATAATTGAAAAAAATTAAATTTAAAAACGCATACCGCAACTGCAAACGAACTTCCAGCCAGTGTCGCCAGATTGGGGACTTTTTTAATTCAGATTATTTGACTGTCAACACTTTTCTAAATAGCATAATGCGCCCTATTTCTCAGAATTTTGAATCTATTTTTAAATAGGCCGAATGTTTCTATTTCAAAAAAGCGGTGACAATCAACAATCTGGGGATAAAAATGTCCCCAATCTGACAACACTGCTTCCAGTAGTTATTGCTCATTTCGTCTATACCAAATTCTTTTGTGTATCCCTGTAAATAACTGATAAGTTCTATGCACACCGTATTCTATAGTAAGGATCTTGTAGTACACCTCATAGACTTGATGGCGGCAGCACAGAAAATCACTTCATCGAGTTCACGGATGAAATTCCAGAATTAGTTAAAACTTGATTCGCACATTAAAAAGCAATCGGTCTGCCAAGTTATATCTTGGTGGAAAACACCTGAAAACCAGAATTTAGCTGTTGACGCGTAGATTTACGATTGTGTTTTCCTGCACCCAAAAGTATGAAAACATGGAGGACTGGGAGCAGGAAAACACAATGGTAAAACTACGAGTCAACCGCTAAAATTAGGTTTTCAGGTATTTTCCTCCAACGCAGGTATTTTCTAATGATATATATAAATTTCAATACATCGATAATACTTTAATATCTTTAAAATACACAGCAAACCATTTTTTCCCATAGAACGTAATGTAATGGAATTCTTTTGAGTGGGCCTGTAAATGAGCCTAAAATGCTACATACTTCATTTTCAATACCAAACATGCCATAGGGAACCCAAAAACAGGCATCAATTTAATGGTATTTGGACTACATTTACAAGAGTTAGTGCACGGTCAGACAAACAGACGGACAGACGAGAAACAATCATAAACACTTCTCAACTGTGTTAAAAAGTGTTAAAAATAGCAGAAAGAAAAACTCGATATAATTAACTAAAACATTATAATCAAGATTCTTTCATAAATGTCCGGAAATGGCACTAAGAGTGCTAAAAAATCACAGTGAGACTCACATTAAAAATTGCTAAAAATTCAAAAACAGCAAAATTCGAAATTTATAGACCGGGCGGCGGTGACACAAATAACTACGTCATCGAAAGTCGTATCGTCGTCGAGGAAATCATGAGGCATGACAAAATTATTAGGTGTAGATGATTGAATGACTGGTCTGCCTCGACATTTCTTGATACGATATGAGCAACAGCGAGAGTCAACTCGTCATTTTGGCGCTACTATCCCGTCTGTGAGTTACGAAATGAAATTGGTGCCAAATTAAAAGAAAAATAAAGAATTAAAAAAATATTTTGGTCTGCCTGCTCATATCGTGGTAGAAAACCTCGGCAGACTAAAGAAAAAAAAAGCGACATAATGTGCAATTCAAACCGAATAAACTAATTTTTTACACTACACTGTCATCATAGAAACTCGACAGTGTTTCTTGCCAAGCAAAAGAAACAACAGTGCAATGAACCGCAAATGAAAGGAATTTCCGCCAATTGAAGCCAAACGATTTTGCAAAATTTTTTTAGTACTCTATCTAGTGTATATTTTCCAAACTGACCAAAACGAGATTTTGACACCTCTATAGCTTGAGCTCTATTTATGATAGAAACAAAATTCTTCGTTCTATGAAATGGGACGTGCCAAGTGACTCAGAAAACAAAAGTAAAGTGAAATCCGGCGAATAGGTTTTTAGTAAATGCGATTTTAAAATTGCTGTGTTTTGCACTTTTTAAATTCTTGTTCACACCAAAATCTGTTAACAGGGCTACAGCAATATGCATTTTTCGGATTTTTACGCGGTTTACAGCATTTGAAATCTTTTTAAGAGTAGTCAAAACCTTTGAAAGTTTCATGTAAAATGTTAATTAGTTTTTTTATTTATACCAGTTTAAAGTAATTGATTCCTATATTGCAGCGTGGCGTATGTAATATCTAATCAAAAACAACTTATTATAAATGATTCCGCCAAGCCACAAACCTAAATCGTCAGTCATAAAAGATGTGATATCACATAAAAAGAAACGATATAGAAGTGCAAACTCCGAGTGCCGTGTAAAAATCTATCACTACTCATAATGCTTCCAAAGGACTTGAAGTGAGGTACAGTATGTGAAAAAGCTTGGCAACCTGCAGGCTTTTATAATGTTTGTTCTTCCTGCACTTACATATGACTATTTGTTTAACAACTTTCTTCTTATATTACTGATCTCATTAAACTGCGAGAAGTTGAAGCTTTTGATCCTTAGATGCACATACTTATTTAACATCATGTGATCGAGTTGTTGATTTTGTTTACCATTATTTGAATGAGAAAGACAACTTTTACGAGGAGGATTTTCTAAGTAAACATGTGATAAACATTTTGAGTTTGCAAAATAATAATAAAAATAACGATTATATGAATAATACTAACAATGCATCTTATAATAGACGTTAACAAAAGAAAGATATATTGCAGTAAAGCCTGTGTAAACAGAATTGCACTTGACAAGGGAAATATCTGCTCTAGTAAGGCTTCTGTTACGATAGTATTATATAATATTCCTTATGTTGGATACACGACATTTTACATTTAAGAAATAATTCTGTCATAAACAGGATCCATTTTACCAGTTTTCCCTTTAATTTTGAAACAGTGTATTATGAAACGTATTTATGTAATTAAAAATTATGTTTAAAATATTGAAAAGTGTAATTGTAATTATAGATGATTACCACAATTACATACCATTTCCCGCTTGTCCAACAAATCTTTCTGATTACATGTCTTCCTACTTCAAATATTTATAAGAGTGATATAAAGAAAATTTAAAATTAATTTTTTCGACATTCACAATTTTTCAAAATTGATATAGGTACTGCATATATTAAATGTACGATTGCAGGTCGCCAAGCAATTTTCACATACTGTACCTCACTCCGAGTCTTTTGGAAACATTATGAGTAGTTATAAGTTTTTACACGGCACTCGGAGTATGCACTTCTACATCGTTTCTTTTTATGTGATATCACTTCTTTTTATGACTGACATTTCAGGTTTGTGGCTTGGCGGAATCATTTACAACGAGTTGTTTCTGATTAGATATACATTACTCCGCCATCTACTTTTAGGATGGATTATTTGTTTGGGAAAAGCTTGTTAATAGTACGTGAAAGAAAGACTGATTCGGCATAATTTGGTACAAAGCTAGATGAACGGGCGCCAATTCCTCATTTTGAGGGCACTATCACGTCAGCCAGTTACGCTTGAACTTTTGGCACATTAAACATACCGATAAGTGGAATGAGAATATTTCATTCTGCCTCGTCAAACCTGGTACAAGACGAGCAGAGCGGGAGTCAATTCTTAATTTTGTCAGTATTATCACGTCATCGAGTTACGACTTAAAATTTTAGCACATTAAAGATACCGTTTAAAACAGTAAGAATGTTTCATTCTGCTTTGTCATATGATGTTATGAGTGGGGCTTGTGGAGCTTAAGCCGTAAGATAGTCCACCCTCTTGGCCTAAATGTTGTCATATTTTGGTACGAGATGAGCAGAGCCGAGCGCCAATCCTTATTTTTGGCGGTATCATTACGTCACTGACTACGGCCTGAAATTTTAACACTTTAAAGTTAAAGATTAGTACAATAAGAATATTTCAGTATACCTAGTCATATCGAGGTACAAAGCCAGGTACAAAGCGAGAAGAACGTAGCGCCAATTCTTTATTTTGGCGGTATTTGCAAGTCATCGAGTTATGGCTTGAAATTTTGGCACATTAAAAATACAGATTAGTACAATAAGAATATTTCAGTCTGCCTCATCATATCCTCTGTCGTATCATCATCGTCTGCCTTTCAAAATGGGGAATTAGCGCCCTGCTGTGCTTGTTTCATACCAAGATATGACGAGGCAGAATGAAATGTTCTTAATTTACTGATACGTACCTTCAATGTGCTAAAAGTTCAAGTCGTATTCCGATCACGAGATAGCATCGTAAAATTGGAGCCTCGTTCTGCTCATCTCGTAACAACATATGACAAGGCAGACTGAAATATTCTTATTGTACTTATCGGGATCTTTAATGCGCCAAATGTTCAAGCCGTAATTTGATGACGTGATAATACCGCCAAAATTAAGAATTGGCGCTCCTTTCTGCTCGTCTCGCACCAAGATATGACGAGCAGACTGAAATATTCTTATTGTTCTAATCAGTATCTTTAATGTGTCAAAATTTCCATCCGCAACTCGATGACGTGATAATACCGCCAACAGTAAGAATTGGCGCCCGGTCCGCTCAACTCGTACCAAGATATGACGAGGCTGAATGTAGTATTCGTACTGTACTAATCTGTATCTTTAATGTGTTAAAATGTCATGCTGTAACCCGATGACGTGTTAATGCCACTAGAATTAGGAATTGGTTCGTGCACTGGCCATTTCGTACCAAGATATGACGAGGCAGATTGAAATATTATTATTGCATTTGTCTGTATCTTTAATATACCAACATTTCAAGCCGTAACTCGATGACGTGGTAATACCACCAAAATTAACCTCTTGACCGCCGAGTAAAAGGCAAAATTATAATGTTGTTTTCTCTGTGATTATATTAAATTGCTAAAGAAAGATATTTTTTCCAAAGTTATATTAAAATTGTTATTACCTATAGGCATGTAAGCCTTGAAAACATTAATCATAACCTAGTTTTTTAAAACAGGATTATATATCTGTGGAATTATATTAATTTAAATAATGCTTCTATTACAGTGAAATCTACAGCTTAGTGAACCTATAGTATATCAGTTCGCGGGTGGCGGTGAGAAGGTTAAGAGTTGGCGTCTCGCTCTGTTCGTCTCATACCAATACATAACGTAGCAGAATGAAATAATCTTATTGTACTTATACGTATCTTTAATGTCACAAAATTTCAAGCCATGACTCGATTACGTAATAGTACCCTCAAAATGGGTAATTGGGGCCCCGTTCTTCTCATTTTGTACCAAAACTAAATTATGCTGAATGAGTCATTCTTTCACATACTCTACAAATAGCTTTTCCGATTGGTTGATTGGTTGGTTGATTTTTTTGACGGCCGATTATCTACTCTAGGGATATAGGCCCGAGGGTGGGAGTGCCCTCTGTGGGGTTCTTTCTAAGGGAACCTAACCCGTATTTCCTCATGGAAATCCATGGCTCGAAGAAAACCACGAAAACTCCGAGCGATTAGGACGACGGGCGCGATTGGGTTCGAACCCAGCACCTCCCGTCTACCAGCTTCGAGAGCAATAGCTGTTCCGAAACCATTAATTTATCTTGAAAGTTGATGGCGAAATAATATACATGACAATGTAATATAAAATATTATGAATTTAAAATGTACATTATGACGTCTTTTTTGCTGTTGTTGTTATAAATTTTAGTCTGCAAGGGATTTCTACAAAGATATGCACAGGCAGACCAAAATATTCTTAAACCATTTTACATTTAATTTGCTACCAACTTCATCTCGTAGCTCGATGACGTGATGTTGATGCCAAATTGAGGAATTGCTGCCCGCTGCTGCTCATATAGTACCATTAAATGTCATGGCAGACCAGTCATTCCTTCAGCTAGATCTAATAACTGTACTATCAGTGGCATGATGTTCTGTATCATTATTTAATCTTGTAATTCGATTGGCGTAGTCGTTTGTGTCGCCGCCGTCCGCTCTATCACTGTAAGTAGGTTGAAACATTGTAACTAGAATTCATTCCCAAAAGGTTGAAAAAATCACCAAAAGTGCGAAAAAAATGCTATAAATTGCACTGAAATTCGAATTAAAAATCACTAAAACTTCCAAATTCGTGGCCGACGAAATTAAGAACATTATACCCTTAACATTGAAACCTAATTCCATTAACGACTATAAAGAAAAACGCCACGGAACACTAAAAATCGCGACAAATGCAAAGCTCGCAGATATCAAAATTTTCTGTAGTGGGTTAACCCTTTCAGGCACAAGTCTTTACTACTCCAAAAATGTTCAAATAATTAATTCACACCTCAATTTACGAACAAATTTATTTGAAAATGATAAAAAGCGCTTTTTTCACGTTTATTATGAAATCGAAATTGTACTAAAAAATTACTGGTGCAAATTGGCAGTTTGGGCATTAAAAATAACTGATCGTAGACTTCAGGGGGTTAAAACATAATAACCGGAATTATTTCCCGAATACCTACCTAAAATACTTACCTGAACTCGAAAATTCGCATTGAAAATCGCTAAATTTGCAAAACCACGAAGGATATAATTCACGATGTTAGGCTAAATGTTTGAAACAGAATTCGATTTACTAATGTCAAAAATTTTTAAAAACTACAGAAAAAATTGCCGTTTGGTAATTTCCGCTTTATACATGACAGAAATTCTACTTATAAATAAATCGACGGAAGTAATTATTGGTTGCTATTCGAAGGTAATGGCACACACGCACCGTCACTGCTGTCCCGCTATTTATGTGGTAATTAGGCTGTTAGCAAATTGGCACATATTAATAAGTACCCAATAAAAGTTTTTAAGAAGTTTTCTTAAACTTCTGTTTGATTTTTGTTCTCACATTTGACGTGTGTATAATACTCAGAATTTCAAATATCTACCAGGAGGTCTAATAACACAAAATAAGTGAAATTTCAATAGTTGGAAAGGCATTAGACTGAGGTAAAATCTGGCTTTCTGCAAAGTTAATGTACATTATAAAATTATGAAAATTTGAGATTTGTTCGTGCACACAACAGCAATATACCGGGTGTCCTAAAAAGGACTGACTGATTTTAAAAATAAATAACTCGCAAACGATAACAGATATTTAAAAAATTCTTGCAGGAGAGTTATGTATGATGTCAAAAGATTTTTAATCGTGATTCTCGAATTTAATTCGAATTACAAACAATAGATGGCGATGCAAGCAACAGGAGCTAAATCCAAGCTAGATTTTTTGGCTTTTCTCTTCTCTCATGCCAAAAAAGGAGATTAAAATGTATTGGGTGTGTCCGGAAGTACCAAAAATCGTGCGTGGATTTAACACATAGTGCTCGTAGTGCCATCTATTGCTTGTAGTTTAAACTAAATTAGAGAATCACAGTGAAAAAAATCTTGAAATCATACATAACGTTCCTGCAAGAATTTTTTTAAATATCTGACACCGTTTGCAAGTTATTGAATTTTAAAATCAGCCAGTTTTCTTAGGACACCCGGTAGATACAAAAAGAGTTAAATTGATTGTGGTTTTTAAGTTTTCAAATCAAGATAAACAACAAAGTCTTTGTTAGCTCAAAATAATTAAATCACAAAAGACTATTTAATGTCATTCGTCTGCGAATCACCGCCCCCTGAATACTGGTCTTGAGCACTGACACAAAACTAGTGGGTTGTCGTGGATAGATTTTTTTTTTAACCATTTGTTCGGTCCCCTGAATTTTGTGACCGGTTTCTTCCAAAAGTTTTCTTTGACTTATTTATATTTATAAGGATAAAGTGAAAAAAATCATAGGCATTCAAATTCTAGGTGTCGTACAAACTCTGAAAAAAAAATCCGTCTACGACTGCCTTCATTTTTGTGTAAACGCTCAGATCTAGTATTCAGAGAGCGGTTATGAACCAATTAAATTAGAAGTACGCAAAAATTGTTGATAATAAACTGTTGAAAATGTTGAAAATGTAAATAACCTTTTTTAATTATTATTTATTCGCATCCATGTAAATCATCTTATTTTTTTATTTTTCGAATTGAAAATAATATTTAGCTATGAATTTTATTTTGCATTGACGCTAAGAAAGATTTAATTATTTGGCAAGTCACCTGTTCATGAAGAAGCTGCAATAAGTGTGGAATGCTACCCAAATATATATATATATATATATATATATATATATATATATATATATATATATATATATATATATATATTTTTTTTTTTTTTTTTTTTTTTTTTTTTTTTTGCGAGATGCAAGCTACGTATATGGGGCATGTCCCTGAATAATAATTTTTATTTTAATACACTTTTTTGTGTGTTTTTTATTTCATATACTGGGGAACATTCCATTGCTTGATGACACAACAATATTAGCGAGATAAATAAGTTTTGGACGAGGTTGGGGGTCCAAACACCTGGAAAACTCCTATGCCGTCCCGTGTCCCTGATGCTGATTTTTAAGTTTGGAGCTGTCTGGATAAAATTTTTTCAATAAACATAATTCGATGTAATTTTTTTCTAAAACTGTAACTATTTTTTTATATAAACATGTAGCTGAAAATTAACCTGCATACATTTTTAGGGTTGTTATTATTTTTTAAACTCTGTCCCTGGGTTTTAGATTCCTTACCATCTCTCTTCTAAAATTATACAGAAAATCACTTTAGATGCAGCCACAGAATTTTTTTTCAAGTTTTTTCTCATGCAGAAGTACGCTAAAGAAAGAATGTCTAAAATTCTTTGACAGGAAATTGACTGCAGGATTTAAATCAGCATTTAAATATCAATTTCAAGCACCGTGGCTTTATTGGTAGTCTCGATGTTAAATCTATTGTCCATGTTTATTTATTTGTTATTATCCTCTCATCTTTATTGTCGTGATACCTTTTATATATGATGTAACGTGAATCAGAAATTGTATTGTTTATTGTTGTTTGAATATTTTCATGGAAGAAGGTAAAAAGCTTTACCGGTAAATAAATTATTTTTGTTTTGAGAAGTTAATTGACTTCTTTATGTACATTTTAAGTTCATAGATACATAATTGGCGTCCGCATTATATTCTGAAAGCTGGGTTGTTAAAATAACATCCTTTTTGAACGCTTTAATTAACATTGTGACGTCCGGCGCGACAGGACATTTTACAAGATTTATTTGAGGCAGAATGTTTCAAGCCGTTAAAAATTTTAAAAAGGTCGACTTAAAGTTCGTGGTTGAAGAGCTTGGGGAAACAATCCCGCAAGATTATACGATTGGGACACTAAAGGAAATTATTTTGAATAGTGATGAATATAAACAGGACCCCGCTTTTGTACAGGAAATTTTATCCAACGCTGTTGCTGAGAGAAAGGAAAAAGAAAACGAGGCTAAGAAGTTAGAAAAGGAGAAGTCGGATCAAGAATTAAAGGAGAAGTCGAAAAAGCTGGATCAAGAAGTAGAGTTAAAAAAGTTGGAATTAAATCATCAATTAGAATTAGCAAAAATCCAGTTACAGGGACAAATGCAAGGTGAGTACATTTCCAATGATTACGAAACTAATAATTCAAAAAAGAAATTTACGTTGCCCAAGTTGTAATTTCGCCAATTTGATGGTGATTTAAAGGAATGGTTGCCATTTTGAAGTCAATTTGAACAGATTCACAATGATCAAGATATTGCGCCAGAAAATAAAATCCAGTATTTGATCCAAGCAACTGTCACTGGATCTAGAGCGCGAGAAGTTGTTGATAGTTTTCCGCCAACTGGCGCTAACTATGCCAAAGCTATAGAGAGTCTTAAAGCTCGTTTTGGTAGGGAAGATCTTTTAGTTGAAGTGTATGTGCGAGAATTATTAAAATTAATTATATCTGTGCAATCAAATGGAAAATTTTCTATTACATCATTGTATGATAAACTTGAGTTGTATTTACGAGCTCTTGAGACGTTAGGTGTCACAACGGATAAATGTGCTTCAATATTATATCCAATGGTAGAATCTTGTTTTACTGCTGAATTTTTGAAAGCGTGGAATCGAACACATACGAATTCTGTTAGTTCTGATGCAAAAGAGCGCCTAGATAATTTAATGGCGTTTCTCAAATCTGAAGTTGAAGGAGATGAAAGAATTAATTTGGCAGTGGCAGGTTTTGGTTTGGCGAGAAAAGATGACGCGAGCTTTAGAAAAAACAAAAGTTATAACGATGTTAATAAACATTTACCAACTGCTGCTACTTTATTAACAACTTCTTCAAGACCAGATTTAAGAAAAAATTGCGTTTTTTGCAAAGGAAGACATCTGAGTTCAGAATGCTTTTCGGCACGGAAAATGAGTTTTAATGAAAAGCAGAATATATTGAAGGACAAAAGATGTTGTTTTTCATGTTTGGCAACAGGTTACACAACGAAGCAATGTAGAGCTATCTTGAAGTGTTTCTTTTGTGATAAAAAACATGCGTATGTGATGTGTCAAACGCTCGATAAGAATAAGCTGAATGAAAAGAAAGAGGAAGACGCAGAACAGTCGTCTGGAAAAGAAGTAAATATGGCCAATTTCAATAGAAATCCTAAAGTGTTTCTTCAGACGCTCAAGGCAAAAATATTTTCCGAAAACAAAAAGAAAGAGGTTAGACTAATTTTGGACTCAGGTTCTCAGAGATCGTATATTTTAATACATTTAGCCGGAGAAATGAAGTATTTACCTCTTCGAGAAGAAAAAGTTTCTCATTCCCTTTTTGACGGAGTCATAACAAAGGACTATAATCATCGTTACTGCAAGGTAAGATTAAGCGATTTGAAAGAAAATTTTAAATGTAATTTTGAAGTTTTGGATCAAAACATTATATGTGAAAATGTTATGCCTGTAGGAAAAGGATCCTGGTTTAAAGAATTATCGAAAAAAGGCACCAGTTTGACGGATGTTGGTGAATCTCCAGAATCTATTCAAATATTGATTGGAGCTGATGTAATGGGAAAATTACTGACAGGTCGTAGAGAAATACTCTCGTCGGGATTAGTAGCACTGGAAACATTTTTAGGTTGGACCTTAATGGGAAAAGTGCCTCATGATAATGCGTCTAAAGAAAATTTAGCTTTGTCAGTTACGTCTATGTTTGTAAAGGAAGCAGAGATTGCTGGTTTATGGAAATTGGATTTGCTTGGAATAAATGATCCGATTGAAAAACAATCTAAAATGGAGATTGATCGTCAGGTTAAAGAGCATTTTTTACAGACAGTAAAAATGAATGAAGATAATCGTTATGAAGTTTCTTTGCCATGGTCAGGAGATACACCACCTTTACCTGATAATTTGAGTTTAGCCAAGAAAAGATTGAGTAACGTTACAAACAAGTTGCTTTCCGATAACATTTATCAAAGGTATGAAAAAGTGCTTTTAGGTTGGCTTGATGATCAAATTATAGAGGAAATTCCACAGGCTGAAATGAACCTTTATGGAAATTATTTACCTCATCAACCAGTAATAAAAGAGAGCAGTACAACTCTCATTCGTCCAGTGTTTGACGCATCAGCTAGAATGCAGAACCATCCATCTTTGAATCAATGTTTGCATTGTGGGCCAAATCTTATTGAATTAATTCCTAACATTCTCTTACGATTTAGAAAAAATAAATTTGGTGTTGTAGCTGATATCAAGAAAGCATTTTTACAAATAGCTATTCGTAAAGAAGGTCGGGAATATTTGCGTTTCTTGTGGTAAAGTAATCCAGAAGAAAGAAATATTAGAATGTTTCGACATACTAGAGTGGTGTTTGGAGTCAAAAGCTCTCCTTTGCTTCTCGGTTCCGTCATAGAATATCACATTAAAAACGATGAAGAACACGACCCCAATCTTAAACAGCAATTGCTGAGAAGCTTTTATGTTGACAATGTCGTTGCTAGTGTCCACACACAGGAAGAATTGGTAAGGTTTATAACTGATTCTAAATCTCTTATGGCTAAAGGTGGATTTGATTTGAGAGGATGGGAACAGACAGAAGAAAGAAACAATATCGAAAATAGCGAAGAATCTGCTGTACTGGGATTACAATGGAACAGACTTCTAGACGTTTTAAAAATTAACGTAAGCTGGACGAAAGATATAAATATAGAAAAAATAACAAAAAGAATCATGCTATCGGTTGCACATAAAGTTTTGGATCCAATTGGTTTTACTGCTCCAGTTATGATATGTCCCAAGATGATGTTACAGAAAACATGGAAAGAAGGAATCACGTGGGATGAAGAAGTAACTAGTGATATAAAAAATGAATTTATTGAACGGTTTCATGAATTAAATTGTTTACAAGAAATTCAGATTCCTAGATATATTCAGTTCACCCCAGATAATTTAAAAGATTGTACTCTTCCCACATTTTGTGATGCAAGTCAGAATGCGTATGCTGCTGTTATATTTTTGAGGATAGCAACTAAAGATCGTGTAGAGTTATTCCTTCTTGCAGCGAAATCCCGCATAGGTCCTTTAAAATGTGGAACTATACCTAGAATGGAACTTTTAGCTGCTTTGATTGGTGCTAGATTGGCTAAATCAGTAACTGACGCTATGGGCTGGGAAGATATGGAAATATATTTTTGGAGCGATTCCACAACAGTGCTTGCATGGATATCCAGGAAAGAAAACTGGTCTGTTTTTGTTAGAAACAGAGTTCAAGAAATAAACATTTTGACTGATCCTGTTTTATGGAAACACATACCTGGTGAAATGAATCCAGCAGATCTGCCATCTAGAGCATGTAAAGCAAGACAGCTGGTATCTCTATATTTGGTGGGAGGGTCCATCTTGGCTTAAAGATTCTAAAGAATATTATAAATATATGGATTTCATGTGCCAAGACATAAACGAAGAAGAAATTGAAAAAGAAAAATTGAAGTCTACAAAATTACTGGTAAATGTGGATGAAAGTACAGAGAAAAGCTGGTACTACCAGTATTTTTCCAGTTATGAGAAAATCGTACGTCTTGTTGGTTGGATACTTCGTTTCAGATATAATTCTTCTAATCCAAAGGAACAGATCAAAGGAGAATTGATGAATCTTGAATTTAAAAGAGCAAAAACGAAGATAAGTTGGATGATACAAAAGGAATGTTTTTGCCATGAAAGTGAGGGGAGATTGAAAACTCTGGAGACGTTTAAGGATGAACAAGACATAATACGTGTAAAGATTAAGATTACGTATAGACAAGACAATATGGATTTCCTCACACCTATGGTTGTTCCTTCAAATCATGAAGTTGTCAAACGATTAATTTTACATTACCACCTCAAAAACTGTCATGCAGGTCCTCAGATTCTTCTGAATTTGCTTAGAGAAAAATACTGGATTTTGAATGGAAGAAGAACTGTGAGCTCTGTTCTATCAAAATGACCATTTGTAAAAGATTTAATTCGAAGAATTTAGAATTTTCTCCAGTTTCTCTGCCAGAAAATCGAGTGAAAGCTGCAGCTGTATTTCAGATTATCGGCATTGATCTGGCTGGCCCTTTGTTTCTTAAAAATAAACAGAAGAGTTGGGTTATCTTATTTACATGTGCCATCTACAGAGCTGTGCATTTGGAGCTTGTGACTTCAGCTTCTACAGAGTCATTTTTAATGGCTTTGCGAAGATTTGTATCTCGTAGAGAAAGATGTTCTGTTATATATTGCGACAACGGTTCCAATTTTGTTGGTGCATACAATTTTTTAAAAAGATTGAACTGGAATCGCATACAGAAGTATGGAGCAATAAATTCTTTCAAATGGAAACTCAACCCTCCGACTGCTGCTTGGTGGGGCGGATGGTGGGAGAGGCTCATCAGATTGATGAAAGATCTATTAAAAAGAGTCTTAGGAAAAGCCTGTTTGAACTATGAAGAGATGATAACTGTATTAGCTGACTGCGAAAGTATTATAAATTCGCGACCACTAACTTACATGTCTGAGAAAGAGTTTATCAAACCCATATCACCGGACATGTTTCTGAAAGATATTCATGAATGTGGTTTACCAGACGTTGGTGCGGTTGAGGAAGGTTCCCTCACTAGAAGACTTAAATATAGGCAAGAACTGCAAAAAGAGCTCAGAAATCAATTTAGATTAGAATATTTGGGTCTCCTTATCCAAGACCAAATGGGAGAAGATTGCAACGTTCAATTGCTGTAGGAGATATAGTCTTGGTGGGAGCAGATAACAAGAAAAGAATCAATTGGCCCTTAGGACGGGTTACAGAGCTCATTCGGGGCAAAGACGGAAAAGTTCGTTTTTTGAAGTTACAGACGTCTCATTCGCAGATGATTCGGCCTATTCAAAGAATTTACCCTCTGGAAGTGTCATCAGTGGATTTTACTGAAAACAATTTTCCTAAACCAACTTTGAATGAAAATCAGGTTGAGCCTGCAAAAGACGAATCGCAAATTAAAAAGACGAGATCTGGTAGAATGATAAAGGTTCCAGAAAGACTCGATTTATGATGTTTATGTAAATGTTGTATTTATTTAATGTGAAGTTTTGATTATAATATATAATCAAAAGGTGGGAGGATGTTATATCTATTGTCCATGTTTATTTATTTGTTATTATCCTCTCATCTTTATTCTCGTGATACCTTTTATATATGATGTAACGTGAATCAGAAATTGTATTGTTTATTGTTGTTTGAATATTTTCATGGAAGAAGGTAAAAAGCTTTACCGGTAAATAAATTATTTTTGTTTTGAGAAGTTAATTGACTTCTTTATGTACATTTTAAGTTCATAAATACATAATTGGCGTCCGCATTATATTCTGAAAGCTGGGTTGTTAAAATAACATCCTTTTTGAACGCTTTAATTAACACCCACCGTCCCCAAGGTTTATTCCTGCACTTTTCGAGGTAAATTATTATTTTTTTATTTAATCCAATGTTAACAACTGTTTATAAAAATCAGTGACTATTGTGGCTATCACTTAGTCTTAACATGATTTTCCTAAAAATAGGTGGCATTTTTCCTTACCGTTCCATCCTTACCGTCTCCTTTTTTACCATTTCGTCCCTTTTTTCCAATACTATCCTCTTTTTTTTACCTTACCATCCCTTCTTTAATACCCCTTTAAGACAATGTTGTTCAAAAATTCTGTATTAAAACTACCACATTGTAATTATTTCTTATTTGAATGTCCTGTGGGTACTATGCAAATTCATTATGAGTAAAAATTTACAAGAAAATAAAAAGTTATAGAGGTAAAATCGTAAGGAAAATAAAACTCGCAAGTTTAGCTTAAACCTCAGTTAATTAAAAAAATTTTCGCTGCTGACCATTTTTTCTTTATTTTGAACTAGCAAACTTGCCCAGCATTGCCCGGGTACGTCAAAAAACGGCACGAATTGCAAAAAAAGGCAGGGATCGCTAAAATAAAAATAAAAATCACATACAAAATTCCCGAAAAATTCGAAAATTGCTATACGAAATCCGAATAAACTTTGTGGAAATGAGGACAGAAATTACTTTAATATTATAGGTCAAAAATGGAATGTAAAAAAATCGCAGCAGATCGCGAAGAAACGTAAAAATCGAATTAAAAATCACAAAAAGTTCAAAAATCACGAAAGTCAAAATTTACTATAATTGGATAAAAGTTTCAAATCTAATTCCTTTAACCTGCGGCTCTTTTAAAATTTATGTTTGAGAAAACATACTAAGCATTGCATCAGGTTACTTTTATTTATAATTTAATTTACTTGTATTCCCTTAAGTATAGCTAATATAATCCCTTAAGTTAATATTAGTTTTCGTTGCATTAAAATATATCAATTTGTTGATTTTCTGAAAGCAAAGTATTACCTATTGGTTTACAATGTAAGTCTATGGGAATTTGGTGAAATATTAAAGATATTGCCAAGTTGGCGTCACATTTGGCGATATATCGCCAAGTTGGCGACAAACTTGGCGGTATTTGGCGACATAGTTCTGTCCCCTCTTTGGTAACTGCCTTATAGGTACAGAGATGCACTAAATGTTATTCAATAATCGCATAAAAAATTCACTAAAAATTCAAAAATCGCTGTACGGCTTCCGAGTAAACTTTTTTGAAAAGAGAACAAAATTTACTGTATTGGGTTAAAAGAAAAAAACCGCATTCTTTTCACTAATGTGGGAAAATCGCCTCGAAACTATAAAAAACGCTAAAAATCGCATAAAAAATTCAGTTAAAAAAATCTAATCAAAAAATCAAAAATCGGGCTTCGAGGTGCAAAACTTCATATATAGACGTACCTTTTCCCCTAATTTTGTAGCTCTACATGCAGCGGTCTCTTCAGAACACCGTCGACATACTCACTCACACACAAACTTCTTTCCTTATTATTAAAGACTATCGAACTTGCCCGGCGTTGCCCGGGTAAGTTGATCCAACTTCTATCAACGTCTTTCACTAATGTAGAAAAATGGTACGAAATCGCTAAAATACCCGAAAAATTCGAAAATTTTTATACGAAATCCGAATAAACTTTATTGAAATGAAGGTAGAAATTACTTTAGTATTATAGGTCAAAAATGGAATGTCAAAAATTTTCAGCAGATCACGAAGAAACGTAAAAATCGAATTAAAAATCACAAAAAGTTAAAAAATCACGAAAGTCAAATTACTATAATTGGATAAAAGTTTCAAATCTAATTCCTTTGACCTTGCGGGCTCTCTTGAAATTTATGTTTGGGAAAGCATACTAAGCTTCGTATCATGTTACTTTTACTCCCAATTTAATTTACTTGGATTCCCTTGAATATAATTAATATAATCCTTAATATTAGTTTTTGTTGCATTAAAATATTTCAATTTGTTGATTTTCTGTAAGCAAGTAATCCATATTGGTTTACAATGGAAGTCTATGGTAATTTGGCGAAATATTAGAGATATCGCCAAGTTGGCGTCACTTTTGGCGATATACCGCCAAGTTGGCGACAAACTTGGCGGCATTTGGCGACAGAACGTGTCCCTCTACGGTAACCTCTTTATAGGTATGGAAATGCATTAAATGCTGTTCAATAATTGCATAAAAATTCACTAAAAATTCAAAAATCGCTGCACGAATTCCGAATAAACTTTTTTGAAAATAGAACAAAATTTACTATATTGGGTTAAAAGAAAGAAACCGTATTCTTCCCACTTATATGAAAAAATCGCCTCGAAACTTAAAAAAAATGTTAAAAATCGTATAAAAAATTAAATAAAAAGAAATCTAATCAAAAAATCGAAAATCGTGCTTCGAGGTGCAAAACTTCATATATAGACGTACCTTTTCCCAAATTTTGTAGCTCTACGTGCAGTGGTCGCTTCAGAACACCGTCGACACACTCACTCACACATAAACTTCTTTCCTTATTATTATAGATCATTAAGGCATTCATCTATCGGATTAAAATGTTATTTTAGCAAGTTTAATTTTGTGAAATTTTTTCCCAAAAAGTCAAAACATTTTGTGAGAATGCCCCATATATCGCAGTAAATGAGAAATATAATATTGTTGATACTGATATTAGATGTAATACCCTATTATGGGGGTTCGCCGAGGCTAAACGAGAAAAACAGGTTACCGCGGTGCCTTCCACGTATTTTTTTAAAGACCGCTGGAGTCACGTGATGCTCGAATGCACCAAAGAAGGTATAAGAAAAGAGCATCACGTCATTCTAGCGGTCTGTAAAAAAATGCACGCGGGATGCACCGCAGTAGCCTGTCTTTTTCGTTAACCTCAGATATCGCAAAGTAGCGTAATAAAACAAAGAACGGCATTATTTGCAATTGTATCTGAAACATCATCATAGCGACATCTTTTTTTCAAAAACTGAAATATTTACTGAAGTGCCCAGAGCCTTTACAATTTTATGTCTTCAATTTAAATTTATTGTTATATTTTATTAGTACACTAGCAGCCTTCGCCCGCTACGCTGGTCAGTATCTCCAAACGAACCTTTAACCAAACGGGATATATGCGTGTATTAGATCTTGTGTTTTATAGCAATATATACATTTACCTCCAATGTTCTTCCGCATTGCTGAAAACAATATAAACGCCATTACGATTTAATATATTCTAATGTATCAGACAAAATTTGGAATGTTAAGGAGCAAACCTTTTAGTTGATCATTTACAATAGAATATGGAAAAAAACTGTAGAACAATATGTAATATACTAAAATCGTATCTAAAAATATAAAAAAGTAAATCGCATTAGACGAAATCAACCCAGTAAAACCTGTAAAAAAGATAATCTTTCATAATAGGGTTCACTGATTAAAGAACTTTCGCACATAATTCTATAACTAAGCAACGTATAATGATATGTGTTATATACTAAAACCTTTTTTGAAAATTTATCTAAATAACATTGCAAGTTTTCTCAAAATTCATTCAGAAGAACTGAAGTTATAAGTGGTAGGACTGAAATACCACTTGGTATTTTATATATGCAGTAGATAATTAAGTATATTTTTCATAATCGCGTTAACGTGATTATAGAACTTTTAGAGAGATAGTGTAGGCTATACGCCGTATACCCTCTGAATTTTTTCAGAAACTTTACACACCCTCCATAGCTGTAACGTATATAGTCTCCAGCATTTAACCTCTGCCTACAGCGTTTATATTCACAATTTTTTACTATTACACCACTGAGAACCAGGGGCGGATCCAGAAAATTTTTACAGGGGGGTCAAGTTTCAGTGGCCGGCGTTATGCCTTCTACTTATAAAATTATCAGTAAAGTAGAAAAAACGAAGTATCATTTAAACCTACTTCAAAATATAATATATTACACATCAATTAATGCATTTTCATGAAATAATATAAAATTAACCATTAAAAATTATATTAATATTAAATATATAAATTACAAATTATAATAAAATTATTAAACTAACTTTTAGTAACCAATTTGTTATCATTTTGTATGAAACATATAAATATGCTATTTACTAATTCTGTGTATATAGTTAATACAGAAATGTTAAATTCTTCAATTAAATAAAAATAAACATTTTCATATTTAAGATGTGGAGAACACTTTTTATGGCAATGAAAAAATAATGGCAAAACATTGCTGCATTACCTTAAAAATACTGCAGTTGCAATTTCCTGTGATGCTTCATTGCAAATTTATTTTATACTTCTTCAGGGTGAATTTCCTTATCGCGATGAATGTTAAGCAGTGCTAAACCGTTTAGCCTTTCTTCTTTCATATTTGACCTCAAGTAAGTTTTTACCCGTCTTAATGTTGAGAAAGACCGTTCACTGGTACAGGTTGTAACAGGAAGGATGCATAGAATATGGAGAAGAGTCTTGATATTCGGGTAAAATTCTGAAGCGTGTAATATGCTTTCACTTGCACTGCGTGGAAGTTCGCTCTCCGGTTTGTTTTTCCATTGCCGCTGACATAAGTCTATTTCAGCTCGTAATTCAGAAAATGTCCCTGGAATATCTTTCTTGTAAGGTTCAGCTGCATTCATTAAAGTTTCAGAATCCTCGTTGGCAAATGCCGGGATCAATCCATGTAATGCAACGATATTTGAATGTTCAGCAGCGGAAAATCTTGTTACCAACTCTCATATGATAAAATCTATAAACGGCAAAAATAAATTGAGTTTGTAATATTCTTCGGGACTTGACGCTGCAGTAATGGATCTGTGGTGCTGTGTTTTTACAATTCTCGGCATAGTAATTTCAATGGAATGTTTAGTTGCTACTTTCGATGCTTCGTCATATATTTTCGAGTAACTTGATGATGAATTTCGATAATCATTTAAAGTATCGCCAACATGCTTTACCATATCATAGCATTGCTTCAAATCTAACGAAGGGCTTTGCAAATTGCGAGATAAAGAAATAGTTAAACTTAAGATGAATGAAATGATATGCACTGCAATAAGGAAATCAAATCGCAGAACTGATGCTATTAAGGATGCGGATTTGGAGGACGATTCTTCGGCATTTAATAATTCTAAAAAGCACACAATGGCATCGAAAACTTGCAAGAATTGTAAAATTGCATCATGGAGTTCAATCCACCGAGTTTCACAAAGTTTTGAAAGCTTCAATCGCATTTCCTGAGGATGATGCTCTTGTATTTCCTCTCGCATCCAATTCATTCTTTTAGCGGATTCCCTAATTGCATTGATAACTTCTTTCATGACACCAACAGCTTTTCTAATACTGCATAATGAACAGGCTTTAGATATGGCAAGATTTAGTTTGTGAGACGCGCAATGTATGTAAATAGCAAGTGCCTGCTTTTCTTTTATGCGTGCCTGCACCCCTTTGAATTTTCCAGCCATATTTGAACTACCGTCGTAACCTTGTCCTCGCATATTTTCAATTTTTAATCCTAATTTCTTTAAATTTTCTTCAATTAGGTCTGCAAGGAACTCTCGACTTAAGCCTCTAGCTTCTACAAAACCTACAAAATCTTCCCTGATATTCTTCGTTGTTGTATCACGATATCGGATGCAAAGACTCATCTGCTCGATAGTACCAACAACGGTCGTTTCGTCAGCTAAGATACTAAAGAACCGACTTTCTTTCACAGAGTTCAGTATTTTCTGTAATATGAGCTCTGCACAAATGTCAATTAATTCATTTTGAGTTGTTTTACTGATAAAAGTAGAGTTACGAGGGGCGTTGTTTATGTGATTTTTCAAAACAGTGTCACCTGCGTCAATGCGAAACCTCAATAATGAACGAAAGTTCCTTCATTTGCTATTGAACCTGAGCCATCCTCTTCCGTGAGGTTCCCATCATCTCTGTGACCTCGTAATGGAATATTTTGTTTACCACATAATATAATCGTTTTTATTATGGGTAGTAAACGTAAACGATTTTCTTCAATTCTTCTTTTCATTTCAGTATTGATTTTCACGTCAATCGATTCCGCTGGGTTTTCAAATGTTCTAATGAAGTCGGTAAAGTTAATTGTTGCGATTTTGTGGTACTCCTTAAGAGCGAGTCCTCGCAGACTTTCCTTGCCTTTTTTGTAGTTATGAAATGGACTCAGTCCAAAACTGCCAAGCGATATCTTGCTTTTTCCCCCTTCTTTTGCTCCAAAGAGTACACATATTTTGCAATAAGCTCCAGCATGCTTAGCACTGTAACTCAACCAGGAAAATTCTGTAAGCCACGACCGTTGAAACTGCCTTTTATTTCCTGATTGCATGACAATCGGAAATTCATATCCCATACAACCAAAGACTGCCTCCGGACGTCCTATATGGTCCTATATAGAGCCGGGATATCCGATACCCGTCAGATCCTGTAAGAGCCTAATTTGGACGTTGCGAGGACGCCAGAATCCGGACGAACCATCCACGATCGCCCGGTGTTGTCTTGAGAACATCCGTGTCACCTGTACGCATGCGCAAGAAATTCTGACTTCAACTGCTCTGTCCGGTTGTTGTTGAAACGAAAGATTTTTTTTAAACAACTGTGTTCTATTACCTATTTCTTTTAATGAGGATTGAATTTATCCTAAAGGTAAGTAAACTTTCGAATCTTAACTTTTTAGAGTGAACTTTTGAGTTTTGCACTAAAATATAAGGCTTTTGTCGTAATCTATACTATGAGACAGTCAAACTTTCATAGAAAACATATAAACAGTTACAAGCATTTTTCATATAAATACTCGAAATAATAATGTTATATGATCGTAAAACAATCCTTTGTTCATTATATTTTTACTGAAATAGTATTATTTTTAAAGATAGATCATTTCGTGAGTCATCAAAACATTGTTTATGACCCATTGTTTGGGTGTTGCGTTAGATATAAAAATGCATTAAACATTCATTTTGTTGATGATGAACAAGTAAAAATATTCATAAAGCTTTAAATTCAACTTTTAAACCTATTTAACCATTAAATTTATTTATCTTTAAAAAATATAATAAAAATACTCGTAAAGTATATTTCATTCCAAGAATAACCTGCTTATAAAATTAATTTTGTATAAGATAAGGATTTTTAAATTTTCTAACTAAGCCTACATGTGGCCCAATAGCAAAGATCCAGTTGGGGCCCCTGTGTGACACTTTAACAGCTTCAATTTGCCTTCATTTATACATATATACTGTTTTAAAAAAGTATATATATACTAGCTGGTTTTAGCTTGCTTTTTTTTGGATGGGGGGAGGCGGTTCAGTGAGACACACAGCAGCTCTGAAAAAAAGTTAAAGTACACTGTTTTAATTCTTCATTTTAAAAAATGCGTCACAGTTGCTTTGTATTGGGTTTTTATGTTACATTTCTGTGTTGTTTGTTGTTTTGATGTGTTTAAAATCTGTCGTATTTTCAAGGAAAATATTTTTAGAATAGCTTCTTTCATCTGTCTGTTTTTCATTATAAATAACGGTACTTGTTAGTTATCCCGTCGACCAGTTTCGCCAAATTATATAAATCGCCAAACCACTCGCCAAATTATACAAATTGTCATAATTTTTATTTTAAATAACGAAAGATCAATTAAATTAGCAAAACATTAACCCATTAACCGCTGACGTTGCGTTCACGCAACAGTCAAAATAATTGCTCATGCAATGAATTAATTACATTGGCACCACTATTTTAGAATTAAAAAAATATCTTATTTATGGGCAGGAATTTTGCTATTTTAGTAAAGCGAAATTTATCTTACTGAATTTGTGGTGGGAAACTACTTTCAACAAGAAATTTGAAAATTTCTATCGTAATAGTTTTGGCGATTAATGGGTTAATAAAAATACAAATATAACGTCGAATTAAAAATCACTTGATGACGTAACAAACACATGATCATGTTTAATGTCAACCATTATTGGCATTTGATCTTACAATTTGGCGACAGTAATTTAATCGACGGGATAACTAACAAGTACCTAAATAACATTTTAGCCTTGTCTGTGTTCCCTCTAAGTCATTATTTAAAGACGCTGTACCTGTCTTTTTAAAATCGGCAAAATACACCCTGCTTTCTTTTTTTAATATAGTGAAATGTACCCCTATTTTTGCAAAAATATCTCATAAAACTCTTCGACGAATCACAGTATTGCAGTATTTCAAAATCCGTGTGCCCTAGAGCTTTCAAAAATTATAGAACTTCCTTGGCTTCACTCTTCCATTTGTTTACTGTGTATTACAAATTTTAAAATTGGAGTTTGTTACGATACAATAGTTTTTTTTTGTTTTTTTTTTAATGAAAAGTGTCAAATATCCAAGATTTCTTTTTCTGTTTTCATTAATTATATTGTTGATTTTATTGTTTAAAATTATTGATAGCTGTCACTTTAGTAAGTGGGGCTTTTCTAAATTTCTTGTTTGTTTCTTTTTTGCAAAGTGTGGGGGGGGGATTCCAACGGCTTTATTCTTCGATTTGTTTACTAGGCATTACATACAGTTTGTTAAGATACACTAGTTTTTATTTTATTTATATTTTTTTAATGAAAAATTGTCGATGGGTAGAGTTTTCGATTTTTTTCAAAAAAACCTCGCACAATATTATTATTTTACGACTTCTAATTTATGCAATTGTATACACAGACATGAAAATGCACTGATAGATTCAAATGTTAATATAATAAGCATCATTAAAGTCGAGAATTTCTCTTTAGCAAACAAGAATGTTGATTATTTTCTCACAGCTTGTTAGTTTCTCTATAATGCAAAAGATGGGATAATTAATTTGTTAGTCTCAATGCTTGTTTGTAACGAGCAAATTCATATCATTTTATTTTACTTAAACTTACAGAAGTTTTTCTATATTCTATATTAAGTAATAAACAAGTAAATATTCCTATATTTAATATATTCCTGCTTAGATTTCTTTTCTGTTACTAGTTTATTTTACAATTTGATTCAAATTAAATTTGAAACTATTTTTTCTATTACATTGTACTTTACTTGACAAACATTTTTCTTATAAAGCTTAAAAGCCTTATCTTTCTAAAAACTGATTCATTATCTGTATTATATAAAACTAAATATATTTAAAAACATTAATATGTTTGTTTACATCTTGAATTTATCTAAACATAATTTTTAAAAATTTGATTTAAATCATGATTTTAATCACGATTAAAATTAAGTTGATTTAAATCAATGAACCCTGCGATGGGATAATGGAGAAGTACCTTAATCCCTTTGAATTTGTTTAGGTCGAATGTAAAGATAATAGAAGCTGCCTAATGCCACATGTGATCATTTATATTAAATTTTATTTTGAATTGATTTGAATTTTGTATCTTAGTTATTTTATTTATTTTTTTAGGCACAAATTGTAGGATCCAAAAAGTCTCAGCATGAATAAATACAGATTAAAAAGATACTGCAAACATCCAGCAGTCAAAGCTCAGTTCTACATACAATTTTCAAGAAATTAAATTTCAAAATTGGTAAGTTTTTTAAGTATTTCTGAATAAGGGATCATAACAATAAAAATTCATATCAAGTTTATGGATATTTGCATCTCCCTGTTATGTAATTCTTTAATTATACTTTTCTGCAGCAAAATTGTAATTGATATTCATTAATGGTACTCTTTAAAGTATCTAAGCAAAAATAAAGCAAGTTCTAAGATCATTAAACGGAAGTTTTCTGCTATAAAGATAAATGCAACTTCCCTTCTTACAAATGGAAATACATGCGCAAAATTAATACAATAAGGCCAATGCCAATTAATAGAAATGGTAAGGTTGAAAATTTAATATAAAATTTAAACCCTTTTTTATTATTATTGACATAACTGCAATTTTAATGTAATCAAATGATAATCATAAAAAATATTTAAGTATTTTTAATTCAACTGTATATATATGCATATTAATTAAATTAAACTCTACAAAGAAAATATAAACAGTTTTTTGCAACAAATTTAGTCAAAAGACTTTTATAAGAAAGCGAAAATCCATCTGTTTTATAATTTTCATTAATAAATATATTGAGAAAATTAATTATTTATTAACATGTATATTGAGATTCTAAAACTTAAAGTAAAATGTAGTTTTTGTTTGGGTTTAGACTTGACAGTTATATCAAAACTAAATATATGGGAAATGAAAATTATGTATTATATGCGTTCAATTGTAGTATCATTTTGGTTAGAAACCAGGGTTTCCGACTTTTTTTGGTTTTAACCACTTTTAAAAAGCTGGCTTTTATTAAAAAAAAGCCGGTTTTTATTTTTAAAAGTTGGTTTACTGCTAATTCGTTTTAAATTTGGATCAATTAATTTATAATACTCTTAGAAATATTTTCTACTGAGAAAATTATAAATTTCTATTAAATTTTCTCAAATATATAAGTCTTTATAACTGCTAAAAGGCAACTGTGAAGGCATTATGTCTAAAAAAAAAATATATATATATATATAAATATTGAAAAGAATATAAGCTAGACTCCAAAAAAGATAAATAAAATTTTGAAAAAACAAATAAAATCAATATATAAATATTGAAAAAGTCGACAGGATATTGAAGTGATGGCAATAACAGCGAGTGTGTCTCCAAAATTACAAATGTGTAGTGGTACTGGTACACGATAGCTTATGATATTTACTGAAGATCATTGCCGGAAATTTAAAAAATCTACATCTTTAACGTGAATGGCAAAGTATGGTGCTGGTGATTGGGAGACAAGATGACTGGAGTGAGTTCTTTTCACAATATTTTTACACTTCTTATGTTATTATTTGTGTTATTGTTAGTTATTTATTGAGATTTATTTATTATTAAGTATGCGAATTATTTATTTATGAGGTTTATTTATTATTTCGTGAAGAGTATTTATTTATTTATTTATTTATTTATTTATTTATTTATTTATTGTAAAGTTTATTATGAAGTCATGAGAATTATTTATTTATTTATTATTAAAGTCTGAAATAGAGTACTTTATCAATTATGAAGGGAAATAAAAGTACTTCTTTTATTGCAATGAATACTGATACAATGACTGAACCTAAATTAGTTGAGTTTGATCCTAGTACTGGAATGGAAATGCAGGCTTGGTTAAATTATTATGATGATATGAGTAATAGGGAAAATAAAGATTTAGAGTGGAAATTTAAATCTATTCCACAGTATTTATAGGGTGAATCACTAAAAGTCTATATCAATGACTGTGTTAATTGTACTAGTTATGAACAGATTTCAAAAATCTTGATAGAAAAATTCATTGAACTAAATATTCCAAATTTTTCTGATTTCTGAACTCTAAAATTAGATAAATTAGATAATTTAGAAAATTATTTTCACAAAAAAGTAGGTATTGGGAGGACACTCCACCTTTGTGAGACTCTTCTAATACAAGGGTTGGCAGATGGATTAAAACCAGAGTATAGAAATAATATTAATGTAAACCCTCCAAATAGTACCACTGAATGTTACCGGCTTGTTAAGCAATTTGTTGAAGTTTCCACTCCTCAAATTTCAAGCCAAACAGAAAATCAACAACCAGTTAGACAAAATTTTCAAGAATTTCAACCACCTATACCTTGGACTCAACCAAGTAGACCTAATTTTCAACCAAATAGGTCCAATAATGCACCTAGGAATTGGATTCCACAAAGACAGTATCAAAATCAGGGGTCTAGAAATTTTCAAATAATTACATTCAGAAACCATATCCTTCTAGACCATGTAGAATATGTACAAGTAAAGGTATAAATAATGCATATAATTGGGAACAAGAGTGTTTATTTAGGAATGATGCAACATCCTCTGATACTCTTCCTAGTAATTCGCCACCTACTATTCCTAATATTTGACAACTAATTGTGTATGGATGTACTAATAGTTATAATTTACCATGTATATTGGACACTGGATCCACTACGGTAATATTACCCCTAAAATTTGTTAAAAAACTAAATGCTAAAATTGAAACTATACCTACAATTACTATTGGTCAGGCAAAAGGGGTGTTAAAAATAAATCAAAAATGTAAAATTTCTCTTAAAGTGGCTAAAATTACAAAATATGTTAACTTTTTAGTGTGTAATACTAATTTGGAGTATGCTATTTTGGGTTTAAGGGAATGTTCTAAATTTAATTTAACTATAGATTGTAGAAATTGTACTGTAAAACAAGGAAAGAAAATTATAAATCAGAGTATATCCATACATAATGAGAAATCGCTTCATTTTCATACTGTAGATATGAATAAAGTACAACAAGAGAATGATTTAGTAACAGTTGATTATGATGTGAATTTGAATTTATATAATGATGATAGTGTAATAACAGCTAATGATAGTATTGAAACTTTGAATTTATGTAAGAATGATATCGAATTACCATCTGATTGTGAAAATTTTATGACTACTCAGGACCTTTTTGAGAATGATAGAAGTGATTTTAATGTGCAACCTGATTATGGACAGTTCATAACTTCTCAAAATTTTCGCGATGTTAATAATTCTGATTCAGATTTAATTGGGGATTTAAATTTAATTCAAAATGATAATTTAAGGGAGATAGTTCAAAATTATCGGGATATTTTTGCAAAACATAAATATGATGTGGGTTGGATTAATATTGAGCCACAACGCGTTTTTCTAAAATATGACGTACCTGTATCTTTGAGGCCCTACAGAACTTCCCCCTTAGAAGAAAAAGAAATAAATAGTCAAATCCAATCTTTATTAGCGG
Source organism: Maratus speciosus (assembly GCA_963932465.1). NCBI lineage: Eukaryota > Metazoa > Arthropoda > Arachnida > Araneae > Salticidae > Maratus > Maratus speciosus. The sequence continues at coordinate 120,397,455 of OZ010793.1, read as the reverse complement.
CTGGACTCATAAAAGAAAGTAATAGCCCATATTCTGCCCCTATCACTTTAGCTATGAAAAAAGAAGAAGGCAAAAAGACCCTATTATGTATAGACTATAGGAAATTAAATTCAATAATTAAAAATGATGCAGAACCCTTGCCCCGTATCGATGAAATTTTAGATAAATTGAGTAGTGCTCAGTACTTTTCAACTTTAGACTTAGCCTCTGGCTACTGGCACATACCAATACATCCAGCTGATACCGAAAAATTAGCTTTTGCGAGCAACTTTGGCCTCTTCGAATAGCTAGTTCTTCCGTTTGGTATAAAAACAGGCCCCCCAATATTCAATAGAACTATTAGAAGGATCCTTAACAAATATAAAATAGATTTCGCGTGTCACTATTTTGATGATATTATAATATTCTCATCCTCTCTAGAAGAACACTTAAAACATTTAACTCAAATCTTTGAAATCTGTAAATTAGAAAATATTAAACTTAAACTTTCTAAATGTAAATTAAGCCAAAATAAAATTAATTTCTTAGGCTACGAAGTCACCAATGGGACTGTAACTCCAGCTAATGCAAATATTGAGACCATTAAAAAATTAATACCCCCCTCTAATGTTAAAGAATTACAACGATTTTTAAGTTCTATTAATGTATACCATAAATTCATAGGCAAATATGCCGAAATTAGATACCCCCTTAATAAATTACTTAGAAAAAACACAATATGAGAATGGAACTCAGAATATCAGGACTCTTTTGAAAAACTAAAAAATGCCTTAATTGCAAAACCAATCCTCAAAATTTATGACCCAAAATTGCCCCTCCATATGTTTATAGATGCCTCTCAGGTAGCGGTGGGTGCAGTTCTAAAACAACCTGATAAAGATAATTTCTTGCATCCTATTGCTTATCATTCTAGAATTTTGAAGAGTTATGAACAAAACTATTTTATAACCGAGCTAGAGTGTTTAGTATTTATAGATACTCTTGATAAATTCTATCACTATTTCCATGGAGTCAAATTTACAATCCATACAAATCACGCATCTCTAGTATGGTTGAAGAGAGTTAAGAACTTAAGAGGTAGACTTTTTAGGTGGTCACTTAAACTTGGCATGTTTGATTATGAGATTAAGTATGAGAGGGGTTCAACAAATGTCGAAGCAGACATGTTTTCTCGAAATCCTGTTCTTTACTTCAATCAACATGTAAGTTTATTGTTCATGTATTATACATGTAAGTTATATAAAAGAAATCATAGAGATGCAAGACAGAGTAATGTCTGTGATAAGAAATATAAAAAAGAAAATGGGATTATTATAATTCAGAGAAAGGGATTCAAAAAAATAGTTGTACCAATGTCATTGAAGAAAAAATTACTTCATATTGCTCATGATAATTTTGGACATTTAGGAATCCAAAAAATGCTTAACTTAATATCCCCTAACTATTATTGGCCTAATATGACTATAGACATAACACAATTTGTTAAACATTGCCACAACTGTCAAAAAAATAAAAAACAAAACAAAAAAGATTTGGCTTGTTACAAGCTATGCCAGCCACAGATCAACTTTTTGAATGTCTTTCTTTTGATACTGTGGGTGGATTTAACTATTACAACTCAACAAAATAATTCTTACACATAATAATAGATCATGTAACTAGATTTGTTTGAGCTTTACCTTCTAAAAATGTTACTACTGAAGCATATACAAACTGTTTAAAGCAAATTTTTTATGTTCAAACAGCTCAAAAAATACTGAGTGATAGACATAAAGCTTTTAAGTCTCCAAGATTCAAAAAATTCCTCAGAAAACATCATATTCAACAGCGTTTTACGTCATCACACCATCCACAAACCAATGGGAAGGTAGAGCCGGTTAATCAGACAATAGTTACCAGGCTTAAATGTAAAGTCAATTCCAATTCTTCTGAAATACCTTGGACAAGATTATTTGACCAAGACATCCAAGAATACAATAATACTCTACATTCCATAACTAAATTCCCACCTGCCTACTTATTTTATGGTCAATTACCCTATAAATCTCCTTTAAACCAAAATTATTATCCACCAGTCAGTAAAGCACTCAAATTTGCAAAAGCGCGAACACATGAATTTCATCTTAAAAGTAAAAGACTATATGATAGAAATTTTGTTGAATCCCCCTTAAAAATACAAGATTCTGTAATTTATGAAGAATTTAAGTATCCTAACACTAGAAAATTAGAACCTACTTTCTCAGGACCATATAAAATTATAAATAAACTTTCTGAAGTAACTTATGAAATAGATAAATTTAATTATGAGACAGGACTAAATTCAGTTATTGTACATGTTTCTAAATTAAGACCCTATTTTTCACCAAATGATTTCAGAATGTTTCATGAGCAACCCATAAAACAAACAAAACCACAACAAACACCACCACCACAATTGCCATCACAAACTCAAACTAAAGTAAAAACCATAGATTAAATTTTAATTCTTTAAATATCTTTATTACATTAGTTTTCAACATTACCAGGTATGTCCTTGGTGGCCACGGGGATATTACTTGTGTTTGGAAGTTTTGGGGATTAGGTAGACACTCTATGCAGGCATAGGATGTGCATTTGATTTTGGGAATTTTCAGATTGATGTTGAAAAATAAAAATAAATATTTTTAATTTTATATCAAGTTTATATCAAAATAAACTATATTTATTTTATTCCATTTTTTACCAATTGTTTACAAAAATAGTAAGAATTGATAATATTATTATAATTGTATAAACGTAGAAAATTGATAATTGTGATGAGATTTTGTAGTGATTGCGTAGCAATAGAAAATTAAGTACATAAACAAATTATCTTTTATTCCTATTTATTTTCTTTATTTTACCATTCTAAGTTTATCAAATGCACGTCTATTCATCAAGAGTATCAGAGAGATAAATTATTGTAAGGAAATACTGGTTGAGAGTCCACTTTCTAAATTTATTTGGACTTTGGAATTATTATAATTTTTTTTTTTTTGTTTCGACTGGCAAAAATACTTTCTTATATAAGTAAAAAATAAGAAAATTATTTAATTACTATGCATTATTTTTATCTCAACCATTATTTTCCATGTCAATAAGTAAACAATCTGTGATATTTTCTTAGAATATAATGTTGTTATTAAGTATTATTATTGTTATTATTCAAGTATACTGTTGAGAATTTTATTATTATGACTATGAATTGAAAGTATTATATTATTTATTTATATTATTGTAAGATTTATTATTTATTAAAGAAAAAAGAACATAACTTATAAGTGAAAAATTATGATATTTACTAGAACAAGTGAGAAGTTTTAAAAGATGGTGAGTCCCAATTAGAATGGGAAAAGGAGCTCAAAAATATAGTTGATAAACAAATGTTAAAAGGTAGTTGAATAACTACTAGAAATTTGTTTATTAAAATAAAACTACTATTGTGAAGACAAATAGTATTTAAACATAATGTAAAGAGTTTAACAGGCAGAGTAGTCAGACAAATTTAGTAAAAATATTTATTGCAGCTGAACTTTTTACTTAAGGACTGTACCACTATTTTTGCGAAATATTAAAGGACTGTTATGACCTACGAACTGATTAAGACAATAGAACTTAAAATTCTCCTTGAAGTAAATAAAGTGTTAAACATTAATTGATTGGAAATATGTTTGTGATAAGAGAAATGGAAATACACTAAATTTCCATAAGATAAAAGAATTTGTTGTTATTTATTTCTATAGATTTATTATTCCTTATTATTTATTTCTTATTGTATTTATACTTATTCTTTATTTATTATTGTGTTTATATTTTCCTATGCACTTACAAATGGTAAGTGATGTTGTAACCATTATTTGTATTATTTTACAGGGGAAATGCTCTCAGCTAAATTTAAATGCTCTTAGTATTTTTTTTCTCTTGCATTGCTACATTTTACTTTTCCATTTCTTCGGTGACGTCTCTAAAATTTTCAATATTCAAAAATCAACTTCCAAATTTATTACAAGTCTGTTATCTGAAATTGTAGTTAATTAACCACAAATTTCATACAAAGTCTTTGGGGAGGGAGGATAATATTACAAAATTTAAGTTTTTGCGCCAAGTTTAAAGTATTTTATGTAAATTTTCCTTTTTCAGTAATATTTCGTATATTATACCGGCTTATTAAATTAAAAACCCTAGTCTATTAACCCCTATAAGATCTTAATTCATATACTAATATTTATTCCAAATTGCCTAAATCAAAAAACGGCTCAATCTATTCATCTTTCTTTAATAAAACTTTTATTATTTAAATTCCGCTATTAAATCCCGGTATATCATATTCCCCTTAAATCTTTTTTTAACTGCTAAAATATTATTCCGTCTTAAAGAAAAAAACCTACTTATTTCAATGTATTCTTTTATTTAAAATATCCAGGTGTAATTAAAATATTTCAAAGATTAAAACTTTCGCAGACATAAGTTCATTTCTTTTATCGTCTGAAGAGGGAAAAAGGGGTTATTTTTGCATAATCTCGACTACAGATTTTTACATTTGTTTATGCTTTAGACATCTGGGGCGAGGATATAAGATTATTCTAGAACAATCTTTTGAGGGGAGTATAAATACGGATGGCGGGAACCAGAGAGGAGCTTTGGAGCTTTTAGCTTTTTAGTTTTTTAGCATGTACAGGTGAATGCGATGTCCTGTCATGTAGAAGTGTAAAGAGAGAGAGAAGGGTAGCGGATTGCAGTCGTGGCAGACTGGTTTTCAATGTGACTGCTCGGTGGAGGTAGTAATACGGTGGATGAATATTGTTTTATATGTGAGTAGAATGAGGAAGAAACGGTATCGTAATGAGTACGGAGATGTTAGTTGTTTACGGATTTAAGTATAGAACGCAGTCAAGAGATGGAATGTTTTAAAAACTAATTGTGTGATGAGAATAGACTTTATTCTTTTTACCATTGAAGGAATGAGCGTCTTCCCTAGATTCAATCGTGAGTGTGGAAATAAAGTGAATAGTATTTCAAGCGACTGCCTTGTGTGAATTCTTCATTTTTCTTTATTATCTTAAACCAATCGGCTGCCGCCTGTGCTGTTTACTAATGGAAACCCCCATTATTTTCGACAATACCAACTACTTGCCGTCAAAACGTCACATATATAAATATTGAAAAGAATATAAGTTAGACTCCAAAAAAATAAATAAAATTTTGAAAAGCTTGTTGCTAAGCATATTCATGCATATGCTATTCATAATATTTTTAATAGTGAGAAATGACGTTTTTATTATGACTATGCATAATTTTAAATGTTTACTAGAAATAAAATAAGACTTGTATATTAATAGCTCTTAAAATTAATTAAGTAATAAAGCATGTAACTAAGTAACCATTGTCCTCATTAATTTTATAAAGCTGTAAAAATGATAAAATTCGGGGGGGGGGGGGGGAGGGTTAAGGCTCAGTCAGTATAAACCAGATAAAGCATTTGGCACGGCGCTTTTCAAATTTAGCTGACATATTTGCAATTCTAACTATAAATCACTCGCAAAACCATCTAAGTTTTATTCCGGTATTAATGTCTTCATTATTGAGAAATTGGATTACTTATTAAATTCTAAATCAATTAAATGTCATTAAAACTAATTAAAAACACTTTAAAATGTGTAGTGTATAATTACAATGCTTCATTGTATAAAAGCCAATTATGGCCAAAAAAAGCCGGTTAAAATCAGTAAAAGCCATCGGCGTGGCTTTTTTAAAATTTTAGCCGGCTTTTTTGCAACCCTGTTAGAAACCTACTCCAAACAAACAATTGCTATGTTGTAATTTCAATTTTGGTATCTCACAGCTAAGTTTTTTAATATTACATGTGGGGGTAACATTTTCTATGATTTATATTTAAGAAAAAATGAAACACAGCAAATGTTGTTTGAAGTCAGTTTCCAATCAAAATGTTAAATACTGACATCATACTAAAGCGTCTTTTGTAAGGCGGGGGGAGGGGGGGGGATTTTTATAGAATGAAAGATTTAAAAATAACATTTATAATAATGCCAGAACCACAATAATTTGTTCCTTTAAAATTGCATCATTTATATACTTGAAAAACAATATTATGTAGATGGGGGATCTATATTACAATCCAAATTTGTTTTTGAACTGCAGGGATATTGATTGATGAAACTCTTTGTATTATTATTATTATTATTATTTTGTTTTTGTTTTTTTTAACTAGTTCTCCTGGAAATTAGTCAAATGCAACTGAAAAATAATTTCAACAGAGACATGATATATTAAAAAAATTGGTATTAAATTAAGTTGGAAAAGCTACTCTCAAAATTCTGAGACTGAAACGCTAAACTTTTAAAAGCTGGCTTTTTCTTCTTTTTTTAGAAAACATTCATATAAAGTAAAAATCATTTTGTTTTTTGAGAAATTTAAAAAGTTTTTATTTTATATTTTTAAAATTAATTTTATGATCATAACGACCCAATGTACAAATAAACTGTTTAATATAAAAGCTCGAATCACGGGGGGTGGGGGGGTGGGGGGGGTGGAGGAGTTTTGGATTCCCAGATTCATGAATGAATGAAAAAAAACTCCAACACGAAAATTTCGAGGACTTACTTCTTTATTATGAAACTTTTAAAAGGAGGGCCATGAGAGTACAGTGGGACGGGGAGAAGTCAAACACAAGACTGCCCGACGGGGCGGCCCCGAAGGGCAGAGAGCTGATGTCCGTCACGTTCAAGATCAGAGGGAGTAGTGGTAAAATATTCATTACAATCACTCACTCATTGGCGAGATGAATAGGAACATATGTACTGTATTGGCGATGAATATTGGTGGCATGGACAAAGGAATCAGAAGCATTCCGAAGTATTACATAGAACTCAAACTTACGCCATGGCGTGCTATATGGTTACACGTATCTTAACATTCCTGCGGTAAGGGAAAGTGGCTAAAGAAATAGCTAACACGTGATATTACATGCTCGTTATAGATTTAACGACAGCTGAATTAGTCAGCAAGGGGCATATGGCTTTTATCCGACAAACAGAAGGGTGAGAATTGAATACTAATGCAAGCCCAGAGGATGGGAAAATATGCATTAGATATCGTCGGCTACAAAGCGAACAGACATTCATTTGTATTTTATTCTTTTACTTTATTTCAATGGAAAATAGCTGCGGTTAAGATCTTTTTCTATCGTGTGAATTTGAAAGACAGAAAAAGGAACCGAGATAAATGATGTCTGCATTTGAAAAGAACTTTAAAAAGTAAAAGCGAAACTTACAGTAGTGAGAGGGGGGGGGGCAGAGAATGAAAAAAAAGACATGAAATTAACTCTAAAATGTCAAATTTAAACAAAATATTTTATTTGAAGGGGGGGGGGGAGAATAATGACAATTTATAATAAACCAGTAAGGTTAAAAGTTGATTTTTTTTGGAGGGGAGAAGAGGAATAATGAATATATAACGGTAAAGCCGTTATATATATCACCCATTACCACCAGAAAAAGAACTGTGAACCTTGTAGAACAGTTTTTTTTTATATTTGAAGATTACTTTGTCCACCCCATACGTATAAGTATTTAAAACAGATATAACATAATAACAAAGATAAGCCTCCATATATATATATATATATATATATAACATATAACTGTGTGCTTAAACTTCTTGAAATGTTTGCATAAAGCAAAACTTTTCAGGTCATGATTAATGGCGCCTTTTTTTTTATTATTTTCTTGGTATTCATTAGTCTTTACAGTCACCAAGAAAGTGCAAATAATAATTTTTTGATTTAACAGGATCCTTTTTAAATATCTTTTTAGTACTTGATTAAGAGGCTGGTACCAGCATTTTTCATGACCAAAATAAGAGAAGTAATTTTTGTTTAGTAACTTGTTATAATATCTTCTCAAAGTAAAAATAATATAATATAAATGCAAGCAACAAAAGATACAAATACTACTTTAAAATGAAATAGAAAATAAATGACATATACATGTCTGTGAATAAAAGCTAAATGAAGTAATACAAAAAAATAAAAAAGTAGAAAATTGGTTTTCGTGCACACCGCACAGGACTACAAAAGAGCGGGATGCATGCCTATGAATGGGTGTAACCCTTATTCTTGTTAAGAAACAAGTGTGATGGCGTCAGTTTAGAACATCAGCCCTAGGGGGGGATGGAGTTATGAGACCCAGACACCAAGTGATACCTAGGTCCCTGCTCCCCAAAGATCACATTGATCTTCAAAGGAGCAAGCGTCGATTTATCATATAAAAAGTTATGTTTATTGAATTGAAACAACAATTCGAGGGCTTTGTCTCTCTACACAATGAAGTTTGGACCCTTAGGGCAAAAATTTTGAACGGGAACAAAACTTCAGAGGGGATAAATTAAAAATAATAAAAAAAAAACTGAGATAAATATCTCACATATCAAAGGTAAAAGGTCAATCCGAGGTGTGGAGAGACTGGTGACATGATCGGGTAAGTATAACAACCACAATTTTTTTTTAAGTAAATTCTAACTTTGTATTCCTTACAATGTATCGAGCAGGATATGAACTGTATGTATATTGTATAACCTTAGATAATGTTTTAACCTTTAGTGTAACTGCACTAGGTTACTAATGCTACAAACTAAAAAAATGCTGTTATTGTGAAGTTATGTTATTACAAGAACGACATAATATCTTAAACGTGTTTATTGCCTAAGTGAAGCTTAACCAGAGATTTTATTTAATCTCCAAATTTAAAAGAAAACGTGTAATTTTGTTCATGTAGAAAACCAAAACAAATGTGATGAAAACAATAAAAACATACTAAGTTTGAAAATTAAAGTAAATGCATGTGAAGGGGTAGCATCCTGTAAACTGGGCATTCTTTGTTGTGAAACAAAGTGATGGTGACATGAAATGTCATGGCATAAAAGAAATATAATAATAAAGGAAAAATTAAGAATCTGTTAAAACTTAACTTTTTAATAAATGTTTAATTTGTGCATATCATGTGAGGTCAAAAGTAGTTCCTGGTATAATGAGAACAAAATAGAAATATCCTAATGTGTAACGTTGAAACCTAGAAACAAAATATTTTCAATTGTGTATAATGTGTGTTTTATTTTTACCAAACAAAATATCAATGAACTAAATTGCAATAACAATGAACTAAGTTGTAATATCAATGAACTAAATTGTAAGTGTATCTCTATGAACCAAAGAAAAATGTGTATTTCAATGAACGAAGCAAAGAAAAATTATTTCACAATGAACTAAAACAGTGTATGTCAGTGAAAAAAGGGAACATTTCAACGACTAAGATGTATGTTTGTGAACACAGCAATCTAAGTACCTCAATGAACAAAGTGTGAGCAAGTATTTCACTGACTTAAAGTGTAAAAGTAATACGATGAACTCAAATGTGTGTAAAAAAATGAAACATACTATGAACTCATGTGTCTAAAAAAAATATTCCAATGAACTAAAGTGTCTACCAAAACAAAAATTGGTATGAACTAATCTGCAAAACAAATCACAAGAAAGAAAACAAACTATGAACTACTATGTGTAAGGAAAAATTCTATGAACTAAGTATTGTCATGAAAGAAAAATGATAGTGCAATTGGTCCCTGAAGTACACAAAGAATTGGCAATGCTATGAACTCGTGTAAAGTGTTTTTTTCTATGAACTTAATGAACTATGAACTCAGTTGTATGAACTATGAACACAAACTCATTGTGTACATATGGAACCAAGAGCATTGTATCACAAGTACAAAAACGCTTCGCCTACAGTTAAAACAAACAAACCAAAAAATTGTGCTTTTAAGTAAAGTAAAGTGTAAAAGGATAAAATGTAACCAGGAAATGCTACTTGTGTGATGAAATGTAACTAAATAAACTTAACTAAGATTAACAAGTGAAATTATATCCAAATTTCTAAAAAAATAAATGAAAAAAAATGTAACTAATGTAATGATGAATGTTTAAAGTTGAATGAATGTGTACTCTTTCAGTAACATCTACCTCAAATGTGAAAATCCCAATGTCTGATGACCCGCATCAGAAAAATTTTCACTAATGTTCCATTTTGAGATTCATTTAACTATTTGCCGGCTAAATAATCAAATGAAAAAGCAACTCACAGTACCCTTGTGTTTATAAAATAAAATCTTGAAAAATAAGCTAACCTCAAACTTCAAATCAGTATGAATAATGCTGTCGAAAACTGACATATGTATGTAAATGTATAAAAAAATGAAAAAAAACTTTAAAAGGAATGCTGTTGATAGTAACTCCTTCACAGTAATGTGTGTTAAATAAAAACGAAAAATGTAAAATGTATGTTACATTGTTTTTTTTTTTTTTTTTTGTTTCCTAAAAGGAAGCTGTATGAGATGTTTATGGGAATGTATTGCAGTTGTATACTTTTTCTCGCATTTGCTTGATGAATTTTTTTAATGATGGACAATAAGGTGCATAGGCATTGTGGAAAATGTCAAAGTTGGTGTTGTTGCTATCATTATTTCTAATGCAATTAATGCATTTTGGAGGATTTCTACACTGAGGGTCACTGTGTGGCAAGACACACAGTGACCCTCGGCACCAGTGAAAACACAGAGCATCTAATGTCCTTATAACACGAAATTGCAAGATGATCATTGTATACTTGACACTTGAAACAACGTCTAACATTTATATATGGTTTAACAGGGTACGGTCTTGATTGTATGATAATTTCCCTATGCATTAATAATTGCCTAGCATCCTGTGGTGCAAGCTCAAAGATCCAATTAAAGGACTTGATATGTAGGAGTTTGTACTTTTTAAAAAGTGTAAATCAGGTTCAGGTATATGGATTATATCTGAAATACCAAACAAGATATCAGGAATATTTAAATTTTCAGGGAGGTTACAAATAATGACACGAATAGGTTTAGTTACATTAAGTTTAGCAGGGGATAAGGACTTTAGAGAGGAATCGCTAATATCTGTAAATTTTTCATTGTGCTTACCTTGAATGTGCAGGTCGGAGCTAAGATATGTGTCTTTTTTATCACTTTCCAGTTGTGGTAACATTTCTTGTTTTCACATATAAGAGGGGACAGTTTGAGTTGATTTATGTAGGGCAGATGGAGGGAGTTTGTTGTTGACATCTACCACCTGATCACCCATAGTCTTACTACATTTAGTACGCTTCGTCTTACTATTCTGTTGGCCTGTGATTTCATGTAATCTCTCAATAAGTTTCTGATTTACAAGAAATAAATTATCTTTATCCTGTTTTAATTTGGAATAATCAACCTTTAGAACATTAAAGTTTAGTTTAAGCACATGAAAATTGAATTTAATGATCTGAAGGAAATCCATAATATTTTCAGACAAAGATGCAGCATTTTCGGTCTTAAGTGAATTTTGAATAGATGTGGCTTTCATATTAATGGAATCCGAATATCTTAATAATATCTCCTCGAAATAATCTACCCATGGAGATACAGAAATGGGGTGATTAAAATCACTAATAGAATTTTCATCATTAGCTGCCATATTTTAAAAATAGACTGGTGAAGTGTCTGTTATCTCCAAAACCCTTTTTTTATCTCGCTTTATTTAATTTCTGTTGTTTACTTTTTTTTTTTTTTTTTTTACAGCCAAAATGGAAAAAAAGGAGGAATTCTTTTTTTGTTTTTGAGAGAGCAACCCAAATAATGCAAAATAAATAAAACGAGTATTTCAAAAAGGTGTTAGTATGCAAAAACTCTAGTTATCAGAAATGAAATGCATGCACATAAAATAAAACTCAAAAGTTGCATAAATAAATTATACACAAAAGGAAATATGAAGGGGGGGGGGGAATGTAAAAAAATATGAGTGTATAAATCACAAGATTTTGCTAAGTTAAATTTCTGTCTACATCCAGTAGAATTAAAGTGTCCGAAATTCAATAAAATTAAAAAAACAGGTAACTAAATTGTAATTCTGGTTTAGAATACAGAAAAAAGCAAACAAGGTCAAAGTGGAGCAACACATACTGAAAAGTGTGCAAATATCACAAACAAGTGAAAATGTGCAAACGTTGTGAGCGTAATATGCACATATTTATATAAAAATATCAAATACTGCAAAACTTGGAGCAGAGAATTTTTTGTTGCCTATCGGTAAAATAAGTATACCTTCAAAATATGCCAGTGGGGTTAAAGGGTTAAATTATAGATTTTTAAATGCATAAAGAAAAATACCTTAAGAAAAAAAACAGAGCACAACATAGCATGCATATGCAATTTCATGAAAAAAAAATGAGAATACTGTCATAATTTAAACACAAAATTATAATAACTGAAGTATTAATAAAAGTATAATAAAAATATCATTTCAAGTAGCCTATGCACTTATGATTATTATTATTATTTTATTTTAAAAACAAAAACAGCTCGAAAGGAGAGAAACGAAACTAAAATACTACGACTATGATGACTATTAATTATATTTTAAAATTTGCTTAGAAGTAATTTCTCCGTTCAAGCTGACACAAAATAAATTTATGGCACTGCAATTGTTATGAAAGTGTAAGTATGAATAGGGAACAAAAATAACATGAAAAGAAACTGGTAATTTACCGAAATTTAAAAGAAAAAAAATAAAAAAAAAAAAACAATTTACAGCAATTAATTTAATATAAAAAACATTCCCTGTTCATACTTAAAATGCAACATGTGTGTGGTTTTTTTTGTAGAAAAGTATCGTGACACAAGTAGTGTTTTCATTGAATTCGATCAAGTAGGTATGTCACTTATTATGTAGAAAGCATTCATTTGAAGCATGAAAACAGAGCGAAATGAAAAAAAAACCACGCCTTCCTTTTTTTTTAAATTAAAATTAAAATGATTTCAGTAACGAACTGAAATGGGCAAATTTTGAAAACGAGTAAATATAATTAACGTTCTGTTTTCATACTTCCATTATTCTTTTATGACTAATTGCTATTGCATGTTTTTTTTTTTTTTTTTTTTGCAAGAGCACCTAATAAATTTTTGAAGACATTTTTTGAAGACATATCTTGAAAGAAATCTCATCAGTAATGGCGTAGATGTAGATTTGTTATGATTTACTTTAAATAGCACTAGTTCACAGGATAATATTTTTTAAAAGAATTGGATCGGTGCACTGTACCATATAAAACACAAACCGAGTGAACACTGGGAAGAAAAAATATTGTGATCACTGCACAGCCTTTTTTTTTAAATGAAACGCATTTCACAAACAATGGTCTTGCATCTTTGAAGTTGAACACAGTTTAAAAAAACACAGGTGGAGCGGATGAATCTTAAAAACAACTAGCTGATGTTTTATATAGAATTTGGGTCGACCTTTTGTATAAATGAGAATAATACATTACACAAGCTGTAGATCAAACGGAAACATACAACGAGGACCTTTAACTGAAGGCACTTTTTCTTTTCACAAAACATTTCGCACTAAATACATTTTCACTCACACTGGTAGCACGAACATGTTTGTTTCAAGTTGAATATCGCGCACAAAAAAAAAAACAGAAACTGTCGTGATTTTTGTTTTGGAGTGGAGCTCCCTGAGTACTGACAGATTTTCCCGATAGAAATGAGTAGGAGTATGAAGAAACAACTTCACGCAGGGAAATAAGTGATGCAGGTGTCGTACTTCGTAGGAAAAAAAGAAGAACCGCTGCAGGAGGCGACATGGTTCGATGACCCGTTGGGGCACCGCAGGCTAAACCTTGCTTCTCGTTAGGCCAATGTAAAGTCCGGAAGAAAGAGGCACTCTCCAAATCCATTGGGGTGGCGAGAGTAGACTAGAGAAAACCCCTGAAGTTGACATCGGAGTAAGAAAACTAAGTCGGAGCAGGCAGCCGGAACTCCAGTGGGAAAAGAAAATCTATGGACATCCTTTCGCGTCGCTGGTAAAGGATGATACGGAACGACACTTCTCCCCGTATTTTTTTTTAATTATTACTGTTGGAGAAAAAAAATCTGGGCAACGGCGCTAAATTTATGTGGAGGAGTTTTGGATTCCCAGATTCATGAATGAATGAAAAAAGACTCCAACACGAAAATTTCGAGGACTTACTCCTTTATTATGAAACTTTTAAAAGGAGGGCCATGAGAGTACAGTGGGACGGGGAGAAGTCAAACACAAGACTGCCCGACGGGGCGGCCCCAAAGGGCAGAGAGCTGATGTCCGTCACGTTCAAGATCAGAGGGAGTAGTGGTAAAATATTCATTACAATCACTCACTCATTGGCGAGATGAATAGGAACATATGTACTGTATTGGCGATGAATATTGGTGGCATGGACAAAGGAATCAGAAGCATCCCGAAGTATTACATAGAACTCAAACTTACGCCATGGCGTGCTATATGGTTACACGTATCGTAACATTCCTGAGGTAAGGGAAAGTGGCTAAAGAAATAGCTAACACGTGATATTACATGCTCGTTATAGATTTAACGACAGCTGAATTAGTCAGCAAGGTGCATATGGCTTTTATCCGACAAACAGAAGGGTGAGAATTGAATACTAATGCAAGCCCAGAGGCTGGGAAAATATGTATTAGATATCGTCGGCTGCAAAGCGAAAAGACATTCATTTGTATTTTATTCTTTTACTTTATTTCAATGGAAAATAGCTGCGGTTAAGATCTTTTTCTATCGTGTGAATTTGAAAGACAGAAAAAGGAACCGAGATAAATGATGTCTGCATTTGAAAAGAACTTTAAAAAGTAAAAGCGAAACTTACAGTAGTGAGAGGGGGGGGAAGAGAATGAAAAAAAAGGCATGAAATTAACTCTAAAATGTCAAATTTAAACTAAATATTTTATTTGAAGGGGGGGGAGAATAATGACAATTTATAATAAACCAGTAAGGTTAAAAGTTGATTTTTTTTTTTTAGGGGAGAGGAGGAATAATGAATATATAACGGTAAAGCCGTTATAGGGGGGGGGGGGGTGATAGAAAATGTACGTCAACTGGGAGCCTTAAGGCTTCTGTCCCTGCCAGCGAAGGCACTCAAGAGCTAATGTTGATCATTTGGGGAGGGATTTTTCTAATATCTCGTTTGCATTTCGACATTTTAACATATTTTTTTTTTTGTATTGGATAGCCGAGTTTCCATCTCTACATCACACTTTTTTTACTTTTTCAATTTTAGTTGCAGATATTTTATAGAATGACACTTTCATTTTCAGAACCGGTTTTGATAGTGAAAGTAACTTTATAAAAAATTTCTGCGACCAAAATCTATGATTTATATTTAAGAAAAAATTAAACAGAGCAAATGTTGTTTAAAGTCAGTTTCTAACCGAAATGTTAATACTGACATCATACTAAAGCGTCTTTTGTAAGCCGGGGGGAAGGGGGGGGGGAGGTAATTTTCTAATTTTTTATAAAAATTATTAATTTTTGTAGAATGAAAGATTTAAAAATAACATTTATAATAATGCCAGAACCACAATAATTTGTACCTTTAAAATTACATCCTTTATATACTTCACAAACAATACTATGCAGATGGGATCTATAACACAATCCAAATTTGTTTTTAAACTGCAGGGATATTGATTAAAACTCTTTGTATTTTTTTAACTAGTTTTATAAATTAGCCAAATGCAACTGAAAAATAATTTCAACAGAGACATGATATATTACAAACATTGGTGTTAAATTAAGTTGGAAAAGCTACTCTCAAAATTCTGAGACTGAAAGGCTAAACTTTTAAAAGCTGGCTTTTTCTTCTTTTTTACATTCATGTAAAGTGAAAATCACTTTGTTGAGATTAAAAAAGTTTTTAATATTTAATATTTTTTAAATTAATTTTAATTATGATCATGATGACGTAACTCACA
The DNA here is from genome assembly GCA_963932465.1 of Maratus speciosus. Taxonomy (NCBI): domain Eukaryota; kingdom Metazoa; phylum Arthropoda; class Arachnida; order Araneae; family Salticidae; genus Maratus; species Maratus speciosus. The sequence continues at coordinate 120,381,552 of OZ010793.1, read as the reverse complement.
AATAAACTGTTCCAATCAAAAGTTCCAATCAAGGGGGTGGGGATAGAAAATGCACGTAAACTGGGAACCTTAATGAAGCATAATAAATTTGATTATGTGAATAACCTTAAATATGTCGAAGCAATTCAAATTTTCCTACATATGTTAATTCTCAAGTAATTTTTTATGCATACATTTTTTTTTATTTAAGTAAAAAGGTTGGGAACTTTTATGTTTGCCAGGTGCAAATCCTGCCAACTGCATTTTTTATCTTGTCAGTGACAGCTTTTATTTTTTGCGTATGGAAATTAGAAATAATACTTTGATCATGAAATTAAATATTTTGCTTTGTGGTCTCCTTTACAAATTTTTGTTTTTATAAAACTTCTTTAAAAAGACAGTATGAGAATTTTTTTTTTAATTTTTCTGTATTTTAAATGATATTAGTAAAAGGCATGCATGTAATTTAATGAAAATTATGTATTTTAAATCAAATAAGTGAAGGGTTTATATTTTAAATTAAATGAATTTAACACAAAGTAGGGCTATAAGAGGAATTTTTATCAATTTATCACCTTATATACTAACATAAAAGTAGTACCAAAACCAAGTTAGAAATTAAAAATTCTCTTATTTTCTTTTACACAAAATTTTGTTTAACTCCTCTAGCCATAATGATATTTTACTCTAAATTTTAATGTTTTGAAAATTATTTGTTTCAGATGCTGATGAGAAAGAAACTTATATCAAGGGCACGCATTGAAAGAGTATTAAAGCCATACTTACAACATATATAAGCATGTAAATGTTATGTAAAAAAAAGTCTATAAATATAAATTAAAGTACTTTAAATGTATTTACTGGTGTTGTTATTTTACAGTATTTTTTCTTTCTTAACAGTGATTTAAAATGTATGTACTTCAGCAATTAAATTGTTTAAAACTCAAAATTCATGCATTCTAAAGCAGCGAGTAAAATAATTGTATAATTATTTTTAAATATTACATCCATACTGGAATAGAAGATATAAATAGATTTAGTTACAGGAGTTTACAAAGTATTTTGTGAAGAATATCATGATGTCAAGTGATTTTAATATATTTTTTATGTGTTTAATGGCAAGCTTTTCATTTATTTACTATAAAAAATAATTAAGTAATTCAATGGATCTCAGACGTAGAACAACTAGATTGAATGTATTAAGTATTATTTCATTAAAATCAAAACTTGACAGAACAAGTTATCAGGTAAGTTTTAGATATAATGGAATCTAATGGTATAAATATTATGAAAATTTTATGATCTTGTGAGTTTTTACTTCAAGCTAAAGGGAAGAGAAAATATACCTAATTCTACCCTACCTAAAAATAGAAGTTCTTATTTTCTTCAAAAGAATGCCTATTTAATTGCTTTCATATTTAAGATCTGACTTTATAAAATGTTATCATTATTTTCTTTTGATTTATGTTAAAAATTAAATACTAAAAATTTTTTGGTTGTTTAAAGTAAATGTAATATATATAATTGATTATTAACAGAACTTATTAATATATTATTAACAGTAAATATTGAGCTAAATGCTTACATACTTTTAAAAAATGTATTTCTCTTGAATTTTAATTTAAAGAAATGTAATTAGTTCAGAAAAAAAAAATTATAACAAATACAAAACATATTTGTTACTTGAGAATTTCATTCTGAGTTTTCATTATTTCTTCGCCATGGAGTAGGTAATGTTCTTTATCTGTTTTTATAAATCATGGAAAAAAAAAGAGCATGAGAAAATTGATACTGCAGAAGAATCGATAAAAATTCTGAGAATTTTTTTGTTAAAATTTCATTTAGCGCATACTCAAATTTTTCACTTTAAATGAAAACTTCTTGCACATTCACAATTTCAATTTTGAAACTAAATACATGAAATTTTTAAACAAGCTTACTGCATTTTTCAATTCTCTCAAATGAGACATGTCTTAAATTGTGGTTGTCTAAATACACGTACACGCATGAAGTTTGCAGACATTATTTTAATACGAATTTTTTTTTCTTTTAAGTAGTACTAGTATTAAGTTGTAACCAATGTTTTCGATGATGGCATTTCCCAAAGGCTGTTGTATCCCAAAACTCTGATTAAAATAAAAAATTTGACAGTGTTAATAAACAAAGATTTTACCATTTTATTTTTTTAGAAATATTAAAATTGCTATTTAACTTTATTTTTACCTATATTAAATTAAAAAAAACTGCAAATTTGATGTATTTATAAATTAAAATGACTTTGAAAAAGTATGAGGAATATCAAAAGAATGAAATTAAATTTATTTAATACATATATAACAATTGGTGTTGAATTCAGAGGGTGGCCTAGGGGGCAATCCTCCTCTTCCCCATATAGAAGGTTTAAGATTTATCCCTTTTAATGAACAAAAGTGCAATTTGACACCCAGATCTCTAAAATACCCCCCCCCCTCCCCCCGCTGCCTGGAGCCACAGAAATCCCTCCCCGAGAAGTCTGAATTCAAAACCGATAACAATATTTAACAATTTTTTAAACTGTTCTAAGAAAAGGAGGAATTTTTTATGCATTCAGCTATTACTGATGAAATTTGTTTTTTTTTCAAAAATTTCAATTCGGTTTCTTTTTCCTTACTAATTTTAATGCAGATTTTGCTTAGGAGTAAAATTCATTTGTTAGAAAAGTATATTAAGTCTAGACCAATAGACCCTTGCAAGGCTTTCGCACTGTAATCTTTACTGTAAATTAAGTACATTTTTCCTAAATTTGTATTTGCAATTTTTTTTAACGAAATTGATTGTACTAATAGGAGTGTACTATGTCAAAAGCTTTTTGTATAAAATCCAACTCAACTTTGTGTATTTACCAAAAAAAAAGGGGTGTTGAAATCAGAAAAAATGTGTATGATGATATTAATCTAAAAGTATAAAAAAAAACTCAGTTTGTTATATTAGATATGGGCAAAGAATCCTATCCAATGATACCCCATTCAACGTATGCTACTTATTAGTTAAAAAAAAGAGATGTTGATAACAGAAATAATATATAATTTTTCTCTTGAAATGAACTAGTATTTTCTTCGTATTCATTTTTCATGATTATTTTTAAATATCTTTAGTATAATTTATTTATATTGAAGGATTCCTATATTTGCGAAAAACAACAGGAAAAATAATCATACAAAAAGAAATCTAATAAAATATATTTTTTAATAATATAAATATAAGATTTTAAAAATCAAAAAATGAGGGGGGGGGGGGTTGCAATTGCCCCACCTGTCCTTTCTAAATGAAGCTTCTAATTTTTATAAATTTTATTGTACACTGACATTTCTATTAAAAAATAGTGGTAACCTGGACAATTGTCCAGGCTACCACTATTTTTTAATAAAAATCTTTCAGTGTGCGCCGTTGCTCAGTTTAAGATAAAATTAATAGAAATCTGAGGCCTCATTTAGGAAAAACAGGGTGGTGCAATTGCCCTCCCTTCCTATTTATTTTATTTTTTTTATATAAAGCGTCCGCTACTCATCGAAGAGCATCCTATGAATGCCGCATGCCGGACGAGCAGAGGATGCAAATTCTGTTTGTTTTATCTGGTCCTATAAGCGTCCTACTGTCATCCTATGAATGGCTGAAAATGACGTCCGAAGGACGTGATTAGGTGTCTCTTTCTGCCCCCCCCGGACGTCCGCCGGATACCGATGGGATATTGTAGGACGTCCGACGGACGAGGCAATATACTGCATAGGACGTCTTTCGTATGTCCTCAGGACGTGTTTGTGCTGTATGGGCATGTTGCTGGTGGAATCCAGGTATTTGACACAATGCGGTACTTTAATTCATCCGCATTTTTTTCCGACTTTCCAATGAAATTCCCGATATCATATTCATCGGGTTGAATTTCTGTAGCAATAAAAGTTTCAGTTGGATTCTTTGCTTTCGGTAGGATTTCGTTGGCTTTCATACTTCCGTTTGCATTCACATATTCTCTTTCGTTTGGTCTATTAGTTGGTATATCATCTGCTGATGTTTTCTTCTTGAAGAAATGGAAAATATCTGCTTGAGATTTTCGCTTAGACATATTTAAAGTGATAGGCTGGTTACGTGATCAGACAGAAATAAACATAAAGCACATTACTGGAGAAAAAACGAACGAACTATTTCTTTTCGAGAAAAAGAACTGTTCTTTTCGAGCTAAAATTTCATCTCTCGCCAAAGCAAACTTTGACAGATTTTTCTCTCCCTTGCGAATGGTTGATGAAAATAAAGGATTACCAAATAATCAGGAACATTATAAGTATTGTTTGCAAAAGACCAGAAAAGTCGAAAATTGCCTAATCAACGATGCAAAGTCACAGGAGCGGTTTAAATATGATTTGAGAAAAAACAATGTTTCTTGCCGCGAAAAAACGAGCAGACCTGATAGTAAAATAGAGAACAAGACGCCCCCTTTTTTTTTTTTTTTTTTTTTTTTTTTTTTTTTTTTTTTTTTTTTAATGAAGAATTGTAAAAAAATATCTTTATCGTCAGTGAACAGTGATCCCCCCCCCCCCCTCCAGTTTAAGATATTTTTTTGCACTTGAGCTCAAAAAAAGAAGCAGAACTAAATATTATCTTCAATGGGGGTTCAGGGGGACAGAATTTTCCTCTGATAAAAGAAAATAATCCTTAGTTTATTTTTCTCTTAGTGCAGAATTATTTTAGGTTATTTACAAAAGAAATAAATGTGTATTATTATTAATTTTTCAAAATGATCAGATAAAAAACATTACTTGATTAAATCTGAATATCAAGAGAACAGCAATTTTCTCTCCGCCCCCCCCCCTCCCCACCTGTCTTGCTGGCGCCGTAACTTTCGCAATACGTATTTGGCCATATCAAATTTTTGAATCAGATGAACATATCAAAGTTTTTCGAATCAGCTCAATGCCGATTAAAGCAGGAGGTCCATTCTTTTTAAGAACAAATACATTTAAAATCTTTTTTTTTTTTTTTTTTTTTTTTAGTTTGCTACAACTGTTGAAACGAGCTTTCTTCTTTTTATCCATAGTATCCTAATCAAATAAACATCTTCATTGTATCATATTCTTGCTTACTTTAATGAATAAAAGATTGTTTTTTTTAGTGGGGGGGGGGGATGGTGCACCGATAAGAAGGCAAAGTGGGCGAAAGATAAGAACTTTTTTTAGGGTTTCGTCCATCTGACGAAACCCTATTCGTCTCACTCCTCTGTCTGTCTGTCCGTCTGTCCGTCACAGAGCCCGTTCTCAGAAACTATACATGTTAGAGACTTGAAATTTTGGGTACTTGTAGCTGAACACCTCGCACCGAACAACAAATCCTAAAAATTTGAAAAAGTCGGTAATTAACCGAATTACGGACTAATTAACTTCTAAAATTAACCAATCCACCTTTTTAACACAGGTTCAAACGGACATTCTCCAAAACTTCAGAGTTTCTCCTAAGGGCTGCCAGTAAAATCAGCCGGTGCACGGTTACCACGAGGAAATTAAGCCGAAAAATGAAGTGGGCATTTTAAAGCGAAATCGCATATCAGAAAATATTGGTACGAGAAATTTGTAAATGATATAGACAGACGCGGAAAAAAATCTACTTTCATTTGGTATAAAGTTCACATTTCTGCGTTGGGTATAACGCAAAAAATCCACTAAAAATCGATCGATAAAAATTTAATTTCTGTATTTGAAAAGACAATGAAAAGAGATTTCATTTCGGCGCGAAAGCATGTGTGCTCAACTTCAGACATGACGGCGACCTTGCGGTTTTCGGTAGTGGAATATTTTAATACGAAATTTTAACTTTTTAAATATTAAATTTTTGATAAAATTTTTTGACATCCGGACGGGAAATCTCTCGCAGATTTCATACATACCCAGTTCAAAGCGATAACTCAATTAGAAGCTGAGATATTAATTATTATTTAATTAATCTGTTTCATTTCTATCTAATGAATAGAATAAAATGAAGGCACGTGATTTTTTAACCATGAAATTATTTAAATTAGGAAATCTAACAATTTGCGTGAGGTTTTTCGACGCCGCTCTATAAGAGAAGTATAACTTATTCATTATAAGAAAGTTTGTAATTATTCATACCACTATTTTAGAATAGTAATTTCTGCAAATATCTTAAATTATTGGTTGAGATCGCCACTCGATCTGGTTAAAACTTTAAAATAGTTTATAACGCATAAGAAAAAATTAAAAAAAAAATGGAGTGTGATATTTCGAGGGGGGACTAGCGTGCTTCGCCCGCTATCGTATAATTTGTATTTGTAAGGTTTGGGTAAATGGAAAGGAGGGGGAGGGAAATACTTTTGATTAAATATCCCAACAGAGTTTCGTTCTGATGCACTTTTGTTATGAATAGTGTGCGCTCCCTGGTGGTGGAATGTGGAACTAACATAAAGCGATTTTGTTAAAATTAGGAAAGTTCGCATTACAGATATTATTATGACATAGACTAGCATGCTTCGCCCGCTATCGGATTATTTCAGTTCGTGCGAGGCTGATGTAAAATGAGATGCATTCTTCCAGCGAAATTGAAAAGCTGCTTCTCCCGCTGACGCATAATTTATTTTGTTAGGTTTGTGTCAATGGAAAAGGGGTAGGGAGGGAACTACTTTTGATTAAATATACCAGTTAGTGCGCATTACAGATATTATTATGACAAAGACTAACGTGCTTCGCCCGCTACCGCATAATTTGTATTTGTTAGGTTTGTGTGAATGGAAAAGTGGGGGGGGGGACTACTTTTGATGATAAAGACTAACGTGCTTCGAAAATCTAATAATTTGCGTGGGATAATTGAACAGCGCTATGAAATAAGTATAACTCATTCATCATCAGAAAGTTTACAAGTATTCATACCACTATTTTCGAATAGTAATTTCAGGAAATATCTTAAATTATTGGTTAAGACCGCCACTCGATTTGTTTGAAAATTTAAGATAGATTATAACACATAAGGAAAAGTGTAAAAAAGAATGGAGTGTGATATTTCGAAGAGGGGGAGGGGAGCTAGAATTATTTTTGAAATCTTACCGTCTGTTACCGCAGATCGCCACCATCCGGACCCATGTATCTACTGAAAGATTGCGTAAAGGAGTTTCGTTCAGATATGCTTTTGTTAAGAATAGAGTGCATTCCCTGGTGGTGGAATGTGGAACTAACATAACGTGATTTTGTTAAAATTAGGAAATCTAACTAAGATATTTTATAAGATAAAGTGTAAAAAAGAAAGGCACGTGAAATTTCGGGGAGGGGGGGGGGGGGTGAGGCGCTAGATTTCTATTTAAAAAGTTAGCGTTTTTAACCGTTTTAGGTGCTATTTTTGAGGGAGTCCTGAGATATACGCTATTTATTTAATATAAAATTGTCTAAAGTTTAGTTACCACTATTTCCGAATAGTAATTTCAGCAAATATCTTAATTTCTTATTAAGACCGCCACCACCTCGAGTAACATATCTACATATAGGTTGTTTAACGGAGTTTCCTTCCGATACAGTTTTGTTAAGAATAGAGTGCGCTTCCTGGTGGTGGAATGTGGAACTGACATAACGCAATTTTGTTAAAATTAGGAAATATAACAAGGCGATCTGTTTGAAACTTAAAGATAGTTTATAACACATAAGAAAAAGTTTATAAAAATGGCGCGTGAAATTTCGGGTAGGGGGAGGGGCGCTAATTTCACTAATTGATTTATTTCTATTATATACTTATTTTACAAGGCAGCCACGTGATGTTTCATTGCAGTATACTTCTGAAAGGTGTCCGATTTTTAAAAATACAGCATAAATGTTACTTATGCCAGATAAAAATGTCAGAAGTATTGATACCACTATTTTCGAATAGTAATTTCAGCAAATATAATAAATTCTTGGTTAAGACCGCGACCCCCTCGACTAGCATATCTCCTGATAGGTTGTTTAACGGAGTTACGTTCAGATACAGTTTTGTTAAGAATAGAGTGCGCTCCCTCGTGGTGGAATGTGGAACTAACAGACCGCGATTTCATTTAAAGTAGGACATCTAACAAGGCGATCTGTTTGAAACTTTAACATAGTTTATAACACACAAGAAAAAGTTTATAAAAAATGGCGCGTGAAATTTCGGGCAGGTGGGGAGAGGGGGAGGTGCAAAATATTTATTTTTTGTTTCATACCATTTCAGGTGCTTTTTTTTACGGAGTCCTCAGATACATGGTACTTATTAAATATAAATATGTCAAAAGTTAAATTACCACTATTTCCGAATAGTAATTTCAACAATTATCTTAAATTCTTTCTGAAGACCGCCACCCCCTCGAGTAACATATCTACTGATAGGTTGTGTAAAGGAGTTTCGTTCAGATACGCTTTTGTTAAGAATAGAGTGCGCTCCCTGGTGGTAGAATGTGGAACTAACAGACCGCGATTTCATTTAAAGTAGGAAATCTAACAATGCGATCTGTTTTAAACTTTAAGATTGACCATCAGTAGTATTTTGTCCTATACTTTTCATGCACAATTTTCTTATTATCACAACTACGCATTTTCTATGAAACCGATTTGCTTAAAATTTTTTTTGGTCATTGAAATAACTTATTTCTTTCAGATGGCATAATTTTGTAAAAGAAAATTACGACCTCTTTTTTTAAATTAAATTTTAAAATTTCTTCCATTGGTTCTTCAAAAAATTACCAGATGGCACTACGGGTTCTATATATATTTTTTAAGGACCACAAATCAACTATTTTTTTTTGCTTTTATACATTTTTTTGTAAATTGTTATCATTATCTCTTTTATAAATTTAACAAGGAACATTTCTTAGATGATATTATATAAAATGTCCCTCAAGAAACCTTTTTGTTTTTTCAAAATACGATTTTATTCATGAAATTTCACTGCAGAATTACATAGTCCTCCAAATTGTAGCAACCCTAAGATTTCCGTTTTTCCGAGTGAGGTAAGCAAAGTACTTTTCGTTGGCAGAGAAGTGAATCTACACCGTGTAAGGACCTGACATTGACCTTTGAAAGGGGTGGGGAGTAAAGGTCACCGTTTGTGGATATTTTCTCTTATTTCTATAAAAGGAAATTTGTCTTTGCAGGAACGTTTAATGATTTGCAGTATGTACTGATCGTTCGTATAAAACGCAAAATGTTTTATCCTATAACAAAAATGGTTCATTGTATGCAAATGAACAGATAATAACGTTAATACTAAAAATTTCTGAATAATTTTTGGTCTAGTGATTACATCAGAAGTTCGGCATTAGAATTTTTTGAGTTCCATTTCTGTTTTTAAAAAATGCCTTATTTAAGGGTGTTCTCAAATCCAAAAGAGCAATTTTCTGACATAAGTTTTAATGTATTTTTGTTCGAAAATGCATGAAACTAGCTAATGTTGTTGTTCAGAAACTATGTAATTAAACTGTTTTTTTTTTTTTTTTTTTTTTTTTTTTTTTTTTTTTCAAACGCAATAGATTTTTTAGAAAAAATTGTCAAAGTGTGCGTTTTGAATCGAATTTCCTCGCGAAGGAAGAAAAAGGACCCAATAGCGAGCGAAAAATGTGTTTGTCACGTGATCAAGATCGCAAAAATTGATTGATCAAAAAATGGAAAAAACAGTTCAATTGCAAATCGCTTTCATAGCCAGGCTTTCCAATTTTATGCCTTTCCGTTAAAAAATGAATTTGTAAATGTGTAAAAACGTTTTGCGCTTGTTGAGCGAGCAGTTAAAAACAGCCTTAAAAAGAACATTTCCAATACCCTCGCTTGCGCATGGAACTATTATTAATATTTTGAACTGGCTCATCTTACTTGCAAAAATACATAGGCATGCGAGATTTTATAAGACAGATGCGAGGAAAAGTGCTCTCAAGACATTTTTTCATTAGATTTTTAAAAATTTAAACCAGTTCTAAAAAAAAAAAAAAATCCCCTGCTCAACAACGCGAAAATTTGTGACTTATTTTTAAACACAAAATCATGATGGTTGCAGGGACGATTATTAAAGTGATGTGTAATCGGACAATTTTTTCATTTTGTAATAAATGATTTATATCTGGAGTTATAAGCAATAGTTGCCCCCAGGGCAACAATTGTTCCTTTTCTGCACTGTCGCGTCCCAGAAATTTTGTTCAAAACACCAACTTTGACAGACTTTTCTGAAAAATCTTTTGCCTTTAACGAAAACGAAAAAAAAAAAAAAAAAAAAAAAAAAAAACAGCTTTCTCAAAAAGGCACCTGCTAATCTGTTAGGTTTGGGAAGAAAAATTTGTCCAAATCATCCAAGCAACCTCATAGTAAATCGGTATATAATTTTATATACCTTAGATAAATTCAAATAACATAAGTGATCGTAATTACGTAATTCTAGTAGAAGAGCAACGCGAATAATTAATAAAATTAAATTATAATCCGCGTAAAACTGTAATTATTAAATTTAATTAATTACGAATAAAATTAAGAGTTTGCGTTGTGAATTATTTAGACGAACTCTTCCACTTATGAATTAAACTAAAATTTAAGCTGTAAAAATCAGTTGACACACCTTAAACATTTATCAATTAAATAATTACAGAAACTTTTTAAAACTTGATTAAATATTTTATTTACATTGAACACAACTATATACAGAAACACATAATATTAATTCAAAAAAAGGAAAGCAACTCTTTTGTTTGCTGCTCATTATTACATGTATATTTAATCTTTTAAAAAAAAAGACAATGTTTTCATTTACTCTTATTATTATATATTTTTCTTTTTGCAAAAAAAGATAATTCTCTTTCATTTTTAAAATACCTTAATTATATTTAATTATTGTTTTTGTTGGATCTCAGATTGCTCTCTACCATAAAATATCATAAAAGGATATTTATAATTTCTCATATAATTTAAAGTGGTAAAGAAAAAGATTAATGGAATACCTTGAATCATATACGGGATGGTGGCCTTTATTCATCAAATTCAGAGCTGTTGCGATGCTAAGGATCATCTCCAAACATCCTCCGGATTTATCTTCTTATCAGAGCGGCGAAATCGGGATGGCGGGATGCATAGCTACGGACCGCAGTAGAACAATCCATTTTATTTCAACACCAGGAAGGCATCATCAATTAGGCTTGCTTAGGCTCACTCCGATATGTCCATCTCGCCTGGGCATTACTAGGGCTCTCTGGATTCATTGCATGGGCTTTCAGGTGAGCTCCTGCGTCTTCCACATCTTTTTTCAGACTCTCTTTTTCAAACCTTTTTCTTCTGGCACACCACTCTTGGCAGTGGGTGGAACTATTTGTCTAGTCCTCCCTTATTGGATGTGAGAAGATTTTGTATTATCCTTAGATAGACCTATTAGCTCACAGTCTGCAAATGGCCCCTTACATATACTTTAATATTATTATATGCCTTAAAGTTTGGGTGGTCTGAAAAGCCATAAATTTATTCCAACACTTTTATTAAGGCCATAAATTTATTCCAACATTTTTATTATTTTACGATTTCTAATTATACACCACTTTCCACTGGCTTGTCATAAAACGACACCATGGCGTCTGGCTATTGTTGTTATCGGAGATCCGATCTATATTCAACATTATACATTCATTTTACAATAAACAATTTTTTTAAATATATATTTAATATTTAAAATCAACGTAATAATTTTTGTATGAACTTACACTCCTATTTTACTCGATCATATAATTATTAAAATTTTACACTCATAATTATGTTTTATAAAAAAAGAATTTGTACAAACAGAAATAACAAATTACGCAACTGTATTTTGACTTAAACAACATTGGTGCGGGAACATATTATTGTTATATGTTGCCCAGCAGTCCCCCGCAATTTTTGAATTTTTCGCGTTTTGAGGTGTGTATTTTATTTTATTTGTTCATTTATTATTATTATTTTTACAATTACATAATAGGAATCCAATTTCAGTCTTTTAACCCAATATAGTAAATCTTTTTGTAGTTTTTGAATTTTAAGTACATATGCAATTTTTCATACTTAAATAATTGTAAAATGTGAATATAGCCAACAAGAAATTCGAAGAAAGATAGATTCGTAACATGCAGATTATGAAATCAGTGTAATCGAATTTTGTGCTTAATCGACTAGTTCGGCAATTGCAATTCAAGAAAAAAATTATTAATTGTAATCTAAACGTACTCGTAATCTAGAACTTAATATATAAATTTGAAATCACAAATATATGATATATATATATATATATATATATTTTACCGATAAAGGAGTTACATCTTCAGTTATAAACGATTATAGTCTCAGGGCATCAGTTCTCCTTTCCGGAGATGTCACGTCCGGAAATTTCGTTCAAAACGTTAACTTTGACATCATTTTCTGAAAAATTTTCTGCCTTTACAGAAAAATGGTTTGCTAAGATATTAAGTGCACCTGCCAATTTGGTGCATTCATGAACAATAAACGGTCAAGTGCGAGTATTACTCACACTCAGAGGGTTCTATACAATAAATATATGAATTATTAACTGTATTATTAAAAAAAATCACTGCTAAAAGAATAATAAGACTTTGTAAAAAACTATACAATGTAGGGTTGGTTATTGCTGTATATACTAGGAAAGTATTAATGGGTATACAATAAATGTTAAAAAAGATATGAAGCCTAAATAATAACCAATATTTCTATTCTATATAACCTTTTTTTAACTCACAGGTTATCAAAGCCTGAGAGCTAATGTGCCCGCCTGTTCTGTCTGTCTGATGTACGTAGCTATGTATATACGTAACGCGATAACTCTTAATAAAAACATCTGATTAGCTTCAATTTTTTTTTTCTAGGTTCAATCTGATAAGGCGCTTCCTTGATTAGTTTTGGGAGTTCATTGGTTAAGTATAAAGGTTGGCTTGTCCCCACCCCCCTTAATTTAGATAAATGGGTTTTTCATGCAGAATTATTCGATTTGCTCCAAATTTGGTATACCGGTTTGTTATGTTAAGGAGTTGCCTTGATTAAATTTGGAGATTTATTGTTTAAGTATAAAAGGGGGGAGGGCGGGGGCTTGTCGCCCCCTCCTTAATTTAGATAAATGGGTTTTTCATGCAGAATTATTCGATTTGCTTCACATTTGATATACCGGTTTATTCCGATATGCCACTTCCTTCATTAGATTTGGAGGTTCGTTGGTTAAGTATAAAAGGGGGAAAGGGGACAAGTCCCCTCCCCTTAATTTAGATAAATGGATTTTCATGCAGAATTATCCAATTTACTTTATTTTTTTTTTCTATGTTCATTCTGATAAGGACCTTTCCTGATTAGATTTAGAGATTCATTAGTTAAGGATAAAGGGAGGGGGCAGTTAGACACCCCCCCCCACTTAATTTAGCCATAAGGTTTTTTCATGCAGAATTATCTGATTTGTTTCAAATTTGGTATACCGGTTTATTATGTTAAGGAGCTTCCCTGATTAGATTTGTAGGTTCATTGGTTAAGTATAACGGGGGGAAACGGGGGCTAATCCCCCTTCATTTATTTTTTGAGGGCATTATTCTTTGAAATAAGAGTATAATATACAATTAGTGTGAATAACCTGTGAGCTCAATGCCATCAGTTTAACTGGGCACTTTTCTTTTTATTTTTTATATCTTAATCTGTTTTTGTTTTTTTATGATTTTAATTCGGTACTGCCAATAAAAGTAGTGAATATTTAAACTTCATTTGGCATTTCATAAAACTAAATTCAGCGCAGTAATTATCGTTTCTTTTTAAAGTACAGCTAAAACAAAATCCTTGTTCAAAGTTTAAACTTGGCATTGTGCTAAGCGCGTTTCAAAAGGAGGTCGCGAAGTTGCAATGCCGACTTTGTCCGTGCCACCTTTTTCCAGATAGGTTTTTAATTAACATTTTAAGACACGGGATGCTTATTGAGAGATCCCCTCAATGCAAACTAGTCGCGAATGCCATAGTAATTTATGCGATTAATTCAAATTAGTCTGCTTTTAACAATTTGGCGTTTATTGCTTTTATACTGTAACTGGGTATGTATTAAACAAATATATAATTCAAAGTTGTTATCTAGGCTTTAAAAACCGATGGTACACAGAACACGCCAGCCCTGATCGCCCGTGTCTTCTTTAGTGTTAATATCTCGGCTAATTACTGATGATTTTTTTCGAAAATCATCATCAATTCATTTATACTTCTGCTACGATAGGTACTTCCAGCGCTTCTCAACACCTCTTGCTGAATGCCCGCAAATCAAAATTTGTGTGTAACGGAAAAATCCGCTTTTCTCAAAAATTATGTGACCTATAGGTCACATCGCAGTGTACATCGTAGGGTAATGGCTATATTTTTCCTGCAAGGTTTAAATTAACGTCTACTACCTGTAATTTTTTCATAATTTTAGTTTTAGTAGATTTGGAAATAGATGGGGGGGGGGCATATTTTTGCACTACTTTTTCGACGATATCTCTGAAAATATAATACCTAAAATCAAAACAAAATTTATTTTTGAGTCCAGCTTTGCGAAAGCATTCACACGATATAAAAATATATATATATATATTTAAGTAACTTAATTAGCCCTCTACATTTTTCCCAAATATATTTGTGAATGTATAATAATCTGTAAATATGTGGGTCAATAGTCTTTATTACTTCCCCCAATTTGAACTTTCCACGTTCCGTAGTTAACGAGCAAAATGGCTGTGACAGACAAACAGACAGACACAGGAGTAATCTTATAATGGTTCCGTTTTTACTTTTTAAGTGCGGAACTCTAAAAATGAATTAAAAAATGTGTCAGAAATTAGCCAGTTTGAATTTGAGAACAGTATTAAGTAAATAAAATATGCATGCTAAAATTTAAATTGGTATGTCGAAACAGATATATTATGTAAATAAAATATACACGCGAAAATATAGCATAAATTTTAAATTCTAAATACTTTTTTTCTTTTTAATTAGATTTCATTTACCATGCTTCCATTTTTTTTTTTTCAAAATTTGGTTTGGATTGCTAGGGTTCAACTAAAATGCATGAACGGAAGTATTTCCCCTCAGAATTATCCCATAATTTGGCCTTTGGCTAGTTAAATGCATTAGCAATGTACCTGTAAATTTGTGGAAACAATAATTAACCGTTTCAAGGCCGGTGGCTAGAGGGTCTAGCCTCCTAATTTTAATTCCAAAACAGACAAATAGCACCAAGAATATTTTAATAAAACTTTGCTTTTGTAATGACAGTGAAAAATAGCAAGTTTTTACTTTCTAAGAAGTTCGTTTGAATATTCTGGTGTCAGTCAATTATTTCATCATTTTACAAACAGAACTCTTCTGCCCCTAAAAGGTTTAAAAGATCCCAATATTGTTGAAATTCCGAATTTAAGTTCTTTAATTTAAAGCGTTACGTAGCAAAACTATATTAAATCCAAATATTAGATTAAAAATAATTTATTATTAGACATAAATAACACGGGAGTAATGTTGCCTGATCGATATTTATAAATTGGGCTGAATTTTTGAACCCGGTCTCGAATGATAATCATCTTACTCCAGGCCCAACGCAGACTACTTACATTTCCTTAGTTAGTTCACGCCGTGGGCCGGGAAAAACTGAATCTGAAGTTTGATGAAAATTCGGGCATTAATTCTTGCGATAGCGCTATTGCGTAAATCGTGAAAAATGCACCATAGCAGCACCACCTGTTGGGCGATTCACACCAAAATGTAAACAGCATCAACTTATGTTAAGGATTAACCGAATCTGAGGTTTGATGGAAATCCGTGCTTTAGTTCTTGAGATAGAATTATTGCGGAAATCTCGAAAAATGCAGCATAGCAGCGCCACCTTTTGAACAATTTACACCAAAAACTAATCAGCATCAATTTATATCATGGACTAACTGAATATAAATTTTTATTAAATTCCGTGCATTAGTTTGAGATAAAGCGGCCACAAGATTTGTGTCGCATACAGGCAGACATTTTGTAAAAACATGTTTTTTGGAATGTTTGACCCCTAAAAGGCGTAAATCCACCGAAAACCGGAATTCGAAAATTTTCACGAATCCAATACTTTCTTCTTGTAAAGATAGAAGAACAGTGTTGAATTAAGGGGGGGGGGGAGGGCAATGGGATGTCCGGAAGATGTGAGATTTTGTGTTTTCAATGTTCAAAAAGTACAATTCCTCCCCCCCCCGGAATTCTATAATGTCCCCTCCCAGAGCAATAGAAATCCCTCGCGGAGAAAAGTGTCTGAATTCAACACTGTAGAAGAAAGTTTAAAAAAAAAATCGCGAATTTAATATTCTCCCTGTAAAGATAGATGAAAGTAAAAATTGACCAGAATTCAAAATTGGCCGGCCCGATCCATGTAGATAAAGATCAGCCGTGTCCCTTTTCCCCTTTTCTTTCTGTGCTGAGTGATGTGTTTCACACCTTGGAGGAAAGATAGGGGACTATCTCGGGGAACATATATGAGACGTCGCTGGTTCACATGGCTTGCCAAAAAATGAAAGTTATCGCGCCCGACCTGTGAAAGTCCGCGCCATCTATTGAGAAAAGGCGTTTTTCGACCTTTGTGATGCAGCCCTTTAAGATACTTTATAACAAATTATAATGAAGTATAAAGAAGAATGGCGTGTCGCATTTCGAGGGGGGGGGGAGGGAGGGGCGCAAACAAAATTAGGAAATATAGCTGGACGATCTGTTTGAAACTTTAGTATAGCTTATAAAACATAACAAAAATTTTAAACATCAGGCCGCGTCAAAAATCATGGTGACCAATACCCCACTTCACCCCCCCAAAGGGGGCACTTTTCTAAATTTGGCAGATACCCTTCATGTGATATATCGTAGCATTTTGAAGGGAGGGGGGTGGCACGAACAAAGTTAGGAAATATAACAAGGCGAATCTGTTTGAAGCTTTAAGATAGTTTAGCAAGGGTTTGCCAAAATTTAGAAGATGTTCCATGGCGATAAATGTAATGGACGTTTTGAAAGGAATATTAAACGAAACCCTTTGTGCGATCTATGATCACACTTACCCACTTGTTTAGCTATTCTAGTAGGGGAATTTTTTTTTTTTACAAAATGTCAGATTTACGTTGGTGATGAATGTCCATCTGGGAGTGAACAAAGTGCCAAGTTCAATGGTCCAGAGAACAAATCCACTCTCTTTTGAGTGACGGCCTGAGCAGAGGAGAAATATCTTACAGGACTAAGAAAAAAATGGTTAAAATTGATTTCCTACACTAATTATTCGGAACTGTAAAAAGTGTGGGAAATAACAAAAAATAAGAATTAAAAAAAATCCTTTTGCTAAGAAGTTCAGCTTGCACCACTAATAATGGTGTTTCTCCTCACAGGGGGGTCAACTGACCCTTTGACTCCCCACCCCCCCTGGACCCGCCACTGCTGAGAACTTTCCCATAGCTCCATAACTAAAAATATAGAATGATATGTTAAATATTGAAACAATCCCTGAAATATTATCTAACTGTGCAATTTCAATAAAAATACGTTCAGCAAAACTTAAAAGGTAATCTGTCATAATCGGGTTCACCTATTTTAGAACTTTCTCTTGTAGATCTATAACTATGTAACGTAAAAGCATGTGTTCTATCTACATTGAAACATTTCTAAAACAAATTACTAACTAACATACCACTATATAAGTTCTACAAAAGTATGTTAAAAGAATCTGAGTTATAATCAAACGGAATGAAATGCGAATTTGCGTTTTACGTTTATAGCAGATGGTAATGTGATTTTCTGCAAACTGATTTATTGTCAAGCTTTTGCTTCAGAAAGGACAGCCCAGAAGAAAGCTTCGCTACAGAGAAGTACTAAACATGTAAGAAGTACCAACCATCCATAAAAATTTATCTAACTAACAGTGTAAGTCCCATCAAAATACATCCGGCAGACCTCAAATTATAAACGGCCGAAAGTAAATACAAATGTACATTTTACATAATTACAGTAGATATATCTTTCATAAATTCGTTCATCCTTCTCTATCACTTTTTCAATAGCTCTATAACTAAGCAACATATAATGAAATGTTATATACTTAAACCATTCCTAAAACATTATGTAACAGTGACACGTCTCAATACCTGTTCAGTAGAATTTTTTTTTAAATAGCTAAAATTTAATAATCAGGTTCGCTTTTTTTTTTCCTGTCTCTCTATAACTAACCAACGTAGAACAATGTGTACACGCTAAAAACTTTTCAAAAACATTATCTAATAGTGCTATATCCTATCGAAATATTGTAAACAATCGGAATGAAATGTAAATTTCCGTTTTAAATGTGTAGTATATAATGATGGTACGATTTTCTGTAATAAAATTCATCGTGAAGTTTTCGCTTCAAACGTACACGATGCTTTCAACATTATAGGCAATACACCGATGGGAAAATATCCGATTACGGAATGAACAATTACCCAAAAAAGGTGAATATGTGGCTTTTGTGATGCTTTTATATTAGCCGGGTGCAGGTAATAAATAAACAAAGGTTGTTCCCACACCATATTCTAATTTTATTATTTCATTTAAAATATAACCCTTCCACTCATTTAAAATACATGCCTCGCACTAATTTTATTTAAAAATCCTGAAAAGATAAACAATAAGAGGAAATAATGACATAACTCAAAACAAAGAATTGTTTTAATTGTACTACTTGATTATCGACCAAAAAACTTCGCCAACCCGTCGACCAAAAAACTATCTCCAGACTATACTCTCCAGATACTATAAGAATAAATGCTAATAATGCTTGATCAGAAATATCACATTAACTTTACATTCAAGATGTTACACGTGTTTGTTATGCCATCAAGTGATTTTTATTTCAACGTTTTATTTGTATTTTTATTAATGTTATACGAATTTATTTGTTCTTTCGTTATTTAAAATATAAATTACGTAAATTTGTATAATTTGTCAAGATTGGTCGACGGGATAATCAAGTAGTACCGTTTTAATTTACATACGCGAAATGTAACTACTGCTATTGGCAATTAAAAAAATTCTATTCGCGAGATTTGTGCAAGGTTGGCATAAAAGTACCCATTTTTAGGTGCGTTCGTAATTATATAAATACGTAGCACCTATAGTCGTCGTTCAGTCCGTCTGTCCGCATATAAAAGCGCAAAAACTACCCAACCGAATCGTTTGAAATTTAAAATATATAATTTTTGTATAATTTTGTCGAGTCATTTCAAATTTTATGAAAATCGGATGTATAGTTTAACTACAGGGACAGTCAAAAGTTTTTAGTTATATTACGGCCAATGGGAAAAAAATATCTCAAGTGCATTTTATGATTATTACAGACTTTCGAACAGAGTGAAATTGATATGCACTTATGAAGTGCATTAAAATATACATTTAATACAATATGTGAAGCAAAAAATATTTATACAATTAATTATATTACGAACGCACCTCATTTGACACGTTTGACGTGGAATTTCCAACTTGTTTATTCTTACCCAGGGTAAAAAACCAAATATTACTTCAATTACAATTTTTTTAAGTCGTACAAACATTGCTTTCATATTTAAATATTTTCGTTTTACAATGTTAATTCATCAGTGAATCTTTTTCTTACGGCTATATAAATAAAAATGTAAATTAAAAAGCAAAAAAAAAAAAAAAAAAAAAAAAAAACCAACGTTTAAAATGCACAAATAATATATGAAAAGCAGCAAACAGCTGTTTCGAATCTACTAGCGAGATTCTTCTTCAGTGCAAAAGGAACAGCGTGCTATAAAAAGCAAGACTGAGCAAAATCATAGACAGAGACGCGCTGGCTTTTATACTCTATGCGGTGGCGAAGGCGCCGAAACAACCAATGAGAGAGAAGCAGTGGAAACGACTGGGTGGACAAGTAGCGACATCTACCGGAGAAGTAGAGAAAAGAAACCAAAAAAGGGGAATTAAATTAACGCTTTCCAAATACTTGGAAAATCTGGAGTACTAGATAAGTCATTGACTAAAGAGTGAGAATTTTTAATGATATGGTAAGCTTCCCAAAAATCAAGATCAAGGTTAGAAGAACATTTTTGGATAATGATGGCTTCTTATATTGGTCAGACTAAACGTGCTCTTAGATTTTGTTTAAAAGAGCATGAAGGTTATGTTAAAAATCAGGAGCTCAAACATTCTTCTATTGCTCAACATTCTTGGTCTTCTCAACATAGGTTCGATTTTTCCTTCGCCATCATTATCCAAAAATGTTCTTCTAACCTTGATCTTGATTTTTGGGAAACTTACCATATCATTAAAAATTCTCACTCTTTAGTCAATGACTTATCTAGTACTCCAGATTTTCCAAGTATTTGGAAAGCGTTAATTCAATTCCCCTTTTTTGGTTTCTTTTCTCTACTTCCCCGTTAGATGTCGCTACTTGTCCACCCAGTCGTTTCCACTGCTTTTCTCCCATTGATTGTTTCGGCACCTTCGCCACCCGCATAGGGTATAAAAGCCAGCGCGTCTCTGTCTATGATTTTGCTCAGCCTTACTTTTTCTAGCACGCTGTTCCTTTTGCACTGAAGAAGAATCTCGCTAGTAGATTCAAAACAGCTGTTTGCTGCTTTTCATATATTATTTGTGCATTTTAAACGTTGGTTTTTTTTTTTTTTTTTGCTTTTTAATATTGTTGCACTAAGGCTTTATTTGCTATTTTTATAAATGTAAATGTTCGTATGTTCAAAATCGCTAAAATGCGAAAGTTCTTCACCGATTGCTTTGAAATTCACGGGTTGATTTGCATTCGAATACGGAAGTGTTGTTATGTACTTATTATGAACATCGGTCCCCCAACCCCTATTTGCCGCAACCCCCACCAAGTGTGCTTTTTTAATTTTTTCCAAAACCCATCATGTGATATATCATTAGAAAAACCTTAGACTACTGTTTCCTATTATGCAACTAGTATCTCGCTCACCTCACTTTCCCCACGTGGGGGCTAATTTCTATATAAATAAAAATATAAATGTTCGTTTGTACAAAATCTTAAACCACCGAAAGTTCTTCACCGATTGCTTTGAAATTCACGGACTGCGTTGCATTCGAATACGAGCGTGATTTTATATACCTATCACGAACCTCGCTCCTCCCTCCTCCAATTTCCTCGCCACCACCAGGGGGCACTTTTTATTTTTTTCAGTCACACGTTATGTGACATATCATTAGAAAGTCCTTTGACTACCCGTTCATATTATGCACCTACTATCCCCTCATTCTTCTTTACCCTCCGTGGGGGCACATTTCTATATAACAAAAAATGTAAATGTTCGTTTGTACGAAATCTTAAACATCAAAAAGTTCTTCACAAATTTCTTTGAAATTCACCGATTGCGTTGCATTTGAATGCGCGCGTGTTTTTATATTACTATTTTGAACATCGCATCCCCCTCCGCCAATTTCATTCCTCGAGGTTACTTTTTTAATATTTTTCGACACCCATTATGTCATTATGTGGTATATCATTAGAAAGCCCTTTGATCCCTGTTTCATATTATGCATCTCCCCTCACTTCCCCCTCCGGAGGGACACATTACTGAAATATTTCGTCAGTATTTTTTATGATATTTGTTTTTTCTTTGTTTTTTTTTAATTCGTGTTTTTTTTTTCTTTTAAGCTCACAGGCTATTAAAGCCTGAGATCTAATGTGCGTGCAGGTTCCGTATGTACGATGTATGTAACGCGATAACTCTTGATAGAAATATCCGATTTGCTTCAAATTTTGTAAATAGTTCCACTCTGATAAGGCGCTTCCCTGATTAGTTTGGGGAGTTCATTGGTTAAGTATAAAAGCGGAACGGAGGGCTAATCCTCCCTTAATTTTAATAAATGGGTTTTTCATGCAGAATTTTCCGATTTACTTTAAATTTTGTAAATATGTTCATTCTGATAAGGTGTTTCCCTGATTAGTTTTGGGAGATCATTGGTTAAGCATAAAAGGGGGAACGGGGGTATAATCTCCCCTTAATTTAGATAAATGGATTTTTCATGCAGAATTATGTGATTTGCTTCAAATTTGGTATGCCGGTTTATTCTAATAAGGCTTTTCCCTGATTAGATTTGGAGGTTCATTGGTTAAGTATAAAGGGGGGAAAGGTGGATAATCCTCCTTAAATTATTTTTCAATGGGCATTACTCTTTTAAATAAGAGTATAATATACAATTAGTGTGAAAAGCCTGTGAGTTCAATGCCATAAGTTTAACTCGACACATATCTTTTTAATTCACTCGATTTGCAGGGATGCCACCGCACGCACTGCAATTGACAATCGGCCTGCCAATTATGATGTTGCGAAATATTCACAAGCCAAATCTTTGCAACTGCACGCGGCTTGCAGTAAAAAAATAATGAGCAACTTCGTAGATGCAACAATCTTGCCAGGACCTTTCAAAGGTGAAGATGTCCTCATTCCTCGCATTCCTTTGATTCCAATGGATGTGCAATTTCAATTTAAGAGATTGCAATTACCTATTTGATTGGCGTTTGTAATCTCCATCAACAAAGCTTAGGGCCAGGCTTTAAAATTCTGCGGTTTAGATCTAGACATGAATTGCTTCTCACACGGGCAATTATATGTTTCGTGTTCTAGAATCGGCAAATAAGAAAATCTCTATATCTGCACAGACAATGTAACAACAAAAAGTATTGTGAAATTAAACATATTAGAAACGTGCACTTTCTCTTTTCTTTCCTTTCCATTTAGCCAGACTGAGCCACAGCAT
This sequence comes from Maratus speciosus, assembly GCA_963932465.1. NCBI lineage: Eukaryota > Metazoa > Arthropoda > Arachnida > Araneae > Salticidae > Maratus > Maratus speciosus. The sequence continues at coordinate 120,358,789 of OZ010793.1, read as the reverse complement.
CGCGTGGCCGGGTACAGCTAGTTTTAAATAAAATCAGTAGCATTTTTTTTCTTTTTTTTTTAAGGCGTTTGTATTTATTTTTTTTTCAAACTCATATAGCCATTTTAATATTTTAACCAACAGAATTAATAAAAACGTTTAATTTTAATTTCTTCCGTTACTACAGCAACGGATGTACTATATAAATGAATGTGGATGAATTATCACTTGTAATGTTAGACATTTTGAGGTTTTTGCGCCAAAGTCACCACCAAATTAGAAAGATATGAAATATCTCGCGAACTATTGGACTTAAAAAAATTTGCTTAGTACCATTCGATTCGGCATACAAAAATACTCTAAAATATGTTATCAGTTGAAAAATAAGTATAAAATCAGATTTTTAAGGAATTTTTTTAAAATTCGTTCGGTTTTTTACCACCTTTAGCGGTGGAATTTTAGAAAATCCTTCTTAACGGCTCTCTATGTCATAAAAAGTATTCTTACACCAATTTTTTAGATTTTAAGCACAGTAGTTTGGACTGCGCGTTGATTAATACAAAATCCAGACTTTCTTTTAAATATGTCGATAAAATAACGTACTGGTGAGAAAAAAAGTGCTATTGGCGAGATTTGCGCACGGCTAACTTAAAAGTACCGAAAAACCCTCCTCACGTAGCTGATTTCTACGATATTTGTAAGTGAAATCGAAAAACTTGTAAGGCAATTGTGATAGTGAAAAAAGAGATCACCCCGACGCCTGTATTAGTGAATAATCAAGTTTAATGTCAAGTATCAGTCAGGAATTGTTTGATTAAACCCGTTTACGAATATTTCACCCCAAATAGACGATGGTTAGTCAAAGCAATGCTGTCATTTCAGATCTGTCATAAACGGTTTCACCTGATTACAGAAAATTCTGTACTTTTACAGCCTTTCCGGTTTGTATTAAAAGCATGGCGCAATTCGGGCTTCAGAAAGTGAGATTTGTGGACAAATGATATGAACAGCTATGAAAACAAATATGATGAACTTTTATGCTTTTTTACGTATGGATTCATATAATAAACTTTTTAATTAAATATATTACTATTATTGTTATTTATATACAATTTAATTCTGTTTTTATATTTAAAAAAAGATAAATGGCTTTTTTATAGTAAATAAATTCTATAATTATTGAACAAAAAATACTCATTGAAACTTTACATCTTTCGCCAAGTCCATTTTCTCCATCTCGCTAAGGGAAATACCAAACTTTTCCCCATTGATATATAACCAAGCAATGTAGAACAATATATCATATGCTAAAACTGTCTCTGAAAAATTGCCTCAAATTTTCTGAAGCATTTTTCTTAACCAGACGCAAGAGATTAGTCGCCAAATGTTGTTTAAAACTTAAATCTTTCATTCTGAATAAATTTTTACGCATTAGGAACATTCTCTTTCTTGTTTACATTAAATATTTTTGCTTTATAATATTACTACTCGTCAAAACTGTTTTTCATTTTCTCTTTTTTTTTCTTTTTTTCTATCATATCATATCATATCATCATATATATATATATATATATATTATAAAGCAGTAAGCTCCAAAAGTTCCGCTCGAGTGTTTTCAAAAACTATCCGGTCGATTTTTTTCCAAATTGAATCATTCGATAGATAATATTAGCGCGGTGGTTTATGGGTCAAATATACAGGGATAACTATGATTTTTGGTAACAAATTTCGTATTCTATTGATATTTTCGGCAAAAGGGTTACTAGTAATTATTTTTTGGCACCATTTTATCGTTGGTTAAAGAATTGAAACGACTATATCAGATAGAAAGTAATGTAAACATCTCGCAAATTAAAAGAAAATAACTGTTATTCATTTAATTAAAAAAAGAATCAAAAACCCTTTTAATGAGAGATAAAATTATAAAACGAAAATATTTAATTTAAGCACGAAAGGAATGTTTATAAAACTTAAAAAATAAATTAGTATGAAAGATCCAATTGATACCTTATTTGGCGATTTTTCGCTTGCATCAGGTTAATAAAATATGCCTGAAAAAACTTGAAGAAATAAAATTTAAGTAACATTCTTTTAGTCTTTTTTTTTTCTTCGTTGTTGTTGTTTCGTTTTTCAATTAGCATTTTTATGTAATTCTCCCATCGTATGTCTTTGAGGAAAAACTAGAATAAGTAATTGTAAAAATGGCTGTATTTGTCAGTTACATGCTATTTAATTATTACTTTTGTCGCCAAACAATGCAATTTTAAGCCACAAAGGCAAAAGCGTGAAATAAGCCAGGCAAAAGTCGCAATAATGTTTTTTTTTGTTTGTTTGTTTGTTTTTTTGTTTTGTTTTTTAAGTGTAGGAGAAGATTTTGAAGTAAATTTTTATATTAAAATGTAAATCATATAAAAGCAGTTAAAATTATAATTATGTAGCAAGTATTTAAATTTTAGTGTAAATGTCTGCCGAATACACACATATGCTACAATAATTTAATTTCAGAGATTTAAAATATTTTTTATCATAGTATAGAATACTATTGCTATGGAAAAATGCCGTTTAGTTTTCTTCAAGCATGTGATTTTTATATCCTGGAACTAAGATTATTACATATTAATGAAAAATTGCGTATTACGGTTTTTTTTTTTGTTTTTTTTTAAGATGTCGGACCTATTGCCAATTTCACCTATAGGAATATTCACTGCTTTAAAAGTTAGGATATAAGAAGATTCTTAAGAAGATTTCTGCAATTATGCGCTATTATTATTGTAAAAAAAGCCAAAATTTTGCAATAAAAATTGCTTGCTGAATTTAATTTCAGAGATTTAAAATATTTTTTATCATAGTATAGAATACTATTGCTTTGGAAAAATGCCGTTTTGTTTTCTTCAAGCATGTGATTTTTATATCCTGGAACTAAGATTATTACATATTAATGAAAAATTGCGTATTACGGTTTTTTTTTTGTTTTTTTTTTTTAAGATGTCGGACCTATTGCCAATTTCACCTATAGGAATATTCACTGCTTTAAAAGTTAGGATATAAGAAGATTCTTAAGATTTCTGCAATTATGCGCTATTATTATTGTAAAATAAAGCCAAAATTTTGCAATAAAAATTGCTTGCTGAATTTAATTTCAGATATTTTTTCTAATTCATCGCTTCACATAAACTTAGCAACAAACTAAGAGTTTATAGTACATATACATTTAACGTCTGAATTTAAAAACCATTAAAACACCAAATAAAATAAACTAAGACAGGCTTGAGCACATTTAAAAAATAAAATTTATAAAGAATATACTTAAAAACAATTAAAAATACAATATGTAAACGTTTCGCCAAGCGACACGCAAGGCATCATCAGTACCAAAAATATCCATTGCATTTCAAACGTCAGAATATTGTTTGTTTTTAAAATAACTAACTGTAATTGTTCTTGATTTGTTCTGACGTTTGAAATGCAATGGATATTTTTTGTACTGCTGATGCCTTGCGTGTCGCTTGGCGAAACGTTTACATATTGTATTTTTAATTGTTTTTAAGTATATTCTTTATAAATTTTATTTTTTAACTGTGCTCAAGTCTGTCTTAGTTTATTTTATTTGGTGTTTTAAATTAAGAGTTATTTACACAATAGACGGTTGATTAATTTATTCTTGACTATAAAGGAGTTAGCAAGCCTATTTGTTTGTCCGTGTTATTATGCTCTTAAGAAACATGCAAAATAAATCTTCGGTTCAAGTATTTACCAAAATGCTTATTGCTAATTTTTTTTTGTATAGCTAACTTTATTTATCATTGTCAATTCCATTTAAGACATGAATATTTATTTATAAAAAATCTATAATTGACTCGACAACAATTTGGCATTATTTATTGGATCGTAACTTGGCGAGTAATTAAGTTTCTTTTGTCATTAACTCTGGTAAATGCATTTCCAGCAATTATCGCTTATTATCGCGGACACAATATAGTATCTGAAATATGTTGTGTTTTCCTGTATATGCTATGTATTTTTTATTATTCATGAAATAACTTATAGTAAAATAGTATTAAAAAAGTGAAAATAACCAAAATTTATTTTACAGGTTGCATCTTCGATATGACGTCAGTATTACACACGGACAGGTTTTTGCTGTATACGTATGTATATTGCATAGGCAATTTCTTTTTGTGGCAACAAAAATTAAAAATATTTATATTTGTAAATTTTAGAAAGATACGGACTTTTAACGTTTATTCTATGGCTATTTTCGTATTTTCCTGTTACAGATGTTGATTATTTAGCGGCCCAAAAAAATTCCGCCCCAAATTAAATTTCGCTAATACTCTCCTTTTGCGTTTACATCGACATCCGAGAGGAAATAATGTAACCAAATTTAAGTAATATAAATTTACAAACAACGTTAAAAACGCCAGAATATGTAAACTTTTATCAGACTAGTTTTGGTTAGCATTTTGTGTACCGTCCTCAAAGGAAAGAATAACGGAAATTTGCTCATTTATATAGGAGAGACGCGGAATCAAGGGAGAAGTTTACTGAACAATAGAAAACAGGAGAATACGGGCACCAGCCAATAAGAGAATAGAATAGGTAATGCAACCAAAAGTGTGAAAAATAATGGTAGTAATTAAGAGTAAAAGGATTTTATGTAATATTTCTAATAATCTAATAAAGGGGGAATAGCCGGGGAATTCACAATTAACAATATTGTCAATTTTTTTTTTATAGATATTCATTACATATTCTATTCTCCTATCAGGAGATCTTTAGCCTCAGCTATGTTTAGAAAAATAAACGTCATCAAAAAATGTAGGTGTGTTCCCGTAATCAGGTGACGCGACGCAAAATCTATTTCTCTTCCTTCTAATGAGAAATGATGGGTTTTGCAGCGGATACCCTGCAAACTCTTTTTCCCTGAAACATAGAGAAGATGGTCATACATCATAATTTCTTCTCAAACCTCAATCAGGAGCAAATTATTGCGATTGAAGGTTATCGACCAATCATCAATCACTGCGATCAAACTACAGACGGCTGAAAATTATTAGAATAATTGTGAGATTTACATTAAAATCTTGTTACATTAAAGAAATAATACATTTAAAAAATATTGATACATTTAATATTTAGTGTGCCTCCCCTTGTTTTTTATTAAATTTCAATACGTCATGGCATACTTTGTATGAGTTTTTAACCGACTTCAAAAAGAAGGAGGTAATCAATTCGACCTGTATGTATGTTTTGCCCATGTTCAAGCATAACTTTCTTAAATATGAACCGATTTTGATAATTTTGATATTGTTTGATAGTGCAAGTCACCCATTTGGTCCCATTCCAATTTTATAAAAATCTGATGATTAGAACATTAAAAAAAATAAAAACTTTAAAATTCAAATCCTTTTTGAAGCAGTCGCCTATTATAAGCATTCATCTTTCATACTGTTACTCTTACAGAGATACGAGATCTTTCAAAGTGTGAAAACTTAGCTGGACAAGGGCCGACATCCAGATAGATTTTTTGCTGGGAGTGAAACAAGATTGACCAATCAGAAGCCTTAAGTTTTGCGAACTTTTCGCTGTTTGCAAAAATGCAGCCTTCTGATTGGTCGATCTCGTTTCGCTAAGAGCGAAAAATCTATCTGGATCCCGGCCATTCTGTCATCCACCAAACCGAAAGGCCCACAAAGACACAAACCGATATCGGAAGACGGTGTCGAAAAGTTGAAAATCAACCTTTAATGTTTCTTATGTATGAGAGCACAAGTATAACGCCTAGAATAAATAGTGGGGAAATCTGCTATCCAAACAGCACTAAACAAATATATCCCTTAAATGCGCAATGATTCTGTAATCCAATGAGCCGATCGCAGCGACATCTGCGTTATATTTTCAAATTTTAGTGTAATATTGTATTATTACAGCTTCTAGACCAAATGGTCTTGGAGTTTTAGAAAATATCCTCAGATGTCGCACCGATCGACTCTTTGGATTTCAGCATCGTTTTACATTTAAGGGATACAATATTTTAGTACTTTCTAAGTACTACTGCTACAGAGTCTAGAATATATGGAATGGAAATCGGCTATCCCAGTAATACTCAAAAAGTGCTAAAATATTGGATCTCTTAAATGTCAAACGATGCTGAAATACAATGAGTCGATCACAGCGACATCTTCAGGATATTTTCTATAACTCCAAGACGATTTGGTCTAGACACCGCAATAATACGATGATGTTTACTTTGAAATTTGAAAATATATCGCAGATGTCGCTGCGATCACCTCCCTGGATTTCAGCATCGTTGCACATTTAAGGGATACAACTTTTAGCTCTGTTTGAATAGCAGATTTCCACACTATGTATCCTAGACGCACTATCCCTTACACACTATTTATCACACTATTCCTTAAATGTGCAATGACGCTGAAATCAAGGATGCGATCGCAATGACATCTGCGATATATTTTCAGATTTCAAAGTAAACATCGTATTATTACAGTGTCTAGACTAAATCCTCTTGGAGTTTTAGAAAATATCTTGCAGATGTCGCTGTCATCGACTCATTGGATTTCAGCATCGTTTGACATTTAAGGGATCCAATATTTCTGCACTTTATTAAGTATTACGGGGATAGCCGATTTCCACACTATATATTCTAGACGCTGTTATAGCGCCTAGAATATATAGTGTGGAAATTGACTATCCCTGTAATACTTAAAAAAGTGCTAAAATATTGTATCCCTTAAATGTGGAACGATGCTGCTGAAATATACAGATCGCAGCGACATCTGCAGGATATTTTCTACAACTGCAAGATATTGCTAGTCTATACAATGTAATACAAAAATCCCGCAGTTGTCGGTGCGATCGATACTTGGGAATTTAGTAGCATCGTCGCACATTTAAGAGATACAAATTTTTAGCGTTGTTTGGATAGCATATTTCCACACTAGGTATTCTAGACGCCGCAACGCTGTAATCAAATCGTCTTGGAGTTTTAAAAAATATCCTGCAGATGTCGCTGTGCTGTGATCGACTCATTGGATTTCAGCATCTTTTGATATTTAAGGGATCCAATATTTTAGCACTTTTTTAAGTATTACTGGGATAGCCGATTTCCACACTATATATTCTAGACGCTGTAGTTATGTAATAGAAAATGCCTACACTGTTAAAAATATCGTGAAAATTTACCTCGGTTAAGGCAATCTATTTTCTGACCAATGAGAACGCTTCATAGGAGTTTATGTACCATTCTCATTGGTCAGAAAATAGGTAGCCTTTAAAACAGAGGTAATCTTTCACGATATTTTTAACAGTGTAGGTTTGCTATAGTTTGGACATAAGTTTCTCTTAAAGCACTTTGACGCGCTTTGATGTGTAAACGTTATTGATGGATTGTCAGCTTTTCTACACCCAATTTCGATGTCCGTAGGTATCGATGTGAACCTTGAAGAGCGCGTTCAGAGACCGAAACACGGGTAACTCGGAAAAATGTGCAATGACGTCATACTGGTTTCTCTGTGTAAGGTTGGGTAAAAACGGCTCTGAACGCTTTCTGGTAAAGTTGCGGGATTTTTTTATTTACATTTACAAACATGGCGGCAGCTGCACTTTCGACAGTGCAAATAGATTCAATTATCACTTTTTTTAGATGGGAAACTGTTCCAAAAGTTAATTTTTATGTGGAATACTATCGCAACAAATAAGTATCACAGATTTTGCTAGCCATTTTAGGCTGAATCGGAGATTCATTCATTTGATGGAAAATATGGTACGGTCAAATTATTATGTTACAAGTTGCTAGTACCTCACTATACTCCATGCCGTCTGTCTCTGTTTATACATCAATGTTTAGATCTGATAAAAGTTTGAAAGTATTTATTCTAAATACTATTGATACGTGTTTTTAAATCCTTGATCACGGATTACATCGTGTACGGAGAAGTTTCTAGCGCAGTAAATCATTATTTTACTGCCAAAAAGCTCATCAGTTTAGAAAAGTTTAGTATTGTTCTCAGTGTATAATCAGTAAGTGTAAGCCTGCTTTATATATTATGGAGGATAGAACTCATTTTCTGAGATATTATAAAAGTGAATCAAAGACTAACTAACACCTTACACCCCCCCCCCCCCCTTCTTTAAAAATTTAAATACTCTTTTTCAAGAATCTTATTTTTTGAGAATACTCTCTCTTTCCAGCTCTAGTTTGTGAGGTGGTCTTTCTGTGAGAGTAGTTCTCAATTTTTATATAAAACAAAAGTATTTATTTTTAAACAGCAAAATTAAATATATTCAGTTTTAAAATGTATGTATATTTGTTTTAAACAATGAAAATGATAGTACTCATTATAGTACTGGTTATTTAATTGTCGCACACATTTGATTAACTTCATTTTAATTTAGCAATTATAGATTGCTCTGTTTACTTTTATAATTTCTTGTATATAAAACTTTCTTGATACTGGTATAAATGAGAATTTACTGAAAACAGAACATTTTACTACTGTTATTATCCAAACATGTACAATTAAAATGACTTTCCAAATCCCAAATGAACTTCAAATATTAACTTAATGCAGTTATTGAAGATGTCATCTTTCGGAGGTGAAGGGGCTGAGTCAAGAAGGATCATTTTGGATTTTGATGACAGCTGGGTACACTTGCGAGGCAGGATTTTCTTTTGATTTTCTGTCAGTGAGTGTAACTTACTAGTTCATACTGGATGTTCTTCCATACCACAAGAATATATATCAAACTTGTTGTCAAAATCGTACTTGCTGTTTCCAACACAACGTCCACACCACTCTGGCTGATGATCTGGTTTCATTTACAGTTTGTTAATATTAAGTTCATTTGGGGTTTGAAAGTTATTTTACCTGTGCACTTTTGGATAACAGTTCTATTAAAAAATTCTTTATTTTTATTTAGTGTATTTTTATTAAAATGCAATAAGAATTCTAAAATTTGTAGCAACTAAATTAAAATGAAGTGATTCATATGAGTTTAATATTTTCAATGTTTAATAAAGGAATAAAGCAAATGTTGTGAAATACCATAAAAAAGTTTTTTTTTTTTTTATCTTCTCTAACTATCACTAAATAGCAAATTTTATGTATGAAGTTAGTCTCCCTACATTAAAAATTTTATTAATCCCCCCTTTTTTTTAATCCTCATTCATTTTTTATTACAGCAAGTGAAAACATCAATTTTAGTATTGTTGCTGTTTAACCCCTTGATGGGCAGTAAGGCAGTTATGGCATCAACTAATTTTAATCCCTAATTGTCACATTGTCATTTGATTTTTTGATAGCGTTGTCATTTTAGATCCGAAAAAAATATTCTCTTTTTATTTGTAATTTTTTCATTACATTAATTTTTTTTCTTTTTATTTGTAAATTGCTCTTTTCATATTTTTATGAAAATACAAAGTTGTTATTAAAATCATTAAATAATCTGAAATTGTAGCGGAAATAGTTTTTGTATATTAGAGAGAACATATAATTTATTGCAGGGAGGTCCAATCCTCTCAATATGAAAAATATAAATTTTAATTATATTTAACAGTCATATTTTAAATATATTTAACTAGGACTTCCCTCAGAGGGATTAGTCTGAGCGATATTACTGAGAATATAGATTTAATAATAACACGTGGAAGCAAAGAAAATGAGATGTTATCTTTAATTGTCCATATACTGCGAAAAATTGAAATGATGAAAATAAACGAATTGTAGAATTACAAAATCTTATACATCAATTCGTATACACTGTTTAAAAAAATGGGAAATCAAACCATTCAAGACAGCCATGCATGGATATAAAATTAAAAGTACGCAATATATTAAAAGCACTAATTTACTTATATCGGAATTTTAACTGTATAAAATGATGTCAAGAGCATAATCAGACGCTCCGCACAAATTTGAGTAACTTTAAATGACAAATATATGATGTTTAAAAAAAATGGACTATACTTTATATGGTGTGTGCTCCCCCGGAATAGTTAATATTGTACAATATCTGTTTTCCACGAATGCAATGAGGTTGTCGATAACATTTAAGGAATTCTCTTCTCAAAATCTAATATAGTATCAAAGTACCGAATACATCAAAAGTGGCATGCAATGCTTCGTTAGAGTGTGTTTTAGATATGCTCAATCGGATTTAAATGATGAGTGTATGCTGGCCACTACATACGGTGTATTGTTTTGTTTTCAAACATATTCTGCACAAGTTGAGCTGTATTTAGCATGTATTAAATAAAAGAAATCGGCAATGATTACAACATAAAATATGACACAAGATCTGAATATATCGTCTGCATAACTTTTGAGCTGTCAGAGTGTCATTTGAAGTAATTTACAAATCCATGCATATTTATTCAGCAAATCATGCAAGCTAACATACGCCAATATGAACCCGATTACAAAATTTCACCAGAATAAGTTAATATATAAAAAATCTACTAATGATAATTGAGAATATGACCTTATGATAAAATGTCTAGAAAAATGAATCGATAAAAAATTCATATCACATTTAAAACAGCACTTCCCTCTGTTAGTGGCCTTGGCGAGAGAGAGAAAAGCCTAGAGAAGGAACACTTTAACAAGTACTTTCGGGCAACCTACTCACTGTTTCATACAGGTCTTTATTCAATATTTACACAATTTATTTAATGCTAGGTGGGTATCTATCAGTTTTGTTGCATTTAAATCGCATGTTTTGCGGAGGAAATGCAGCATTATAAAACATTTAAAGTTGCTGTACCTAATAATTCCAAATTAATGGTAATTGAGATCGCTTTCCGCTAATTTCATCTTTTTTAAATTTTAAATGTTTTAGAAACCATCCATAGAGACAATTGTATATTTTAAAACTAACTCGAAGAAAAATTTCAAGATTTTGGGTTCAGCAGTAACAGAGAAATAGAAAATTTTTGAAAGTTTTTTGTTTCTGCACTGTTTTTTATAGCAACAATTTTAGAAATTGTTCTATTGCTAGAATTTACGTCATGATAAATACAGTCATGTCAATTTTCATGTCTCTATTCCTAACTGTTCCATGTTCTTCGTTACTTAGATCATCTTTAGATATTTTTCCGCTTTGTTTAGTCTTTCTATTTTTTAGAATTCGTTCTACAACGAGCATTTACATCTTATTAATTACTACCATGACAAAGTTCTAGTTTCTAACCCCAACAATATCCCAAAAATTTCAGTATTCCAAATAAATCATAGTTTAGAACCTTTCTAGAAATTTTTACGTTTATCCGTCAAATTGAACCTTTTAGAGAGCGTTCATTACGAGTATTTACATCTTAAAAGTAACTATCGCACCAAATTTAAAGTTTCTAACCCAATCAATATCGCAGAAATCACAATTTTAGAACTTTTTTGCTCCTGCAGCGATGTAGGTTCTTGCACTGACATAAAATAGTCTTTTTTTCGGAGCAGAGATGGTCACCAACATTTTTTTAAGTTGGCTATGTAGTTTCAGAGATAACACCTCACAAACGTACAAGCATTAATAATATTATATACTTTATAATATTATAACGCTTTATAATATTAGCATTAGATGTACAGATACAAAAGCCATTTATCTGTTACAAGCTAAAGTGCCGGCGTTGCCCAGAATTTGAAGGATGTTTGTTCTGAAAAATCAATTTCAAAATTTAACATACAACACAAAACAAACATTAAAAAAAGCAGTCGAAATGTTGTTGAATGAATCATATGAAAACGCTACATAAAAATGTATAAATGTATATAACAGACGCAAAAGAATACAGCTATAAATGAACTTATTTCAATTTATAATTGGAGCAATAATGTTAAAATACGCCAATATTTCCCTAATCGGGTTTTTATTATGCTTCAATACATTTTTCACACTCATATGACGTTATACTATATCCACCATGCCCTTTATATTTCCAATATGACATAATATTTTCCTCTTTCACGTGGAAACCTTGAAATAGAAAAGTTATGAAGTTATATTCACTTTCATTTAAATTCGTCAAACCATTTATTTCATTTTCATATTTCACGTGAATAGATAAGTACGCAATAGAAAAGTTATGACGTAATATTCACCTTTTTTTTAAATTCGGCAAACTGTTTATTTCATTTTCATTTTTCACGTGGAAATCTTGCAGTAGAAAATTAATTGTTGTAGTAATAATTTTATTGTGTTTTTTAATTGTTGGCAACTGCTATAACGAAAAATGTTTAAATTTGATAAGAAATTGCTGTTAAATTGGTGGTGTTTTATTAATTAAAAATTAACTATAAGTTATTTCGATTCCGGAATACTTTAGTTGTCTCGGCCATGTTTTAATACACATGTACGTATCTCTTCACAATTTTGGCTTCCAAATTGTGGATTTTTTATAGAATTACAAACAGACAGATAGACAAGTTTTCATTTTTATATATCTCTCTATTCTATGAAAAGTAACTAACGCTGTCACCGCCGCCGCCGCCGCCGCCGGTTTTGAATTTTTTGTGACCGGAGGTCTTTCTTCGTTAATATTAAGAAAACTATTGCATACAAAAATATGAAAATCGGTGGTATTATAGCGAAATGTTTGATCAACACGCTAATGCATACAGTTTTCAAATCGAAGAATTATTTTAAGAGATATTTAGTGCTAAAGTTGGACAAAATCGTTCCATTAAAAAAAATTATAAGAGCAAAAGCTATACATGGGAATTTAATCATTTTTAAATCATTTTATTCAATAGAAGATCCCGGTCTGCAGATTTCATTAATTTTTTCTTTTAATTTGACTCAATTTTTGAGGTTTTATTTCTATTTTAAATTCAAATATTCAGCATTTTGACAGATATTTTTTACATATTTTAGAAAATGGTATTAATTTAAACTGTTGCCAACTGTATAAACAGCGCAAACAATAAAGTTTGCTTCAAATAAAAAAATTATTTGCACGTTACTATTATAAACAGAAAAAAACCTTCAAATTACAATTAAATAATTAGGTATAAAAAGCAGGCACTTATTGGAAATTACGCCATAAAAACTATATTTACATGTGAATTTTAAAAGAGAAAGGATGTTGTAAAATAAATTCATTAAAATGCGTTAGAAATCTGAAATAGAACAAATTACGTCACATTACACTTATTATGCAAAATGAACAAAAATTAGTATTGCAAAACAGTTTAAATTTAAAAATTGCGCGAGAAAAATTATTAGAGGTTAAATATTAGATTTAATCAAAATTTTATTATTTGTCGTTTGATGTGAGATGTTCAGCTATATGTATGCAAAATTTCATGTCTCCAACTTAATTAAATTAGGGGCTGAGTTAGAAAAATTGCTTAAAATACACAAGTTAGAGACCAGAGGGTTAAATATTAGACTTTTTCAAAATTTTATGTGCTGTATGATGTGTGGTGTTCAGGTATAAGTATACAAATTTTCAAGTCTCCGACATATATAGTTTCTGAGAACGGGTTCTGTGACAGACGGACAAACAGACAAACCAAGGAGTGAGACAGGTAGGGTTTCGTTAGATGGACGAAACTCTAAAAACATGCTGCGGATGACTGTAACAACATCCTAAAATTACATTACCATCAGCGATCTACCAATCCCGAATTTAGTTTATATTCGTTTCATATATTCTTATTCTTTTGTGCGGCCCTGTAAAATAATTATCAATATTATATACAGTAAAACCTCTGAATAGCGGACACCCCGAGAATGCAGAATTTGTCCTCTATTTAGAGGTGACCGCTACTGAGAGTAAAACATGTACAGTTATTTAAGAGTTGGTAATCGAAAAAATGTCCACTAAATAGAGGTATCCGCTAATCGGGTGTGTCCGCTATGGAGGTTTTACCAGTAAAACTTCTGAATAGCGAACACCTCGAGAGGGCAGAATTTGTCCTCTATTTGGAGGTGTTCGCTACTGAGAGTAAAAAAAATGTACAGTTATTTAAGGGTTGGTAATCGAAAAAATGCCCGCTAAATAGAGGTGTCCACTAATCGGGTGTGTCCGTTATGGAGGTTTTACTGCATAATAATATCATCCTTTACAAGAAAATTGCATGCTGTATGATAGACAGACAGACATCCAGAGAAAGCTAACCTCCGGATCAATAAACACTCATGTCTTTTGTTTTAATCATCCACAATTGTATGTCATACAACATGCCAGATTTTATACAACAGGCTAAAAACGGTCACCGTGGTACGGAATACTGTATTATTATTTGTTTGCCCACCAAAACTGGTTGTCACGGGTTGTTGCAAGGTTTGTGATCACGTGGTTGAAACTGATTTATTCAATATTACTGCGTGCGTATTTTTTTTTTTTATTATTTGCTCCATGTGTTCAAACCAGTTGTCTACGAAAACATCAACCGGTGAAAGTGACGCATACCAAATTTCTGTGACGTATGCAGATAAATTGTGCTTTTTTAAGAGTTTATTTTATATAATTTTTAAACGGTTTGGAACTTATTTTTCATAGTAGGTGCATTCAGTAGGCGACCCTCAAAGATACCTTCTGGTGCAATCAGAAACGAAATCCGACAAATATTTTTTGAGTTATGCTTGACGAAAGGTTTTTATTAGGCTTTTTTTTTTAGTAGGATATGGCGTTAGTATCCATCGTAGTAGTAAAGTGTCCGGACAGTAATATTTCGCTGAGTATTAGCCTTCGCTTCGCTCAGACAGCAATCATACAAAATTGATATTTTAGCCTTATATAATTTATTTAACTAACAGAAAAAACAGAATTCCTGTACTGAAAATTAAATAAATACCTGAATTCAGGTATATTACCTGAACACAATCGCCCCTGATGATTATTAAAATGTTTAATTCCGAAATATGTCAATGCTTGGCATTACTATTCTTTTGACATATGTGTATGCGCATATATGATCCGCTCTTCGAAAAACCAGGTGTGAAAAATGTTTGAAATGATAATTGTGTTTGTGTCAGCTGATTGCAATTTCCCTACAGTTCTATCTCAAGAACTAATGTATGGATGTTCTTCAAACTAAACTTCAGATTCAATTAGTCCTTGATATTAAATGGTGCTGATTACGTTTTGGTGTAGATTGCCCAACAGGTGGCGCTACTATGCTGCATTTTTCATGATTTTCATAATAGCTGTATCCTAAAAACAAATAAACCGATTTTCATCAAACTTCAGATTCAGTTAGACATTGACATAAGTTAGGCAATTTACACCAAAACCTAATCAGCAACACAGGTGGCACTGCTATGCTGCATTTTGCAAGATTTACATGATTGTAGCAATAGTCATATCTCAAGAACTAATGCACAGAATTTCATATATTCAGAATTTCACATGTTATGATGGGCATAGATTGCCATTTAATTTTGGCACACTAGTGAATTTTAAAGTATTAACGTGTATGAAATAGAAGAAAGTTCAGGGATTGGTACATTCGATTATTTGTTATTTTAAAATTTTCCAAATTTCTACTGCCCCACACTGAAATTCACCCACCCCCTTTCCTGGCCATTTGAATGTTTAAAACTTGTACTTAAAAAATGCATAATATCATTAGTTTATTTAATTATATATATTAATTTAATTATATTTATTAGTTTATTTAATTTGTAGGTCGTTAACAGCATTCAAAATCCTCGGCAGAGACCATTAAAAATTCAATCGGACCACTAATTTGAAAAATTGAGGTCCGCAGGACCCGTAGGTAACACCCCCCCCCCTCTCTGACAAGTAAATCAAACAATTTTATTTTATTAAAATAATAATAATAATAATAAAATTGTATTAAATCTTACAGCCAGTTGAAATAAATAATTGGAAATAAAATATCTAATTAATAATTTTACAGTTTTTGTTTATGTAGTTTATTTAATTTTTAGAAAATTATAATCTTACATTTTACTATGCTGAAAATTTTGGATAACTGCAAAGGAAGTTTGTTTTATATTCTATGAGGTAGAGTGGGGGATCACTCAAAAGATTAAGGGGAGTCTTCACTCACTTGAAAATACGCACTGTAATGTTGGGCAGATTGTTTTCGAATTTCTCATTTAAATTTGAATATTTTTAATTTTTTGTGCCTTTATTGAAAAAATCTGAAACCGAAATCGAAAGAGTAAAAAACAGTCATATTAAAGATCAAGCTCAGCTCTCCTATGCAAAAAAA
This sequence comes from Maratus speciosus, assembly GCA_963932465.1. Lineage (NCBI taxonomy): Eukaryota > Metazoa > Arthropoda > Arachnida > Araneae > Salticidae > Maratus > Maratus speciosus. Next base: position 120,342,611 of record OZ010793.1, on the reverse strand, counting down.
AAAAAATCATTTAAAAATATTCACATTTAACCGAGAAATTCAAAAACAACCTGCCCATTGGTTTAACATTAGGTAGCAGGCGTTTTCAAGCGAGTGAAGAATCCCCTTATAGGGACATAATAGAATCTTATGTAGTCGGCCAGGGATGATGACTGTGGACCAGTGACTTTCCTTTTTTATCAATTCTACTGCTGCTTCAATTTTTTTGTTTTGGGCCAATGAAAGTCCTTGATTTTTAATTTAAAGATTTGTGTAGAATTTCCGTTTTCTATATTTTTGGATTTTTTAGTAAAAAATCTCATGTAGAATATCAATAAAACCTATTGTTTACAATTTTAAAGAATTATTTAAACAAAAATTCTGCACCATTCAATGGTAACAATGAATAAATAAAAAAATAAAATTGGTAAGTAATTGGAATATTTTTTCAATAACAATCTTTAACTGTTGATATTTGTCACACATTTGGTCATGTTTACAAGGTAAATTTAATGATGTGTGAAATGTGATCCATATAATGCAAAATTTTTACACTGGCTGCAAAAACGTTATATTTATAACCAATAAAAATTTCGGAGTTTGGACAACAAGATTTATTTATTTTATTTTAAATTATGAAACAACCAAACATGAAAAAACAATTATAATCAACAAACCTTTCAAAAAGAATGGACTACAAGGACTATTTATTTATTTATTATGAAACAATCAAACATGTAAAAACAAACCAATAAAAATTTCAAAAAGTTTGGACACCAAGAAATATTATTTACTTTTTAATAATGAAATGAAACAATTAATTATGAATATTTATGAATAATTGATTATGAAAGAACAAGAAAATGTCATCAACAACTTTTCACGATTTTTTCACAGAAAAATATAAATTCAGACAAAATGGAGTTAAATATATAAAATTTAGGGTGTAAAAAAACCATGATTTTTTTTTCAATAATACAAATAGGATTTTTTTTTTAAATTTAAATCGGATTTTTATGACTTTTTTCCCAGCATTCAAATACTGAATAGCTACCAAGAGTTTTAGGTTTCCAAAACAATGAACCACTAATTGCTAACATAATCTATGTTTTTACACTTTAATTAATAAAATTATAATTATTAGTAATTACAAAAATTATAAAAACTGCAAATTAATAGTTTCATGCATAGGAAGATAGTTTTGACATTTGTGGAGGTTTTCTTGAACCTAACCAGGGCTCGAAATGGAAAAATCCACGAACTGGAATGCTATTTCAAAATTATTGTTGACTAATTTTATTTATTTATTTTGAAAGTACAGTAAAGTCCCGATTATCCGAGATCCCGCTTAACCGAATTTCCGCTTTAACCAAGTTATTTTATTCTGATGGACTGACAGCTTCTATTATTATGAAGCAGCCATTGTAAGTCAAGTGTTAGGTGAAGATGAAAGAGCAGCCGTAAAAAAGTTAGAACTCTGATTTTCTGGTCAGAATGGGGGGAAAAAATTGCCATAATCTTTTTTAACACTTCATTTATAATGGCTGTTTCATAATAATGAAAGCCTTCAGTCCATCAGAAGAATCCATTCCAAAGGTAAAGTCAGATTGAAAAAAATATTTTATATTTTGAGCAGAAAGAAATGGCTACATATGCAATTTTCATGACACTAATAGAATCATATAGATGCCAATTTGTATGGTTTAGTTACCTCGAAAATTGAATACGAATTTTTGCCATGTTTAATCGTTGACAATTGTTAGATTTCGGTGATAATACTGCAGAAAAAAAAAATGCAGCAAAATTGACATTCAACAAACAAAAACTATGATGGACTTTTTCAAATAAACAATTTCATACCTCGTATTTCTTAAAAGTAACGGAAATGTACATCAAAGAAATGTTACTAGTACCACAAAAATTAAGGAATTAAGTCAAAATTTATGTTTTATCTCCTTACTTGGTGCTGATTTGTGTAAATCCGGTTAATAATCAAAGTTTTTTGCTTATCCGAGGTGAACTTGGTCTATATTTTGTAGAAAAAATTTATATGTAACCGTAGAAAAACCAATTTTAAAAAATGCATTCAAGATTCTAAATAATTAGAAAACAAACGTTACAGAGAGCATAGTAAGCTATATGTATGAAACTGTAATAATATTTTTTAATAATTCCACTAACCAGAACAATATTTTCCATACTTTCACGAACCGGAACAATATTTGTCACAATTTCACAAACTGGAAAATTGTTCCGGTTTGCTCTGGTACATTTCGAGCCCTGAACCTAACCCTCGCGAATGTTAAGGGATTACTGTACATTATAATGACTAATCTAGTGTAAAAGATAGCAAATATTATATAGGTCAAAACTTAAATCATGCTATGTGCACTATATGGTCATTAATGACCGGCAATTTTCAATTTTAGACATTTTGTCTAATATTTAAAAATGTACTTGTCAGATTCTTCTGGAATTTTAAGATTAAAAAGGACAGGTTTGACTTCATATTTATCAACGTCGATTTGATAAGGAGGACAATTAGGAGGCCAACAAAAAATCAAAGAAAAAAATAATACTTGGGATCACCCTGTAAAATAAAATGCACGAAATGATCTATCGCTACTGAATATAAATAAACAGACATTGTGTAGTATGTGCATTCTTTTGTGTAAGAATAGCACGTATATTAATAGAGGTATAGCGATTTAAAAAAAAAAAAAAATCTTGCATGTTTTTTGCTTATAACATGCAGGATTTTTAACCAAATTTAACGCTAATTTCAGAAAAATTGACAAAATGTAGTAGAAATAAAATAGTGCAACTGAAATATAAATATATTAAATAGTTAAGGAAATATGGGCAGTTGTATAAAATAATTTTTATCTGTGCAAGCACGAAAGATAACAATTAACTTTTTGCATAATTTAATAGTTAACTCTATGGAAACTACTAGCTACTATATAACTACTGGCTCCGAACGTTGTCAGGTAACTTAAAAATAAAAAATTATGGATAATCCCTTATCATTCAGAGAGTTTTAGTGAAAAATTAAAAATCTGCTCACTCTAACGCCGACATCTCTCTGAATTTTTACGATATTTGACTGAATTTTTTTTAATAAGTTGTCAAAATTAAATGGCAATCTATGCCCATCATAACATGTAAAATTCTGAATATATGAAATTCTGTGCATTAGTTCTTGAGATATGACTATTGCTACAATCATGTAAATCTTGCAAAATGCAACATAGCACTGCCACCTGTGTTGCTGATTAGGTTTTGGTGTAAATTGCCTAACTTATGTCAATGTCTAACTGAATCTGAAGTTTGATCAAAATCGGTTTATTTGTTTTTAGGATACAGCTATTATGAAAATCATGAAAAATGCAGCATAGCAGCACCACCTATTGGGCAATCTACACCAAAACGTAATCAGCACCATGTAATATCAAGGACTAACTGAATCTGAAGTTTGATGAACATCCATACATTAGTTCTTGAGATAGAGCTATAGGGAAATTGCAATCAGCTGACACAAACACAATTATCATTTCAAACATATTTCACACCTGGTTTTTCGAACAGCGGATCATATACGCGCATACACATATGACAAAAGAATAGTAATGCCAAACATTGACATATTTTGGAATTAAACATTTTAATAATCATCAGGGGTGATTGTGTTCAGATAATATACCTGAATTCAGGTATTTATTTAATTTTCAGTACAGGAATTCTGTTTCTTCTGATAGGTAAATAAATTAAGTAAGGCTAAAATATCAATTTTGTATGATTGTTAAATATATTTAAAATATGACTGTTAAATATAATTAAAATTTATATTTTTCATATTGAGAGGATTGGACCTCCCTGCAATAAATTATATGTTCTCTCTAATATACAAAAACTATTTTCGCTACAGTTTCAAATTATTTAATGATTTTAATAACAACTTTGTATTTTCATAAAAATATGAAAAGAGCAAGTTACAAATAAAAAGAAAAAAATTTAATGTAAAGAACAAATTACAAATAAAAAGAGAATATTTTGTTTGGATCTAAAATGACAACGCTATCAAAAAATCAAATGACAATGTGACAATTAGGGATTAAAATTAGTTGATGCCATAACTGCCTTACTGCCCATCAAGGGGTTAAACAGCAACAATACTAAAATTGATGTTTTCACTTTCTGTAATAAAAAATGAATGAGGATTAAAAAAAAGGGGGGCGGGGATTAATAAAACTTTTAATGTAGGGAGACTAACTTCATACATAAAATTTGCTATTTAGTGATAGAGAAGATAAAAAAAAAAAAAAAAAAAAAAATATTTTCTTATGGTATTCACAACATTTGCTTTATTCCTTTATTAAACATTGAAAATATTAAACTCATATGAATCACTTCATTTTAATTTAGTTGCTACAAATTTTAGAATTCTTATTGCATTTTAATAAAAATACACTAAATAAAAATAAAGAACTTTTTAATAGAACTGTTATCCAAAAGTGCACAGATAAAATAACTTTCAAACCCCAAATGAACTTAATATTAACAAACTGTAAATGAAACCAGATCATCAGCCAGAGTGGTGTGGACGTTGTGTTGGAAACAGCAAGTACGATTTTGACAACAAGTTTGATATATATTCTTGTGGTATGAACTAGCAAGTTACACTCACTGACAGAAAATCCAAAAAAAAAAAAATCCTGCCTCGCAAGTGTACCCAGCTGTCATCAAAATCCAAAATGATCCTTCTTGACTCAGCCCCTTCAACTCCAAAAGATGACGTCTTCAATAACTGCATTAGTTTATACATATTAAGTTAATATTTGAGGTTCATTTGGATTTGGAAAGTTATTTTAATTGTACATGTTTGGATAATAACAGTATTAAAATGTTCTGTTTGACAGTAAATATTCTCATTTATACCAGTATCAGAAAAGTTTTATATACAAGAAATTATAAAAGTAAACAGAGCAATCTATAATTGCTAAATTAAAATGAAGTTAATCAAATGTGTACGGCAATTAAATAACCAGTACTGTAATCAGTACTATCATTTTCATTGTTTAAAACAAATATACATACATTTTTAAACTGAATATATTTAATTTTGCTGTTTAAAAATAAATACTTTTGTTTTATATAAAAATTGAGAACTACTCTCACAGAAAGACCACCTCACAACCTAGAGCTGGAAATAGAGAGTATTCTCAAAAAATAAGATACTTGAAAAAGAGTATTTAAATTTTTAAAGAAGGGGGGGGGGTGTAAGGTGTTAGTTAGTCTTTGATTCACTTTTATAATATCTCAGAAAATGAGTTCTATTCTCCATAATATATAAAGCAGGCTTACACTTACTGATTATACACTGAGAACAATACTAAACTTTTTTTTAACACTTTTTTCTAGATACCAGCACTGAGCTGATACCACAGTACTGCATTAATTAAAAATATATATACATCAAACTTCAATTATAAGTGCTTACAAAAACACATTTTAGACATACATATAAAATAAAAAGAGAAATATAATTATATATGAACTCACATTACTTTCTTCAATAATACAACAGTTAGACTTAAACTGATGAGCTTTTTGGCAGTAAAATAATGATTTACTGCGCTAGAAACTTCTCCGTACACGATGTAATCCGTGACCAAGGATTTGAAAACACGTATCAATAGTATTTAGAATAAATACTTTCAAAATTTTATCAGATCCAAACATTGATGTATAAACAGAGACAGACGGCATAGAGTATAGCGAGATACTAGCAACTTGTAACGTCAGCTATGTTTTCGAGCAGACGACAAAGCAGAACTCAAATGCGCATGCGCCCATTTTGTGGCTCCCGTGTGCGGCAACAACGGCTTCCCTAGAACTCTAATCAAAACAGTGATCCCGATTAACAGTCACAGTTAAGCTATAAAATGGTAAACAAATCAGATTTCCCAACCACGTGATCACTTTACCCAACAAAATTTTTCAGGTAATGTGGGTTCCCCGAAATCTGGGTAATCTCCGGCTCTGAACGCTGCGGGAACTCGGAAAAAGTCACGTGATGCCGGCTCTGAACGCTTCGGGTTCCCCACGGGGAAGCCTGGGGAACCCAGAGTCCTGTCCGTGAACGCGCTCAATAATGTAGAATTAGGGACCACATGATTGGTTTATTGAATACATATATCTGACCTGTGTGCCTGGCGTCAAGCCCGCTTATAAGTCATCGTCAATATACAGGAAGGAGACAGCACAAGGAAATTTACAGCACCACAGAATTACATCCGGGAGCTCCACAAAGAGTGTGCAACGGAGACTGCGAGATTCGAACCCGCAGCCACCTACGCATTCAAGCGATTAGCGGCGTGATGCCTTGGCCAATCAGCCACGGTGTGCCCTAGACCACATTTTCAAACCTGACAAGTCTACAACTTTTTGGATGCCAGTATTTTAGTACAGAAAATTTTGTTTTATTTGATAGAAGAATTTTTGAAATTTAAGGGGTCTTGTACCTTTTAAACGCCTCGAAAATTAACGAAAAACTTCAAAGTTTGAATTAGTCTACCTTCAAAGCCTTTTTTATGTACAAACATGAAATTTTGGATATTGATTAAACAGATTGTGCTTTGTAATATGCTTCCATTAGAAATTTATTAACCCTTTACAGAATTTGTGTACTGTTGAAATCAAAATAGCTCTTTTTTTACCGCATAAGTCATTGCGCGCATGATATCTTGATAAAGTATGTATGGATTGGCATGAAATTCGGTAAATATACTAAACATATATGTGTGTTTAAAATGATCTACTCTTAGGCTAAAATCTTTTCATTAACTATATAAAAAAAAAATATTTTCGTAAAAAAAATAAGAATTTTGTATTTTCAATGAATAAAAATAGTCATAACTAAAAATATTACCATTGTAAATACTTAAAAGTAGATCATTTTAAATACACATACTTGTTTAGTATATTTACCAAATTTTATGACAATCCATACATACTGTTTCAAGATATCATGCGCGCAATGACTTATGGGGTAAAAAAAGAGCTATTTTCATTTCAACAATACACAAATTCTGTAAAGGGTTAATAAATTTCTGTTGTTAGTATATTACAAAGCACAAACTGTTTAATCAATATCCAAAATTTCATTTTTATACATAAAAAAATTTTGAAGATAGACTAATTCAAACTTTGAAGTTTTTCGTTAAATTCCGTCGCGTATAAAAGGTACCAGACCCCTTAAAAGGGCACACTCTATAAAAATTATAAGTTCGCAAAAAGGCAGGCTTCTGATTGGTCAATCTCATTTTGCTAACAGCGAAAAATATATCTAGGTCCTGGTCAATATACTTGAAGAGTAAATACAAATATTGCTACATACACTGTTAAAAATATCGTGAAATATTACCTCTGTTTTTAAAGGCTATCTATTTTCTGACCAATGAGAATGCTACATAAAAACCAATGGAGCGTTCTCATTGGTCAGAAAATAAATAGCCTTTAAAAACAGAGATAATTTTTCACGATATTTTTAACAGTGTAGTCTGCATTTTGCTTCTTGACAACGGAGTCTTACAAAAATAATTCTTGAATGTAGAATGTGGCTGAATGTTTAAGGCACCACACCACTAATCGCTTGAGAGCGTAGTTGGGCTGCGGATTCAACTCCCGCTGGCTCCTTTGCACACGCTTTGTGGAGCTCCTAAATGTAATTCTCTGGTGTTGTAAATTTCCTTGCGCTATCTAGAACCCCCCCCCCCCCCCTCTCAAAGTCCTTGTGCTATTTTGTCCTTGTATATTAACGATGACTTATAAGCTGGCCCCTTATGTCAAGCACACAAGCCAGGTGTATGTGATCAGTAAATAAATTAATGTAGACTGTTGTGAATACAATGTACTTGTTTAAAAAATTATCATAAGTATTAAATGCTAATAAAATCAAAACTTCTAATGAAATTATAAAGAATTTATTAGAAACTATTTGTTTAATAAATAATTTTTGTAAATTATAATTTATTTGAGAAATAATTTACTTACTCAGCAGATGTTGAAATCCGGATAATTATGTGTTACGGTATGAATAACTAAAAAGTAGGAAATAAAATAATCTTTTCAAAAAAAAAATATTAACCGACTTCAAAAAAGCACAAAAAAGAATTAAATAATTCTTTAAATTTCTCTAATGACGAAACGTTATCCATTAACTGCACATTGGACATCATGTATCGGCATAAAAACGTTAAATTTAATATATAGAATTTAATATCTACCAAACATGGATTTTTTAGAGAATATTTTTTACAAAAGATTAATTTACATATTTATGATTTAATTTACGAATATATACATATAAAAAGTAATCAATTACTTTTTGAAGTTGGTGCCAAACGTTCACAATCGATAATGATTAAACAAATAATTTGCTGAAATAATAGAGCATTTTTTAAAATTTTGTATAATATTTTCCATCATCACTTTATTCATGGTAATAGCTACAATATATTCACAATTTTACTATACTTAAGATAGGTTGGCACCAACTTCAAAAAGTAATTGATTACTTTTTGTATGTATATATTCGTAAATTAAATCATAAATATGTAAATTAATCTTTTGTAAAAAATATTCTCTAGAAAATCCATGTTTGATAGATATTAAATTCTATATATTAAATATAACGTTTTTATGCCGATACATGATGTCCGATGTGCAGTTAATGGATAACGTTTCGTCATTAGAGAAGTTTAAAGAATTATTTAATTCTTTTTTGTGCTTTTTTGAAGTCGGTTAATATATATTTTTTTTTTAAGATTATCTTATTGACAATTAATTTGTATTTCATTGTCATGATGCCAAATTTGGATGATTTTTTCTATCACAACATTCTTGTTTGAGATGTTTCACTTCTTTAATTAAATTATAGAAAACAATTCCATGGCCTGGAACCAGTCCAGATATGAACCCCACAGAGAACCCTTGGGCCATTGTAAAGAAAAAATTAAAGAAATTCAACATTACAAACAAGACTGGTCTGATAGAAAAACTCATTCAAATTTGGCATCATGACATCGAAATACAAATTAATTGCCAAAAACTCTTACAAAGTATGCCAAGACAAGTATTCCACCATTTCTTTAATAAAAAACAAGGGGATGCACACTAAATGTTAAATGTATCAATATTTTTTAAATATTTCTTTAATATAACAAGTTTTTAATGTAAATTTCACAATTATTCTAATAATTTTCACACGTCTGTATTTGCCACAATAATAGATACGTTTTCAAAATGCCCACATTTATGAATTTATTCATTTTGATGCTACTTTGTTTCACTAACAACTTTTTGAAAATATCCTCTTTATTAGCCCCTGATATGCTATTTCTCCCGGTAACAATTAAATTATATCCCTAAAAAGTAACGTTACATTACATAAGCCAGCCGTAAAACGAAGCAGATCTATCATTGTACAGTGAAATACTGATAATCTCTGATGCAATTTTTTAAACTTCTAAGCATCGCACATTTTCGACTTTTACACCTTCCTATAGGGGAAAGAAGGTATTTTTAACTACAATTTGTTTGAAAACTGCATCTCAATTATTTTTGAGATAATATTTTTTTATAGTTTTTTATATCAGTTCTGTAATAGTTGCAACTAAAGTACATCATTTCTGTAGAACGATAAAGAAAAATCAGTGGAAAATAGTACCTTACTATACCTTTTTATTGCCATTTTCTCAAAAAACTGAATTTTTTAAAAAAAATAAAATATGTGCTTTTTCGAAAAAATAAAAATGAGTTATTTGTGATAAAGCATGGAGCTATTATAAATTATATTTAATTTTAAGTATCTATATTAATGATACAAATAAATGAAGGTAGAGCCGTGGAAAAAAAAGCAAACACCCACCCCCTAATAACTCTGCAACAAATAATCGTAGGAGAAAGTTACTAGTACGAAACGATTGGAAACTAAGTCTACTTTTTAAAGATGCATATAAAATTTTCTTAGGGGGCCATCTACAAATAAAAACCAGCTAACACTTTTTTTTTTCAATGGCAACAACCAATTCTGACAAGATATTTAAAATTTTTGGTGCAAACTATGCCCAGAAACGAAATTTTATGTCATTTGGATTATAAGATTTTGAATTCAGGACGTGAGTTTCAAGACTCGTCTTATCCAAAATTTAAACAAGCTGGAAATTTCTCGTCAAACGTGGCAAATGAGGTGCGTTCGTACTACAACTAGTTCTATAAATATTTTTTGCACCGCATATTGTACTGAATGTATATTTTAGGGCACCTCATAAGTGCATATCAATTTCATTCTGTTCGAAAGGCTGTAACATCATTAAAATACACTTGAAATAATTTTTTCCCATTGGCCGTATTATAACGAAAAAATTAGAATATCCCTGTAATTAAACTATACATCCGATTTTCATAAAATTTGAAATGACTCGACAAAATTTTCCAATAATTATATATTTAAAATTTCAGACCATTCGGAAGGCTGTAACATCATTAAAATGCACTTGCAATAATTTATTCCCATTGGCCGTAATGTAACTGAAAACTTTTGACTGTCCCTGTAATTAAACTATGCATCCGATTTTCATAAAATTTGAAATGACTGGACAAAATTTTCCAATAATTATATATTTAAAATTTCAGACCATTCCGAAAGCTGTAACATCAATAAAATGCACTTGCAATAATTTATCCCCATTGGCCGTAATGTAACGGAAAAATTTTTATTCTCCCTGTAATTAAACTATACATCCGATTTTCATAAAATTTGAAATGACTCGACAAAATTTTCCAATAATTATATATTTAAAATTTCAGACCATTCGGTTGGATAGTTTTTGTTCTGTTATATGCGGGCAGACGGACGGACTGAACGACAACTAAGGTGCTACGTATTTATATAATTATGAACGCACCTAAAAATCTACTTTTCTCTAACAATCTATTCTACTGGTAAATCTGCGCCGAAAACACACAACAATCTACAAAAAAACCAGTTTTATGTTATGTTCTTGTCATTTTACAATGATGGTTTTCGATGAAAACCAATGTACGTAGTTAGAGGTTTTTCGCGATTTCCCAAAATTTGATTATCTAGATCCTGAAATTATCATCCCATTATGAAAATTTGTTTGTGTGGTTATAATACTAAAAATCTCAAACATAAATACATTGAATTTTTCATTTTAAAAATTTTGTAGTATGAATTATGAATTATGAAATTAATATTCTTAAAAAATATGAATTGCAACCTACAATATTTTTGATGGATTTATAATTATTATCTCCTGCTTTATGCAAATCAAAAATTTCAAAATTTTCTTTCAAGTAGTTTTCAAGTTATGCTTTAAAAACTTCAAAACTCTCGTTTAAGGGGCCGTCTATGATGTGCAGAAAAGCAGAATATGAAAACAATATGTATAATTTACTCATCTTATTGAAGCATTTGGGATGGGTACGATATAAACAAAGCGTAAAACGTATTTCAGTACCTCGCGATCTTACGTTAACCCGAATCCTTTCTACGTGCATGCACTATGCAAATTATCAAAAGAAATTCTGATATTGCTAACACTCTCATTGAATCATTGAGATGGAGATTACAATAAATTCTTGATAAAAAGGGTTTCTATACATCAGATTAACCCTATCGAGGGTGGTGTGCTTAAAAAAGGACTCCTAATTTTAATTCCAAAAATGAGAACCGTCACCAAGAATATTTAAGGAAATTTTTCCTTTTACAATATGCGTGAAAATAAAAAAGTTCGTATTGTCTAATAAATTCGTTTAATTTCTGGTGTCAGTCCATTATTTCATCAGTTTATAAACAGAATTACTCCGCGCCGGGAAGGGTTAACAGATCCAGCCTTTTAAATTTAAGAAAAACGTGGTTTATTGGGGGGGGGGGATTTTTTGCACTCTCATTTTTTGTGCACTAATCTACCAATACTTTTCTGCTACTCTTTTGTGAAAGTTCTATCATATGAAATATTTTTTCTTATTTGGCGTAATCATATTTTTTTATTTAGAAAAAATTCAGTATTTTAAAATTTTGGTATCTGCAACTGTTGCTTTTTAAGTTTCATTATGCAAAGCAATTTGTTCGTATATACACGTTTGCGTTTGGTCGATGTTTAATTTTAATGAAAGAAACTGTGATGATCACATTAACGTGAAATTTTAGAGAGCAAAGCTTAATTGACAGTGTAAATACGAAATTATTCATTTTAATGCTTTCCACAAAATGAAAGAACATGAGAAATGTGTTTTTTTTTCTTTTAAATAGATGTCGATGTATTTACGGCAAATGATTAATCTAATTATAGTATTTGATGTCTACAAAACTTCATTTAAACCATTATTGGCAAATTCCATGAAAACTCATCATGTCTGTCACACAGCTGAAAATCGCTATGTTTGTTGACCACCTTTATTTTCGAAACGTTTCCTTCGTGTTATGCGTGTTATTGATGCGATATCTCCGATAAAATAAGTCACATTTTTCCATTCTAAAATACTGGTAGCCAAAAATCTTAGTATGTGACAGACATGAAAGGTTTTCATGGAATTAGCCTATTATATCTATAATGTAGGGGAGACCGGGGCACATTTTCCATAGGGGAAGTTTTTCAACTCGCTTTAGTTTTTAAATGAGCCTCTTGGTGACGCTAACGAGTGATTTGGTTGAAGTGGCAACATCTTACACACCATCTACAAAAATTATAGTTTAGTAGCTGCATTGAATTAGCCTATTATATCCATAAAGTAGGGGAGAACGGGGCACATTTTCCATAGGGGCAAGTTTTTCAACTCGCTTTAGTTTTCAAATGAACCGTTAGGTGATGCTAACGAGTGAACTGGATGAAGTGGCAACATCTTACACACCATCGACAAAAATTATAGTTCAGTAGCTGCTGCCACTTCGTCAGGAGAGCTGTTTTTTTCATTTTTTCAAGGGTGAGCAAAATTTCAGGTCCTTATTAAACGTAAAATAAACGTACTAGCGTTAAACTTACTGTTTTTGACATTGCATGCACTAAAAAGGGGTTTCTTTCTTCAGGTAACTGTGCGCTTGTTTCGCAAATAATTTACACCACTATTCGTCCAGATAGTGTAAAATTTCAAATATGGCCACGGGACAGGTTTTCCAACAACATTTTCCAAACGCCCCCCCCCCCCTCCTAAATCAACTAGTCTTATTGTATCAAAAATGTATTTATTGTGTAGTAAGATTGGCCAAATAACCATATATACTACGAACCCGTTCGATCATTTAATCATTTCAGTGAAACTATCAATATAAAAAACAAAGTAAATTCAAAAATATAATAAAATGTAATTTTTTTCCAAAATGGGTTCATTTAATGAATCCATTTTATGTTAATTATGCCTTTTTATTCATAAACTACAACACTGAGATCGGAGTGTGTATAGACCCCTCAAAAAGCAAATTAATCGTGCTTAGAGCTGCTCCACTGGCGTTAATCCACAGTTAGTATTATGGCTGTTTTTAAAGGTTAGAGAATTTTCCCCACTGGATCCTGAAATATTTATAGACTCTGCTTTTATGCCATCCTACTTTTCTGACAGGCCAGCTCCTGCCGCACCTAATCTTGAAAACACCAACAATTCTGAAAAAAATTCAAACTTTCCTCAATAATCGAATGTCCCCCCCCCCCCCCCACAAAAAAGCAACAATACCGAAAGCATCTTATTCTTCTACACCAACGCAGGCTAGCACTTCCAAAGAAGCTGTTCCTTAAGTTCTGCTCAAACTTTCCCTATTGCTTATGGAAAAGGCGTTCCTTTTACATCCAAACAAACTTCGCCTACACCAGAAGAAGTTAGGACTTTTACGAAGGCTGCACTAAGGAGGCAAACATGGCATGGAAAAAAAAAATGGGAAGTATTGTACTGACTGATTCTGCTGTTAAAAATCAACTGAAAATGAAAAAAAAAAAAAAGATTCATCTAAAAAAAGGAAACTGCCAAAGGAATCAGATAAAAGGGACGAGATAAAACAAAATCCAATCCCGGCCAGGGAGTTGTTTGGACCTTCGACTTGAAATGTAAATTGGATTAAAACTGTTTTATATGTTACTGTGCATTTAGTTCACAATGAAAAATACTTCTTAATTAACAAGCATGATTTATTACCTGTGTTTTACCATTTAAAGTATAGTTGGAAACCTTGCCCCTGACCATTTTTAGTAGGCTGGAAAACTTGCCCCGCATTCGGGGCACACTTTCCAATGTAACATGATTACTCTTAACAATTTTTTGTGAAAAAGTATATTTAGTTTTTTGAAAAATAATAGTGGCAGTTTGTACAGAAAGGTCTATTGAATACAATGATATCCTGCAGGTATCAAAATAGATAAAAATAAAAAAATACAAAAATAAAATTATAAAAGGTTGGAAAACTTGCCCCGGTCTCCTATAGTTGTAATGTTTATATTTCTATACTTATTAATTTAATTTACTCAAATCTTGTTAAATAGTTCCCCGTATTACACTAAATATCTGTTAGAAAAAATATTTCGAAGAAAGTATTTCATTGTTAGTTAACCCCTTGAGGGGCGATGGCATATATTGTATTCCACCTAAGTTTAATTAAAATTCCCACCAGACCAATTAAAATTCGGATGCTTTACTTTTATAACTTTGGGTTAAAAGAGTTGAAGAATTGCTTTTATTTATTTTTAAATAATTTTTTTCCTAATTTCCTGTGAGAATTCTGAATTACACAAAGGCAATTGTTTGCCCCTCAAAGACTTAAAACTGCTAATTTAGTCTTTTACTAACTTTTGTATATCAATTAAAAATTGTAATCTTTAAATATAAGTACCGATATAAAGTTTTTAACCCATTAATAAAGAGCTTTATATACAAATTAAAACTTTTCTTCCATAATTTGAAATTTAGATTTATTCGAGTACGCAGGCTAATTTAAAAACATTTTAAAAGTTATTTTTATGACTTTCAAATAGGCAAGTTTACTTGACAATCGCAAGTTGTGCGCAAAAAATCTAAAATA
Organism: Maratus speciosus; assembly: GCA_963932465.1. Taxonomy (NCBI): domain Eukaryota; kingdom Metazoa; phylum Arthropoda; class Arachnida; order Araneae; family Salticidae; genus Maratus; species Maratus speciosus. The sequence continues at coordinate 120,327,541 of OZ010793.1, read as the reverse complement.
TAAAGAAAAAGCAACTTCGAATACCAAGTTTTTCGCCAACCAGCATTAAAAAGTTAATTGCAAAATTTGAAATGAAATAGCAGAATATGTTTAATCATAGCGAATTTTTATCCCTATTTCAAATGAGAATAACGAATGTAAAGTTATTCTGATGTCTTTTTAAAGTAGTTAATTTCAATTTTTCAAATAAATCTGAATATAAACCATGCGAACATATTTTAAAAAAATTTAACGGCAATCAATCCCTCACACCCACTCTTCAAAAATACGCATTATTAATCGCCTTGGGATTTATTTTCAGGGAAAAAAGCGATTTATCTTGTTTTTCCTACATTGATTCGTTATACTATTTTTTATTTTAAATTTTACATTGGCCGATATTCTTTACATTTCTGCCAATAAATAAAAAAAAAATCTGTGACTTAAATAAATTCAAAATCTGAGAAAAAAACATTATAAAAACACTTATAAAAGTCCAATCACATTCATATACTCGAAAGCTGTTGTATTTACAGATAACTTATATATATTTTTTAATCAAGTAATTCAACACTTGTAAGCATTGTAAAATGAATATTGAAGAGAATTTTACGGTATGTAAGAATAGCCAAAACGATACTAAGTGAGTGAAACGGTCATATTGGCAAGAAATAATGCCCTAATGGAGGTGGCTTAGCTTGCTGTTGCTTTTCAACAACCCTTGAGTACCGAATTTCAATTTGGATACAACCCCTAAAACAATCTCATTTTAAAATAATTAATTTCTAGTAAGCCGATCGTACGAATTTCATGCAAAATTATATTTCGGCTAATTGAAGGGTGTAGAATTTATTTATGATGTCAAAATTGGGTCTTGCTATTGGAAAAAAAAAAAAAAACAATGTTTTGCTTTCTTTTTATATGTAAATGGCCCCCGAATCAAATTTTATATACATCATTTTAAAGTAGACTTTATTTCCAATCGTTTGGTACCAGTACCTTTATTCTACGATAAATTGTTGCAGAGTTAGTGGGGAGTGAACCACATTTTTTACCACGACTGTACATGAATCATTAGACAGCCGATTTTTTGTTGAGTTTACGACATCGCTTTTTACTGGGTACTTATTATTTCTCGATAGTGACATTGTTTGCATTCTTTTCTATAGATGTTGTTTAAGACAGGATCGTGAATGTGGAATTCTTCAGCGGATGAAAATGACGCCATTTTATACAAAACAAAGCGTATAGTTTAAGTCTTAAAACTGAATTAATGTTTGTAGTGCATCATTTTCACTCCCGTGGCTTTGGAATTCTTCACAGGTGGAAGGAAATGCTTCAATTTTAAAAATAACGCAATTGAAATCACACACTGATAAAACGCAAAGTTTTACAAAAATTAACAGTGTCTTTATAGAAGAGCAGTGACTCTTAGATTAAAATAATATTTGTTTGAAAGTTAGACTAACCAGTATAAGATTCATTTTTTGTTGTAGCTAATTTTGTTGGTTTATTATAAATTAATGAAATTGTACATTCTTAAACATTTTCTTTCGTCGGAATAAGTCAACAAGTTCCAACTCGTAATAATATTTTTATAGGTAGATTTCGTAAGAAATACTACCTGTAGACCACCTGTAGACCGAACCGGCAGGGATTTTTTCTCACCGGGAGCGACACTCAATTCAGAACAAGTTGGAAATTGCACGTCAAACGTGGCAAATGAGGTGTATGCGTACTATAACTAGTTTTATAAGTATTTTTTTTGCACCGCATACTGCACTGAATGTATACTTTAGTGCACTTCATAAGTGCATATCAATTTCATTCTGTTCGAATGGCTGTAACAACGCAGACGGACAAACAGACAGACAGATAGACAGACGGACCGAACATTGACTGTAGGTGCTACGTATTTATAGAATTACGAACGCACCTAAAGAGCAGAATTCCTGCTTCGTGCTTGTTCAATTCCTACTATTAGTTAACACTGCCCCTATATTTATATATCTTGTTCAAATTTTCAATCGTTAATAAAATAGTTATTATTCATCCTATCAAGTTGAAATAAATTTTTTAAAACTTGTACTGGATGACAATTGATGTTAATACAGTTTTTTCAAATATTAATTCATTAATTAAATTTTAATTAATTTTAATTTTATATGGGAGACAAAATGGCGACCATTGGTTATTGAACAGCATTTAATGCAACTTCATATCTATAAGGGGGGTTACCATAGAGGGGACCTGTTCTGTCGCCAAATACCGCCAAGTCTGTCGCCAACTTGGCGATATATCGCCAAATTTGGCGACCAAAATGAGTTGTCAAAAGTGACGCCAACTTGGCGATATCTTTAATATTTCGCCAAATTCCCATAGACTTCCATTGTAAACCTACTTGCTTATAGAAAAACAACAAACTGAAATATTTTATTGCAACAAAAACTAATATTAGCTTAAGGGAATATATTAAATTTTTCTTTGATGACCTAAGTAGGAATTGAAATTAAAAACAAAATTTTTATATTTCTTGTTATCAATACGTCGTCGGAAGTATTTCTCTGAATATTGTTTCACTCAGTCGTACTTTGCTTATTTATTCATTTTATTACATCTGATACCAAATAATTAATTTTATTTGCTGTATTTCAAACCGAAAGTATATACAGTGAAACCTCCCTGAAAGACCACCTCTACAAGGAGAACGCCTCTCATAAAGACCGGTTTATTTATGGTCTATAATTTTTGTCTGTAGGCTCAATGTTAATTTTCCTCCATTAAAGGACCACCATTTCTATCTCCTTCCCTAAAAGACCACTTTTAAACTTTTCAGTCGCAGAGTAGGATTACTTTCCTTTGCACGGGGTAGTCTCGAAATTTCAATTCTCTCTGGAAAATACGCTCAGCTAAGTCTACTTCCTTAGACCTCGCGAATCAAGGTCATCTCTTTCAAAATCGTCTCTGAAATTTTTATATTAAAAAATAAATTCTACTATCATTTATAAAAATGAATGATACTACAATCGATGTTCTTTTTTTAAATCTATTTTAGGAGCTCATTCTGATTCAGACGACAAGCTTCCGCCTGTTAAAGCTTCTATTTCATGTCAAGAAACACTTTTTTAAATCGATAGATTGATAAAAAATTCGATACCTATTAGAGATTATACTAAAATGAATAATTTGTTTAAAGAGATCAAAGAGTATTTAGAAACAAAAATTGTTATTGAGAAATTGTTAGAATCAAAGCAAACTGAAATTAATTCCTCCTTTAAAGCTGTATAGACGTGAAATATAATAAACTAATTCTATAAAAAAAAATGTAGCATGTATCTCATGAAACTTTGCTTTACCCATCACCTCTATTCTGAGACCACCTTTCTGAAAGACCGATTTGTTATGGTCTAATAAGTGGTCTCCTTAAAGAGGTTTCAGTGTATTTATTACATTAATCCACGGAGGAAAACGATACATGGAGATGCAGTATGCTGTAAAAATGGTCTGCAATATGAAAGCGGTTATAGCTCAATGGACTGTATTCCAAATCTGGGTTCGAGGCTGAAAAAAGCTACATGATACAGGTAATTTACCCAAAGAACTTCAAATGATAAGAAGGAAGGCTAATACTGCATTCCACATGAACTGTTTCACTGCCTGGCGGGGATTTACATTACGTGTATGGAGACTTCCCTTATTTACGCTAGAAGTTTTTACCTTGACCATGTGATCACAACGTAGATTGAATATCCTCCATTTTAAATACCCTCATTCGGCCCAGCTGCATGTGTTGTGTGGAGCCGGAAGTATTTGAATTTAACTTTGACTGGTGTTATCCTGTTTCAGGGTTGCATTTTCGGCATCACGCCCAGCCAACTATATCTTTCCTCCGTAGCATTCATCTGTCGACATTTTTACATTCTATTCCAACATTAACCAAAAAAAAAAAAAAAAAAAAAAAAAAAAAAATTCCTTCTCCTTCACAAAAAAGAAATTACTATCTGCTTTCAACAATATTCACTTGCTTTTTGTAAAGTCGTAGAAAAATAAAGTAAACACCCCCCAGCTAACTCTTTAAAAAATTATTGTAGAAGAAAGTTACAGTTAATAAACGATTGGAAATAAAGTCTACTTTTAAATGATGTACAGTCGTGGAAAAAAAAGTAAACACCCCTACTAACTTCTCAACAAATTATCATTGACGAAAGTTATTGGTACCGAACGATTGGAAATAAAGTCTACTTTAAAATTAAGTATATGAAATTTGCTTAGGGGACCATATACATATTAAAACGAATCCAAACTTCGTTTTTTCCAATGGCAATACCCAATTTTAACGTGATATTTCAAATTTTCAGCTAAAACTATGCCTAGGCACCAAATTTCAAGTTATTTGAATAATAAGTTTTTGAATTATAAACATTCAAAATTTAGTGCTTCTAATGTTAAATTACATTTTCATATTTCTATTTATATCTCCTGAAATTACGCTCCTAATGTGCTAATTTTTTGTGTAGCAATAATACTAATGTACCCAAACATAAATACGCTGAATTTGCAATTTTTATAATTTTATGATATGAATTATGAAATTAATATTCGAAAAAATTATGAATTGCAACCTACATTTTTTTTTTTCTGGATTTAGATTTATTGTCTTGCTTTATGGATATCCAAAATTTCACATTTTTCTTCCAAGTAGTTTTCAAATGATGCTTAAAAAACGGCAAAATGATGGTTTAAGGGGCCGTCCATGACAGAAGTGACTAGATATTTTTAAATTTCTTACGCCATCCTGCAATCTATCAGACTTCATTGACTACTTGAGTGTCTTGATCAAGAAGGGGGCTCTCTCGATTAGCAATCGAGTACCGAACTTCAATTTGGATATAGCCCTTAAAGTACCCTCGTTTTAAAATAATTAATTTCTCGGAAACTTATGGTACGAATTGCATAAAAATTTGTTTTTAGGTTAATTAAATGGTGTAGAATTCATTTATGCTGTCAGAATTGTGCACTGCTATTGAAAAAAAACAAAGTTATGGTTCGTTTTACTATGTAGATGGCCCCCTAAGCAAATTTTATATACATCATTTAAAAGTAGACTTTATTTCTAATCTTTCGGCACCCGTAACTTTCTTCTACGGTAATTTGTTGAGGAGTTAGTAGGGGTGTTTACTTTTTTTCCACGACTGTACGTAAAATTTGCTTAGGGGGCCATCTACATATCAAAACGAACCCAAACTTTGTTTGTTTTTTTTATAGCAATATACAGGTTTGACACCATGAACAATTTCTACACCCTTCAATTAGCCTAAATCTAAATTTAGATTAAATTTGTACGAATAGTATTGGAGAAAATAATTATTTTATAATGAGCATATTTTAGGCGTTGTATCCAAATTGAAGTTCGTTACTCGAAAACTAATCGATTGTACTCTATTTCTAAAATGCAAACAGAATGAGTATGTCATTTCTATTGATGTATTTTTTTTTTTTTTTTTTTTTTTTTTTTTTTTTTTTTTTTTTTTTACAATATGACCAATACACTCGCTTAATATGTTTAAACAATTGCCAGCCCAAACATTTCAATACAATGAGTAAAACATATATATATTTTTTTTTTTCAAATTATGCTTTTCTGCTCATCATAGACGCATTAAGCCATCATTTTGCCGTTTTTTAATGATAATTCGAAAATTACTTGTAAAAAAAAATTAAATTGAGAAGTCGCACAAAGGAGAACATCTATAATAATAAGGAAAGAAGTTTGTGTGTGTGTGTATCAGTGTGTCGACGGTATCCTTAAGAGACCGCTGCATGTAGAGCTACAAAATTTAGGGAAAAGGTATCTCTATACATGAAGTTTTGAACCTTGAAGCCCGATTTTCGATTTTTTGAATAGATTTTTTTAATTTGATTTATTTGCGATTTTTAGCATTTTTTTTTTTTTAAGTTTCGAGGCGATTTTTTTCACATTAGTGAAAGGAATACAGTTTCATTAGTTTAACCCAATATAGAAAATTGTGTTCTTTTTTAATAAAGTTTATTCAGAATTCGTACAGCGATTTTTGAATTTTTAGCAAATTTTTTTATGCGATTTTTAGTGTTTTTCAGCATTTGGCGGCTATTTTTTGATATTGTTAAAAGGAATTTGGCTTCAAACTTTAGCCTAACGTACTAAATTTTTTATACTACAAATTTTGAGTTACAAACATTTTTATTGTGATTTTCAATGCGATTTTTTGCATTCAGCGTCGATTTTTTGTCACTTATGAATCATTTCCGTTTACAATATTTTACCCCCTTAGAGTAAATTTGAACCCTGCGATTTTTTAATATTTAGAGATTTTTATTGCATTTTTCAATGCGATTTTGAGCGTTTTTTCGAGTTGTACGGCGATTTTTTGACATTCGAAAATAAAACTTGGTTTCAAACGTTCAGCCTAATATAGTAAACTTCGACATTGATTCGATTTTGAATTTTATCGATTTTTAATGTGATTTTAATGCGATTTCCAATTTGATTCTTAGTGATTTTTCAAGATTTTTTTACGTGCCGCGTCGATTTTTTATCATTCACCTAATATTTCCGATTGCAATGTTTTACCCATTGCAGTAAATTTTGACTCCTACAATTTTTTCATATTTACCGATTTTTAGTAAATTTTTCAGTGTGATTTTTAATGCATTTTTCAACGTGCTTTTAGCATTTTTTCGACCCCTCCAGTAATTTTTTTAACATTTAAAAAAAGAAATTTGTTTCAGACTTAGCCTGAAATAGAAAATTTCATCATCTGGGATTTTTAAATTTTTAGCAATTTTGGGAGATTTTTTATGTTTCGAGTCGATTTTTTGTCATTCATGAAAAAATTAAATTTGCAATGTTTTACCCGATTAGAGTAATTTTTTACTCCTGGGATACTTTTATATTTACCGCTTTTTAATGCATTTTTCAATGCGGTTTTTAGAATCCCACGGCTGATTTTTGATAAAGGAATTTGGTTTTAAACTATTAACCTAATATAGTAAATTTTGCCAAATACGAATTTTGAATCTTAGCAATTTTCAATGCGAATTTTAGCAATTTTTTGAGATTTTTTTGCGTTTAGCGTCGATTTTTTGTCATTCATGAAGTATTTCCGATTACAGTGTTTTACTCCATTATAGTAAATTTTGATTCCTGCGATTTTTTGATATTTAGCGATTTTTATTGCATTTTTCAATGCGACTTTGAGCAGTTTTTCGAATCTCACGGCGGTTTTTGGACATTCGAAAATAAAATTTGGTTTCAATCTTTTAGCCTAATATAGTAAATTACGCCATTTACGAATTTGAATTTTAGCGAATTTTAATACGAGTTTAATGCTATTTTTAATGGGACTTTTAAATGGTTTTAATAGTCTCACGGCGGTTTTTCGACATTCGGAAATGGAATTTGATTTTTAAATTTTAGCCACCTTAACATTTTTTACACGTATTTTTAATGCGATTTTTCGAGAATTTTTACGTTTCACGTTGATTTTTTTTCATTCATAAGATATTTCCGATTACAGTTTTTTACCCTAATAAATTTCAACCCCTACGAATTTTAAACAGCTATTTTTAATGAGATTTTTAGCGATTATATGAATACTGCGGCGATTTTTTGACATTGGTAAAAGGAATTCAGTTACGTCAGTTTAATTTAATGTAGTTAGATTTTGTCCTCTACGAATTTTTTATTTTAGCCATTTTTAATGTGATATTTAGCGATTTTTAGAGATTATTTGCGCTTTGCGTCGATTTTGTTATTTATGAAAGAGTTCGTGTTAGACTATTTTACTCGATTAATGTAAATTTTGTACTCTGCTATTTTTAAATTTTAAGCGATTTTTAATGAATTTTTCCATTGCGATTTTTAGAGTGTTTTTGAGGCGCACGGCGATTTTTTCCCATTCGGAAAAGAAATTTTGTTTCAAACTTTTAGCCTATTATAGTAAATTTTGCTGTCAACGATTTTGGATTTTTAGTTATTTTTAATGCGATTTTTAGAGTTTTTTAGAGATTTTTACATTCAACATCAATTTTTTGCCATTCTTGACATATATCCGATTACAGTGTTTTGATTCGATTTTTTCTAATTAATAAAAGAATTCAGATTACAATATTCTACCCCATTTTAGTAAAAATTGCCCGCTGTTATTTTTGAATATTCAGCGATTTTTAATCCATTTTTCAAAACAATTTTTAGAATTTTTTGGACCCCCACGGCGATTTTTTGACATTCAGAAAAGGAATTTGGTATAAAACTTTTACCCTACTACAGTAAATTTTGTCTACCGTGATTTTTGAATTTTAGTGATTTTTAATGCGATTTTTAGCGATTTTTCGAGTTCCGTGACAATTTTTTTAATATTGGTAAAAGGATTTCGGTTTCTGACTTTTAGCCTATTATAGTACATTTTGTCCTAAACACTGTATGGATTTTACCAATTTTTAATACGATATTCAATGTGGTTTTTAGTGATTTTTAGAGATTTTTTGTGTTCCGTGTCCATTTTTTGTTATTCATGAAGGATTTTCGATTACCGTGTTTTCTACCTTAATATTAAATTTTTACAGCACTGTCTTTTAAACATTTAGCGATTTTTAATGCAATTTTCAATGTGATTTTCACCCATTCTTAGAGTTCCGTACCTATTTTTTGATATTCGGAAACTTATTTCGATTTCAAACTTTTTTGCCTAATTCAGTAAATTTTTCGATTTAAATGTTTTATCCTTTAATAGTAAATTCTTACCCTAGCGATTTTTAAAGCGATTTTCAATGCGATTTTTCGGGTTTCACAATGGTTTTTTGACATTTTTAAAAGGAATTCTGTTTCAAACTTCTAACCTAATAGGAATTTATTTCAAACCTTTAACCTATTACGGGAAATATTCTGCTCGGCTATTTTTGAAATGTAAAAATTTTTAATGAAAATTTTTTGCGTTTATTTTCTTTTATTAGAGATGGAGGTGATTTTTTGACATACGGAAAATGAATTCGGTTTCAAACCTTTAGCCAAATTTAATAAATTTTCTCCTGTGAGATTTTTGATAATTAACCGCTTTTTAACGCGTTTTTTGTAGCGTTTTTCCCCGTTTCACAACTTGACATTCATCAAAGGAATTAGTTTTGAAACTTTTAACCAAATATAGTAAATTTTGACTTTCGTGATTTTTGATATTTTCGCGATTTTTACTGCGATTTTTGAGTTTTTTTCGCGATCCGTTGCAAATTTTTGATATTATAGTAAATTATGCCTTCTTTTCAATAAAGTTTATTCGGATTTCATTTTGAAATTTTTTAATTTTTCGTTAATTTTTTATGTGCTTTTTAGTGTGCTTTCGCGATTTACTACGATTTTTAACATTAGTAAAAGGAATCCAGTTTCAATCTTCTAACCCAATATATATATATATATTCTCTTTCCGATTAAACTTATTCGAAATTCATGTACCGATTTTTAAATTTTTCGTGATTTTTTTATTGTTCTTTTCAGAGCTTTTCCGCAATTCCTTCCGTTTTTTGACAGACACGGGCAACGCCGGGCAGATTAGCTAGTAATAAATATAAATCTATCAAAAAAACTGTAGGTTGCAATTCATAGTTTTTTGAAATATTAATTTCATAATTCATATTATAAGTTTTTTTTAAATTACAAATTCAATGCTTGGGGTTTTTAGTATTATAACCACAGACAGAATTATTGCATTAGGATTATAATTTCAGGAGATATTAATAAAAATTCCTAATATAAAAAGCATAAAAGCGACCGCGCTGTATATACCACATTCTAATAAGGATGTATGTATATGAAAACGTAACAAAATATGAAGTTTGATTGAAACCAATGCATTAGTTTTTGAGTTACAGCTATCACGAACATCATGAAACATGCAGCACAGCAGCTTCAACTGTTATACGATTTACACGAACATCTAGTCAGCACCAACTTACGTCAAGCTCTAACAGAATTTGAATTTGATGAAATTCCGCGCATTAGTTTTTGAGATAGGACTATTGTTAAAATCATGTTAATCCCGAAAAGTGCAGCATAGTAGCGCCACCTATTGGTAGATTAGCGCCAAGACCTAAGTAGCAACAACGTATACCAATGTTTTCCTAACTCTGAAGTTTGATGAAAATCTATGCATTAGTTCTTGAGATACAGCTAGTGCGGAAATTGTGAAAAATGTTGCATGGCAAAGCCACCTTTCGGGCGATTTACAGCAAAAACTAATCAGCACCAATTTATATCAACGTATAATTGGATCTACAGTTTTATTAAATTCCGCGCATTAGTTATTGAGATAGAGCGCCCACAAAATTTGTTTCACATACAGACAGATAGACTCATTGAATCACGACAGACATTTTCTAAAACCAGACAAATAGTGTTTAGAACCTTCTAAAACGTATAAGTCCGTCGAAAACCTGAAGTCGAATTTCTACACGAATCGAATACTTTCTTCTTATAAAGATAGAGAAGAAATATTTATTCATGCATATTTGAACGAGATATGAGCTTTAAAAGAATAGCCTGAACTTCTAACATCTTAGTTATTGCAGACGTCCCTGTCCAGTGGTGGGATTCAGCCGGTTCACACCGGTCCGGTAGAACCGGTTGTTAATTTGTGTTGAGTTCGGCGATCCGGTTGATAAAGGAAACTTCAAATGCGAAAATCACATTTATATAAATTTACTTTCTTTAAATGCTCATCTGCACAACAGCGTCTTCTAAACTTAACACCGTGACATGTACTAATTTATTTCATTCAATAAAGTGATGTTTCATTTGCAAAAATAATATATATATACAGTCGAACCTCGTTATCCCGACACTCTAATGACCAGAAAAAAGTGTCGTCATAAGCAGAGTGTCACGTAACCGGAGATGGAGGAAAATATGTTTATAAAAAGCTGTATTTTTAATTAATTTAAAACAATTTTAAATTCATAACTGTTCTTGCAGTTTTAAGCAATAAAACATTATTATTAAACAAAATAAACACAAAAACAAAATTTAAAACAATAAAAATCAGATATATTATAACTTGTTTTTTTATTGTTACATGAAATATGGATGAATTAAGGTTTACTTATCCCTATATGTGCTTTTCACAATTATTTTTTCCATATTATGCAATGCAATGCAATGCTTCGGTTTTAGTCGGATGAAAAACGCCGTGTAATCACAAGAAAGCGTCGCCTGACCAGAACAAAAAGACGCGAGTAGACGATATGTCTATCTGGAGCTTAAATGGTTTATTCATAGTGTGTGGGTTTGTTCATTCAAATAAAGTACTGAAGTAAAATTTCTCATTTATGTCAATGGGTATTTTAGATACTTTTGTGAAAAGTTTCGCTAAGACATTTCTTACCTCTTAATTTCCGTGCTTATAAGATGGGTTATGAAAAATGGATAATTTTCCTAAATCGTCGGGATATCCGGAGTTGAAAATTATTCAATGACGTAAAATCCGGAGTAAATTTACATTAAAATCATATACAGAAAATCGGAACTTTGTAAAACTGACGTGATGAGCGAAGTGATGTGAAAACCGGGTGTCGGGATAACGAAGTCCGACTGTATACATATATACATTTTCATCAGTTCTGTAAGAAGCAATTTCAACTTTTTTAAAAATGAAGATTCGAAGAATTTTGGGATAGTAATCGGCAGCCCACTTTAACTCTAATTATATAGCATGCTTATTCAACATTGGATTGTCTACACTTGCAAGTCATGATACTTTGTATTTTACAAATTTCCAGCGTTGTCAGCCCGTTTCTTGTACCAAGAAATGGTAAAAATTACTAACATTCTATAGAATGTTATGATATTTATAAATATCATAACTTTTAATTATTAGTCGAGCAAAAATATTTCTCACTGGCTATAGCGTAGATAATGTTTTTCTAAATATGTTATAAAACCCAAAAGACCGCATAAAAATTTAAAATTTGTAACTTTATTCTAAAATGAAAACGGTTTCTAAGGTAATGAAGAACAACATTTGAAACATTTTTGAAATTAAAAGTATTCTAAATTTAACCATTTAGGAATTAGCTCTTGGTCAGCGATAAGAAGGGGCGGCCTATTTTATAATTGGCATTGCCTTGATGACTGTATATTTTAAGTGAAATATCTCATCTTTCAAAAGCACTGCGAAAAAGAAATATAAGCATCATAATACATCAAAACTTACGATAAAATTTATTAAAACGTTTGAAATGCTTCGGTAAAAACAAACATATGAAAAACCATACAAATGAAAGCGGTTTTATGGAAGTTTTTTAAAAGATGTTGCATGTTTTTAAACTGAGCTAAATTTTATTATTGATACAAAATTTCCAGATATATCTTCTTCGCGTGTACATTATTGTTACTACAAAAGAGTCATTTGAGCTAATTATAAAGTCAACATTGGCGAGTATCTCGGTGAACTTTGAAACTTTGGTGTCTAAACATAACATAAACACGTATTAAAAAAATCCGGAAATCAAGCACCTACCACTAATAACAGCCGATTTATCGAGATTAACTTTGAAGAACTTACAGGTATATATCATCAAAGCAATGATGCAAATAGAAATTCTTGGCATTAAATGAGTTAATATTCACACGAGATCGGAGATTTCAGCAGGGGTGATTCTGTTCCGAATTTTCCGAAAATTAAAAAAAAAAGAAAAAACCAGAATGTCCGAAAATTCGGACATAAAAAAATATCGCGAATTTTTACAAATGGCCGCCGAAATCAATTTCGTTCGCAAAAAATCGCCAATTTCGACAAAGGATCGCGGGAAAATGCGAATTTCGTCAGAGGGTCGCGTAAAAAACGCAAATTTCGTCAAAGGATCGCGAAAAAAATGCGAATTTTGTCCAGGGATCATGAAAAAAACGGGAATTTCATCAAAAAAACGCGGAAAACGGAAAATTTCTTTAAAAGATCGAGAAAAAATGCAAATTTCGTCAGAAGATCGCGAAAAAACACAGCAAATCTCGTCAAACGATCGCAAAAAAACACGCAATTCTCGTCAAATCATCACGAAAAAACGCATATTTCGACAAAGAATCGCCAAAAAAAGCGAATTTCGTCAAAGGGGCGCAAAAAACAACAACACATACTTAGTGCCAGGAGTGATCTCCCCTTTTCGCCCCTCTGTTGTAACTTTTCAGAAAATTTGATGTGAATTTCAGAATTTTTTGTTTACTCAGATTGACCCCTGGATTTCAGCAATATCTGAACCCTTCCTATATCCCCCTCCTATATTAGTGTTTTTAATATCTAACTGATTGCAACTTTAGAACCTTGGACATGGGTCAATTCATAACTTTCCCATTTCTGCTATTTTTCTATTGTCTTTATATTTTCTTATTGCATTATATACTGTTTTTTATGAATTTTCTGATAAAAATTTTGACCAGGATTTTATAATTGTCGAATATATATTATATAAACTAAGCCTTTTTATAAGGAAACATATTTGAGGAATTTTTTTACACTCTACCAAAAGATCAAAGTTTTTTAGCAGCTTTCTTATAATATTGGAAAGTGTTTCATAATCAATGTATGATGCTTCATTTTCCTTTCGTATTTCTGAATGAAAATCATTCGGGCAGCGAACCGGTGGTTAACTTATTTGAATCCCACCATTGTCCCTGTCCCCTTAATTATTTTTATTATGAAATATTTGTTTACAGTCGGAATAAGAATCATCTTGACGAAATATATTCAGTTTATCTAATAGATAAAAATGAAAATTTGTTTGTCTGTTTGTAATTCTATACAAATCCACAGTTTGGAAGCAAGCAGTGTGAAAAGTTAAGTACATGTGTATTAAAAGACGGCCGAGGCAACTAAAGTAATCTAGTATTGAAATAATTTACAGTTCATTTTTAATATAAAAAAAGACCAATTTAACAGCAGCTTAGTATCAAATTTAAACATTTTTCGTTATAGCAGTTGCCAACACTTTCAAATCCGCAAAAAAATTCTTACCACACCAATTACTTTTCTATTGCAAGATTTCCACGGGAAAAATGAAAATGAAATAAATAGTTTGACGAATTTTTAAAAGAAATGAATATTATGTTATATTGGAACTATAATGGACGTCATTGGGTGAATATACAGGGTGTTTATAAAGTCCCGGACACATTTTGATGTTTAATAACTCATAAAATAATCAAGATAGATTAAAATTAATAACATAAATGGTTAGATAGACTCAAAAAGTTTCATGACCCTTGTCAATGAACTTCCATGTGCGCCTCCTTCGTCGCACGGAGAATATCAAGTCGATAGTCAATTTCACGCCAGGTAGCGGCAAGCATGTCGGCATCCACAGAGGCTATTGCGGTTGTAATTCTGGCTTTTAAGTCATCAATGTTCGACACTCTCCTCCTGTAAACATTGTCCTTTACAAATCCCCAAAGGAAAAAGTCCAGCGGCGTTATATCAGGTGATCTGGGTGGCCAAGGAATTGGACCTCCTCGCCCAATCCATCTTCCTGGAAAATGGTCTCTTGTGGTGTATGCATTCTCCTTAATATCCACTCGAATAAAACATCGCATACAAAAGTAACATAGAACAAACACATCAAAAGTAAAAATAACATTGCAATAGTTGCCAAAAACAAAAGAGAGAAAAATGCAATTAATAAGCAGACGATATTTAGAAAAGTACAGATATTTAGCCAAGGCGCACATTGAGACGCAGCTATCACTCGCAGGTGTAGTGACACGAGTCGGAAAAAAACTGCCCGAGGCAGGTTGAGTGCATATTGCAACTCTGTTTTCCATCACGTTTGTTGACATTGTTGAGGAAATTTGGAGTGTATATTTACAATATATTTAAACTTTATTTTGTAGATAGATTTAAATTCCGAATCTGATTCTGATACAAAAATTAATACAGGCTAAAATATCATTAGGGTTTTAATTTACATTTAAACGAGTGTTATTAGTTGTATATAATCTTAATAGTGTTATTCCTCCATCACTGTAAAAAAAATCTGTAGTTCTACAGATGTAAGGTTACATGCTTACTAAACTTTCACCTGTAACTGTACGGAAAAAGCTGCAAATCTACAAAACTAGTTTTTGTAAAGCTACAAATATCTGTAACTTTACAAATGAATCTGCTAAAATTTCAGTAATCTTACTAAACTTTTATTTGTAACCCTGGCTGCAGTTACATGAAAAGTTCTCGGAATCCCAGTTTCCAAAAAAATTCTTAGTAACCTTACAGATTTTTTGATTTTCGGCGCAAAAGTGTGTCTGTTACATGAAATTTTGTTGTTGCCGTTACATGAAAAGTTCTATGAATCCCAGTTTCCTAGAAAAACTTTAGTAACTTCACAGATTTTTTTTTACAGTGATGGAACAAAATTTTAATTTCTTTAATAATAAAAAGACATTTAAATTTCAATGATTTTGAACGACACATTTCCAATAATCAATTTCCAGAAAATCGCCTGCCTTGAAAAAGAATACAATCAAAGAAAAGATGTTAAAAATATAGAATAGTGCATTAAGTTCTATTATTCACTTAATAATAGCAGCATTCCTATGTTAAGTTTGAATAGTTTACCGTGTTTTTAAAGTTGCCTTTCGCTTAAAATATTATTTATGCACTTAAAAAGAGTAATTTTGTACAGCATTTATTTATTTTTGTTAAAAAATCAATGATATTTAGAAAGAATTGGATTTTTAATGACATTTTTTAATTTGAGCAAAATGTTTTGTAAATTGCAGAAATAAACATAAAAAAGAAGTGAATTCATGTTTATTATTAAAATATATACATATATCTATAAATAGATGTCTGTGTGTGTGTGTGTGTGTGTGTGTGTGTTTCTAAACTTCAAACTTAAAAATAATAAATTCAAGAGATTCCGGATTGTTTAAAATGTCCTGATATAAAAATTTTCTAATTTACAATAATTTATCACGAAAAAAACATTTATACAAAAGCAAAATTAAAAACTTATTAAAATAAATCTTACTAATTATGAATTATATAATTCGAAATAATTAATCATACGAATTTGATATCTTTAATAGTATTATTTCAAATATCTCGCTTTGAAATATCCAATTTGTTCTACGAAAACAAAATTAATCACGGGACAGACCAGTCTTGCACTCGAAACTGCATTCCACGAACAAGTGACAAGCAGGGCCTGCATCAGAAAAACTGCGCGTGAGTTAATATGCGCTCTTCCCTTCATTTAAATGTTCTACAAAATCGCGGGACGTGAAAGCTTTCCCTGCGAGTGTCGGCTGCGTGTCAATGTGCGCCGCGCCTTAGACTGGAAAATAAAAATTATCTGAAATTAACCACACGCGCAGACGATGTTTACAAAAGTAAAGATATTCAAACCTGAAAAGGAAAATATATGAGTTATTCCATCAATAAATGCCATAAGTTTGTTTATATCTTCATTATTTTATGAGTTATGAAACATCAAAATGGGTCCGGGACTTTATAAACACCCTGTATAACATCACACGAAATTGAAAGAACGTATTGAAACATGATAAAAACTCGATTATGGAAATATTGGCCTGTTTTAACATTTTGGGGTTCTCTGAATTTGTTTTAGTCATTTTTAAAACAATTCCATATACATACGTGTGTGTATGCGTGTATATTAGAATTTCCAGAAAGGTTTAGGTCCCTATAGATCATTCTTCTGGAAGAACTGAAATAAAGATTTCAAATTTTTGAAAAATAAAATTCATAAAATTTTTGTACTTGCTATGTTTTTTTAATCATGAAAAAGTCTAATTAACAAAATACTCGGAAAAAACTTTTCATCAAAAGGTTTTAATCTTAGTCTCAATCTAGATCACAGATTATATTTACTAAGTAAGTGGGTAGACTGTCGTGTGGATTACATGGAAAAAAGATGAAAATTACGTAAATTTACCCTTTGTAACGCAACAACTCCTATTTGAAAAATTCTTACACAGATATTAAAATGCATCATTTTAAGCATGGAAAAAGTAAAAAAAAAATTCAGAACAGAAAAATAAAATTTTTTTGGAAAAAAATTGGTTTGTTGCATATCTGCAACATCTTGCCAAGTGGCGCAAAAACTGAAGATATATAAAATTTTAATTTACATGAAAATTTTTGAAACAATTATTAGTTTTGTCGTAGCAAAGTCCCTCACCATATTTCTCACAATCAGTTGGTTGGCCTTTAAAATCGGGGTATTTACTACTTATTATTTTTTTTGCCCAATATGGCCAGTGTTAGCCAGTGTTATTATTTCGTTTATTATAGCCAGTGTTAGTATTTTGTCTAGGCGCACTTGTTTTGGTGGAATATGTTGAGTAGACGCTCTGTACTTTCTCTGTTGAATTCTTTTTTCTACGAGACCTTTCCCTTTTTTGCTAGCTTTGGACATGGTATTAATTTTACAGAGGAGGGGGGGGGGGAGGGGACGCCTAACTTACCTTATAGCAATTAATTAATATAAAAACAGACTAATGTTTCCCCTTTTCAATAATTTTGCTCTTCTGAAAGAAATGCAACTTAAATAAATATTAGAAGAAATTTTCAATGCTCTTTCGATATTTAAAAAAATCCATTACAAGGAAAGACATGGCGCGTTGTTGCAGATCTGCAACAAACAAAAGTTTACGTTTATGTTATGCATATTATAAACTTTCTACCTCGAAAATGGTCTATAAATAAATAATTTAAACTTACCTTTGTAAACAGTATACTTGTAGACATCTGCAGACTTTTATAACTCCACTATTTCAAAGCTTAATTCAGCAAAAATCACGTGTAGCTGATCAAGCGATAAATCAAACTTTGGAGAAAAAAAAAAAAATCAGTATCGCCATGCGTTGCGGATTTAATGAAATAATTATGTTAATAGTAGTGTAATAGAATAACAACAATCAACAAAATCGTCTTTTGAAGTTTACTATTGAAATAACAGTGACGTGTTGGGTATGTTGCAGATCTGCATCATGGTGATACAAAGGGTTAAAATGCAATCTTTGATGTTTCAAAACTGTTTCTTTCAAAATCAACATTCTTAAAATCCCGGACAACGCCGGGTACTTCAGCTAGTATAAAATATTTTTAATGAGATTAAGAAAATTTTTTACCCTGCGAATTTTATAAAGAAATTTTTTAAGCAAGTCTTGTTTTTTTTTTTTCATAAAAGAGTACATTAATAGTGAGTTGTGGAGTTTCGTTTCAATAAAGAATCTCCACCCTCAACTGTGTCCAATTGCTAATTCCTAAACCATTAGGCATAGACATATAGTTCCAGTTACAAAAATGTTTTAAATGAGGTAAAGAAGTATTTCAAAATCGATTTGAGTCAATAAAATTGTTTCTTAAAAAATTACGAAATATAAATTTTAATACGGTCCCTATGTCCTGTAAGTTATATTTAATAAAAATAACCTACTACACTAAGAAGTGGGACAAAAAAAGTCTCATTCTTCTACGCAGGGGCGGCGCCAGAACTTGCCCGACGGGGGGCGGGGGGGCACAGTATGCCTGACAGGGGGGCCGAATTCAAAATATATATTAGAGGTTTCCACGAGCCCTGGTCTGTCCCGAAGCCCGAACTCGGTAAAGGTTTCTTTCATTAAACTCAGGCTTGGAGTAATTTCATCTGAAATCTCGGTACGGGCTCGGGCTAAAGTTTAGCTTTTGAAAAGTTGGTCCGCACCGGAACTTCATTATCCCCGGGATACGTCCGGGTCTTGCATTTTTTCTGTAGATTCGGGCCGGACCGGGACTATATTTATACTTCAGAATTTTTTTTTTTTTTTTTGAGCAAATGAACAACAAAACATTTATTTGTTTCCCTTTTTTTTTAAATAATAGGGGGAATATGTTGGTTAAATCACGTGAAAAACATAAAATTTTCGCGTCCGGGTTTGGCATATTCCGAAACGCTCAGATCTCTAACACTCACACTGATATTTAAGGCTAATGTCAGACGGACGTCTTTTTGCACGCTTTTTCCTTACGTATTATCCCTACACAATACCGCTAGCATTGTGTGGTGATAGTACGTAAGGAAAAAGCGTGCAAAAAGACGTTCGTCTGACATTAGCCTAAATTAGAGATGAATTGCGGAGGGCCAAACGATTTTTATTCGAAACATAAATTTCGAAGCTTGTCAAAGAATATTGTAGATAAATAAAGTGAAAAACAGCTCTTAAGGTTATTTCTGAAAAACCTTACTAGTCACCTAATCTTTATAGGCAGAAGAATCCACAACAGAACAAGTTTCCACACTTTTGGGCATTACCCGAAAGGGAAAACTCTGCTTCGTACTCTTCTTCCACACAGCAACCTCCTAATAAGCGGTCATTCAGTATTAGAGATTTTACGTGCACATATATGGCATTACACAGCAGTGTGTGAACGACAAAGTATGGGTCAGTTCTCCGTTTATGAGTCGGACCACTGCGGTCCACCCCACTTTTAAGAAAAGGCAAAGGCCTAGAAACAAGAGCCGCGCATCAGGTAAAGTGAGTAGCCAATTTTTTTTTAAACGCAGTTCGTGTTCAGGCCGGGTTGACCATGTATTTGAATGTCGGAGGCAACTGAAAAAAAAATCAGTTGACAAATCCCTATCAAAAACGCATAAAGTGACCAAAAAATATTTTAAATTAAAGTTATTTAAATTTGTTAGTGAAAGTGTCATCGTGAAAACTAGCAGTTAAACCTTACACCTAATTAGGGTCCTGCCCGGGTAATTAATAAAATTTGAAACCCTGCAAATTTTATTTAAAGCCAAGCTGCAACCCGAACCGAACCCAACCAAAAATGTCTACCCACAACCCGATCGAACCCGAAATACTTAATTCCAATCCCAACCTGAAACCCGGAATCAGAGAAAATTCATCCAAAATATAATGTAATTATAAACTAGTCGTTGGGGGCCACCGTAATACTTAACCATCATGGATATGCATAATAGAAAATATGAAAATTAAACATGCAATACATGCTAAGCATTGTATCATGTTACTTGTATTCATAATTTAATTTACTTGGACTCTCTTAAGTATAATTAATATAATCCCTTAAGCTAATATTACTTTTTGTTGCGTTAAAATATCTCAATTTGTTGATTTTCTGTAAGCAAATAAACACTCTTGGTTTACAATGGAAATCTATGGGAATTTGGCAAAATATTAGAGATACAGCGATACCAATTTGGCGACTCATTTTTCTCGCCAAATTTGGCGATATATCGCCAACTTGGCGGCATTTGGCGATATAACAAGGTTCCTCCTATGGTAACCCCCCTTATACGTATGAAGATGCATTAAATGCTTGACATTTACGATAAGCCATTATTGGCATTTAATCTTATAGTTTGACGATAGTTTTTTGATCTGCGGGATAATCGAATAGTACCGAATTGCATAAAAGAAACATCCTTGTAACTCAAAAAATTATAATCATATAAACTAACAGTTACTGCGTCGGATTAAACGTCTCATTTCCAATTAAAATATATCTTTGAATTGAAATTTGAATGAAATACAGGGTCATGAAAAATCGAAGAGTGTGAAAAATACGATTACAAATATCTCGGCAACTAATTATCCGATCGACTTCATTCTTTATTCAAAATTTATGTTTTTTTATTGTCTTTTATACTCACTCCTTCAAATAAACAATTTCGAAAATTTCTGTATATCTTTTATCAGAACGAATATTTCGAGAGTCCGAAAAAATAGTTCCGGATAATCGAGGTTACTGATAATCAATAGCCTTCTAACCATTATTACTTCCTAAGTACACACGAAATTTCACGTCTCTATCTCAATTTGTTCGGGAGATAGAGCGATTACAGACACACACGCCGACACACCCAGACGGACGGCAAATTTTTTTTTCTAAAAATATGTTTTTCGGAATCTCCAGTGTCTGAAACGTGTAAATTCGTCATTCTTTTTTTCGATTTTTAAAACGATTACAAGATTTTTCAAACGATTACGCTATACTACGTATGATGGGTAAGTAAAAAAATATAGTCTGTAATCATATCTCCAATATTAATGGTATCTTTTATGTAGAAAAATAAACATGCAAGGAGTCTTCATATTCAAATACGTAGTTTTTCATCTAAAATAGATTCGTGCGTGCTTTGGGTTAAGCCCGACCCAAACGTTCAAATTAAAGTCAATCCGAAACCTTCCAAAAAATTTCCTTTGACGCAAAACCCGACAACAATTTTTCTATTGACCCTAAACCGAGACACTTCAACCTGAACACGACTCGACACAAAAATGATCTATAAATTAATATAGTTATGAAAAAATAGTCTGCACTCATATCTCTAACATCAATGCCGTCTTTCTCTCTATTCTAAAAAAAAAAAGTAACTAACGCTGCTGCCGCCGCCGCCGCCGCCAGTTCTGAATTTTTTGTGACCAAAGGTCTTTCTTCGTTAATATTAAGAAAAATATTGCATACAAAAATATGAAAATCGGTGGTATTATAGAGAAATGTTTGATAAACACGCTGATGCAGACAGTTTTAAAATCGGAGAATTATTTTAAGAGATATTTAATGTTAAAATTGGCCAAAATCGTTCCATTAAAAAAGTTTTATAGTAGCAAAAACTACACATAAGAATTTAATCATTTTTAGATCATTTTATACATTATAAGTTCCCGGTGTGCAGACTGCATTTATTTTTTTAATTTGATTCATTTTTTGATGTTTTATTTCTATTTTAAATTCAAATTTTCAGCACTTCGAGAGATATTTTTTACAACTTTTAGGAAAGGGTATTATTTTAAATTGTTGCCAAATTTACGTTGCCAAACAGCACATTAAAAAAAATGCATATCACAACGTACGGCACTTCTTTAAAAATGAAAATTATAAATCTGAAAAAAGAGATAAATTAAGTATTTTTGGTCAGAACTCCTTTTAACAAAATTGACGTAAAATTCCGTCGGACTCGGGCCGAGATTTTAACTTTTTTCCGGGCCGGGCTCAGACCGAACTTTTAATTTTTATACTGGGTCGAGCCAATACTATTTTTTGTACGGGCCAGGCAAGACCGAAGTGTTAACTTTTACACCGGCCCGGGCCGAACTTTTCTTGCTAGGAGTCGGGCCGAGCCCGAACCTGGAAATTTCGGCCCGTACAGGCCTCTACGAAGTATAACTAAGTTATTAATTAAAATTGTTCTGTCTAACAATACAATCAAGTTTAAATTATCAAGTAAGTCGGTATTCTGTTTTACACGATTTTTTAAATTTCTAAATATGAACCTACGACCCTAAACATGAATTGTTAATTACAACCCTGCACGGTTCGAGTTGTGCCCGACCCGAAATCGACAAAATATTTTTACCGAACCTGCAACTAGATCTAAGCATGAAATGAAAAAAAAATATCAATCTTAAATGTAAAACAATTCAAGAAAATAGTCTGCAATCATATCTCTGAAATCAATTTTATATTTTTAAAAATGAATGCGCTACTGATTTACTTATTCATATACATTTTTTTTTTTAATCATTTGAAACAATAATCTGGACTTTTCTTTGGGTTGGGTTGATTTTTGACAGCCGATTTTCTACTCGAGGTGGAGTGCCCTCCGTGGGAAAGGGGGTCTTTCTAAGGTAGCCTAATCCGTATTTATGCATGAAAATACAAGGTTCGAAGAAAACCACGAAAACTCCGAACGATTAGGCCGACGGGCGCTAGTGGACCCAGCACCTTCCGTCTACCAGCTTCGAGAGCACAGAACCTCTCGGCCACTAGTGGGGCGGACTTTTCTCTGAAAAAATTTGGCGTACTCGAATCGACTCCCAAGAAACAAAAACTCTAATCTGAGATGACCCGAAAATGGAAATACTAGTCAACCCGATCCGCAGCAAAAACTTTAGAGCCAATGGCCAACACGTTCGGGTAGAATCGGGTTAACTGACCCGATGCAAGATTTTAGTTTTTGTTATATACACATCTTCTCGCAGTTTACAATGAAGTTATGTATGTATATAATTATTTTCTTATTTACTAGGGGTCTCTGCCCCCTACGAGCTACGCTCGTCAACGCCCGTTCAGACACCGCAGACTCTAAAAGTACGCTAATTTGATCGGCTTTAAAAAGATTTCGTAAGATTGAATTATAATTTAAAAAACAATGGCAATCTCCCTATAATCGGATTTTTATTCATTTCTCTTTGACTGGGGAATTTTAAGGCCAAATCCGGTGCGGTACTACTTGATTAACCCGTCGACCAATTTCGCAAAATTATATAAATCGCCAAAGCACTCGCCAAATTATACAAATTGACATAATTTTTATTTTAAATAACGAAAGAACAAATAAATTAGTGCAACATTAATAAAAATACAAATAAAACGTCGAAATAAAAATAACTTGATGACGTAGTCACGTGTAACTTGCTATAAGTCAAGTTAATGTGACATTTACGATCAACCATTATTGGCACTTAATCTGATAGTTTGGCGAATGATAGATTTTTGGTCGACGGGATAACTAAGTAGTACCAATAATACATATGTCAATCGTTGTTTTCGTCTTTGATTAAGTAAAATAAAATAAACATTTCAAAATAAGCTAATATAAAAGGAATTAAGTAAACAGAATTTTTGTCTTTCGGTATTTATTAACAAAGCGAAAAGAAAGTTCTTTTAAATAAGACATTTTAAATTAATCGTTTTTAATCTGACGTAATTTTGACCAAACTATTCTTTCTCTTTTTAATATTCACCTGAAAATACTTGTGTTAGAAATGAAATATTATTTGCGCTTTCCTAACAAAAATAGTTGAAAAGTATCCTCTCAAAATATCAAATAAATGTCTAGACCAATTTCTAAATTTAAACCGTTTTGCAATATTATTTTGTGATCATTTTATGTAATAACTTTAATGTGATGTAAATATGACGTAATTTCTCCTATTTAAGACTTCTAATGCATGTTAATAAATTTATTATTTTACAAATTCCATTCTCTTAAAAATCACATGTAATTGTAGTTTTTATGACGTAATTTTTTAATAAGTTCCTGCTTTTTGTACATAATTATTTAATTCTAATTCCAAATGTTTTTTTCTGTTTATAATAGTCACGTGTAAATAAAATTTTAATTTATTACACGTATAATTTTTTTTTTTTTTTTTGAAGCAAACATTATTGTTTCCGCTGTTTAAACAGTTGACAACAGTTTAAATTAATATCACTTTCTAAAATCTGTAAAAAATATCTCTAGAAATGCTGAAAATTTGAATTTAAAATAGAAATAAAACCTCAAAAAATTAGCCAAATTAAAAAAGAAATACAATCTGCACACCGGGAACTTCAAACGTATAAAATGATCTAAAAATGATTAAATTCCCATGAATAATTTTTGCTCCTATAAAACTTTTTTAGTGGAACGATTTTGTCCAACTTTAGCATTAAATATCTCTTAAAATAATTCTTCGATTTGAAAATTGTCTGCATCAGCGTGTTTATCAAACATTTCTGTATAATACTACTGATGTTCATATTTTTGTATGCATTGTTTTTCTTAATATTAACGAAAAAAGACGTCTGGTCACAAAAAATTCAAAACCGGCGGCGGCGGCGGTGATAGCGGTAGTTACTTTTTTTTAGAATAGAGAGAAGAGATACCTTCCATTTTTCTTCTATATATTAAATAAAGAGTAATATCCATAAAATGGGACTCTGCTCATTGTATATTGAAATTAATGAACATAGAAGGAATTTTTAGTTTGATACTAAGTTTGCTTGAATAATTATACAAAACTCTCTTTTTATTTACTTGTTCATTTATAAAAAATACTTACCCTACGCTTTTTAATGAGAAGATCACGCCAGCAGATGAATTTAAACGTCCTGTCTCCTCTTGAAATCGTATTTCTTATAGGCGTGTAAGTTTGCGATTAATCGAATAAACATAGAACAGGAGTGCACATGAATTAATTCTAGACAAAATGTTTAAGGTTTTTGGTAACATCCGGCCGTTGTGATGACAGCCTTTAACCGACATGTGGTTTAATTCTTAAATTTTCTCGTATCAGACTAAGGAATAAAATTTTACTTTGAATTAAACTCGTAAGAATTTGACGTAATTTGGGAAAATTCGGGACGTTCCTCGTACATCGGGACAGCTGGCAACACTGCTCGTAAGTATCAAAGCTCAATCCCAAACCCATCTGAACCCGAAACCGAATCCAACCACAACGAAAAAAGTTATCCTCAATCCGAGCGGATGTAGGTAAAATCGGGCAACCTGAATCGATGCAGGACTCTAATTTGAGACATAATTTTGGGCAATTTTTTGAAAAATCAGCATAAACAAAACCGACGCGTAAGAATCAACTCTTCCCGAAACCGAAAAAATTATAACCAAGCCAATCCGATTTTCAAAGAAAACAAAATAGCGGCAAGCTTATCCGTGGGTCGCGTTTTCCATAAAATAAACTAAGATCTTTAAAAAAAAAATTAACCCGCACCCGACTCGACACGACTCGTGTCGTGTGCCGGGAAAATCGGGTTACCAGACCCGATGCAGGGATCAACACTCAAGTCAAAAACATTTCCAAGAAGACGATTAAATTTGACTCCGACGGGGGGGGGGGGGGGGGGGGGCATATGCCCTTCCGGACCTCCCTTGCCTCTACGATAAAAAGTCACCAAGTAATAGCTGTTTATCCTTTCGACTGCTAAATAGGTGTCATTCACAAATTTACTAGAAATAATAATAATATTTATATATAAAACAAGAAGGAATAAATAATGTTTCAAGCATATATTAAGAAACACTTTCCAGCACATTTAGAATAATGTAAGAAAACTTCACTGTTTAATAAGTTAAAATATTATTTCTAATTCAAACATACGGAAACGCGCATAACATTTGAAAACCCATTTTCAGCTGTTCCCATCTACAAACAGAAAATTATCCGAATTCTTTAAGTAGCCCTGTATAGGATATATACCGGGTGTCCTAAAAAGGACTGACTGATTTTAAAATTCAATAACTTGCAAACGGTGACAGATATTTAAAAATTTCTTGCAGGAGGTTTACGCATAAGGTCAAAAGTTTTATTACAGTGATTTTCGATTTTAGTTTGAATTACAAACAATAGATGGCGCTGTAAGCAATAGTCGCTAAATACAGGCTCGATTTTGGGTCCTTTCTCTTGTTTCATGCGGAAAAAGGAGATGGAAATGTATTATCCGGGCCACGAAGTACCAAAAATCGAGCCTGAATTTAGCGTCTATTGATCGCAGCGCCATCTATTGTTTGTAATTCGAACTAAAATTGAAAATCACTGTAAAAAAACTTTTGACCTTATGCATAACCCTCCTGCAAGAATTTTTTAAATATCTGTCACCGTTTACAAGTTATTGAATTTTAAAATCAGTCAGTCCGTTTTGGGACACCCGGTAGATTTATATCTATTAACTACATGCATTCCAAAATTTAATTACATAAATTAAAGACATAAGTTAAGAAATACATATATACTTTAGTTGAAATTTCCCTTTCAGCAATTTCCGCTAATAAGGAGCTCCTGTAAATAAACTACAGTCGAACCTCGTTATCCCGACACTCTAATGACCAGAAAAAAGTGTCGTCATAAGCGGAGTGTCGCGGTAACCGGAGTTGGAGGAAAATATGTTTATAAAAAGCTGTATTTTTAATTAATTTAAGACAATTTTAAATTCATAACTGTTCTTGTAGTTTTAAGCAATAAAACATTATTATTAAACAAAAAAAAAAAAAAAAAAAAAAAAACACAAAAAAAAATTAAAACTATAAAAATCAGATATATTATAACTTGTTTTTTTATTGTTACATGAAATATTGATGAATTAAGGTTTACTTATCCCTAGATGTGCTTCTCACAATTATTTTTTCCATATTATGCAATGCAATGCAATGCTTCGGTTTTAGTCGGATGAAAAACGCCGTGTAATCACAAGAAAGCGTCGCCTGACCAGAACAAAAAGACGCGAGTAGACTGATATGTCTATCTGGAGCATAAACGGTTTATTCATAGTGTGTGGGTTTGTTTATTCAATAAAGTATTAAAGTAAAATTTCTCATTTATCTCAATGGGTATTGTAGATACTTTTGTGAAAAGTTTCGCTAAGACATTTCTTACCTCTTAATTTCCGTGCTTATAAGATGGGTTATGAAAAATGGACAATTTTCCTAAATCGTCGGGATATCCGGAGTTGAAAATTATTGAATGACGTAAAATCCGGAGTAAATTTACATTAAAATCATATACAGAAATCGGGACTTTGAAAAACTGACGTGATAAGCGAAGTGACGTGAAAACCGGGTGTCCGGATAACGAGGTCCGACTGTATTAATCTCACATACTTCATATTCAATGCAAAACATGCCTAGGTGAACCTAAATAACGTTTATCAATTGTATGAAAATCCCAATTTAGTTAATGGAGTTAGAGCATGGACAGACGGACAGACAAACCGAATGCATAAACACTTTTTAACTTTGTTGGAAAATGTTAAAAAATGATTGTTGAGAGAAAAATTAACATTACACTATAAATTTGAAATATATTTTCGTTCTGCCATATTAAAGAAAACTATACAACTGGTACTTAAAATATAAGTTAACCCCTTCAAAGGCGGTGGTTCTTTTTTAAACCACTTGATTTTCATTCCTAAATGTCAAATTGGCAGCAGAATTTTAGAATGAAGAATTTCCATTTATTAAGTACGTGAATAAAAGCTTTTAACTTTTTTGAAATATTTTTTTTTTGTGTTTTCTGTCGTCATTCAATCATTTTAGCATTTTACGACCAGAAGTGCTTTCCCAATGAAAGGGTTAAAAATAAGAGAATTTTTGCGAAATGAAATGATGAAAAGATAATGAAGCAACATTCGTGTTTCTTTGAAAAATAATAGATATTTTAAAATTCTATTAGATTATCTAATATAAAACTTAATCAATAAAAATTTAACTCATCTTAAAACTTGACCGAAGTGACTTCCTACGGCTGAAATGCAGTAATCTACATGATAAATAAATCCTTCTAATAGTTTAAGTACAGTAGAGCGGCGATTATCCGAACGCGTCGGGACCTATCCTAGTTCGGATAAGCAAAACTTCGGATAAATGGACCGACAATTTAAGGGATGTTCCTGACTATATTAAGATCTTCACACTTTATCCAGGCTTAGGACTGGCAGCACCAGTTAGTGCTAGCGTGTTTAAAAACTGGGGGGAGGGAGGATGTTTACTTTTTTATCATTTAAAATTTTCTTTTTCTCTTTTTATGATTTTCTAATTTCTAGAGATTATAATTTAAGCAAAAAAGCTTTCTATTGTTGCTTCCTTCAAAGAAGGCGTTCTTTCCAATGCTGCCATATCTCGAATTTTTCTTAAATAAGTTAGTTGAATAGGATTAGCGTTCTTCTGCCGTTCGATCCATTTCATAGCTGTTTCCAAACATTCAAAGGCTTCGTTATGTGATGGACCTGTGTCCTTTACAGAGCATTCGTTTTCATTTCTTCAATTTCTTTTTCACCTTAAATCTCTCCTCAATCTCATCATCAGTGAAAACAAAATTTAGAGAAATAGGCTGTTCCGATAAATGGAGGTTCAGTTTACAAAAACATTTTGAGAGAAATAGGCTGTTCGGATAATAGGAAGTTCGGTTAATTGGGGTTCCGATGATTGGCGCTCTACTGCACTTTGTGCACAATCTCTAGAGATATGACCCAACTAACCTGTGTGTTAGATGCAGGAAACTGACATAAGTCATGCATTTTAACCCTTAAATGCCAGGTGTTGCTTTTCGGCAACATACCCAATTTAGGCTTTAAAATACTATTAGAATAATATTGAAGCTATAATGCCTAATGTTGCCAATAAAATACATTCTGAAAATATTATTAAATCGATTTTCAACATGTAGATGGCAACACGTGTGCTGTTTAGGAATAAATATAGATTTATTTTATCAATTGTTGCTACTTGTTCTTTTTGTTTTGTTTGTCAGCTTGCGAAATACCCTATTTTGTTCTGCAGTGAGCAAGTAAAATTTATTTCTTATTATAGTTCCTATCCTGTGTGTTTAATATTATAGAATTTTATCAAGGAAAATTTTTTCTTCATTTAAATACCAGTATTGCCGATAAGTAACAAACTGTTTTTTAGCCGTAAACCATACTTAAAACAAAATATGATTTTTTAAAGTATTTTTCCCATGATTTACTTTAAAAATGAAAGACGAAAAACATTATTACAATACTTTTTTAATCATCCGGCATTTAAGGGTTAATGTTTCCTGACTCGGTCAATTATAGTGTCAGATGAATGGGACTTCTTTTTTTGTCTTACTTGTTAGTGTAATAGAAATTTTTACTAAATATCACTTATAGGACCAGAAACCGTATATAAATTTAAATTTCGCAACCTTTTAAGAAATGTTTTTGGTGATCAAAACGACTTTGAAAATATTTTTTTCCCTCATTTAAATCATTTATTTTTAATGAAATTACATGTCTATGAGTAACGGTTTAGGAATTTGCCATCGGACACCGTTGAGAGTGAACACAGTGTAAGGTGACGCCGCCAGTAGTTGATACTCTTCCAGTAGTTAATCTGTTTTTTTAAATATTACACCATTTCAGGCGGAAATGACGGGACATTAGACATAATATTTTTGTTTGGATGTTGGAGCACCTGTTGTCAAATTGTTGTTAGCTGCCTGCTGTAAGAGACGCCATTTTATGATTTTTTTTTTTTTTTTTTTTTAAATTAGAAAATGTAAAAATTTAGTTTTTGATTAGTTGGAGACAACTACGGTAAGTTAAAATAATCCACTTCAATCTTGTTTATTTCAAACAATAGTTTTATAGGAATTATTGTTAATCACAGCCAAAGCATGATATTTTAAAGATTAATTTTTAAATGTTCGACTGATTTCTCCGATAGATCAATTACTGGGAAAATGGCAATTAAATAAACTATTTATTAACCATTTGGAATGGAAAAATGGTTATTGTCCTCGGTCAGGGTAGGAAATCAAAAACATATCTGAAGCGTGTTATTAGTTGAATCCCGCATTTTATTCGTTTTCTGGTTGGTCTATACAGTATTTTCCCTTTACTTTCAACAGATATGGATACTTCTGTTGCCACTATGACAAAAAACTAATAAAAACTACAAAAAAATAATAACTCAGAAACAAATTGAGATACAGCTTTCAAACAAATTGCAATTAAAAGCACACTTTTTTCTCTATACGACGGTATAAAAAGTAATATTGTGGGATGTTTAGAAGTTTAAGAATGAAATTTCATTTAAAATTGGTCCTGGAACATTAATGTTTAATCCATGGCGTACGTAACGTATGACAAGCTCCGTAGAAGTTTAAAAATTTACAGTACCGAAAATTGTAAAACTGAAATTTTTTTAAAAATTTGTTCGAACATGATGGGTCCAGGAAAGTTAATGTTTAATCCATGGCGTATGTAATGTATGATCAAATTATTTTACATTACTTACAATTTTTTTACTTACAATTTTTTATGTCTTAAATTTTAATCTTTGAAAAAATCATTTTCCAAATGGTCATTGTAATTTGTTAAATTGCTTTTCTTTTTTTTTTTTTTATAATTTTGTTGTTATTTAATTTCAACAGATTTTATTTTTGCCCACTGTACGACATTCGATAACGGTTGTAAAAATCATGTTAATTTACTTGTAAAACTTACAAGGAAAGAAATAGAGTAAAAACCCAGAGCACCGACCTTATTTGTTCAACTACTGGCTCTTTCACCTATAAAGTAATATACATTTGAAAAGAGAATTTTCTTGTCACAAATTGATCTTAACCTGAAATCGAAAAAAAAAAAATTTTTTTAACCATTTGGAAAAAAGGTTATTGTCCTCGTCTGGGTAGGAAATCAAGAGCACCGACCTTATTTGTACAACTACTGGCTCTTTCACCTATAAAGTAATATACATTTGAAAAGAGAATTTTCTTGTCACAAATTGATCTTAACCTGAAATCGAAAAAAAAAAAAAAATTTTTAACCATTTGGAAAAATGGTTATTGTCCTCGTCAGGGTAGGAAATCAAGAGCACCGACCTTATTTGTTCAACTACTGGCTCTTTCACCTATAAAGTAATATACATTTGAAAAGAGAATTTTCTTGTCACAAATTGATCTTAACCTGAAATCGAAAAAAAAAAATTTTTTTTAACCATTTGGAAAAATGGTTATTGTCCTCGTCAGGGTAGGAAATCAAGAGCATATCTGAAGGTTTTTATTGGTTTAATCATCATTTTATTCGTTTTCTGATTGGTCTATACAGTAATCTGTATTTCCCTTTACTTTCAACAGAGAGGGACAACAGAGTGTTGCCACTATCACAAAAAAGTAATAAAAACTACAAAACAAAATAATAACTCAGAAACAAATTGAGATACAGCTTTCAAACAAATTGCATTTAAAAGTACATTTTTTTTCTATACGACGATATAAAAAGTAATGGCGTGGAATGTTTAGAAGTTTAAGAAATAAATTTCATTTAAAATTGGCCGTCAGATTTCTTGGAAATCTGACGATGGAAAAGCCTTTTCCCGAACAGCCAATGAAATGCTTGTATAATACGTAAGTTTCAGGTGGATAATACGTACGAGTCGCAGGCGATTTCTGTCGCTTGCAATTTTTACGTGTAATAACACTATTAATGTTTAATTCATGGCGTACGTAATGTATGATCAACTCCCTGCGATTTTTTATGTCTTACATTTTAGTCTTTGAAAAAACCATACAAGACGAATATATGTATTTCTTTATAAAATAAGGTGCTTATTTTGTTTGCACTTTATTTTATAATACTTCATTTTTTGTTCCATTTAATGCTTCCTATAAAACTTTTTAGAAAATCCACGTGTCGTTTTATAATTCAATTAAGAAGTGGATGAAATATGTGAGAAGAACACCCACTGCTTTTACGAACTTTTCAGACACGAATCAGTCGAGATATCCTATAGTTTTCAATGAAGCGATTATAATTTATGTCTTGCGTAAATTAACATTAAAGTGATTTCTGATATTCATTTCACTTCCTTTTTGGTAAGGAATAAAATTTTAATTTATATAGGCTACCTGTTATTAAAGGAACATAATAACATATCTGCACTTATTTTCTAATATTAACCCTTAAATGACCAATGCCACCATATAAGCGGCATTGGTACTCTTAACCATTGTTTGTCCCGAGATAAGTCGGGAGTAAAAGCCCTGTCTCCTTATACCTGCTGATAGTGAATTGGCACTTTCAGGGGCAAAGTTCTTCTGCTACTAAAATGTTAAAAAGATTGGATGACACCGGGATTTATGAACAAATTTATATGAAAATATGGAAAAGCTTTTCTTCGCGTCTATTATACAATGTAAAATTTAATTCCTAAAATCTGGCGTCAATGTGACATTGGGAATTAAAATTAAGTGGTATATACTATATGCCGATGCCCTTCAAGTGGTTAATCAAATTTGTTTGCTTGCACAACTTCTTTTTAAGATAGGCTTTTACTTGTACTCTGACAACGAGTGCAAGAGAAATATAGTAAAATATTTACTTTTAAAATATAGTGGTGCTAATAGATTATAAAAATAGAATAGTGTATTTAAAGCTACTGTCCATCAAGGGTTAATTTTACAATATACTATTTCTGAAAGAGAAATAACTAGTTCTTCGTAGAGCACATATTACTTAGAAATTAACTGTGCCTGACTTGTAAATTAGTTAGGGAATAACTGAAATTCGTTCGAAGATTTTTCAAAGAATGGATTTTTCGAACATAAATAGTTTTGAAAATTTTCTATTCCAGATGGTTGCAGAATTCATTCTAACAGTTGATACTAATCCCTAGTAAGCAACATCGGTAAATTGGAGGATTTCTGGTATTTCTAGCCCCCAGTACGGTATGCTATTTCTTTCTCCCAGCTTATTTTGTGTCTCCAAAAAATAACCTTACCTTACAGAAGCTTGCTATAAACAAAGCAGATGTTTCGTTGTGCGATTAAATGCTCTATAGCATTTTTTTTTTAAAAATTTCTAAGCATCGCACATTTTCAATTTTTATATTGTCGTATTGGAAAAAAAAAAAGTACTTTACTTGAATTTTTAATTTTTTTGTAGTTTTTAGCACCATTTGTTTAATTTTGGCAACTCAAGTACTCCATTTCTGTAGAAAGTAAAGGAAAAATAGTTGAAAAACATGAAAAATAGCAATTATATCTTTTTGTTGCCATTTTCTCATAACAACCGTAAGAAAATGTGGCACAAATGTCTTATACGTGTATGATATTGGTGCGATTTTTTCTGACGCCAATGTCATATACGCACCGGGTACTTAACTGGCGCCAAAGTGTCGTTATTTTGCTTGATATGGTAACCCCGATATAGATGATATGGTAACGCGGTTTTCGCCAAATTGGCGTCGGTAAACAATCGCGCCAATATAGGTCGTATATGACATCTGTGCCGAAAAGGTAACTAAAATACGTGCTATTTTGAAAAAATATAAACAAATAATTTCTGTTAAAACATGGAGTTGTTATAAACTATATTTACAAACAAATGAAGGCCTATGAATCATTAGATAGCCGTTTTTTTTTTGTCGAGTTGCTTTAACAGCATCTTTTTGCTGCATTTGTGTATTATATTGGGATAGTGACATAATATGCATGCTTTACTGTAGATGTTTTAGAGTAGATCGTAAATGTGGAATTTTTAAGCGGATGCGAATGACGTTATTTTACATAAAATAAAAGTGTGGGCTTTAAGTCTTAAAATTGAAATATGTTTTGTACTATTTATATATACAAATATTTTTTTCATCGGGCGCAACACTAGATTCTGAAAAAGCACAATTCCTGTTTTGTAGTCTTCAGCATTCTTTGAGACGATATAAAATTATATTTTATGAAAGCTATTTTTAAGTAAATGCTTTATAATCTTCGTTTTATTTAACGGAATATTTTATAAAAAAATTCGTCAACATTTTATACGAGATTTATTTTATTATATTTAAAGTAATGTGTAACTTTTTCTGTTATTTTACTAACGGGTTACCACTAAAAAATCAGCACACAGTTTATAAAACCATTGTGAAATAGATTAATCCTTTGCACTTCGTTGTTGCTGCTGCGGCGACGTCATCTTTCTTTGCAAAATTTGTTTTCTGCACCAGTAATAAAGGAATAAGTAATAAACGAAAATAAAATTTGCCTTAATTAATCAGAGTATTTTTTTAAATCGTGTACGTGAAGGAAACTTCTTTTAAAAAAGTGGTGCCGACCGAAAAAAAAATGTTTAAGTGACGCCGGAGTCCAAAGGGTTAATATTAGATTCATTAACTTTTTATACTATTTTTGAACCTCACCTTCTCTTTCACATGTATAAATGAAAAACATCCTAAAATCGTAATGTAAACAAAAATAACATCAAAGGGAAAGGTACTACGTAGTCGTTTCGTGTCATTCTATCACAGTAAAAAAATTATGTAACGTTACTCCTTAAAAATGGTGGCAGCCTTGCTGCCTCTATTTTATTGAGTAATTAAACCGATTTAACTTGTGTTTCGTTACACTAATGTGTAATATTACAACAGTTCCTTTTAGCTTGCAAATTGTATACATTAAATTACTCCATAATATTGTTGACAATAGGTTGCTTCCAATTTTATTGAGTAACGTTACATAATTTCTTAACAGTGATGGAAAGATTAATATAATTGGAAAATCACATTGTTGATGCATTTCACTGCTGAAGGGTCACAAAAATGAACTCTTTATGCATTTATTAAATATTGAATAATTGAAAGAAAATCAGACAGTACAAGATCAAGAAGTATTATAAAACTATATGGAAAATCACTTGAATAAGTCAAACTAAATTAATATTTCCTTAAAGTGATAAAATACTTTTAACAAGTAAAAACAAAATAACTTTATTTATTCACATTAGACATATTTCATTACTCTGACGGCAACATTCTCAATAATAAATATGAATATTTTCGCAAAAAAATTTTAAATTGAAAACTGGTAAACAAAAATCAAGCGAACTCAAGCATAATGAAATTAATTGCAATACTAATAAACGGTCAAGTGCGAGCATTACTCGCGTACAGAGGGTTCCGTAGAATAAATGTATAAATTTGTAATTGTATTATTAAAAAAAATAAAAAAAAATTGCTAAAAGAATACTACGACTTTGTAAAAAACTACACAACGTAGGGTTGGGATAACTGTATAATATACATTTTTCTAATATATACAGTGTATATATTAGAAAAGTGTAAATGGGTATAAGTTCAAAGAGATATGGAACCTAAATAATATCAAATATAGCTATTCGTATAACTCCTTTTTTTTATATTATCCTAATCTGTTTATGATGAAC
Organism: Maratus speciosus; assembly: GCA_963932465.1. Lineage (NCBI taxonomy): Eukaryota > Metazoa > Arthropoda > Arachnida > Araneae > Salticidae > Maratus > Maratus speciosus. The sequence goes on along the minus strand of OZ010793.1, from coordinate 120,292,064 downwards.
TTAATTCGGTACTGACATAAAAGCAGTGCATAGTTAAACTTCATTTGGCATTTCATGAAACTAAATTCAGCGAAGTAATAACCTTTATTTCTACTGTGTAGCTAAAATAAAACCCTTGTTCAAAGTTTAAATTTGGCGTTGTGCTAAGCGCGCTTCGAATTGAGGTCTCAAAGTTGCAACGCCGCCTTGGTCAGTGCCGAGTTTTTCCAGATAGTTGTTTAATTAACTTTTAAAGTCACTCGAGGCGTATTGAGAGATAAAATCAATGCAAACTATCGCGAATCCCACACTATTTATGCAATACATTTTAATTAAATCTTTCGAGGGCGATGCCCTTAACCCCTTAACCTACGATTTACTTTTAACAGCTCCACGGTTTGGCAAATCCATAGCTACCACTAAAATTTAATAGAGATTTTCGCCTTGTTTAATCATGAAATTTTGACGATTAAATTAGGCTATATTTACTGTGAAATTTTAGTGGTAAAAGGAATTTACATTTGGCTCGATCATCGTACGCGGGGTATGCCCGTCATTGTAGGTTAAGAGGTTAAAAAACGGAAATCAAATTTTAATTCCAAAACAAACAAACGGCACCAAGAATATTTAATTAAATTTTTCCTTTTATCATGTACGTGAAAATAAGCAAGTTCGCGTTTTCTAATAAATTCGTTTATAAATTCTGGTGTCAGTTCATTATTTCATAAGTTTGTAAATAGAATTAATTGCTCCGTGCCGGAAAGGATTTAAGTGGTCGCAGGACTCTTAAAGCTTCAAAATTTAAGAAAATTTAATTTTTTTAGATGTTAAACTCCTATCTTTTTCTGAATATTTTGATATAATTGTTTCCTTGAAATTCCCATTAGAACAGAAGTTTAGAATAGAAGTTTATAATAATACCCGCTCAATAGCTGAAGCGGCGTTTCCGAAACTTTAAAGTCATTATTTTCCAAATGGCGCTTTTGGGGCATAACACGCAGGATACCTCAAAAACTTCTGAATATTTTTTCATGAAATTTTCAAAATATCTATTTCATGATAGTCTGTATAAACTGAACCTAAAATTTCCTTTTTATTGTTCAAGAAAAATTTTTTTAGGTGATTTTACTGTTGAAATTTTAAAAATTTTGTATTAGCTAAATGCAACATTGCATTAAAAATATAAAAATGCTTTAAATACAAATTTATTTAAGTTCAGGGAAATTATTACAATTTGAAGTATAAGTAAGCACCACAATTTTCATTCTAGTTGCAATATTTATTTTGTAATCCTGCGCGTAATCTGTTATGCCAATTTTTTGTTCGACAAATGTCTAACAGTTTCGAGCCCCCTATAAATACTAATTCTGTATCTTGCAATTTTTCAAATACAAGAAACGAAAGAACATACTTATATCGTTCATCCCAATTAAAATTGTGGTTTAAAATCATATACATTTTAAGACATTAAATGTTGAAAATGGTCTTTTTTTTTATTTTTACCACTTTTTAGAGTCCCGAGACCCCTTAAATTAGTATGTTTTTAACAATTTGACGTTTATTGCTTTTATACTGTTACTGGACATTACATTACACATATATATCATTAAAAGTTATTAACTAGGCATAGAGTACGCCGCCCCTGTCCTTGTGTATGACCAAACTTACCGTACCTTGGATTAATATCTCGGCTAATTACCGATTATTTTTTTCAAAAACTAGGGGGCTCTGCCCCTTACGAGCTACGCTCGTCAACACCCGTTCAGGCACCGCAGACTCTAACGCCACGCTAATTTGATCGGCTTTAAAAAGAATTCGGAAGATTGAATTATAATTTGAATCTCACAATTATAATCTGACGTAATTTTCACCAAAATTTTCTTTCTCTTTTTAATATTCACGTAAAAATACTTCTGTTAGAAATGAAATATTATGATCATCTTAAAATATCAAGTAAATGTCTCTCGCAATTTTTAAATTTAAACTGTTTTGCAATATTATTTTTTGTTCATGTTACGTAATAAGTGTAATGCCACGTAAATGTGACGTAAATTCTCCTATTTAAGACTTCTAACGCATGTTAATGAATTTATTATCTTACAATATTCTTTAAATTGTGTAAATATGGTTTTTATGACGTAATTTTCAATGAGTTTCTGCTTTTTATATTTTCTGTCTACGTGTTTACACACGTGTTCTAGTCACGTGTAAAATAAATTTTTAATTTGAAGCAAACATTATTGTTTGCGCTGTTTATACAGTTGGGAACAGTTTAAATTAATACAATTTTCTAAAATACGTAAAAACAATCTCTCGAAATGCTGAAAATTTGAATTTAAAATAGAAATAAAACCTCAAAAAAAATGTGTCAAATTAAAAATCTAAATGCAGTCTGCAGACCGGGAAATTCTGACGCATAAAATGATCTAAAAATGATTAAATTTCTATGTCCAGTTTTTGCTCCTGTAAAACTTTTTTAATGGAACAATTTTTTCCAACTTTGGCAGTAAATATCTCTTAAAATAATTCTTCGATTTTAAAACTGTCTGCATCAGCGTGTTTATCAAACATTTCTCTTACCGATTTTCATATTTTTGTATGCAACAGTTTTTTTAATATTAACGAAGAAAAGCCATGCTTAAGCATTCAAATTGGATGCCGGTCTGCCGGGAATATCTAAGGAGATTTTCATTGGTCTATTTCCAAATCAAAACTTTTTTTTATATATAGAAGGATAATTATGAACAATGCTTTTATTCTTCTGCAACTATAAGTATATTCAGCGATGCTCAACAATGCCCGTAAATCGAAATTTGTGTATAACAGAAAAATGCTAATTACTCAAAATCTATGTGACTTAGGGTAATCGCTATAATTTTCCGGCAAGGTTTATATTATCGTCTACTACCTCTAATTTTTTCATAATTTTAGTTTCAGTAGATTCGGAATTAGATGGGGGGAAACATATTTTTGCGCTACATTTTCAACAATATCGTTGAAAATATAATACCTAAAATTAAAAGGAACGTATTTTTGAATTCAGCGTTACAAAAGCTTTCACAGGATACCCCACATGATATACAAAGAAAATATTTTTTTTTCAAGTAGCATAATTAGGCCCTCTACTTTTATACCAATTATATTTATGAATGTTTATTAATATGAAAATATGTGGGTCAATGGTCTTTATTACTTCCCCGAATTTGAACTTTCCACGTTCCATAGTTTACGAGTAAAATGACTGTGACAGACAGACAGACAGACGGACAGAAACAGGAATGATATTATAATGGTTCCGTTTTTACTTTTTAAGTACGGAACCCTAAAAATGGATATTTGTGAACGTGAATTATTTAATACTATTGTTTCATTTTTCTGCAGAGCATCTCTTTCCAAATTTTAGGAAGCTCCATAGATGCTGAATCATTGCATATACATAAGAACCTCGATTATCCGAAGTAATTGGGACCGACCATCTTTCGGAAAATCGAAATTTTCGGATAATCGAGAATGCTCCAATTTAAGATTAAGGAGAAATATATGCGCTATTTTTTATTATGGTAACAAGTGCTTAATAAAAATAAAGAATAGCAAAATAGAAACAAGAATAAATTACCTGAATGTTAATTTTGAAATGATGTACCTTTTACGTATTTTACAAGGGTTTGAAACAATGTTTTGTTTGCCGCAGTTTCGATTGCCTTTGCTTTAAATTTCTATCGCGAAGTTTTTAAATATTTTTAGTTCACCAGCGTCACAGTCTTTCTGCTGTTTCAGCCATGCCAAACACCTTTTGCAAAACATTCAAAAGCTTCAGAATTTCTAACTTGTTCGTTTTCTTCGTTCGTTTTGTTCATCTTACCCCGCAGCTTACGGGAGCTCAAGTTAAATTCAAAGGAATTTTAAGAAAAGGGATCGAAAATATTTATATGAACTCGTGGTTCGTAAAGGACCTCTTGCACGCAAGTAATATGATCGTTAAAAAAAAAAAAAATCTTTTAAAATGGATTTTGGACACAAGAAATGTAATAGTAAGAAAAGCTTTAGAAATGGATTTCGATTAACCGAGAGTGTCGGTTAAAAGAGTTTCGGATAGAAGAGGCTCTACTGTATTCACACTGCTTAAGAAGAATTCCGTAGATTCTTGGATAATGGATAGCAGAAACCGATGCTGTATTAATTTGGACTCATATTTTCCCCCAGGCGTATGGTTGGTTCATGAAGTTATTCCTTCTTGTGCTGTTGTTGCAGCCTTACCAACATTCATTCGTGAAGAGTGCCAAGGTATGTGTGTTCTTCCAAATGGCGCAGATGGAAGCGTTGGTGCGCTGAACCAAAGACCCAGGTTCTAACCCTAGCCAGGATACATTCGCACTCTGTTGGTTTTACGCCCTGTTAGCAGGCCCCACCAGTGGCTGAGAGGTTCTGCTCTCGAAACTGGTAGACGGGAAGTGCTGGGTTCGATCCCGATCGCGCCCGTCGACCTAATCGTTCGGTGTTTTCGTGGTTTTCTTCGAACCATGGATTTCCATGCGTTAATACGGTTAGGTTGCCTTAGAAAGACCCCCACGAAGGGCACTCCCCCTCGGGGCTATATCCCTGGTGTAGATAGTCGGCCGTCACAAAATCAACCAATCAATCAACCCTGTTAGCAGTTTGAATAAAAATTCAAGTAATTAAATTTAGATTTCTCGTGGGAAAGTCATCGTTTAAAAAGTATCATATTATTATTTTTTTTCTTTATTGCAATAAGGTAGGTTTAACTTAGAAAATACAGCGAAACCTCCTTGTGCGACCACCTCCATTAAGCAACCACCTCCCTGAACGACCGTTTTTTCATGGAACGAAATTTATCCCCATAAGCTGAATACTAATTTTACCTACATTCAGAGACCATCCCAGTTGAACTCCCTCTATAAGCAATCCATTTCTTTGAAGAAAAAGAGACAAATTCCGTTTTTTCCTGGTCGCTTGAAAGAAGGTTTTATTAGAAAAATGATTCCGGAGAGCGCATTATTCATAAAATTTCTAAACTAAGTTCAAATTTTTTTATTATTATTATTATTATTATTATTCCAGTAACTTTTAAGTGTTTAAACCACTTTGTATCTTTTTAGGCAATGAATTTATCTTTGACGACAAATTAAGAATGACGGTCAATAAACTCCCCTGTCCTATTCTGTCACGAAACTCTCAAAGTAATAGATAAATTAATGAAATTGTCATTATCTGCACCCGTCAAGAAAAAAAAAATGAATTTATTTCTGAACTTCGAAAAGACTTGGAAATATAAGTTATGAAAGATAAAACCGAAAAATCAAAGCAAACGTCAACGTATTCATTTTTTAAAAGCTGCAGTAATTGTTTTGATACTTAAAATTTTGTATTTTTCCTAATGTGAAAAATAAATTTTAGCAACATGAATTGTTACCTTTTTTCAACAATTAAAATCTAGATTTAAACATAACCTCTATTAAGAGACCACCTCTCGGAGAGACCAATTTCTAGTGGAACGGAACGTGGTCACTTTAGGGAGATTTTACTGCATTTTTTATTCCTTTAATCTATTTATGCCTATTAAATTGCTTCATTTTATATTTTCTATTGTTACAATTAAAGTATATTTTTTTCAAATACGGCGCATTACCTGTGTTCAATTTTGTAGTACTTTATTATTATGCAATAATTCCTTTTCGAACAACACATTATTCCGTGGAAATAGGCAAAGCCCGATTCAAAATTTATTTTGAGAAGGACTCAAATCCGTGATGGGATTTCTATGAATTGCTTTTCGCAACAAACATGCTTCAGAAACTAATCTAACTCGATGTTTCTTCAGTATTATTCTGATGAAATTATATTTATGCCTTGGAGACGATACAATTAATTGGCAAGAATTCCGAAATTTCATTTAACCCTTTAAGACCCGGAACATTTTCACATTTAAATATTACATTCTTCTGGTTATTAACTCTATACTGACCCTAATGACACTTAAAAAAATAATTAAAAAAATTTTCGTCACCCCCTGGAGCGTGGAGTGTACCCGCACGGACGTGCGGGTTGTGCTTATTCTAAGAAAGCCACATCCGCACGATCGTACGGGTTGGGATTTTCCTGTGAAATAATTACTTATAAGATGATGTCGGACGTATTGGCTGAAGTACTGCAATGGAATCCTTACTGACTCTAAAACTTAAAATAGGAGAAAAAAAATTAATATTGGAAATGTACTTATCGACTTCAAAAAATTCATATTTTAATTAATTTAAAAGCATTAATTTAGGAGCTTCGTAATTCATGGCATGGCTTAGCACTCAAATTGTAAATGCCAGGCTCTGTTTTCTCTTTTTCACACATACTCTAGTAAATGCAAATTGAAATACCATAATTTCCCGCGTGTACTTACTTAAGTCTTTTTCATACCGGAAATTTTATTTTAAAAATGAAATGAAATAAATGCTAAGCAAAAGGAAGTCACATTTTATTTAAATCGAATTCTGGTAGGAAAATCGAATTATTTGAGCTGCAGCGTATACACGGGAAATTACGGTATTTTGCATGTTTACACATGGCGCCCAAGACCCGATGCTTATGGATCTAGGCGGAAATCAGCTTCAGTGTAAACATTATTGTATAGTTTAAATACATTTTCTTATAAAATGCCTCTATGTTTCTAACCAACTCTACTAAAAGAATAAATGTTCTCTTCCGCAGTCATCTTCATGTTGTGATACATATCATATACTTTATTTAAATCCCGATAACAAATGAAAACTACTTAAAATATACAATGTTTGTTATACCAGAAAAATGTAGCACTTTATACTCAATTACATTATATAAAACTGATGTGTTTTTACATTCGTGCAATAAGGTAGGTATTAACCCTTTGCGCTCGGCGCCTTTTACACAAATTTTATTCGATCGGCGCCCCTTTTTTAAAAGAAGTTTCGTTCAAGTCACAATTTCAAAAATGCTCTCATTAAATAAGGTACATTTTATTTTCCTATATTACTGGTGCCAAAAGCAAATTTTGCAAAGAAAGATTATGTCTCCGCAGCGGACCCCTTGAGTGCAAAGGGTTAACTTAAAAAATTTGCTTTGTTTTATGAATGTTAGAAATGTTTATGCCTATTAAATTGCTTTAAATATTTTCTATTGTTACTAATAAAACAATTATTATTATTTAAATATTGTACATTACCTGTTTTTAATTTTGTTCTAACTTTCTTTGTATGCAATAATACTTTTAACACAACACATTATTCCGTGGAAACAGGCAAAGCCCGATTCGAAATTAGTTTTTGGAAAGACTGAAATCCGTGATGAGATTTTCTGTGAATTGCTTTTCGCAACAAACATATTTCAGAAAGTAATCTAACTAGGTGATTCTGTGATGTTGTTGTGATGAAATTATATTTATGCCTTGGAGACGATAAAATTAATTGGCAAGAATTCCGAAATTTCATTCAATGATCTTTGGGAAGCTTATCTTTATGAAGTATATTTTAATCCATTGTTTACAGAGCTTCCAAATTGATCTCTTTTTGGAATAAATTTATGTGCTGAAGACCTTAACACTAGAACCGCCATAGCTGTCATTTTGACCGGTAAAAAATTAAAATATTTCGATCCGAGCCAGAATTTTGTTTCAAAAGTAAGTTAAATATGTATCACAGAGAAATAAGTTAAATGAGTTAAATAGTTTTAAATAAAAATTCTGGTGTAAAAATAGTTTTATAACAGTAAAATTTTCAGCGGTTCTGTTAATACTACCATTCCTTATGTTTAAGAAGTTAACTATCTCGCTGCGCAACCCGAGATATCCTCGGGCATGCATTTTTTCGTCTAATTTATACTATTTGGTTATTCCGACCAGTTAATTTTTAGCGAAAACTTTGTCTGATTTAATCAGGAAAAAAGAACCGGTGATAAAAGATTAAAAATTCGTAAAAGACACTCATCGCGAAGAATTACTTACGCAGCGAGTGGGTTAATTGAATTCAGATGCATTCCCATAGATCAAAGGAAGATACAAATATAGTAACAACAGAAATCACACATAGTCAAATTAATGAAATTATATTTTGAAAATTTCGATGCAACACCCAATTTGTTCTAAGCTAATACCAATGCACATGATATTGTAAAAACTCTCTAAAATTCAATAAATTAAAAATATATACTTACAATAAGTTTTACCTTACAATTGTAACGAATAACGTAAAACACGTTTATCGTAAATCTGTGGTTGCATTGATTTGCACATCTTCCTGATATTCAAATCGTAGATGCCGACCACAGAGCACCATAATACTACGGAGAGCTAACTCACCACTATTTTCTTGTGACAGACATCACCTGACCATACTTAGATTCCTGCCCTTTTACATCTTTAAACTTGCGTTTAAAAAAAATATATATATATATTTGATAATATTGCACTGAAATCAAACTTTAAATTGCACATTTTATCATATTTAAGTATGTATTTCATTTTATTAATAGAAACAAATCTAATTGTTATTCATATCAACTTTTATTAAAATATTCCATGCATAACATTTTAAAAAAAATATTCTGAAATAGAATATAAGAACAGCGAAACCTCTTTGAAGGGTCACCTCTAAACAACAACAACTTCCGAATACCGGCCACATGTTGATGGAACCAAACACGTTCCATAGCATTAACATTTGTCCGAACCTCTAAAAAAGGAATTCTAAACAACAAGCGCTCAAAAGTAACGAGAAAATTTTTTTTTACAGCTCCTGGTACAATTTCATATTTATTTGCAAACCGAAATGTGAAGTAGGTGAAACAAAATTTACTTGATATGTCAATAAACAGAAAATGAAGACATTAATAATAATGGGGGAAATTTAGATAATATTATAGAATGACAGGCATAACAAACATGAACTGAAGTGCATTTGTATGTCTAGACCTTTATCCTCTGATTGGCAATTGATGCCACATTTGATGCCATACAGCAAATGGTGGAAGATAGGAGAGAGGAAGAGAAAAGTGATGAGAAAGGGGAAATGAAAGAAATTATAGAATCATCCAAAATTTCCAACATTAACACATATACGGAAGATTAGACGAACCTTCATGAAATCCCAAATTTTACATTAACCCCTTAACGGTCACGTTAAATTACGATTTAAAAATTAAAATTGATTATTGGCACCACTTTTTTGAAAAAAAAATATTCACCTTATTTAATTATAGGTAAAATTATACCATAATAAAGTCAATTACACTATTTTATAAAATTGGTGGGAATTAAACAACCGGAATAAAAGACACATCCCGTGAATATCAGGGAGCGAGAATTAAGGGGCTAAATCATAATGATGATGAGTTGTATACCAAAACAACTCCTCTTGTTACTTCTTTGGAGAAAGGAAAAAAAGAAAGCAAATGCAAATCACTGATTATTTAAATGTAATAAAACAATGAGGATTAATTAAAATGACTGTGTATTTCTATATAAAATTATGTAATTTTGATTTTTTTTTTAACGAAACCTCTGAATTACACCCACCTCTGAAGAGCGGTCACTTTTCACCGGTCCCATGTGCAACCGTTAATCAGAGATTACACTGTACTTTATTTTTAAAATAAATATAAATCTTTAATTCATGGAAATTTACTTTTATTAAAAAAATTCCATTTATTATGATAAATATAAAGCATAAAATTCTGAAATAGAATATAAGTAGGTATTTTATTTTTTAAATAAAAATAAATAATTAATTCAGCGAAATTTACTTTTATTAAAAATATTCCATTTATTATGATAATTATAAAGCAATCTATAAAATATTTTTAAATTAGAAAGTTGAACATAAGACTAAAATACAATATTTCACCGATAAAACATTTATATAAAAAAAAAGTACAGTAAACCCTCGAATTAACGGAGTAATTGGGACTAAGATGTGTCCGTTAAATCGAAAGTCCGTTAAATCGCAAAGTACTATTTATAATATTATATTGTTATAATTATAGTACATATATATATTATTACGTACTAGTAATTACATATATTATTACAGTGCAAATTACATATATATACATATAATATATATATACAATATATACAGTGTATATACATGTATTGTATATATACAATATATGTATATACATAAATATATATTATATATACATGTATACTACTGTATATATAGTATATATATATAAACACAATACATTACTTTTAATAATACAATATTGGTAATGAAATACAAACGAATTAACACATATGCAACTTTTATGGGAATGAAACACTTTTTACACAGAAATAATAATTAATAAACAAGCAATAAACAAATGGAAAAAATTACAATGCCCCCAAAACAACAGGCATCATTTTATGTTATTCACATCACATTAAGGATGCTCCATACTGCTGGATTGAAAAAAGGCGTCTAGTTTTAGTTGTTTCCCACTTGAATGCTATTTTTTATTATAAGAGCTCGAAATTGTCTAAAGTGTTCATAATACGCAAACACTTCGGGATCTGAAGATGCCCCTATGTAAGTAATGACGTCATCCATATGCTCTCGTACTGTAGATAATTTCGGTCGAAATTTGCTTAATTCTTCTTTCTTGTCGTCCTCGACCTCATCTTCATTATCATCATGCAGAATACTTTCTGCGATCTCCTCCTCATTTAGAATCTGGTAGCCTGGATCTGCTTCGTCATTCTCGAGCCACTCTTCTATATCTTTCTCGGGGATATCATCACCAGCCTCCATTATTGTACTCCTAAAATCCGAAATCTCAAACCCTGTAAAATCGTATTCAGGATCTGCGTCTTTGAGTAGTTTTGACTAGCCGTTAGCCAGTGTGGATACCTCCATCTCCCTCCACGCAGCAGCAAAGTTAAAGATAGCTGATTTTAAATTGTAGGTGCGCAAATTTTGCAGCGTTCTGGCTCCTCTCAAATCTTCTAATGCATCATTTTCATTTTCCAACAATACCATTACTTCTTCAAGGAATTTCTTCTTATAAATCCTCTTGCAGGCAACAATGACTCCTTGGTCCATCGGTTGAATTAATGAAGTTGTGTTTGGAGGAAGGAAATCACATTTTATTCGTCCATCCCTACTAACTAACTTTTCCGCTTTAGGGTGGCAGGGAGCATTATCAAGGAGTAATAGAGCTTTTACTTCGTGGGAAGGTATTTTCATAACTTCTTCTTGATAGTGGCGCACGGCAGGAACAAACTGGTTAAAAAACCAATCAGAAAAAATATCGCTTGTGAACTAAGCATTCTTTGAACTAGAATAGATGACTGGTAGTTATTGCATACTAATATTTTTTAGAGCACGCGGTCTCCTGGCCTTTCCAACTACCATTGGTTTAAGACGATGACTACCATCAGCATTAACACAAAGGAGTGCTGAAATACGCTCCTTGTTTAGCTTGCGGCCAGGTGTCTTGGCATCATGTTTGTACGCCAAGGTATTTTCCGGCACAGAACGAAAATAAGAGTCCTGTCTCGTCAGCATTGTATAACTGACACAAAAGTAGGCCCTCGGATTCTATCAGTTTCTTTATCATTTTTCGAAAAGGTTCCACCTGTTCGATGTCGGCGCTTAAAGATTCACCGCATGTTTTCTTGTTAGTGAAACCATGGCGTTTACGAAAGCGCCAAAGCCAACCATCACTTGCACAAAATATCACTAAACCCAATTTTTCTGCGGCTGCCCGCAACTCAACACTACGGACGACGACGCCACTTGACCGCTGTTGTACAAACCATTTGCCTCCTCCAGGTTTTTATTTTGAGCCACTTTTACATGTTTCCTGTCCGCCACTGAGAAACCGCTTTTTGAATCAACCACGCTGTATTTAAGAGAAAAATGGACTAGTTTTTCCTTATTCTTGCGAATGTCTGAAACGGTTTGTTTTTTAACTCCGTATAGTTCGCAAACACGTGCGACCGACACACCACTCTCCAACTTCTCTATCAACTCAAGTTTCTGTTTTATAGATACATTAACGCGTTTCCGTTTAATATTACAAGCCATTTCAATAAAGCACTAGTAGCAAAATACACTTGTGAACTAACTGCAGCAGAAATGGATCGTGGGTACGCTAGCGCATGCATAGAACGAAAAGTATATCACATGGCCGCATAGGTCGCCAGCATCATTGCGCATGCTTAGAACGAAAACCACGCTGCAGTGAGAATCAAAGCGCGCGCTTTCGGCGTTTCGTGTTCTTTCCCTTTTTTTAAGGTTTCGTTCATTTGATCACGAGACATTGTGTCGCCACAGATATAATAAATATTTTTTTATTTTACCGAGAAATCGCTTTTTAAAAATAGTAAAAAGAAATGCTTTGTCGTTGTTCGTTGCTTGATTTTTTACATATAAAAGATTAAAAGAGGGTTGCGTGTTGATTCTCAAGTAGGGGAGGGGGAGGGGGGCAGTAATACTTTTTTTTTTTCTTGAAGCGTGTTTCATCGTTTTTGAAGCTGTTTTATCATGGAGGCTTCCAGTAAATAATAGTGATAAATAAATATTTGACATTTGTCAAATATAAAAATTTGAAATACGGGCGTTGAATTTCAGGTTAGGAAGAGGGGAATAACTTTAAATTAACGATTTTGATTTGTCAATTTAAGGATAAAGTGTTTTAAAAGGGATATTAAACGAAACCCTGTGTGCGATCTGCGATCACACTTACCCACTTGTTTTACTTTAATTTTTGTTTAATTTTTAATTTTTTTTTTATTAGTCCGTTGAATCTGAAGTCCGTTGAACCGAGGTCCGTTAAATCGAGGGTTTACTGTATATTTAAGCCGACCGGCGGTAATACTGCCTTCTGATTGGTTGAACGAATTTCTTCTCTACTGGTAAATGTTTGTTTTGTTTAGGTTTGAGCTATGATAGAAATGTGATTTTAGAAAATCTCGGCGGTGGTTTAATAAATCTTTTGCTAACTGATTTCGATTTTTAAGTTATTGAAAGGACGTATGTTTCAAAGGAAAAATTACCTTGTTCATTATATAGCATTCTAATAATATTTCGTATCATGGCCATATTGACAATTGTAAAAATGAAAATCTTTGCAAGGGGTTTGATCCCTAAAGACCCCCCCCCCCTCCTTTTCATTAGCTACGGTCTTGCCCTTGATTGGGCATGTTATAAACAAAACAGACGGAGCATCAACAAATAATCCACGATTCTCTCTGTGCTCCTTTGTGTCAATAAGAGTTCAATTTTATGGGCCCATTATTACTTTCAATATTTTGATAGAGGGGCTTTCAAGCAGGAGGTGTCTCAAATTGTAATTCCGCGTAACGCCTTAAAGGGTTCAAATAAATCAACGCAACATATTCTTGAAATAATTAATAAAGCAAAGGTAGCAGCTAATAAAATAAGTGACGCACAATAAATAAAGGAGGAGGGAGAGTGGTGCTAAAGTGGAGTCAATTTACTTACAAGTTAAAAAAAATAATGGCTTAACTGATAATGTGATATCATGACTAAAATAAGTCAAAAGTTTTATTTTGTTTTGTTATTTTTTTAAACGAGAAAGTTGAATTTTTCGAAACAGACAGATAATGACAAACTACCTTTTTTATACTAAATAATTATATCTTCATCAAAAATTTCTTTTGATTAAATCATATGTTAGACGAGTACTGTTATGTTTAAAAAAGTAATGTAAAGTAAATATTCAATGCACAGGTTTAACTTTAAAGAATTAATTTTTTTTTCACGAATATTATGATCTATAAAGCTGCATTGCTTAAAGACAACATGTAATTGCAGATAATCGACTCGTTTGTGACTACAAACTGAACTCATAAAAAATCATCAAAATTTATACATTAGTTAAAAAAACAAACTACGCATTATTAGTTAAAGTAAGTGAAGCGAATTAGAATACAATCTAACAATAATAATAATAATAATAATAATAATGTCTTAAGTAATAGTGTGAAAATTTTTTGATTGTTTAATAAGTAATGGAAGCAGTTTTTTTGTTTGTTTTTTAACTAGAAATCTATTTTTCAGGAGATAAATCACTTTTAATGTACTAAATATTGCGATCTTCATGAAGAATTTCTTTTGCCAAAATCAAATATAAATGCAGTGCAATTAAGTTTAAAAAATATAATTAAAAGTGAAGTTTAATTTCAAACTATTATATTAATAAAATATTCTGTTCAGAATATTTTGAGATGTAAAGCGGCATTGTTTATAGATGACATGCAATTGGCATGTATTTCTTACAGAAGACATGTAATTGCACGTAAATAACTAATTTATGACTACAATTAAGATTAAAACCTTAATTAAAAGGACTACCTTTGAGTAACTATCGGGTGTAACAAAAATGGATTTTAAAATTCAATAACTTGCGAACGGTGACAGATATTAAAAAAATTCTTGCAGGAGTGTTATGTAAAATGGCAGGAGTTTTTATTCTGCGATTATCAGTTTTAGTTACAAATAGCATTCATAGATGGCGCTGCAAGCAATAACAGCTAAATCTAGGCTGGATTTTTCGGCCTCTTTCTTCTTCCATGCGAAAAAAGGAGATTAAAATGTATTGAATGGATCCCGAAGTATCAAAAAACGTGTCTGGACTGAGCACCTATTGCTCTCAGCTCCATCTATTATTTGAAATTCGAACTAAAATCAAGAATCACAGTAGAGAAATTCCTGACATCATACATAACCCTCCTGCAAGATTTTTTTAATATCTGTCACCGTTTGCAAGTTATTGAACTTTAAAATTCATCAGTCATTTTTGGGACACCCGGTATATTTTACCGCGTTATTAATAGGCGACAAAACTGCTCAGCAAAAGTAAACAAACATTTACCGTTCCTTCAACCAATCAGAAGGCAGTATTGATGCTGGTCGATTTGCGGATGTGTATATGTTAAATATTATGCCCGGATGCACACGCAACAGACTCGATCATAACCAGGGCTCGAAATGGAAAAATAACCCAGAAAACTAATAAAACTAATAAAAAGCTAAAACAGGGTTCGTCCGGGTCCTTGAATTTCCAAAATAAGGTATTTTTCGAAACCAGTATTTTCTTATCGAAAATCTATCCTTAAATAAGGCGAACTTTCGTCCTTTTAGACTAGATTTATTTTTCTATATTAAAAAAAAAAAAAAAAAAAAATTCTGATATTTGGCCTTGAAAATAACGGTACCCGTACGAACCCTGTAACCGGAACCCTACTTCAAATTTACTGTAGGCTAAAATTTTTTTGAAAGAATACACACATTTATTTCTAATCATAAAAACAATTTAAAAAACGCATTCAAGATTCTAAATAATAATTCAAAAAGTTACAGAGAAAACAATAAGCTATACAATAGTGTCTCCGGTGAGGTATAAATTCAACCCGATTCTATCTTCGTTATACCAAAAAGTTAAAATGAAAAAGTTTGGATGTGTGGTCTGTAATATTTATTTAGTCTTTGAAACTTAATAGTCGTCTGCCTCATGGGGCAGGAACTATTGCAAACGCATCATAGTTGTGGGTATGGGTGGTGGATTATCACAGTGATGCTAAATGCATCATCGCACGTTCTATCATTTTTTTCGGAGGAACCTTAACCGGAACAGAAATATTAATGTTTTTCAGGAGCTGAAACAATATGTTTTAACAATTGCACGTACCGGAAAGATATTTAGTATAATTTCATGAACCGGAATATCGTTCCTGTTTCCTCCGGTATATTTCGAGCGCTGGTCATACACGATACTCAATTTATCCTTAACTAACTCAATTGCCTCTTTCTGAAAACGAAACAAGCATGTGTAGCTGAGTTGAATATCGTTATTTTTAAGGAAAATAATTCCTAAGGAAATTCCAAAAATAGTTTTTAGCAACTGTATTCTCTAGGGTAACCAGCGCGCCTACTCTTTTCAAAATTTTTAGCGCACCTTCTCCTGCGTTAAATAAAGATTTAGAAGTAAAGTTGGGAATAAAAAGAATACAGGAGATTCGAACTCGTGCTATCTTAATTTAAGTGCATTGCTCTAACCATTCAATCATCAAGCACACAGCCGTTTAGCAGCGAAACATTAAATAATTACTTTTCTTAATGTTATAGTCCGTTGTCAACACTTTCCCCATACTTTTTATAACTTTTATTTGTTTCTACGCCTTTTTCATAATTTACCTGAACACTTAACAGAATTTCAATTTTTTTTATTATATAATTTTGTTTAAATAATATTAAATATTTCTGATGAAAGTACGTAAAATCTGTAGTATTTCAATAAGAAATACATATCATTGAAATTTGTTGCACTTTCGTCATATTTTAAAAAGAAAATACAATTCGGAAATGACCCCATACCAATTACGGGTGAAAAGTGGTGTTTTCAGTGGTCGCATTATATAGGGAACATTTTATTGTTCCTACCAGAACACTTAATCAGTAATCTGCATGATCATTGTATTTAACATTTTCTATTCTGTTTTTGAGCATTTTTTATATTAAACTATAAAATATGGCCTCTGTAAAAAGTCGTTTTTTTTTATTCTGGGGCATTCCTTCGGTAGCTTTTTCGCCTGTTTATGGACTGATTCGGGTCTGATTGAATCTAATAGACATTTTTTTTTCCGTTTTTGTAACATAACTTATGTTTGTTACTTTTTTTAAAACTTATTCTTAAACTTTCTATTTTTGTGACCACCAGACGCGTTTAAACATTACCTGTACAACGGATATAAAGTTGCAAGCAGCTAGGGAATCCAGAAAACATCTACATTGTATACGATGTTCAATTGCTATAGAAAAGTACGATGAAGATACTATTTCCAAAATAGTTGTAGAAACAAAAAAATCTTCCTTCTATAATGTGACCCCTGTGTTTTGCCATAAATTTTCGTTCAAATTCCCTGGCATTGTAGTCACAGGCGGACATTGCATTCAGTGTACCAGAATGAGAAGTTAACAATCAGTACAGTTGTAGATAATCTTAGTGGTGCCGACTTCGTTGTGGCAAAATAGGCAATCAGGCATACTTCTTCGACTAATTTTAAAAAGCATTTTAGTTATATTAAACAATTGTGAATTAAGTATGCGATTTAAGACAAAAATAAAATTTTAAAATTAGTGGTTGAAATTTGTCGTATTGCCGTCCCATTCCCCGTTTTCTCCGCGAAGTAGACAGCTATATGACTGATAATTACCGGTCAGTGTCTTGTTGTGCATTTAATGGGCTGTTGTACTTCGTTTTGTTGGCTGTGTAAGCGGGGATTCCTGCTTTACAGAGTATGTTATTGAGGAAAAGCAGCAGAATTAATTTTCGGAGAAGATTTTGATTTTTTCTTTCAAATTATGTCAAAACTCTACTAGACTTTGTCTTTGAAACGTAGTTTCTAGTTTTTTTTACCTGCAATTTCTCATGAAATCTGTGTTTCGAGACGATGGAAGATCCACCTTTTTCGAAAGTCGGTTATTTGGTAGGTTTTTCCAGTTTATCTATCAATAAATATATTGGAAATGTTTAGATTTTATATGAAATTTCCTATAGTCTAACTAAAACTGACGAACTATTTAGTATAAAGGCGTAATATTTCTCATAAAAGCTTGCTGATAGTTTATACAAGAAAAATTGCGCAGGCGTAACTACGGATACAGTGATCATCTTTAGACAACAAAGTATCGTTTTAGAGACGCGAATATACACGTGACCGCTGTACAAAGAGCAAAAATCCAAATTTTGACTTCTCTCTGAGGAGGCGGTACTAGTCCAAATCATTCATCACAACTGTCGGACAAAATCAACCTTCTTAGAACAGCTTTAAAAAATCCACTACATATTGCGATAACGGAAAGAATTAGAATGTTTTAAGGGCATCAATTGTGCCACCATTTTTTGAAAATCCGTAAAACATTTCATTTGAAAGTTTTGGCTTTTAAACCTTTTAACTAATCTTTAAGCCAAATTAAGATGGAAAAGATCCCGAAACGAGTTCGTAGATTGAGCGTTTAAATCTATATTTGTCAATTATATTTAATAAGTATCAAACATTTCATTAAAGTCCGATGCTCATGGTAACATTTTTGCTACCATCAGTGTTCCTGATTTAGTAAAATTTTTTATTCACGTAAACGCAGTTCAAACGAGAAATTTAAATAGAAATTTTTGATTAATTTAATAGAAGACATTTCGCTATTAAATTAATTGAAATTTCCTATTTAAATTTTCTGGTCTCTAGTTAAGCAGTTTCTGGAACGTAATTTATCGTTGGCATTAGAGGGTTAAAATGAATGTAAAAGTTCGGATTTTTGGACCTATTAAAAAAAAAAATGTTTGATTTTATCATTTTGTCCCACACATGACCATAATTTTAAATTAACTTCATATTTTTTCTGTTTTTGTATTTGAATTAAATGTTAAAAACTAAGTATGGTCTTTCCTATGCTGAGGCAGCATTTGTTTGAATCCTTCAGAAAAACCATCGGGTGTAATCAATATTATTAACTATCCGCTACGAGATGGATCTATTGGACCCGACACTTACATACAAAATATTTATTCAAAGCAGAATTTTCTTTAAAATAAACTAAATATGTAAACCAGACAATAGTAAGTTAAATAAATAAGATAAATTGGTCATGAGACAATTCGAGGTATTTCAGGAATTGATACTTTAATTTTCGAAAACTTTTCAGAATTCAAATCTGAATCAATACTTTGTACCCAAATGGTGTAGCATCGAGAACTGCTCCATTCTTTGTTCAAATCAAACTAGATCAGGGGCGACATTTCGTCTGTTTTACTCATTGTTTATTCTATGTAAATCGTTCGCTTTTTTAATGATCACATATCATATTCACATTGGGGCATAGGAACCAGATGAATAGCCTCTCTTTCAGTTGATCGAGTGTTTTTTTTTTCCGCCCGCACAATAGCTTCTCTTTTGTTAATGATAACACATTATAATTCAAAGATCTGAGAACAATAACTTTTCACTTCATGTTTTTGGGTTTTGACTGATGTGCGATTCTGGAAAAATGGAGTATCGATAAACATCGAAATCGCATAAAACAGCATTGACCACAATCAAAATATATTCCCAAATTCTAATATCGGATGTTCTAGAATTGATATTTCGATACTCACACAAATAAGCTTAAGAACAGTAATTCCAAAATTTAGCGATCAACTGGCAGGAACTTTGATCGGGAAACATGATAGTGGGGATAGATCGGTACGTATGGAACTAATTTCATAGCAATATATTAATTTCAGAACAAAAAAATGAATGGAGGGGGGGAGGGATAAGCATTCCAATGACATATGGCATGATGTGGTCAGAAAACAAATGAGAAAGTTCCCCCGGGGCAAACTAAGCCCTATTGGTCAGGGAACTAAGCGATGGCATAAAACGCTTGGCGACGTCAAATATACTTTTGATGAAATTTTGAAAAAGGACAAACACCGGACCAAGACCGGACCAAGACAATTCCATCAAGGTATTACATGACGGGTATGGAGATGGTTGAAGAAGAGCCCTGCGAAGGAGGTAAATAAGATCCAAATTGACGGTGCTGCAGAGCAAGGGTTAAAGTTTGCTAGATGAATAAGTAGTTTATAGGAAAATGAGGTAAATGGTAAAAGAACCAAGTAAATCGTATTATTAGGGCTAGAGATATAAAGAGGAGCCCAATGGGGAAAATAAATGGGGAGAATGAGAGCCCTAATGAACAGAATGTTTCAAGTACTTGGAGTATCTTTAATGATTGAAAAGAATACTGAAACAAAGAAACTTTGCAAAACAATGTCAAGAGCATGAAGCTAAATATGAAACGTTTCAAAAGAAGGCGCCCCCTGGTGGTAGAAAGATGAAACTAGGATGGGAACGTAAAGGAAAGTAAGAAGTTTTTATGTTATGAATTTCATAATTTGTGGACAAAACAAGGGTAAAATATTTAAAGGAAAAAAATTTAAAGCGTCCTCTTTCAGCAAAAAGGGAAGTTAAAATTGTGTAATATATGTCAATTTTTTTAAACTCTAATTTAGACACAGTTTGGTATAAGTTTTATAATTTTTCCATTAGTTGGAGATACTCAACTAGAGTACTGAAAAACCGCGCCTGGTGCTTCCACTTTAAGCATTTTAGGCAATGGAGCATAAAATTATATTTTGATTTTTAAAAGAAAATGGGATTTAGGAAGGTTATGAGATGACCAATTTTTTAAGATATTACATGAGAGCGATAAAATAATTTTGAAAACTTCCTTGCCTTGGGGAGACTGTTAAAATCACACAAAATGCAGTACAATTAATAATTAAAAACTGTACTAAACATTAAAATACTTATATTAACCCTCTCGCTGCGTAAGTAATTCTTTGCGATGAGCGTCTTTTACAGAATTTTTAATCCTTTATCACCGGTTCTTTAGAGCAGAAATTTTTGAATATCATAATCGGGGAAAATGTCCTGAATAAATCAGGCAAAGTTTTCGCTAAAAAATAACTGGTGGAAACAACCAAATAGTATAAATTCGACGGGAAAATGCATACCCGAGCATAACTCGGGCTTCACAGCGAGAGGGTTAAAATGCATGAACCGGATTGAAAAAGCTAAATTAAGGACAACTTGGAAAATAAACGTCATTCTCGAGCTAAATTCAGTACCAAACAGTGAAAATACATTGACGATAAAACCGGACAAAAATGAGACAGTTTAAAAATTGCATGCATATTTTGAATGGCTCTGTAGTATTGGTTGGTGTGGAATGGGGGGGGGGATGAAAGGGTAGAAAGTTGAAATATACAACTTAATAAACTGGTAACATAAATAACTAGGCTTTTAAACTAAAAATATAACAATTTAACAAGGAAAGAAAAAAATCTCATACGAAATTTGCCAGTAACTCTGCCTCTAAAATAGTAAAATAAGAAGAATAAATATATAGTACATAATAGCTATGGAAGGAGCCTCAGAAAGATCGATCTAACGTTGCTAACTGGGATAGATCGATCATATCAATCCAAAATGACGATTACAAAGAAAAAGGAAAACGAACGATGCTACTAAACTATACGTATCGAGATTGTCGATTCGACCGCAGTGACAGTTTGAACGAAAATGAAAAAGATCTATTCTACAAGAATAGTTTCTGAATCAATGTTGTCAAGAATTAATGTTGTCTTAATAGACCGCAATGTCGATTATGGTGCAAAAATGAACGATACTTATTGAAAGGATCTCTAGTGTACAGTCGTGGAAAAAAAAAGTAAACACCCCTACTAACTCTTCAACAAATTATCGTACAAGAAAGTTACTGGTACCGAACGATTGGAAATAAAGTCTACTTTTAAATTATGTATATAAAATTTGCTTAGGGGGCCATCTACATATTAAAACGAACCACAACTTTGTTTTTTTTATAGCAGTACACAATTCTGACAGCATAAATGAACTCTACACCGTTCAATTAGACTAAAAACGAATTTTTATGCAATTCGTACCATAGGTTTCCGAGAAATTAATTATTTTAAAACGAGCATAATTTAAGGTCTGTATCCAAATTGAAGTTCCGTACTCGATTGTTAACCGAGAGAGCCCCTTTCTTGATCAAGGCACCTTAAGCGCCACTCAAGGTGTCAATGAAGACTGTTAGATTACAGTACAGCAGAATAAATTTCAAAATGTCAACCCACTACCATCATAGACGGACCCTTAAACCATCATTTTACCGTTTTTTAAGCATAATTTGAAAACTACTTGGACGAAAAATGTGAAATTTTGGTTTTCCATAAAGCAGGACTTAATAAATCTAAATCCATCAAAAAAATTATAGGTTGCAATTCATAATTTTTTCGAATATTAATTTCATAATTCATAATTTATATCATAAAATTATAAAAATTGCAAATTCAGCGTATTTATGTTTGAGTATTTTAGTATTATTGCTACAAAAAAAAAAAAAAAAAAAAAAAAAAAAAAAAAAAAAAATAGCACATTAGGATCATAAATTCAGGAGATATAAATAAAAATATGAAAATGTAATTTAACATTACAAGCACTAAATTTTGAATGTTTATAATTCAAAAACTTAACATTCAAATGACTTGAAATTTGGTGTCTAGGCATAGTTTGAACCGAAGATTTGAAATATCTCGGTAAAATTGGGTATTTCCATTGAAAAAAAATGAAGTTTGGATTCGTTTTAATGTGTAGATGACACCCTAAGAAAATTTTATATACAACATTTAAAAGTATACCTTATTTCCAATCGTTCGGTACCAGTAACTTTCGTCTACGATGATTTGTTGAGGAGCTAGTAAAGGGTGTTTACTTTTTTTTTTTTCCACGACTGTACATTTATCTTTACTGAATATCTCGAGTTCTATGTTCTTCGATCTCGATCCTCACCCATCTTGGAACATACGTCTTGATTTGTTTGGCACCAATAACACGAAAATTTAATATCTGGATCTCTCCGCTAAGGGTGCTCTAATTTCCGGTATTTTCTGCTGCATAGTGTACTCTTCTGCTTCATTCGATATCTCTCCGATCCTCCCACCATGGAACTATCTGTTAACCGCTTGAGGGGCACTAGGATATATTATATCCCACCTACGATTAATGAAGATTTGCACCAGAAAAAAATTACTAAATTTTACTTTTCTAACTTTAGTGGGGAAAAAGCTTGGAAAATTGCTTTTCCTTATTTTGCAATAAAATTTTTGAAAGACTCCGGTGCCACTTCGACGTTACAGTAACGCAATTACTTGCCCCTCAAGGGATTAATAGAGAGGAACTTACATAACCTAAAAATAGTGAAGCTTCAACTGTAACCACTTTCTTAGGGTTTGATTACCACCGCAGAAAACTTCCAACAATAAATTTAAATAGAAATTAAATCTCTATTTAAACACCTTATTAAAGCAAAGTTTCAGTCATAAATAATGGCAAAAACAGATATTCATTTGTACTTGTGGAAGATAACTTCGATGGTAGCAGTGTTGTCAGATTGGGGACTGTTTTAATTCGGATTATTTGGCTGTCACGAGTTTTTAGAAATAGTATAATTCATCTTATTTTTCAGAATATTTAACCTATTTTTAAATAGGCCGAATATTTCTATTTCAAAAAAAAGGTGGCAATCAACAATCTGGGAACAAAAGAGTCCCCAATCTCGCAACACTGGGTGGTAGTCAGGCCCTGCGTTTCAGCCATATTCTGTCAACCTTTATAGCCTACTGACAGTGTCAGTGAAAAAAATTATACAGTCGGACCTCATTATCCGAGCACCCGGTTTTCACGTCACTCCGCATATCACGTCAGTTTTTTAAAGTCCCGATTTTCTGTATTTGATTTTAATGTAAATATATTCCGGAGTTTACGTCGTTGAGTAATATGCAACTCCGGATATCGC
This sequence comes from Maratus speciosus, assembly GCA_963932465.1. Taxonomy (NCBI): domain Eukaryota; kingdom Metazoa; phylum Arthropoda; class Arachnida; order Araneae; family Salticidae; genus Maratus; species Maratus speciosus. Next base: position 120,268,677 of record OZ010793.1, on the reverse strand, counting down.
GACGGCTTATGAAAATTGTCCATTTTTCATAATCCATCTTATAAGCACGAAATTAAGCGGTAAGAAATGTCTTAGCCAAACTTATCACAAAGGTGTTTAAAATACACATTAAGGTAAATGAGAAATTTTACTTTAATCCTTTATCTGAATAAATAAAACCACATACTATGAATGACCCACTTAAGTTCCATATGGACGTATTAGTCTGCTCGCGGTCTTTTTTGTTCAGGTCAGGCGGCGCTTTCGTGTGGTTACATGGCGTTTTTCATCCGACTAAAACCGAAGAATTGCATTGCATTGCAACGATCAGAAATTATCTAACATTCATTTCTGAAACAACGAATATTGATTACAATTTATTGTATAATATTGAAAAAATAATTGTAGAAGCATATCTATGTATAAGCAAACCTTTATTCATCAATATTTCATGTAACAATACAAAAAAACAAGTCAACATAAATTTGATATTTAACAATAAAAAACAAACAAGTCATCATAAATCTGATATTTATTCTTTTCAATTTTATTTTTGTGTTTATTTTGTTTAATAACAATGTTTTATTGCTTAAAACTGCAAGAATAGTTGTGAATTTAAAACTGTCTTAAATTAATTTAAAATACAGCTTTTTATGACATATTTTCTCCAACTCCGGTTACCGCGACGCTCCGCTTGTGACAACACTTTTTTCTGGTCATCAGAGCGTCGGGATAACGAGATTCGGCTGTATTACCTAGGCAAATTGACACAACAAAAGCAAATAGTAAATTTCACCATATTTGTGAGAGAAATTTTCCATGCATAAAGTTATTAAATAAAACGAAATTTTCTATTCAAAGTTACTGGTTTAATTTTGGCTCCGCAGTAATTAGAAACTGTTGATAGGATTTAAAGAAAACAGCCGCCATCTTGAACCAACCTCCTCAGTTACTTCACTCGCAACTGGTAGGCAATACGTTATCAGTCTCATCCTGTTTATTTATAACTCCATTCCCCACACAACTTGGATCATTCGTCTTGGTTTGTTTAGCGCCAAAACCAACGTTATTTACGTTCTTGTTCTTTCCTCCAGAGGCGCTGAAATATCCTGTATTGTGTGCTGCGTAGAGTACATTTCTTCTTTTTTCAAAATCTCAGGTTCTATGGGTTCAACTCTCACATAACTTGTAGAATTCATCTTTGTTTGACTCTTCCATACCATTTTAGCATTCCCTCCGCCAGAGAAGTCTGCAATTTTGTTGTATTGGCTTTTATATTGTCTCCTGGTTCCATTTTTGACGAGAGTTCAGTGAACGAAGTTTCCCGTAAACTTTTTGGCTTCCCTCGGCTCTTCTTGAAACGTTAAACAAAATCTCCAATGTTTCAAGAGCTGATATGAAACTATTAATTCAAAATAGTCACATTACAGAGAAAGTAATCTGACAGCAAATCTAATCTAATTTTTTTATGGCGATTCATCATAATATCGTATCTGACGTCAGTTAAGAATTACAATTTATTAACTAAAGACAATAATAAAAAAATTTATATTATCGTTGTAGTAGAGCTGGCCATTGTATCGATTAAATCGATAAAAAATATCGACATCGTCCATCACTAGTTTTTGATCTATTATTAATAAAACGTGGTTTTACCGTTATTTACCCCCACATGACCATAATTTTTAAATCGTATAAACTTATTGATAAATTATAATAAAACACACATACTACCATATAAATTAAAACACACATAAATAACGCCTGCATTCAACAGTTAAGAGTATATATAAATATTTTACGGACATACATACAATAAATACAATAAACCCAACTGGAGTGACAAATTAGCCAGAGCTAGGTATCGAACCCGGGACCACTGCATTCCAGGTAGTCGTTCTAACCACTGAGCTACTCCGGCCGATACCTGAGTCTGCAATTTCTCACTAATAAACCAAGTTGGGGAAGTCACCAGCCATCTATACGAGAGCCTTGGATGACCGGACAACGATGAATAGATTTTAATATAACATCGATCTACGATATACACTGCTCAAAACAATTAAAGGATATTTGAAGTTTTATAAAAAATAAAGATATAAACTAATTTTTTTTTGCCGAAAATAGAAGAAGAGAATCACAAATGCAAATTTTTCTGGTTTTCAAACTGTGGAGTATGCAAATTTTGAGTTCGACGTCAAAAACGTCGCTTCAGCGGCAGCGAATGAAATTTGACTTTCAACTGGATAAAAGAGAATGAAGACAAGGATGATCGGCATTCAGTGATTGCTTTGTTTCGATGAGTACGATGTCTCAGCGAAGTCATTTGACAGATTCAGAAGCTTTGAGAATTGTTGGTAGGTTAGAAGGGGGCCAAACTCAAGCCGAAGTAGCGCAAGCCATTGGAGTGTCACAAAGTGTCATTTCCAGGATCTGGAACCGTTTTTTGGAGAGTGGATGTGCAGGCCGAAGACCAGGGCAAGGTCGTAGACGGGCAACAACGCCCAATGAAGATCGGTATTTAGCGTTAACAGCTCGGAGACACCGAACCTTGAACGCTACTCTTCTCCAACAACACCTTCCCTCGGCTACAGGCACCAGGATTTCAACTCAGACTGTCCGAAACCGGCTCCATGCTGTAGGTCTGTATGCTCGCCGACCGATGGTATGTGTTAGATTAACATCAAGGCATCGTCGCGACCGCAGGGAGTGGGCAACCGAGCATGTCAACTGGAGGAGAAATGAATGGAGCAATATTCTGTTTTCTGACGAGTCCCGTTTTTCTGTGCATCCAGATAATAGGCGTATTTTCATCTGGAGGGACCGTGGCAGTAGGAATAATCCTGCGTTCGTGCACGAAAGTGTCAGATTTGGCGGTGGAGGAGTGTTGGTGTATGGTGGCATCTCCATTGACGGGCGCACTAACCTCTACATCATTCGAGATGGAGCTCTGACTGGTCGCGGATATAGGGATGAGATCCTCAGACCTATTGTAGACCCTTACGCTGCAGCAATCGGAGATAACTTCATTTTAATGGACGATAACTGCAGGCCACATCGTGCAAACCTGGTGGAGGATTTCCTTTTCGAGGAAGGAATCGTTCGAATGGAATGGCCAGCGTGTTCTCCAGACATGAATCCAATCGAGCACGTTTGGGACGCTCTAAGAAGACGAGTTTCTGGCCGCCAACAACCCCCACAAACTCTCCAAGAACTGGAAAGAGCTCTTCTGGAAGAGTGGGGCAGAATACCCCAACTCGTCATTAATAGCCTCATTGAGTCCATGCCTCAAAGGTGTTCAACGTTGCTGGCCGCCCGTGGAAACCATACCCCTACTGAAAATGATTTTCTTTGAAGAAAACACCTTTTCTTATTCTTTTTTTCTCATATGCACAGATTGTGTTTTTTTCCTTTAGTACACAAATGCGCAATAAAATGCATTTTTTTCTGCCAAACATGTGTAATTTATTCTCATATAACCTACTATGTCTGTCGACCATGTATCAATCAGCTAAACAGTTTACCAGATACAAAATCCACCTAAAACTGCAATATCCTTTAATTGTTTTGATCAGTATATAATATAATAAGACACACATACTACCATATAAATTAAAACACACATAAATAACGCATGCATTCAGCAGTTAAAGGTATATATAAATATTTTACAGACATTTAATTGTATGTATGCTATTTATTGTATGTACGGAGTCGGCCGGAGTAGCTGAGTTGTTAGAGCGACTGCCTGGAATGCAGTGGTCTCGGGTTCGATTCCTGTCTCTGGCTTATTTTTCACTCCAGTTCGATTTATTGTATTTATTGTATGTATGTCTGTAAAATATTTATATATACCTTTGATTGATAAATTATTCATTGGAATCCAACTACATAACGGTTACTACGATATTTAGTAAATGGCTATTTAAAAAATATATATTATTTCTCTAGCAGATTAAATGCGAGTAATAAGAAAGGGGATAATAACGTAAAGATCGTTAGCCTTTTTGTTAATTCGTATACATATTAACATAGCTGCCAACTTTTTAGCTGCCAACCTTTATAACTACCAACCACTATATTTGAACAGAAAAAAATTAACTTATTTGATCGTCGAAAACTGAGGTTTAAATAAGGCAAATTTTTCCGTTCAGAAATAGTGGTAGAAAAAAATGTAATAGTTGACAGCAAGGTTGGCATTAATCGATTACTGTTTTAATCGATTGATTAGTCGATTAACGATTCAATCATACGAAATTGACGCCTAATCCAATTTATCATGATTGAAATTGAAAAATTAATTGCTCTTTAAAAAGTTTTTTATGATTTTTTCAATCTGCATGATTTCAATCTTGATTAATTTAATCGTGATTAATTTAATCATTAATTACATAGATAAAAATTAAATATGACTGCCCTGTTTACTTTCTTAAATTCGCTTTCATTGCTACGGAATTCTTTTTAAGAGTCAGTGAAATAGTCAGTATTACAGTGAAATACGTTTATCACGAAACTAAGGGGACCGAAAAAAATTTTCGTTTTAAAAGAATTTCGCGTTAAAAGATTCGTAAAAAAAGAACAAAACTCAAATATTTTCGACGCCGTCAAATTTTATTTCGATTTCCTGTTAAACTACTAGTAAGTTGCAACAAAAAATATTGTTTTTTGGGGTGAAAATCAGATATCTTTTTTTTAAGTGTCTTTTTCAGCATTCTGAGATCTAGCTTGTTTGAACCAAATAAGCAAAACTGTCTCTAAATCTTCGTGCTGAGCAGTTCTCATACGTTTTATCTCTGGCTTAAAATTACTGCGCTCAACCATTAACGTTTTATATTATTGTTGATAAAGTAGAATTGGCAATGCCAAACTCTTTGCAGATTTCTGTTTTCGTCCTTCTTTTTCATCAACTGCATTAAGCAGCTTCATCTACATTTGAAGCGAAGTAACACAATAGCAGTTTGTTTTCGCACCAGTTTCTCAGCCATTGCGCTCATAAAACACAAGCTAATTATTAAAAAAAAAAAAAAAACACAAAATTCACCAATTTCAACTCGAACTAACTAGCTCGAAAGCGAATTTTTTTCGTGTTAAACGATTTTTGTTTCGTGTTAAAAGAAAAATGATGCATTTATAAGCGTAGTATACTGTCCGGACCGATATATCATTTCGTGTTAACCGATTTTTCGTGATAAGCGTTTTCGTGTTAAACGTATTTCACTGCATACGATTTTCCTTATTGATTATATAGTGTCACACAAAATTATCCATATAAACGGAGGTCAGTATGTTTAAATTATTTAGGGGGGATTACGGGCAATTGAAGCCCGCTTAATAAAACATATATATTATTTTATAATTATTTTAGGCAAATAGAAGCAATATTATCAATCATTTGATGGCCACAAATCGGTGGCGATAGTCCCTACTCCCTCATAGACTGTACTTCATGTCGGTGCCACTACCTTCAATGGATGCAGAAGCGCAAAAGTTTTGAAATTGCGATTTTTATTATATCGATGGGGAGAAAAGCTTGAAATTTGTATGATGGTAATTACTTAAAAGTTTTAAATGCTATGTGAGAACAGTTTCTAAAAAAAAATCAAAAATTAAAACGGTGAAATCAGCAAAAAGTGTTGTAAAAACGTCCTAAATTACGATTTCAATGGAATCGTTAAGGATAGAAAATTTTGGATGTTACTTTTAAGAGTAGTCTCACAGAACAGTTAAAAAGTTTAGATATTTAAAAGGTTTAAATGAATGACGAAAAGCGTTTAAAAAAAAAAGTTTAAAATTACGATTTTTGTGGAAATGTTAAGGATACAAACTTGAAATTATACACGGTTGCTACTTTTAAGACAAAACTTTACACTTTTTTAAATTGAAATATAAAAAGCTGTGGAAGAAAAAGCGCCTTTTAACGGGGAATATAAGAAAATTTCATAAAAATGTATTTTTTGTTCCTTCTTGAATGGCAGTTATTTTCAAGTTAAAAATATAAAAGATTCAACTCAACTTTTTTATAAGTTTCTAGTGTAGAAACTCCTGACGGAAAAGAAAAAAAAATATCTATATTTAACCATACTTAATGACCCCCCCCCACACACACACACACACACCTTGGAGCGATGACATGTCACCTCCCGGAAGATTTGAGATTTTGTATTTACAACGGCCAAAAAGTGGAATCCCCCCTCCTCCGGAGCCACAAAAATCCCTCCCGGAGAAAAGTGCCTGAATTATGCACTGTTAATGAATAAAATAAAATCTTAAGATTTGTGTACCAAGTGTATTTCCCTTAATTTCAACTCATTTCAACTTTGAAACAACAACAACAACAACAACAAAAATACATATATATTTTTTGTTGGAATTTTAATCTAATTAAATATAAAGAAATGATCTATAAATATTATTTATTAAGCTTACAAATATTTTTACAGCGCGCATTTACATATGTTTACACAATTTTTAAACAATTTAAAGAACTGAAAGGAAAAAAAAACAGATTCTGTATCAGATAACTGATTTGCAGCTGCAAATTGCGTTTAATAAACGTACTAAATTGCGCTAAACATACGATATTACGGTAACATATAAAATTGTGCTTATATCATAAAAATAAACTTGCAACAAACTGATGAAGAAAGTCTATCGTAAAAGCAAAATGAAGCAGTTTGATGTCAGCTTTACATCATAAAATTGTAAGAATAAATCAAAGGGGATTCTTTGCATCTCCCCCTGTTCCCGCCGATCGCTCTTTCTCAAATAATCACTGCACACAACTCACAATAAAATAAAACTAGCGGACTGTATTACTAATTAAATTTTAATTCACAAACAATAAATGGATCAAGAGCCAATATTTACACTACTCCTCGGATCGGCGTCTCGAACCCAACTCACAAGTTTCAAAACACACCACATAGATGGCGCTTCTAGCGGCAACATACCGCCGGGCCTTGAATGTTTCAAACATTCAATACTATAAATATAATATCAATTTAAATTACAATCTCAATAATACAATTTTTTTTCAGCATATACACTAAATGAAATGTTAAATTTACAAATATAAACAAAAAATATAATAATACACTACACTACAAAATTTTTTTTTAATTAAAATAAAATGTATGAATTCAAGTAGCTAATGTGGTTTCATTCACATGAGGCAAAATAACAATTTTTGTCACTGGCCTTTTATATGTGCCATTCTTATCCTTTAATGTTACAACTCTAATTGGCCTGGATGGATTCTAACAATTCTTGCCAAATGCCATTTTAAAGGGCTATAATTATCAGAATTTTTTATTAAAACTAAATCTCCCTCTTTTATCTCTACTCTTCCTTTATGCCATTTGGGCCTATTTAAGAGCTTATTTAGATAGTCTGATGACCATTTTTTCCAAAGATGTTGTGTCAATTTTTGAACTAATTGCCACCTGCTCAACCTATTCATAGGGATTTCAGTATAATTCGGTTCAGGTAAGGCCATTAAAGATGAGCCAATAAGAAAATGAGCAGGTGTCAAGGCTTCAACATCATTTGGATCATTTGAAAGAGGGTAGAGGGGACGAGAATTAAGAATAGCTTCGATTTGAATAATGAGAGTCAAGAGTTCCTCATAACTTAAAATAGTTTTACCTACAACACGCTTTAAATGATATTTAACACTAGAACGGCGGGAAATTTTGCTCAAGTTTTATAAAAATATTTCACATCAGAATTTTTATTTAGAACTATTTAACTTACTTATTTAAGTTATTTTTGGGCAACATATATTAATCTTATATTATTTAAAAAAATTCTGGTTCGAATGGAAATGTTTTCATTCGGCAAGGGTCAAAATGACCCCTCGCCGCCGTTCTAGTGTTAAGTGATTTAACACTTGCCTCCCATAAACCTCCAAAGTGAGGGGTTGAAGGGGGATTAAAATGCCACTTGATTCCTTCATTAGCTAAATAATTTTGAATTTCCTCCTCACTTTTATCCTTAAATAAAGATCTGAGAATTGCTCTTAATTCTTTATTGGCACCAACAAAATTTCGGCCATTATCACTAAAGATATCAGAAGGTTTGCCTCGCCTCGCAATAAAGCGTTTAAGTGCTGCTAAAAAAGCTGCACTTGTTAAATCACTGACAATTTCAAAGTGCAAGGCCTTTGTAGTAAAACATACAAAAATACAAATAAAAACCTTTTTTACCTGTTTACTCCTACCTGTGGAGTTTTTTACCTGAAAAGGACCGCAGTAGTCTAATCCAGTGCGCGTAAATACTCTGGATACCGTTACTCTTGTTGCTGGCAAATCAGCCATCTGTTGCTGCGAAATTTTAGAATTAATTTTCTTACAAATAATACAATTAAAAATAATTTTTCTAACTACATTTCTGCCAGCTAAAATCCAAAATTTAGTTCTTATAAGAGACATTGTGGTTTCTGAACCTGCATGAAAATATAAAACATGAAAATAATTAATAACACAAAATGTAAAATTATGTTTTGCAGGAATAATCATAGGAAATTTTTGGTGATCGGATAAGTTACTGTTTTTCAGTCTGCCACCAACACGAATGCAGCCATTACTGTCTAAAAATGGACACAAGTTTATCAGTTTGCTATTGTTAGGGATAGCAGTACCCCTTTCTAAACACTGGATTTCTTTCACGAATGAAGTCCTTTGAATGTTCTTTACAATGCACAATAAGGACTGAGAGAGTTCACTGCTAGATAAAGTTCCAGCTGTAGGATATAAAGGGTTTCTACAGTTATATATGAATCGTTTACACCATGCTACTACTCTTTGTAGTTTGATGAACGAAGAACAGTTATTAATTATGTCTAAAGGTTCAAGAGTGTTAACTAAGGCACATACTTGAGTCACTGATGGTGATTTCAATTCACGCAAAAACAGCTCATTGGTTTCAGCAGGATTGCTATCGGGACACTCGACCACCTCAGGCTGTCGTAGGAATGCTGGACCGAACCACCACAGTTCACACTGTTGAATCTTGATGGGATCTATACCTCTAGAAATAAGGTCAGCAGGATTTTGCTTAGAAGGTACGTAATGCCACTGTTCAACCGAAGTTAAACTTTGTATAATTGATATCCTGTTTGCTACGAATGTCTTAAGATTATTGGATTCTTTTTTCAACCATGCAAGTACAATGGTGCTGTCTGTCCAAAAATAAGTTTTAGAAACTTCTAGTTTTAAGGCACTTAACACCTTCTTCATTAACTTGGATAGCAGGACTGCAGCAGAAAGTTCAAGACGCGGAATAGTGACATGCTTTAGAGGAGCTACTCTGGACTTACTAGTGAGTAGCTTAACAGCAGAATCACCACAAAAATTAGTAGATTTCACGTAAATGACCGCTCCATAAGCAATCTCAGATGCATCAGAAAATCCATGTAGTTCTACACAAATAGACTGATCAATAAGAATACATCTAGGGATACTGATCAGATTTACACATTTTAAGGACGTAAGAAATTCATTCCACTCCTTATTTTCTTTCACTGGGAGATAATCACACCAATCTATTTTCAGCAACCATAATTTTTGCAGAAACACCTTGGCCCTTGTAATTATTGGACCTATCAAACCCAAAGGGTCAAATATTCTAGCAATTTGTGATAAGACTGATCGTTTAGTATACAATTCACTTTGCTCGATAATTAAGTTAAACCCAAAACAATCTGGTTGAGGCTTCCACAATATTCCCAAAGTTTTTGTCTCATTAGAAAAAGAATATTCAGATTCTGAAGTGTTACATAAAAGAGCAAAATTATTTACTGCCCATTTATGGAGATCCATGCCTCCTCTATTTAACAAAGATATCAGTTGTTGCTGAATCTCCTTCGCTGTGCCTAAATCATCTGCTCCTGTTAGGATGTCATCCATGTACACATCCTGCAACAACACATTCGCAGCTAAAGGAAATTCATTTCCTTCGTCTCTGGATAATTGCATTAAGGTTCTTGTAGCTAAAAAAGGGGCACTAGTTGTGCCATAAGAAACAGTACATAACCTGTACACTTTTACTGGCTCATTCACCTCAGGTTTAAATACTATTCGTAATAAATCACGTTGACTCGGATGTATTAATATCATACGATACATTTTTTTAATATCAGCTACAAAAACAAACTGATGCTTTCGAAATCGCAACATTATAGAAAATAACTCATCCTGGATTGTTCCTCCGTTAAACTGCAAACTGTTTAATGATTTCCCTGTAGAAGTTAAGGAACTGGCATTATACACGACTCGTAATGGTGTACTACTTGATTCTGTACGGAATACGCAATGATGTGGAATATAATAAGTGACTTCTGGCTCTTCAGATTCTATCACTTCTTCCATGTGACCCATACTTAGATATTCTTCCATAAATGCTTTATAAAGATCATTAACTTTAGGTTCTCTAACTAAGCGCTTCCATAATGAATTTAAAATATTCATTGCCTTTTGTTTTGATTCGCCAAGACAAGATGGATCTTCATTTAGCGGCATTTTCACCATATATTGTCCATTTTCAGTTCTAGAATAATTTTTCCGAAAATGTTCTTCACAAATTTCTGCTTCCTTAGTTTTAGAAATCTCAGACTCTCTCTCTATGTTTTCTATTTCCCAAAACTCTTTAATTATTTTTTCTAATTCCAAATTATCTGTAATTAACCCACAATGTATACTACTTTCACCCCTAGCCGGAAGGCTTCCGCTGACAATATACCCGAATACACTGTTTTGTAACACAATTTTAGAATTTAATGTTTGCGGATAAATTTGACCTGGTCTTAAAAATTCATAGAAATTTTCCGCACCTAAAAGCAAATCAATCGGGCCTGGGACATTAAATTTTTCATCGGCTAATTTGATGTTAATTAATAATGGGATAGAAGTCTCAAGCGGCCTAGACGGCGTAAATTCTGTAATTTTCGGAACGACTAAAAAGTCTAATTTTAAATGAAAATCCTTATCTCTATTTGAAACAGTTGTGTTAACCCTAGATCTAACATTCAACGATAAATTATTTATGCCTGAAATAGAAATGTTAGTCTTTTCCCTTTTCAAATTAAGTTTATCTACTAATCTTTTACTCATAAAGTTAGAGTTTGCTCCAGCGTCTAATAGACCTCGAACCTCATGAAAATTACCTAATTCATCTTTTATTAAACAAACAAATGTACTAAGTAACACAGCTTTTAAATCATTAGCCAAATTACATGTCGTTGAAAATAAATTGCTTTGAGTATTAGCTTGGAAAGGCTGAAATACTGGAGCCGAAACATCCAAATTAGATTTATTACCTCCTTTGTTTATATGACTCATTTCCTGTGAAATTACCTCTTGGTTTTCAACTTTATTTATTTTTTGTTCACGAGGAAAATGCAAAGTTACATTGTGCCTTTTCCGACAAATAATACACGAGAATTTAGATTTACAATCGACTACTTTATGATTCATAAGACAGTTAAAACAAAGATTTTTTGCCTTTACCAGCTCAACTCTATCACTCACTGACATATTTTTATAAACAGGACATTTATGCAAAGGATGATTTTCATTACATGACAATATACATTTAGAATTTTTTACATCAGTTAGAAAAACTTTAGAAACTGGCCTGGAATAATTATTTTTATTATTCGACCTAGAATTATCAACCACAGGTTTTCCCTTTGATGTGTAATATAAATCTATCTCCCGAGATAACTCAATTGGGTGAAACCAAGAATCTCCTTGTCTAACATTTATAAAACACGTAACATCCTTATCCAGCGTCTGACAAATTTTATCAGAAATCACTAACTTTTTTAAAGTTTCAAAATCGGTCACATTTCTCAATTTTAAATAATAATCCCAACTCGTTGTTAATCGGGATGCAAATTGTACATACGTTTCATTGGGTTGACGTTGTGCTTTTCTAAAATGTTCTAAACAAGTTTGGGGAGTTGGCTCAAATTCTCTAAGTACTATAGCTTTCACCTTTGAATAATCTTCTAATTCCCCATCCTTAATGTATGTAATAACATTTGTTGCCCTTTCCCCTAACAGATTTAGAAGAATTTCCGATTTATACTTTTCTGGGACATTTTTTGAAATGAAGGCCCTTTCTAAAGACGAGAAAAAATACCCCCAACCTTCCGGTCTAGACGGTATTTTGATTGTAAGCGTTCTTACGCTCTTAATGAGAGAGTCTAAAGATTCTATGCTTTCTCCCTTCTCGAAATCATTTAATTTTTCACTTTTGGTTTCTGCACGGGCCTTCGCCAACTCAAGCTCTAATTTTGTACGTTCAATTTTTAATTTTTCAAGTTCTAATACTTTCGCTTCCTCATTTTTTCTCTCCTCTATAATATTATTGGCCATTTCTTCGACCAATTTAGAATCTGCTTTATATTTATCACTTTCCTTTATTAAATTCATTAAATCATAATTAGTTAATTTTGTGTCAGAAATATCAATCCCTAATTCAAAAGCTACCCTTTGGTAATCTTCTTTTTTCGCGCTTTTGAACATTTTAATAAATATAGTTCACAATAAATAAATAAATAAATCTCACATACCTCCAAAAATAAAGATGAATCACTTTTACCAAACTGCTGAGTTACGGCAGAAAAAATATTTCGTTTCTTTTATTTATTTCATTTGTCTTCTCATAATCAGCATTTCAAAATAACTCCGTTTATACTCAGAGTTAAATGATTACCTATGATTGCGCAACAGTGCACTGAAAGAACATAATTCTTTTTGTTCTTGAATCAAAACAACTGCTTGACTTAAACTCTTCGTAATAAAGTATATATTTTTAACACCACACTATTAAAGAATATTATAACAACGTATTAAAATGCACAAATTCTCATAAAAGGAAAACACTTAATTCGTTTCGGTATGCTTATCTCGTTGACACTAAAATCGAAACACTTTAAATACGTAATTAAATGCTTGTTCTTTTCTCCGGTGAGGGGGACCAAAAAAAGGTGGTCCCGCCAATAACTCAATCACAAATAATCACTGCACACAACTCACAATAAAATAAAACTAGCGGACTGTATTACTAATTAAATTTTAATTCACAAACAATAAATGGATCAAGAGCCGATATTTACACTACTCCTCGGATCGGCGTCTCGAACCCAACTCACAAGTTTCAAAACACACCACATAGATGGCGCTTCTAGCGGCAACACCCCCCATTCTCGCCAAAGTAATATTGAATTATCCTTTAACTGATGTCATATAAATTGGCACATAACTACTGCGAAGTGGTCTGTGAGACCGCTCTGTGAGACCGATGAATAAAAGACGCCATTAAATTTCAGGATAGTGTTTTTGTACTAAACTTTTTGTGCAGTACTGTTACAATTAAAATTCCCTTATTCAAAAGTCTCTGGTGACAGTATTACAGTTCCAAACGAAGCAAAATTTCGGTGATATTTGTAGTTAAACTATAAAAATTGAAAACAGCAGTGGTCTGTGAAACCGGTAACATGAGTTAAAGGTTAACATTTGCCTGTCCTTTTTTAGTTTTTTGTACTCCTTTGTGTACGCTTGGAATATGGAATGTTGGATAAGGTCAAAAACTTAAATTTAAGAAGTTTTTATTAGTTATTATTTTTTCTGTTTTTTTAATCAATGCTTAGTATTTAATTATTAATCATCTAGTATTATTTAGATAACCGTTACTCCAAGTTCTAAGTATCAACTGTTATAGAGGGGGTGTCGTGAATAAAAGTGACTCAGTCATAGAATTACGAGAAAAAATTATGATGTAGGACAACATTATTAAGAATAAATAAAATAATGACTGGCCTGCCTTGGCTTCATTGTATTTATATACAGTTTTCTTCATTCGAAAAATATTCAGAACTTTAAAAAAAAAAAATCAAGTCATACCGAGCCCGACCAGAAAGAATCAAAACTTACTCGAAACCGAAACAAATCCAAAATATTTAAAAAGAACCCCATCCAAGAAAGACCCGATGCAAGACCTTAGCAGCGATCAAGAGTGATTAAACCAGAAGAAGCTTGAAAAAAAGATAAAATAAAGGCCCCAAAGCCAGCACAATACATGAAGCAGTGATGGAAAATTGGCGCAGAGGTGGAGCCTATTAACACCAATAAATTTTAGTAGTTTTTTCGGCTTACCTAATGACAGAATTTCTGAGTTTTTATTAAGGTGAAGAATATTATAGAACTTTAGTGGTTTCAATACGCTCCTCCTCTGCGCCAATTTTCCACCACTGCATGAAGATTTCAATCATAAATCCTTCATTAGATTGACTAATTAGATTGACTATTTAGATTAAGAATTGATTTAATCGTAAAAAAGCAAACGATTACAACCAAATAATCATTGGTTATTAGTCTATGAGTAGGATTGAATTGATTTAATCGTAATCAAAGCATTGATTACATTAAAATTATATTTACCGTTAGTCTATGAGTTAGATTGAAACTAAGCTTAATCGGTCAATCTTTAATCATGATTAAAAAAGTAATCGTTAACTTTCAATCGTTAATCTAATTAAAATTTTGCACAACCCTGGTTGACAGTATAACGATCGCATTTATTTGACAAGGTTGCCAGTTTGGCCTCCATTTATATTCGGAAAATCGAAATTCATACCATAATTTAAAAATAGAGCTGCCAACTCTTTCGCTTTTTTGAATCCACAAAAACTTAATAGAATATTTTGCCTTATTTAATCCGCTGATTACGGCGATTAAAAAAGGTAAAATTTACTATAAAATTTTTGCGGTACAAAAAAGCGTAAGATGTTGGAAGCTATGAATAGTATTTTCGCCTTATTTAATGACAGACATTTAGTTATTAGTTAAAGTGAAAAATCTTCTTTCGAAAACTCCGGTGTGAATTTTTAAATTTGAAATGAAAATGGAGGCCAAACTGGTATCCCTATCATTTGGTGGCAATTCTTGTTTATCATTAATCTATTGCATTGCTTTTATTTAGTTTGGCGTATATATCTATCGATTCTCTCTCAGAGACTTAATGTCTTTTATTTTTTATTCGTAATAAGTTACAACAGGGAAGTGAAATCTGTAAGGTATTTCTTGAAAATTTGATAATAATTTAAACCAGGGTTGGCAATTTCCCCTTATTTTATTCATAAAATATGAATTTCGGCAAGAAATTAAAAATAGTATATTTTGCTTGATTCAATGAGGGAACAACGGAGCAATGGAACAATGTAGAAGTTTTCTGGATTCCCTAGCTGTCATGCAATTTTACATCCGGTATACAGGTAAATGCGTTTCACAATGCAAACGGAGCCATAGAAGGATGTTTAGACGCGGCTGGTGGCCACAAAAATATAAAGTTTAAGAATAAGTTAAAATTAGAAAAAGTAAAAAAGTAACATGCATATGTTATGTTAGTTTAACAACATAAACATAAAAAAAAGAAAAAAGAAAAAATGCCCATTAGATCCAATAAGACCAGAATCAATCCACAAACAGGCGAAAAAGCTACCGAAGGGATGCCCAGCATAAAAAAAGACTCTTTACAGAGACCATACATTATAGTTTAACAAATTACAAAAATGCTCCAAAATTTAGTATAAGAGAGAAAAAATTTTAAAATTTTAAAATATTTACAAGTTGAATATTTTACAATTAGACATGAATAAATAGAAAAAAAGGGTAATAAGATGTTTAAATGAGAATAGTTAAAAATAACAATACAGTTTAAAACATTCTACGAAAGGTATTTTAAGAGAAAATGAGATCGTCGACCGCATAGTCTAGTAACTCAGAGATAATTTTCACAAACAGTTAAATAGAAATAAGGAGAGTATGAAAAAATTATAAAAGATCATAAGATTAATATAAACTTTTTGTGACAACTTAAAGTAAAAATTCTTCTTTCCAAATTTCGGGTTTGAATATGAAATTTCGAATTAAAAATGGAGGCCAAACTGGTAACCCTGCTTTAAACATAATTATTTTATATAATCAACCAATAAAACAATAAAGAGCTTGTTAAAACATACGTAATATCACAAATATTAAAAGAAAGGGCATATATTTGCAAATTATGTCTTCAGAGTAGGGACGCACAACCTGTGGCCCGCCATGGGTTAACTTGTGGCCCGCGATCACAATTTATATAATTTCTTCGGTTTTTTTGACATTATTTCGTCAATTTATAACTAGAAAAATTGCAATTTTTTGTCCATATGTCGCAGGAAAAAATCGCGAATTTTGCCAATTTGCCCTGGGAAGAAATTGCAAATTTCATCAGAGCCAATTAAGAATCGCACATTTCGTTGATCGAGTACGGAAAAATCGCGAAATTTATCGATGAGTCGCAGAAAAATCTCAAATTTCGTTGATGAACTGGGGGGAAATCTCGAGTTTTGTCAGTTTATCGCGAGAAAAAATTCGAATTGCGACAATTTGCCGCTAAAAAAATGGCAAATTTCGTCGGAGTCAATTAAAAATCGTGAATTTCGTTGATCGGACACGTTAAAATCCTGAATTTTGTCCATTATGTAATCCTTGATCGGTTGCTGAAAAATTGCGAGTTTTGTTAGTTGATCGTGAGAAAAAAAGCGGAATTTTGCCAATTTGCCGCGGGAAAAATTACAAATTTCGTCAGAATCAGTTAAGAATCGCAAATTTCGTTTATCGGGCGCGGAAAATTTTCGAATTTTGTTGATCGCGAGAAGAAAAATCGCGAAATTTGTCAACTCGGCGCGGAAAAGTCTCAAATTTCTTTAATCGGGCACAGAAAAATCGCGAATTTTGTCAATAAAGTACGGAAAATTGCAAATTTTGTTGACCGGCTGCGGAAAAATCGTGAGTTTCGTCAGTATATAGCGAGAAAAAATTACAAATTTCTTCAGAGACAGTTAAGAATCGCGAATGTCGTTGATCGGACGCGGAAAAATCGCGAATTTTGTCGAGGAGCTGCGGAAAAATTGCAAACTTTCTTGATCGGCTACGGAAAAATGGCGAGTTTCGCCAGCTTATTGCGGGGAAAATTACAAATTTCATCAGAAACAGTTAACAATCACGAATTTTGTTAATCGGGCACAGTAAAATCGCGAATGAGGTCAATGAGGTACAAAAATTGCAAATTTCGTTGATCGACTGGGGAAAAATCGCGATTTTGTCAATCTGTCGCGGAAAAAAAATCACGAATTTTGACAATTGAAAGAAAAAATTACAAATTTGTCAATTGGTCGCAAAAATATTGCGAAATTTATTAATCGCTCGTGAAAAAGAAATCGCGAATTTTTCCAAATATTCGCGAATATCGTGAATATCTCATGGAAAAAAAATACAAAATTTGTGTGTCGGTCCCAAAAAATATCATGAAATAGAAATCCATTGGTCGCAGGAAAAAATCACAAATTTCATCGATTGTGCGCGTAAAAGAAATCGTGATTTTCGTCAATTTTTTGCGCGAACAAAATCGCAAATTACATCAATGTATGACAGAAACAAAATCACGTTTCGTCGATGGGTCATTGGAAAAAAATTGCAAATTTTGTCAATCTGTCACGTAAAATATCGCAAAATTCGCCAATCACTCATGAAAAGAAAATCGCGAATTTTGTCAATCGTTCATGGAAAAAACTTGCAAATTTCGAAGACCGATCGCAGAACAAAAAAGTCGCGAAATAATTCGATCGGGAGCGGAAAAAATCGCAATTTTCGTTGATCTGTTCTAAAAAAAATATCTCGAAATTTTAAAATTTATCGCTGAAAAAAAATCGCGAATTGCGTCAATTTATCGCAGGTATCGCAAATTGGTTGTTTGAAAAGATTGCAAATTTTGCCAATCGGCAATGGAAAATTACCGCGAAATCTGTCAATCGGTCGTTGATAAAAATCCCGAATTTCGTCAATCAGTCGCACTTGATTGACAAAAGAAAAAAAAACTAGTTTTGTTAATATAGCCCGCAGAAATAATAGCATAATAGGTCCATCATGCCTTGTTATTTCAAAAATAAGTTTCCTTTTATTTTAAATGAAGTTATTCTTCAATAATTTTAATGTTCCCCAATAATTTTAATGTAATTTTCAATAACGTTCAATTATTTAGAAATTTTGTGCAATTTTTTTTCTTCAAGTTATCATTTGTCAAGAAGGAACCGTTAGTCTTCATAAAGAGTTGAATGTTTATTCAAATAGAGATGAAGAAGCCCTGCATTCCTTCATACAATTATTTATTTCCGTTCGTTTATTTTTAATATAGACAAAAAATAATTATTCATCAAGAATAAAGACTTATTACCCCCCTACCCCCCAGATATAGAATTGTCTCTGTGTAACTGATGTGGCCCTCGACAACCCAAACATTTTTGTAAGTGGCCCTTCTCTTTAAAAGGTTGTGCACCTCTACTTTAGAGGATCTATTGGGTGGTTTGAAAAGGCGTGTCCGTTTGGGAAAATCAATTCATACCGGAAAACTCTGCCCGGTAATTGTTAGAGGTTAGATATCGGGATCAATGTCTAATAATTAAATGATCGAATTTTCCGGTACAAATTGATTTTTCCAAACGGACACGACTTTTTGAACGACCCAATAGATAAGTAGCATGGAAATTAAAAGGCTTCCTCTTGTTTTTTGTCTACTTTGTGCATATAGGCAAAAAATGGTTTCATAATCGTAATTTTACGATGCTAAACAAGTGGGAAATTGTAAGTCAGACGTGGCAAACGTTCGTACTATAACTAATCAATAAATATAATTAAAAATTTAAATAAATAGTTTTATAAAGCAGGTATCAGTATTTTGTTTTTATGTGTAAGGAACCACGGACAATAGTCATTTTATACGGTAGCCAAAACGAACTAGTCGAAGAATAAGAGGTGCATTTCTATTATAATTAGTTTTATAAATATTCAGATCTTGGGGCAATAGCTGTTGCACTCTTATGCAGAAATGCATGAATAGAAAAGTTATTAGGTGATATATATTAAATTCAGTAATATGGAAATAATACGATTCCATCTTAAATATGACTTAATCACGATGGTAACCTAGAATCTTTACCTATCACGGGATATCATTGAATTAATTACGTTATGATAGGATTTAATAGAATGAAGAACATTTTTATTGATATCTTTTTAAGTTCTGATTTGATTTTCATACAATTTGAAATGACTCAACAAAATTCTTAAACAATTATATGTATATATTAAATTTTAAACCATTCGGTTGGGTAGATTTTGCGCTGTTATATGCAGGCGGACGGACAGACGGACCAGACGGTGACTTTTGGTGCTAGTTTTTTATTTAATTATGAACGCACCTAAAAATGAGTTAATGCGAGTTGATTCTTAATAGTTTAATACAAATTGTATTTTATTATCTAGAAAAGTCTAAACAATTACAATTACGTCTTTACATTGATATAATCATATCCTCATGTATGATAAAATCACATCTTCAATCAAATATTCTTGTTATTTTAGGTAAGAATAACAAATACGATGCAGCTTTATCTTGTCTGGAAATATATTTATTTCGAAAGTAAAATGGAAGTTGCTTTAAAAAAAGTTGCGTTAACAATCACATGTCAGCATCTTTTAAATCTTAAGCTTAGAATAAAAAGATCCTGCTAACTTCCGATTTTCATTTTAATATTGAAAACCAGAATATTTAAAGAAAAATAACTAAATTTGATTAAATCGATCATTGTTTTAACATATTTTAGGACAGCTGTTTCAATGGTCAAGTTACAAGGCTATCAATATTTCAGATGGCTTTTCAAATATGTTTCACAAAACAGATTACATCCCGCATTCATGCAAATTTACACGTCCTGCTGCGGATCTATTTCTAATTATAATCGTTAAAAATAACAGTGGTCCTTAAGTTTTGTCCACCAGTGTACATTCCTATATTATAAATGATTGTTACAGTGTCCTGTACCAACCCTTAAAGTTTGTAACATGAATTTAGAATCCCTCTGTATATAAATATAGATAATACAAAACATATTTCAGGTTTAAGACTTAAAATACACGCATTTATTTTATATAAAATGACGCGATTTGCATCAGCTGAAGAATTCCACATTTACGATCCAGTCTAAAACAACATTTAGAGAAAAGTATGTAAGTGACGTGACTATCGCGGAGAAATAAACAAACCCAGCAAAAAACTATGTCGTAATTCAAGAAGCTCGGCAAAATAAAATCGGGTATATAATCATTCATAAGCCTTTATTTGTTTGCACCAGTAACCCTTTGACCACCAGCTTTAATTTCCCCCGTGAAGAGCTATATACCAGGCTATGCGGTTTAAAATGTTTGCGTCAATTGATTCACCTTCGACACCAGAACCCTGTTATATCAGTTGCATATCATAGCCAATCCTGTTCACATATGCAACCATTAATGTGAACTGAACGACGTAAGGGGTATACGCCATGGTCGTTGATTACTGAAATGAGTGAACATACGCAGCGTACGTCCTGGAGGTCAGGGGCTTAATACGGATACTGAAAATTAAACATAGTTTATAATAGATCCATTGCTGCCAACCTCAAACGAATCTTCCGTAATACTTGTGTTATTTTGAACCTGGTTTAATACGTTTCAAACCAGAAAATTTTTTAAGAAATGAAAATAAATATGCTCCACGTAGAAACCTGCAATTAAGTAAATAAAAATTTATGAAATGAATTTTCTGGTTCGAAATGTGGTTAACTTGGGTTAAATTAATCCAGACATTACGGAAGATTAGTGGAAGGTTGGCAGCTATGTAGATCCATGTTTTATCAGAAATTATTCATTTATATTTTTTCAAAATTCGGAAAATGTTATAACACACGGATTAATAAAATTGCAGTTTTTTCACCTTTTTGATAGGAAATAAGTAAATGCGGAGAAGAAAAAAAGTCAAAGATATAAACTTTAAAATACATTTTATAGACGATATTCTTCGCATAGTACGTATTTTGATGAAATTTTTTTTCAGTTTTTATGAGAAAATGGAAACAAAAAGATATAGCAACATACTATTTTTCCTTTACTTTTTAAGTAATTCAGTTGCTACCATTACAGAAATGGCTTTAAACACAAAACAAAAAAATTAATGTCTCAAAAATAAATTGAGATGTACTTTTTTTTAATTGCATTTAAAAGTATTTTTTCCTTATACGACGGTGTAAAAATTGAAAATGTGCAATGTTTATAAGTTTATAAAATTGCAGCAGACCGGTATTTAACCGTACAATGATACGTCTGTTTCAATTTACGGTTGGCTTATGTAACGGAACGTTCATTTTAGGGACGACACTTTAATTGTTGACCAAAAAAAAGTATATCGAGGGCTAATAAGTATATAAATTGCTCGAATTAGTGATGATATTCAAATATTTTAAACTAATTTGCATCATAATGATTGTAAGTCGCGCATCTATGATTTGAAAACAATGACTTATTAAAAACAAAATCCATTATATACTGTGTTTATTGTTTCTTAAATTACTTTATTTTTTTATACATTTTTACAGTCACGGAAGACAATCATATGGATCAAGGCCTGGGGAAGAAACCTGGAAAACATCGCCTGCATCTTGACCACATTTGCGGGTTATGTAATCCACTGCACATCGTATTCCATCGAAAACATTCCTACATAAAATATGTGAGATGCATCAAGTTATTAAAAGTATTCGTAACAGTCATTTCCATGAAATAAAAAAAAATACTTAAAAATTTAGTTAATGTAAACGATACAAATTCACTGACAATATTTGAATTTTAACAATATTGTTTTAAAAATATTTACAGAAATTTAAACTTTTAGTGAAGAACGTCAAGCATAGGTGACGTATAGAACTTAAACAATCATTAATTTTTCTTGCCACTTACTTTTATCATAATTTTTAACTTATTTAATCACTGAATATCTGCAATTATGTAAGGCAAAGCTTTCTGTTTCAAATTGCTGGCTTTAAAAAAATAAAGCTTTTAAAATGCTCGTCGCTAAACGACTAAATAGTAGGAGAGATGTTGAACATTTTTGAGTAGGTATTTGAGGCACCCTGAAAATTTGTGCAGCACTTCTTTTGTAATCCCTGAATACAAAATCGAATGTCTGACTGAAGGATCGTGGCCCAAAACCTGTGCCAGACACGTGTCAAGTGCCATTTTTTGACACTACCCCAAAAAAAAGTATTTGAGGCACGCTGAGATTGAAACAGAATAATATTTATACTTAGAAAAAAATATTTTGAAAATGACAGACACTTTAGTCGGCCCAAAACCTGTGCCAGACACGTGTCAAGTGCCATTTTTTGACTACCCAAAAAAGGTATTTGAGGCACGCTGAGATTGAGGCACAATAATATTTATGCTTAGAAAAAAATATTTTGAAAATGACAGACACTTTAGTCGGCACAAAAACTGTGCCAGACACGTGTCAAGTGCCATTTTTTGTCTGGCACAGGTTTTGGGGCACGATCCTTCAGCCAGACATTCGATTTTGTATTCAGGCATTACAAAAGAAGTGTTGCACAAATTTTCAGGGTGCCTCAAATACCTTCCCTAAAATGTTTAACAGCTCTTGGACTAAAAGAAGAAGAAGGCTGAAAATGTTTTACGGTGTCAGGTACCTTTGAAACTGAGAAACCGCATGTAAATGTGATCCTAATAGGGATTGCAATAACTCTATATTTGATTAACGTTTAGGAATAAAATTTCAAATACGCACATTTAAAGACATGTATATCCTGAAAAAGAGTCATCAGTGATTCCCAACATTTTATTAGGCACGCCCCACCAAAACATATGTAAAATTACTATGTCCCCCCCACCCCACCCCTTAGGGAGCATGGGTGCATATATACACCCTCAGAAACAGCAAACAGAATTTGTTTTGTGAACCAGTAAAAAATAGAGTTAATATTTAGTATAAATATTTAGTCAAAATAAGTTTAGAAAATTAATATTTAGTTTCTTTAACCCCTTGGGGACGAGCGACACGTATACGTGCCGGAAATAGACCTAAGGATCCTCGTTTATCCTCACCAGTAAAATTTTATTGTAAAATTTGCCTTATTTAATCCGAGCATTTTCCCGATTTGAATAGGCATAAACTTCTGTTTTTTTAAAACCGGTAGCAAAGTAATAACCATTTCGTAAAAGGCTCCCGTCGCGAAGGGGTTAATTAGAGCATTTTCGTAATTTTTGAAATAAAGGTAACTTAAAAAAAAAAAAAAAAAAAAAAAAAAAAAAGTGGTGCAACCGAATAAAATTTGTGTAAAAGTCGCCTGTGCCGAAAGGGTTACTTTTTAAATTATCTCTCTTATTATTTAAAAAGCGAACTCTATTTACACGGTGGAAGCGTAATATAGACTTAACAATATTATTCTAACAAACTATTCATTCCACATTTTTTAACTTATCAAATGGGTCACTCTTCTGTCCCAAATGTGATAATATAATTTTAAAACTGCAATGAGGTTATACATGTTTGCCTTTGTGCCAAAAAGAGCTTTGTTGTACTTTTCCAACATGCCTTAATGTTAAAAAACAGTTTTATACGGTCTGCATTTTTGTCTTCGCAGAATATCCTGAAGAGAGACTTACATTTCGCATTAAAATTGATAACATTCACGCATTTTAGGATTAATTTTTGTAACTTTTTAAGGGTTGATGGAAAAGTTTTGGAAACTAAATTTTCTTTCGATAGATAACACAATACACAATAAGAATTTCCAGATTTTCATCTGTATCAGATTTAACACGTTCACTGCCGCAAAATGTAAGAATTTTCAAATTTCTTCTTGAAAGTCGATCGTCACCACAGATTTTGAAAGGTAAATTTCGCTTTACGAATACAGCGAAATTTCTGCCAATAAATAAGGCAATATTTTTTATTTTAAAATAATGGTGAGACAGTAATAAATTAAAGCCACAATTATTAAAGCTACTAGTATACTCGTAGTGTGGCAGTCAACGTGTTAAGTAGCTATTATTCCCCATTATAACACGTTTTCTCAGTTTTCCTTTCTCAATATCGCTAACTCTTGAGCACGAGTGACCGGTATACTTACCACCTAGGATGCTCAGAACCTTTCAGTATTCTCACCAGTTATTTTTTATTCTAAAGTTCACCTTATTGAATCAGATCAACATTTTGCGATTCAACTACAGAAAATTTTCTGTTTTGTAAAACCGGTGGTAAAAGATTAAAAATTAGGCAAAGTGTTCTCGTCCGGAAGGGGTTAATTGTCTCTCATGCATTATCTGCTTTTAAAATGTATATGTCAGCATGTGAATTTATTTATTGTGTAGGATGCCTACACTAAATCCATGTACATTTACTATTTGAACATTTCCTTTTTTAATGATATTTAAAATTTATAAATTTTATAAAGCTGGTAGTACCTCGTTCGAATATTTCATATATTATTTAGGTTAAATATATTCAAGACAAACAAATCTAGAAATACTTTTAGGTAGATTCACATGTAAAATATCCTTCCTGTAATATATAACAGATCGAATACAAGTAGAAAGCTCATTAAATAAACAATCAAATGTGTTATGAAAAATTGTAAAATGAAACACAAGAAAAATAATAGAACATTCTAATACTACAAAAAGGATATCAAAACATAAAAAAAAATTCTTTATATAATTATTCTGGTTACACTATTTAATACTTTTGATTGGGAAAATTTTAAAATTTTAATAAATAAAAACTGATTTTTTTTCCATTTATTTTAAATCTACAACATTCATTTTCCAGAAAATAAAATAACAAAAGAAACTGACAGCGAATGTGTGAATAACAAATTTGGAATTGACCCTCGGAGGGGCGTATGCCTCACGTTGGGGACCACTGGTCTACATGCATATGAAGTTTTTTAATTTAATTCGAAATTTATGGCTTTTCAATAAGTGAATTCACTATATGCCTTAAGGGCCTGGAGGTTTAGTTCGGCAGTCGTAAGGCCCTGCTTTTCAGTCATATTGTGACTAGAGATCCTACATTAGAGGGAGATTGGACATTGAAGAAATGTCCGCCATTTCCGTTAAAAAGTAGATGGAACGCCGTACAACGCAATGTATTTTCATCAGCATCTAACACTTTTTGTTCTATTAAATTTGTGAAAATTTCATTTTATATTGCCTTCAAAGAGTCTTTCGGAACACAAATATAAGCACATTTCATTTTAATGAGTAAGAATTCTCAGAAAATGCATTTTTTTTTTTTTTTTTTTTACTCAGCTGTTTTACGCTACGCGGCAGTGCGATTTTACTTAGTTATCGGATTTTATATTTAACCCTCCGTCTACCAGACGGGTCCAATGGACCCGATGGGTACATTCGAAATATTTATTCTAACCAGACATTTCTTTAAAATAAACTAAATATGTAAACCAGACAATAATGAGTTAAGTAAATAAGTTCAATAGTTTTAAATAAGAATTCTGATGTGTAATATTTTTATAAAACTTGAGTAAAATTTTCGGTAGTTCTAGGGTTAAAAATAATATCAAAGAGAAGTATCAATATGTAGAAACTTATCATAAAATATTTTCAGTGCGCATATTAAATTAACTATGAATTACATACATAGTTAAATAGGATTGGTATATGATATGTTCAAATTAAATTGTTTCTGAATCAATGCGAAGATGGTGAAAATTATAATAATTACTGTTGTTTTAAAATGCGTAATGAATTATAGATAATTAAAAAAAATTGAATTGTATAGTTCCTTTTCTATCTGATAATCGTTAAAAATTATTTTCTCAAATATTGCGAAATTAAAATGAAGTTCTTACATGCCCAATCTTCCTTTGCCCACTATCTTAATTAGTAAAAAAATAGAGTAAAAAATGCATTTTCTGAGAATTCTTACTCATTAAAATGGAAATGTGCTCATATTTATGTTCTGAAAGACTCTTTGAAGGCATATAAAATGAAATTTTCATAATTTTAATAGAAGAAAAAGTGTTAGATGCTGATGAAAATGTATTGCATTGTACGGCGTTCCATCTGCTTTGTAACGAAAATGGCGGACATTTCGTCAATGTCCAATCTCTCCACAGCCCTCTGAATACTAGGCTTGAGCGCTGGACCAAAAATGGCGGATGTCGAAGGCGGATTTTTTTCAGCGTGTGAACGGTCCCTTAAATATTCCTACCAATAATTTTTTTAAGTTTTTTCCGCTTCATTTTTCTGAGAATAAACAAGGTAGGGAAATCTTTTATAAAATACTGGTGTCTACATTTAAGGGACCGTACCTACGCTAAAAAAAATCCGCCTTCGGCAGCCGCCATTTTTGTGTCATTTTTGTGTGAGCGCTCAGGCCTAGTATTCAGGGGGCGGTGAATCTCTCTCTAATGTAGGATCTCTAATTGTGACAAGCTAGGCAACCTACTGTCGGTGTAAGTTAGAAATATTTTAATAACTGTCCAAACTGACACCAGTAAAAATAAATAGAAATTTTAATATATTCGAGAGCGAAAGAGAGATAGGGAGAGGTTCTTCTTCTGAATGGAATATGAGACGAAATTTCCTATTCAAATTCCCCGGTGGAGGTTCTCCACGTATGCAATCACAAACAGTTGAGGCGAGTTTAAAAAAAAAAGTCTCCCTCTTCTGAGAACTTCCTCAGTTTCTTCACTCGAAACTGGTAGACAAAACACTATAGGGGAGATGGGGGTACATGTGAACATCGCAATTTTTCAATAGTTATTATAAGTTTTTTTATTAAAAAAAATTAATAAAGATGATAGCACCTGTAGGCATATGGTAAAAATATTTTGAAGCTCTTTGACATTTTGTTTGTCTTCTGTAGCCAAAACACTGTTTTTAGATCTCAAAAGTAAAATCTTTGTTCCAAGTTGATAAGCGAATAACATTTTTTATTTTTTAATTTATTTGAATTTGAGTGTTTTAACATATACTATGAATACTAATAAATATTTTGATATAGTTATTTTTCTTCTAAAATTGAGAAATGTTAATGATTTATCATTTTAACAGAAGCAGCAATGTGGGGCACTTGTGAACAGACTAGTTGCGGCAGATATGAACAATACATAAGTGTTTCAATAATCATTCTGTGATTATGTTCCTTCCAGGTAACATAATGAGAAATAATGTCAGTTACATTATCTATAATTTTCCTGGAATAAGAGATATTTTCCTCACACAAAGTTGGTTTTGTATTGAAACTTCATCAAACACATCTTTCAGCAACACATAAAGAGCAACAAGCTCGTTTACATTCAATTGTACTTTAAATAAATTTAAAGTTTTCTAAAATGCAATAAGTGTTATGTATTATTTTACTAAACGGTTTACAACAATAATTTTTATACATTGTTAATACAAAAGAACAGCTTTGCAATTTTTTTCTATTGCAGTTGTTGCATGTTTGTATGTTTCTATTACATTTACAAACTTGCAATGATGGCTTACTTCCATCTATAAAACAGTTACGTATATGATGCATTGAATAGAGATCGATATCTGTAATATTTTAAGAAAGTAAAATTTTTAAACTGATAACTACCGTAAAATCCACTCATTCAAAAGCAAAGGAAGTTAGAGGGGGGAGGGGGAGAGGGGTTATAGTCGTGATTTTATTTAATCATTATAAAAACCTTCTTTATTTAAAAGTTTTAATTTCTTAATTAAATTTGCTTGTTTATTGTTTTTATGTTATTGCAACAATACTTAATGAATCATCTACTCCCCCCCCCCCGCCCCGAATAAGAAAAAATCTACTTATTTTCATTTTATAAACTTTTGCTTAAACATATCACCCAGAAAGTACAGAAAAATATATATATTCTTTTTTTCTTTATGGTGAATTTAACAGGTAATAATATAACTAATGATTACGATGACAAATGAATAACAGAATGAAAAGCATGTCAAAGGATATTTTTTCCTTGTGTTCACATGTGCCCCACGTGCGTTCACAACTACCCCGCTCATGAGACACATGTGAACAATTTTTTGAATTTATAAAACTATTAAAAAATATAAGAACTATACAGGGGATTATAAAAAAATTACCATGTGTAAAAGAATGTTCTGTTTACTATATTGAGTAGTTTTTGTTTATTGAAATTAATCCAGTCATGAATAAAAGCTGTATTTATGAGAACTGTTCACATGCGCCCCCATCTCCCCTATGTCTTCTGCCCTTTATTCATAACTTCATTACAGTCATTCAGAGTAACTTTGATCCACATTTTCTCTATTTTCATATGCCACTCTCTTATTTTAAGAATATTGCAGCAACTAGGGGCATAATATTGAAGAAATTATCCTAATTATTGTATAACTATAAAAAATAAGGAATAATAATGATAAAAGTAATGAAAAATGAATTTTTATCCTGGTTCAAAGTCACCCAACCATTTAGGGTAACTTTGCACCATATGATAAATATTATCTAAATTAACTCATTATAAAAAAAAGTATTATAGTTAGGACAAATTTGAACCCCCAAAAAATGTTTTCAGATATGTAAAGACTCCGAATTTACATTTCCCAACATCACAAGAGTTGTATAATTTATGATATTACAACAAATGTTATGCATAAGAAAAGTGGAAGAAGAGAACCATGAATAATTAGAAATTTAAAAAAACATGTTTATTATTCAGATGAAACATAAAAATGCAGTTAAAAACAATTTTCAATGTTTTAACTCAATAATATGTCCATAGTTTCAGTAATACATACTAGTACTAGTATTATTCAAACAAGAATAAAAAAATGTCGAATGTATGAAATGTCAAATTTGAATAGCCCCGAATAATGCTTTTAAATGAATTTTATGTATTTTAAGCATATTTCTGAAAATATTTACATGTTATATCTAAAGCACAATTTCGGCATTTATATAAAATATATGTGCAAATATGAGAAAATTTTGACAGTAGCACCTATAATCAGTAAATTATAAACATCAGTATAACTTTGAGGCGGCTCAAAGTTACGTTGAAAATGTGGTAAAATCTTAGTGCCCTCTTATTTTACATTTTATTAATTATTAATGAATAAATAATCACAAAATATTAACACATTTACAACATTTAGATAATAATGTTGATAAAATAAATGAGATATTGTTACTTAGTATGAAAATTTTATTGGATTACAACAACTTTAAAACAGCATTCAAAATTAACTTTAAAACAGTACACCACAAAAATATGTAGGTTACGCAATTAATTGCACATAATGTTGCTAATTTATTTTTTTAAAATAAAGAATAGAAATCCCAATTTAGAAGCTTGCCAACAGATTACAGTTCTGGAGTTTATTTAGTCTTTTGGAGTCAAAAATATTGAAAATTAGGAGGTAGTGCAAAGTTACACCCCATGGTTCAAAGTTACCCTGAATGACTGTATTCTTATATCAATTTACTTGGTTTCTCTGAACAAGTATTGGATTTTTTATTTCCTCATTTTATTAATACGTTTATACTTGGTATCTACACGGCATGTGGTCAGGAATGTAAAGAATGGAATGAGCCAATCTTGGATAATCATGTCTTTTTTATTAGACTCACTCATCACTCACTGAGTGCAATTCGTTAGTTATCATTTGTACACATGTCCAATAAGGAATCACAGTCTTTTTTTCTGCGATTAGCAATTACTTTCGTAAAGTACGTGTAATCACACATTACTTCCAGAGTTAGTCACATCAGGGTTCGTAGGGGTCCTTGAATTTTCAGACTAAGAAATTCTTCGGTAGCAGTATTTTCATATGGAAAATCTCTGCTTAAATAAGGCGAAAATTCGTCCGTTTAAAATAGATTTAGTTTCCTATAAAAAAAATACTGATATTTGGCATTGAAAATAATGGTACCCGTACGAACCCTGTCACATACTTAATATCAATAAAGTGTAAATAAGTTAAAACACTTGCCTGCAATATTCTTCTCTTGTAAAGCCTTTTAGTCCACAGTTTTTAAGAACATCTCTATTAGCAGTCATTTCTTCGGCTATGCATACAGCGTTGTCAAGAAATTCTGCAACATAAAAATTTTGAATTTATTAACTTAGAAAACTATGTTCAACATATTGTAAAATCACACATTTACTAAAAACAGAAGTGAAGCAGGGCTGCCACTGGCGACTATTTTTTAATTGTATTTCGTAACATTTTTTTCAAAACGAAAATCTTATAACCCTTTCAGGGGCAAGGTACTTCTATTGGTAAACTGTTGAAATAATTGAATGACACCAGTATTTACAAGAAAATTTATTTGTAAACAAGTAAATGTATATTTTCGCGTGTTTAATAAAAGTGAAATTTTCATTAAAAAATTCGGGTGCCAATGTGGCTAATAGGGATTAAAATTATGTGATGCCGTCACGGCATCACCGCCCTTGAAAGGGTTAAATATCATTTGACAACATTTAAAAGCGATATGTACAACAAAACGTATTTTTTTAAAATAGCTGCCTGTGGCAGCCCTGGTGAAGATTACGAGATTTTTATATATGCATGAATAATAAGGAGGTATGATAACCTGATAAATTAAAGTTCACTTTTACAAATTTGAATACATATACAGGGCTCGTACGCTTCAAGGAGTTTTTCAGGACAAAAATCTGTATTTTCCTTATAGAAAAATACATCTAGGTTAAACGCCCAAAATTTCGCCTTATTTTAATTTTCTATAAAAGAAATTTTCTATAAAATAAAATCTGGTTCCGTACAATTTCCTTTTCTTGAAATATCAAGACGCGTACGACACCTGCATATAGAGTAGGGTGGATAGAAAAGTATAGGAATTTCTTTTTCGAAATTACTTTCAAAGAGCGGTTCAATAGTTGTCTTTTATATATATTAGTTTAATTTTTTCTTAAACTGAAATACATTCTTATTTTCCGCTGCCGCAAGCGCCCAAAAAATATAGCTAAAAATTGAAATATTTTATAAAAATTTAAACTAAAGTTTTTTTTGTAATTGCTTTTAGCGCAGGGGGCAAAAGTTTTCTTTCATGTATATTAGTTTACACTTTTTTTTTTTTTTTAAATCAATTCATATATTCCGGTGTCCACAAAATAAAAATTGAAATTTCTATGAAAAATCATAAATTTTCTGTTTTGTAATTTAATTTTGTTTTTATTTGTTTAAAATTCCATTTGGCGTTTGAATGATAGTTGTGTATTGCGTGTATTACATAGTTGTGTAGTTTACAAATTTTTTTTAAATCTAAATCCCTCCATATCTTCCGGTGCACCAAGTACAGTAACAAATTAAATTTTTAAGAAAACATATTAGAAATTTTAAATTTAAGATAGTTGGTTAAAAATTTCGAAAAGTGTTTAGTTAAGAAAGTATAAACTTATAAATAATAATAATTTTATACTAATAGATGAAGTATAAACTGAAAAGTGCAATACTAAATCATAAAAATTATAAAAATTGAACTTACGTAGCAAATGTTTTACTTCTTTAATTTTGAACGTTTACTTATTTCTAAAGTTTGTAATATTTTTTGGTATGAAAATGTTTGATATGATTTCTTGATTCTATTCTATCCAATATGAAACTGTGTCTCTGTTCTTTTCCAGATACTCTATCTGATGCCTCAGACACTAGGCGAATACATCATCCTACAGCTTGGGTATGGCTTGGATATTTTGACTATTCCTCCGTTTTTCCTACTTATACCATATCCTCAATTTCTTCGTAATGCAGCTTCATCAAAAGATGTAGTTCAAAACGGTCAACTCGTTGCCAGTTAATAAGGTCATAATATTCCTTTGTTTTGAAGTATATTTTTGGTACTTGAAAAATTTTTACTTCTGCTGATCCTCTATCTTATTTTCTAAAACGTATTAGCTTTCGTATTGTTAAAGTCCTGATATGCTCTTTGTTGTTTGAGAGCATTGACAATAAAAAATGTTCAAGATGATGGAAGAAGCTATTACGTTGAACAACAGCGTCTACTGTCTTTCTTAGATTGGGTTCCAAATATCTAGAAAATGTAATAAGTTTCCCATTATGCCGCGCTTCTTCTGCTATGGAGGGAATTGATTTGATACAGAGGCATAAACTTCATAATATATGTTGTTATAGAGATTTTCAGATCAATTTTCTGTTTCCCCATACAATCTTAAAATTCTACCTTCAGTTGTTAGCCATCTTGAGTGAACGGCTGGATCAGGTTTTTTTTTAATGCCACGTCAAAATCATATTGACCACGTGATATTGCAATGCAAATATATAAATATCGCTGATCACTTCTGGGAACCATTCTATCTAGGTTATCTAGTATATTCTCCCCACTTATTCAAGAAAAGGAAGTTACAGATTGCTCCTCGCAGGCTTTGACTGCTATACTAATTGGCTCACAAATAGCTGTAGGGCCAATTGTTGCACTGTCTAAAGAATTAAGTAAATGTCGTAAAGGCAATTCATTTTAATAATCCAAAAAAATGCCCCATTGTAAGTGTCTATTGAGTTTACCTGCAACAGGTGAATAACTCCTCTTTTGTGTTCAATATTTACATTTGTTCCGTCGCATCTAATTACTGTTAGCCCATACAGTTGTAAGTTAATTGGTAAATATATATATATATATATATATATATATATTATTGCTTCTTTTATGGTTTTTGCTTCTCCTGTTAAAACT
Source organism: Maratus speciosus (assembly GCA_963932465.1). NCBI lineage: Eukaryota > Metazoa > Arthropoda > Arachnida > Araneae > Salticidae > Maratus > Maratus speciosus. The sequence continues at coordinate 120,236,058 of OZ010793.1, read as the reverse complement.
GTAACATGTCCAATATACAGTGAGTCTGGCTCCTTTACAAGAATATAATATTCCTCCTTTGAGGTTTTTGTGTAGTACTTTGTGCTCTTCATCACTTGCACTTTTGTCTGTCTTTTCTATTATACCATAAAAGAATTATTTCATACATTTAATAATAAACGACAAACGATTTTTCATCTTTTATAGATAGTACTTTTTAAGCCATACAAATGATTCTTTAACTCTTATTTTTTTATAATTTTTAGCTTAAAATTTGCATAAAAATCGATTTTTGGCAAATATTTAAGTGTCTTGGGTCACCTGAATAAATTTATGAAACTTGAATTTTTATATATATATATTTTCCATGTATGCTAGTATCCTTATAAGATAACTTTCGCACACAACACAAAATGTAATTTAATTAAAAAAATTATAGATTTTCATACAAATTTCCATTTTTAACTATATTTTGGGCGCTTGAGGCACAAGAAGATATGAATGGATTTCAATAAAAAAGAAACATGTAAACTAATATACATAAAAGGCAACTTTCGCACCACGCGCCAAAAGCAATTAAAAAAAATTAAATATATATATATAAATTTTCATACAATTTTCAATTTTTATCTATTTTAGGGCCCTTGGGGAACCTGAAGATATGAATGGAGTTTAATTTAAAAAACATGTAAACTAATATACATAAAATACAGTTTTCGCACCCCGCGCCAAAAGCAATTAAAAATTAATATATATATATATATATAAATCTTCATACAATTTTCAATTTTTATCTATTTCGATGCACATGGGGCACCTGAAGATATGAATGGAATTTAATTAAAGAAAACATGTAAACTAATATATATAAAAGGAAACTTTTGCACCCCCACCGATTCCAGCGTTCCTAAGAATGAAGAGATTCTGGGTATTTTAGTTGTTTTAGTACTAGAAATTTCGTAAAGTACTGGTTGCTATATCTGAAGACAGATTTTTTTTCATTAAATAAGGGACGTATTTGTTTACGAAAATTCTGATAAAAGGTGCTTGAAAGTGCTTGAAGCGTACGAACCCTGGATTCGATTGTCCACATTTCGATTTTCCGACACACCCTAATATACAGTGCCCAAAATATAAATATTTTATGATTCAGTTAATTGTTTTTATTTAATTTTTGGTTAAAATTTAGGATCTGGATTCTCTGGAGTTTCACTATACAAATATATGCGTTTGAAATAAAGTAGAAGTTCTGGAAGAATATTTTCGAAAGCAACTCTTAATTACTGTGACTTCATTTTTATGTGGTATAAAGATAGGGCGCGGTGCACAGTGTAGAAATTCTAAAATCTATCAGGTAAAAATTATTTCCTCTATCGGACTTATGTTTATTATTTTAGATATTGGAAAAATACTTATTTGTTGTTTTTTCAAAACGTAATCAATGGTGGTAACTTCAAAAATGGAATTTAAATGCAAAGCTGTAGGATAAACTAATTGTGCCTGGCTAAATTGAGTTTCAGTTTAAAGAAAAACTTTACGCTTAATCAAAAGCTTGGATCCTACACCTAAACCAGAGCTGCCAAGTCTCCGGCTTTGGATACCAGTATTTTAATACAGAAAATGTTGTTTTATTTAATTCGGACATTTGGGCAATTTAAAAGAACAACAATTTCTCTAAGATAATAGTGGTGTGCTAAAAGCCGGAAACTTGGCAACTCTGCTAAACAACAATATAGTTGTTACATATATATATATATATATATATATATATATGTTACAATATTAGATCTATCTCCGTGATTTCCCTGTACTATTCTAAATTACTTATCTATATTCACTAAATTCTTATTCTTAAATAATCTCTATCATTAATTCTGTTAAATTACCTTTAATTTAATGCCTCACTTGTCTAATTAACTTAATTATTACGCTTTTGGTATTCTTAAATTAAATGTTCCATTTCTGATCTTTCGCATTTTAGAATGTTCTTTGGTAGACCATGTTATTTTTATTCCAGCCGAGTTCTACCTTCCCGCGCTTTATTTCGGGGTTCCTTTTTGCTTTATTATCCCCCCACCCGCTCTGTCAGTACTGTTTTCATGGCGTGAATTCTTTTCATCTTAATTGGTTTAGAGGGCGTACTATGTCAAAATTGTATTCCTACGCTCGGAGCTTAAAAAGCAGGTACGTACGATTCTCCAGCAGATTTTTTGAGTTTTTTTAATTGTAAACTGCCCCCTGGCTGAGTGTCCGAGAAAATGAAGTTCATTCTAAAGATTTTACCCTAAAGACCCTTTTATTAAATTTTACCTTTTTGAAGTAATCAAATGTTTACTATTGTCGATAGATGGTTCTACATCGAAGTTATTAATGGAACTGCATCGCGAGTTGTGAGAACTGCTGCCCGATCTTAATGAATAAAATCCTGTGAACAATAAAGAGTAAGCTGTTCAATTAAATAGGCGAATCTGTTGCTCTAGTTCTTTTACTTCATGTCCGTACATCTATGCGCCAACTCGATGTTACATTCATCTTCTTCAAATACTTCGCTATGAGTTCGACGATATTGTTTTCCAGTCAACCGCAATTATCGTATTAGATAGATTTCTTCTAAATTATAACACATATATATATATATATATATATATATATACGAGGGCAATTCGAAAAGAAACCTCCGTTTATGAAAAAAAAAACTAATGAAAGGATACGTTTTTTATTACTCACGTTTGAAAGGTACATTCTTCAGCTACTTCTCAGCATAATCGAAGTATTATTTAAAACAATTATCATAGCTGTAAATCAGCTTTGAAATTCCATCGTCACAGACTTCTGCCATCGGCCTATTCAACAGGGCTGTTCGATTCTATTCACACCACTATTTTTTTTTCAATTTGCAATAAAAGGACATTTCGAAAATTAACTTCCGTCGAGGCGTGGCACTATTAGTAGTGGGCGGAGCGCAACCATTGCTAAATCAAACAATCTTAGGGAGAGTGTCGAACTACCGCGCGTTTCCTCGTTATAACGTCACAAAATGTGCGCTGCTATTGAAAATCCTGCCAAATGCGAGGTACGATGACTAATAAGATATCTTTGGGCGAAAAAACTGTCAGCAGCGGACATTCACCGTGAACTGTGTGCCATATATGGCCCAAACATTATGAGTGAAGGTGTAGTGCGTCAATGGGTCAAGTTTTTCAAAGCAGGAAGAACAAGCATCCATGATGAATCAAGGAGTGGGAGGCCGTCTGTAGTGAGTGATAATCTCGTCGAACAAATTGAAGACAAAATTCGTCAGATCCGTCGATTCACAATCTCGGAACTTTCCCAAGAATTTCCGAACATTTCTCGGACTGTTTTGTACAAAATTGTCACCGAAAGATTAGGCTATCGGAAGTTCTGTGCTCGATGGGTACCAAAGATTTTCACGGAGACCCACAAAATTATTCGAATGGGCGCTGCCTTAGACTTTCTTTCCCGGTACAACACGGAAGGGCAGAAGTTTTTGAGTAGAATAGTGACTGGCGACGAGACTTGGATTGCGTATGTAAATGCTGAAACAAAGCAACAGTCAATGCCATGGGGTCATACCGGTTCTCCAAACCGGCTGAAGAAAGCCCGTCAAACTTTGACATCGAGGAAGATTATGTTAACCGTGTTTTGGGATGCTCATGGTATCTTGCTGCTCGAATTCATGAAACGTGGTAAGACAATAAATTCTGAAATTTACTGTAAAACTTTGAAGAAACTGAAAAGAGCCATCCAGAACAAACGTCGCGGCCTGCTGACATCTGGAATTGTTTTCTTGCACGATAACGCTCGCCCTCACAGTGCTCAGAGAACACAAAATCTTTTGCGTCAATTCGAATGGGACGGGTTTAATCATCCCCCGTACAGCCCCGACTTGGCTCCTTCTGATTTTCATCTGTTCAAGGAAATGAAGAAGCGGCTTAGAGGACAGCACATCGCTGACTATGTGGATCTTCAAACCGCTGTGACAAGTTGGCTGAATTTGCAGACAGCTGAGTTTTATTCAGAATGGACTGGTAAGTTGGTAAAACGGTATGACAAGTGCTTGAATGTACATGGTGACTATGTTGAAAAATAGAAGACAGCTGTACCTTTGAGATGTAAATAAAAAAAATTGTTGAATGTAGGTGTGTTTTTCATTTATACAACAAAACGAAAATTAGTTTCCGAATTGCTCTCGTAATATTTTACATGACCCACTATTTTTTAAAAGATTTTTGGTAGTACTTTTATCACCAAATTATACAGAAAAATATGTTAAAATTCTTTGGATTGAAAGAGTGGTGCGAGTTGAATTTAAAAATAATCGCTGTTGAATAGGCCGACGGCAGAAGTCTGTGACGATGGAATATCAAAGCTGATTTACCGTTATGATAATTGTTTTAATTAATACGGCAATTATGTTGAGAAGTAACTGAAGAACGTGTCTTTCATACGTAAGTAATAAAACATGTTTTCTTTTATTAGTTTTTTTTAATTCATAAACGGAAGTTACTTTCCGAATTGCCCTCGTATATATATATATATATATATATATATATATATATATATATATATATGTATTACGAAACAATTTAATAGGTTACATCGAAATATCACGTCGTGCTTTTTATTACATATTACTGGATTCGTACCACATTTTAATCAGCCGTTGGTGATGTTGTATAGCAATCCTGCCACTTAGCACAAACATTGCTAGTGGAGGTGTCAACTCTGTGAAAATTTAGCAGCTGTAGAGCGATGTTAATATTTGTAGAGTCCAATCAAACACTTATTTATTCATGATGAAGACAAGGCAGGTTAGGCCGCGTGAGTGGTGAAAAAAGGCGTATGAAGAAATCGGGGTTTTCCCAATTAAAACATGGAAACGCAGTCATAGGAAAACTGTTTATTCCATCAGAACATACCAACACTTAACAATTCCCACAGGATGAGAAATCAGAGCATTCCACTCGAGCATAAACTAGTTACTAATGCGAAATAGATGTTAATTCACGAAATGATTATTCTACATGGCTTACGACACCGGGTAACAGGTTATGTAAACAATCAAACAGTACAAAAATCTAGTTCTGAGCTCATGCTCGAATTATTTATTAGAATGCGCGGAGGAATTCCGATTGAAATAGAAACTTCAGGCTAACCCCAGAGCCTGATTGCCCACGGGGCAAATTCCTACCACTAAAAATAAAGAGAAAATTTTGCCTCATTCATGGCAGAAATTTTACAAGAATACGGCGTTTAGATAAGTCGAACTTTTCTTTTAAAATTTATTGGTGTAAGTGTGCCCCGTTGGTAATCAGGCCCTGGCTAACCCAACCAAAATCACGAACGAGCTTCGAAGTGAAACTGGGATCCGACACTCAGCCAATTTAGAGCGATCAAGAAACGTCACAGGAAAGAATGCCGACTCCGCTACTGGAAGAATTTCGATGTGAAAAAGTTGTCGCCTAGCGGGCAAGAAAATGAGATGAAACAGAATAAAAATGTAAAAATGGCTTTGATAAACATTCGAAAAATAAGTAACTGCGTTCAGAACTTTACAGTTTGGTAGACGATAAAATTTAATGAAGGGATTAAAAGTTTAGATTACGTTTTGGAATAAATCTATTATTAAGTTACGCGTTTTAAAATTATAGGAATTTAATTAGAAATAAATAATAGAGCGTATTAAAAAAAGGAAATAATGAATAGTCCGGCAATTTTGAATAATTTAAATGAATAGTAAAAGTAAAAATTTTTATATAACAATATCTCCCCTCCCTAAAAACCGGTGAACTGGTGGCTCCGTGACCCACAAGTTCATTGGGGAAAAGCATGAACTCGGATTACAATAGTATTACCCGGTAGTCTGAAATTGTGCTCCAATTCTGTCAAAAACCAAATCAATAAGTTACTGCTTAAACGCGAAACTGTGGAAATTGTTTTTTTTAAATTACGAAGATAATATAAATATTTCTCCAACATGGAGTAAATTATATTCTATATAATCTCCTCTTGCTTTACTAACAACTTATTACATACAATATTAACAGATATTGACAACATTAGAATTGTTTAGGAGTTTTCTTAGGAATTTACATTCTTTCCACATCACGATTAAACATTAGTTTAATCTCTATAACTTAAACTCCATAACGTAGAAATTTTCCATACAATTCACAAGCTATATAAATAAAAGGAAAAACATGAATATAATAAATTTAAAATTTATGTACAAAGATTTCAACTGAGTATCAATCTCCTACAGTTTTTTAACTGAAATGATTATATTGTCCTGATACTATGGTATAGTCCATTGAAATTCAATTATTGCTTATTTTTGGCACAAGAAAAACTGTCAAAAATCCTAGTGCCATATGCACTCTATAGTATTGTATTGTTATGATAATAGCGGTACCATACTATTACCACTTTTCCATAAGTTCTCTAGTAAGTATTTTACTTTGATTATGTTCAGATGTTATCACAATATTTATTTTATGAGTATTCTCAGCTATCTCATACATTGACTTCATTAATTCATAACACTTATTTTTCTTTATTACCTCTCTTTTATCTCAATATTCAATAATAAATTATCTATACTTTCTATCATACCATATCTAGCAATAGTAAATTTAATTCAATAATAACAATAACTCAAATTTCTCATCAATAATTTCAAAGTCATATTTTAATTCATCACTTCAGTAAATAATAATAAGAGATTGTTGCACTCAATGATATTGGCTGGGTAAAAAGTTACATAGCATAAAAAGTAATCTCCTATCAATACTAGGTTCAATAAGAAATGAAATTATACCAAGTCAAAAAAAAAAAATAAAAATAAAAATAAAAAAATAAAAAATAAATTCTTAATTTCTCCAGCAATATTATTGAAACAAAATCTTAACAGATTTTTTTCGATATGTGCGAAATATTCCGTTCATTTCCTACATGGTTACGCAATCAGTGAAAAATAAATAAATAAATAAATAAGCAAGAGAAAAACAAGCTGGGTTTGAAATCCAAAACACTTGCATAATCAACAATTATTGACATAAATTCTATAATGTTTTAGTATTAATAATTATAGTTCAATAATGGATATTTTTTTAATCCAGTTAGCATTTATTCATAGTTTACAGATAACTTTAAAATTTATTAAATATTCTAATCTAATTCAATTCAATATAAGAAATCTTTAACTCAAATCAACTCATTCACGCCCGCGTAAACAACTAATTCAAGTAAAACTTCATCAGCAATGTTCTCGTGGATCCTTCGAGAACATACTGTTATATAGAAAAGCATTTATTCATTAATTATAATTTATTTAGTTACTTTTTATTAATTTATGACTATTTAATATTAGGCCATGGCTTTAACATTAGTTTGTTGTGAATTCTCATGGGATAATTTTAATTGGTCTGGTGAAAAGTAGGGGCGCAATTTAGATACATGGACAACTTCCGTATTTCTATTTTGACTTTGCCTATCAATTCGAACATTTACAGGAGATAATTTGTTAAGAATTTGATAGGGACCAGTAAAAACTTGTGAGAGCTTTCTAGTATTGGGGTAATGTAGCTCTTCATAAATTACACGATTTCCTACCTCAAACTTTGGCTCTACATAATTTCGGTCATAATATTTTTTACTTTTCAAATGAAATTCATTAGTACGCGCCTTAGCAAATTTAAGGGCTTCATTCACAGGAGGGTAGTAATCTTGTTTTAGGGGGGAATCATAAGGTAATTGACCAAAAAGTAAACAAGCAGGAGGGAATTTCGTTATGGAATGGGGCGTATTATTGTATTCACTAACTACTTCTGTCAAAAGTTTTGTCCAAGGGATTTTAGAGGTAGTAGAATTAACTTTACACTTTAATCTAGTAACTATTGATTGGTTCACTCTTTCGCATTTCCCATTCGTTTGTGGGTGAAGTGCTGATGTTAAACGTTGCTTAATATTTTGATTTCGAAGAAATTTTTTAAATCTAGATGAAGTGAAAGCTGCATTCCTACCACTCAACACTTTTTGGGGAACCTGTACATTGACAATTTTGTTGAAACAGAATAATTGTTTAGGACATTGAATATTGAAAACTTGTTTTAAGCAATTAGTATAGGTCTCAGTAGTAACACTTTTTGATGGAAAAGCCCAGACATATCTAGTCGCGTGGTCTATTATGATGTGTAGATATTTTTTGGTGGAGTTATATTAATTGAATCCTCCCACAGTCTCAATAGAAAGACATTCAAAAGGTTGATCTGTGGTTGGCATAGCTTGTAGTAAGCCAAATTTTCTCTGTCTGGGTTTTTTATTTTTCTGTCAAATGTCACAATGTTTGACAACATTAGTTATATCCTGAGTCATGTCAGGCCAATAATAATTAGGGGAAATTAAATTTAAAAGTTTTGGATACCAGGAAGACCAATTTTTTCATGAGCAACATTTAATATTTTTCTCCTTAAAGACATGAGGACTACTATTTTTCGAAATCCTTTCTTTCTAATTATTATAATCCCATTTTCATTTTGATAGTTTTTGGCACATACATTATCTTTCTCCTGCATCTCTATAAGTTCTTTTACGTCTAAAAGAAACGTTAAGGGTTGAAAAAAATGTAAAACAGGGTTTCTTGACAACATGTCAGCTTCGACATTTGTGGATCCCTTTTCGTACACAATATTATAATAAAACATGCTTAACTTCAAAGACCATCTAAATAATCTACCTCTCAAATGCTTAGTATTCTTTAACCAAATGAGAGATGCATGATCAGTGTGAACGGTGAATTTTACACCATGGAAGTAATAATAAAATTTATCTAAGGTGTCAATGATGGCAAGACATTCTAATTCAGTTATAAAGTAATTCTGTTCATAACTTCTCAATCCTCTAGAATAATAAGCAATTGGATGTAAAAACCCATTATTATCTGCTTGTTTAATAACTGCTCCTACTGCCACATGTGAGGCATCAACAAACATATGAAGTGGTAATGCAGGGTCATAAATTCTTAAGACAGGTTTAACAATTAAGGCATCCTTTAATTTCTGAAAGGAATCTTGGCAATTTGAATTCCATTCCCACAAAGTGTTTTTCCTAAGTAATCTGTTAAGGGGGTGTCTGATTTTGGCATAATTATCTAGAAATTTATGGTAAACATTAATTGATCCCAAAAATCTTTGGAGTTCTTTTACATTAGAAGAAGGTTTAAAATTTTTCATGACATCAATATTAGCATTAGCTGGAGTTACAGTACCATTTTTGATTTCATATCCTAGGAAATTAATTTTATTTTGAACAAAATTACATTTAGATAATATAAGTTTAATATTTTCAAGCCTACATAACTCAAACCTTTGGTTTAGATGTTGCAGGTGTTCTTCTAAAGAAGAGGAAAAAACAATTATGTCATCAAAATAATAACAAGCAAAATCAATTCTATATTTAATGAGAATTCTTCTAAGAGTCCTATTGAAAATTGGGGGACCAACTTTGACACCGAATGGAAGAACATTCCACTCAAAAAGTCCAAAATTGGTTGCAAAAGCCAATTTTTCAGTATCTGCTGGGTGAATGGGGATGTGCCAGTAGCCAGAGGCTAAGTCCAAAGTAGAAAAATACTGAGCACGACTTAATTTATCAGGAATTCCATCTATACGTGGTAAAGGTTCAGCATCATTTTTCATTATTGCATTTAATTTACCATAATCTACACACATTCTAGTTTTCTTACTCTCATCGCGTTTCATAACTAAAGTAACAGGGGCAGAATAAGGACTATAACTCTCTTTAATTAAACCAGCAGCTAAGAAAGATTGAACTTGATCTGAAATTTCTTTTTCATCCACTGCAGAAGTGCGATAAGGCCTCATAGATATGGGTAGGTCAGAATTAAGCAAAACGCGCTGTGGTTCAATATTAATTTTTCCAACATCATATTTATTTTTGGAAAAAATGTCTAAATAATCCCTTATATTATCCCTTAACGTTTCATTTTTTATAGCATTTACCTCCCCAAGTAATTTAGAATCATTAAAATTAATTTGATCAAAGGATTGAGGAATCATGACATTTCCATAATCGGGTTGCACTCTCTGGTACTTTTCATTGACATTAAAATAAAGTAACTTTAATTTATCAATGGATATGCTTTGAGATCGATTTAATACACGGTTTCCTTGTAATACTTCACATTTATTACAATCTATAACCAAGTTAAACTTAGAACAGGCTGGCAATCCTAGTATAGCATAATTTAAATCAGTTTTACATAACAAAAATTTAACACATTTTTGAACATTACCTATTTTAAACACCAAATTAGAAGATTGGTTTATTTCAACAGTTCCTTTGCCTTGGCCAATAATAATAGGTCGAATATTTATAACTTTAACATTGAACAATTTAACAAATTTTAAAGGTAAAATTGATATTGTAGAACCAGAGTCGATTACACAAGGTAACTCCTTGTTATTTACATATCCATTAAGAAATAAATGTCATATATCATGACTAGGTTGTTGTTGTTGACTAGGAGGAGGAACATAAGATTGCATAGGTTCAACATTAAAAATACAAGTCCTCTCCCAGTGGAAAGCATCCTGTGTACCCCTATTCATACACATTCGACATGGTCGACTAGGATACTTATTTTGAAAATGAGTAGTAGGTAATCTAGGGCTAACAAATCTAGAATTTTGAGCATTAAGAGGGTTTTGTGGCCGAAAATTAGAATTTGTTCTTTGAAAATTCTGGTTTGGGCGAACCCAATGTATGGGAGCCTAGTTATTAAACTGGAAAGATCCATGACTTTCAGCATTATTCCTAACATTATGGTTGTTTACATGAGAGGTGGGAATGACTACTAGTTGTTTAGCCATTCCGTACCAATCTATGGTGCTCTCTGGAGGATTAATAATCATATAATTCTGATATTATGGCTTCAAACCATCCGTCAAACCTTGGACTATGATGGTTTCACATAAATGAAGTTGTCTACCAATCTCAATCTTTTTTCTGAAATAACTCTCTAATTCATTAAGATCATTTACCTTCATAGAAGTAAAATCAGAAAATCTAGGAATTTGTACTTTTATAAATTTTTCTGAAATAATTTCAACTATCTTACTGAAAGTAGTACACTCTAGACACTCATTAATGAACACTTTTAAAGCTTCTCCCTTCAAAAATTTAGAGATATTTTGCATTTTCCATGTTTCATCTTTTTTATCAGAACTGCATGCTTGGTCAAAATGTTTCATCCAGGATTGTTGTGCTAAACTCAACAGGTAATATAACATCCGTTTCTCCATTTTCCCCAATATGATTCCCATTGATCACCATACAGGAATACAAGGTTCATTGTTTTCGCCCTGAATGTGAACTAAAACTATAAGTTTCTGGATTTGTTTTTTCTTTTACACTGATAATTGAAAGTATATTATTTTAATTTATGGAACTATTAAATGATGATTAATCGTGGTTGACAGATTCAAAATTCTTGTTTTGAATTTTCCGGTATGAGTTTAAAATTTCGAATTAAATTAGAAGATCATACTGGCTACCCTGATCCAGATTTTAAATCTTAAAGGAAAAGAAAAAATACATGTAGCAAAGCATATCTGCCAAATTTTACACTTTTTTATTGCCACTAAAATTTAAAAGAGATTTATGACTTACTGAATCGCAGTGTTCGTCGATTACATATGGAAAATTTTATTATTAAACTTTACTGGTAAGTAAAAAGCGAAAAAGTTGGCAGCTATGTCAGAGTTCATCAGTTCAGGGACTTTCAAGGACCTTTTACCAAAACTTTCGCAAAGTAATATTTACAATATTTAATGAAAAACAATTTATCTTTAGTTATAGCGACCATTGCTTTACGAAATTTCTGGTATTAAAACAATTAAAATCTCCTGAATTCCTTGATGCGTACGAACCCTGTATAAACGAAGTGAAAAATTATTAAATTTTAATCGCTTCTTAAACCTTTCCGGACCGGAATCTCTTACACAAATTTTATTTGATTGGCACCACTTTTTACCTTAACTAATATAATTTCAAAAATGCTACAAATTTATGGCGAACATTTCATTTTTTTAGTACTGATGCAAAAGTAAATTTTGCAGAGAAAAATGACATCGAGTTGGACCGCAAAGGGTTAGTTCAAATCAACTAATAGATTTTTAGCCCAACATATATTACTTAAATTTAACTGTTCACTTTTTCACAAAGCTAAGCTGCTTTAAAAAATATTAACTCAAAAACTGTTTTGAAAATTCATTAATTATTCGACAGTCTTAGTACTTAGAAAAGTTAAAGACATTGGGTCGTTCGGAAAGTCGTGTTCGTTTAGGAAAATCAATTCGTACTGGAAAATTCTGCCCTGTAATTATTAGAGATTAGATATCGGAATCAATTTCCAACAATTAAATGATAGAATTTTCCAGTACGAATCGATTTTTCCAAACGGACATGACTTTCCGAACGACCCAATATCGATATTTCTTGTGAACACTTACTCATCCTTAGTGGATTTGTTTTGTCGCAAAGAGCATTAACCATTTTTCTATAACCATTTATAGAGAAGTATCCTATTGGTCCCATATAATCGTCCCCACATGTGTCAGAAAGGTCTACCCAGCATTCTACTGCTCTGAAAAAAAGAAAGAAAAAGATTAAAATACCCGCCACAAATATCATAAATACAATTATATTTTCAACATTTTTATAAAATTTATGTAATCTGTACAACTTAATGCGGTTTGTAAAAAAAAAAAATTGTCTCAGAAAGGTGGATTTTATTTAGTATGATAAAAAATTGAATGAAATATTTGCCAACAGGGGATGCTGTGTTAGCCAAAATCAGACACATTTTGCTGCAACAATTTTTTCTGTTTATTCGTTTCTTCAGGTTCATCTTAACCCCATTTACGCTCGAATTAAATTACGGTTTAAAAATTCAAATTGCTTATTGGCATCACTTTTATGAAAAATAAATATTCACCTTATTTAATGATAGGTAAAACGATACTAAAATATAGCCAATTTCACTATTTTATAAAGCTGGTGGGAATCAAACAATCTGAGTAAAAGACACAGCCCGTGAATATGACGGGAGCGAGAATTAAGGGGTTAACAAGCATTTTAGTCCACTAAATTCCGAAGGTGTTTATAATCAAGAATTTGGTGTAATTATTATGTTGACTGTTATTCATCATGAACTCCCTAATATTTTTACACCGCGTGTGTAGTATGCTTAATTCAATTAACTCGAGAATATTCGCGCATATCTAAGTTATGCGTGGTTCTAACGCTTCACCAATAAATTTCAATAAAAAGTATTGCAATATTTAACTTTGGCAATGGATAAAATTCCTGCAATAAAATGCAGGTTGACCATTAAAGAATGCCCCAGATTCAATGGTATATTATAAAAGTTTAATTTAGACTATTTATAACAAAACCAACATCAAATAGAAGAAAAATAACTTATTTTTTCGTACAAATATTCAATATGTGCAGATTTAGTTATATGGCACACATCCAGCCTAAAGTCCATTTTTTCCCACACTTCGTTTAAAAATTCCTCAGTAATGGGAGCAATAGCTTTTCAATTCTGTGTCTCAACTCAGGCAAGTCATTAGGTAGCGGCGGAACGTAGACACGATATTTTATAAAGCCCGAAAGGGAAAAAATCACATGGCTCTGAGGGGCTTTAAATCATTAGCTAAAGAATAACGCTTTACGCTCAAGAGTCGTCATTTTACGCACGTTGTACGGCAAGCGAATCAATAAGAAATCAGTACTTACGCATGCGCTTATCTGAAGCTGCTTGAAGCTTCTTTATTTGTGACCTTGAACCAACACTATATAACACTTACAGTTGATGCTATTAACATTTATAACTGGGTTATTCTTTTACCGAAATCCTGTAACATAAAGGTTAATTTTCGAAAAATAGTTGTCTGAAACATAAAAATCGCACGAACCCTGAGTATGTCGTAAACATGGAGGAAGAAGAGATAAGACGTCGGCATAATTAAACTGACAGTACTGAGAGTATTCTGCTGCGCGATCTAATTGAGAAAATGACGCCAAATTTTGTAAGAAAGTTAAACAAGACGGGTGACGAAGGATTCCGCGAAAAAAAATAGTCCCAAAAATCACCGCTAGGGAATATCTGGCGCTGTGTAACAGAAAAGAGAGTTTTAAAAAATGCAGAATCATAACTGAAATAAAATTACCTTTTATTTAGCACATTTAACGATTTTAGTATTGATTCTAAATTTTTTAAACTATCTTTTCTGATACGCAGCGCCACATATTCCCCTATCGGTGATCGTCTATTTTTTTCGCGGAATCCTTCGTCCGCCAACTTCTTCAATCTTCTTACAAAATTTGGCGTCATTCCGTCAATTAGATCGCGTCACAGAACACGCTGAGTACTGTCAGTTTTCATTATGGCCACCTTGTATATTAATCCGTGGTCATACCCAGCACAAGTATTCTTCGGTTAAGGATGTTCTCAATTACATGCAAAATGTAATTACTTGTGTTAGCCGACATATTTTGCGTTGGTCCGGTAAAATGCTTTCAGTATTTTACGCGAATAAAATAAATAATTATTTGGTAGATAATTATCTTTAAATCATGCACCGCCCTCTATTAACAAATGTTTTAAGTGTATTTGTTTATATAAATATAATTTGTCTTCGTAAACGAAATTTCTGGATTTTGCATTCAATTATGCCGATTCTTTTCTGTTATACGAAAGTTCAGGTGAGAAGAAATTTCTTGGACACGTTGTACTCATTTAAAAGTATGTTACATATATATACTTTGTATTCTTCTATTTACATAACAAAATTTGTAAGTGCAAAACAAAAGTAGAACGTTAGGCTTATTATTATTTCAGTCGATCCTCTATTTAACGACGTCGCTAAATCCCGGAAAAAGTTCGTTATATGGAAAATTCGTTAAATAGAGATTCACATTTAAATTACTTTAAACTACATAAAACAGATTGTAAATTCATAAACACTAAATATTTTTACTAAAAGTAATTATTCACATTTTTTTTCTTTTATAAATTATACCGATTTATTTTATTTATTTTACCCACCAATATCCATCATCAATTTATTTTTTCTATGTGTTTAAATCTTTGAAATCTGCAAGGAAAACAAAACATTGTCCGGGAATACACTGTATTTTCTGTTTAAAGTAAATAGTTTTACATTAAAATTAACGGATTTTAATTACATTATCATATTTATTATTATTATAACAAATAATGTTAGCCATACATGAACATATGCGTCCTTAAATTTAATTTCTGAAAAACTGTGTTAATTTTGCCTGAGTTTTTTCTTTCAAAAAGTGTTTTCTCTCATAATACGTCTCGCATCTTTGCAATGCATCAAAACCCCCTTCTTGCGTATTTTCTTCTAACTATAATCCGCGTCCGATTGTTTCAAATGATTTTAGCATTTCGTCACACGAAGTTTTGTTAATTCCTGCATCATGATCATTTCCATCATCATCATATACGTCTTCATCGCAATTCAATGCTGTATTGTTTTTATTTTTCACACTGTCGAAAATATCCAATTCGGATAGTGTTTCCGAGGTCTCATTTTCAGAATTAAGTGAAATATAATCATCAATCAGCACATCATGGTTAATTTCTTCTTTTTTCTCATCTGTATCCACATTTTTTTAAGTTACTCTAAGTAGGGGTGCACAACCTTTTTTAGAGAAGGGCCACTTGCAAAACTGTCTGGGTTGTCGGAGGCCACATCAGTAACGTGGAGAGAATTCTTTTTCGGGGAGGTGATCTCTGGCAGATATTAGACAAAAAAATTAGTTTCAGAGGGGGTGTTACTCTTCTAGGTTCCCCTACCCAGTCAACATATCCAATTCAGTTGGCAAGGATATATCAACAGTTTACGTTTGTGTATATAACACAGATATAGCAAGGATAGTTTTCAAGGAGTGATAACATTCCTTGACTATATTCCGCGGAGTAATTTTTTTTTTTTTTTTTTTTTTTTTTTTTTTTTAAGGCTAAAAAACAAACTTTGCATGAAAGTGGCTAGTGCCGAAAAAAATGTGAACTTTATGAACGAAGGGGAAAGAAGGAGCCAATCAACGAAATTTGAGATTTTTCCACGCCTGATCAACGAAATTTGCAATTTTTACGCGGCCGATCAAAGAACATTGCGATCTTTGCGCACCTGATCGACAGAATTCATAATTGTTCTGAAGCCGATCGACAAAATTCGCTATTTTTCCGCGCCTGATCGACGAAATTTTCGTTTTTCCCTCACCCGATAAACGAAATTTTCAATTTTTCAGCACCTGATCGACAAAATTCGCGATTTTTTCGTGCCTGACTAATGAAATCTGTGACTTTTTTCGCCCCTGATCAACGAAATTCGCGATTCTTAAGTGACTGATGAAATTTGCAATTTTTTTTCCGCTGCAAATTGACAAAATTCGCGTTTTGTCCCTCGATAAACTGACGAAATTTACGATTTTTCCGCTGCCGATCAATAAAACTTCAATAAAACTGCGCCTGATCAACTAAAGTCGTGATTTTTTTCATTCGCGATTCTTAACTGACTGACGAAGTTCGCA
The DNA here is from genome assembly GCA_963932465.1 of Maratus speciosus. Lineage (NCBI taxonomy): Eukaryota > Metazoa > Arthropoda > Arachnida > Araneae > Salticidae > Maratus > Maratus speciosus. Next base: position 120,219,408 of record OZ010793.1, on the reverse strand, counting down.
TTTTTTCCCTGCGGCAAATTGACGAAATTCAAAATTTTTCTCGCAATAAACAGACGAAACACGCGATTCTTTCACATAGCTGCGAACTTGTACGGATATTTGCTACCACTAAAATTTAACAGAAATTCCATCCTTATTTAATTACCAATAATCACTGCAATTCGGCGATTGAATTAGGCAAAATTTCCTATTAAATGTTGTGGTAGCAAAAATTCGTACAAGTTGGCAGCTTTGCTTTCACGGCTGACAAACGAAATTTAGGATTTTTCCGCTCTTAATCGACAGAATTCGCGGTTTTTCTGCTCCTAATCGACAAAATTCAAGATTTTTCCGCACCCCAACGACGAAATTCGCGATTCCTAACTGAGTGACGAAATTTTCAACTTTTTCCCGCAGCAAGTTAGCCGAAATTCACGATTTTTTTCACGACTGACGAAACTCACGATTTTTTCACAGCCGATCCACAAAATTAGCAATTTTTTCGCGCATCATCAACAAAGTTGACGATTTTTCCGTGTCCCATCAACGAAATTTATGATTTTTCCGTGTCCGAGGAACGAAATTTGTGATTTTTCCGTTCTCGTCCAACGAAATTCGCGATTTTTCCGAGCGAAATTTGAGATTTTTCTAGGATTGACCGACGAAATTCGTGATTTTCCCATACTCGGCACTCGACCAACGAAATTCGCGATTTTTCCGTGCCCGATCAACGCAATTTGCGATTTTTCCGAAATTGATCGACAAAATTAGTGATTTTTCCGTGCTCGGACAACGAAGTTCGTGATTTTTCCGTGCCCGATTAGCGAAATTTGCGATTTTTCCGCACATGATCGATTAAATTCGCGATTCTTATCTGACTGACAATTTTTCTATTTTTCCTGCGACTTATGGACAAAAATTGTCCTTTTTTTCAGTTATAAATTGACGAAATTCGCGGGCCACACATTAACCCATCGCGGGCCACTGGTTGTGATTCCCTACTCTAAGGGATTATCGTCTTCGTCCTCCGTACTTACCGAATTCTCACTGCTGGCAAAGAAGGCGCCTTTTAAAACCAGTTCAAAGCCATTAAACATCATAAAATGTGTTTAAAGAAAGAATATGTTTGAAATGTCCAGAAATATTTTGAGAAATGGTGAGAAAAAAAAAATTAGATCACAACAAAAAGTTCGTTAAATAGAGAATGCACTTCAGTATTTGGAGGTTATTTTACGAAGAAATTCGCAAAATGTTCTTGGTTCCAACGAGAAGTTCGCAAAATAGAGATTCGTTAAATAGAAGTCCGACTGTATAATCTCTGAGTAGTACAAGAACTTACAAAACGGGATAGACAGCACAGATAAAAGTCACTAAAACATTTCGAAATACATAATAGCCACAAACATTTTTACATGTATGGATTAATAATATAATAATGAATACCTACATTTTAATTACTGAACAATGTACTATCAATTTTCTATGTGTCTTTCAAATCATATAGATTCATTATTTGATCCAAACAATTATTATATATAGAAATTCCAGTTAACCAAAATAAGGCGTTTTCAGCGTAATACGTATCAATACAAAAAACTTTAACGGGTTAAAAGTTTATGGCTTAGTGTTTTTTTTATTATGGCTCTAAGAATTTAAAATATGGATCTTTAAAATAATATCACATTTTGAGTGACGCTATACTATCAATTAAAATATATATGTCGTGTAGTTGCAAAACCGACCAACTCTTCAAAATTGAAAAATGTGTTTTTTCATGTTTTAAATTTCTAACTAAACATTTCTACCATCTGGAAAGAATAAACCATGCCAAAACCTGTCAAACATACTGCCCTAATGACTATAAAACTAAAGAGTTTTGGTTCCAGTCTTATTTTGGCTAAGTGTGGCAAAAAAATCAGCTTTCCTCAAAAATTTTATTTTTTCGAGATGGACGGTTTTGCAAGTAGATGACACATATATAGAGAATGTTAATATTCAAAACGTATAAATACATTCTTAATTTAGGACGTGAAATTTTGAATTATAATTCTTTTGCAAAACGGTTAAACTCTTCAAATAACTTCACTTATTATTGTAATGATCCGCAGTATGAACAATATATAAACACCACTCATGGACATATTATTACTGGTGATCTTAATATCATAAAGCAATGCAATAAAACAATATTGCATTATTGTACTAAATTTCCTTCCATCTGAGCTCTAATATTAAAACAATAATAATGCAGTTCATTCAGGATTTAGATTTATTTTCACATAAAAATGCTATAGATTATATTAAACCTATTGAGTTTTTTAATGAGTGGAAATTTAAAGTTATATATCAACTAAAAAATAGACTAATTAATGATATACAACATATTAAAAATACAGATATAGAAAGTGTAAATAACAGCATAAAGAATCTCCAAATTAAATTTATAATCACTCATGTCTAAAAATCATCAAACCATTATGCTATTATTTGTAAGCAATACAATAAACAATTAATCCATAATGCTATTACACCAGTCATATTTTCAGAAAAACATCATCAAAAACTGAAATTAATAACATATATATTTTTTAAATTATCAAAAACTATTGAAACTTAAATGTAAATACTTAAATAATCCATATCTTCTTATTACCCCAAACTTTAAAAAAATCCAATAAAATTCAGCACTGTAACTATTGGTTGTAATTGGTTTCCGTAATCGGGCCGATAGCCATGATTGGCGTCAAATGAGAAAACAGTATACAATTGTAACTGTATAAAAGTTAAATAATGGTTAGAAAATGAAAGTAACTTTTATCGAAATAACCCAATTGCGGAACATTCTCCAAATTTGAAAAAGGGCTTATGAAACACACAATAATTACCAATAACTGAAAACTATAGACTCATTAGGAGCTCGACGTAGCAGTTGTAGGTCGGTAGCCTCATATAATAATCCTGCTAGTAATTTATTGCTGAATATTCTTACTCAGATATACAATGCAACAATTAAAAATGACAATCAACTCTGCTTAAAAAACACAATTTTCAGCTTATTAATAAATTACAAAATATTAATACTGCATAACATATAAAAACATTTCATTTTAATGATTTATTTAATGATACAGACATGTAAGATTTACATAAAACTGTGTGTTTATTTTTTAAAGACTACAGTGGTGGAAAATTGGCGCAGAGGAGGAGCCTATTGACACCACTAACATTTTATAGTATTATTCCCTTTACTAAAAACTCAGAAATTCTGTTATTAGATAAGCCGAAAAATACTACTAAAATTTAGTGATGTCAATAGGCTCCTCCTCTGCGCCAATTTTCCACCACTGAGACTACCAAACTCAATTAAATATGCAAGATTATATTTCTGTTAGGTTTTTTTAAAACGTTATTGAACATTACTTTGCATCATAATTATATTATCTATAATAATCTATTTATATAAAATCCAAGTCTCTGTGTGTCCCTCACTATTCCGGTAGGACCGCCTCATTGAAATGAGTAATTGTTGAAAAATATTAATGCAGGGTTACCACAGTAGTGCCAAATGTTAGCCAACCTGGCGATAGCTGGCTAATATGGCGAAATTCCCATTTAAAACCATTAATGTTTCATAATGGAGGTCACCGAAATTTAATTTAAACTCCACTCTTTTAAGATATTTTTTCGAAATCTATGGGTGAGAATTTAAAGTACATCTTTACATCTTCCTCCCGATGCTACTAATAAAATAACCGCCAATAGACAACGGTGTACTGTGTGAGCTCCTAACTGCGCGATTTTAATGTGCTTTAGGTACTTTTCCAGTGTAGGTGCCTTGGCGAAAAAGGAAATTTGGTAACATATTTTTCGGGAACCTATTCACTGTTTCATTTTACATACACACGCATTTTTTTCGATATTTATACGATTTATTTAACATAAAGAAGCCGTTTCTCTAATTTTATACAGAAACAGATGTAATTTGTACATAAAAACATCAATAATATACATATAAAACAAACAAAAACGCTCATCAAATTTGTTTTCATAGCTGTTTATATGATTTGACAACAAATCTCGATATTTTTCCGTTATATGGACACCATGCCAAAATGTATGCTAATGCGCCAATTATTTCAAAATGCTAAAAGATAGTTGTAATTTTATGCCAGCAGTTTAATATGAGTTTTATTTTATTGCTTTATTTTATAGCAGTTATTTGTTCACTTATTTTAAGTATATATTTGTGATTTGATGAAATAGTTCGTAAAAGTCTGGAATTTTCAAATGTTATATTTTTTAAATGCTCACTTTAGTATCGACAATGGTTTCTCTTTTATTTTTCAAATGCTTCAATTCACGATTTTGCGCCAACTATTACGCTTGGCGACAATGGTGTCCACATAACGGAAAAGTACCCAAATCTCACTTTCTGATGCCAAAATTACACCAAGCTTTTTTAAAAAAATGCCAAAGCCCCTACAGTGGAAAAGTACCAAACTGTCTATTATTTTGCGCTATACGTGTTATAGTGTGTACTATATGCAAGGGGAGTGGAGCGAAGAGTTTAAAGATTAAATATTAAAGTTTCGGCACAGATGTCATATACGCGCCCCATATTGGCGCGATTTTTTTCTGACGCCAATGTCATATACACAACGGGTACTTAACTGGAGCCAAAGTGTCGTAATTTTTCTTGATATGGTAATCCGGATGTTGTTGTTTATGCTGTTGATGCGTTCCCCAAAATTGTTTTCGCCAAATTGGCGTCGGAAAAAAAATTGCGCCAATATATGATAATGTATATGACAACTGTGCCAAAGTTTCTATAAAGCAGTAAAAGACTAAAAAATTAAGAACAAAATAAATGCAAAATAAGACTAAAGAAGAAAGAAAAGTAATGCGTTAAGCATAGAATATGAAACACTTTCCAACACATCCTAAATGCTTTAACAAAACTTCGTTATTTAGGGAAATAAGGTAAATAAGATAACGTTACTTCTTAGATATCCCGTCGACCAATTTTGCCAAATTATATAAATCGCCAAATCAATAGTAAAACATTAATAAAAATACAAATAAAACGTCGAATTAATGGTTTTATTGGCCATTATTGGCATTTAATTAATTAATTAATGGCAACCATTATTGGCAATTAATCTTACAATTTGGCGACAGTAATTTGGTCGACGGGATAACTAAGAAGTACCAAGATAAATAAGTAAACATTTTAGAAAACGCATAAAAACAATTAAATATTGATTTCAGCAATTACCGCCCATAGCCAATAGTACCGTTATTACATGCCACTTTTTAGCTAAAATTTAATTTAAACTACTCTTAAAACTACTGAAATCACATTCCAGATATTATCATCCATAGACGGTTATGTATCCAATTCTTTGCGTGACCATGTATATCATTTTATCTATATTCTACAAACATTTCTTAGGAAACTAAATGCAGTTCAGCGTAAAAATGCATAACTCCTTTAAAAACCACCTTTAAGCAATTTACTCTCATACTCAGCAACCCTTACGAATTCTTTTGTGTAGCCCTGCATATGAACTGTAGCATTTATACACACAGTATAGTATGCATAAATGTAGTGAAACATAAAAGCGCATATCATAATTAAAAATGCATTTCTAGCAATCATTGCTTATGCATAATACTTCGGAGAAAAGTTTCTTGGCGAGAAAGAAGTTTGCCAACGTATTTTCTGGCAACTTATTTACTGCTTCATACTCACAAGCAATTTTTTCCATATGTATACAATTTGGCATGAGATACAATTTGGCATACAGATGTCATATTGGCGCGATTTTTTTCCGACGCCAACTTGGCGAAAACATCAACAGCATAAACAACATTCGGGTTACCATTACAAGCAAAATAACGACACTTTGGTGCCAGTTAAGTACCCGGTGCGTATATGACATCGGCGTCAAAAAAAAAAAAAAAAAAATCGCGCCAATATGGGCGTATATGACATCTGTACCGACAATTTAATATAAAAAGGGTACTTTTCGGTTAGCCGGGCGCCAGTGTTATATTTACATACATATATACATATATATGCACATATATGTAAATATGGAACAGTTTTCATATTCGCCCCATATTGGCGCGATTTTTTTCTGACGCCAAATCATATAGGCAAAGGGTACTTAACTTGCGCCAAAGTGTCGTTATTTTGCTTGATGTGGTAACCCGGATTATGTTGTTTATGCTGTTGATGTTTTCGCCAAATTGGCAACCGAAAAAAATCGCGCCAATATGGGGCGAATATGACATCTGTACCGTAAATATATATATGTACACACATACGCATAAATATATACATACATATGTATATATATATATACATATATATACACATATATGTATGTAAACATAACACTGGCGCCCGGCTAACCGAAAAGTACCAAAAAAAGCTATTTACCCATTTTTATAAAGAAACAGAAGTAATTTTTGCACAGATGTCATATACGCATGGGGGTTGGCGTGAGTTTTCTACGACGCCAATTTGGCAGAAATCTCGCTTTCGAATACCAGTTACTTATATATTTTTCAATTATTCGCTATCATTTTGAAAAGGAAATAACTATAAATAAATAAAAGTTTGAATAATAACTATAGAACAAAGCAGTTTATATAATTAAAAAACAGAAAATAAAAGTAAATAAACAATTTATTAATAAATAAAAAACAATAGCCGGGTTACCATAGCAGGCAAAATAACACCATTTTGGCGCCAGTTAGATATCCCGGTTCATATCTGAAATCTGTGCCGTAATTTGTATATAAAAAAATTATATATATTTAGAAACGATTTTTTTATGCATATAAGTGCATATATAAACAAAGATAAAAGTTCTTTAGATTTGTTTTCATAGCTGTTTATATATTTTCGCAACATATCTCACTTTCTGATGCCCGAATCGCGCCAAGCTTTTTTTAAAAATGCGCTATAATGGAAAAGTACTTAAATAAATAATTAAAATAAATAACAAATTATACAATCTAAAACTTTTTATTTCGAGATCAAAGCATTGTTTTTAATTTCGATTAAAAATACATATATCCTTGGATAACTTCAATCGAAATTAGTTTCACAGCTTAATATCTCATTCCATAAACCTAAACAAACACAAGTGATTCATTCATCGTGAAACGTCTAATATATAAATCATTGAGGTAATCATTCACAAAGTAAGTTCTCCAACAATCAATGGGCAATATTCTAATGACGTCATAGTAGATAAAATGGTGGCGGTATCGTTTGTTTATGGTTTGTAATCACAAAGATTTAATTTTGCAATGTCTCTTAGTTACATTATTTTATTGTCATATTTATGAGCTCAGAACCTATTTGCCTATTTTTTCATTATTTAGTTATTAAAGACGGAAAAAAATCATAAATGCATGATTTGAAAATTTTAAATAATTTTCTTTCTTAATACTAAAAAATAACATCGGGAAGTAACAGCGGGTTTAAGTTAAATAAGTTTAACTGTTTAATTCTGTTGTAATATTCAAAATAACTGTATTTATTAGATTTCAGTACTCAACATCAGGGCCCGATTAAACTTTGAAGTTAGAGGAATTACAATGTCATTTCAGGACCTTTCTTTTGGAGAAGCTTTTCTAAATTCCATAGATACATGGAAAATCTTCAGTGTTAGAAATATTATTCCTAGGACTGACATAAAACGAGAACGTACTGCAATTTTACACAAGTTTTTGAAAGCTACTTTATATCAGAAATTTTACTAAAAACTGGTTACTTTTTTGTTATAGCGGCCCACGCTATTAGGATTATGACAAGTTGCAGCCAATTTCGCCAACGTCGTAACCAAGATCGTGAAGCACACACATATAATACTATATAACACCATTTCATGAAATCGTACACGATAATTTAATAGTTTTTAACCTTACTTCAAGTGTGTTGTTTATTTATTTTTAAGGCTCAACAATCTAAATTGTCCAATATATGAATTTAAAAAAATGTAAACAAAGATTGAATAGACATGACCGCAAAAAGCCTCAAATCTGCATAACACTTGGAACCAAAATGTGCAGATTAGTGGTCTTCTACTGTACACAGTTTTTGATAAATGTGTTTCGTTCTTAAAATGTGTTATTTTCATCTATCACTGCGGAACAAGCGAGAAAACTCATATTCTTGCACTTGAGTTGTATATATCTTTATATCTAAATTTCCGTCATTTTTGACGGGTTACCTTTCTAGTACTATTTATAAACAATGTAAAGGAATCTCAGATCTTTATCTATATTAATATGAATTGCAATCAACAGGCAATAACGATGATCATATCTACTATTTTTATATTGCTGATATTATTATTTTTTTATTTCAAACAAATTGCATTTAACCCTCTCGTTGCGTTATTCTTTTATCAAAATAGCTTCAAAAATTGTGTATTTAAGAATTTTTATTCTTTTGTCATCGGTGTTTCAAAACAAAAATTTTTGTCTAATTTAATCAGGAAAATGCTCCGATTAAATAAGGCAAAATTTACAATAAAAAAATAACTGGTCGGAATAATAAAGGACGGTTAATTAGACGGAAAAATGCATACCCGAGAAAATCTCGGGTTCCGCAGCGAGAGGGTTAAAAGTGCATTTTTCCTCCTATTCGAATATGAAAAAATAAAAATTACGCGATGCTTAGAGAAAATTAAATTTGCGAAAAAAAAAGAAAATGGATTGCTTATAGCTTAGACGGACATGTTTTTGCTTCTTGTTTTCTCACGGACATCTTTTTGCTTTATAATATAGATTATGTTAAAAACTGAAAGAGAAAAAAAAAAGATTGAATCATTTAACATAATAGAAAAACATTAATTGGCCATTTGTAGGTGAGTATTATAAATGTATTATTTAGCTAAATTTTAACCCAGAAAAAATATACAGTGATTATAAATATTAATTAGAAAAAAGGATATTTCCCTCAACTGCAACAACAAAGCCAGCCCAGAAGAGCACCATTCGTGCGATGCGCCAACTGTAAAGATTTCTTAACTGCTCGCGCATTACGTCATGTGGCGGACAGATTCGCCTAGCTTCGCTCATTTCAATAGTATTCTGTATGCTGTTCTGCGTAGGAATTTTTTTTCTGTGAATGATTTTAATTATTATATTATTTTAACAGCCTTTTTGAAAAAAACCTAGTGAATGCACTATATCAACTTGTTATAATAACTCTCGGAGAACACATATACAGATTTAACAATGCAGTACAGAGTCTCAAATCCGGACGTCGAAATTCGGAATTCTTCAAAATCTTGTCATTTTGATAACTGGCGATTATTATTCTGGAAAATCGCAAAAAAAAAAAAAAAAAAAAAAAAAAAAAAACACTAAAATCGCAAAAATTTCAAAACAGAATTGTTTTAAGAACGTCAAAAAACTTCTGCAGAACGCGAAAATCTAAAAACAAATTGCATAAAAGAATCGAGAAATTCAGAATAAACTTTAATGAAAGGAAAAAAAAAAAAAAAGAGGACAGCATTTACAATATTAGACTAAAAGATTAAAACCAGATTTCTTTCACAAATGCAGACAAATCGCCATGAAGTGGGGAAAAAAAAAGTTCAAAACTCGCAGAGGAGAAAATTTATTATATTCGGCTAAAAGTTGGTAACCGCGTTCCTTTTACAAATCACAAAATTTTAAAAATCGCATAACAAAAATGCGAAAATCTCTGCACGAACTCCGAATAAATTTTATTGAAAAAATGACAAGATTTAATACTATAGTGGGCTAAAAAAAAAAGCCGGATTCCTTTTATACATATGGAAAATCGCCGTAAAATTAAAAAAAAAAAAGTCAAAAATTGCATAAAAAATTTAAAAATTTTCTTTTGTTATTGGGATTTTTTTACCTTTAAAAATAAAATTCCTCTATTAAAATATTTGCTTTAGCATTATCTTTTTTTACTTTCTTTTATCTATAACAGAAGAAAGTATTGTAGTCGAATTTTTGTTCGACTTCCAGTTTTCGACGGATTTACACGTTTTAAAGGTCAGTGATCCCGAAAAACATGTTTTTACAAAATATCTGTCTGTCCGTTTACATGTATGTCTCATTATATCATCGGAAAGTATACGAAGTTATGTATTTTTTATTATGTCCAGCAGGTCCAGGTTAAATTTGGGGATATTCCGCCGGGAGGGGGCGCTGTAATAGCGATTTTTGTGCCATTTTCATTATTGTTTCACCGGAGGACATACAAAGTTAGGAATAGATTTGAACCAAACTTCATACGTATATTTTTGACTATTGAAGCCAGATCCCAGTTGAAAATGGATGTGTAACCCTGGAAGGGGGACGCTGTGATAACGATTTTTGTGCGATTTTCTCGATTTTTCATAGTTCTGTTGTGCATTGGCTGATGATGTAGCGACATGCACTTCGTATCTAGCTAACCCGGTGATTCGCAAACAGAATAACGATAATATTTATTTTATTAAATATTATGTTCGTGTTACTCTGATTAATAAAATGAAGTAGAAATTTAAGATGAAAATTAATGTAGGTTTGAAGTATTTTAGCCTATAAGCAGTGCTTAATTTGCGTTGGATATTATCGTAATATATTCTGTTTGATTCTCAGATCCGCTACTTCTTTGTTTTTAGTGGAAATTTAAATATTGATCTGAATTCACCGGCACTCACTCCGGAGTTCAGCGGAAATAGTGTTTCTAAAAAATCAAAGCCTAAATTTTTATTTCTTTCCCTCCCATCTTAAATCTTTTGCGTTATTTCCTACCAAAGCGTTTACGTATGCGACATAGTGTGTCCTGTGTAGGGTTTTTTTTTTCAATGGTTTCAGAACGGCGCGGCGATGAGGAATGTCAGAATTAGTCGCAACTGTTTCTGCCGTTTTTACTTGCTACTTTTTGTTCGTGTTTTTAAAATATTCTCTCTGATTAACTTTCTAGCTCCGCGCGGTGCTTAATTTGCTCCGAATATCACAGGAGCGCAGCTCCAGTACTTCTTTATTTTTAGTGAATATTTAAATATTAGTCAGAACAGAGCAGAGTTTATAAATACTACGTACCAGTACAAAGAAGTCCGTGACGAGTAGGATTTTCTGAAAATTCCCCACTCCTGATTTTAATGTTTTTGCTCTGTTCATTTATTAGAATTTATTATATATTAATCCTAAAGATGCGTCAAAAATATAAAATTTCTTTTTTAGAAAGACGAAATTGCTTTAAAATTTGCAAATAGTGTATGAAATATAAATATGCGTGTATGGGGGGAGGGGGGGGGTGTTATACGCTTTGTTGTTATTACTGCAGAATATTGGAGCTCCGGTACTTTTTTTTTTTTTTTTTTTTTTTTTTTTTTTTTTTTTTGCTAGAAACTAAGCCCTGTGTATATATATTGTTACAGATATTTGAATCATATTGATTTTGACCCGGAATAAGCATAGTGACATTCAAAATCTTTTGAAAACTTCGAAAGTAATCGGACAATGGATTATTGTTAAAAGTTTTGATGTGTGAATTTTGTTTAATTTATTCTCTTTGATAATTCTAGTCTTTTTATTATTACTGCTGTGTCGTCATATTCATATAATTCATCCATTCATTTTATTTTACAATTGTTTAAAAGTTTTCATTTGAACTTTTACGCATTAAAAATTTAATTTTTTTCGCGAATTTGAATGTAAACAAATGTATCGCGATATTATTTAACCATTATGTATTTTATATTTAATTAACTCCAATCAGCGTTTGAACAAATTATTTTAAGGAAAGTGATATCGTTCAATTTACTTTCGAAGATCTGCTTTTTAAAAAAATTATTTACTTCATATTCCGTTCTTTTACTCATCTATTTACTTTCTCACGGCCGGTCGATCTCCGATCTTGTCCGCCACGTGACGTTTCACTCGTGCTCTACTTTGATTGGCTATCCTTCAAATGGAACAACCTTATGTAGAAAAACCTTGAGCCAGCCAAAACTTTGCTAAAAGACCATTTATAGGGGAGACCGGGACACATTTTCCATAGGGGCAAGTTTTCCAACTCGCTTTAGTTTTTAAACGAGCAGCTAGGTGACGCTAACGATTGAACTGGCTGAAGTGGCAACATCTTACCCAACTTCTACAAAAGTTATAGCTTAATAGCTGCTGTCACTTTGTGTGGAGAGCTGTTTTTTTCATTTTTTCAACGGTGAGTAAAATTTTAGGTCTTTATTAAAACGTAAAAAAAAGTACTAGCGTTAAACCTACTGTTTTGATATTGCATACACTAAAAAAGGGTTTCTTTCTTCAGGTAACTGTGCGTTTGTTTTGCAAATAACTTACACCGGTATTCGTCCAGGTATTGTAAAAGTTCAAATATGGCGACGGGGCAGGTTTTCCAACAACATACGGGGCATGTTTTCCAACATGTATCTCGTTTGAAAACCTCCCCCCTCCTAAATCAGCTAGTTTTATTGTATCAAAAATGTATTTATTGTATTGTAAAATCGGCCAAATAACCATATATACTACGAACCTGTTTGATCATTTAGTCATTTAAGTAAAACTACCAATATAAAAAACAAGGTAAATTCAAAAATATAATAAAATGTCAATTTATTCTAAAATGGGTTCATTTAATGAATCCATTTTATGTTAATTATGCCTTTATAGCATGTAGGACATGTTATAATGTAGGACACTGAGATCGCAGTGAGTATGAACCCCTCAAAAAGCAAATTAACCGTGCTTAGAGCCGCTCCACTGGCGTTAATCCACAGTTAATATTATGGCGGGTTTTAAACCTTAGAGAATTTTCATACTGAATCATGATATATTTACAAACTCTGCTTTTACGCCATCCTACTTTTCTGACAGGCCAGCTCCTGCCGCACCAAATCTTAAAAGTACCAACAATCCTGAAAAGATTTGAAACTTTCCACAATAATCACCCCCCCCCCCACCCCCCGCAGAAACAAAATAACACCGAAAGCATCTAATCATTCTACACCAATGCAGGTTAGCATTTCCAAAGAAGCTGTTCCTTAAGTTCTACTCAAAATTTCCCTATTGCTTATGAAAAAAGCGTTCCTTCTACATCCAAACAAGCTTTGCCTACATCAGAAGAAGTTAATACTTTTGCGAAGGCTGCACTAAGCAGGCAAACACGGCGTGGAAAAAAAATAGGAAGTATTGTACATACTGATTCTCATGTTAAAAATCAATCGAATATGGAAAAAAAGATTCATCTAAAAAAAAGGAAACTGCAAAAGGAATCAGATAAAAGGTCGAGAAGAAAAAATCCAATTCCGGCCAGGGAGCTGTTTGGACCGTCGTCTTTAAATGTAAAATGGATTAAAACTGTTTTTTATGTTACTGTTATGTTACTGAGAATTTAGTTCACAATAAAAAATACTTATTAATAAACAAGCAAGATGTATTACTGATGTTTTACCATTTAAAGTATAGTTGGAAAACTTGCCCCTGATCATTTTTCGTAGGCTGGAAAACTTGCCCCGCATACGGGGCACATTTTCCAACGTAACATGATTATACTTAACTATTTTTTGTGAAAAAGTATATTTAGTTTTTTGAAAAATAATTGTGCCAGTTTGTACAGGAAGGTCGTGGGAATACAATGATATCCTGTATATATCAAAATAGTTTAAAATAAAAAATACAAAAATAAAAATCTAAAAAGTTGGAAAACTTGCCCCGGTCTCCCCTAATAATAGTCTTTATCTAAAAGTAATCACCATATCTCATAGTTGGAGTGCTGCGGTGTAGGTTTATTCCAGCAGAGTGAAAATTGTCCATATTAGCACTCGAATCTGGATGACATAATTCATTCTAATTTGTTGGACATGGCTGAGAACTGCAACATATTTGATTCATCCGAGCTATAACTATAGCATTAACATGATGAAAGTGTATTATGACGCGGAAAGACCCGTATACCATGCAATTAAGTCATAATTAAGAGAAGGAAAGGTTTTTTTTTTCAACTGGATAAATCATATTCATAGTTGGAATAGCTCAGTTGAGGTTTATTCTAAGAAAATGAAAAATGTCCAGACCAGGACTCGAACCTGGATGCCTTGGCCTTTTTTATTTCACTCTACTGGAATAAGCCTAAAGTATACTACTCCAACTACGAATATGATTTATCCAGTTGAAAAAAAAAAAACTTTTTCCTTCTCTTAATTATGAGCTAATTGCATTGTATGAAGGAGTTTCCGTATTATCACACACTTTCATCATGTAAATGGTACAGTTATAGCTCGGATGAATGAAACAAGCGTTGCAGTTCGCAGCCAAGTCCATCAAATAAAAGTGAATTATGACAGCCACGTACCGCCGGATAGCTCACATGTCAGAGCATTGGCTCGACAAGCAAAGGTATCCAGGTTCGAGTCCTGTTCTGGACCTTCTTCGCTCTGTTGGAATAAACCTCAACTATGCTACTCCAACTATGGATATGATTTATCAAGTTGGAAAAAAAAACTTTTCTTCCCTTAATCTAAACACATTTGAAATGTCACGCTTGCAGAAAGGTAAGAATAAGAGCGATATAACTGAAGGTATTAAAAATAAACAAGTAGTGTAACTTTCAAGCAAATATTTTACATTTAAGACGAAAAAGCACGTGGAAAGACAGATTAAAAGTATTATAAAAATTACGCTATTGCAATAACTCTTTCAAACTTTCTCGTAAATATTTTTTTTAAATAATACTATCATTTACTATAATCTAATATCACTACTATCATCATACTATCATATATGCAACTGAAAATGGGGGCAAAACTTTACGGCATGATAGAATAGATAGCTGTAAGAACAAATTTCTTCATAGAATGTAAGGTCGGAACGCAAGCGGTGAGAAGTTAAAAGGTATTTTTCCACTGTTTCAGGTAAAGAATCAACACAAAAACGAGAAGAGATACTTCATAAAACATTTTATTAACAAGAATGTAATTAATATACATGCTCAAAGAAATTGCTCAAAAGATCTTCCGCCAGTTGTAATGCATGCTTCACACCTGCGGGATAGGAATTGACGCACATTTGTAAAAATACCAGGCATTTCTCGATTATCGCCGGAAACAACGGCAATTCTGGCGAATAGAGCCATATCGGTTTCAATGTACACGAGAGATCCGGCGATCTTGGTGACCAAGCTATGGGACCACCTCGAAAAATCCATCACCCTGGGACAATGGAAAACTACCCTTTAACTTCACACCGCTTGCAAACGCATATTCTATTTGAAAATGCATAATTTAGACCATAACTGAGCAAAAAAAAAAAAAAGAAAAAAAAATCTCGGAATTCCAGATGAGCCATTTTTGAAATTCACTAGTCAATTGTATTATTAAAAAATTCTTGTGAAATTTACTAGATAAATTAGTTACAGAATAAACTACGCGATTGTTAACCCACAGATATTTTCTTTTACCTGCATACTTGGTCGAGATCATCTTCTGTTGTTATTCTATCAAATACTGGACCTTTGGGACAAAATTGCAGCTGGACTGGTGAGCAAGGAGGCCATTCACTGTTGGGGACTGCCAGACAGCAAGAGATAGCTAAATAACAGAATGAAAAATAACATAAGTATTATCACAAAGAAATAGTATCTAAGATTTTAATCATATATTTCGAATTAACATTCAGTAGCAAAATATCAGGCGCAAACATATACAATTTCATAGAAATTGATGTTTAGAAATTTACAATTGAGGAAATTTCGAATTCGGTGATTTAGAAAAGCTACGCTACTCATAGGTCATCTAGTATGAAACTTGTGATTACAAAATGGGCAAGATTAATTACGCGGCAAACTTCCACCAGTAAAAAATAATAGAAATTTTTGTGATATTCATGACAGTAACTTTTCATGAATATAGCGTTTATATAAGATGAAAATTTCTATTAAAATTTAGTGGTAATCCCACGTTTCATACTTGGTGACTAGATATAACCAAGTCAGTTATTGTCTATATTTGGTATATGGCAGTTTATCTATTATCTCTGGATATGACTAACCAATAAATGAAACTTATGCTTTCAGAATGCAATCAACGTACAAAGTTTTTCTAAATGATTGCATTATTACAAAAGACAGCAATTTCATAGTAATAACACTTTAACACTATAACGGCGGCAAGGGGTCATTTTGACCCTTGCCAAATGAATACATGTCAATTCAAACCAGAAAACTTTTTTGTAATATAAGATCAATATATACTGCACAAAAATAACTTAAATAAATAAGTTGAATAGTATTAAGTAAAAATTCTGATGTGAAATATTTTTATAAAATTTGAGTAAAATTCCCCGCCGTTCTAGTGTTAAGCCCTGACCCGCACAATTGTGCGGTTGATACTAAAGTAAAAGAGAATGACTATTTCTTGTTTTTGTGAGATTTAAAACCAAATCTGCACATTTATATGTGTTAATTGGCTTCAGATGTTTTGAAAAGACACAACTAGGGAGCACCAACTAAAATACAGGGTTAGATTTTCTGATTTTAAAAAGACTATATCATCTGACAGCAATAGACAAAAAGTATGTACTGTCGTAATTTCTTTTAAATATGATTTTTAATGTTTGCTTAGATTTAATTTTTCTTTTCATATACTTTATTCATGATTTTAATTGATTTTATCTTTGATAAATTTAATCAGGCTTTACAAATGTTGAAAAACAAATGACCTGCACAATTGTGCGGGTCCGGGTTTTTACACGGCTCTTAAGAGGGGTGCGAGCATTGAGCACATCTCAGAAAACGAAATTGTTGTGGTTTGTCCAAAACCAAAAATTGTTTCAAACATTTTCATTGTGGCTGATGAAAGTTATCTAAATAAACAACAACTTTTTTTGCTTAAACTTTTATTTTTAGATATTTGCACACATAATCCCAAACTACACAATTGTGTACATTTAGCCCAAAAACGGCTGCATTAAGCCCGAACCCGCATAATTGTGCGGGTCCTCCCTTGGCATAACCTGACATGGTGTGTTTTTTTTTTTAATATTTTTTTCAATCAAATACGGTCCTATAGATAAGGGGAAACCACTCAAACTTTCAATTTCTACCAAAAAATCTGCCGGTCTAGGAAGAAACATGAGGGAAAAATGGCTGTAATACAAATGGTAATTAAAGATTATTTTTCTGTCATTGTAACTTATCTTAATGATTTTCCTTTGTTGCATAAATATCATCCCAACTGCAATCCATTTAACACGAGATACTGTGGAGTCAATTTGTAATTTTTATTGTCATCGTTATCAAAATGCGAAATGAGCCATTTATGTAACAGGTCCGATAAACTGCTATCTGTACCAGGTACTTCAGCGAAGAAAAAAGGACCGCAGATGTGTTTAAGAGGAAAGGGAAAGCCCTATCTCCGCCATGTTAAATGCACCAACTTTATGTACCTTTTTCTCAGAAGTGGTGAAAGATAGAGGTCTAGATCTTTTAGAGTGGTTAAAATATCATGATTTACGTATTTTAACAGACCATTTTCTTTCTAAGTGGAACTCAAAATTAATTATTAATTATTTATTCAAAGTCATTTTTAAATTAGCATTTTTAGTGTAAGATTTTACCGCCTAAAATAAATAATTCTCAACAAATCATTGCCTGTGTTAAAGTATACAATATATCATAATATAAGTATTAAATAAAAATCTCTGTTCTTAAGTTTAATAGATAGTGAATAAAAGGAGAATAAACATGAAAAGTCCGAGTTTTCAGAAAAAGTCAGTTAAAGATGTAAATGGCAATTAACCCCTTCGGGACGGGAGCCTTTTACGAAATTTTTAATCTTTTGTCACCGTTTTTTAAAAACAGAAATTTGTGTCTTCTTGAATCGAGAAAATGCGCTGATTAAATAAGGCAAATTTTACAGTAAAATTTTACTGGTGAGAAAAAAGAAGGATTCTGAGCGCTTCAGGCGGCACGTATACGTGTCGCTCGTCCCCAAGGGGTTAAGCTGTGAAGTACTCTTAGAAAGAATGATTAATTTCAACACTTATTTTTTTTTATATATAAACATGCGTAACACATCGTTGGAAAGATAAAAGTTTAAACTATTTAATGACATAAAAAAGGGAAAATCGATTTTTTAGTTGAATTTTGCTTTCCCGGTCCCCTTAAATTAACACAGCATATATTAATTTTAGATGACTCGGGGGAGTCGCATAAAAGAGTTCTAATTTACGAAAGAAAAAAAAAGATATTTATCTACTCTGCTCAAAGGTTTTCTTTATGTTGGTGCTTATTACAATTCATAATTAGAGCAATCATTTTGTATCATTCTGAATTTTCTGTAATTTTTTGTACATACTGTGAAACATATCTCGGAAAATTAGGTCGATAGCTCCATGCTTCACTAGCTCAGTGATCGTTCAAAATCTCTCGAAAGAAGAGATCAAGCGTTCAATTTCAACTTAAGGTCAAAACATACTAACCCTCTCGCCGCATTATTGCTTTGTCAATATGGTTTCAAAAATTGCGCAGTTTTATTATTACAAATCAACATATATTTTAGAGTTAAAGTATGTGAAAAAAATTGTAAAAACGTTTTTTTTTTCAATACAGAATTAGATCATAAAACAGGTTGGCAAAGAGAGCGTATTTTACAGAATCTTTTAACCTTTTGTCCCCGGTTTTTCAACACAAAAAATTTTGTCTAATTTGATCGGGAAAATGCCAGGCAAAATTTACAATAAAAAATAACCGGTGGGAATAATTAAGGAGGGTTAATATGACGGTAAAAATGCATCCCTGCGGAAATCGCGGGTTGCGCAAATTATTCTACATTTGCGTTGCCCGGGGAAATCGAGGGATGCGCAGCGAGAAGATTATTGTGACTTGAATTTCGAAATTATTGACCTGATGAAGAGGATAAAACAAAGTCATAAAAATTGGTTGAATGCTAAGTATTACAATTTTGTGGTTTAAAAAATGTAAATTTATAAAAACAAATATCAACCTCTATAAAAGTCTAATTTTTTTAAAATGTAATATGTAAAAATTAAAAAATTGAATTATTTAAAAATTTACATCATGCATAATTATACGCTTGCGAGAGAGGAGGAGTTTTTGTAAAGAGTTCGCAAGTTTTGAATCATTTAGCTATAGGAGTAATGCCCTCAGGGAGAGGACATTTGGAAACGAACTTCCCCAAAATTACTGTTTTCGTACAAGGAATATCCTGAAAACCTTGCCCAGTTATTACACTCAGTCCGTATTGTTTTTGAACTGTTAAACATCGACCCAAAAAAACGGACTTAGTGGCCAGCATGACAACGATACGGCTGAGAGGGCCGCATGTGACGTATTTATTTACGCATTTTAAAATTTTATTATCAAGTAATGTTATTTCCCCATAACTATAATAAAATAAAATTACTGTTTAAAAATTTCTGGTGTGAATTCAATATTTCTAAATAAAAAAATCTGCTAGATGTGGTGACACTGCATAAATGTAGTCTTCTACCAGAAGTTTAAACTGTGGATGTTACATCTTGTATGTATGAAAGAAACATACCTATTGAATAATCAATAAGAAGGATCTGTTCCAGACGCAACTGTTAATTAGATAATATCAAATCATAATATAAATCATAATGTAAATCATATATACAATATACCAACATCTAAAGGAAACACAAACATTATGTTTTCTTCTTTTACGCAAAAGTTTGGATAAACATTCAGCATTTCATGTTATTATGAACTCAAATTAAGTCAACAGAAGAACAAGAGTGCATATCCGTCACGTTTTTTATACTGTATTACACATATAAATTTTCACTTACCACATGAAGCGAAAACCAAAAGCAACTTCATCATGGAAGTTAAATCAAAGAAAGTATCTCAGCAACTAATATCTTTTTATAAAATTTAGCAAAAATAGATACTACTCAACATTTGCATAAAAATGATGAGATACAGTGCTTTATCTTTGTAGTTTTCTTACAAAGATAAACATATCAATGATTACTGTTAGGCTTTATCGAACTTAATACGCAAAAAGTTTCCCAGTTTATCTATTTTTTTAAAGTGAAGCCAACAGGTGTTCTTTCAATATCTGCACGTAGAAATAAAACCAAGGTCTTCAACGATTTTTTTTCTGAAATATAAACAATTTTATCCAAGAAGCTTCATTTAATGTTCATTAAATTTAAAATCTTGTGTAGTGTGTGCATGATTATAGACATATTTCTCAATAATTAATTGAGATTTTGATACATTCACTAGACAAATTTATTACATTAAAATCTGCCTCCATGTTTATATTTCTACACTATTCCTCCTAGAATATCGATTGCTAAGTGAAAACATTAACATCGGTTATCACATGGGTCCGAAGATGACAGATAAGGTCTCAGAATTTGAAAACTTGAAATGTGTTTTAGACAAATTTGTAGAAGGATTAAAGTTTAAAAATTTTCTTAGAAATTATTTTAATTATTTAAAAATTTGATTTATTGCCATAAAAATTCATTTTTTTATTAACCCCTTGATGGGCAAGTAATTACGTATCTGTAATGTCAAATTCACACCGGAATCTGCAAAAAGATTTATTGGCAAATAACGAAAAGCAATTTTACGACTTTTTTCCACCAAAGTTAGAAAAGTAAAATTTAATAATTTTTTTCTGGTGCAAATCTTCATTAATTGTAGGTGGTATAAAATATATCCCACCACCCCTCAAGCCGTTAAATCACTTTTCTTTATAGAAAATCATTTAATACTATGTCAAAAAGTAATACAAAATAATCAAATTAAATAATAGTTCATAGGTGAGCAATTCCTATGAAAGATCACAAATTACACTTTTGACATGCACAAATAATAGAGAACTTTCACAGTTGATACGTGAATGGAAAAATACATTGAAAACACACACACACAATTGATTTAGTATAGTTAATTGTTTTCACTATCTAAATGTTCTATTCAGAGACGTTAAGTAATGATTCCGAATATCCAGTCTCGAGTCCACAAAATATAAGTGTCTTCCCAGTTTGTAACGGAATCTATGTTATTCGTATACTTCAGGACTGTAAGAAAAGGCGACCTTTAAAATTTTTCTTGCGCTCTTTCGATTGTTTTTTTTAAATACTAATTTAAAAAGTTATTTTAATTGAATTTAATAATAGTTGGATGCAGTGTTGCCAGTTTGGCCTCTACTGTTATTCAGAAATTCCGAACTCACAAACGAAATTTCTAGAGAAGAATTTTTATTTTGAGTAATCACGAAATAGCTGTCATTCCTTAAATCAGAAATAACTGTTCAATCTTCTGGTGCTGAGATGCGCCCTTGCTTATTAAAAATGTAGGCAAGGGTAGCATAGTTCATTTGAGAAGCGAACACGCCTTATTGAATACAGTTCTAATTTTAGCAAATACCGGTATTCCATAATTATGACTGAAATTGTTTATTAACCTATTGCGCTCTGTGACGTAAGCAGCGTACGTCATGCTATTTTGGTCATTACCGACAATGATGTACGTCATGATATATGGCTGATTTTTTAATTAGAAATTCCGAATTCTTACCAGGAAGTTTTAACTTTTATTTTTGCTTTACAAGCTGACCAGACTGCCATAAATATCTACCCTATATATATAAAATCCTAATGAAACGGATATTATGAAACGAATTTATGTAACGATTCTATGAAACTACTGATTAAACAACTGATTATGTTTCACGGCGATTTCTCCTAAAATACGGAATACTTTGCGATGAAATTAACACTAAAAATCCGTATTGATCTGCAGATCTCAAATCTGGTATTAGAATTATTAAATTCAAATTAGTTTTCGAAATATTAATTTTTTTCTAATTTTATGTACTTTTCTCTAATGATGAAAACTCAAATTTTAATCATACTAGATAATTTTTTTCTTCAGATTTTAGAAAAAGTTACTATTTTAAACTAATTTGGCGAGACGTTTGGCCTCCCTTAAATGTATGCAAAGAAATGTATCATGTTAATTTTATTCGTAATTCAAATTGTATTTCATTATCATTTTATTTAATACAAACTGAAACATTTAAAATAAATGGCTTTCACTTCTTTATTTTTTGTAAACGAAATGAAAAGAAAAATATTAGGCACAGATGTCATATTCGCACCGGGGTACCTAATTGGCGCCAAAATGGCATTATTTTGGTTGACATGATAACCCGGCTATTGTTGTTTATTTAATAATAAATGTTTATTTACTTTATTTTCTTTTTTCAAATTACATAAATTGTTTTGTTCTATAGTTAATTATTTTTTTGGTTATTTTCCTTTAAAAATAAAAAAATAATAGAAAATAATTAAAAAATACGGTACTACTTAGTTATTCCATCGACCCATTTCGCCAAATTATATAAATCGCCAAACCGCTCGCCAAATTATACAAATTGACATAATTTTTATTTTAAATAACAAAAGAACAAAGAAAATAGAATAACATTAATAACATAATAATAACATTAATAACATATACAAATAAAACGTCGAAATAAAAATCACTTGATGACGTAAAGACGTGTAACTTGCTTAAAGTCAAGGGAATGTGACATTAACGATCAACCATTATTGGCATTTAATCTTATAGTTTGGTGATAGATTTTTGGTCGACAGGATAACTAAGTAGTACCAAAAATACATATGTAACTTGTATTCAAAAACGAGATTTTCGCCAAATTTTTGTGAACAAAATCACGCCAAACACGGTTCGTAAATGGCATCTGAATGTGTTAAATGATGTATCAAACGATGACATTTAATTTCAACTTCAAAGCAATGTTTTAATTTACCACTGGAAACATAAAAAAAATGCTAACTGGCGAGTTGAAAAATAGCTATTTGCGAGATTTGCACCCGGCTAGCGTAACAGTACCAAGAATTCTTTGCGACCATGGAAACTTTTATGTAGTTTTATTCGAAAAAGAAATTTGATTTTTTAATCAAAAGGGAAAACTTTCGGCACAGATGTCATATACGGACCCATATTGGCGCGATTTTTTTCTGACGCCAATGTCATATACGCAACGGGTACTTAACTGGCGCCATAGTATCGTTATTTTGCTTGATTTGATAAGCCGCATGTTGTTGTTTATTCTGTTGATGTTTTCCTCAAATTAGCTTCGGAAAAAAATCGCGCCAATATGGGGCCGTATGTGATATCTGGGCCAAACTTTCATATGAAAAGCGAAGGGATCAGAGGGTATTTATTTATGGCAGTTACATGACTTGGACTATTATAATATAGATGAAATGATGGCGATAGAATAATATTTGGCGACTTATCACCTGTACCTGGCTAACCTTAAAGTACCAAAATGGCACCAGCAATATAAAAAGCAAAGTGGTTCGCCCGGAACTGTTGATGATAGTCAAATGACTTAGGCTATTCTTATAGAAATTGTTTTAAAATACCGGGAGACAAAGACTCTGTGCACTTAACTCATTTTATTTTATCTTTCTTTTCAAACGTTTAACTGATCCTCTGTATTCAAACACGAAAACAACCATTGGATGTCTTAACAGCAACTGATTCGGCCTTAAATTTTTGAAATAAAAGGAAATTGAATGGAAACCCGTTTACAGGGAGATCTGCACAGCTTTTTTCAGTATAATTCAATCTTCTATAATATTTTTAAAACCGATCAGATTAGCGAGATTTTAGATTCTGCGGTGTCTGAATGGGGGTTGGCGAGCGTAACTTGCAGGGGGCATAGCCCCCTAGTTATTAAATAAAATTACAATTAAGTTTTTGCGGTGTGAATTCAAAATGTCGAAAAACAAATCTGCCAGATGAGGCAACACCAAAGCGATATAAGTAAGCGTACAAACTTAATACTGGAATCGGGCGTAAATTAACACAGTTACGCTATCTGGTGGAAGGGTTTATAATCCACATACGCGGGCTTTCAGTGTGACGTCATGTATGACAGGATCACTGCCCCCTGAATACTAGGCCTGAGCGCTCACACAAAAATGACACAAAAATGGCGGCTGCCGAAGGCGGATTGTTTTTACCGTATGTACGGTCCCTTAAATGTTGACACCAGTATTTTATAAAAGATTTCTCTACCTTGTTTATTCTCAGAAAAACGAAGCGGAAAAAACTTCAAAAAATTATTGGTAGGAATATTTAAGGGACCGTGCACACGCTGAAATAAATCCGCCTTCGGCAGCTGCCATTTTTGGTCCAGCGCTCAGGCCTAGTATTCAGGGGGCGGTGACAGGATACTCACCATCTGTTCAAATTTTCTAAATCTTTAGTCACTCGTGGAACTGAATTCTGTTTATCACATTTATTGCAAAATAATAGCGTAGCGAGAGGGGCGTCCATATGCAATTGACACCACGAAGTTTTCTTCGCCTTGTCAGAAACACTTCTGCTATTAATCAAGGTGAAAAAAACTTTACAATTTTAGTGGTGTAAGTAAGAAAACAGTAAGGCATCTTCCTGTAGTTTAACCCCATCGGCTACGTTGCATGCGACCTTGATTGAAATAACCTCGCCTTTAATCTTGCGATTACCTCTCCCATTAAACCCTTTTCGGCGCGGAGTAATTCTCTTTATAAACTGATGAAATAACGAACTAACACCAGAATTCATAAACGAATTTATTGCGAAATATGACCTTGCTTATTTTCACGTACATTATACAAGGAAGAATTTAATTAAATTTTCTTGGTGCCAATTGTCAATTTTGGAATTAAAGTGAGGTGTCCTTTTTTTAAGGACACCGCCTCGAAGGGGTTAAGATAGGACGCTTACTTATATCGCTTTGGGCAACACTGGTGGCTAGTGACATACATCAGCTAACAGCGCCAGAGCGCAAGTGGTTAACCCTTTAATGCACAACTTTGCATATATGCAAACAACACTGCATTAAATTTAATAGATTTTTTTTTTATTCGTATATACCTAATTCACACCAGAAAATTAAAATAGCAATATTTGATATAATTAAAAAACAGACATTCCGTATTTAAATAAAGCGAAATTAACCATTGAAACTTACTGGTGTAAAGTCAGATTCTCTGATCTACGTAATTTTTAGAACGTATTCTATTATGGGAATTACAGGGTTAAAGGTTAAAGTTTAAAAAATAAATATTATTATATAAAATAAGATATTTGGCAACATACTTACTAAAGTATTTACTAATTTGCATTATTTTAGCGTAAAACAGCCTCACGACAGTAGTTTTTACTTATTTTGCAGATGTGCAACAGAAGAAAAGATTGACGTTATGTGAAAAATATATCTCTGATTTTTTTCATTATTTTTCCTGTGTAATAAACCTTTCAGAGTATCATATATAATTTTTTCAAGACATAAAAAATCGCGCATTTAAGGGTTAATAAGGCGAGCAAATAAGGAGAGAATCTCTATTCAAATTTACTGGTGGAAGTTTACACCGCCGTTAATGAGCCATTACGAAACCGGTTACAATGGAAGCTTCACTATTCTAAGGCTATGTCAATTCCTCTTTATTTAAAGTACAATTTATATTCCACTGACATTTTATAATACTGTTCATTTATTTATTTATTTTGCGGTGCAGCCCTGCCATATATCGATGTTCACGATTGCACCTGTGATTTAATTACTAGTTTTAGAACTTTTGTAAAATCCTGAATACAACAATTCAAATTTCTAGATATATATATTTTTTTGTAATACAATAAGAACTTCTGAAAAATATACTATCATAAATGTAAACAAATGAAAAATAGATCGTAATTGCATAGACAATAAATAAAGGATTTTCAACTGTTATAAAATTATGGCAAAAATAATTTTTAGTGTGTGTTTTAGACTATTAAATGTCGTGCGCAATTTAGTTAATTTGTTATGATAGTAAGTAACCAAAAATGGGTTAAAACATATATGATTTAAATTTTCTGACAAAGCCAGCGTCAAATATAGACTGTTTTGTCTAAAAAAAATATACATAGGATTTTTTTAAGACCTTAACAGCTTTGTCAGAACGTCACTCGAGCAAGAAGAGTTTGATTGCTTCGTTATTGAAAACTTTTGGACAGCACTGATTTTTAACTGTAATTTTTGCTTCCTAAAGTGGCGAATATGTTTCGTTTGTACAATACAAATATTTTAATATAAAAATAGTGGTCCATAGGCCCTATTTTAAGTTTATTGTGTCAAAAAATAAAATAAAATAAAATAAACTATTGAAGGGTTCATTTCTATTTCTCATTATTAATGAATAATTCAACAGCTTTTCTTATAAGAATACATCTAACTGCTTACTGGTGCACTTTAAAAATATTTCTAAAATAAATAAGTCGCACAAATCCTTTTATGCCATTCCATAGCTGCCAACTTGTACGGATTTTTGCTACCAGTAAAATTGAACAGAAATTTCTGGCTTATTTAATTATTAACATTAACTGAAATTCGGCGAATGAATTAGCCAAAATGTTCTGTTAAATTTGGGGTGCACAACCTGTGGCCCGCGGGCCACCTGATGTACAAGTATTTTTATCCAGAGAAATTTTCCTGATAAATTAAGAGAAACTTTGCTATTAACCCTAGATCTACCGGGAATTTTATTCAAGTTTTAATAAAA
This sequence comes from Maratus speciosus, assembly GCA_963932465.1. Taxonomy (NCBI): domain Eukaryota; kingdom Metazoa; phylum Arthropoda; class Arachnida; order Araneae; family Salticidae; genus Maratus; species Maratus speciosus. Next base: position 120,192,795 of record OZ010793.1, on the reverse strand, counting down.
CGTTCTACACCAGAATTTTTATTTAAAACTATTTAACTTATTTATTTACCTTATTTTTGTCTGGTTTATATACTTAGCTTATTTTAAAGAAATTTCTGGTTTGAATGAATATTTTGTATGTACATGTCGGGTCCAATGGACCCGTCTGGTAGACGGAGGGTTAAATAATTTAAATGTTACTTTTAAATCTTTTGTGGTGGCAAATAATTTTCTGGCAAAAAGGTTGTGCAGCACTATTAAATTTTAGTGGAAGCAAAAATCCGTACATGTTGCCAGAATGGAGTTGTGAATAAAGAGGAGGAGGCATATAGCGTACTGTCTACCACTTGCGAGTGAAGTAACTGAGGAGGATGTCACAAGATGGCGGCAGCATTTTTTAAAATCGGATCTTCAGTTTCCGATCACTTCCAGAGCAAACATCCCACCAGTAAAATTTAATCGAAAATTTTGTCTTAATTAAGCGGCTTATTCATGGACATTTTCCTTAAAAATGTCGTAAAAATTTCTATTTGATTTACAGGAGTCAGTATGCCTTTTAAAACTGTCAGTTTATATCCCAGGTTGTCACAATATAGCGGAAAAGCAGGGTCTAACTAACGCCAAAGTAAACTCCTACCAGTAAAAATGAAAACATGTTTCTACCATTATTTATGACTGAAATTTTGTATTAATAATGAGTTTAAATAAGTTAAAATTTTCTATATAAATCTACTGGTGGAAGTTTCCACCGGCGGTAAACAACGCCTGCGATTGCGGTTACAGTTGAAGCTTCACAATTTTAACCCTTTGAGGGGCGGTGCGGGATATATTTTATCCCACATACGATTATTGAAGATTTACGCCAGAAAAAAAAATTATTAAATTTTACTTTTCTAACTTTGGTGGTAAGAAGTCGTAAAATTGCTTTTCCTTATTTTGCTATAAATCTTTTTGCAAATTCCGGTGTGAATTCGACATTACAGAAACACAATTACTTGCCCCTAGAGAGGTTAAGGATATGTCAGTTCCTCTTTATTAATAAATAGTTCCATTGTTGGCAGTTAAGGTTAGTTGGGGTTAGATTTTCAATGCCGAGGCTGTTACAATGTACGGCTATAAAAATTATTCCACTGTGACGCTAATTTAAAGTTTAAAAGATATTTAATAACATGAGCAACAGTTTATACAAAAGAAGAAATTTTAGTTTGATGAAAATTGCAGGTTTTATAAAAGTAGTTAAACATTAAAGTTATGTTCTGTTCTGAATACATTATCTATTTCACTAGAAGTATTTATTGCTATGTTTTTTTCCGTAACTAATAAACATGAAACTACAGTTTTTCGACTTGGAACAATGTTAGTAGCTGAATGGATTACCTAGTTGCGTTGCAACTTTACATCCAGTGGAAAGGTGATTGTGTTGCAAGGGCATTAGGGAGACTTAAAAAAATAATGTTTAGACCTGTGTGAAGTTGGCACCCCTCATTGTGAATTTAAATATGAAAACTACACAGGAGTTTTGCCCACCCATTAATTAATTTTGCCCACCCTTCGTAACGCTGTAAATCAAACTTTATTTTTTGACCCACTTTGAAAAAGCTAGCACCCCTCAATTTGAAATTTAACAAAACAATTGTACAATTATTTTGCCCAGTTTTGCCCACCCATTAATTAATTTTGCCCACCTTTTATAACACCGTATATCAAAAAAATCTTTGTTGACCACGTGTGAAGCTTGCACACCCCATTACGAATTAAAATATGAAATCCACACAAAAGTTTTGCCCGAGTTTTGCCCAGTTTTGCCCACCCATTAATTAATTTTGCCCACCTTTTATAACGCCGTAAATCAAAAAAATCTTTGTTGACCACGTGTGAAGCTGGCACCCCCCATTACGAATTGAAATATGAAAACCACACTAAAGTTTTGCCCACCCATTAATTAATTTTGCCCACCTTTTATAACGCCGTTAATCAAATTTTATTTTTGACCCATTTTTTAAACTAGCACCTCTCATTAGGAAATTTACAAAAAAAATTATACTATTATTTTGCACAGGTTTTGCCCAGTTTTGCCCACCCATTAATTAATTTTGCCCACTTTTTATAACGCCGTAAATCAAAAAAATCTTTGTTGACCACGTGTGAAGCTGGCACCCCCCATTACGAATTGAAATATGAAAACCACACTAAAGTTTTGCCCAGTTTTGCCCACCCATTAATTAATTTTGCCCACCTTTTATAACACCGTAAATCAAAAAAATCTTCGTTGACCACGTGTGAAGCTGGCACCCCCCCCCCCCATTACGAAATGAAATATGAAAACCACACTAAAGTTTTGCCCAAGTTTTTCCCAGTTTTGCCCACCCATTAATTAATTTTGCCCACCTTTTATAACGCCGTAAATCAAGAAATTCTTCGTTGACCACGTGTGAAGCTGGCACCCCCCATTACGAATTAAAATATGAAAACCACACTAAAGTTTTGCCCAAGTTTTGCCCAGTTTTGCCCATCCATTAATTAATTTTGCCCACCTTTTCTAACGCTATAAATCAAATTTTATTTTTTGACCAATTTTTAAACTAGCACCCCTCATTAGGAAATTTACAAAAAAAATTGTACTAATATTTTGCCCAGATTTTGCCCAGTTTTGCCCACCCATTAATTAATTTTGCCCATTTTTATAACGCCGTAAATCAAAAAAATTTTTGTTGACCAAGTGTGAAGCTGGCACCCCCCCCCCTCCCCCCATTACGAATTAAAATATGAAAACCACACTAAAGTTTTGCCCAAGTTTTGCCCAGTTTCGCCCACCCATTAATTAATTTTGCCCACCTTTTATAACGCCGTAAATCAAGAAAATTTTCGTTGACCACGTGTGAAGCTGGCACCCCCATTACGAATTAAAATATGAAAACCACACAAAAGTTTTGCCCAAGTTTTGCCCACCCATTAATTAATTTTGCCCACCTTTTATAACGCCGTAAATCAAGAAAATCTTCATTGACCACGTGTGAAGCTGGCACCCCCCATTACGAATTAAAATATGAAAACCACACTAAAATTTTGCCCAAGTTTTGCCCAGTTTTGCCCGCCCATTAATTAATTTTGCCCACCTTTTATAACGGCGTAAATCAAAAAAATCTTTGTTTACTACGTGTGAAGTTGGCACGCCCCATTACGAATTAAAATACGAAAACCACACAAAAGTTTTGCCCCAGTTTTGCCCAGCCATTCATTAATTTTGCCCACCTATTCAAAAGCTGTTAATCAAAAAAATCTTTGTTGACCATGTGTGAAGCTGACACCTCCCATTACGAATTAAAATATGAAAAATACACAAAAGTTTTGCCCAAGTTTTGCCCATTTTTGCCCAAACATTAATTAATTTTGCCCACCTTTTATAACGCCGTAAATCAAAAAAATCTTTGTTGACCACGTGTGAAGCTGGCACCCCCCATTACGAATTGAAATATGAAAACCACACTAAAGTTTTGCCCACCCATTAATTAATTTTGCCCACCTTTTATAACGCCGTTAATCAAATTTTATTTTTGACCCATTTTTTAAACTAGCACCTCTCATTAGGAAATTTACAAAAAAAATTATACTATTATTTTGCACAGGTTTTGCCCAGTTTTGCCCACCCATTAATTAATTTTGCCCATCTTTTATAACGCCGTAAATCAAAAAAATCTTTGTTGACCACGTGTGAAGCTGGCACCCCCCATTACGAATTGAAATATGAAAACCACACTAAAGTTTTGTCCAGGTTTTTCCCAGTTTTGCCCACCCATTAATTAATTTTGCCCACCTTTTATAACGCCGTAAATCAAAAAAATCTTTGTTGACCACGTGTGAAGCTGGCACCCCCCATTACGAATTGAAATATGAAAACCACACTAAAGTTTTGCCCAGTTTTGCCCACCCATTAATTAATTTTGCCCACCTTTTATAACACCGTAAATCAAAAAAATCTTCGTTGACCACGTGTGAAGCTGGCACCCCCCCCCCCCCATTACGAAATGAAATATGAAAACCACACTAAAGTTTTGCCCAAGTTTTGCCCAGTTTTGCCCATCCATTAATTAATTTTGCCCACCTTTTCTAACGCTATAAATCAAATTTTATTTTTTGACCAATTTGTAAACTAGCACCCCTCATTAGGAAATTTACAAAAAAAATTGTACTAATATTTTGCCCAGATTTTGCCCAGTTTTGCCCACCCATTAATTAATTTTGCCCATTTTTTATAACGCCGTAAATCAAAAAAATTTTTGTTGACCAAGTGTGAAGCTGGCACCCCCCCCCCCCATTACGAATTAAAATATGAAAACCACACTAAAGTTTTGCCCAAGTTTTGCCCAGTTTCGCCCACCCATTAATTAATTTTGCCCACCTTTTATAACGCCGTAAATCAAGAAAATTTTCGTTGACCACGTGTGAAGCTGGCACCCCCATTACGAATTAAAATATGAAAACCACACAAAAGTTTTGCCCAAGTTTTGCCCACCCATTAATTAATTTTGCCCACCTTTTATAACGCCGTAAATCAAGAAAATCTTCATTGACCACGTGTGAAGCTGGCACCCCCCATTACGAATTAAAATATGAAAACCACACTAAAATTTTGCCCAAGTTTTGCCCAGTTTTGCCCGCCCATTAATTAATTTTGCCCACCTTTTATAACGGCGTAAATCAAAAAAATCTTTGTTTACTACGTGTGAAGTTGGCACGCCCCATTACGAATTAAAATACGAAAACCACACAAAAGTTTTGCCCCAGTTTTGCCCAGCCATTCATTAATTTTGCCCACCTATTCAAAAGCTGTTAATCAAAAAAATCTTTGTTGACCATGTGTGAAGCTGACACCTCCCATTACGAATTAAAATATGAAAAATACACAAAAGTTTTGCCCAAGTTTTGCCCATTTTTGCCCAAACATTAATTAATTTTGCCCACCTTTTATAACGCCGTAAATCAAGAAAATCTTCGTTGACCACGTGTGAAGCTAGCACCCCCCATTACGAATTAAAATATGAAAAATACACAAAAGTTTTTCCCAGTTGAAGAGAAACGACGCACCAACTCGCCAAAAGTTAGCGAGTGGAAATTGGTTGGTTGGTTGGTTGGTTGATTTTTGACGGCCGATTATCTACTCTTTCGAGTGGAAATTGAAAACGAAGCACATATTGCGTAAAGAGGCATTGCTGTCAAGTCATCGCAGCTAATCATGCTACGGAGCCGGTTTGGGAAATATCCGCCCCATAAATTTGACTGAATGCTCTATTTGCCATTCGAGACTGTGTTTAAGAAATATATGAAGTAACGACAGAAACCCCACCAAATGGATTTCTAGCGTTAAGTAGGATACCGCGATTCGAGAGTTGCAGCATATCGGATATAAAATTTGATTAGTTAGACGATTCTGGACAAAGCGAATGGTCAAGCTTGGTGAGTGTCACATTATAGCCCAGCATATGCTACCTTATCCTGTCCAGGTGAGCAATCGCCATGTTCTGGAATACAAAATGCCTAGGTTTGCAATAGTTGGACAAATGCAAGCCGAGAAGATCTAGACAGAAAATGCCTAGGTTCGACATAGTTTGGACAAACGCCTTTGTCAAAGCACAGTCTAAGCGCAACCAACGCCAACATTAGACAATGCCGACGAGCTCGATTTCGACCCCACGGAAGGTCGGCCATCAGCGGATGATTCGTTCGACCCTATCCTTGTGGCTTTTATGTCACAAGAATAGGGTTCAATGAATGATAAGCAAATGACTGATCTGCTGTAATGTCGAAATCCAGCTCGTCGGCATTGCCGCAACCAACGACATATAAGGCCAATTAATGACGTTTAAAACGTCCCACGGAGAGGATCAACTTTACTCGGTGATTGGTACAAAGCGCTGCGCCCATCGTTTTGTGCCAATCGCCGTGTAAAGAGGATCCACTCCATATAATGTCTTAAAAATCATGATCTGGTCTTCTATGACGTTGGTCATAGTCTGAGCAACATATGCCGCCAATTTCATATCGAGACACGCTACGAGAAACTAGAATTTGATTTAGGAACACCAGCAAATCCTGCAAAACCTGTGGAAGTATTTAAAAATTGTATGAACAGTGTAACCCCCCCCTCCCCCTTAATTCCATAAAAACGTTGGGCAAAGCTTTGACAATCTTTTGAAACGCATGGCAAAACTCTCGGAGTATTAGTGAAAATTGAACAAAATATGGCGAAAACCACTAGGCTCCATACATAACAAGAGTTCTCAGTTGGCGGTCAGAAGCTTGCAAGGCAAAGGTAAAAAACAGTCCGCGTTACCCGGGTTAGATATTAGTGTTGACATTTACTATTATTCTAATGTATGTTTCTCTAACAAAGAAATACTTATCAAATTAATAAATGATTCTTGAATCATGCAAAGAAACGAAACAAACAGTAAGTACTTTTTGACTGGATTGCAAACCTGGACCGCTAGAAATCATCTTGGGAAACAGGAAGACAGATTTCCTGTTATATATGGAGGTCAGTGGGAGAAAACTAGGTAAATCAGGACGAAAATCTAGACACAGACAAGGCGGCCGAAAGTAAAGGAAAATTAGGAAAACTAGGAAAACTTTTCTCCGAAAAAACAAGAGTAAAATGAAGGAATACTAAAACAAAAAACAGGCAATGCTATAAGAACGCTGGACAAAACAGGAAACATTTTTTCAGTTGGATAAAGCTCTAGAAAAGTCCCGTAACACTAGTAAGTTGGTTAGTTTGATTTGTATTTGGATGTGAAAATGCCTCAAATGGTAAACAAAGCTATTTTTTGATTTAGAACGTTATGAAAACAGGGCAAAATTAAATAATAGGTGGGCAAAATAACCTCTCAATTGTTTTTTTATTTCCTACTGTAGGGTGCTAGTTTAACCCTCTGTCTACCAGAAGGGTCCAATGGACCCGACATGTATATTCAAAATATCTATTCAAACCAGAAATTTCTTCAAAACAAACTAAATGTATAAATCAGACAATAATAAGTTAAATAAACAAATTAAATAGTTTTAAGTAAAAATTCTGGTGTAGAATGTTTTTATAAAACTTGAGTAAAATTTCCGGTAGTTCTAGGGTTAAATAATGGGTCAAAAAAGTAAATTTTATTTACAACGTTATGAGATCTTGCAAAATTAAACAATAGGTGGGCCAGATTGGGAAAAACTTAGACAAAGCAATTGTGTGGTTTTCACATTTTAATTCGTAATGTGGGGGGGGGGGGGGGGTGCGAACTGCACACGTAGTCAAAAAAGATTTTTTCAATTTACAGCGTTGGAAAAGGTGGGCAAAATTAAATAAAGAGTGGGCAAAACTGGGGAAAACTTGGGGAAAATTTTTGTGTGTTTTTCACATTTTAATTTGAAATGGTGGGTGCCAACTTCACACTTGATCAACAAAGATTTTTTTTATTTACAGCGTTATAAAAGGTGCGGAAAATTAAATAATCGGTGGGTAAGGCTAGGCAAAACATGGGCAAAACTTTTGTGTGATTTTCATATTTTAATTCGTAATGGGGGGTGCCAACTTCACACGTAGTCAAAAAAGATTTTTTTGATTTACAGCTATAGAATAGGTGGGAAAAATTAATTAATGGGTGGGCAAAGCTGGGTAAACTTTTGTAGTTTTCATATTTTAATTCGTAATGGGGGGTGCCCGCTTCACGCGTGGTCAACGAAGATTTTTTTGATTTACGGCGTTATAAAAGGTGGGCAAAATTAATTAATGGGTGGGTAAAACTGGGTAAAACATGGAAAAACCTTAGTGTGGTTTTCATATATTAATTCGTAATGGGGTGTGCCAACTTTACACGTAGTCAACAAAGATTTTTTTGATTTACGGCGTTATAAAAGGTGAGCAAAATTAATTAATTGGTGGCCAAATCTGGGCAAAAATTGGGCAAAATAATAGTACAATTGTTTTTGTGAATTTCCTAATCAGGGCTGCTAGTTTAAAAAATGGGTCAAAAAATAAAATATGATTTACAGCGTTAGAAAAGGTGGCCAAAAAGAATTAATGGGTGGGCAAAACTGGGCATAACTTGGGCAAAACGTTAGTGTGGTTTTCATATATTAATTCGTAATGGGGGTGCCAGCTTCACACGTGGTCAACGAAGATTTTCTTGATTTACGGCGTTTATAAAAGGTGGGCAAAATTAATTAATGTGTGCACAAAACTGGGCAAAACTTGGGCAAAACTTTAGTGTGGTTTTCATATTTCAATTCGTAATGGAGGGGTGGTCACACGTGGTCAACAAAGATTTTTTTTTATTTACGACGTTATAAAAGGTGGGCAAAATTAATTAATGGGTGGGCAAAACTGGGCAAAAGTTGGGCAAAACTTTAGTGTGGTTTTCATATTTCAATTCGTAATGGAGGGGTGCCAGCTTCATACGTGGTCAACGAATCTTTTCTTGATTTACGGCGTTATAAAAGGTGGGCAAAATTAATTAATGGGTGGGCAAAACTTGGGCAAAACTTTAATGTGGTTTTCACATTTTAATTCGTAATGGGGTGTGCCAGCTTCACACGTGGTCAACAACGATTTTTTTTAATTTACGGCGTTATAAAAGGTGGGCAAAATTAATTAATGGGTGGGCAAAACTGGGCAAAACCTGGACAAAATAATGATACATTTTTTTTTTTTTTTTTTTTGTAAATTTCCTAATGAGGGGTGCTAGTTTAAAAAATGGGTCAAAAAATAAAGTTTGATTTACGGCGTTATAAAAGGTGGGCAAAATTAATTAATGGGTGGGCAAAACTGGGCAAAACTTGGGCAAAACTTTAGTGTGGTTTTCATATTTCAATTCGCAATGGGGGGTGCCAGCTTCACACGTGGTCAACAAAGATTTTTTTGATTTACGGCGTTATAAAAGGTGGGCAAAACTGGGAAAAACTTGGGCAAAATAATTGTACAATTGTTTTGTTAAATTTCAAATTGAGGGGTGCTAGCTTTTTTCAAAGTGGGTCAAAAAATAAAGTTTGATTTACAGCGTTACGAAGGGTGGGCAAAATTAATTAATGGGTGGGCAAAACTTCTGTGTAGTTTTCATATTTAAATTCACAATGAGGGGTGCCAACTTCACACAGGTAATGTTTAGACGTGGCTGATTGCCACAAAATAAAATTACTTTTAAGAAAAAAAGAAAAGAATAACCAAAAGTAACAAAGTACATAAGTTACTAGTATAACATGGTTTTAAAAAGAAAAGAAGAAAGAAAAAGAAAAATAAAATTAATGCAATAAAGAAAAAAAATTCCATTAGTTCCAAAAAAAAGAAGGAAAAAGGCGAAAAAGCTACCGGGGGTACCCTAGAAACAGAAAATCTTGCCATGAAAATTTAAAAAAGTAAAATTTATTAAAAGTTTCTGGTACGAATCATGATTTAAATCAGGTGTGATGTAATACATCCCACTGTTCCTCAAGCGGTTGTATTCTGTTACAATTGAGCCCAAACAGTTGCGGTTCTCTTGGAAAAATTCTCCGCGCCCAATGAATTCCGTCATTGTTCCACGTGGCTGCTTGTAGTAAATTTGTCTGGTTTGGACATTGTCTTGTTCGGCATTGTCTTGTTTGGGCCGAATAATTTGAGCGATAATAGGCTTCATATTACAAACTATTTGGACGGTATAGTTAATTTGTATTATATTACAACCTTGTGCATATGCATTCTGAGAAAAGTCCGTCTTCGACGTAAGGCTGGTATTCAGGAGGTCGTGGCAAAAAAAAAAGAAGAAAAAAAAGTAGAATTCTACATAAACAGTTCAGCTAAATTATATTTTATAAAAATACGTTTTGAAAGTGAAACTCGACAGACATATTCAACTTTAACTGTTATTTTTCGGTTTAGTAACAGCATTTATAATTTGTAAATAAAATGAAAGAAATATAAACGTTACCAAAGTACGTACAGAATCCTTCCACGTTATTTAACCCCTTAACGCTCGAATTAAATTACGGTTGAAAAATTCAAGTTGCTTATTGGCACCACTTTTATGAAAAAGAAATATTCACCTTATTTGATGACAGGTAAAACGATACTAAAATACAGCCAATTTCACTATTTTATAAAACTGGTGGGAATCAAACAATTTGAGTAAAAGACACAGCCCGAGAATATCTCGGGAGCGAGAATTAAGGGGTTAAATCATTTCAACATTTTACGAATGCAAGTACCCTGCCCCTGAAAGCGAGATAGCCAAACCTTGAAATCGTACGATGATACAGATAAAGTACTTAAGTACATACGTAGTCGTTTGTTCACAGATTTACCTTGCTATTTTTTTCCTTGAAATACCCACGTGACTTTTATACTTATTACCTATACTAAAGTACATAAGTACTTACTTAATTTTTATGTTTTTGGTATAAATAAATCTAATATTTTCACTTTTAGTGCTTTTTTTAGACACACTGACAGCAAAGGTTTTCTTTTCAACGCTCTTTATTGACAGATAATTTACATGATATGCCTGGTTTTAAATTTTTGTAAGTTGCTTACGCTTATCGCATATGAAAAAAAAAAAATAAACGCGTGTGGAACATAGACCCTCCTGGTCCACTTACCCCATTTTTATGGGACAACTGGACCCATGAGGAAAGAAAGATGAAATATGCATATTTTTATATTTTTAAATGTTAAAATGTAATTTTGAGCATTTCTGTCTAATAGAGGGAACTTAACTGAACACATTTACAGAAGTTCAGTCTTTAATTCAAATGAACATTAGCTTTTTGAAGCTAAATTGTCTAAGCTCCAGAGTCGCATTGTAAAATCATGGCCCAGTTGCCCCAACTAACCTTATGCCATTTGTATTTCAGTAACAGATGCAATTTCATGAGAGTTTTTATAACTATCACAGGAGATTATTTTCTTATGACGATTTCAGACACCTGTAAATTGTCGTACTCGACATGCTTGCTATACTGATATTTTTCAGTCTCAATGAAATTTCAAAATATTTTTGTAACAATATATACATCAATGAGAAAACATAATATTGATTTTGTGATTCAGTAGCTAAAAAATTGTACGGTACACATTTAAAATAATGAACAATTAAAAATATCGCAAGATTTGAAAATCTGTCTCAGAAATGAGGGACTAGACCAAGTCCATTTTGAAAATAAAATGAGATAACCCATTTAGTAGGTGCATAAGATATGTTTTATCATATCCCATAGTGAACCAAGTCTGTTTCCACATACATTCTAATATATCATGGTTCGTACGCCTCCTTAAATTTTGCAGACCTGAAATTTTTTGGCACCAGTATTTTCTTACTGAAAATCTCTTCTTAAAAGAAGACGAAATTTTGAGAGTTTAACCTAGATTTTTTTTCTATAAAAAGATACTGTTAGTTCTCATGGAGAAATAATGGTATCCGCACGAACCATGTATATGAGGACCCCTGAAGCCAAGGGGTATAAGTGACAAAATTGAAAAAATTGAACTTAGTGCACAGACGACTTGGAAATATGCTTTTTTTCTTTTCAGGTAAAGAAATATAAGTGATTTTCTAATTATGCGTTGCGTTTTAGAGATAAACCACTTTTGCCGAATAATAATTAATATTGATTAATTATAAATTTAAAGAAAATTGCACCCTACTTTTTTCACATTTATTGAAATAAGAGTTCAAAGACCACTATGAAACAACCAGCAGTTTCCTATTTCAATTCAGTCAATTATTATTGATGTCCAAATTTAATATCAATTATCTTTGAACTTGATTTACTCCAAATCGAAATTTTGTCACTTGTACCCAGTGGTGGGATTCAGCCGGTTCGGCAGAACTGTTTGTTATTTTGTGTTGAGTTCGGCGAACCGGTGTTTAAAATGACATTTCAAATACAAAAATCGGATTTACGTTAATTTTATTTCATTAAATGTTCTGCACAACAGCATTTTCTAAACATAAACAGGATTCGTACGCTTCAAGGACTTTCGAGCGCCTTTTACTACACTTTTAATAAGGTAATATTTGCTATATTTAATGAAAAAAAATCTATATACAGATATAGCAATATGAAATTTCTGGTACTAAAACACTTTAAATCCCTTGATTCTCCTGACGCGTACGAACCCTGATGAAACTGTGGCACGTTCCTTTTATAAAATACTGTTTCATTTGAAAAAAACAATTATTCAGCAGTCATGTAAGAAGCGAATTTAACTTTAAAAAATGAAATTTTGAGGATTTGAAGAATTTTGGTATCCAAATTGGCAAAAGATTCGATGTATGACTATGTAATTGAACAATTTGTATATTTTTTGATAAAGCAGAGGATTTTTCCAGAATTGCTGTCACATTTCTCGTTTTGTACAGAATTTTCGGTTGCGAAAGCTCGAATGTCAATCAAGTTATAAGAATTCGAGTTGTAAAACACGGATCGCAAAACGAAAAAATCTATTCGATTCCAAATCAATTTTAAATAACGTCATGTTTCAGGAATTTTTTTTTCTCTGTACCAAAATTATCGAAGTTTTTTTAACAATGTTCTTATAATATTCTAAAATGTTTCATAGTCTATATGTGCTGCTTCATTTTCCTTTCATGTTTATACATCAAAAATCATTCGAGAAGCGAACCGATTTTTAAATTATTTGAATCCCACCACTGCTTGTACCCCTTGGCTTCAGATGTCTTCATATGTCATCTATTTATCCACTTGGTTTATTGTTTGAGTGGATAAAACATATTTTTGGCTCCATCTAACTGGACTATCTCATTTTTTTTCTGAAAATGGACTTTGTATATTATGGTTATGAGCTCCTCAAATATTCATCATATAGATAATTAAATAACTTATAATTAAGAGAATGTTACAATCTCATATAGAAGAGATTGGTTTATAAATATTTAAATCTAGAACAATGTTACTCTCGATTTCTTTATTTCCTTTTTTTCCCTAAAGTGACTCTTTTTATATATATAAAATGTTAGTTGTCACTCTAAGCTGTCATTTATTAGAACATCTGGCATGTTCTGTTATTATAATTATTTTTTTAAACTGAAGTCATGCAAAAGCAAAGGGGCTTTCTATAAACGGCTTTATCGAATAGATATTTAAAGCCAGATAAAAGCATTTTCAGCACTACATTATAATTTTTTCATCTGTATTTTTTTTAAATTAAGTAACTTGTCTTACTAGTTTACACTTAACAATAAAAAAGTTTAAACTAAGTGGATTTAAAGTTCCTTGTCATGTCAACGTTAGATATTTTTTGCATTTTTTCTTTTAATACGGATCTTTTTTTACAGAAGTTAAGCTTAAACTTACGTGATTTAAAGTTTCTTCGTATGTCAACGTCAGATATTTCTTGAATTCAGTAAAAGAAATATAGATTTTTTTATGTGTGCTTAATGACATATATTTAAAATAATTTTAATTTAAGAATTATTCTAATTAGTTGTTGATGCGTTTTGATTTGAAAATATTTCATGGTTATTTTCTTTTCAAAACATACTTTGAAAAAAAAAAAATTAATATTACCTAATTTTGTTTTTAAAATAAGTTTCAGAATTTATTTTATACGATTCGCATTTTGAATATTTATCCAATTCCGTATGCAATTTTTGTAATTGTGACAAATATATTGTCATGGCAACTTAGATCTGCTAATACGTATGAATTGCATTTTATTAGCGTAGCTGCCAACTTGTACGGATTTTTTCTTACCACTAACATTTTATAAAAATTTTTGACTTATTTAAACGTTAAAATTGCTTGAATTTCAATGATTCAATTAACTGAAATTTTCTATTAAATTTTAGTGGTATGAGAAATCCGTACAAGTTGTTATGCATTGGGAGAAATTTACTGTTTCTAGCAATATTTTTAAAATAATATTTTCACCGCAACTGTATATCGCATATCATATGTTAAATAAAATCATGATGGATATTACTGATTAATAGTTCTGGTAGGAACAATAAATTTCCTCTATATAGTGAGACTCACGCTATTAACCCTTCCCCAGGGCTCGCACCGTTCCTAAAATTTTCGCACTTTGCTACCAGTATTTTAAATAAGAATTCATCGTGGTACATTCCTTTAAAATCTATAATAGAACTATACAACAAGTTATTATCGTTTTTATTCAGTTGTAGCAAAGTACGAAAAGTTTAGGAACGGTGCGAGTCCTGCCTTCCCACTCCGTTGGCTCCGCTGCAGAGCAATCCTAAGTCTTTGCAAAATTTGTTTTTGGTTCAGTAATAAAGGAAAATAAAATTCATTTTATTTAATCAGAGCATTTTTGAAATTGCGTACTTGAAGGAATCTGCTTTTTAAAAAGTGGTGCCGATCGAATAAAATTTGTGCAAGACACGCCGGAACTTTAAGTGTTAACACGTAGTAAAAATGTGTTAGTCAACGTTGCTGCTGTGAATGTATCGTAGTGGAAAATAAAGTAAAAACCTCTACGAACTCTACAACAAATTAATGTAGAAGAAGGTTACTGGTACCAAACGATTGGAAATAAAGTCTACTTTTAAATGATGTACATAAAATTAGCTTAGGTGGCCTTGTTTATATCAAAACGAACCAAACCTTTTTTTTTTTTCATTAGCAATACCCAAGTTTGAAACCATAAATTAATTCTACATTCATCAATTAGCCTAAATAAAAATTTCCATGAAGTTTGTACGATTAATTTCAGAGAAATTAATTATTTTAAAATGAGCCTATTTTAGGGGCTGCATCCAAATTGAAGTTCGGTACTCGATTACTATGTCACTTCATTAATCTAGTACAGGGACGGCGAACCTATGGCACGCGTGCCACAAGTGGAACGCTGCAGATTATTTTTGGCACGGCATAGATTTAAATTTTACATCAAAATATAGTAGAATTTCACAAAATGCATTAATTAATATAGATGTTTTCTGTTTTACTTGAATCCGATTATTTCGGTTGGTTGTGATTGTCACACAGATTGAAGAAATTGAAATATAACTTACTTATCCGAATCTAGCTCAGGATTGGCTCAGAAAATTTTGAGAATTAGAAGATTATCGCTAAACAAAAATTAAAAGTATAATAAGCAAAAATGCTGATTGTAAAATTATAATAACTTGGAATTCAATTCCAGACACTAAAAGCTGTAGTTTCTGGCGCTTGCTATTTTGACATTTTTTTCTGCAAGACATTCTTTTCGTTAAAAGAAAAAATAATGAAAAATTTAACTAAAAACGTCTTGTCAAGTGAGTGCAATTAAACTTGTATTCTATCGAAAATAACTAAGTATGAAGCGGTATGAATTATTTGACATTTAAGATGAGACAACAAAAATAATATTTTTTAAATAAATTTCTACAGTATAACATCAAATATTGCCTGTACTTTTTTTTAATGCTAAAAACAAAATTTTAAGTAGTTTTGGTTGATTTTTAATTATCCATTATTTTTTTTTTATTGTTGGCACGTCATGATCACGTAATGTATATATTTGTGGAATTTTGGCACGTGGACGTGAAAAGGTTCGCCATCCCTGATCTAGTATTTCTGGCCAATATGACCATTTATTCGGTTAATTTGCATCGACTATTGCCAGCCCAAATGTTTCAGTAAAATGAGTAAAATATATGTTTTTCAAATTATGCTTTGCACATCTTTGACGGCCCCTTAAACCATCATTTTGACCTTTTTGAGCATAATTCGAAAGCTACTTGAAAAAGAAAATTGAATTGAGACTCAGCATAAAGCAGGTCATAATAAATATAAATCTATATAAAAAAAAATTAGGTTTATCGAATATTTTTTTCGAATACTAATTTCATAATACATAATTTATATTAATTTTAATTACAAATTCAATGTATTTATGTTTGGATTTTTTTTTGTGTTATAACCACACAAAAAATTTATCACATTAGGAACATAATTTAATGTGTTATTTATAAAAATATGAAAATGTAAGTTAACATTAGTAGCTTTAAAATTTCAATGTTTATAATTCAATAACATCTTATCCAAATGACTTAAAATTTATTTTCTAGGCATAGTTTGAATGCAATATTTAAAATATATTGTGAAGATTGTGTGTTGCTATTGAAAAAAAAACGAAGTGTGGTCTGGTTTTGATTTGTAGATCGCCCCCTAAGCAAATTTTATATACATAATTTAAAAATAAACGTTACTGTTGATCGTTTGGTACCAGGAAGTTTATTCTATTATAATTTGTTGCAGTTATTATTCTATTGGTAAAGTGTGTTTAACATTTTTTAAACGACTGTAGACTCAATAGAAATATCATAGTTTTTGTAAGTAAACATAAAATAATAAGAAAACACAGCTATACATTGGTGAAGAAAACTCTATGGCCTTTACGTCAGCTATTTAATAGTTTAAATGAGAAATTGTAAGATTTTGCAATGTAAGAAACATTCATCATATGTAAAGTCAAATACCACTATTTAACGAATATTAGTTCTTATACAGAAAATATTACACAATAAATTTGTCTAGAAAATATTAGTTCACATATCTAAAAAAATTAAAAGATATGCTACCCTTCGTTTTTTGATAGTTTCACTTTTGATGAAATAAAATTTCAAATGACAAAATAAGCTGTTATTTGCTAAGAGAATTTCTTTACAAAACTAGAGTCATAGAAAATGAAAAGCTCTTATAAGAAATGACTTTATCAAATAAATATTTATAGCTATATAAGAGCGTTTTCTTTTAGCGTCACAAATGATAAACAAAACAAAAAAATCAATTTTCCTTTCGTGTTTTTTTTTTATTTATTTACGTATCTTGTCTTATTAGTGTACACTTACCAACAAAAAAAGCTGAGATTAATCTGATTTAAAATTCCTTGTCATGTGAACGTCTAATACTGTTTATCTTCGGTATAAAAATACAGATTTTTTTTTTTTTTTTTTTTTTTTTTTTTTTTTTTTTTTTTTACAGATTCATTGCTTTTGTATTTATGTTTATTGACAAATAACTGAAATAATTTTTATTAATGTATGATTCGCCTTTTTTCTTGATACGCTTTCAATAATTTTTTTTTTTTTTTAATTCGTAATTAAAAATGCTTTTTTAACGCTTTATCTACTGAATTATGAAGTCATAAAAATTTTATCTTCTAAAGCCTTTTTCGTGACTTTTTGAAACTACATTAGAACATTTACATAATCATTTAATAAATATGAGAAGCATTTTAGAAAGATTGAAGGATTTAGATGGATTAATTAAATTTGAATTTCTAGGGATTTTGTGCAATATTTATAACACGACTCAAACCTTTATTTTAAATATTTTTCTTAGTATTTTGTAGAATTAACCCCTTAACCCTAGATCTACCGGGAATTTTATTCAAGTTTTAATAAAACGTTCTATACCAGAATTTTTATTTAAAACTATTTAACTTATTTATTTACCTTATTTTTGTCTGGTTTATATACTTAGTTTATTTTAAAGAAATTTCTGGTTTGAATGAATATTTTGTATGTACCTGTCGGGTCCAATGGACCCGTCTGGTAGACGGAGGGTTAATTCTCCCTCCCGTCATATTCACGGGCTGTGCCTTTTACTCAAGTTGATTGATTCCCACCAGTTTTATAAAATAGTGAAATTGGGTATATTTTGGTATCGTTTTTACTGTCATTAAATAAGGTGAATATTTCTTTTTCATAAAAGTGGTGCCAATAAGCAATTTGAATTATTCAACCGTAATTTAATTCGAGCGTTAAGGGTTTAAGAAAGGTACAAATATGATGTTCTCACAATAGAAATATAGAAATACTTCCGAATTGAAAAATCCCCTCCCCCAACGCCAAGAATGCTGAAAAGATGCAAAGCAAAAGAAATCATCATTTAAAAATATTTTTGATTTGTGTAATCAATAATGCTTTTGGAACAAGATAAAGTAGTGCATTCATAACTCATTTTAAACTGAATTACTACTAATCAATGTATTAAATGAATTTTGTAACAAGTTATTTTAATGGTACTTATAAGTACAGTCAGTAGATAAACGGTTAATATCACAAAATGTATCTTATTTCATCCCAGTTATCGCGTATCGAATCTATTGTCGAATTGGTAGAATTAAACAAATGCGTTCTCGCAGCAATTTACGTTTTCTAAGTGACACCATTCAGACATTTTAATAATGGGCAAGTGAACATATTTGCTCTACTGGCACTTTTATTCATTTTTTAGCTCACAGGCTATCAAAGCCTGAGATCTAATGCGCCCGGCGGTTCTGTATGTATGTATGTACGTATGTACGTAACGCGATAACTCTTGATAGAAACATCCGATTTGCTTCAATTTTTTTTCTAGGTTCATTCTGATAAGGCGCTTCCCTGATTAGTTTTTGGGGTTCATTGGTTAAGTATAAAGGGGGAAAACGGGGTCTAGTCCCCACCCCCTTAATTTAGATAAATGGCTTTTTAATGCAGAATTATTCGATGTGCGCCAAATTTGGTACACCGTTTTATTATGTTAAGAAGCTGCCTTGATTAGATTTGGAGGTTCATTAGTTAAGTATAAAGGGGGAAAGTGTGGCTAGAAACCACCCTTAATTTAGATAAATGGGTTTTTCATGCAGAGTTATTCGATGTGCGCCAAATTTGGTATGCCGGTTTATTATATTAAGGAGATGACTTGATTAAATTTGGAGGTATATTGGTTAAGTATAAAGGGGAGGCAGTTGCTAGTCCCCCCCTTTAATTTAGATAAATGGGTTTTTTATGCAGAATTATTCGATTTCCTTCAAATTTGATATACCGGTTTATTCCAATATGGCGCTTCCTTCATTAGATTCGGAGGTTCAGTGGTTAAGTATAAAAGGGGGGAAAGGGGGGCAAGTACCCATCCCCTTAATTTAGATAAATGGATTTTCATACAGAATTATCCGATTTACTTTAATTTTTTTCTATGTTCATTCTGATTAGGATCTTTCCTGATTAGATTTGGAAGTTCATTTGTTAAGTATAAAGGGGGGAAATGGGGGTTAGACACCCCTTAATTTAGCGAAATGTCTTTTTTATGCAGAATTATCTCATTTGCTTCAAATTTGGTATACCGGTTTATTATGTTAAGGAGCTTCCCTGATTAAATTTGGAAGTTCATTGGTTCAGTATAAAGGGGGGGGGGGACGTTGGCTAATCCCCCTTCATATATTTTTTGAGGGGCATTATTCTTTGAAATAAGAGTATAATTATATAATATACAATTAGTGTGAATAGCCTGTGAGCTCAATGCCATCAGTTTAACTGGGCACTTTTCTTTTTATTTAATTTCATTCCAACATATTGAATTTCTTGTCGAGTTCTTATAATTGTAAAAAGTGCATTCTCATAGCAATTTACCTTGTCTCAAGATACCATTGATACATATTAATAATGTGCAAACGAATATATTTGCTGTTCTGGTACTTTTATTTTTAAAAAAAATAGGAATATTTTTCTGTAATAATACTTATAACAGTGGTGAGAAAATAGGAAATTTATTTTGTGAATCAGTCACTAAAAATTATTTAGTTGTCATTAAAATATTTAATATATTTAAAGAAAAATGGAGGATTTTACAGTATATAAGGAACAATTAACAAAATATTAAACACCCTTATATAAAATTTTAAAAAAATCAGGAATTTCGAGAACTAAACTTAGCTTTCAGCTTCTGATATCTGCGCCACAGGGCTCGAAGCATGTAGAAAAATAGAACAGTGCTTCCCAGCTTTTTTTGTGGTCGTGCTCCACCAAAGCATCTCTAACTTGATGGCTCCCACCCCTACCTCTGCAGCATATAATTCTTATAAAAATTTAAAAAAATAAACTAGTTGGGTGTGCCAATCCCAAAACTTTCTTCTATCTCATGTCAATATTTCATTTTAATTAGTTTTATTAGTATATTTATTAGAATTATGCACAACTTCATACAATTTTCGATGGTACAATATTGAAAATTGCACAAAAATCGCTATTACAGTGCCCCCTTCCGGTGGAATTTTTCCAAATTCAGGGAGGACCTTCTTGCCATGGCCGAAAATACACACTAAAAATTTGGTTCAATTCTATGCATAACTTCATACACCTTTCGATGGTATAATATTCAAAATGCACAAAAATCGCTATTACAGCGTTCTCTACCGGCAGAATTTTCCCAAATTCAGGGAGCACCTTCTTATGATGGCCAAAAACATACACAAAAAATTTGGTTCAATTCTATGCATAACTTCATACACTTTTCAATGGTACAATATTCAAAATGCACAAAAATCACTATTACAGCGCCCCCTACCGACAGATATTTTCCAAATTAATGGAGGACCTGCTTGCCATAGCCATAAACTTAAAAAAAAAATTGGTTCAATTCTATGCATAACTCCATACAATTTTTGATGGTACAATGGCGACACACGAACATAATAACACACGGACATACGGACAGACATACATTTTACAGAA
Organism: Maratus speciosus; assembly: GCA_963932465.1. Classification (NCBI taxonomy): domain Eukaryota; kingdom Metazoa; phylum Arthropoda; class Arachnida; order Araneae; family Salticidae; genus Maratus; species Maratus speciosus. The sequence goes on along the minus strand of OZ010793.1, from coordinate 120,172,342 downwards.
ACAGGTTTTTTGTGATCTCTGACCCCTAAAATGTGTAAATCTGTCGAAAACCGGAAGTCGAAAATTTTTTCGATTACAATACTTTCTTCTATTGAAGATGGAAGAAAGTAATAATTCTTATTTAGCAAGCCTTCAAAAACGGCATTGGCAGTGGCTATAGTTATTTCACATATATTTTTAAGCTTATGAAACAGGTAATATTCTTGTCACAAATCTGCTTTTAACACAACTCTTTAAATGAAACAAAACCTTTCATCTTTGCATTTGCCACTAGAAGAATGTTGCTTCTTACCACTTTATCTCGTTGTGGACCTAAACTATTTTATGGTATGTATTTTTAACACAACATAATTTTTTGACGATATTCTCATACTTGGCGTTAAATATGATAGCATGTATCACATTAATGAATTACTGTGAAATAAGAAATGACAATTACTTATTTCAAGAATAAATTTTTGAAAATTCTGATGTGAATTCAGCATAACAGAAACTTCATAAATTGCGCTTAAAAGAAACCAAACATAAACGTAATTCGTATTTTTTATGTTTAACTCCTTAACCCCTTGAGGGGCAAGCAATTGCGTTTGAGTAATGCTGAATTACCACGGGAAATATCGACAAATTTTATTTTAAAATACGGAAAAGCAATTTTTCAATTCTCTCCCCAGAAGTTGTAAAAGTAAAACTTAATTAAAATTTTCTGGTGCAAATCTTAATTAAACTTAGGTGGGATATAATATATCCCACCATCCCTCAAGGGTTTAAACACCATATTCAATTTAGAGATAGTATGCTGAACACCAGATATATTAAATTTTGTCAAAAACAGTTTATCACAATAACAAATAGCGACGCAAAAAGAAAAACGCACAGAACATTTCAGTCTGAATTTAAAATGAGGACGTATGCACGTACGTTTTGGTATTTCAAATAGAAGAATTCATGACGTACGCCAGTATGTCGTGGTCCTTAAGGGGTTAATCACAAACTATTGCCCGCTACTCTGGTTGATTTTTACAAACGAACCGTGAATCAAACGAAATATATCGGTGAGTGTTTTAAAGCAATATAGATCTTTACTTCGAATGTCCTCCTACCTTGCTGAAAACAATACGATTTTGATTGCGTTATTATATTTTCTAATGCGTCAAACAAAATTTTGGCTGTTAAATACCAACTCTTTTTGTTGATAATTTACAGTGTGATTTGGTAAAGACTGAAACAACGATATGCAATATACCAACATCATACGTGAAAAATTATAAAATTAACAATCTAAGTCTCAATAAATCCGTCTTGAAGAAATTCTTAAAATGGCTTCTAATTTATGATCAAATTCACTTGATTATAGAACTTTCCCACTAATTCAATATATAAGCTACATAGAAGAATATGCAATATACTATAATCTTTCCTGAAAAATCATCTAACTAACGGTGCAAGTTTCCTCGTAATTCATCCAGTAGAAGTTTTTTTAACCCTTTCCGGCGCAGACAAATTCTATTCACAAAATGAGAAAATATTGACTGACACCGGAAATTGCAAACGATTTCTTTTAGAAAATAAAAACTCTTTAAATCAAGCTTTCACAGTAAAATCAAAATTTTCTTAAATATTCTTGGTGCCATTTGCAAGGTTGGAATTAAAATTACGTGTGTACAGACTGGACACACTGCGCCGGAAAGGGTTAAAGTCTAATTTTATATAATAAGACTCAACTGATCATAGAACTTTTCCGCATAATTCTATAACTACGCTGCGTATAACGATATTCAATATGCATAAACCATCCTGTAATATTGTTCAGTGGGATGGTTCGCTTAAATTCAAAAACTCCAACCATATTACAGGAACTATTTCTTTATTAAAAAAATCTTATAAAAGGTGTTACAAGTGGAGACAAAATGGGAGAGAGAGACCCCATAATACATGGGACGCCGAAGCACCTTTTCTTTTTAGACAACTTTACATCTCGAGAGCTGAAACAGAAGTGCCGTTTTTTTTGCACGAAATCAAGAAATCTTGGCGTTGCACAGCATCGCCAATTTACAACTTTTGGTGACTGCGCGAAAGTGTACAAAGGCTTTTGGCGATAAACATTACCGCAAAAATGTGGATTGCAAGTAAGTGCTTCTAATTAGGATGAGAAAAGTAACAGACAAACCGAAATTGTTTATCCAACAGCTTTGACACAGCAGACCGCAGCCTGAGAAGAATGCTGGAAATCACAGGCATCTGGCTTTTAGCTCAACCACAAAACACGATAGCTACATGCTTCCCATAAGATTCGTTCATTTTTACTTTTTTTTTTTTAATTGTTAATACATATTCAACATTCACGTATTAGTAGCGATAAAAATTTCTTATCACTGCGGCGGGGAAAAAAATCCAATGCAAGAAAATGAAATGAGACTAGCACCTGTGCTATTTAATTCTTATTTATTTCTTTGTACAAGCAGCGGAAACGGGTAGATACAGATTAAAATAAGAAAGAGAAAAAAGGGAATGATTATTTGAGCGCTTTGAATTAAAGATGATTTTAGAAAGAAGAAAGAAATCACTTTAATAAACTCTGGATGGTTTTGAGAAATGAATTTAATCACATATTTCATTATAGGAAAGAGGGGGGGGGGATAATATGATCTAAAAGTAAGAAAGTTATGTTTAAAATTAAATTTTGAATAAAAAGGTAGTTATGGTACAGAAACGCTGTCACATAACTCACCCCCACAACAGAAGAAAGCTGAAACGTGTACGTTGTAGCTTTATATGTACATAAAATCCTTTGTCCACCTTCGCACTTACAGAATATGTACCAAGACAAAATAAGTAAAATTAACTATTTAAGTTGATATCTACCAAGAAATCTATTTTAACTTGTCTGTGAAACTATTACCCTTTAGCTCCTGTAGAATATTTTATACAACTCTAAGTAAGTAGAAAAAAAATATTTGCTTGCTTTCAAAACAATTCACAAGAATTGTGTTATGTCCATGACTGAGCGCTCATAATATTCAAAATAATCTTTTTTAAAATTAAATATTCCACAAAATAAAAGGGCCACATTAGTTGATAACACAGGATCCTATATTTTTTTTTTTTTGGCATTGTATTGTGGCGCTGGTACCAGCATTTTAGTCATGTATCTATTCATATAGAGAAGCATTTACTGTATATACGACTTCTCACAAATTCGATCTTACATGAGATCATAATATTAAATAAATGCAAGCAAATAAAAACAAAGGACAAAAACACACCAGTAAAAAAAATTTGTTACTTTAAGGAAAGATGAATTCTTTCATAAAATTGAAGCTTATTTGTATTGTCTTAGGTTGCTTCATTACTGGCATAAGAAACTTACAAAAATTTGTGCATAACGCACAGGACTACCAGAGACAAAAATTGTGCAAGCTGCACGCGCTCAAACAAGTGTAGCCCTACATATTGAAATTTTGTGAATTCTAGTGGCATCAGCTCATGGCTTCTGTCCTAAATAATAAGGGGTAGTTTTTTTTTAGATCCCTGCAATTTAACTAAGTCCCCGGTTTCCAAAAAAAATCACAGTATGTTATAATTTAGCATTTTATGAATTTTTACACTGCCATCCTGACTTTCCGTGTATTGATCAAAATTTAACCCTTGGCAAACTTATAAAAAAAATTACTAAGAAATTGCATACAATTTTGTATAGTGTAACAAGATATCTTACTCGATCTGCCACCTCCAAGTAAGAAGTATCCAATGAAAGTGTAAAAAAAAATGTTACCTGTTAAAATTAACAACTTCGAAATGTATGTGTAGTTTAATATGTCATGTGACGGATAACTCCTAGAAACATTAAAATCTTTGTATAGATAGAAAGTGATGATACCATTGATATGTTCTGACATTATGCAAACACAAAAAAAACTGTTAAAAAGAAGTATTTTAATATTGAAACATGGTGTAAAATTTAAAAGATAGGAAATTAAAAGGAGAAACTGTATGTGTGCGGAGGGAGGGGGGGGAAAAACTCCCAAACTCATGAACTACTTGTAATGGAACACATGAACAAAAGTGTACGCAAGCATACACAACGTGTAAGTAAACACATGAACAAATTGTATAATATCACATGAACTATATGTATTAATGTCTCAATGAAGTAAAATTGTAATGTAATTGCCAACAAAATAAACAGACAGTATATGTGTAATAACCCGAGACACTTGCATACGAGTGAGATTCAATTACATAATTAATGAGTTATCATCAAAATGCAATGAATAAGGGTTAATAAACAAATGAACTACTTGTAATGTGTTTGAAAACTCTGGTTAAACTCTAAACCAGCCAGTGTGTACAACTCAATGAACTACTTGTAAGAAAAAAAAAAGAAATACTGCCGAATAAATCGCTAGCAAAGTACAATGTGTAAAAGCACATGAACAAAATATGTAAATCAACACATGAACTAGTGTAATGTATGTATAAGAATGTACCAAAATGTATTAAAAACACAACTGTTGTGAAACATAAACAAATATCCAACATATGAACTCCATGTGAAAGAAAACTGTTGAATAAGTGGTTGACTAAGGGTTGAAAAGAAACTAAAACTGCATCAGCCAAATTCATTACTGTCTTGAGTTAGCAGAAGCGTGCATAAAATGTATAACTCTACGCTAAAATTTGTAGAACCTATGCAAGCCAAACATGTTCCAAGAAAAGAATGAAAGGGAAAATAAAAATAAAAATAACATTTTGATAGCCAAAAATAGCAAGCAATGTACCTTATGTGGTATGCATGTATGTATCCGTCACAAGACAACTGTGAGACATGATCTCATAAATTAAAAAATTTTAAATCTGAAGAAGAAAAAAAATGCCAAAGATTTAGTTTAATGAGTCTATGTGAATAATCCTTTAAAAAAAATAAAGTGTACCTAACAACTCACATTATGCATGTGACTACATTTTATAAAAAAAAAAACTCTTACGATATCAAATACCATGTCAGTTATAATAAAAAAAATACCTTATGTTATGACTTGAAATAGCAACGAGTCACCAACCGCGCGTAAACAATGAAGTCTAACAGTACATTAGCTGCATGTGTAAAACTGTACCCCCGGTTAATTATCCCTTGTAAAAAAACTTTAAGATGACTGTGTAAACAATGTACAATAGTTACATTATGTTATAATTGCTGCAAAACTTTTAAACAGACGAACTAAAAAAAAAACATTTGACATTAAAAGAAAGTCTATCTAAAAACAACTACGAAGTTGTGAATGCAGTGAAAAAAAAAATAAAAATAAAAATAATAAATGCAATCTTAAAGCTAAACACAAATGATGCTAAAAGAAACCTATACATGCACAGACGGTAATGAATGTCCTTAACCATGGTGAGTATTAATTGAAATATAACAAAATTCAGCAAAACTGAACGAGTCAATGTGTGTGTGTGTGTGAAGTACCAGGCCAAACCTGACATCCCAAACCATGTGCATGAGAGGAAAAAAAACATGTGTGATTAATGCCTAACAATGCTATCTGCCCATAGCAAGTTAGAAATAAAGTGTAAATTAGTGTAAAGGTGTTATCCATCATCAGCATTAGGAAACAATTACAGGTGAAATTTTAGCAATCTAAAAATAATTTTTAAAATGTAAACAATACTCCAATTGTAAAATTAATATTAGTGTAACTCCATCAATCATGTTAGGAAACATATCCGATCCCTGATTAAGCTAGCGGCCAACTTGCTTAACCATAGATCGAAATACACACCTCAGACATTTTGCTATCCCATGGAAAATAGCGCAATGACTGAAGTATCCCACATAAACCATGACAGAAGTATAAGCAAACAAACTTACACACACAAAAAAACAAAAAATACAATGTATTAATGTGAATGCATGTCATTGAGAAACATAAAATAATAACAGTTTAAAACTATACGTCAAACCTATGTTGTACATCTTATGTATTTTGCAAAAGCAAACGAGACCCAAAAGGGAAAAAAAATATTTTTGTAACCATGACATGATGACTCGAGCTATATAATATGCCTAAATAAAATGTATGCCAGGATAAACTAATCTAAGCTTACTAAATATTTTGCCAAAGTTCAAACTCCAAGAAAATATTAATGTGAAAGATAACTAATCTAATATTTTTTTAAACTTATGATTACGCCAACTGTATGTAAATTTCTAATCAAGTGCCCACATCTAACTGAGAAAAAAAATGTTATGCTCACCTCCTCTATACTTATTTTAAATTGCCACGACTATGCAAATCCAACATATTTCACATTACTCTTAATCAGTGCAAAAACAAATTTAATAAAGTCATAAAATATAAAACTTTCTGCATAGAAAAAAAATAATATATATTAACTCTAAAAAGAAATTTCAAAAGTGTCCGAGATCTACTAGTGTAAAAGGTATTTAAAAGTAAGTCATTTACAATCTAAGATAAATATATCTGTAGACTTTTTTTTTTTTTACCATTTATAAGAAAGGCTGAATGACAACATCTTAACTACAAAAAAAAAAAAAAAAAAAAAAAAAAAAACATTTAAAAATCCCCAGAAAACTACTCATAAAAGACACTATACTGAATAATTTGCAATATGACACAACGTATTATTTAAATCATACTGTTAACAGACAGCATACGAGCCAGCGTATTTATGTGCAACAAATGATAAAACAACAGAGAAGCAACTTCAAGGCCTAGAGATAAAATAAAAGGAATATATTATCTCTGAAGTGCATCAATGTGTCAATGCAAGATACTCAGGAAGTGTCTAATATGAATCAAATGCAACACACTTAAAAAAAATGCTACCCTTTTTTTTATCCCCTTAGAAATGCTTCCCAATTATTCATAAATTTTACTTTACACATCAACTGCCGATCTGTAAGAAACAACTTATATTTTTAAAAGCAGATGAAATATTACCTAATATATTAAATATTCCTAACAGAGATCACTACAAATACAAATACTTTCAATCAAAATAGAAATTACATTAAAAATATACACACCTTTCGTTATAAATATGTCATTCATAACTATAATTAAAAACAACAAAATGTGCACAGATAAATTAGATAAATTTTAAAAGGCTATTGTTTGTGCAATAGCGACAAGGAATGCAAGCGCAATATCTTTCACGATAAATGTTAAACCCAGAAAATCCTTGTCATGCATGAAAATAAAGTATATTTAAACATTCATAAAATAACTGAACTTAAATAGCACTTACCTTTTAAACACTAACATGCAAAGAGCAGCTTAGAAATATAGCTGCAAGTTTAACGGTTTAAAATACAATATTTTTTTTTAATGCCGATATCTTCTCTCTTCCGGATGTCACATATTATACAAGGCAGTAATAAAAACAAATATGAACTGCATAAAGTAACGATTTTTTTTTTTTTTTTTTTTTTTTTTTTTTTTTTTTTAACAGCAAGTATAAATAAAGAAACATTTATCATAGCATGAAAAGAAAAAGAACTGAAAGATAAAATATTAATCACTATATCAATTAAGTATCTATAGGCAATATGAGAAACAATATTGTGCATGTTAAACGTCATCCAATTTTTATCACTATTGGGGTATCCTAATTTGGGATACCTAGATATGACACGAAAACGAATTGAACAACATGAATGAGCCTGTTGAACGCTATCTTCTTTTTTTTTTTTTTTAGATTGCATGCTGAACATGATAAGATGCACAAAACAAACAATCTGGGAATGAAGAATCTAACTTAGAGATGTAGTCATAAAAAAAAAAAAAAATGCACATATGGCAAAAGTTTCACGAACTATTTCGTAACTGAAATAATTTTTCTTTTGACTTCCAACACAGATGCATAATGCAGCACATATTATACCAAGATACACCAGTAGATTATTGACTTTCCGTAAACTATGCGGTTATATTAGCTCTATTTTCTTTAACTATGGAGCACCAAACAATCACCTTAGTATTGGAATGAAGGCAAAACTTATTTTGTAGAGAAACACCATCAAAAATTTTAACATATTTCACATTTGTACATCCAGCAGGTGAAGCGAGGAGAAAAAAAAACTTTGTGCGGCAACGGAGTAGATGAGTCACAACATAACTCTCTCCTTTATTCCAAAATCATCAATGTAGAAGTACCACAGAGTGTAGAGTTAATCCAGTCTTCGCTTAGAATTGACAGAGCCTGATTAACCACGGGGCAAATTCCTACCACTAAAAATAAACAGAAAATTTTACCCCATTCATGGCAGAAATTTTACATGAATACGGCGTTTAGATAAGGCGAACTTTTCTTTTAAAATTTATTGGTGTAAGTTTGCCCCGTTAGTAATCAGGCCCTGAGAATTGAAAGGCAATTTCGAAGCCATCTAGCAGTACCGCTCCGGCACATAAATCTTCCAACATGTTCTGGTGTTTTACGAAGCGTCAGGAAATGGGCAGGAAACCTCACGAATAAAATTGTACTTTTAAGATGCAGGAGTACTACGTCGAAAGTGCAGCATAAAAAAATATTTTAAAGGTTGGGAGAATGGGGGGTTCTCTCTCTCAAATAAATATGCATTCTTTTTTTTTTTTTTTTTTTTTTTTTTTTTTTTTTTTTTTTTGGTTGGAGAAAGTCCGGCCAATGAGCCAAATTTAGGTAATATTGTTCAGTGGGATGGTTCGCTTAAATGCAAAAACTCCAAACATATTACAGGAACTATTTCTTTATTAAAAAAATCTTATAAAAGGTGTTACAAGTGGAGCCAAAATGGGAGAGAGAGACCCCATAATACATGGGACGCCGAAGCACCTTTTCTTTTTAGACAACTTTACATCTCGAGAGCTGAAACAGAAGTGCCGTTTTTTTTTGCACGAAATCAAGAAATCTTGGCGTTGCACAGCATCGCCAATTTACAACTTTTGGTGACTGCGCGAAAGTGTACAAAGGCTTTTGGCGATAAACATTACCGCAAAAATGTGGATTGCAAGTAAGTGCTTCTAATTAGGATGAGAAAAGTAACAGACAAACCGAAATTGTTTATCCAACATCTTTGACACAGCAGACCGCCGCCTGAGAAGAATGCTAGAAATCACAGCCATCTGGCTTTTAGCTCGACCACAAAACACGATAGCTACATGCTTCCCATAAGATTCGTTCATTTTTACTTTTTTTAAAATTGTTAATACATATTCAACATTCACGTATTAGTAGCGATAAAAATTTCTTATCACTGCGGCGGGGAAAAAAAATCCAATGCAAGAAAATGAAATGAGACTAGCAGCTGTGCTATTTAATTCTTATTTATTTCTTTGTACAAGCAGCGGAAACGGGTAGATACAGATTAAAATAAGAAAGGGAAAAAAGGGAATGATTATTTGAGCGCTTTGAATTAAAGATGATTTTAGAAAGAAGAAAGAAATCACTTTAATAAACTCTGGATGGTTTTGAGAAATGAATTTAATCACATATTTCATTACAGGAAAGAGGGGGGGGGGATAATATGATCTAAAAGTAAGAAAGTTATGTTTTAAATTAAATTTTGAATAAAAAGTTAGCTATGGTACAGAAGCGCTGTCACACATCCCTGAAAGTTTATCTAACTAACTGTGCAAGTCTCATAAACATCTGTCCAGCAGGAGTTTTTTAAACCCCTTAACGCTCGAATTAAATCACGGTTGAAAAATTCAAATTGCTTATCGGCACCACTTTTTATAAAAAGAAATATTCATCTTATTTAATGAAAGGAAAAACGATACTAAAATATAGCCAATTACACTATTTTATAAAACTGGTGGGAATGAAACAATTTGAGTAAAAGACACAGCCAGAGAATATGACGGGAGCGAGAATTAAGAGGTTAAAGACTAACTTTCGGGTTCGCCTGAATATTAGACTTTGTCTTATAATTCTGTAACTAAGCAAAGTAGAACGACAAGTAATATACTAAAACTTTCTCTGAAAAATTATAGAACCAACAATGAAAGTCATTTCATCAATTGCAGGCAGCCGGAACGAAATTCTCATTTCAATTTTATATATATACAGTAGATTTTTCATTCAGAAAAGTGTGCTCCTATTTTAAATTTAAAGAGTGAAACATACTTTTTTAATAAAGGTATATGGTGTAAAGAGAATTAAGGAAATTTTTATTATTATTAAAAAATGGGGAAACATCATTTAAGTCATAACAATAAATGTAAAGATAAATACTATTATTACTACATGCTGATAATAATTATTCGGATGTGCCAATCCCAAATTTTTCTTCTATCTCATGCACTTTAATAATTGAAAATTCTATATCACATTAGCAAAATTATATGACTATCATGAGGATTCTAAAAGTATAGGTTCCTTGAATTTTCTGTATTTTAAAAAGGAGATCACATTATAAAGCATCACATTGTAGAAAGAAATCATTGAATTTCGGCACCCACCTTCTTAGATATTTGCACCGAAAATTTCTAATCCCTAAAGCATAAAAGCTATATATGTTGGGTAGTATACACCGAAGCCTGATAAGGATCTATTTATGCGACTGTGTTAACAAAATATGAAGTTTGATTAAATTCCGTGAATTACTATTTTAAATATACCTATCGCAAAAATCGCGAAAAATGCAGCATAGCAACGTCACCTCTATTATGCTTTACACGAAAACCTAATCAGCATCAAGTTACGTGAAGGGGTAACAGAATATGAACTTTGATGAAATCACGTGCATTTGTTCGTGAGATATTACGATCGCTAAAATCACGTAAATCCTGAAAAATGCAGCATAGCAGCATCAGCTAGTGGGTGATTTACTCCAAAATCTAATCAGCACCAAGTTATGTCAATTTTCCAACTGAAACTGAAAATTGATAAAAATCCTTGCATTAGTTCTTAAGATCATCCATCAGAAATCGTAAAAAAGCAGCATGACAACTCCACCTATTGGATGATTTACACTAAAACCAAATCAGCAACAACTTATGTCAACATCTAAGGTTATTTCCATGAGCACTTGTAATGTAAGCATGCTGAAATTTTTGGTTACCAGTATTTTAGAACGGAAAAAAATGTGACTTATTTCATCGGACATTAGTTGAATAAAGCCAAGCAAACTTTCTGAAAATAACGGTGGCCAACAAGAATAGCAGTTATCAGCAATGTAACTTACACTACATAAACTCATGGAACTAGCCCTAACTGAATCTGAAGCTTGACGAACATTTGTACATTACGTCTTGAGATAGAGCTATTGCAGAAGTTGTGAAAAATTCAGCTTTGCATTGCCACCTGTTAGACGATATACACCTAAAACTAATTAGCACAAGTTTGAAATAAGATTTAACTGAATCTAAAATTTTATTATATTCCTTGCATCATTGCTTGAGATAGAGCTATTACGGAAATCGTAAAAAATGCACCATAGTAGCGCCACCTGTTGGGATATTTACACAAAAAACTAATCAGCCGTAATTTAAAACAACGTTTACCTAAATCTAAAGTTTTATTAAATGCCGTGCATTTGTTCCTGAGATAGAGCTCATACAAAATTTCTGCCACATACAGACGGACAGAGAAGCAGACTCACGGACAGACGTTTTCTAAAAACAATCAAATTGTATTCTGGACCTTCTAAAACGTATAAATGCGTAAAAAACCGAAAGTCGCAAGTTTTCCCGAATCCAATACTTTCTTCTTGAAAAGATGGAAGAAATGAAAAAGAAATGTTAAATAAAAATAATACTTATTGAAAAAACGTTCCTATTAAAAGGACGCCAGATTCGAACTGGATAAGGTTGAAGCTAGGTTTGCAAAAGACTGCTTACGATATGCAAGTAAATTAAAATTTATGAAAACGATAAACATTAGAATCCTTGAATCAGGTTACTTTGAGTCAGGAAATGAACCTGTGTTTGAATAAGTTTGATTTGATTCATACTTGAATCAGGAAATTTGTTTACCAATTGGAATAGAATTGGTAAACAAATTTTACCTCACTCACTGCCTGGGCACCGCCCCCTGAATACTAGGCCTGAGCGCTCACACAAAATTGACACAAAAATGGCGGCTGCCGAAGGCGGATTTTTTTTTAGCGTAGGTACGGTCCCTTAAATGTAAACACCAGTATTTTATAAAAGATTTCTCTACCTTATTTATTCTCAGAAAAATGAAGCGGAAAAAACTTCAAAAAATTTATGGTTGGAATATTTAAAGGACCGTACACACGCTGAAAAAAATCCGCCTTCGGCAGCCGCCATTTTTGGTCCAGCGCTCAGGCTTAGTATTCAGAGGGCGGTGGCCTGGGTAAATTGAGTCTATTTTGTTATTTTATTTATTATTTATTTATTTATTTGCTGCGGATCATGTTTGAGGTGGAATGAATCTAATTTAATGTTGTTGTTTTTGTTGTTGCTTGTCGGTTTTGGTTTTGGTTTTATTTTCAGTGTGTCCGGTATGGATAGGCCTAATACTTTAAAAGCTGATCATCTCGTCAAACAAAACTTTAAAATAATACATAATAAACACTATAATTTCCTTTATAATAAAGGTTAATAATATGTAACTTTAAAACCAGTAATATTTCTAAATTTTTTTATATATAAAATCAAATTCTTAAGACTGCTTCCGCCTCCTCATAACAGCGTTCAAAATCATATCAGGAACCCAGTGCGTCCTGAAATATTGTATTAACCCCTTAACGCTCGAATTAAATTACGGTTGAATAATTCAAATTGCTTATTGGCACCACTTTTAAGAAAAAGAAATATTCACCTTATTTAATGACAGTAAAAACGATACTAAAATATAGCCAATTTCACTATTTTATAAAACTGGTGGGAATCAAACAATTTGAGTAACAGACACAGCCCGTGAATATGACGGGAGCGAGAATTAAGGGGTTAAAACTATGCTATGTTAAGTTACTGCGTCTTAGGTGTTTTTTTTTCTTCCGATGTCGGTACGGATCTACCCGTCTTACAAAACCATGGAATGGCATTTTATATGAAAGTAACTGTGTATTCGAAGATAAATGAGGAGATACAAATTAAAAAGTACTTTAAATATAAATTATCCATAGATGATGACATCCCAGTTATTGTGTAGCATTATGAAAAAACTATAATTATTACAAGGAACATTTTCAGTTGAGAATACAGCGTACTTGAACATGATAATATAGAACACATAAAAATTAAATCCATACAAGGATTATCTAGCTCCGGTATAAGGAAAATGTTGCGGATGCAAGAAACAGGGGGACCTCGCTTGTTTTATGTTATGTTTTATGTCGTGATTTTAGTTCAGGAATGGATGCAGGAAGCGGCGTCATCTATACTTGATCCTTTACAAAACCCCATCCACCGAATTCAAGCGGTGAAAGATCTTGTAATCGTGGTAGCCATTGAATAACACCTCCGCTCGCTAAGCGATAGCGTCTGTTATGACACCTAACGCCATCTATAAATAGACTTCAGCAATATTACTACTAGTTAATTTCATTGAATATTTCGTAAGTCCATAATTTACGAAATTGCCCAACTAATATGTAGACACCCTGTGTGTATATATATAATTTGTAATCTTCCTACATTAATTGATATTTACATCTATTAGCAAAAAAAATGTGTCCATAATGGTACTATTTTTTTAAAAAAATCGCCTCCAACATAAAAGAATTTTTTTGAAATTCTGATAATAAAAAATTAGGATTCCAATATTTGACTTCTACAGGAGAGGCTTTCATGGAGGCTAAAAGACCTTGATTTTTATATTTGAAAATAATTTAGAAATCTCAAGTTTTTCTGGTTCAAAGAATTCTTTATGACTGCTATATTTAAAAAAAAATTCGAGTTTCCGAAAAAACTTATATATATGAAAAAAAAAAAAAAAAGATATCTTTCGAGAGCTTTAAACCACATGGCACAGAACACAAAATAAAATTCGCATCCTTAGCCCCTTGGGGACGAGCGACACGTATACGTGCCGCATGAAGCGCTCAGAATACTTGTTTTTCCTGACCAGTAAAATTTTACTGTAAAATTTGCCTTATTTAACAGTGCATTTTCTCGATTCAACAAGACACAAATTTCTGTTTTTAAAAAACGGTGACAAAAGATTAAAAATTTCGTAAAAGGCTCTCGTCCCGAAGGGGTTAAGCTAGTTATAACCAGGGCTGCGGAGTCGGTGGGAAAAAATGGACGACTCCGACTCCGACTCCGGGAATTTTATCAGATCCGACTCCGAATCTTACGCTCAAAAATGGGCCGACTCCGACTCCGACAACGCAGACCTGCTTGTAAAATGGACGACTCCGAATCCGACTCCCACTCTTTGGCTCAAAATCGGGTCCGACTCCAACTCCGCAGCCCTGATTATAACTATGCAATTTTTTGTTGTTCTAAAATGTACGAAGTGATAAAAAGGATAATTTAAATTTCAAAGAAATTTTATTATACCAGTACTCTAATCATATGTACTATCTTTTTACGTGCGTTTGTAATAATATAAATATGTAGCCCCTATAGTCATCGACTGGTCCGTCCATCTGCCTGTCCATCTGCCCGCATATAAAAGCGCAAGAACTAGCCAACCGAATGGCTTGAAATTTAATATATAGATTCGCTGCACAATTTTGTCGAGTCATTTCAAATTTTATGAAAATCGAATCAAAACTTTAAAAAATATAATAAAAGTTTTTCTTCATTCTATTAAATCGTATCATACGTGATGAATTCAATGGTATCCCATGATAGGGGATGATTCTAGCTTGTCATGGTGATTACATCCTATTTAAGATGGAGTCCTGTTATTTCCGTATTACTGAATTGAATACGCATAATCGTAATAAATTTTGTATTAATGCATTTTTGCATAAGAGTGGAACAGCTATTGCACCACGATCTGAAAATTTATAAAACTACTTATAGTACGAACGCACCTGATTTGCCACGTTTGACGTGCAATTTCCGACTTGATTATAATATACATGCTGAAGAAATAGCTATTGAAAGTTACAGTTGTAATTTAAGCAGAATATTTTTGTGAAAATGTCGTAAGAAACAAGATTTCAATTACCAATTTGATCATTGATACTTTGCAATACTATTATTTTATAAAGCGTTATACAACTATACAAAAAATCTATTATAAGATTGTCATAAGAAAAATGCAGCTGAGCAGCGCCACCTGTTAGACGATATGCACCGAAAACTAAATAGCACCAGTTTATAATAAGGTTTAACTGAATCTAAAGTTTTATTATATTCCTTACATTAGTTCTTGAGATATAGCTATTGCGGAAACATTAAAAAATGCAGCATAGCCGCGCCACCTGTTGGGAGATTTACATCCTAAACTAATCAGCCCTAATTTAAAACAATGTTTGCCTAAATCTAAAGTTTTATTCATTTCCGAGCATTTTTTCCTGAGATAGATCGCTCACAAAATTTTTTGCCACATACAGACGGACAGACAGGCAGACTCACAGACAGACGATTTATAAAAACAATCAAATCGCATTCTGCACCTTCTAAAACGTATAAATTCGTAGAAAACCGGAAGTCGCAATTTTTCCCAAATCCGATACATTCTTCTTGTAAAGATGGAAGAATGTATAAATAATTGTTAAATCAAAATAATAATTATTGAAAAAAACGTGCGTATTAATAAGACGCTGTATTCGAGCTGGTTAAGTTTGAAGCGAGACTTGCAAAAAACTGCTTACGCTTAAGTATGACAAGTAAATTAAAATTTATGAAAACAATAAGTATTAGAATCCTTGAATCAGGTTAGTTTGAGTCAGGAAATGAATCTGTGTTTGAATAAGTTTGGTCTGAATCATACTTGAATCAGGGAATTGGTTTACCTTTACCTCATTGGCTGCCTGAGTTAATTGAGTCTATTTTGTTAGTTTATTTATGATTTATTTATTTGCTGCGGATCGTGTTTGAGTTGGAATAATTCTAATTTTTTGTTGTTGCTGCTGGTCGGTTTTGGTTTTGGATGATTTATTTTCAGTGTGTCCGGTGTGGGTAGACATAATACATTAACCATTTCCGGCACGGAGTAATTCAGTTTATAAACTGATGAAATAATGGACTGACACCAGAATTTATAAACGAAGTTATTAGAAAATACGAACTTGCTTATTTTCATATACATTATAAAAGGAAAATTTTAATTAAATATTCTTGGTGCCGTTTGTCAGTTTTGGAATTAAAATTAGGTGTCCTTTTTTTAAGGACACTGCGCTTGAAAAGGTTGAAATCCGATCACCACGTCAAACAAAACTTAAAAATAATCTACTTATAATAAAATCCGAGTGGAGAAAAGTGTAGGTAACCATTCCGGTGCGAACAATTCTGGTCTGTGAATCGAACGTAGGTAAACGCCATGTTAGGCTTAATGGAAAACATATGCTATCATATGACAGCTGAATGATAATTTCTTCTACTTGAAATAATGTTTGTTCAGCATATTTTCATATAAAACATGTATATCATATTCATTTATAATGTATTAAGTTCCAATTTAAAAATAAGCTAATATAAACATCAGATTACTAGATATAAACAAAAGAACACAGTTGCCATTCTCAATTTCCGAATCTTGAAACAAATGAATGTCTCCTTCAACGCTACATAAAAAAGAAAAAAAATACAGGTTAGCGTCAATGCTGCTCTTAAAATATTTGTAAAAGTATATAAATTTGTAACAGGTAAAGTAAAACCTTTAAGTATTTTAACTTTGTTTAAAACCTTCAAAAACTATCCAATTAAGTTCTAAATTAAGAATAACGGATAACTATCTCTACAACAACCGCAAGTACGAGCTATAGGTAGCTACACTAGCACCCTCAGACTGAACTTTACAGAAAATTTCGTCTATAAATCAGGATGATGTTTTCGCTAATTCTCTGGCGCCATCTATAAGCAATTAATATAAACAAAGACATTTTCTGTTGAAATCGTACTTTTTTATGCATTTTATCAGATTTGAAGGCATTGCAAATAAAAAGAATATTTCTTATCAATTCTCATTGAAATTGAAACACAAAGAATGTATAACGCAGTGGTACAACATATTTTAATCATCTTGCAGATAAAATTATGAATTTTAACATAATAAGTTTGTAGCGAAAAAAAGTCATTAATGCAATTTACTTTAAGAAACAATGCAGATTAAAATCATTAAAAATTTGCTGTTTAGCGTATTACAGAATAATTCAAAATTAATTTCTGACTAGAAAAATAATTTGTAAGTTACAAAATTAATACAGGGTAAAGAATAAAATATAAGAATAATCTTCTACTCAGTATGAATATGAAAAATATTTTATAAAAAGTGTTATAGAATTAAGCGTAATTTTTCCTGATTATTCCACATTATTTTACTACTCAGAAACTAATTTTGAAATATTCTGTAATACGCTAAACAGCAAATTTTTAATGTAGAGGGAACCTAAACAAGCGTTTTCGTCATAGAATGCGTACCTGGAAATAGCATGTATAAGCGCTGGTGTCTAAACTGTAGTTTACATAATTTCTTTGTCCATTTAGGATAATACTTTTTGATTAAGAAAATGCATGAGGCACCATTTTTTTATGTGAAAAATATATTTGTAAAATATTATTTTGAAGATTTGTCATTCACATTCCGTCATTTTTGACTGGGGTTATATACTAGTATATAATAAAGATTCATAATATTTAACTTTAAAACCAGAAATATTTTTTCATTTTTTTATACATGAAATCAAATTCTTAAACTTGTATCTGCCTTCCAGTAAACAGTATTCAAGCCCATGTCGGGAACCGCGTGCGTCCTGACATACAATATAAAAACTATGCGATCTTAAATTACTGCGTCTTAGGGTTTTTGCTCTTCCAGTGTCGGTACGGGTACTACCCGTTTTACAAAACCATAGAATGTCATTTTATATGAAAATAGCTGTGCAAAGCGATGTAAGTAAGCGTCCTATCTTAAATGGGAGAAGTAACCGCAAGATTAAAAGCGAGGTCACATCAATCAAGGTCATGCGCCACGTAGCGGATGGAGTGTGAACTACAGGTAGATACCTAACTGCTTTCTTACTCACACCACTAAAATTTTAAAGTTTTTTTCAGCTTTATTAATAACTGGAGTGACTGTGATAAGGCGAAGAAAACTTCGTGGTGTCAAGTGCATCTGAATGCTCCTCTCGCTACGCAATTATTTTGCATGATTGACTAAAAATTTAGAAAATATGCGCCACACTAAATTATCACTCCGTCCACAAGGTGGCGCAACTATGTTAATTTACGCCTGATTCCAGCATTAAGTTTGTTCGCTTACTTATAACGCTTTGTAGCCGTGTATTCGAACATAAATAAGGAGATACAAATTAAAAAGTACTTAAAATATTATTTATCCATAGATGATTATATCGGATTTATTGTGTACCATTCTGCAAAAAACTATAATTATTACAGGGATTATTTTCAGTTGAGAATGTAGTTACTTAAACATTACAAAAAACATATACAAATATTATATATACATATAGATATACATAAACAAACACATAAAAATCAAACCCATTCGAAGATTACACAGCTCTGCGAGAAGGAAAATGTTGCGGATGTAATAAACAGAGGGACCTAGCCTCCAACATTTTTTTTTTTTTTAATTCTGATGGGTAAAATTAGAACTCCATTATTTGACTTCTAGGATTTTTATATTTCAAAATAATTTAGAAATCTCAATATTTTCTTGCTGAAGGAAACCTTTATGACTGCTACATTAAAAAAAAAAAAAAAAAAAATCGTTTCCGAAAAAACATATATACATGAAAAAAAAGATATCTTCCGAGATCTTTAAAATGCATGGCACAATACACAAAAGATTCGCATCCTTAAGCTAGTTATAACCAGGGCTGCGGAGTCGGTGCGAAAAATGGATGACTCCGGCTCCGGGAATTTTAGCAGATCCGATCCGACTCTTTGGCTCAAAAACTGGCCCGACTCCGACTCCGACTCCGCAGCCCTGGTTATAACTATAAAAGTTTTTATTGTTCTAAATGTACGAAGTGATAAACGGATAATTTAAATTTCAAAAAAATTTTATTATACCTGTACTCTAATCATATGTACTATCTTTTTACGTGCGTTCGTAATTATATAAATATGTAGCCCCTATAGTCATCGACTGGTCCGTCCGTCTGTCTGTCCATCTGCCGCATATAAAAACGCAAGAACTAGCCAACCGAATCTCTTGAAATTTAATATATAGAATCGCTGCACAATTTTGTCGAGTCATTTCAAATTTTATGAAAATCGAATTAAAATTAAAAAAGATTAAATAAAAGTTTTTCTTCATTTTATTAAATCCTATCATACGTAATCAATGATATCCCATGATAGGTAATGATTTTAGGCTGTCATGGGGATTGAGTCCTATTTAAGATGGAGTCATGTTATTTCCGTATTACTGAATTGAATACGTATAATCGTAATAAATTTACAATAAGAAAAACTTGGACTTACGCTATCATAATTTAATAATTAAAAATCTTACGATACTGATCAGCGTACATGTAAAAAAAAAAACTATATTAAAAATACATTACAAATTATTCCCAACGTTTCGTGCTCTTTCTAACAAGCCATCTTCAGGGGACTATCCTGAAGATGGCTCGTTAGAAAGAGCACGAAACGTTGGGAATAATTTGTAATGTATTTTCAATATAATTTTTATTTACATGTACGCTGATGAGTATCGTAAGATTTTTAATTAGTAATAAATTTAGTTTTCATGCATTTTTGCATAAGAATGCAACAGCTATTGCACCAAGATCTGAAAATTTATAAAACAATTTATAGTACGAACTCACCTGATTTGCCACGTTTGACGCACAATTTCCGACTTGTTTGTAATATACATGCTGAAAAAATAGCTATTGAATGTTATAGTTGTAATTGAAGCAGAATATTTTTAAGTAAAAATGTTCACAAAAAAAAAAAAAAAAAAAAAAAAAAATCAAAAACTAATTTTCTCTCACAAGGAGACGGCAAGGGTGTGGGGTATCCAAATCAAAGCAAGGTTTTGCATGTAAATAGTACTCAGTAAGAGAACTAAGATGATCGAATCGTAGCGCGCACTACTCAGTAGTTATTGAAAAAAAATTAAGTTGGAATTTTTTTTCCTTTTATTAGTATATGGTAATTTGTTATGATTAATTCTCTTGCCATTAGTTAGATATTTCTAACATGTGTGAAGTTTTTGCACAATTTTATCAAACACATGAATAATAGTATATATAAACTATTGGATAAAATGTTGTTACATATAATAAATGAGTATAAAATATTAGAGTAAAATTTATGTCAGTAGGCGTGGCGTCCCAGTCGTGTCTTCCCTTAATGTGAGTGGGCGTGGCGTTCCATTCTTGTCTACCCTTGGATTTGTACAATTATTTCTAATGTTCAGAAAAAAATAGACATAAAATGGATTCAGGAAGGTTCAAAGAATTTTTTAAGCCAATAATGAAAAAAAAAAAAATTTTTCAAAAAATGTCATTCACGTCTCTCCTTAACCCCTTAATCCCCTAATCTTAATTCCAAAACTGACAAATGACATCAAGAATATTTTAATAAAACTTTCTTTTGCAATGAAAGTGCAAAATAGCGAATTTTCATTTTCTAAGAAATTCGTTTGAAAATTCTGGTGTCAATCAATTATTTCACCATATTACGAACAGAGTTCTCCTGCCCCTGAAAGGGTGTGTTTTGTGTGTGAACACACACAAATAAATAAAGTTAATTTTTTTCTCAATAACTACTAAGTAGTGCGCGCTACGGCTTTGGTCATACGAGTTCTTCTACTCAGTACTGATTATACACATAACCTTACTTTGATTTGAATACCCCATGCCCTTGCCTTATCCTTGTCAGATACTTTGCAATACTATTACTTTATGACGCCTTAAACAACTATACAAAATTATTGTCATAAGATATTGTCACTGGAAGCGCCATAGTAAACAATTTAGCTGCTACCAAATATATATATTTCGATTAACCAGAAATTTCTTTTAAAAAAAGTTAAGTATATACCGGGTGTCCTAAAAAGGATTGACTGATTTTAAAATTCAATAACTTGCAAACGGTGACAGATATTTAAAAAATTCATGCAGGAGGGTTATGCATAAGGTCAAAATATTTTTTGCAGTGATTTTCGATTTTAGTTCGAATTACAAACAATAGATAGCGCTGTAAGCATTAGGCGCTAAATACAGGCTCGATTTTTTGGCCTTTCTCATTTTCCATGCAGAAAAAGGAGATTAAAATTTATTGAGTAGGTCCCAAAGTACCAAAAATCGAGCCTGAATTTAGCGGCTATTGCTTACAGCGCCATCTATTGTTTGTAATTCGAACTAAAATCGAAAATCACTGTAAAAAAACTTTTGACCTTTAACATAACCCTCCTGCAAGAATTTTTTAAATATCTGTCACCGTTTGCAAGTTATTGAGTTTTAAAATCAGTCAGCCCTTTTCAGGACACCCGGTATATACAGTAGAACTTCGATTATCCGAAGTAATTGGGACCGTCCATCTTTCGGAAAATCGAAATTTTCGGATAATCAAGAAAGCTTCCATTTGAAGATTAAGGAAAAATATATGCAATATTTCTTTAACAACTGCTTAATAAAAAAAGCAATAGAAAAATAGAAAGAAGAATAAATTATCTGAATTTTAATTTTGAAATTAAGTATCTTTTACATGTATCACAAGGGTTTGAAAAAATGTTTTGTTTTTCGCAGTTTCGATTGCCTTTGCTTTGAAGCTCTATCACGGAGTTTTTTAAATATTATTTGCTTACCAGTATCCCAGTGTTTCAACTGCTCAATCCATGCTAAACCTTTTGTAAAACATTCAAAAGCTTCAGAATTGCTAATTTGTTCGATTTATTCGCTCCACTCCGCAGCTTACGGGAGTTCAAGTTAAATTCATAGGAAATCTAAGAAAGGGGATCGAAAATATTTATATGTACTCGTAGTTTTGAAAGGATCGCTTGCACGCAAGGAATATCATAGTTAAAAATAAAAAGCTTTCAAAATGGATTTTGTACACAAGGAATGTGATAGTAAAGGGGAAAAAAGCTTTAAAAATGGATTTCGGTTAACCGAGAGTTTCGATTAAAAGAGTTTCGGATAAAAGAGGTTCTACTGTATATATGAAATACAGAGAAAAATTAAATAAATAAATTTAAAAGTTTTAAATAAAAATTCTGGTGTATTTTTTTATATAAAACTTGAGGAAATTTTCCAGCGCTTCTAGTGTTAAAGGGTTAATCGCCTCAAAAGAAAAAAGAAAAGAAAAAGAAGAAGAGAGAACTATTTCAAATACAATGGAACACGAAGGAACAAAATAAATTATTTCAACTTGCTCGTCTATAATCATGTTTTATCCGGCACACAATACTTTTTGTTTGTTTTTTTGCGTCCATTATCTACTGGGCATTATACACTCGGAAATAAAAGGGAGGACAAATAAATTTCTTTTTCTTGATGGATTAACTGTTTATAGACTTTGTGGACACTGGCGAAGCAGAAAATACTCTGAGTAAAGTATATTTCTAGAAAAATTATATTAGACAGATCGCCGACAATCTTAAGTACAATAATTAAATGAATGATAAATTGTAGGAAACTATTTAAAACTTTTTTCACAACGATAAATGATGTAATTTTACTGTGGATCCATATAAGAAAAAAACATTGAAAACTGTTTTTTAAATACTTTTCATGTACCGGAATTTTTTTAATACTACAGATAGCATAATTTTAATTTTTATTTAAAAAAAATTGACTTTCCGTCTGTATTTTTAAAGTATTAAATAGAATATATTGAGATATATTATATGAAGTTTATAAAGACAATTAGAAATGAATCATTTTTACTTTTATTAAAAGCACTTAATTACAGCAAGACTCGGTTTAACCCTTTAGCGGTCGAAGTACTCTTACCAGACACAGACATCTCTTATGATAATATTTTGGTTTGGCATCACTTTATTTTAAGGGAAAATTTTTTCTTCAACAATCTCCATTATAACTATTAAACGTATAATTTTTTTTGTTAATGTTCTATTGCGAGTTGTGAAAAACATGCTCTGTCTCTCAAATGATTATTTTAAACACGATTCGTTATTGAACAATTAGGAAAATATTTAATAGATTACAAAATGAATATAAAGAAAGAAAGAAATTTATTTCCATGACAAACTGATTGCCATAATGAATAAATGAATCTTATTTGTGCAGAGAATGCTATCTCCGAACTTATACGAAAATAATAGAAACAGGAGAAGAGCATGATAGAATCAATTTGTCTCCTAGATAAATCGAATTGATTCCTTTATGCTCTTCAGCAATCCCAATTACACCTCTTAAACGCATCAATTTTTTGTTAATGTGCTATTACGAGTGGTGGAGAACATGCTTTATGTCATAAATGATTATTTTAAACACGATTCGTAATTGAACAATTAGGAACATTCTTAATAGACCTGAAAATAAATAAAAAGAAAGAATGAAATTTATTTTCTTGACAAATGGATTGACATAATGAATAAATGAATATTATTTGTGCAGAGAATGTTATTTCTGAACCTAGCATGAAAAGAATAGAAATTGGAGAAGATCATAAAATAATTAATTTGTCTCAGAGATGAATCGAATTGATTTTTTTATGCTCTCCAACGATCTCCATTATATCCATCTGACGAATATATATATTTTTTAAATGTGCGATGCGAATTGTGGAAAACATTCAAGTCATAAATGAATTCCCAAATGAACACATAAGTCATAAATGATTATTTTAAACACGATTCGTAATTGATCAACTAAGAACATATTTAAAAGAATATAAAATAATTATAAAGAAAAAATGATTTTTTTTTCTTGACAAATTGACTGACATAATGAAACTAGTATGTGGTGGACCTCACAAAACTTTCTTCTATATAAATCACGTCAATTAAATCATTTAAATAATACAAGAGATTACATCAATTTAGCGCCAGTTCATATCAAAGTACATCTGAATTTGAAATTTGATGAAAATTCGTGCATTAGTTCTTCAGATAGAGCTATAGAGGAAATTCTCAAAAATGCAGTACAGAAGCGCCACCTATTGAGCGATTTGTAAAAAAAACATAAACAGCACTAATTGATATCAAGGCATACTAGAATCTGAAGTTTGATGAAAATTCGCGGATTAGTTATTGAGATAGTGTTATAGTGGATTTTCTGAAAAATGCAACATAGCAGCACCACCTGTTGAGCGATTTGCACCAAAACATAAACAACAGTGATTCATGTCAAGGTATACCTGAATCTGAAGTTTGTTGAAAATCCAACCATTAATTCTTCATATAGGGCTATTGCGGAAACCACAAAAAGGCAGCATAGCAGCGCCACCTGTTAAGCGATTTACACCAAAATGTATAAAACGTCAATAACTGTCAAGGACTAACAGAATCTGAAGTTTGATGAAAATCCGTGATTTAGTTCTGGACATTGAGCTCTTGTAGAAATCGTGAAAAATGCTGCATAGCAGCGCACCTGTAGAGTTATTTACACCAAAAACTAATCAGCACCAATTTATATCAGTGACTAACTGAATATAATTTTTTATTAAATTTCGTTCATTAGTTCTTGAAATAAAGCGCCCACAAAATTTGTGTCACACACAGACAGACAGACTCACAGACAGACATTTTGTAAAAACATATTTTTGGGGTTCTCTGACCCCTAAAACATGTAAATCCGTCGAAAACCGGAATTCGAAAATTTTCATGAATCCAATACTTTCTTCTTTTAAAGACAAAATAAAGTAAAAATGAATCTTATTTGTGCAGATAATGTTATCCCCGAGCTTAATATGAAAAGTATAGAAAAAGGAGAAAAGCATAAAAGAATCAATTTGTCGCATTGATGAATCGATGTTTTGAGAGCATTTCTCAAACAGAATAAACAGAAAATGAATAAATACCGTTGCTAGTTTATTGCGAAATGAGTATGTAATTGGAAACAAATTCGTATTGGAAGTTGGAAGAAGGTAATATTTCTCTATTTACAACACTAAATTACGTCATTTACTAGTCATTACCTATTGGAAATGGACTTGTGCTATCTGTTGTTTAATTACGAAAAATTTGATGTATTTCATTACTGATCATAAAGATGTTTCCTTAATGAGCAGTTAATTATGAAAGTATAGTTTTGACTACAAAATGAAAAAGAATATTTCAAAAGGAGCATGTTTTTGAAATTAAATTCGTTCTGGGAGAATGTAATATTTTGTCCATTTCCAACATTAAATTACGATATTTACTGATCATTAGTAATCAGAAGTGGATGTTATTTTAAAATATCGCTTATATCCCTCATAGCATGCATGGTCACAGTGACGTCGTTGTGACGTCACTGTAAGTCACTGTGGTCACGTCATGTCTGTGACCAAAATGCCACCACTCAGTGATGTCACATTGTGACTGAGATGTGATCTTCTTAGAAAACTTTAAAAAATTACAAAAATTATTAAAAACATGTTATTTACTGTAAAAAAATATTTTTCTGCCGGATTAAAAATTTTTTTAAACCGTGGTCCAAGTTGCCTCTGTTCCTCTAACCAAAACTTTTTATTTTCATATTCATTTCATTTTCATAAAATGTAATTAATTCATCAGCGACACAAAAAGATTTCCTAATTATGCGAATTTTTCATTATTAAAAAAATGTTTTAGGTAAACATACCTCGACTAATCTTTTATAAAGATTTTTGTAAATGATCATCTGTTATACTAGAAGTTTCTCAAAGAGTAGTCGAAACATTTCTGTGGTTTCCAACTAAAAACTTTCTGTTACAGTTAAGTCTGCAGCTTTTAATGAGCACGCAGAAAACGTCTTCAAAGTTCATTCATATATGCATTTCTTGCTTTATAATTTGCATTCAAGTAATATTTTTTTCCTCTTAGTGTTTCACTATTTTAAGCAACTTCTTTTTTTTTTAACTCTACTTCTTTTAGACGTTTAAAATAAAATTGTCATTTTCCGAATATAAAATAAATGTACAAAATTTATGCAAAACCCATGACATAATTAATTATTCATATTTCATTTTTTGTTTTCAAAATATATCTTTAAAAATTATTTTACAAGATGTTTTATTCTACAGAAAATTAATATTAAGAGAATGACAGATTGACAAAGAAAAACTCATTTCTTCTCGACAATCTTTTTGTATTTTTAAGAAGATATTTTGCATATATTACCTGTGATACAAATTTTACTTAAAAAAAAAAGGAGGGGCGTCTTCATTATTACCATTAAATTAATTTGTACACATTTTGAAAATTTAAGCAATGTTTTATCTAGTAAACTCTAATTATGGATAATATTATTATTATAATTTACATAAATGAAACTTTACAATTCAATAAAACTGATAAAAATAAAAGGTGAAATACAATAAAACATTTTCAAACAGGAAATTGAATTAGAGACAATTTGATAAAATTATTACGCATTTAATTTCCTTCCGAATCTGTTGTATAGAAAAACAAATAAAACCGAAAAACATCTGCTTCGAACTTCGAAACTTAAAAATCGTCTGCACTATTTCAGTTTTTACGACTCAACCACAGAATAATGGATAAAAGTAACAGTGAAGCTTTTTAGAATAAACGCAGGAAGTTCTGTGGACACTGGACAGCATAGACGTGTTGACACGGATTTAAAAACTGAAACAAGAACGTTCTCAGGATCCAAGTTAGTTCAGCTAACAAAATATAAAGCCGAGAAAATTACGGTACCTTTGATTTGTTGAAGATGATTCAAGTCATTGCTATCGTACTTATTATCAGATTTAATTGGTTCCCCAAAATCAAAGTATCACGTAACACGTACAACGTCAATGAAATTAGGTATGTAAAAAGATTATTTTCCCTGTTTGCTTTTTTTTTAACTACAACAATTTTAGTTAGCTTCTCATAAACATGCTGCAGAACATAAATATTTCATTACATTTATTTTTTATTTTGTTAAAATATCTAAAATATTATTTTCCCTGTTTTTTTTTTTTTTTTTTTTTTTTTTTTTTTTTTTTTTTTTTTAATTATTAAAATGATTTTAGTTATCTTCTAATAAACATGTTATAGAACACAAATATTTCATTACATTTATTTTTTATTTTGTTAAAAGATCTAACATCCTTTTCAACATCTTTGATCAGATTATTAAAATTAGTGATTTAAATTGCATTTTAACCTGGTTTATTTTCTTATTTAAATATTTAGTTAAAACCACATGGTGTCATAAATATGGAAGTATATGGACAAGTAGTATTATAATCAATCATTAATATAATTAATAAACATTTAAAGATAATTAAATTATTTAAAAAAAAAGGCTTTTTATAGAATAAAATTATTGGCAAACATATTTTTTTAATTTTGTAGTAAGTGATGGTCTTAAACAATTTGCATTGCATGTTTTTATTTAAAAAAATTGCAGCTGCTCAGAAGAGGAATTTATGAAAAATATGACACAACGGAAACGTATACTATTAAAAGAGATCGTAGATATGTAATATTAAGAAAAAAATGATTATTTAATGTATTATTCAACCTGAGAAATGTTTTAAAATCTATAAAAGAAATAGTCATAGCGGGTGAAAACTTTTCAGTTGTTAAACATTCTTATTGGAATGTTTTCAAAGTGAACTAGAAGTCTGTTGGCAAATGAAAATATAGAAGTTACGAAATCAGTAAGAGTTTAAATATGATTTTACTTAGAAAATAACGCAAATACTTGAACGGTAGGAATCTAAAATGTAATAACCATCTTTTATTATTTACTTTTTTTCTGGCTCTATTTTGTGTTTATGGTCTCAATTTTTATACTTTATTTACAGTAAAAAGTAGTTAAGCATTTGATACTGTGTTCATTTTTTTTATTGTGTCATATAAAAATAAATATGGTTATTTGTATTTATAATACAATATATACAGTAGAGCGCCGATTATCCGAAGAAGTCGGGACCTACCCTAGTTCGGATAAGCAAAAGTTCGGATAAATGGGCAGACAGTTTAAGGGATGTTCCTGACTATTCTAAAACCTTCACACTTTATCTAGGTTTAGGACTGACAGCACGAGTTAGTACTGGAGTGCTTAAAAATTGTTTTTTTTTAATTGTTTTTTGTTTATTTATTTATTATTTAATTTTTTTTGTCTTTTTATCATTTTCTAAACTTTAGAGATTATAATTTAAGCAAAAAATAAATTGGAAGTTAGGTGTTTTTTTTTTCTTTTTCTTTTTTAGAGAGAGAAATATTTGGATAATTGGAAATTCGGTTAAAAAGAATTTTTTGAGAGAAATACGCTGTTCGGATAATTGGAAGTTCGGTTAATTGGAGTTCCGATAATCGGCGTTCTACTGTATTTATAAAACTTTCACCAGACTTTATTCTAAAAATTTCGTAGTAGATTCTAATCTCTTTGTACTATTTATGATAATATCAGAGTTATAGTGGTCATGGCAACATCCAGCCAGATAGATCCTTGGCAAAACATAAAAACTTTCCCATTAGACGCAAAACAGAGTAGCTGCGGTGCTGTGTTTTATAAACAATAAGGTATTATTGTTTTAAAAAATCATAGATAGTAAGAGTTATTTTTATAATATATAATTTCATAAATAAAAATGTAATTTTGGCAATCAATTATTAAAGTTATTTTTTAATAATCAAAAAGTTGTTTTATATATGTATTTTACTTCAAGCAAACACCGATGTAAAATAAATTAACCCTTTGTATCACCGTTCTATGCATACCCAAAAGTTTTACTTACTTTTACAGTGAGCTTAAAAATACGATTTTATTTATTGCTGCTATCTTCCAACATAACGATTATTGCCGAAATTGTTCTTAGAATTCTTAACATAATGATACTGGTGATACTCAGTTAATTTTCTATACCAAAGCTGTAATTTTCATTTGAGTAGTTTCAAATGGTTATTGCTAAAATGTTCTTCGGAAATTTTGTAATGCATGTATGTGGCATAAAAGACGTAAACAATACGTATATAATGACTATATGGCACATGATGAGCGTTTCGAGTGTATATATATATGTATATAACTCATGCATAAACTTCACAATGATCTTAGCAATGTCGTTACTGCAATTTTTGCATAATCAAATTTATAGGGGGCCTCTATAACAAAGAAGTATCCTATTTTCTCTGCCCCAACTTGTTTGAATTACAATCATATATATATATATTTTATGGTAATCAATATCATAAAACGTATAAAATTTAATTACTTAATATCGGCATTTCTTTTTATCTTTCATTTTATTCTTTTATTATAAATGTTGTGTAATCGAAAAAATTCAACTTCACTAGTGACTTCGAGTTTGTAATGCGTATTAAATGAAATAAACTAATTTCATTCAGTAATATCTATAGTTTAAAGAATATAAAAATTACTGTATATATTATAAGATATTATATTTTTAACACAAATTTTATTTTAATAAAGATTTGAAAATTTAAACAAATTGTTTCTTTGGTAATTTTAATGCATTTAACATATAGCTAATTTTGAAAAAAAAAGTGATAGATCGATAATTCAGTTGTCTTCAATATTCTCATTTATTGCAATAGGAAAGAAATGTGCAACAAAAATTGAAGTCTGCGGGCATTGCATTTTGATTCAATAAAATTCTTTTGGTATACCCTTGATATAGCGGCCCCCAAGTTTTAATTGCGATGTATCGCAGAAGTATAATAACGTTATAGATGTAAATGATTTTACAACATGCATAATTATGAGTATGTGTGACATGCATACGTGTTTACAACTGTACAAGTATGTCATAGTGTGACTTCACAACACTGCCACTAGAGTCACATATTCGTCCCAACGTTTATGACAAAATCGTCACAAATCACACAACTTGCACAAAATTGTCACAATGTGACTTCAAAGCAGTGTCGCTGTCGTCAAAGAATCATCACAGTGTTAAAGACAATTTCGTCACAAATGACACATCTTTCACAAATTGATCTCAATGTGACTTTAAAGCATTGTCACATTCGTCACAAAGTTATTACCAAAATAGTCACAAATGACACACTCTTCACAAATTTATCACACCGTGAGTCGTCACAATGTGACGTCACAAAAGAGCTCTAAAACGGCCATAACGACTTCACAGTCTAGTCACAATGACTTCACATCGACGTCACGTGACGTCACATCGACGGTCACAATGTCACAGCGTGACTTCACAACAGCGTCGACGTGACGTCACCATGCCTTACGGGATGCTATCTGTTGTCAACTACGAAAAAAGTTATTCTATTTCACGAACAACCATTTTAAAAATGATTTATAATTAAACAATTAATTATGAGCCTACAGGTTCGGTTAGAAATGGACAAAGTCATTATGAATGGAAGAACGAAATTTAATTTCGTTCCAAATGAGTTTATGTAATTGATAAAAATAATTTCGTTTGTATGAAGAAAGATATTTCTCTATTTATAATGAAGAGAATAAGAACGAGAAATTGACATAAAATAATCAAGTTGTCTCAATTTTTTAGTGAATGTACAGTCGTGAAGAAAAAAAAAATAAACTCCCCCTACTAACTCCTGAACAAATTATCGTAGAAGAAAGTTACTGGTACCGAACGATTGGAAATAAAGTCTACTTTTAAATGATGTATATAAAATTTGCTGAGGGGGCCTTCTACATATTAAAACGAACCATAACTTTTTTTTTCAATAGCAGTACACAATTCTGACAGCATAAATGAATTCTACACCCTTCAATTAGTCTAAAAAAAAATTTTATGCAATTTGTACCATAAGTTTCTGAGAAATTAATTATTTTAAAACGAGCGTACTATAAGGGCTGTATCCAAATTGAATTTCGGTACTCGATTGGTAACCTAGAGAGCTCCCTTCTTGATCAAGGCACCTTAAGCAGCCAAATAGCATAGGAAATTTCAAAATATTTAGTCACTTCTATCATAGACAGCCCCTTAAACCATCATTTTGCCGTTTTTTAAGCATAATTTGAAAACTACTTAGAAGAAAAATGTGAAATTTTGGATTTCCATAAAGCGGGACTTAATAAATCTGAATCTATTAAAAAAATTGTAGGTTGCAATTAATAATTTTCTTATATTAATTTCATAATTCATAATTCATATCAGAAAATTATAAAAATTGAAAATTTAACGTATTTATGTTTGGGTATATTAGTATTATTGCTACACAAAAAATTAGGACATTAGGATGATAATTTCAGAAGTTATAAATAAAAATATGAAAATGCAATTTAACATTAGAAGCACTCAATTTTAAATGTTTATAATTCAAAAGACTTGAAATTTGGTGTCTAGGCATAGTTTGAACCAAAGATTTGAAATATCTCGTTAAAATTGGGTATTGCCATTGAAAAAAATGAAGTTTGGATTTGTTTTAATATGTAGATGGCCCCCTAAGCAAATTTTATATACGTCATTTAAAAGTAGACTTTATTTCCAATCTTTCGGTACCAGTGACTTTCGTCTACAATAATTTGTTGAGGAGTTAGAAGGGGGTGTTTACTTTTTTTTCCACGACTGTACCTAGTGTGATATTCCTTAAACCATTCAGTGGCGCCGTTTGCAGTTTGCAAACGATTAATTTTAATGCCCAAACTGCCAAATCGCATCAGTAAATTTTTTAATACAATTTCGATCTCATAATATACTTGAAGAATAAATAGATTTTGATTATTTTAAAATCAATTTATCTGTAAATTGCGGTATCAATTAATTATTTGAACATTTATTGAAGCAGAAATTTCTTGCCCCTGATAGGTTTAACAGGATAATTCATTCATGCGAAAACACCCGGTTGCTAATGTTAATCCTACCGAAGACATTTTTTTAAGATGTCTCGTTTGAATTTAAATATTTTTAGACTTTTTTTTTTCATTGGCTAACTGAAATCGATCTGTACAAACTCCGTTTTTTAACTACTTTTTGAAATACACTATGACGCAAAAGTTTAGACAATGAAGAAATTCTTACATACTTTGAAAAATATTTATTCAATTTTCAAATCACTGCTTGAAATTAATGTGCTGTACATATAAACAATATTTATAACAAAGAAAAGTGGAATTGTGCATATTGCAATAAATTAAATGGTAACAAAAATAAACTGCTGTCTCAAAAGTTTAGACACAAATTAAATAAAATCGAAATAAACAATTTTTAAAACCTGGTTGCGCATCCATGCTTATGTATTACGTCATATACACGAGATTGCATGGAAGAAACTAAATCTTGCATAGTTTGTGGATCGATATCGTACCATGCATTCTCAATAGATGTCTTAAGTTCCTTTTCAGAAGAGTATTGTCTAGCGTTGCTATAAATTTTGCGACACATGATGCTCCAAAGGTTTTCTATAGGGTTAAGATCTGGGCTACATGCTGGCCAGTCGAGAACTCTTATATTATGGGAATTAAACCAAGATTTTGAATGTTTTGCAGTGTGAATTGAAGCATTGTCTTGCTGAAATTCCCACTGAGGACCCCCTAGAAGCTCAGCAAATGGCAGTAGGTTTTCTTCTAATGTCTGTGTATAATGCTGTGAAGTTTGACGACCACTGGTGAAGGTCAGAGATACTTGTCCATTATAGCAAAAGGCTGCCCAAACCATCACCGAGCCCCCTCCTTGTCTGCGACTAAAAAAAACGTCGAGGTTCCTTCCGCAAGTCATGCCAATACGATAAACAACCATTTGGACCATCCAGATTCCACTTTTTTTCATCGCTAAATATGACTGACTGCCATTTCTCTCCATATGACATATGCTTTCGAGCCCACATAAGTCTTTGTAACTTATGATGTGGTTTCAGAGCTGGTTTCTTCTGTATTTTGCTATAAACGATTGTTCCTTTTTCCAAAATTCGTCTACGAATCGTATCCTTTGATACAGAGAGTCCCGATGAGCTTTGAACTCCACGTACGCTCATTTGTTGAGTACTTGTAGTCTTTGTATCAGGCGATCCTCTCGTACATTTGTCACACGTGGCCTCCCAGACCGACATTTTGCTTTATATTCGGAACCACTCGATAAAACTCGATAAATAGATTTTTTTGACCTATTAATAATAGCAGAAATTTCAGAAACGCTCTTCCCTTCACCTTTCAACTGCCAAATCCTTGAAACCTCATTCACTTGAATTTCTTTAGCTCTCGGCATGTCGACTATGAAGTGCAATCGTTTGCAGAACTTAAGTACTCCAAATTTGTGACATCATCGATTCTAAATTTGCATATGCCAGCGAATATTCAAAGAAATTTAGAATAGTGTCTAAACTTTTGCGACAAGCACATTTCAATTTTTATGAAAAAAATTAGTATTATAGCAAATAAAACGACTGTCTTTTGTACATAGCATTTTAAATCAGTTTTTGAATATATTTACAGGTTTTTGTAATTCTGACGTCATAATTCTACATTTTAAAGCTGAATGACGTCATTGTCTAAACTTTTGCGTCATAGTGTATTAAGATGTATGAGATAGAAGAAAGTTTTGGGATTGATACATCCAACTAGTTTTTACTGTGTATATCAATACGTTCAAAATGTCTAAACGACTACAGATTATTTTCAGTTGGTTCACTAGTTTTTGGACGGTCTTTACGATCACTAAATTTAGAATCGAGTTTTCAGTAATATAAACAGTTCTTAAAAATAAAAATATTGAGGGGATGTTCTACATTTTAGGGTAAGAATTTCCATGATTCTTACAGTTTGCTTAGGTTTAATAAGGCAAACTTATTTAATTTAATACTAATAAATTTTATTGGTAATAAAAATACGTAAAAATTGACAGATGTGTTTTTTTAGGATGCGAAATTGAGAAATACAGGATGTGATTTTTGCCCGGGATAAACCAATGGAGTTATGAATAAATAGGAGGCGACATATAGTGTACTGTCTACCAGTTGCGAGTGAAGTAACTGAGGAGGTTGTCACAAGATGGCAGTGTTTTTCAAAATCGGATCAGCAGTTTCAGATTACCTCTACGGCAAACTTCCTTCCAGTAAATATTAATAGAAAATTTCGTCGTATTAAAGCACTTTATTCAAGGAAATATATTCTTACAAATGTAAAAATTTCTATTTTTTTTTTTTTTTTTTACTGGTGTCAGTTTGCAGAGGTATTATAATCATTTTCAATGACACTGATAAGAGGTTATCTAGGTTGTCACAATATGGCGGAAACACAAGACCTGACTACCGCCAAAGTAAACTTCCACCAGTAAAAATGAATATGTATTTCTGCCATTATTTGTGACTGAAATTTTGCATGAATAAAACGTTTAAATAAGAAGAAAATTTCTATTTATATTTACTGGTGGATGCTTCTTCCGGAGGTAATCAACCCCTACAAAAGCGGTTACAGTTGAAGCTTCACTATTTTAAAGATATGTCAGTTCCTTTTTATTAACAGTTCCATGGGTAAACCCGGACTTCTCGGGTTACAGAATATAGGTGAAAACTATCATAAGTATTATTTCTGATGTTAACGTCCTTTTTTCTCTTCTAAGATACTAAAGGCACAGCAATGAATTAGGTTTCTTTCGAAAGATTCTGCAAGCGGATTTTCACATAGTATACTTGTATATCATTAGGACACTTTTTTTAATAAAAAAAATTTGTAATTAATAAAAAAATAATGAAAAACATATCAGCAAATAATCTCAAAGGTTGCGGTGCCTATCTTTGCCAATCAAAAAAGTGGTGCCAATGCGTAATTTGAATTTTTAAACCGTAATTTAATGCGACCATTAAGGGGTTAAACGTGATATTTATACATTAGTCTTATGGGCGATATTAAAGGGATCGGAAAAAAATTCGCGTATTAAGCGGGATCGCGTGTTAACTGTGAGCGTCTTAACCGGGTTCGACTGTATCTTTCGAATGCCTACTCAATATTAAAATTCATATTTATATCGAAAAATAGCGATAATGCTTTCAAATAAAGTTTTGAAAACTATTTAAAGAGATATTTCCATATTGGCCTGGCGCCATGAGCTGAAGTAATCTCTAACGATCTCTAATTACAATCAGCCTTTTTGATTCTCTTCATTTCGGTATGTTAAGCGAGAATTTCGATTATATGTCTTAAATTTGAGTTACACTTTATTGTTTTATTTATTAATTGATGAATGTTTTAATTTAGTTGTGGACTATTCGCTGGAATCAATTGATGAGATGTTTATATTAATTAAATGCAAACTGATATATCTTTCGCAATCGTCTGCATGCGAAAGAGCTAGGTCATGCTTGAGGTTCATGCGTGAAAATGAACCCATTCTTTGCCAACCACGAGTATACTCGTAGCTTTAATTTATTAATTACATTGTCACCGCTGTTTTAGAATTGAAGAATTGCCTAATTTATTGGCAGAAATTTCGCTGTATTAGTAAAACAAAATTTATCTTTTTGAATACGTGGTGGCGAACGACTTTCAACAAGAAATTTGAAAATTCTTACGTTATAGTTTTGGCAGAGAACGTGTTAGTTTAAAAATAATAAAAATTGAGTAAATTGAGATACAGTTTTCAAATAAAAGGTGATATAGTTTTCAAACAAATTTCATTTGAAATTGCATTTTTTTTTTCGTTAGTCGAAGGTGTAAAAAATTAAAATGTGCGATATTTAGAAGTTTAAAAAATTGAAATAAAAGTTAATAATAGTCAAATTTAATCATGTGCTGTTGCACAGTCTAATTGACGTCAACTTTATTCACGGATTTGTTTACCCTTTATAGTATAGATAGATAGATAATTTTTTGTGCTGTAATACATCAAAAGCTTTTGATGGAAAGTATGCACTTTAAATGACAGTTAACCAAATTCTTTTATATTTTTTTTTTACTTTCTAATGTTCTGAATTATACTTTCATCTATGTAGTTGTGCTGTGATATTTCCCGTTTTTTAAAATTAATATTTTATATTCTCGGTCTCAGCAAACGATATGTTTACTTATTTATTTATTTAATTTAACATTTAAAGCTGTAATTTAAAATTTACAGCCTCATTTTTCAGCTCACTGGCTATCAAAGCCTGAGAGCTAATGTGCCCGCAGGTTCTGTATGTACGTAACGTGATGACTCTTGATAAAAATATACAATTTGCTTCAAATTTTGGATTTAGTTTCAATCTGATAACGAACTTCCGTGATTAGTTTTGGGGGTTCATTGGTTAATTATAAAGGGGGAAATGGGGGACTAATCCCCCCTTAAGTTTGAAAAATGAGTTTTCCATGCACAATTATCCGATTTGCTTCAAATTTTGGTATACCGGTTTATTCTGAAAAGTCGCTTTCCTGATTAGATTTAGAGGTTTATTGGTTTTATATAAAGGGGGGAAACGAGGAGGGTTAATCCCCCTTAATTTATTTTTCGATGGGTATTATGTTTTGAAATAAGAGTATAACATACGATTAGTGTTAATAGCCTGTGAGCCCAGTGCCATCAGTTTAACAGGGCTTTTACAATTTTTGGATAAAAACTACTACTAGGCTTAAAAAATTAAACTAACTTTCCAATTGACAAAAGTTAAGTTTCCCTGACATTTAACGAATATGACACTTACTGAAACCTAACGGGCAAATTTATTTTGCGTACTATTAATATGACAACAGGCTGAGGAACAATTATTGAGGGCGGGCGTTTTGAAAATATAGTTCTACAACATGATTAAATAACATACGTGCAAACTTTCATTGTACACAACTAAAATTTAACGATATTTTGTATCGCATTTTATTGTTGAGACCAGAGATATAATAAAATCTTGTTTTGTTAACTTTTAGTGGTACTTTGAAACATAAACTTTCGCAGTTAGGAAAGACATAGCAACAAAGCGATATAAGTAAGCGTCTTATCTTAAATGGGAGAGGTAACCGCAAGATTAAAGGCGAGGTCACATCAATCAACGTCGCACGCCACGTAGCGGACGGAGTGAACAACAGAAAGATGCCTAACTGTTTTCTTCTTTATGGATAATCTATTAATTGCACATCTATGAAATAACTGCGCAAGCGCCAACATCGTGTTTTCATTTGTTTGTAGCATTTATATTCTGACAGTAATATAATGTTCTATTAATTTTTTATTATAGTTATTTATTATAATTATTTGTTATAACTTATTTATTATAGTTAATTATTTAAATAAAAACAGTTCTTTTTAAGAACTAATATTATTTGTTAAAATGGCAAAATGTTGGCAATCGAATAACTCTAGTTTTCGAAATTGTAAGAAAATTCTTTTTCTTACAGAATTCATATGTTCTTTTCCAAAGAACAAAACAAGTTAGTTACGTATTTTAACTTTAATTTATTAAAAAATATAAAATATTATTTGATAAATATTATAAAATGTTGTTGATTTAAATACGCTCGATTTTAATTATTTTCTTTTAATGAAATAAAAAATGACGCATAAAAATTAGTAAGTAGTTAATGTGTAATGATTGAATTTTGTAATCTTATTTTTTACTCAATTCTTGATGTGCTAAAGTTATAAAAAATGATATACACGGTTCTATTCTAGATGAAAATAGAATGTTTATCAAGGTTTAGAATATGTATAGAATTTCATAATAATAAATAAAATATTCAATTTTAAGTCCTTTTCTTCGTTTATCAAGCACAGACGATACATCGAAAACTTATTCCAACATTCTTTTGATCGTATTGTATTCATGTTATTTAAATTACAAATAGTTCATTTATTTAATTTAAAATTCATTTTATTTTATATTCAGAATCACTTTAATTTAAAATGCATGCATTAAATGTTGTACTATTAAACGAGCAAGTATTGTTAATTTAGTATTTGTTTAAATATTTTGCGAGTCCAGACAATAACTGCAAAAATTTTCCTAAAATCGCCAGATTAGATTTTTTTTCCCTTGAAGCAGACAAAGCCATTTAGAGAATCCCTGTTAAAAGTTCTATTACGAATTTCAGATTGTTACTTACTCACAGAAGATGAATCTTGTTTGCCAGATATATTGCAAAATATTTTTGTTACAGCTTGTTTTAATAAAAATATGTGTATTTTAAAAAAAAGTCGCAATGTCATTTTAGTTTAAGGGCTGAAGGCAGTAATGCTTTCGTAGCATTAATGCTTTTCTCCCGAAATTGAAATGATATTGCGATTATTATTATTTTTAAATGTGCACAATTTTATCAAAACAAACTGTAATAAAAATATTTTGCAATAAAACTGGGGAACAAGATTCATCTTCCATAAGTGAGTAAAGAATCAGAAAATATGCGCAAGAGATGCGCAGATAGTAGATATTCTGTCATATATGACGTCATACTGAAAACCCGCGTATTCGCATTATTCACTCCGTCCACTAGATGGCGCAGATGTGCCAATATACTCCAGATTCCAGTATTGACATTGTACGCTTACCTATATCGCTTTGTATAGCAACTTATTGGTACGTATTTGTAATTTTTTATCATATATTCTAGTATCTTTAAATTTAGAGATTGAAACACACGTTTGAAATATTGTAATTGTCATTATTACATGCAAATAATAACAAAAATAATTGTATAGAGAAAATAAAAGTTAATGCAAACACATATCTAATATTTGGTCACCAGATTCGAACTATTTATAATACGGTGCTGGAAGCAAAATTCAACAGTGATTGGCAGTTAATAATACACATAAGAAATATATTTCAACAGAATATATAAATTCAGGTTATGTGTCAAAAAAGCAAAGACAGGAATTTTTTTTATTTGTTCCTATTTTCGAATAAGAAATTATTTCGCCTGTCTTTGCAGTGGTAGAAATTTTGAGTTTGTTTGATCCTCAGCTGACTTTCCAAGATTTTATTATCTTAGCTGTCAAATATAACTTAGAGAGTATATAAGGCTCTAAATTAACAGTATGAGACAGCTTTCAAATATTTGCTTTGTGCCGAACCAACTGATTTTAACTTTCGATCGTATTCATATGATATCAATTTGATGGATGTTATATAACTTTATGTAGATGGATCAATTTAAGACTGACAGAATAGAATTTAATCCCTTAACGCTAGAATTAAATTACGGTTGAATAATTCTAATTGCTTATTGGCACCACTTTTATGAAAAAGAAATATTCACCTTATTTAATGACAGTAAAAACGATACTAAAATATACCCAATTTCACTATTTTATAAAACTGGTGGGAATCAAACAATTTGAGTAAAAGACACAGCCCGTGAATATGACGTCAGCGATAATAAAGGGGTTAATCGTGTCAGCTAGATTGCGATAAGATTTTATTATATACTTATTGTTTACGTTCATAAAACCCCCTCCTCCCTACTTTCCTAATAATGTTGAGCATTTCAACACATTTCATTTAAGCAAAAATAATGCTTAGCGAAATTAAATCAAGTAAATTTTTACATAGATGATGAAATACATATTATTTGACCAAGAAAAGCTTAACAGCAGGACTTCACGTGTTACATTTTTTATTATCAGAATTATTAAAGAAAATTTTTTTATACTAGTGTTTTCAGAGAATGGAGTTAAGATATTGTCTACGAGTTGGTCTGAAATAACTGAGGAGCTTGTCACAAGATGGCGGCTGATTTTTTTACATCGGATCAACAGTTTCTGACTACGGAGCAAATTTCCACCAGTAAACTTTGAATAGAACATTTTCTCTTATTTAAACTGCTGTTTTATGAAAAGCGTCTCCCATAAATATGGTTAAATATTCTATTTGTTTTTACTGGTAGCAGTTTGACCAGGTAATTTAATTTTTTTCACTGACACTGATAGGTGGTTGTCTAAGTTGTCACAATATGGCGGAAACGCAGTGCCCGATTACCGCAGAAGTAATCTTCCACAAGTAAAAATGAACATCTGTTTTTGCACTTATTTATGACTGAAATTTTGCATTAATAGGGAGTTTAAATAAGGAGAAATTTTCTATTTAAATTTACTGGTGGAAGTTTGACCCGGTGGTGATGAATCACAGAGAAAGCGGTTACAGCTGAAGTTTCGCTCTTTTAGGGATGTGTCAGTTCCTCTTTATTAATAGTTCCATGTTTCAGAGCTGCCACAGGCGACTATTTTTTCTATTCTGTTCGCACCACTTTTTAAAAAAAAAAAGAAATTTTGCAGTATATTCCTTTTCCAAATGTTTCCAAACGATAACTGCATATGTATTAAGCGTACAATGTCAATGCTGGAATCTGGAGTATATTGACACCATCTGGTGGACGGGGTTGGTAATGCAAATACTCGGTTTTTCAGTATGACTTCATATATGAGAGAATATCTACTTCTGCGCATGTCTTGCGCATATTTTCTGAATCTTTACTCACTTATGGAAGATGAATCTTGTTTACAAGATTTATTGCAAAATATTTTTATCACAGTTTGTTTCGATAAAATTTTGAACATTTAAAAAACATAGCGCAATATCATGTTAATTTCTGGAGAAAGGCACTAATGTTACGAAAGCATTAGTGCCTTTAAACTAAAATGACATTGCGAGTTTTTTTTTTAAATATATATATTTTTATCAAAACAAGCTGTAACAAAAGTCTTTTGCAATAAATATGGTAAACAAGATTCATCTTCTGTGAGCAAGTAACAATCTGAAATTCATAATTGAATTTTTAACAGGGATTCTCTAAATGGCTTTGTCTGTTTTAAAAAAAAAAAATCTAATCTGGCTATTTTAGGAAAATTATCGAAGTTATTACCGAGACTCGCAAAATATTTAAACAAATAAATGAACAACACTTGCTCGTTTAATAGTACAACATTTAATGCATGCATTTTAAATTAAAGGGATTCCGAATATAAAATAAATTAAGTTTTAAATTAAATGAATGAAACACTTGTAAGTTAAATAAGATGAGTGCAATGCGATTAAGAGAATATTGAAAATGTATCCTTTACGCTCGATAAACGAGCAAAATGACTTAAAATTAAATATTTTATTTATATTTAAATTCTATATATATTCTAAACAATCATAAACGTTGTATTCTCACCGGGAATACAACCGTGTATATCATTTTTTATCACTTTAGCACATCAAAAATTGAGTAAAAAATGAGAGTATATATCTCTATCTTTACACATTAACTACTTACTAATTTCTACGCGTCATTTTTCATTTCATTAAAAGAAAATAATTAAAATTGAGCGTATTTAAATCAACAACATTTGATA
Source organism: Maratus speciosus (assembly GCA_963932465.1). Classification (NCBI taxonomy): domain Eukaryota; kingdom Metazoa; phylum Arthropoda; class Arachnida; order Araneae; family Salticidae; genus Maratus; species Maratus speciosus. The sequence continues at coordinate 120,130,979 of OZ010793.1, read as the reverse complement.
ATATATATTAAATAATATTTTATCTTTTTTTATAAATTAAAATAAAAGTACGTAACTAACTTGGTTTACTCTTTGGAAAAGGACAGATATGATTTCTATAAGAAAAATAATTTTCTTACTATTTCGACTATTCGATGCCCAACATTTTGCAATTTTAACAAATAATATTTGTTCTAAAAAGAACTGTTTTTATTTAAATAATTAACTATAATAAATAAATAAAAAAACACGAATGAAAATTAATAGAATATTCTATTACTGTCAGAATATAAATGGTACAAACAAATAAAAACACGACGTGAAAACAGCCTAGGCTGTTTGCAAAGAGAGCGGCTAATTGGAGTATCACCTTCCTTTTCCCAATCGACCTGATATTTTTTAGGCTTATTGCAAAGAGCCTGAGCAATTTTAGGTTGATTGGAAAAAGATCCTTTGTTTCTCTATTAGCCTGATATTTTTCAAGCTTATTACAAAGAGCCTGTGAAGAGTTAGGCTAATTTTAAATTATCCATTTATTCCTCAATCAGCTTGACTTTTTTTAGCCTCATTGCAATGAGCATATGCTGTTTTAGGCAAAGTAGAAAATGACCTCTTTTTTGTACAAACAGCCTAGTTTCGTTCAGGTTTATTACAATATGCCCAAGGTAGTGAATATTTATTTACACTTTTGGTATAAAAAATAAGAGGGGTAATTAAAAACGCTTATGAAAATGTATAAGTCTACACTCATTAAACTTAGACTAATGTGTCAGACTATTATTAGACACTTATTCTAAGGTTAGCGAATACCTCAAGTCCGGCGTATAAGCTACAGTTGAAATAACTTTGTTTCCAATCAGATATTGTATTTAATAAAATGTAACTTATTTCTAATTCGAACTTATTTGTCTTCATTTATTAATTAAAGTTTCTGGTTTGGAACAGACTCATTTTAGCCGCGGTTTTAAGAGAAAAATTACAGTACCCTATTTTTTATTTTTAGGGTATATTTTCGCAAACACACCTTGCAGAAATATCAATAAAATCTGCAGATCAGGCAGATTTTATTGTTTTCCTGGCAATACGTAGAGAAGATGAGATGCAGAATGATAATAATTATATAACTTATATAAGAATAAAAAGGATGAATCAATTTAATCTGCAGATGATGCATATTTTTTATGTTTTAAAAACATTCAGCAGAGAAAATGAGTTGCCTAAGAAGTTAATTATAAAAAATGTGACAGAAATTTTTTGGAATAATGAAATGTGCAGATGAGGCAGATTTATTGTGCTTCTCCAGCGTTGTAGAGAGGATGGGTTGCTGGATGAAAAGAATTGTAATAAATATATAAGAAATTTGCTGTATCAATAAAATCTGCAGATAAGGCAGATTTTTAATGTGTCCCAACATTGCATACAGAAGATGGGTGCATAAATGAATTCATTTTGAAAGAAATAAGTCAGAAAATCTCTGTAATAATGAAATCTCCAAATGAGGCAGTTTTTTAATGCTTTCCCAGCCTTACGTAGAAAAGACGGATCGCCGACGGAAATTTATTATAAAAAACCTATACAAAAATTTCTGCAATAATGAAATCTGCAGATGAGGCAGATTTTTTATTTTTCCAGCATTACGTAGAGGAATTGGGTTGCTAAATGAAATGAATTATGAAAAAAATATATACAAGAAAATTTCTCTAACAGTATAATCTGCCTCATCTGCAGAAATAATATATTGCTGAGTGAATAATCTCAGATATTCAGGCGCATTGCAAATTTATTTTTAAGTACACTACAGACTAAAAATAAAAGTAATCACTTAATCTGGTAATCAGGGGAATAAATTATATCTGTCAATATGGAAGTGTTCATAAACTTGCTGTGACTAACTTCATTCAGTAGCCCATCATCTCTGCGTAATGCTGAAAAAATACTAAAAATTTGCTTCATCTGTGGATTTTATTGATACAGCATTTTTCTTATTTATACTTTTATAAATATATTCAGCAACTTGTTTTTAATACGTATATCAGGGAAAACGTGAAAAATCTGCCTCAGCCGCAGATATAATTATTGCAGAATTTTTCACATTTTTATTATAATTGTTATCAATAGCAACCCATCTTCCCTCCGTAGTGGAGAATGTAAAATTTAAAGAGCAACCTCATCTGCCGATTTCATTGATACAGACATTTATCTTTTTTAAGAATTCTATTTATTTTCATTCAGAAAATAAATTCGTTCTCTTCTTTGTAACTCCGGGAAAACATTAAAAATCAGTCTCATCTGCAGATTTCGTTATTGAAGAAATTTTCTTATATATATTTTTATAATTATTTTCATTGGCTATGTAATGCTAGGAAAACATTAAATTCTGCCTCAACTGCAGATTTTAAAAATGTAATATTTTTTTCTTATACTTATTTTATAATAATTTTCATTCCGCAACCCATCTTCTCTGCCTAATTTGAAAACAATAAAAATCTGCCTCAGCTGCAGATTGTATTAATATTTCTGCCCGGAGCTTTAGCAAAACAGAAACGCTTAAAATAGCAAATTGGAAATTGCTCGTCAAACTTGTCAAATGAGGTGCGTTCGTACTATAACTAGTTTTATAAATATTTTTTGCACCGTATATTGTACCGAATGTATATTTTAATTCATTTCAATAAGTGCATATCCATTTCATTCAGTTCGAAAGGCTGTAACATCATTAAATTGCACTTGAAATATTTTTCTTCCCATTGGCCGTCATGTAACGGAAAACCTTTGACTGTCCCTGTAGTTAAACTATACATCCAATTTTCATAAAATTTGAAATGACTCGATACAATTTTACAACAATTATATATTTAAAATTTCAGACCATTCGGAAGGCTGTAACATCATTAAAAAGCACTTGCAATAATTTATTCCCATTGGCCATATTGTAAAGGAACACTTTTGACTGTTCCTGTAATTAAACTATACATCCGATTTTCATAAAATTTAAAATGACCCGACCAAATTTTGTAATAAATATATATTTAAAATTTCAGACCATTCGGTTGGATACTATTTGCTCTGTTATATGCGGACAGACGGACTGAACGACTATAGGTGCTGAACTATAGGTGCTACGTATTTATATAATTACGAACGCACCTAAAAATGAAGTATTCACTAAGCTTAGACACCCACTCGCGTTAATGAAATCTGTGAAAAAGACAGTTTTCTTAAACATTTTTATAAGCATTTTAAGATCCTCCTCCTATTTTTTACCAAAAGTAAGCTTAAACCTTCACGACTTTGAACATATTGAAATAAACACGGATGAATCTAGGCTGTTTGATCAAACAAGTGGTCATTTTGTGTCATTTTGTAGTTAGCTTAAACGTCACTTGCCTATTGCAATGAATCGAAAAAAAGATCAAAGTCATTAAGAAATAAATGAATAATTTCCAACTAGCCTAACTCTCAACAGGCTCTTTGCAATAAGCCTAGATAATTGCAGTTGTTTGAGAAACAATAATTTCCCAATTAGCCTAAAGCTTCTTAGTTTCTTTGCAATAAGCCTGAGAAACAATTGGTCAATTGGAAAAAGAGAGGCAATTCTTTAGAAGGTCTCCTTGCAAATAGCCCGATTTGGCAATAAGCTTCCGACATATATATATATAACATAAAATTATAAATTAATGATTTTTGGATTTTTTTTCCTTTGCATGTGTTATAAGACTTTCCTCGTGCCAAATTTGAGCTGGAAGTTCCCTATAGGTTTCACTCTCAAAACCTATAGGGACCTATAGGTTTTACTCCCAAAACCTAAGTTACTTCCGAATGATCCAGAACCTTGAATTATAAAGGATATCCGAAGAACATAGCACAAGTAAAGGAAAAAAATACGAAAACCAATAATCTAAAAATCTTTGTCGGTTAATTACGTGACAAACTCACGAATTTTCATAACCGGTACTAGCACCAAATTAACACACTCCGAGGGTGCGAGTCCTACTTTCACTTGGCCTGATTTTTTGTTATTCTATAAAATTAAATTCCGAAAATTTTAAACAGACAAAATTTTTCTTAAATTCCACAAACATTTCTTAAATACTGAAAACCCATGGTTTTATGAGGTTTGTGATTATTTCTTTTCTAAACGGTTTATGAAAATAAGTTACAAGTTTTTGGAATCACGGGCAACCTTATGATCGCATCGAAGTTTTATTCATGTTTCGGAATGCACGTTATATTATACCTACACCAGGAAATGTTTTCTGCAATTTCTTATTACATATCCAATATAGCAGACAGTTACCTACCATCTTCTTACGTGCCGGTGTTGTGGGACATGGGCCCCATGCTCCTCGTGTATTAAACAATCTTCGAGCCTATAAGGTAAATACGATATTAGCAGCGCCTCCTAGTAAAAGGAGGAGCGAACCACCTTAAAACGTATAATTGCGGCCATTCTAAATTTGAAATTACACCCTTTGCTTTTTTATTTTTCTTTTAAAATAACCATATTATTTTTTATTTATTTCAAACAAAGCGTTTGTCATGGACTAAAGTTCAGTTTTTTAACTCTTATATTTATTTATAAATTTTAGATGATTAAATTGTAGGAATTTTATTATTGCAAGATTTGCTATTGCACGAACTTTGCTTGCAAAGTTCACCATTTGCTGATTTTTTTTTATGCGCTATTTCGACTTCACGACAAGGCTATGCAGCCTGCGTAGGTATTCAAAGCAAACTGGCAATCAAAATTAAAGGATAATGAGTAAATTATACCTACCAAGTTAATGTCGCAACCAGTGTCCAATGCTGTAATTAAATATGTTAATTAAATACTATTGAATAAAAAATTGCACTTCCGCGCATAAATTAGCGTCGGAAATATGCAAATTAGCTGATTGTCAATATGGTGCGCAACAGACGTGCGCTGGAATTCTGTTCTGTAGTGTTGTTTAAAGTGAATGCGAAGTCTGAGAGTGATCAATATTCATTAGTTATGGCTCAGAGTTATCATTTAAGTGAAACTCAAAAGTGGCGAATAATTGGTAGAATCGATGGAGGTAAAAAACAAATGGAGATCACCCAAGATTTGAGTAAGCATCAAAGTGTCACATCAAGAGCTTCGAGTCGTTTTTTAAGCACTGGATCCGTTGATAGATGGCCTGGTCAAGGAAGAGCAAGAGCAACAACTGCATCCGCAGACCATTTTCTGTCATTGTCGGCTCGAAGAAACCGCGAAGCGACTACAAGAGATTTGGTTTTACACCTTCAGGCTGCCAGAGGATCTCCAATTAGCCATTCTGCTGCTTCACGAAGGCTTTACGAGGATGGACTGTATGCGAGGAAACCAAAAGTTTGTGTCCCACGCACTCCAGCTTCCAAAGGGGCCCTTTTAAACTCTTGCAGTCGTCATGTTCAATGGGGCCAAGAAGACCGGGCTCGAATAGGATATTTCACGGACAAGGGAAGGCAAGTTGCGTGTTCCTTCCTCTCTCCAGATCAAAACACGTCTAGAATCAGTGTTCAGACTATATCTGGACTCGTCAGTAAACAATTATATAGGCCAGTCTTTGTAGATCCTTTGAACAAGGCGACGGCAACAGTTTAAATGGCCCTCTTTGGAAGCTGCTGTGAGTGGGACAAAAACTATTGGTCTTCTCGCATACAGTCCACCATCGTTAAGCCTTCGTGCAGCAGTAGAACGTCAAATTCGAGTTCGTGTGGCAATCTGAAGGTCTGAAACGGAATCCCTTGTAGTTGCTTCGCGGATTCTTCGAGCCGACAATGACAGAAAACGTTCTTCGGATGCAGTTGTTTCTCTTGGTTTCCCATAACCAGGCTGTCTATAAACAGGTCCAGTGCTTAAAAAGCAGCTCAAAACTCCTCATATGAAGCTTTGAGGGATATTCCTATCTTGGGTGACCTTCATTTGTATTTCACCTCACTCGATTCGTGGTAGTGCTATGCGCGGAGGTGCAATTTTGTATTCAATAGTATTTAATTAACATAAATAATTGCAGCATTGGGAATTGGTTGCAACATTAATTTAGTGAGCATATTTTTTCTCATTATCTTTTAATTTTGATGACCAGTGTATCTGCATTAGACATTAACAGGGATGTAGTGGAGGGTATACGGGGGTATATGCCGTATACCTTCTAGATTTTTTTAAGGAACACCGTATGTCCTCTGTTTCTCTAAAAAGCTATAGTATATACACTCTAGGGTATACGCTCTGCTCTGAGCGTATACCCTCTGTTTTTTTTTTTTTTTTTTTTTTTTTTTTTTTACGACTACACCACTGGACATTAAACAATACGATAAATTCTTTGCTTTGACAGAAATATCTCTACATTTTTGTTAATAATTTTAATGTATATAAATACGAAAGTTTCAAATACGTAATCTATATCATAGCATATCATAACAGTATATAAGTAGCCTTACAGCTACTTACATGAATTGGATTTATATTAAAATGTTCATTCATCATGATTATGAATTTGAATCAGACGCTCACAAGTATTGCTTTACCATGGGTATATTTTAAAATGTTTATCTTTTTTTCTATAAAAAAAAATTCTATGCTTTACTTGAAAATGGGCTACATAAGTATAAAAATAATTATTTTGTATATTACACATTTTGAAACATTTAAAATGAAAAATGAAAATTCTTATTTTAAACGTTCCTAATAAAAATAATAAAAAAAGTATCTCTTAAAGAAAGTATATTCAGTAAGTTTCGTTATATTCTCATATATTTTTACCAAAGATATTTATTGAAAAATAGAATTAATTTTATTTGAGAAATTTTAAAGTTTTGCAAAGTATCTTATAACAAAAGTTTCTTTTTGTTTTTTCAAAAATCTTCTTTATTTTTCTAGTTACAAAGTTTATGTGTTGGTATGAGATATTTCCTTATATTAAAACTGGCACTAAATTTTCATTTTAAATTAAATTTCTTAACAATTTCATTGAATTTACTCCATCGTTGTTCGAATGAACTGTTATTAAATTATTTTTCTACAAATGAGTCTTATTACAAATGTAATAAGACAATTTCCACCGGTTCATGATAATGTACCCTAAATAATAATCTAAAAAAAATTGTAAATCTACTATATTACAATTAAATGATAATAAATGCGTTTACTTCTCAATTTTAATACCATTTAAGTTTGAGGTTTTTCTTTATACTATGATAACAATCTATTTTCATATTTATATTTTAAGATTTTTTCAAAAGAGAAATTGATACTTTTGTGTAGATTAGAGAAATTTAATATGTATGGAAATTATATTCCATTTTATTTAAGATTATTAAATTCTCTTGCGTCCCGATAAATAATAAATTTTGGATTCTTTCCTCCAATTACATTTCCCACAACATAGTGGATTTAATATATACAAAACACATCTTTTGAAAAATCAACAAATACCAAAATAACCGAATATCATTTTTATAGATGGCATGTGATTATTTTTTATATTAACCTTTTGTATTCCTTGAGAGTTCCACATCTTTAACATACCCAAAATACAATGTCATTAATACAGTGGGTTTAAAAGACGATTGTATTTATTGCAGCTGTGTTCAAGCACAGTGATTAATAACAATTGCTCACATCACAATATATATTCTAAACGGAAAAGTCAAAACAGATATTAAAATATTTATTTGCTGAAAAGACGTTACTAAAAACACATTAAAAACATATTAAAAATTTATATTGACATATTTCAACTCCTTCATTGAGTCGTCATCAGAATGTTTAACAGACAATACAAATACAATGCATATGAAAACCAGAAAAAAAAATTCTTTCTGGTTTTCATATACATTGTATTTGTAATTTCTGTTATACATTCTGATGACGACCCTATTAAGGAGTTGAAACATACCAATATAGGTTTTTAATACGTTTTTAGGAAACACTTTTAAGCAAATAAATATTTTAATACATGTTTTGACTTTTCCGTTGGGAATATATATTGTAATATGGTTATTAGTAGATGTAATTAAGACTTTTAGTCTTACTTATGCTTACATTTGGAACAATTGCTCTTAGAATTCTCAACAAATGGCGTTAGTGGGTTAATTTTTCATACTAAGTTTTTCATTTCAAGTTTTATTTATCATTTGAAAAGTTTCACATCGTTATTGTAAAAATAAACTAATTAATTCTTTTTTTTAAATTAAAAAGACTGAAGGCGTCCAAAAATAGATTTTTTACAATGGAATGTTCGTATAGTTTACAATTTTATATTGGAAATTTAAGAATATTTATAAGAACTATGTATTTTTTTGTTTATTGCATATTTGAAAAAGATACGTTTTTGCCAATAATTTTTATTTTTATGTTCTAATTTTTTTTCTTCCATGTTTTCTAACGCATGAGTAAATAATTTTCAAATAGGAGTTGTCGAGTTACAATGGGTTAAGTGCTATAGTAAATTATACACTGAGGTGGCAAAAGTCATGGGATAGCAATATGCAAATGTATAGATGACAGTAGTGTCGCTTACAAATTGTACAAAAGGTCAATGCCTGGGCAGGACTTTCATTTGTGTTCAAATGCTTCGTATGAGAAGGTTGAATATGTGATTATGTCCACACGACGAGAATTAACGGATTTCGAACGCGGTATGTTAGTTGGAGCTAGACGCATGAGACATTCCATTTCGGAAATCGTTACGGAATTCAACAGTCCGAGATCCATAGTGTCAAGAGTGTGCCGAGAATACCTAAATTCAGGCATAACCTCCCATCTTTGGCAACGCAGTGGTCTACCGCCGGCACTTAATTACAGCGATCAGCGACGTCTGCGTAGAGTTGTCACTGTGAACAGACAAGCAACACTGCGTGAAATAACCGCAGGAATGAATGTGGGACGTCCGACGGGCGTGTCCGTTAGGACTGTCCGGCGAAATTTGGCTTTAATGGGCTATGACAGCAAAAGATCGACTCGGGTGCCATTACAAGCAGCACTACATCGCCAACAGCGGCGTCCCTGGTCTCTTGACCATATATCACTTGGACCGTAGACGACTGGAAAAAAGTGGCTTTGTCAGATGAGTCACGATTTCAATTGTTAAGAGTTGATGGGAGGGTACAAGTGTGGCGCAGACCCCATGAAACTATGAACCCAAGTTGTCAACAAGGCACCGTGCAAGCTGGTGGTGGCTCCATAATGGTGTGGGCTGTGTTTACATGGAATGGAATGGGTTCGCTGGTCAAACTGAACCGATCGTTAACTGGAAATGATTACGTTCTTCTACTGGGAGACCACTTGCAACCATTCATGGACTTCATGTACCCAAACAACGATGGAATTTTCCAGGATGACAATGTGCCATGTCACCGGGCCATAACTGTTCGCGATTGGTTTGAAGAACATTCTCGACAATTCCAGCGGATGATTTGGTGATCGCGATCGTCCTACATGAATCGCGTTGCAAATTTATGGGACATAATGGAGAGATCACTTCGTGCACAAAATCCTCCACTGGCAATACTTTCGGAATTATGGACGTCTATAGAGGCTGCATGGTTCAATATTTCTCCAGATGACTTCCAATGACTCGTGGAGACCATGCCACGTCGTATTGCTGCACTTCGCCCGGCAAACGGAGGACTGAAACGCTATTAGCTGGGTATCCCATGACTTTTGTCACCTCAGTGTATATATCTATATATACATGGTGATTCTAAAATTCATGGTACAAACTTTAAGGGTTGGTACATGACACTGTAACTATCGTTTATTATATAGAAATGTATGGGCGCAAGTGACGCGTTGAGGTACAAACACCAGGGGGCCAATTTGACATTTTTTTAATTTCAAAATTTCTCGTTCATATCAGAAAATTCCTATATTATTCTTTTATTTTTCTAACAACCCAACAGGAGTCGGTCTGACTCCGACCAAATGATTAAATGTCGATTAACACTAGAACGGCGAGAAATTTTTCTCAAGTTTTATAAAAATACTAGCAGATCTACCCGGCTTCGCTCGTGTCAATAATAATGGTCCACCCGGGTAAAATACATTAAAATGAAATAATACGGAAGTGACAATAACTGAGATTGGTGCATTACCGTCCACGAATCGTTAAAAGACCGATAAGAAATATAAGTAAAATAGTTTTAATTGCGTCTACTATTAACTATACCATAATAATGTATATTCCAAACAAATGTCATAACATATATTAAAGTACAATTATTTGCTTAAAAAGCGTCATTTAAACAATAAAAAATATTAAAAATTTACATGTTTCGACTCTTTCATTGAGTCATCTTCAGAATATATATATATATATATATATATATATATATATATATATATATATAAAACTACAAACACAATGCCAATTGTGACATTATACTTGATGATGGCAATGACCTAACCCATAAATTTTGCCTTTACTAAAAATTTTTTAACGTATGATCATCATACAATTTCGTTTTTCACACTGTCGAATAGTAAAAGCTTCTGTCAAATGAAATTTATTTGAAAATTGTATCTCAATTTTTTCATGTGAATGGAATTTAAAGTAATTTTCAATGATGGATATTTTTGATTTGCATGCAGCCAGGGATAAGATTTCCGCATTTTTTCACACCAGTATTTTGTTAGAGTAAATGATATTTCATTTAATCGGGACACTCTCTTGATTTAACAGAACAGCATTTTCTTTAAGAATATACCGGTGTGCAAAACTTGGAAATATCATCCCTACATGCAGCCCAATTACGAAAGATATACCTGTTTGCTCTTAATTCAATATTATAAAGTAAAGACATTGATGAACTATGAATAACTCTAGCATCATATTGTTGGTGGCAATAACCTAACCCAACCATAAATTTAACTTTTGCTGCAATTTGACCTTTAAACATCGCACATTTGATTATCCCAAAATCTAATAGAATACAAAAAGTACTTTCAGTAATTTTTTTTGAAAAGCTTATCTCAATTTACGGATTGTTTGTCCATTTTAAATTAATTTTCAATCACAGATATATTTTTAAATATACCTGTAACCCAATTCAGAAAGATATATCCGTTTGCTATTAATGCAATATTATGAACAAAAGACATATCTATGAGTAACGCCTAGCACCATATTGTTGGTGGCAACAACCTAACCGTACCATAAATTACGCTTTTACTGCAATTTGATCTCTAAACATCATGCATCCCATTATTTCAACGTCTAACAAAAAAGTCTGTCAGTCATGAAAATTTTGTTTAAAAAAGAAAAAAAATGCTTACCCTAAAAAATAGTAGCTATAATTTCTATTTAATATAAATCGTACAAAAATCGTATTTTATGTAACCGTATTCGATACAAATCGTAGAATGTTATCACTGCATTTCAGGTATTAAAACATTTACCTAAATGATATAATTAAAGATTACAAAGAAATAGGGAATAAATTGTAGCATCCAGTTTTTAGAGCCAGTTTGAAATTATATTGATGACATTGACGTCATATCTAGCAAACGATTTTTTTTTTTACTATTATCATTTTCCTTATTTGATTCTTGATATTGAAACGACTTCATTAAAATAGATTTTTTAACATTCAACTAAAGTACTTCTAAGGTCATTTTAAAACATGCTTAGTTAAAGTTTTTACATAAATTTAGAAAAATGTGCATTTTCTGATTAGAAAGACGTCGATTTCAAAAATGTAAAAATATAGCAGTCGAGCCTGAATTTTTATTGGCTAATAAAACAAAGTACTCGAGTCATCAATTTTTTTTAAATTATTGAGCAGTTTTTTAGATGTGTGGCAACAGGAAAGAAGCTATTGAATTTGAAAATTTAAAATGAGATATTTCTATAATGTTAAGTTATGAAAGATGATAGAAAAAAGGGATAAATATTGGTCTGATGATTTTTTAAAGGTGACAGGGATCTATTCCACGTTCTAAAGCCTATGTACAGCAAGTTTCGTGCAAATCGGTCAAAAATTAAAGATTTGTGTAAAGGACATACACACAGAGAACGGCTTATATATATATAGATATCGCAGCAAAATTTTTACTTAAAACTATTTAACTTATTTATTTAAGTTATTTTTGTGCAGCCTATATTAATCTTGTATTATAAAAAGTTTTCTGGTTCGAATCGACATGTGTTCATTTGGCAAGGGACAAAATGACCTTTCGCCGTCGTTCTAGAGCTAAAACAAGAAATGTTTTCATAAAATAAGTTAAATATAAACTACGCAGAAATAATTAAAATAAATAACTTGAATAAAGTAGAACACCGCTAATCCGAACTAATTGGGGCCTGTTCGGATTACAAAAAAATCGGATTACCCGAAATTCTGATAAAAAGAGGAAAGAAAAAGGTGCGTGCTAAAACATTGTAAGTTAAAAGTACTCACAAGGAAGGTCTCCTTACAAGGGCATACTCAGAATATGTTGAAAAAAATGCTAGTGAAACTACTCATGTATGAAATAAGGGATCAGTCAAATTTAACGGCGGAATTTCAGTAGAAAGTCTGTAAAAAAAAAAAAAATACTTTCGAATATTTGGCGCGAAAATACGAAATTGACAAGCGATTTGGGGAGAAGGATTTTTCCTCGCCTAAAGCAAACGATTTTAATGCATCTAAAAATAGTTTGTTAATTGTTTTTAGAATGCACGGTTTTTAATGAATTCAAACTTAATCAATGAAAGAGGTTATTATATATTTTTTGTATTACATATACTAGGGGATCGTAGCCGGGCATCCCGGGTTACAGAATATAGGTGAAAACATTTTTTTTTAAATTGAAAACTAATAATATTTTTAATGCAATACATTTTTTAGATTACCCACGTACATTAAAAAAGCATTTTTCAAATGAAAAATACGAATTATACAATCAAATAAATTTTTAAAATTTATCAAAAGCGATATTTTCTTATTAGCCGCATGCTAAGAGTTATTTGACCAAGATTTTGCTACTTACGGTATCCTTTTATATTCTGATACTTTCAGAGATTATACATATCTGTTAAATTTGTGTTTTATTTATATTATTTTATTTATTTACTCATAGGGAAGTTTTTTTAAAAATGGATATTAGCCGTAAGAAAATTATGAACTCTTCATTTTGTTTTAAGAGCAAAAGGATTAATCTTTCGTAATCGAGCTCCGCGCGATATAGTTAAATTAAAAAAAAAAAAATTCATGCTTTAAAATTATTTTTAAGACCATAGTCAATCAGTAAACTGAGATGAACTTTGTAAGCAAATTCCATTTGAAAAAAAAAAAAAATCCTATTTGGTGACCTAAAAATTTTAATTGTACGATTACAAATATGTTATATTTGTGTTTTTTAATATTATTCTTTTATTTGTTCATAAAAGAAGTATTAATTTCGTTATGCAAAATTAGTCAGAAACAAATGCTAAACAACGTTTGTTGCTTTATGTGCAAAATGTTTATTATTATTATGTATTTAAACTGTCACGTGATAAGATGAACTTTAAAAAAATTATGCTTAAAAATTATTTTAGAAAACATAATACACCAGACAATTAACGTACAGTTTTTAAGCAAATTGCATTTGAAAATAATTTTTATTTCTCTATGCGACGAAAATTGAAAATGGACGATGGTCAGAAGATAAAAAAAATTGCAGTAGCGAAAATTTCAAGACCGAAATTTGATCGTGAAGTGTTGCCATTCGTAAAATGACGTCAGCGTTACGCACAGATACGTTTGCTCTTTATAATATAGATACTTAATCAGTGAAATATAATAAAGATCAGTTATTAGAAAGTGGTTATCAATTGAGGCTCTTATGCTTGGTATTCCGGAATGAAAAACAGCAATTTTCACCTTCTCAAAATTTGCATACTCACTTCTCATATCCATATTTATCATTTTTTTTAAATTTATATTTTGTTTGATTATTTTTTAATCATTTTAACTCAAAACTTGAACTCACGATTGTCAGCAACATCTTTTATGTGAACAGACGCACACTTTACTTCAGATTCTAATCTCAATTCTGGAGAGTAAAAATTTCCGTAATTTATGTTTTTTAGACGCATTTGTGTTAAAATGTTTAGTTTTATCGAAGAGAATTATAGTTTTCTTTTATATATGACTTCGGTTTCACTTAAATAAACATTTTGCCTAGTGTCTGAAACTTAGTATCACTACACATGTAGAAGGAAAAACAATATAGAAAATTTATGAGGGAAAATGCGTGTTTTCAAATGCAGTATGTCATTTTCCGTTATTATGCCCCTAATATAATATTATGCTCCTAATGGGATTTTACGCCACTAAACCCTATACAACAATTTTTATCAACAATTTTGAATTTTTATCAGAAAATGGGATGAATAAAGATAAAAATACCTCATTATTTCTCTCTTGTCTGCATATATATATATATATATATATATATATATATATATATATATATATATATATATAAAACAGATAGTGCGATCACATCTACAAATGAACAGCTTTCAGTTAAAAAAAAAAATATTAGTAAAATTGGTTCAGCAGAAAGATCAGGGCAGATGACTAAAAAGTACACCTGTGTTTTGAATATATAGATTATATAAAATTATGAAAAATTAAATTCAGCAAATTATATTACTTGATAAAATTATAGTAGAATGTCCTAAAGAATAGCATTAAAATTTTATTATTACAGAGAATCTTGGACAAAACCTTCTGGAACATGATATTATTTTAAATCTCAAATTATTAGTTCCAATCCATCCAAGCAAATCAATCCAGGCGAGAATAACCAATTTCTGTAATATAAATCGCTATTATTTGCATGTCACCTCTTTTTTAAAAAGACACTCTAAATTTTTGTAAAATATTGCGTTTTATCAGTGTGCGATTTCGATTACATTATTTTTAAAAATGAAGCATTTTCACCTGTGAAGAATTTCAAAGTAGCTCGGCTGTGAAAATGACACACTTCTACAAAACATAATTCAGTTTTAAGAATTAAAATGCACGCTTTTTTATAAAATGACATCATTTGCATCCGCTAAAGCAATGCAAATGACAGTCATTTTACATGACAATTACAATCTAGTCTTAAACTTCGTCTATAGAAAAGTATCCATATGACGTCATTATCACGGAATAACAGACAATATTTTTGACATAGCCCATATTTTAATTTCAACTTTTTTTTTCAGGTTTTATGAGAAAATGGCAACAAAAAGATACAGTAATCTCCTATTTTAGACTATTTTCTTTTTATTTTCAATAGAAATGGGGTACTTTTGTTGCCACGATTAGAAAAATGGTATTAAAAACTGCAAAAAAATTAATATCTCAAAAATAAATTGAGATACAGCTTTCAAACAAATTGCATTTAAAAGAGCATTTTTTCCCTTATACGACGGTGTAAAAATTTAAAATGTGCAATGTTTAGAAGTTTAAAAATTTGCAGTAGAGGAAATTGCAAAACCAAAATTTTATTTCAAATTTCAAAGTGTTGCCATTCGCAAAATGACGTACGCGTTACGCACAGATATGCTTGTCCTTTATAATCATGGAGGAAAAAGATAGATGAAGTTGCAGTATGCCTTAAAAAAGGTTTGCAATATGAAACCATTTATCGCTCAAATTTAAACGTCCAAGAAAGTCCAAACAAATCAAGCACGTGGAAGGGATTTTGACGATAGAGAATAAGACGAATTCAAAGAGATGAATCACAGCTGAAGTATATTTTAAGAAAAAGTGGTACATTTCTTAAAGGACCTTTGTTGTGTTGTTATTTATTAAAATAAATGCTTGCTTTGAAAATAATTGGAATTGGAAAATTAGGAATAAATAAATGTCAAAATAAGATTAAATAAAATATTGAAAACATCTGATAAAAATTAAAAATTGTATTATAAAAAGTTTTCTTTCTTTAACCCTTTCCAACCTAGATGAAAAATGTTTGTCTTCGGTTTGTATGGCCTTCTGGCCGAGCTCTAACTCTTGTAAATATACTGGGATCACCCTACATTTTTTATATGTTATTGACGTTTACTATAGCGTGATCGCTATTGAAAAAAACAAAAGTGTGGCACTTATAGTGTGGCACTTATACACTGATTTTCATCAAACTTCAGCTTCAGTTGGTCCTTAATATGAGTTGGTGCTGATTACGTTTTGGTGTTAATCGTCCAATAGGTGGCGCTGCTACGCTAGAATTTTCATGATTTTCGCAATGGCTCTATCTCAAAAACTAATGCACGGATTTTCTCCAAACTTCAGATTCAGTTTAACGTTGACATATGTTGTTGTTTGGTGGTTTTGGTGTATAGCACCAAATAGGTGGTGCTGCTAGGCTGCAGTTTGCTGGATTTACACGATTTCAGCGACAGTCATATCTCAAGAACTAATGCATGGAATGTCGTATCTTTAGAATCCTAATGATGGGTATAGACTGCCATTTAATTTTGGCAGTGTGCTAGCGAAATTTGAAGTATTAACATGTATGAGATTTTGGAATTGGTATAGATGGAAGTTTTTTTTTCCTTTTGTGTGTGTGTGTCAATTTTCTGAAAAGAAAAAGTTATTCTTGAGAAATTCATAACAATTTTGTTCAAATGCGAGCTAAGCATTTATTGATAATAATTTCATTCTTACAGCTAAAATTTTCTTATCAGGTGAACTTATTTTTTTGCAAATAATAATGTTTCAAAACTCAAGTAATTCAAACTAATTAATGGATTTTCTTTGATGGAATGAAATTTTATAATTGCGCTTCAAATAGGCCACCATTTTTGACTATATCAATCGCTACTAATTTAATTAAACGTCTTTATTTGTTTTTAACAGCATATTAATAATTGCATGTAAATAAATAAAATATAATGATGAAAGCATTCTTTTAAAATTATGTATGGAAACTTAAATTACAAATACTAATCGAAAATCTAGATTTTCGAGTGCAAACGATTTTAGGACAATAACGAAAGAATGTTACCCTTTCAAGTAAAATCTTAAAAGACGCTTCTGATATTTATATTTGAAATACATATAAAATAATCAAATAATTCTGTGAATTGATATATTAGTATCTTTGATACATTCTGATCTAGTACTACATCCTATAACAGCGAATAAGTAATTTTTAACCGAAATTTTAATCATATCTTGAATAACAATTGCCGACGGTAAAAAATGAAAGTAAAGAAATACAGGTTTAAACCGGTTGGAATTGATAGACGTGTCAAAGCACGTGGTTTTGTTTGGGCTTTCTGTAGCGGATTTTAGGGTTACTTTTTTGGCGTCACCTCCAACTACCTTACTGCAACTCCATCTATCTCATTCCTCCATGCTTTATAATATAGATATGTTGCTTGTTGCCATAGTTATTTAATTTTACCACTGAAAAAATGTTTTCTATGCTTTGCAAGTTACAAATATCTATTTTAAATTATAGCCAGCTGACATTTGATTGCCATAATACATTTCCACACCACATCGAAGACGTAATCGTTTCCATAGCAACAAAATCAAATCGACAGTGTTCTAGCTGCCTTATTTTGAGCTTGAAACAATTTAAATCAAAGGAAATTTTGTTTTAAATCGTAAAATATAATATTTAAATTTTATTACAAATACATATAAATATATATGAAAAACTATAGTTAAAACAAACTATAAATGACAAATATATAGTTAAAACAAATTAAAAATGACAAAACTAAAGTTATTTAAATTAAACTTATATAAAACAATTCAACATAAGAAGTTTTTTCCTATATAAAAGCGTATTATTTTTTCATCGCCAACCCGTGATAAATCGCCAAATGAACGAAAATTTTGTTATTTTTTTTTTACGGACGCTGTATCGGATTTATGCCAAAAAAAATTTTATAAACACATATATACATATGAGAAGAACATTGTGTAATTTTTTCAGATTTTACTGAGTATCCCCGTATGGAGACCTTCCTTGTCAATTGTACAGTAAGCATCCTCTAATCCGACATCCTAAGGTTCCGGATGCTGGATAATCCGGCTCGACTTTCGGAAAAAAATAGTATTCTTTGTTTAATCACTCCTGATGTTTATAATAATCCAGTGGAACTTCCGAATGAGGAATTACGTAACAAATCATTACAAAATACGCGAATATATAAATAGTTCAGTCACCACGTCGAAGAGGGGGAATAAAAAAACGTTTCTGTAGATAATTTGCGAAATGATTTGCATTTTTAAAAAGAATTTTATTATATTGTGTTTTTTATATTGTGACAGGCAAACAAACTTATATGGGAGATTTTTTTAAGATGGCTTCTACAAGTAGGCCTACAGGGCACGTTTTCAATTCATATTCGTCTACATAAATTGTGCTTTTACATTATTGAATATCTTCTTCAACCCCTTAATTCTTGCTCCCGTGATATTCACGAGCTGTGTCTATTATTCATTTTATTCTTTTTTTTGTTTGATTCCCACCAGTTTTATAAAATAGTGTAATTGGCTTTATTTTGGTATCATTTACCTGTCATTAAATAATGTGAGTATTTATTTTTCAAAAACGTCCTTCCGGCCAGTGCCGGGAGGAAGAGGTAGCTTTCAAATTCCTTATTTTTAAAAAGCCAACTTACATTATTCAAACACAAGAAGCTCAATTTAGTGGAAACCGAATATAGGAGATTCAATACTAATTTTTATCAATACTAAATCATTATGAATGAGAATTTCGCGAAATTAGTCAGCTTTATCCAAGCTGCTTTTATTTAAAGTAACTTATATTTGGCTGAGATGTTGATGTATACTATCCACATGCCTTTTTACATGGAAATAGGCGAATACGTGTGTTATCGCGTGACAAATACAAGATCGTTTCAAAATGTTAGCCATACTAGAAATTGAAAGTGCTATAATTCAACCATTTTTTAAGATATAAACAAAAGAACAAATTTTCAAAAACAAAATCTGCTCCGGAATCTTTGTATCAAGGCCAAACACATAAAAAAAAATCTTTTTCATTTTCCAATTTTTTAATACCTCATTTTAAATTTTAAATTTAATTTTTTTTTAAATGGCAATCCTTTTAAAACAAGATGGCGAATGAAGCTGGCCAATGAACTCGGTTGAGACATTGGTATGTACTATGTACAGACCAAGTAACATCCAAATCGGTTCATAAATACGCCTGTTATCGCGTGACAAAAATCAGGTCGTTTTAAAATGTCAGCCACAATAGAAATTCAAAATGCTATAACTCAGCCATTTTCTTAGATATAGACGAAACAAGAACTGTTCCGGAATCTTTGTATTAAGGTCAAACACATACGAAAAAAAATCTTTTTCATTTTCCAATTTTTTGGTATCTCATTTTAAATTTTAATTTTTTTAAATTTTTTTAAATGGCCGCCATTTTGAAACAAGGTGGCGGATGAAGTTGGCCAACGAACTCGGTCGAGATATTTGTATGTACTATGTACACTCCAAGGTACATCCAAATCGGTTCACAAATACGCCTGTTATCGCGTGACAAAATTCAGGACGTTTCAAAATGTCAGCCACGCTAGAAATTCAAAATGCTATAACTCAGCCATTTTTTAAGATATAGACGAAACAAAAACTGCTCCGGAATCTTTGTATAAAGGTCAAATACATAAGAAAAAATATTTTTCCATTTTCAATTCTTTTGTACCACATTTCAAATTTAAATTTTTTAAAAAAAATTTAAATGGCCGCCATTTTGAAACAAAATGGCGGATGAAGCTGGCCAACGAACTCGGTCGAGACATTGGTATGTACTATGTACATACCGAATTACATCAAAATCGGTTCATAAATTCGAGAGTTACAGTATGACAAAGGTCAGATATATATATATATATATATATGGATATATATATATATATATATATATATATATATATATATATATATATATATATCAACTTTTGAACGGAGGGTGGTTTCGGGGTCTGGGGGTCATGATCGATGAAAATATACCAAAATTTTTTGAAATCGCTTTCCTCCGAACGGCTGCAATAGGTAGCTTTTTGTAATGAAAGCTACCTAAAAGTGGTGCACAATAAGCAATTTGAATTTTTAAACCATAATTTAATGCGACCGTTAAGGTGTTAATTCTATTCAAGCCGTTTAAAGAATAAAAAACATACTTTACTGCCATTTTTTTTGTCTATTTCAAACTTCTACACGTTTTTCCCGGCATCCATACTGTAATCCGAAAAATTTCGCAATTAATCTCTTTAATTACAGTATCCTGTACCAACCTTTGCAGTTTGTACCAGGAATTTAGAATCGCCCTGTATATTGAAACCAATTTAGTAAAGAAAATCTTTTTGGAAATCTTAGTATATTTTCAGTCATAGGCACATTTTAAATGTTGAAGATGTCAACGATAAATGAAGCTAAACGATTTCATTTTAACCTTTTCAGGGGCAAAGTACTTCTAGTGCTAAAGTTTTGAAATGAATGACTAACACCGGAATTTATAACCAAATTTACTTGCCAATAAGGCAAAAGCTATAATTCATTTACATAAAAAACCGAAAATTTTATAGCAAAATTCTGGTGCCATTGTGCTATTTTGGAATTAAAATTAAGCGGTTTGATAAATATACAACCGCTCTTGAAATGGTTAGGAATGACTCTTTTAATCCAAAAAAAAAGATAAACAACATCAATATTTCTAGTATTTTGAGTGCGCAAGTTATATTGATGTTATCTCGATTTTTTTTATGTTTATATAGATTTTTCAAGCTTAACTATTTACATGAGTATTATAAAATGTCATCTTATTAATACGTGGAAGCATTCATTAACTTTTTCATTTTTTAATTATAATTAATGTATGTAGAAACATATTTTTATAAGTTTTGTGAAATATATTTTAATGAAAGTTTCTTTATTAGTATTATTTACTGATTAGAAAATCCTATTTCTTTATCATTTATTTATTTCTGTTTACCGTGGAACTAAATTTTAATTAGAATTTCAGAGCTATTCTGTTGAATGTATATCTTTTCTCAAATGATTTAATTTCCCTCAGTTCATTAATATCTGCAAAAAATAAATTTATCTTAGATTATAATAAATGCACTTACTTTTAAAAGTTTTTTTAATTTGATAAAATATATATATTACTAATTTTTTATACCAAGACAAAAATCTAACTTTATATTTTGTCTCGGAAAAAAGCCGTAAACACCTTTCATGGTAGATTACTGACAATTAATATGCATGGAAATAGTACTTTTTTTCGTCTAAATTATAAAAAGAAACTTTTAATACTTCCTGATTAATAAAAAAAGTTTGTTAACTTTCAATCAATTGCATTGTTTTTTAAATAAAAGTGTGGGAGGATTAATTATAATTATTTATTTTCTATCCTGATTTTTTTAATCGATGAAAGGTAAAAACATAAAAATAGGAGTTTGTCTAGTATCAAATTTATTTATATTATCTAAAAGAGCTTATGCATAGATAATTTAAAACTGATTATTTAAATAAATATTATAATTAGCTCATTAGAAACGTTAGTAATTATATAAATCAGTAGCACCTATAGTGGTCGTCTGGTCCGCCTGTGTGCCTGTCTGTCCATCTGTCCGCACATAATAGCGTAAAACTACCCAAACTAATGGTTTGAAATTTGACATATGAGGACCCCAGAAGCCAAGGGGTATAAGTGAGAAAATTGAAAAAATTGAGTTAGGTGCACAGGCTATCTGGAAATATGTCTATTTGTTTGTAGGTAAAGAGATATAAGTGATTTTTTAATTTTTCACCGCGTTCTAGGGGTCAATTACTTAACCTCTTTCCCCAAACTGTGAAACGCGTGGAGGCCAAGGGGTATAATTGCACTTGTATCTGTTGACGTCTACATAGCTGAACCGTGACTTCATGACTTTTAAAACGCCACACGAATTTGACCATCTTTAAACGAAGATTTTCACAAAAATACGAATATATTTCTAACAAACTGTTGCAAAACATCGTAAACAAAAAAGGAAAAAACAGTTTCTGGCGTACCTTCTCGCGATGAAAGAGGAAGAAAAGAACCTTCGAATAAAATCCCACAAGACCGTATTTATGTCATCAAAGAACACATAAATAAATTTCCACGATACACAAGCTATTATACTAGGAAAAAGACCCCCGATCGCAAATACCTAGAACACAATTTAAAGGAGATGTACAAACTGTATGTTCAATTTTGCTTTGAAGAAGAGAGCGTAGAGCCAGCCAAAGAAAGTTTCTATAGACACAGGTTTAACACCCATTTTAATCTCAATTTTCACCGTCCGGGGACTGATACATGTGTTATATGTGACACGCTAGAATTGAAAATAGACCATGGAAATGCAGATGAGAAACAACAAGCATAAACTCAAAAGGAACTACATCTCCGCAAATTAGAAACTGCTAGATTAGCCAAAGACGCATTCCACAATTTAAAGGATGATTCAAAGTTCGCGATATGCTTTGACTTGCAAAAAATCATACTAACTCCAGATGTAACTAATTCTGAAGCTTATTACCTACGTCAACTTTGGACGTACAACTTGAACATTCATAACCTTGAAAGCGGAACTGCCCACATGTACATGTGGCATGAAGGCCAGACATTTCGTGGTTGCCAAGAGCCTTTTGAAGTTCATAAAGACTCTCCCCTCTCAAGTCAGGCATATTACAGCTTTTAGTGACAATTATGGAGGATAGAATAAAAGCCACTAGATTGTAAAGTTCTGGCAGTACATCATAAATGATACACACATAGAAAGAGTTGATCATCGCTTTTTGATTTCAGGACATTACAATGAATGTGATCAAGACTTTGGGCTCACAGAAAACAGAAAGAAGAGGATTAAAAGGGATATGTATGTTCCAGAGCAAACTTGTAAATGATTCTAGCAATAAATTCACTGTAGAAGTGCTAAAAGATGAAGATTTTATTAATCGAGTCACTTGTATCTTTCTTTATAAAGTCAGTGAAAGGTATCCAAAATATGCAGTGGTTGCATTTTGAGAAAAATACTCTTCACATTAATCTACAAAGAAACTGCTGGTGGTGAATTAGAACCTTTCCACGAGCTAAAGGTGAAGTCCAGCTGTGCCGGAAGATGCTCTAGAGTTCTACCTGAGCTTCCTATAGCACAAGAAAAACCAAAACTCAAATACCTTAATTTTAAAAATCTCATTGAACTATTGCAGTTTGTACTTCGAGTGTACCACTTTTTCTACCGAGATCTTCCTCACCAAGTGGTACCAGGACAGACTGAAACACCTCACCCTTCGTAAAATCAGGCTGATGAGCCTAATCGAGATTGTGAATCTGATGAGGATGAGGTAATGTAGATGTGTTGTTCCCATGTTATCACTAGAAGAATATTGTTACATATTTTTAAACGTTTTGCGGCATTTTTTTTATTTTTAGAATTTATTTTCTTATACGTTAAATAAATGCATTTTTTTTTTAAATTATAAATTTCGATGCTTCAAAACTTATAATAAAATTTTAAAACTTATATTAGACAAAATTTTGTCCATTCATTCATTTGTATTAACATTGTCCTTAAATGTTTCACCAATTCTATTTTTTTTTTCATAATTTTTCATTTTTAAAACTTATATTAAAACAAAATTTTGTCCTTTCATTCATTTGTATCAACATTGTTCTTAAAATTTTTATAAATTCATTTTTTTTATTTCATAATTTTCCATTCCATGTGTATCGCTTGGAAGCCAAAGGGTACAAGTGCCGAATGATTATAATAATTGCTTAGCTATAAATTTAAAAATAAAATTGTACTCCACTTTTTTCCCCACAGTTATTGAAATAAGAGTTCATAGACCACTAAGACATCAGCAACAGTTTCATATTTCAATTCAGTTAATTACTATTGATGCTCAACTTTGAACTCAATTTACTCGAAATCTAAGTTTTGTCACTTGTATCCCTTGGCTTCTGGGGTCCTCATATATAATCGTTGCAGATTTTTTTCGAGTCATTTCAAGTTTTATGAAAATCGAATCAAAAGTTAAAAAGATAGTATTAATAAAAGTTTTCTTCATTCTATTAAATACTGTCATATGTAATTAATTCAATGATAATCCTGTGATAACTAATGATTCTAAGTTGTCATGGCGATTATTCTATTAAATCCAATCATCCGTAATTAATTCAATGATATACCAAGATAGGTGATGATTCTAGGTTGCCATGGTGATTACGTCCTATTTAAGGTGGAGCCTTATTAGTTCCTTATTACTGAATTTAATATACATAATCGTAATTAATTTTCTATTTATGTATTTTTGCAAAAGAGTGCAACAACTATTGCACCAAGATCTGAATATTTATAAAAATTAGTTATAGTATGAATGAACCTCATTTGTCACATTTAAAGTACAATTTCCAATTTGTTTAGACATGAGTTACTTACGGATATTGGTCAGTGACATTTAAAATGACCCTTGTTAATGTTAAACCTATGGACATAGAATGCATTGTTATTTTTACAACATCTCACCAGAAAAGTAATAACTTTGGCTCCTTTTTTCTACATCCTCTTGTTAAAAGATGTCTCTTTTTTTTATTTGTCAAATAATTTCGAAAATACATACTTAATTGTATTTGTAATGCTAAAATCTTACAGCTGATCAGCTTTTAACACATAAAATATTAAACTAAGTATCGATTTTAGGAATATATAGTAAATTTAAAAAGAAAGAGACATCTAAACAAAACAGAGGTTGCTATACAACGTATACTTTGTTAACAAATTTAAAGGTGATTTAAACATAAAAACATATGAATAAAATAAAACTCAACAGTTCGCTTTAATCTTCAAAACCATTTTCAGGAGTAAATTTTTCTAAAAACCCAAATCGGCCTGGAAACAATCTGTATGCTACACCGTCAAAAATTATATGCAAACTAGAAGAATCAACGGAAACTTCAAAAATCTTACAAAAACAACCTTTAAACCATCACATTAAGGAAAATAATAAAAAATCTAGCTAAAAAATTCTATTCAACTTTGTATGATTTTCCCAATGTTATCGTGGCAGAGCTTCCTGACTATGACGCCTTCGAGCTCCACCATAGAAAGCGCCCTAAATATTCCAGTATTATGTAATCCCCGTGAGCTTTGTGTTCACCGCACCAGACTACTTTTCTCTATTTTTCATGATTTTTTTTCATCCTTTTTACTTTATAGATATACAGGGTGTTATCTATCGCCGACCTTTAATTTCTCAACCGTTGGTCGTAGACATATAGTTCCAATTACAAAAACGTTTCAAATGAGCTAAATATTCATGTTGTGGCATTATTTAAAGTATAAAATCAATTTTATAAAAGTTACGAAAACTAACTTTTTATGCGGTCTCCCAGTCCCTATAGTTATATTTAGTAAAAGTTTACTCATATTATAACAGATATAACACAAAAAGATTGACATATGTACTACAAAAATCGACCCAGATATTAAATTTCAACGTTTGAGATTTTTGCACAGGATTTTGTCTTTCATTGAGGGATCAGTTAAAAGATGAATTAAAGTAATTCGAGATCAAAATCAGGGTGCAATGTCCTTTTTACGGCGAAGCCGGTACCGTCGGTACTTTTGAATGTTGTTCGACCCATAAAAGTTAGCTCACATATTTAGATAAAATAACCCTATTTGGTGATTCCCCAATTTGGTGATACCGGCTAAAGGTGGTTTCGCCGTAAAAAGGACATTGCACTCTGATTTTGATCTCGAATTACTTTAATTCATCTTTTAACTGATCCCTTAATGAAAGACAAAATCATGTGTAAAAATCTCAAACTTTGAAATTTAATAACTGGGTCAATTTTTGTAGTACAGATGTCAAACTTTTTGTGTTATATCTGTTATGATATGAGTAAACTTTTACTAAATATAACTATAGGGACTGGGGGACCGTATAAAAAGTTAGTTTTCGTAATTTTTATAAAATTGATTTTTTACTTTAAATAATGCCACAACATGAATATTTAGCTCATTTGAAACGTTTTTGTAATTGGAACTATATGTCTACGACCAACGGTTGAGAAATTAAAGGTCGGCAATAGATAACATATTGCACCCTGTATATATATATATATAACTTAAAAACACCTTATCTATATATATTTGTATATATATATATTGCCCTGATTAGTGCCTTTTTTTAGGTAAAGTAGTGTCCTTGCTGCCTTCCTTTACCGCTTTTCCTGCCTATGCTTGGCGAGTGTAAGCTTTGAACTAGTGCTAACTTTTATTTCTTTGTCACATTTTTCATTCTTTCTTATAGTAGTTCTTGCAACTACAACTATACCTATATTTAAATATAACTTTAACTTTCTGTTCAAGTTCTTAAACTTAACTTACATTTTTTATTTCTAAAATTAAAGCACTTACGCTAGTGCCTATCATTAATATTTTTTTCATTTATAATGTAGTTTTAAGCAACTACACCTTCTTTTTCCCCCAATAGCTCATTAATTTGTAAGACATCATATCTACAGCCTGGTTGTTAAGTTGCATGGCAGCTAGGGAACCCCTCAACGCGGCTCAACTGCTCAACACTGTTAAAAAATTTGTCTTAAATAAAGAAAACAATAGTATAGGAATTTTCTGGTTATGAATGAAAAATTTTGAAAGTAAAAAATCCCTGCCGGCCCGGCCTGCAGGCAGAGGTAGATTTCGAAGTTAAGCATACTAATTTCACCAACAAAAACTAAATCATGATTAGATATAAATCCACTCTAACAGTTTTATCTGTCTGCTTTTGACGAGTTTTTATTTCATTTTTATATAATAGCTGGTTTATCAGAATTATGTTAAGGCGGTAATAAAAAAAATACTTTTTCATGCTCAACAACTCGAAATTTTCTGGCACATTTTCAGATTTATTTTTAATTAAAAAAAATATGAAATTTGCTGACGTGATTTTTGAAAAGATTTATAAGTGACCTGTGTTTTTATTTTTCTTTCAATTAATTAAAACTTGATTAATAAACAATTATTTTCTCAGTAGGGCAATATTTTTCGTTTCCAACACAATCCACTTCGGGAAATTCTGTTCAAAATGCCCACTTTAACATCATTTTATAAATATATTCTGCCTCTATCAAAAAATCGATCATTACTGTACATTATATAATTTCTGAATAAGAGAATCCAATTGGATGCGTTTGAGAGCAAAAGTGAATTTAAAAATGAGTACGAAAATAAGCAGTTTGGATTTGAATACACTCTTAATAAGATGATTTTTTTCTTCAACTGCTATGTATTTTTTATTTATTTTTGCTGTAAGAATTGGTCCTATCAAAAACTTGTCTGTATAAATGTTGAAGACAATATTAAGAAGATATAGGATAAATTCATGGATATTTTATATCTTGTGAATTGACGGTGTTACGAAAAGTTTTCTTTTCAACCCCCCTTTTTTGTTTTCGTTTTTAATTTCTTTTGCGGTACGAATTGGTCCTATCAAAAACTTGTGAATATAAATGTTGTAGATAATATTAAGGAGATGTATAATAAAATTAATTGGATTTGATATCTTGAGAATTGGCGAAGCTAGGAATTTTTTTTCGCCCCAAAACCCTATTTTTGCGCCCCTTGATCCCCTTTTTAATTTTATCAAAAAACTGTGATACATAAATTTTTGGCCGTATTTTTAGAAGTAATAAAAACTTTAAACTGATTTGATATGAAACAAAAGTAAATAAGTGCGAAGTCAAAATTACGTCCATTTCTAATCATATCATAATATTAAAATATTTATTTGCTTAAAAGACGTTATAAAAATAAGCAATCGCGAAAATATAGGGCGCGTTATGTGATTACTTGTTTATTTTCGATGATTTTTTTTCTTTTTCCATTTTTCATTATGCATTTGTAATTTTCTATTATACATTCTGACGACGACTCAGAAAATCAGCTGAAACGCGTAAATAAAGAGTTTTTAATTTACTTTTAATGTGTTCTTATAACGTATTTTAAGCAAATAAATATTTAAATATTTTGATATGATTTGATATGTACAAAAATTAAGAAGTTATAAGGTTTTTTTCGGTTTTCACAAAACCCCTCCCTATTTCCATCCTCTTGGTCCGATTTTGGTCATTAACGAACTTGACCGAGATTTTATGTATCAGTTTGGAAGAGATTTGTGCAGAATTGTGGAAGTTATTGTGTCCAGAAGAAAGTCATATATATATATATAGAGAGAGAGAGATAGATATAGATAGATATGTAAAGTTTTTTACTGAGGGTGGTTTTGGGTTCTAGGGGTCATGATCAGTGTAGATCTTCAAAAATTTTTCAGAAAATCC
This sequence comes from Maratus speciosus, assembly GCA_963932465.1. Lineage (NCBI taxonomy): Eukaryota > Metazoa > Arthropoda > Arachnida > Araneae > Salticidae > Maratus > Maratus speciosus. The sequence continues at coordinate 120,102,667 of OZ010793.1, read as the reverse complement.
AACATAGGAACGATCCTAATAGGTAGTATTTCATACGAAATTTATCTAACAGGGCCAAATTGGATCCCCCGTGTTTGTACCTCAACGCGTCACTTGCGCCCATACATTCCTGTAAAATAAATGATTGTTAGAGTGTCCTGTATCAATCCTTAATGTTTGTACCATGAATATAGAATCAACCTCTATATGAAGTTTGGTTCAATTATATCCATACCTTCATACAGTTTCGGATGATTCAAAAGTATCACAGCACCACCATTCGGTGGGAATAACCCCAATTTGAAATGGGACATGACGACCGTAGTCAAAAATCTATATATTGAATTTGGGTTCAGTTGTATGCATAGTTTCATACTCTTTTCGATGACCAAAGAAAAAAAAATAGTGGCCGAGAGGTTCTGCTCTCGAAGCTGGTAGACGGGAGGTGCTGGGTTCGATCCCAATCGCGCCCGTCGGCCTAATCGTTCGGAGTTTTCGTGGTTTTCTTCGAGCCGTGGATCTTCCATGCGTTAATACGGATTAGGTTCCCTTAGAAAGACCCCCACGGAGGGCACTCCCCCCGGGCCTATATCCCTCGTGTAGATAATTGGCCGTCAAAAATCAACCCAACTCGATGACCAAAAAAGGAAAATAGCACCAAAATTGTTTTCATAGCGCCCCCTCATGGAGGAATAATTCCAATTACAACTGTGACCTATTGGCCATAGACGGAGACCTGTGTATGATGTCGGGTTAAATTCTATGCGTAACTTCATACACTTTTTACCCGACTGAAAAGAAGGGTTATACGTTTCACGCGTATATGTGTATGTGAATTTCTTTATACCCTCGAAACATCCCAACGGCTGGATGGATTTTAATGAATGAGATCTCTATCGATTCGTCTTAACGGCCCGATGGTTATAGGCTAGGTTTTGTTTTCATAAATTCAAAATGGCGGCCGTAAAATACAAAATGGCGGTAGAGACGAAGAACAATTACACATCCTACTGAGTGGCATATCATTGGATAGGTCTTTCAAAATGAAGACGATGTTTCTTTGACTATTCTACAGTCAGAAGCTCCGTTAAAATATTATACAACCTGGAATTGTGTATGTAGGATCTCTAGCTTTACTGCAACTCTTACCATCATAGACATCTATAGACCTCACCAAAACAGTGTTTATAGATAGGAACTAACAATTAAACACAACTTAACAGTCATCAATACATGTAAATAGAAAAAAAAATAAGTAAGAAATATAAACAAGTAATGTAAAAAAAAAATATTTTAAGTCAATTCCTACTTAGGTCAATAAGAGAATTTTTTTTTCCCTCTTGGGTGGCGCTTAAAATGCCTTGATCAAAATGAAGGCTCTCTTGGTCTTAAAAAACCTTGATCAAGAAAAAGGCTCTCTCGGTTACTGTAAAGTAATTAATTTAATTTAATTAATTAATTAATTTTTGAAAAAAAACTGGATTAACATCAAGTGTCATCCACTACAAGTTTAAAAAAATTAATTGAGCTTGATTGGATGAATAATAAGTATTTTATTAACTATTGAAAATTTGAACAAGATATATATAGCGAGAGTGTGAGCTAATAGTAGGAATTGAAAAAAAAATAGTTTTACATTGATGAGAAATAATTAATTAGTTCGCTTTTTATGCAGTCGGGTTTTTTGATTTTTTTTAATTTAATTGTTTTATTGATGATACAAATAGGGCACACAATCATACGGGCAGGCACACATTTCGTAAAAACGTACTTTTCGGGTTATGTGACATGTAAAATGCGCAAATTCGTCGAAAAACGGAAGTCGGAAAAAAATTACGTTAACAATAATTTCTTCTATTACATATAGAAGGAAGTAAAAAATGTATAAATATTTACGACGTATGAATAATTTTTGTTTCCTTACGAAAACATTTGATTATTATTATGTATTATTTCGGGTTAAATGTTGTTTAATGTACCTTCAATACAAAAACTAAGTTTTACATCTTCGGAATTTGTTACAATAGAACGTGTTTGGAATGTATCACACAAAAACAAAATTTTAAAATAGGCACAAAAAATGCATCAAATATTTCATTTTATGTTTACATCTCTTTGTTTATTATACGCTGTATTCAACGTTTGCACAGAATGTTTCATTCGTATAAGGTGTTTTGGACACGTAAATCATTTCAACCTTTTCCAACATTTATTTTGTTGTCTGTAGCTAATTCGAAAATTTTTTTGAAGCAGAAGAAAAGTATGTTCTACAAAAGTAATACTGTTCCCGTTTGTATTTTTTTTGATAAAAAAAAAATTATATTTTCATACAAAATATTTAAGTAAATGTTGTTAGTAAACTTTATTTTATTCAAATTTTATTGCATAAATATAATTTCTTGTTTATTTTCAAGTATTTAAATAACAGAAATAAGGAAGATATATATGTATATATGTAGATATACAGGATGTTTAAAAAAATGGTTATACGGTTTATTTCAGTAAGTATAAGGGATAGATTTAAAAAAATGTAAATTTTAAAAATGTTCATAGGAAAATCGAGAATCCAAATGGTAAATACAGGGCCTGATTACCGAGGGGCGCACTGTCACCAGTAAAAAAAAAAAAAAAAAAAAAAAAAAAAAAAAAAACAGAAAATTTTGTCTCACTCATGGCAGAAATTTTACACGAATACGGCGTTTATATAAGGCGAACATTTCTTTTAAAATGTATTGGTGTAAGTGTGCCCCGTTAGTAATCAGGCTCTGGGTAAATGTCTCGGAGTTTTAGAAAATCAAAAATTGTGACTTAGCCCACTTTTTCACAAAACTGAAACTACAAAATTTTGGCGAAATCTGGGACCGTCTAAAAATCTCCTAAAAAGTTTTTAACATATAGGTCGATATTGTTTAATTTTCTGCTTGTCTTTCTAAAGTGAAAATGAAATAATTTCGCATACTTTAGTACAGTTTTCAACCATTGATGCATAAATATTAAAAATAATTTGAAAATATTTAAATGTAGAAAAAGGGTAGTAAGTACTGAAAAGAGCATCTTTCAATGTAATAATAGAAATATCTATCAAAAGGGCTTTGGGGTAGAATTTATTTTTTAAACGCAAGACCCTTTTTTTGCATTTTGTATACGATCCTCTGAGCATTGTAACAGTTTAACACTAAAATGCCCGGAAATTTTACACAAGTTTCATAAAAATATTTTACACCAGAATTTATATGTAAAATTATTTGACTGATTTATTTAACGTAAATCTGCATTTTTAAAATTTAACTTATTTTGTGAAAGAATTTCTTGTTCCAACTGACATTTAATCATATGATCGGAGTTGAATCGACTCCTCCCGGGCGTTCTAGTGTTAAGAGACACCATTGCTATCTACGCTCGTAGAAATTCTTTCATCAATTCACGGAAATATTCCACGCTGCACTGTTACCGGTATATATCCGGCAGTTGAAGAAATTTCCGTTTTTTTTTTTTTTTTTTTTTTTTTTCGTTGTAGGACAGAAAATTTCCGTAATCTGAAAAAAGGAGTTTTTTAAAAAAATATATGCCTCTCGTACTTCCGTGAATCCCCTTTGCTTTGAGCCTGTGACCGCGCTTTTCAAATCGATCAATTTAACCTTAAATGCCGGGTGTTGCTTTTTGGCAACATACCCAATTTAGGCTTCTAAATACTATTAGAATAATATTGAAGCTAAAATGCCTAATGTTGCCAATAAAATACATTCTGAAAATATTATTAAATCGATTTTCAACATGTAGATGGCAGCACTTGTGCTTTTTAAGAATAAAGATAGATTTATTTTTTCCATTGTTGCTACTTGTTTTTTTCGTTTTGTTTGGAATCTTGCGAAATACCCTATTTTGTTCTGCAGTGAGGAAGTAAAATTTATTTCTTATTATAGTTCCTAAAATTCTTGTGTGTTTAATATTATAGAATTTTATCAAGTAAAATTATTTTTTTCAATTAAAGACCAGTATTGCCGATTGGTAACAAACTGTTTTTTAGCCGTAAACCATACTTAAAATAAATATTTTTTAAGTGTAAAATAGTAATAGTTTAAGTATAAAATAAGTAATTTTTAAGTATTTTTCCCATGATTTATTTAAAAAATGAAAGCTGAAAAACATTATTAGAATGATTTTTGAAAAATCAGGCATTTAAGGGTTAACCAATCGGCCAGCGACCACTTGGAAGAGGGCGAGTTTAAAATGAAGATACGGGTTTTCTTCAAATGAGTATTGGTAAGGCTTGTTAAATTTCTTGTTCAGAAAGCTCGGAAATTTAACCCTTTGCCCCCGAGAGGTGACTCACTCACCACTAGGCTCTCGTGTAAATAGAGGCTCCAAATGCTCGGGACACCAGTTTTTTAAAGTAATTTTCTTCGTCTTACCTAATGTCAGAATTATTTGCGATTAAAGATAGCCAAATAAACAGTAAGAAATTAGTGCTATCCAGAGCATTCGGAACCCTGATTTTCGTGCAACACCCGGAAACACTCTCGAGTGCAAAATGTTAAACTTAATTGCAGGGACATTTCGTCGTCATAGAATGATTGTTGGTGTTTTAACACTTATAGAATAATAGAGGACAAAAATTATTTCATATTAGACATATTTTTAATAAGAGATAATTTGATTGTTAGGTGAAAAATATGAATATTATATTTTTAATTAAATTCCAGAAATAATTGCTTTTTAGAATAAAATCGATTTCTTTTAACTTGGTTGAACTACTATAATGTTTCTTAAACGTGTTCTTTTAGAATATATTTTACATGCAAATATTTTTTAATATTCGAAAACATAAATTTTGAATAAGTTTAAATGAATGAGAAAATTGACAGTTTATTAAATTTGGAAGCATTATTTTTGTTGGTTTGTTTTTAAATAAATTAGAATTTTTAATTTATTGAATTTTCTGTTTTTCATTTTAAAAATAAATTCGAACTTTAGAATTAATGCAGCCAATACGAGTGCGTTTAGGGAATAAACGGAATTTTCCTGCTTTTTCAGACTTCCGTGAAAAATTAACGGAAAAAAGCATGTTTTCTGGAAGTACGGAATTTATTTATTTAAAAATAACGAATAATTTAGTCTTTAGTATATAAAGACGAACTTTTCTGACAGTGTAGCAATTATGTATATTTGGAACTAAAACCAACCTCCTGACCGCCGAGCAAAAGAGCAAAAATGAAAAATTGTAATGTTGTTTTCTCTGGAATTTTTTTCAAATGCTATAAAATGATAATTTTTTCAACATGATATAAAAAAATTAATTATGTCTATTAACCCCTTAATTCTCGCTCCCGTCATATTCTCGGGCTGTGTCTTTTACTGAAATTGTTTGATTCCCAGCAGTTTTTGAAATAGTGAAATTGGTTATATTTTAGTATAGTTTTTACTGTCATTAAATAAGGTGAATATTTCTTTTTCATAAAAGTAGTGCCAATAAGCAATTTGAATTATTCAACCGTAATTTAATTCGAGCGTTAAGGGGTTAATATAATCCAAGTATTAATCATAACATAATCTTCCCAAACTGGATTATATCTGTAGAATTATATTAATTTAAAAAAAATGCTTCTATCACAGTGAAATCTACAGTTTAGTGAACGGATATATCAGTTCACGGCGGTGGGAAGGTTAAAGCATCGTAAAGACATTTCCGACTCCGCACATAAATTTCACCAATAACCTTCAATAACTGCTGCTATTTAAATGTAATTGAATGCTAAACCGTTCACTCCATTTTGCGGCACAATATATAAAAAAAAAATCAGTGTTGGAACGATTTGTCTCTAGAAACTTAAAAGCGACTTAAATTTACACTATGTGTAAAACTACTTAAAAGGTGGTTGGTGGATATGATGTGGACTGTAGACGTTAATTTTCTTTTTAATTGATTTTATTCACACTTAAAACTGCACAAGACACTTACACAACATAAATTTCACAAACTTGAATAAATTGAAAATCATAATTAATATCCATCGCGTAGTTTGGATGGAGTGTTTTTAGAGACGTGTTGATGCTTTGACGATCAACAGCTTAACTAACTTTTTTACAGACTGCTCGCTAGGGGGAGCTCGTTCTATTTCCGGAACGGAACATGCCGCCCGGGGATGAAATATGACATATTTCAGCAATTAATATAAACATAATACAATCGATAACTAATTAACACTACAAATGATACTAAAATACAAAATACTAATACACAAAACAATCAGGATAATTACTTAAAAATAATATATATAAGAAATACAATGATGCATAAACATTATTTAAGAGTCCTTAATGGGCAACAGGCACACTTTTGAGATGCCTTTTAAAAATATACCACATGCAGTTTTGACTTTGACTGCACGAACCCTATTGTCCCTGCCTGGAATTATTTCCAGAATTCGGGCAAGAGCCCACTTACATGGTGGGAGATTTTCTTCTTTTAATAACACTAGAGATCCTAACTTTATGTTTTCTTTTGTAAATTGCCAATTACCGCGCTGCTGCAAGTGATTTAAGTAGTCAATAGACCAACGTTTCCAAATGCATTGAACATATTTGGTAATTAATTGCCAATGGGTTAATCTATTTTCAGAAATATTTATAACATTAGGCTCTGGAATACTATTAATGGGTCTGCCAGTTAAAAAATGCCCTGGCGTAAGCACTTCAAATTCATTTATGTCATCAGAAAGCGAAATAAAGGTCGGGAATTTAGGATCCCCTCAATTTGGACTACTAGAGTTTCAAAGTCCTCTAGAGTAATTTTATTATTACCTACGGCCCTAAGCAAATGATGTTTGAAGGACTTAACGTCAGCTTCCCATAGACCGCCAAAAATAGGAGATCGCGGAGGGATAAATTTCCAAGTTATACATTCTTCGGCAAAGAAATTTGATAATTCCTCGTTGGGAGTGGCCAATAATTTCTAAAGATATTTAATTCTGTTGACGCACCTTTAAAATTAGTGGCATTGTCAGAAGTTAGCGTATTTACTTTGCCTCTCCTGGCACAAAATCTTTTAAGCGTAGCGATGAATGCAGCAGCGGATAACTCGCTTACTATCTCTAGATGAATAGCCTTGGTAGTCATGCATATAAATATGGCCACATAACTTTTGGATTAAGTGCCCTTTCTCTGATTTTTGTACTTAATGTGGAAGGGGCCACAAAAATCGACACCTGAATTGAGAAACGTGTGGTTAGGTGTTACGCGTTGCGATGGGAGGTCTCCCATTAACTGATCTAGCGTTTTGGGGTTATGCCTGAAACATGTGACACAAGTGTGCACTGTTTTTCGGGCAATGCTTTTAGCCTTTATAGGCCAATATTTCATCCGCACTTGATGAACTAATCCCTGAGCACCTATGTGAAAGTACTTTTAATGAAAGTATTCAAAAATTAATTTAGTGAGCTTATGATCATTGGGCAGAATTAATTGGTGCTTAGCATCAAAAGGTAAGTCAGAATTTATTAATCTGCTCCCTACACGAAGTAATCCACAGTTGTCAATGAAGGGGTCTAATCCCTTTAACTTACTGCAAGAAGGAACAGATTGTCCCTTTCTGAGTGCTTCTAATTCAGGAGCGAACTTACCTTCCTGGGCCTTTTTTACTAAAAATTGTAAACTATTTTGTAGCTCAATTCCTGTGAGCTGTTTCCGTTTTATATCTCTATGGCGGCTGTTATTGATGAACCTAAAAATAAAACTACATACTCTAATTAATCTAAGAAAATTATTAGAAGAATTATATAAACCATTAAAAAATCGTTAGAGTCCTTATTAATAGTTAATAAATTAAAATCAGTTTTTAGTTCATGATCACGGTCAATGTCCTTGAGGGTAGGAAATTGTTTGGGAACTATAATTTCCGTTTGAAGAAATTCCGGACCAAACCACCACAAATCATTATTGATCAGATCCTTGGCTGTTGCACCTCTGGCGATGATATCTGCTGGATTGGATTTCAAAGATACACGGTTCAGTGATAATTCTCAGAAATAGACTGGATCGTGGTGACTCTATTGGAAACGAAAGTTTTAAGTTTGTGGGGTGGTGTGTTAAGCCAAAATAGAACAATCGATGAATCTGTCCATAGCCACACCTTTTCAAAGCATAGCTGTAGGATGGGAATTATTTTTTGAACCAGTTTTGTCAAAAGTAGAGCTGCACACAACTCTAGTCGCGGGATGGTCATTGGCTTTAGGGGGGCCACACGGGACTTGCTGCACAAAAGATTAGACTTGAACTGTCCAGTTGTGGAGAGAGATCTTATGTAGATGGCTGCTCCATTGGCCTTTCCAGAAGCGTCTGACAATCCGTGTAAATCTAGACCTGCAATGTTGTCAGACAAAACATATCGTGGAATTGTAAGATGATTCATTTTTGTCAATTTAATCAGAAAATTTTGCCATTCCCGAAGAGAACTGGCAGGCAGATGTTGATTCCAATTTATCTCTAATTCCCATAAATGTTGCATGAAAATTTTTGCTTTTGTTAGAATAGGGCCAATTAGGCCTAAGGGATCGTAAATTTTAGCAATTTGTGCCAAAACTTCTCTCTTAGTATAAACATCTTTGGGTTCGATACTAATTTTAAAAGTAAAATGATCTGATTCAGGTTTCCAAAGCATCCCTAAAGTTTTTACAGAAATTTGCTGCGAGTGTTCGTCAAATGCATATTCTGATATGGCTGCGTCTTGTAATAATTCAGGATGATTAGAGACCCACTTGTGTAGCTCCATCCCTTCCCTTTTTAAGATCAGAATTAGTTGAGATTGCAAGTCCTGTGCGTCTTGTAAGGAACCTGCACCAGATAAACAATCATCAACATACATGTCGCTATGAATCACTTCTGCAGCTTTTGGAAAATCTTTTCTTTCTTCATCAGCATGAGCTTTCAACGTTCGCGTGGCAAGAAAGGGAGCACTAACAGTGCCATATGTAATCGTGTTGAATTCATATATTTTCATCGGGGCGTCCGTACTGGACTTCCAAAAAATTTTTTGCAAATTTCTTTGTTGTGGTTCAATCAGTATCTGCCTGTACATTTTCTTAATGTCTGCACAGAATGCATATTTGTGGGTACGGAATCTGGTTATAATCGAAAATAAATCTTGCTGGACCGTTCCTGGATTTAATAAAATTGAATTAAGTGAATAACCACTAAATGTATTTGAACTTGCATTGAAGACAACTCTCAGGGGAGTGGATAATTTTTCTGGTTTATACACAGCATGATGTAGAATGTAATAAGATAGCTTATTTTCGTTTTCACTTTTAATTTGTGTCATATGCCCCAAAGTTTCGTATTCTTCCATAAAAGCTGTATATAAATTAGCCATTGTGTTATTTTTGTCTAATTTAGCCCATAAACTATTTAATCGCCTAGCTGCAATTTCTCTAGAACTTCCTAACACTGATTCTGCATTTTCTTTCAATGGTAGCTGTACTGTAAATCTACCGGTGTGATCGCGTTTATAGGTTCTTCTAAAATGTTCCTCACAAAATATTTCTTCATCCCCTTTGACAGTTTCTTTATTATTCCCAGGTAAAGATTCTATTTCAAAAAATTTCTGTAAAGTATTGTCTAAGCTATTTTCAGTTAAGAGGCAACAATATGACTTATTTTCAACTTGTGGAAGTGAACCTGCGATTATATACCCAAATACTGTATTCTGTAACATACAATTAGCATTTGCTAAACGAATTTGCTCACTCTTTAAAATGTCAAAAAATACCTCGCTACCAATCAATGCATCAACCTGACCAGGTATATGAAAATTATTGTCCGCTAATTCTATGTAGTTAGGAATGCATAAATTTGAAATGTCTAATCTTTCAACCGGAATATTGTTTGTTATTTTTGGTAGAACTGCAAATTCTAATGTTTTAGAAAATGTTCCTTTTCCATTTGATATTTTTGCATTGATAATTTGTTTTATTTCCTGGTGTGATTCGTTAATACCGGAAATAACACCCTTGAATGGTTTTGGTTTTAGATTTAATTTCTTGCATGCGCTGTTACTTAAAGCGTGGATAGACGACCCATTATCTAGAATTGTTCTTAATCTAATTTTATTTCCATACACATCTGTTACTAAAATTATAGCTGTGTTTAATATTGCGCAATTTCTTTTATCTTCTAGTAACAAATTGGAACCAATTAATGGCGTTTCTTTATTCTCAGATTCAGAATTGCTTATTTGTTTGGTTTTAACAAACTCGTTATTTTTATTTATTATTGCCGTTTCTGACATCATATTTTCATTTACTTCACATAGTAAGGTGTTATGTACTAATTTGCATCTCCTACAGGTAAATTTAGAATTGCATTGACCTTGATGTAATCGTAAACAATTTAAACATAATTTATTCTTACTTACAATCATTTTCCTTTCACGAATACTCATGTTTAAAAAAACAGAACATTTGAAAAGTGGGTGAGGCGAATTGCATAACACACATGGTTTTACATTATTTTTATTTTTATTATCGTTGATAAAAAATGATCTGGATTTATTTACTGCGCAATTGTTCTTAGATTTCGAGGGCTTCGTTACAGACATTCCGGCGTCAGTCGAAAGTTTTATCGCTTCTAAAACTAAGCATCTTTTTTCCAAAAAAGCAATTAAATAGTCAAAAGTCGGAACATCTGAGTTTTGAAGAGATAATTCAAACTGCTTTCGAGTTTCGTTATGCAATTTTTTCAGAATTATATTTATGAATACACTTTCTGATAAATTATTTTGTGTGTATTCCATAATTTTGAGTGCGCGAATGTTTTTGTTAATACAATCAATAAAATTACGCAATTCTTTAGGGGATTCATATTGCATTTTTTCATAATTTAAAATTGCAGAAATATGTGAATCGATTAACAATCTTTTATTTTCGTATCTGTGTATCAGAGCTTGAAACAATGAATTGAAATCATCATCAGGTGATTCTAAATGTTTAGCTTCGTTTTTTAAAGAAGCTTTTAAATAAAATAGCTTCTGATTATTATCTAATTGAGGATTGTTAACAATCAAGTTAGTAAACTGCGTTTTAAAATTAGCAAAATCACAGTAATCACCTCCGAATGAAGGCAGTGGAATTTCAGGGAGGCGCACCTTTGTTTTGTTTTCATTTGAATGATCATTAATATTTACACTTGCGATATTACATTTATTTTCAAAAGATGCTAATAAAACTTTTAATTTTACCTCAAGTTGTACGAGCCTTTCATTAGCAGTGTCGATATCCTCCTCTATATCTTGCACTTGTTGCGCAGATAATTCTTGGATGTCAAAATAAGGTTCTCTAATTTCCTCTAATTTATTTTGAAGAGCTTCTGTCTTTTTTAATTTTACTTCTAATGTGCTGACATTCGTTGTTTTTATATCGGTCGTATCTGTTATAAACTGCTCTAATCTTGTGATAGCAGCCTTTACGGTGCCTTTTAATCGATTAAGCTTATCCATAGTAGCACTCCGGCTCGACGGACCGCAAAATGGTGGATATGATGTGGACTGTAGACGTTAATTTTCTTTTTAATTGATTTTATTCACACTTAAAACTGCACAAGACACTTACACAACATAAATTTCACAAACTTGAATAAATTGAAAATCATAATTAATAGCCATCGCGTAGTTTGGATGGAGTGTTTTTAGAGACGTGTTGATGCTTTGACGATCAACAGCTTAACTAACTTTTTTACAGACTGCTCGCTAGGGGGAGCTCGTTCTATTTCCGGAACGGAACAGTGGTAATATTTAAAAGGATGTTAAATTACTTTAATACCTTAGAATTTTCAACTATAAAAAACATAGTCTTCGTCAGAGGAATATATGAAATCCTATTGTTATTAACGTCTAATTTTCAAAATCCACGTAGATGATGACGAAAGGAGTGAAACATCATCATCTAAGTGGATTTTGAAAATTAGACGTTAATAACAATAGTATTTCTTATATTCCTCTGACGAAGACTGTTTTTTATATTTGAAAGTACTAAGGTATTAAAGTAATTTAACATCTTTTTAAACATTGTCATCTTTTAAGTAGTTTTACACATAGCATAAATTTAACTTTTAAACATGAATTAAGCATTTCTATTTATTTATTTACTGACATAAAGGCGACATTCAACATAATAGAATTTTTGCTAAGTTATATATATCCGATAGGAATTTGAATATATTATAATTTTTATAATACATTTCCGTTGCTTTATCATACGTTGTTTGATTAAAAAAAAAAAAAAAAAAAAAAAAAAAAAGAACACTATTTAAAATTATTTTTAATATTGAAACTTTAATTTTGACTATCTAATATCGGTGACAAGGAAATGTTAAAGGTTGTGTCGGCTTTATGTTAAGAGTAAAAGCAGTGTTGCCAGATTGGGGGCTTTCTTGTCCCCAGATAGTTGATTGTCACCGCTTTTTTGAAATAGAAATATTCGCTCTATTTAAAATATATTTAAAATTCTGAAAAATAAGGTGGACATTACTTTTTTAAAAAAGCGGTGACAGTCAAATAATCTGAATTAAACAAGTGCGCAATCTGGCAACGCTGAATAAAAGTGCCCTGAATGCCCTGAGTAAAAGTGTCCATTTTGACCCTTACAAATGGTAGGAACGAGTTGGAAATTTTGGTAGGAACGAGTTGGAAATTTCGGTAGGAACGAGATATTTTATCATAAATATATTTAAAATAAATAAAGAAGAAAAAAATCAAATTAATACGTTTCAATATAATATTCTGGTTTAAATTGTTTTTTTTTTCTTTTATAAAACTCGAGTAAAATTTCCGTCTTTCCTAGTGCTAATGTATCTGCTTCCGTTCGTACGCCTTTTTTTTTTTTTTTTTTTTTTTTCTAATGCACAATATTGAATAAACAAACATATTTTTAGTTCAATTCTAATGCAGAATGATGAAAAAACATAAAATCCTAACATTATCTTCATACCATTTTAAGAAATTAGGTGTTTTTGCCATTTTTTTGGCAAACTATCATTCTCTTGCCAGACAGCATTCTATTCAACTAAATATGTTTCAATTTCCTTTGCCCTACATATTACTATTACACTTACCTGTACACTGAACTGGGAGTTTTACAATATCTTCAAAATTAACTGAAATACTTCAAAATATGTAAAAAAAAAATACATATTTTTTCCATAAAAAATTACAATATTTTTATATTCGAACAACTATGAAATAATTACATTATCACATAAAGTTTATATTTTAGTTCAGAACATGATGAGTCATATGGTAAGCTCTCTGAGAAAATTTCATTAAAATACGTTTTAACCGTGTGATGGGGGTTATTGAACATGTAAAAAACGAAAGAATTGATACTCCAGAAACCGCATTTAACTCCTTGAGGGGCGGAGGGATATATTTTATCCCACCTAAGTTTATTAAGATTTGTACCATAAAATGTTCACTAAGTTTTACTTTTTCAACTTTAAGGGAAGATTGTTATAAAATTGCTTTTCCTTATTTAGAAATAAAAATTTTCAAACTTTCCGGTGGGAATTCATCATTACGCAAACGCAACTGCTTCCCCTCAAGGGGATAAAGATTTCTTTTACTTACCTGTTAAATCAATCTAGAAGTATTAATTCAGGTTTATTAGTGATTTTATGGAACAAACGTAAGAAAATCATGCATAGAAAAATTGTTGATATTTATCCTGATCTTCCTACGACCACTTCCAGTAGTTGACTAGTTTCTTCCTGTCTGTTAAATTGATCATAACTCCTGTTTCAATAATCGTGGGGAAAAAATCTAAACAGATTTGAAATCGTAAAAGATTGCTCTTTCAAATAAAACAAACAAACAAACAAAACGGCATTTTAACCCATTTCATGTTTGCATACTCCACTGTCCTTTGCCTTTTATGAGATATTCTATAAAATTTCATTAGCGAACGGGTGTTTTCGCATTCGTGTAAGTGAAGTAACCTCTTAGCGAGTACTTAGGCTAATTTCAACATCACGGAATAAAACTGTATCAGGTGCTCCTCAGCTGTGCACAATAAAATCAAAAGCCCCCCCCCCCCTCTTCAAGAAAGTTTTGAAAAGGTGTCAATGCCCTATTTAACTAAGCCATAATGTGTAAAACGTGTTTTTATAGTCAATTTGAACGTATCTAAGCAAAAAGTACCTGTAATGCTGTGTATCTGGAAAACAAAAAGGAAAATGAGGGGTGAGGCGTGCATTTTTAGTGAACAGTTATTCAAAAACCAGCCAAGTCTCAAACACAAAGTTTACGATTTAACTTTATATTACAAAGATATCCTCCGTTTTCAGAATTTTTTAGTCAGTAACTTTTGAGATATTACGTAGTAAAAATTGCAGACTTTTCAGAGTTTTATGAGCTGTAGAAAAAAAGGAAAATGTTGTCAGGATTGAAATTTGTAAAAGTAAGTAGTACTATAACAGGTCTATGTAAGACTAAAATATTTAAGGTGAGTCTGATCTCCTTCATAAAAAATAATGGCAGCAAAATGTGGTGTTTGGCCATTTTTTACTCCGGTTTTCAAGCATATTTTTGGCCTAGATCCTTAAATCTAATGAAAATTTTATAAGTATATAAAATGTCGACTAGTGTATGCTGAACATTTTGGTTTTTGGTTCATCTTGATAGGTAGAAAAATAAAGCAGTTGCAGCATTTTCCGTAAAACACGTTTTTCGCCCAAAAATGGCTATGTATTTTCTTAAAGTTGGCCACCTCCAAAAAACTAGACGATAAAAAAAAAATTAACCATGTTTTTAAACTCAGGAAACTATGAAGGACACTTGGTTAAAAGATTAGGAAAATTAAAAATGTCGTGCGACTCCACCTTGGTGTTTTGGAATGGATTGATCCTCATGCTATTTGGAAAAAAAAAAAGAAAAAAAAAAATCTCAAATATTAAAATATTTATTCTGATCACTAAGCATCGGTTTTAAAAAACAGAAAATGAATGGGAAATAAAAATGGCTGTATAAAAAAATGTATTTAAGAAACTAACATATTAGTTTGATTTCATAAAAACAATTTTAATGATGTACAAAAATACCCTATTGAAAAATATAATCATGTACAGTCGTGGAAAAAAAAAGTAAACACCCCCTACTAACTTCTCAACAAATCATCGTAGAAGAAAGTTACTGGTACCGAACGATTGGAAATAAAGTCTACTTTTAAATGATGTATATAAAATTTTCTTAGGGGGTCATCTACATATTAAAACGAATCCAAACTTCATTTTTTTTCAATCGCAATACCTAATTTTAACGAGATATTTCAAATCTTCGGTTCAAACTATGCCTAGACACCAAATTTCAAGTCATTTGAATGATAAGTTTTTGAATTATAAACATTCAAAATTTAGTGCTTCTAATGTTAAATTACATTTTTATATTTTTATTTATATCTCCCGAAATTATGCTCCTAATGTGCTAATTTTTTTTGCATTAATAATACTAATATACTCAAACATAAATAAGCTGAATTTGTAATTTTTATAATTTTATGATATGAATTATGAAATTAATATTCGAAAAAATTATGAATCGCAACCTACAATTTTTTTGATGGATTTACATTTATTAAGTCCTGCTTTATGGAAATTCAAAAATTTCACATTTTTCTTCCAAGTAGTTTTCAAATTATGCTTAAAAATCGGCAAAATGATGGTTTAAGGGGCCGTCTATGATGGAAGTGAGTAGACATTTTGAAATTTATTCCGCTGTACTGTTATCTAACACGCTTCATTGACTCCTTGAGTGGTGCTTAAGGTGCCTTGATCAAGGAAGGGTCTCTCTCTGTTAACAATCCAGAACTGAACTTCAATTTGGATACAGCCCTTAAAATACGCTCGTCTTATAATAATTAATTTCTCGGAAACTTATGATACGAATTGCATAAAAATTCGTTTTTAGGCTAATTGAAGAGTGTAGAGTTCGTTTATGCTGTCAGAATTGGGTACTGCTATTGAAAAAAACAAAGTTATGGTTCGTTTTAATATGTAGATGGTCCCCTAAGCAAATTTTATATACATCATTTAAAAGTAGACTTTATTTCCAATCGTTCGGTACCAGTAACTTTCTTCTATGATAATTTGTTGAGGAGTTAGTAGGGGGTATTTACTTTTTTTTTTCCACGACTGTACATACTATACATCAATCTAGTATGCCTTGAAAGAGATTATAACAAAACGATCACAAAAGTGCAATTCTTCCTGAATTTTATTAAGTTACATGGCACAAGACTAATATCAATTTAAATGAATCCTAATTTCCTTTACGCTTTTTCGTTTCATCATACATCATTTGATACAAAGCCCTTTAAAAATATCTTTAATACTGAAAGTTTTATTCTGGTGTCTAATATTTTGACAAAAAAAAAAAAAATTATTTAGAAAATGCCTCTGTATAAAATGAATTTACACAATGAATTAACGAAGTTTCGTTATTTTAAAGAAAGTTATTTTTAAGCTTTCTGTCGAAAGATATGCAGAATTATTATATACTTTATTTTTTAACAAAAGATGCGAAATATAAATATATCACGTTGCTTGGGATAAAAGATGCTCTCCTTCGTTTCAAAACTCTTCCATCTAAAAATCACGTTTGATCCTGATTGTCGTTTAAAAAGGAATGATTGAAAATTAACTTTTATTTTGAAAATTTAAATCTGAGTGTCTAACACGTATAACAAAAGAAGAAAGAAAGGCGATATTAAAGTGGAAATGATCTTATTTTAAATCTATTTTCATAATGAACAAAGGGAGTTTCATTTAACCAAAGACTTTTTGCTTTACTTCTAGCCAAACATTACTATCATTTAAAAGATGTGAGGATTTTAGTTTGTGTCAATATATTAAGAAAATATGAACAACGTTAGATAGCAGAAATGAATGTATACAAAATATGCATACAGCTGTTTCGGGACTTTTATACTTCTAAAATCAGTGTGAAATTTAAAAAAACTAAAGGCTAAAAAATAGCTATAAAGATAGACGATCTAGATTTTTGGGAAGTTTATCATACATGGAAGAATTCTAACAGTTTAGTGAGCGAATTGTCCAGTACGCCCAATTCTTCAAAAGTGTGCATCCCATTTCTTTAATTCGCTCTCCCCCACCCCCTCAGTTTTTTTCTCATTTGTGCTTAAGCTCACCCAGAATGGCTCAGCACTAAATGTCTTCTTTCCTGCTCGCGAAAGTTTCACTTCGCTGTTGTTTTGCGACGCTCACCGCTGTTTCCCCTTTGAAGGTTCAGCTGTGAGGTGCGTCTCTCTGACTCGCTATGTATCAGCCATTAATTTTTTTTTTAAACTTGCACTGATGATGTAGCTTTAAAAGACCCGAAACAATTGCTTGCATCTTTTGTATGTATTCATTTGTGCTATCTAACGCTGCCCATTCTTTCTTAATTATTAAAATTTATTTGACATCGGGACAAATGGTGCAGAATAGAATGGAATAACGTTGCTTTGGGAAGAGTTTACGTGCAAATTTTTATTAACAAGGAAAATAGAACAAAGTAATCGTCTAACAATACACTGTAAAAAATCTGCGATTTTACATAAAAAACTGGAGATCAGGAGGCCAATGAAAAACTGTTTATTTTACGGAAACAGTCTGTATTCATTACAAATTTTCTGCTAATTTAAGAGACTTTTCCCGTATTTACATCAGAAATTCATATTATGTCCGTTAAATGTCCGTTTATTAAATTATACATTTAATTATATTATATATAATTTATATTATATTATTTTTGGTTTATAAGATCACTCCTGTGGCTGTCTGTCACAGCTATTTTATTCGGAAACTATGGGACGTGGAAAGTTAAAATTGAGGGAAGTAATAAAGACTTTTCACCTACATATTTACAGATCATCAAACATTCATAAATATATTTAGGATAAATGTAGAGGAGTTAATTAAATTACTTGAAAAAAAAATTCTCTTTGTATACCGTGTTGGGTATCGTGTGAGAACTTTCGTAACTCTGAACTCAAAAATACATTTCTTTTAATTTTATGTAATATATTTTTAGAGTAATCGTAGAAAATGTAGTTCAAAAATATGACCCCCACCCCCATCTATTTCCGAATCTACTGAAACTAAAATTATGAAAAAAATTAGAGAGGAAAATTATAACGATTATCCTAGGTCACATAGTTTCTGATAAAAGCGCATTTTTCCGTTAGGGGAGACCAGGGAGGGTTGACCCCCTTTTTACAAAATGATTTTTATTTTTTAAATATTGAGCGTAGAATAAAGGTTTATGCATCATTTCATTTGTTATACAATCAGTTATCAAAATAAAATTGCTACATAAGTATAATATATAAGAAATTTGAAAAATGATCGATTTTAATCATGAGAAAATAATGGGTGAATGCTCCCCATATATCGGAGGCTTGACCCACTATATGGGAGGCTTGACCCACTATATGGGAGGCTTGACCCACTTTGTTTTATATTGAAATACTTGTGAAGAAAAATAAAATCAATTTAAAAAAAGCAAAATAACTTTATGCTAATGATTTAATAATTATTAAAAAATGTTTTTGAAAATATGATATACAATAACCTGTTTAGGCGCAATCGCATGTCAGAGGAGAAAAATTTTGTTTTAAACAGGATTTTGTCGAAGCAGGTATAATTGTACAACAGGGAAAATGAAATTTCAACATTTAAGACAGTATTCCGCTAGAGAGAGGATCCGTTTGAATAGGGTTTCATGTATTATAATGTCTGGATTTAGTAGCCACTGTCCCACTTTATTTGTCTCCTTGTCCTACTTTTTGTGACATTCGACCGCACAACTCAAGTTATCATATAGTTTGGCTTCATCTCACTCTATTCATTAAGTTGAAATTTGTCTATATAACTTCCTAAAGTTTTTCAATCCATGCTATGTTCTTTTGTAGCCGCATGAGTACTTAACTTATCATTAACATCTTTTAACACTTTAAGAGGCAAAGTACTTTCAGTGCTAAAATGTTGGAATAAATGGCTGGCACCGGAATATACGAACAAATGTATTTAGAAATGTGAAAAATGCTATATTTCGCATACAGATTAAATTGAAAATATTTTAGCAAAATTCTGGTGTCATTGTGGAGTTTGGAAATATAAATAAAGTGGTTTCATAAACATACTACTGTCCCTGAAACGGTTAAGAATGCTGCTTTCGTACTTTCTAGTCTTTTCCACTGTTTCTATTTACCTATTGTAACTAATATTTAAATGGGAAAAAAGTTCCTATCAACTTTCCCATGTATTTTTCATTACTTTTTTTTTCATGCAATGCAAATAGCAATTTTTTACATCTTTCTTTAATCAGTTTTAAACGTTTCCTTTTCCATCACCCCATTCTACTGTACCTTTGCAGAATAAATTTACATTCATTTTTATATATAACCATTAATATTTCATTAAGCACAGTGTATAATAAAAATATTTCCAAAACCCCTAAATTAACACATTGCCGACGGGCAATTTTATCAAATCTGTATTTTAAAACAGTAGAAGCTCCTCCTTGTTCTGGAAGTCTTCTGTAAATTGTTGTTCTAGAAAGGTTTTTCAAGTTCATGCATCTGTATCTTTAAATGAACGAATTTTTTATAAAATGTATTACAATCTAAAAAAATGTGGACAATATGATATAAATGCATTTTCTGTAAGGTAGAAGTCACGCCCTTAGTCAATGATATTTTTTGAATGAAAACGAGAGTCCCATCGTGAATGTATTAAAGGAGCCATGAAGATCTGGTCAACCCTCTGTCACATTGACTGGGTCAAGCCTCCCCACATACTCACTTTCTAAAGAATAGAACATTGTTTTGTTAAGCCTAACTTACTATATAATCTTTATGCATGGATTGAAAGCTCAATATTTCTGCATTACTTAAAACCTACATACTTAAATTTCTGTGATATATTTTATTTGAAAAAAGCTTACAAAATATTTCTAAAAAACACAACTTTTAGGCTGAAAACTTCTCATAATTGATTTTTTTCACACCTATTTCGATTATCTGTATGAAAAAAAAGACTGTTGTTCGAACATTCCGGTAGCTTTGGTTGACACATGTTGATAATTCTCTGAAATTCTTTTAAATGTGAAAACTGATGGGTATGTAAAGCCTCCCGTATGGTCAACCCTCCCTAGTCTCCCCTATACACAAATTTCAATTTCCGGGCATTCAGAAAAGGTGTTGAAAAGCGCTGGACGTACCTATCGTAGCAGAAGTATAAAAGCATTGGTGTTAATGATATTAAACCTTAAAGACACGGACTGTTTGGACATCCATAATGACAAGGGTGGCGCACTCCATGTACCATTGACTTTTAAAGCCTACATAACAACTTTTCACGCTATGTTTGTGTAATGTAATGCCGAGTTGCAGTATAAAAGTAATAAACGTCAAATTCTTAAAAACAGACTGATTTAATTAGAATTAATCACATAAACACTATGGGATTCGCAGCTAGTTTGCATTGAGTGGATCTCTCAATACACCTGCCTGTCTTGATAAGTTAATTAAAAACCTATATGAAAAAACGCGGCACGGATCAAGGCGACGTTGCCACTTTGCGACCTCCTTTCAAAGCGCACTTAGCACGATGCCAATTTTAAACATTGAACAAGTGTTTTGTTTTAACTACGCTGTAAAAAGAACAGATCACTACTACACTGAATTTAATTTTATGAAATGCCAAATGAAGTTTAAATATGTACTACATTTATTGTTGGTACCGAATTAAGTTCATCATAAACAGATTAGGAAAAAGATTAAAATAAGAGTTATACCGAATAGCAATATTTGATATTATTTAGGTTTTACATCTCTTCCAACTTTTATGGTATACCCATTCATGCTTTTCTAGTATATACAGCTATACACAACCCCCCCCCCCCCACACATTGTATAGTTTTTTACAAAGTCTTGTTGTTGTTTTTAGCAATGATTGTTTTTACTACAGTTCATAATCCATTCATATATTCATTGTACGGAAGTAATACTTGCACTTGACCATTTACATTACTACTTACTTTACACATTTATTTCTCTTCTTGTTGCTAAATTTAAGAATAGCCGCGAATAATATTTTTTCCAAGAGTTTTACAATTCGAAAATATATTTACACGCGAATACTAAAAGAGAAAGAAAACTTTTAAATAATTAAATTATTACACCCGAAAAGATTAATGATGAAAATTACGTCATTTTTAAAAGGTTGAAATAATAATAATAATTCCAAACACTTTCCATGTGAGTATTAATATAGAAATAAAGCTTTAAAATGATAAAATTAATACGTGTGAAAAGCATTAAATTGGGAAATTACGTTATATTTAAAAAATCATATTTAAAACTATTTTCTCATAGTGCTTAAAGAATATTTTTCGTTTCGATATTTAGAGACGTAACTTAAAAAATATAAATGAAGTTGTATTAAAAGAACCAAACTATCCGCCCTTGGCGACCAGTTTGGTCTCCTTTAAAATGTATGTTTGGGAAAGCATACTAAGCATAGTTTCATGTTACTTTTATAAATAATTTAATTTACTTGTACTCCCTTAAATATAATTAATATAATCCCTTAAGCTAATATTAGTTTTTGTTGCATTAAAATATCTCAATTTGTTGATTTTCTGTAAGCAAGTAAACCTTATTGGTTTACAATGAAGTTTATGGGAATTTGGGGAATTATTAGAGATACCGCCAAGTTGGTGACAAACTTGGCGGCATTTGACGACAGAACAGGGTCCCCTTATGGTTACTCCCCTTATAGCTATGGAGATGCATTAAATGTTGTTCAATAACCAATGAGATTCGTTTCATCCGACGTTACTATTACATAATCAGCAAATAATCGCGATTTCTGTACCACGTACGATAGAGTAATATATATATATAGATAATTTATGCATAACCTAAACTCAAGCCTGTAAATAAGATGAAAGATATAAGTATGTTCTTTCATTTCATGTATTTAAAAAATTTCAAGATGCAGAACTAGTATTTGTAGGGCGCTCCAAACTGTCAGTTATTTGTCGAGCAGAAAACTGGTATAACAGCTTACGCGCAGGATTATAAAATAAATTTTTCAACTAGAAAGAAGTTTTTCCGGCCTAATTATACTTCAGACTATAGTAATTACCCTGAACCTAAATAAATTTGCATTTGAAACATTTATATATTTTCAATACAAAGTTGTATTTAGCTAATACAAAATTTTGTAAATTGTAACAGTATAATCACCTAAAAAAATTTTTTTGAAAAAAAAGGAAATTTTACGTTCAGTTTATACAGACTAACATGAAACGTATGTTTTGTAAAATTCACGAAAAAATATTGAGAAATTTTTTAGATATCCTGTCATAAGTTTTTTAGATAATTGTTTTAGATAAAACGTCATTTGAAGAAAAATGGCTTCATAGTTTCGGAAACGCCACTTCAGCTATTGAGCGGGTATAATTCTGAAAGCCATAACTTCTGTTGTAATAGTAATTTCAAGGAAACGTTTGCATTAAAATGTTCAGGAAAGATAGGAGTTTAACACCTAAAAAATTAAAATTTCGCAAATTTAGAAGCTTTAAGAGTCCTGAGACTCAAACAGCAGAACTATGTAGAAAAGCTGACCCACACGTCACATGGAAAGACCCAATACATCTTACTAATAAAAACACGCTTTGTGTCAAGATACCTAAGTTGGAACAAATAAATGGTCACAAACACATAATCCAACAGAATGAAAAAATTACAAGATAAATTAGCTTGCTACAATTTCTGATAAATTATAATTTTCATAATGGTTCATCGTCCATTAATCATATGCCATTTGGTAACGAATCACTTTAAAATAATCCTTAACGGTAAAAGTTTTATTCCGATTGTCTAATATCGATGACAAATGAAGAAAGTAAAGGGAAAAGAGAAAATATCTCATGTTAAAATGGCTGTATGTTAGATACACTTTTGTTAAATGGATTTTAATAAATTACCGAATTTCATTGATTCGCAGATAGTTATATATCTCCGTCTAGTGAAAATATATAATATTTGTTCGATTTTGCGACAAAATGTGTGCCATGATAAATTTTTCTAGGAATGTTCACTATTATTAAAAAAGGGAAAAAGTAATAATTAAATGCATATAAAAGCACAAATTATTGTACAAAAATTACTTTCAGATGCATACATATCATATAAATATATTTAAAATACATTAAAAATATCTTAAAATACATTAGAAAAACACAGAACGTACTCAGCCATTACAAGACCGTCATCAGTGGGATTTAAATGTTGTTATTATTTTCTTTGCGCTTATTCGAGAATTGTTCCGAAAAAAATATTGTAATTTAAAGGTTGCGCGTCAGATGAAATGCCAGATAAATTAATAATTAATTAATAAAACATATTAATTGTCTGAGCGAAGCGAAGGCTAATACTCAGCGAAATATTACTGTCCGGACACATTACTACTACGATGGATATTAACGCCATGTCCTACTAAAAAAAAAGCCTAATAAAAACCTTTCGTCAAGCATAACTCAAAAAGTATTTGTCGGATTTCGTTTCTGATTGCACCAGAAGGTACCTATGAGGGTCGCCTACTGAATGCACCTACTATGAAAAATAAGTTCGAAACCGTTTAAAAATTATATAGAAAAAACTGATAAAAAAGCACAATTTATCTGCATACGTCACAGAAATTTGGTGTGTGTCACTTTCACCGGTTGATGTTTTCGTAGACAACTGGTTTGAACACATGGAGCAAATAAAAAAAAAAAATACGCACGCATTAATATTGAATAGATCAGTTTCAACCACGTGATCACAAACCTTGCAACAACCCGTGGCAACCAGTTTTGGTGGGCAAACAAATAATAATACAGTACTCCGTACCACGGTGACCGTTTTTAGCCTGTTGTATAAAATCTGGCCTGTTGTATGACATACAATTGTGGATGATTAAAACAAAAGACATGAGTGTTTATTGCTCCGGGAGGTTATCTTTCTCTGGATGTCTGTCTGTCTATCATACAGCATGCAATTTTCTTGTAAAGGATGATATTATTATGCAGTAAAACCTCCATAACGGACACACCCGATTAGTGGAAACCTCTATTTAGTGGGCATTTTTTCGATTACCAACCCTTAAATAACTGTACATTTTTTACTCTCAGTTGCGGACACCTCCAAATAGAGGACAAATTCTGCCCTCCCGAGGTGTTCGCTATTCAGAGGTTTTACTGTATATAATATTAATAGTTATTTTACAGGGCCACACAAAAGAATAAGAATATATGAAACGAATATAAACTAAATTCGGGATTGGTAGATCGCTGATGGTAATGTAATTTTAGGATGTTGTTACACTCATCCGCAGCATGTTTTTAGAGTTTCGTTCATCTAACGAAACCCTACCTGTCTCACTCCTTTGTCTATCTGTCTGTCCGTCTGTCACAGAGCCCGTTCTCAGAAACTATATATGTCGGAGACTTGAAAATTTGCATACTTATAGCAGAACACCGCACATCAAACGGCAAATAATAAAATTTTCAAAAAGTCTAATATTTAACCCTATGGGCTCTAACTTGTGTATTTTAAGCAATTTTTCTAACTCAGCCCGTAATT
Organism: Maratus speciosus; assembly: GCA_963932465.1. Taxonomy (NCBI): domain Eukaryota; kingdom Metazoa; phylum Arthropoda; class Arachnida; order Araneae; family Salticidae; genus Maratus; species Maratus speciosus. Next base: position 120,078,014 of record OZ010793.1, on the reverse strand, counting down.
AAGTTGGAGACTGAAATTTTGCATACTTATAGCTGAATACCTCACTTCAAACGACGAATGATAAAATTTTGAAAAAGTCTTATATTTAACCCTCTGGGCTCTAACTTGTGTATTTTAAGCAATTTTTCTAACGCAGCCTCTAATTTAATTAAGTTGGAGACATGAAATTTTGCATACTTATAGCTGAACATCTCACATCAAACGACAAATAATAAAATTTTGAAAAAGGTTTAATATTTAACCCTCTGGGCTCTAACTTGTGTATTTTAAGCAATTTTTCTAACTCAGCCACTAATTAAGTTGGAGACATGAAAGTTTGCATACTTATAGCTGAACACTTGCGATAACACGATAAATCATAAAATTTTGAAAAAGTCATATTTAACTGTCTGGGCTCTAACTTTTGTATTTTAAGCAATTTTTCTAACTCAGCCCCTAATTAAGTTGGAGACATGAAATTTTGCATACTTATAGCTGAACACTTGCGATAACACGATAAATCATAAAATTTTGAAAAAGTCATATTTAACCCTCCGGTCTCTAACTTCTGTATTTTAAGCAATTTTTCTAACTCAGCCCCTAATTAATTTGGAGACATCACATTTTGCATACTTATAGCTGAACACCTCACATCAAACGAAAAATAATAAAATTTTGAAAAAAGGTCTAATATTTAACCCTCTGGCCTCTAACTTGTGTATTTTAAGCAATTTTTCTAACTCAGCCACTAATTAAGTTGGAGACATGAAAGTTTGCATACTTATAGCTGAACACTTGCGATAACACGATAAATCATAAAATTTTGAAAAAGTCATATTTAACCCTCTGGGCTCTAACTTGTGTATTTTAAGCAATTTTTCTAACTCAGCCTCTAATTAAGTTGGAGACATGAAATTTTGCATACTTATAGCTGAACACCTCCCATGAAACGGCAAATAACAAAATTTTGAAAAAGTCTAATATTTAACCCTCTGGGATCTAACTTATGTATTTTAAGCAATTTTTCTAACTCAGACCCTAATTATGTTGAGACATGAAAATTTGCATACTTATAGCTGAACACCTCACATCAAACGACAAATAATAAAATTTTGAAAAAAATCTAATATTTAACCTGTAATATTTTGTCTCGCACAATTTTTAAATTTAAACTTTTTTGCAATACTATTTTTTGTTCATTTTGCATAATAAGTGTAATGTGACGCAATTTCTTCTATTTCAGACTTCGAACGCATGTTAATGAATTTATTTTACAATATCCTTTCTCTTTCAAAATTCGCGTGTAAATATAGTTTTAATGGCGTAATTTCCAATAACTGCCTGCTTTTTATACCTAATTATTTAATTCTAATTTGAAGGTCTTTTCTGTTTATAATAGTAACGTGTAAATAATTTTTTTTTTATTTGAAGCAAACATTATTTTTTGCGCTGTTTATACAGTTGGCAACAGTTTAAATTAATACCATTTTCTAAAATATGTAAAAAATATCAGTCAAGATGCTGAATATTTGAATTTAAAATAGAAATAAAACCTCAAAAAATGAGTCAAATTAAAAAAAATTAATGAAATCTGCACACCGGGATTTTCTATTGAATAATAGGATCTAAAAATGATTAAATTCACATGTATAGCTTTTACTCCTATAAATTTTTTTTAATGGAACGATTTTGTCAAACTTTAGCATTAAATATCTCTTAAAATAATTTTTCGATTTGAAAACTGTATGCATTAGCGTGTTGATCAAACATTTCGCTATAATACCACCGATTTTCTTATTTTTGTATGCAATAGTTTTCTTAATATTAACGAAGAAAGACCTCCGGTCACAAAAAATTCAAAACCGGCGGCGGCGGCGGCGGTGACAGCGTTAGTTACTTTTTTTAGAATAGAGAGATATATAAAAATGAAAACTTGTCGGTCTGTCTGTTTGTAATTCTATAAAAATCCACAATTTGGAAGCCAAAATTGTGAAAAGATACGTACATGTGTATTAAAACATGGCCGAGGCAACTAAAGTAATCCGGAATCGATATAATTTATAGTTAATTTTTAATTAATTAAAAACCACCAATTTAACAGCAAATTCTTATCAAATTTAAACATTTTTCGTTATAGCAGTTGCCAACAATTAAAAAACACAATAAAATTATTACTACAACAATTAATTTTCTACTGCAAGATTTCCACGTGAAAAATGAAAATGAAATAAATAGTTTGACGAATTTTTAAAAAAGGTGAATATTACGTCATAACTTTTCTATTGCAAGATATTCACGTGAAATATGAAAATGAAATAAATGGTTTGACGAATTTAAATGAAAGTGAATATAACTTCATAACTTTTCTATTTCAAGGTTTCCACGTGAAAGAGGAAAATATTACGTCATATTGGAAATATAAAGGACTTGGTGGATATAGTATAACGTCATATGAGTGTGAAAAATGTATTGAAGCATGATAAAAACCCGATTAGGGAAATATTGGCCTATTTTAACATTATTGCTCCAATTATAAATTGAAATAAGTTCATTTATAGCTGTATTCTTTTGCGTCTGTTATACACATTTATACATTTTTATATAGCGTTTTCATATGATTCATTCATACAACATTTCGACTGCTTTTTTAATGTTTGTTTTGTGTTGTATGTTAAATTTTGAAATTGATTTTTCAGAACAAACATCCTTCAAATTCTGGGCAACGCCGGCACTTTAGTTTGTAACAGATAAATGGCTTTTGTACCTGTACATCTAATGCAAATATTATAAAGCGTTATAATATTATAAAGTATATAACATTATTAATGCTTGTACGTTTGTGAAGTGTTATCTCTGAAACTACATAGCCAACTTAAAAAAATGTTGGTAGCCATCTCTGCTCCGAAAAAAAGACTATTTTATGTCAGTGCAAGAACCTACATCGCTGCAGGAGCAAAAAAGTTCTAAAATTGCGATTTCTGTGATATTGATTGGGTTAGAAACTTTAAATTTGGTGCGGTAGTTACTTTTAAGATGTAAATACTCGTAATGAACGCTCTCTAAAAGGTTAAATTTGACGGATAAACGTAAAAATTTCCAGAAAGTTTCTAAACTATGATTTATTTGGAATACTGAAATTTTTGGGATACTGTTGGGGTTAGAAACTAGAACTTCGGCATGTTAGTAATTAATAAGATGTAAATGCTCGTTGTAGAACGAATTCTAAAAAATAGAAAGACTAAACAAAGCGGAAAAAGATCTAAAGATGATCTAAGTAACGAAGTACATGGAATTGTTAGGAACACAAACATGAAAATTGACATGGCTGTATTTATCATGACGTAAATTCTCGCAATAGAACAGTTTCTAAAAATGTCGCTATATAAAACAGTGCAAAAACAAAAAACTTTCAAAATTTTTCTATTTCTGTGTTACTGCTGAGCCCAAAATCTTGAAATTTTGCTTCGGGTTAGTTTTAAAATATACAATTTTCTCTATGAATGGTGTCTAAAAATGTTAAAATTTAAAAAGATGAAATTAACGGAAAGCGATCTCAATTACCATTAATTTGGAATTATTAGGTACAGCAACTTTAAATATTTCATAATGCTGCATTTCCTCCGCAAAACATGCGATTTAAATGCAACAAAACTGATAGATACCCACCTAGCATTAAATAAATTGTGTAAATATTGAATAAAGACCTGTATGAAACAGTGAGTAGGTTGCCCGAAAGTACTTGTTAAAGTGTTCCTTCTCTAGGTTTTTCTCTCTCTCGACAAGGCCACTAACAGAGGGAAGTGCCGTTATAAATGTGATATGAATTTTTTTATCTGGTTCATTTTTCTAGACATTTTATCATAAGGTCATATTCTCAATTGTCATTAGTAGATTTTTTATATATTAACTTATTCTGGTGAAATTTCATAATCGGGTTCATATTGGCGTATGTTAGCTTGCATGATTTGCTGAATAAATATGTATGGATTTGTAAATTACTTCAAATGACACTTTGACAGCTCAAAAGTTATGCAGACGATATATTCAGATCTTGTGTCATACTTTATGTTGCAATCATTGCCTATTTCTTTTATTTAATACATGCTAAATACAGTTCAACTTGTGCAGAATATGTTTGAAAACAAAACAATACACCGTATGTAGTGGCCAGCATACACTCATCATTTAAATCCAATCGAGCATATCTAAAACACACTCTAACGAAGCATTGCGTGCCACTGTTGATGTATTCGGTACTTTGATACTATATCAGATTTTGAGGAGAGAATTCCTCAACTGTTATCGACAACCTCATTGCATCCGTGGAAAACAGATATTGTACAATATTAACTATTCTGGGGGAGCTCACACCATATAAATTATAGCGAAACAGCACCGAAAACTGGCGATATGAAGCAATTAAAATAATAAAACTTTGTAAAAAATCACCATAAAATTAAAACAAAACACAGGACGCGTTTCGAGCTAAAAACATAACAGCTCGTCATCAGCTAAGCATACACGTGTCCGAAAACGAACAAGTTCGTTTGTTCGTTTGTTCGTTTGTTCGTTTTAGAGAACTTGTTCGTTTTCGGACACGTGTATGCTTAGCTGATGACGAGCTGTTATGTTTTTAGCTCGAAACGCGTCCTGTGTTTTGTTTTAATTTTATGGTGATTTTTTACAAAGTTTTATTATTTTAATTTCATATAAAGTATAGTCCATTCTTTTTAAACATCATATATTTTTCATTTAAAGTTACTCAAATTGGTGCGGAGCGTCTGATTATGCTCTTGACATCATTTTATACAGTTAAAATTGTGATATAAGATAATTTAGTGTTTCATTTTCTATTTTACTTTTAATATATTGCGTACTTTCAATTTTATATCCATGCATGGCTGTCTTGCATGGTTTGATTTCCCATTTTTTTTAAACAGTGTATACGAATTTATATATAAGATTTTGTCATTCTACGATTCGTTTATTTTCATCATTTCAATTTATCGCAGTATATGGACAATTAAAGATAACATGTCACTTTCTTTGTTTCCACATTTTATTATTAAATCTATGTTCTCAGCAATATCGCTCAGACTAATCTCTCTGAGGGAAGTCCTAGTTATATAAATATATAAATATTTATTATTAGTAAGTTAATAATAAATAAATAGTAAGTATTAAAGAACAATAAAGGGAAAAGTAATGTCGATAAAATAACAATCACGAACATTGTATCAATAAGGTATCTATCTGAACAATATAAACTTTCAATTTGCTTAAAAACAAGGTTGCAAAAAAAAAAGAGACAGTTTATTCACGTGTTTATTTCCAAATTTAAACCAAATCGTTTTGGGGTGCGTTCGTAATTATATAAATACGTAGCACCTATAGTCTTCGTCAGGCCCATCCGTCTCTCTGTCTGTCTGCATATGACAACGCTACCTAACCGTATGGTTTGAAATTTAATATATATTGCTGCATAATTTTGTCGAATCATTTCAAATTTTATGAAAATGGAACCAAAACTTAAAAATATATTAATAAAGGTTTTTATCATTCAATAAAATCCTATAATACGTAATTAATTCGATGATGTTCCACGATAGGTAATTATTCAAAATTACCCTGGCGATTATTTTATAGCATTCTATCGTACATAATTAATTCAAAGATATCCCATGATAAGCAATGATTCTAGGTTACCACAGTGTTTACTTCGTAAATAAGATGGAGTCCTATTATTTCCGATTACAAAATTTATTATATATAACTGTAATAAATTTCGTATTCATGCATTTTTGCACAAGAGTGCAACAGCTATTGCATCAAGTTCTGAATATTTATAAAACTAGTTATAATATGGACGTACCACATTTGCCACGTTTGACGTACAATTTCCGAGTTGTTTTTCGAATCTTTGCAACCCTGCTTAACACTAGAACCGCCGTAGCGGTAATTTTGGCCGCTACCAAATAAAAATATTTCGATTATCACCAGAAATTTCTTTCTAAAATAAGTTTAAAACGTACCCCAGCGAAATAAGTTAAATAAATAAATTAAATAATTTCAAATAAAAATTCCGGTATAAGATATTTTTGTAACACTTCAGTGAAATTTCCGGCGGTTCTAGTGTTAAAAGATTGAAACTAAAGAGAAAAACTATTTTCATTAGGAAAGAAATCTTATATATTTTAATTACTTCTAAGCTGAATTAAATATGAGTTCGATTTTGTACAGATTTGCAATTGCGATACTGTCGGATCTTTTGTTAATTTTCTTTTTACAAGTCCATTCTTGAAAGTTTATCGTCATTTCTCTTGGTTTAGCTTAGGCTTATGAGAGAAAGCTTTGGCTGACCCAGAAATATTTCAGATTCTCGAAACGTTAAATTTGCTTCTATTGTGAACTTGCTTTTCTATATTTTATAGACATTGTTTGCTTTTATTTTAGAAATTCCACATATAAACAGTGGTCTGAAAGAGCTAAAATCTTTCCGCAATTCGTCTTTAAAAGATATTTAACCCCTTCGCGACGGGAGCCTTTTACGAAATGTTTATTACGTTGCTACCAGTTTTAAAAAAACAGAAGTTTGTGCCTATTCAAATTGGGAAAATGCTCGGCTTAAATAAGGCAAATTTTACAGTAAAATTTTACTGGTGAGGATAAACGAGGATTCTTAGGCCTATTTCCGGCACGTATACGTGTCGCTCGTCCCCAAGGGGTTAAGTGACAAAGTTACTTGTTTATTTCAGTCATCAGAGAAATATCATTCCATTTACAATATAGCTCCACTATCATTAAGAAACCACTGTTGTATTGCATAAAATAATACAGTGACCGCTTATTTGTGATCATCTAATATAATGAACAAGATCAATAAATATCCAAGTAACACATTTGCATAATAATTTTTATAAATAAATAAAAATTCGAATAAACTAAAGTGAAACTCATTTTGAGATACATTAATAGATTTTAAAAAGCCCAAGCCTTTACACGGCATTAAACCCGTCATATTATGACGTACGTCATCTTTTGCGAATGTATAAAGGTTGCACAAATAAAAAGTGGACACTTGTGATTGCGCCAGAAGGAACAGGTTTTACTGTTGAACGCCATACGCGGAGCATAAGGAAAGGGCATGTTTACAAACAAACACTTCCGTCAACCAATCTACCGCTACATTTTTATCATAGCGATCATTGCAGGAAATCAACTTGGCGACGTAGGCCAATCATATAATAGATCTGTTAAATCAATCTGTTAAAGGCCAATCAAATTCCCGGAGTTCATATGTATAGTAGGAGTCATAATGAATGAACAGGTTTTTCTTGCAAACCAACAGTAATTCAACCAACAGCGACGTCCAGGGCCTGATTACCAACGGGGCACACTTACACCAATGAATTTTAAAAGAAATGTTCGCCTTATCTAAACGCCGTATTTGTGTAAAATTTCTGCCATGAGTCAGACCAAATTTTCTGTTCCTTTTTACTGGTGAGAATGTGCCCCGTTGGTAATCAGGCCCTGGCGACGTCAGCTGCCCTTTCCTTATATCGCCCTTTATATCCCTGCTCGGTGGCGCAGCTATAAACGGCTTGAATTGGCGTCACATTGCTATTAGCAACGATTGATACTATAAGGAAAGGGCAGCTGACGTCACTGTTGGTCAGCAAGAAAAACCTGTTCATTCACTATGACTCCTACTATACACATGAACTCCGGGAATTTTATTCGTCTTTAACAGATTGATTTAACAGATCTATGATATGATTGGCCTACGTCGCAATGTTGAGTCCTGTAATGATCACTATGATAAAAATGCAGTGGTAGATTGGTTGACGGAAGTCTTTGTTTGTAAACATGCCCTTTCCTTATTGCATCTGGAACCCGTTACGGAACGTCCGAACTCCCCGTTTACCATTAAAAGCATGTGCTGTCTTTCTGTTTACTGTCGATTATTATTATTATTATTATTATTATTATTATAGTGCTAATAAGTCTAATAAGTGAAATGGAGAGCGCCACATTCGCCTTATATTTGGGCGCCATATGAAGCGATGCCAGATTCTTCAGAACATGTGACGTCATGTGCAAGCCGTCTATAGCTGCAGTCATTCTGACGCAATCGCACGTTTCCACTTTTTATTTGGACAACCCTTATATATAAAAAATGGACTGGATCTTAAGGAGTTAATTATGGAGCACTTTAATTCCAGGAATTTAAATACACTTAATTTTTTTAATATATCCTCCTCAGGTCCGAGATAAAAAGAAAAGATTGGTATTTACCCGAAGTTGTTTAAATAGTTGCTTGGGACATCACTAAGTATAAAACAGGGGTGGCCAACAGTGGCACGCCTGATACCACTAAAATTTTACAGAAAAATTCGACTTCTTGAATCGCAGAGATTCGATGGTTAGATAAGGCAATGATTACTGTATAATTTTAGTGGCGTGGCGCGTGCCACAGTTGGCCACCCCTGGTATAAAATTACAATTAAAATTTTTTGTAAAAATTTGCAGGGGCTAGGCGTTATGTATCACATGTGATACATCAGGACTGAAACGCTATAATAGAAATTTTTTTAAGTTTTAAGGAGAAATACAAGGTTCGCACACTCCTTGGAATTTCCAAGGACTCTGGCACCAAAATTAATGACAAGAAAATTTATTTACATTTAATTTTTAAAACACAGAATTCGCAAACACCGCCTTTATTCACAGATTTTGCAGTATTTTTCTGCAGTGAAATACTTTGAAAGTACTGTAAAAATTTAGTGGTAAAACTTTGCGAACCCTGGAAATAATTTAATCACCTTATTCTGAGTTTAAATCAGACTATATATCCTGACTGAAAAATATATACATAACATATACGTAAATTCTGACTGAAAAATAAATTATATTAGTGTATTGTGGCAACATTATATTTATTTTTTGTTTTCATGGAAATCTTTGAAACAATTTCTTGTTGAAGTAAAATACAAAAATAACATTGCAGTCTATGCAATGTACAGTAGTTAAAGCTGAGAATTTCGAATTTCATCATGACTCTGATAATCATCTTCATTCGACAAAGAGTTTAAATCTGAATCATCGGGATTCATGAGCTTTAAGATTTCGTCTTGTGTCAAATATTGTACTGGAAAAATAAACTAAGTAAAAAATTAAGAATTAAAACTGAAAAGGAAACACCTCAAATTAAGTTTATATCTCAAAAAATGCTTCTAATAACCTTTAAATCTACATAAAAACACAACTCAAATGCCAAAACAACACTGACTCAAAATGCATGAACCCATATTACATGTGATATAAACAAATTTCAAGAATTACAATTTTTTAATATTTCTCTATAAAGCTGTTTTATTTGTATTAATTGATAAAATGTACACACTATAAAAAGAAATCTGTAACTATACAGATATAAAATTACAGAAATCTATATGCTCACTAAAATTTTATCTGTACACTGTAAAAAAAAAAAAAAAAAAAAAAAAAAAAAAGATGTAAATTTACAAAACTAGTTTTGTAAAGCTACAGAAATCTGTAGAATTACAAAATAATCTACTAAAATTACAGTAATCTTATTGAAATTATATCTGTAACCTCTGGGTTGCAGTTACATGAAAAGTTCTAGGCGTCTCAGTTTCCTAAAAAATTCTTAGTAACCCTACAGATATTTTGATTTACGGTGGAAAACTGTACCTGTTACATGAATTTTTGTTGTTGCCGTTACATAAAATGTTCTAGGAATCCCAGTTTCCTAGAAAAATGTTTTGTAACTTTCCACATTTTTTTACAGTGAACTTACAAAGGAAATGTATATCTTAAAAATAGTTTAATATTCATATTTAAATAATAAAATAAGACTTATATCGACGGCGTGCCGGCATCTTGTTTTCTTTCCAAAACGCTTCTAAAAATTACGATCGTGGGGAGGTACTGCCATGTATCGGCTAAAGAAAAAATTAACCGAGATTTTACACTTTGTTTCATATGTGATACAACCGGTCTCAAAATTGTTTCTGCCGTCCAGCTTTTGTAAAAAAAATCTGAAACTTTTGGATGACATCTTACACACGGGGCCTGAGGAGGATAAGTTCAAATGTTATACTGAGGCTAATACTCAAAAAATTGTTTAAGGAAGAAGTTAAGGGGCTCAGGGTTTGATCGATACCGAAAAACATGTAAACAGAGCTCTCGCTTCGAGCCCATATAAAAACAGAAGTACTCAATGTAACAAATTTAAACTTTCTGATATTTTTAAGGCATGTTTGTAGTCTTATAAAATTATAAAATGAAGTACATCAACGTAAAAAAATAAAAAATATATATATATAGCAAAATTTATGTAACACAATTTTCGAAAAAAAAAAAATATGTGTCATGTTACCATCCGTAAGATATCTTAAAGTTGAATTGACATAAGAACCTAATTTTTGCTTTAAAATAATCAGGAAACTTTACTCTATAGAATGAGTTATCTGATGATAGAATGAATGAAATGATATAACTATCACTCAAAGGAAACATTATTTAAAAAACTCACAAATCTGAAAATTTAAAATATCCTAAAAAATACATTAGTTTTAAATTAAAAATTCTCAAAATATTAAACTATCTAAAATATATCAATTCATTCTATAGATAATGATGCTATATGCATGCAAAGAAAATTTAAGCTATTCCATCATACAGTTTTTTTTTTTTAAATTTCCCGATAGTCGACAAAAATCAAGTTTTGAGAAAACGCGACTTAAAATTGCAATTAAATGGGTGCGGCTTCGAAAGTGATTGTTACATGAATGCTTATAACTCCGTTAAAAATGCAAATATTTTTATACGGTTTTTTGCACCGTGTTCAGAATTAAGTGCATAATCAAAATACATACTAAAAATATCGATGTTTGTGACAGTTTTCAAGCCCTGAGCCCACGTAACATTTCCAATGAAAGAATAGTGGAATCAATTGGGGCAGGAAAAAGGATTTGAAGATACAGAAAGGTGACGTAAAACTAGTTTTCTATTGAAAATTATTACATTGTTAAAAAAAAGCATAAGCCGTGCATCCATATATTTTAACTTCTAATAAAGAAATTGTCACAAAGCGTCATTCGGTAGAAAATAAAAGAAAAATAAGTAACAAAAAAATGCTAAGAATATCGTTTAAGATAAATTATTATATCTGTAACGTTTTTTCAATATCATACGCCATTTGGCACAAAACTATTTAAAGTACCTTTAATATTTGTTATTCTGAGCAATTAGTATTGATGACGAAGGAAGAAAAGAAACTGGGCGGATAAAATGGTTTTATGTTAAATGGATTTGAATAATGAAAAAAGGAAGTCTCGTTCATTTAACTATAGTTATTCCTCTCCTTCCAGTTAAAAAACATTAATCCGTTTTTGATTTTATCACAAATAGTTTGGAATGTAAAGAAATCATGTTGCTTAGCAAATAAGATAAGTTTCCTCTTTTAATATTTTATAACATGCAAGTTACATGAATAATACCGATTAAATAATGATTTTAACTTTTGTATGAAATACAAAAGCAAAAAAATAATAATAAATTTGTGCAACAGTAATCCATATAATAAATGTAATAATTAAATAAACATGCATAGTACATATACAAGAAAGAATACTTTCGTATGGTATGAATCATCAACCTTTTGAACAAAATAGCATTTAATTATTCTTATTTATTCCTAATTGGTATTTGGAAAGTTTTTTTTTTTAAAGTATTTTTCCAGTTGAATTAGCTTATTCAGAGAAATTATCAGAGGTATTGTTAAAAAAAATGGAAAAAAGAAAAATAAACAGAAAGAAACGACTTGAAAGAATTGAAAATATTAGATAGAATGAACATTTGCAATTTTATGTCTTGCTACAAGACTTAATGTAGTGCAAAAGATATATTGAGATATTTAATCGTAGAACAATGAAAGGATAAGGAAAGTGTAATTTTGCAGAATGAAACGTTTACAAAATAAATCAAGTTGGAAATTGAACGTTAAATGTGGCAAATGAGGTGTGTTCGTACTCTAACTCGTTTTATAAATAATTTTTTGCCACTCATATTATATTGAGCGTACATTTGACTGCACTTCATAAGTGCATATCAATTTAATTCTGCTCTAAAGGCTGTAACATTATTAAAATGCACTTGATATTATTTTTTCCCATTGGCCGTAATGTAACGCAAAACTTTTGACTGTCCCTGTAATTAAACTATACATCCGATTTTCATAAAATTTGAAATGACTGGACAAAATTTTACAACAATTATAAAATTTAAGACCGTTCGGTTGGGTAGTTTTTGTTCTGTTATATGAGGATGGCCGGACGGTCAGACAGGCAGACAAACAGACAGACGGACGGACTGAACGACGACTATATGTGCTACGTATTTTATAATTAAGAACGCACCTAATGCGTTCGACCAAATACCAGTTTTAAAAATTAGAATTGCCCGTCAGCTTTTTCGTCGGTTTAGTGTGCGCTATTTGATAGAAAGTTCTTTTACTTTATCAACATTACTGAAAGTTTTGTTTTGAGCATCAAATATTAACAACAGAAGAATAAAATAAAAAAAGAGAAAATGCTTTGCTTTACATGAATGTATATAATGGACAAAGGAAGTTGCATTCATTCAAAGAAAGTTACTATTGTACATCCAATCAACTGATATCAACGTACATTTGGTTTTAATGACAAACTAGCAGACCCGCCGGCGTTATCCTGCGAGAAACATAGCCGAAGCCGGCCCTGTGTATTAAGAGAATTAGTTTTATTTCTTTTAAAAGATAAAAACCAATTTTCGTAATAAAAATTATATCACATTAAAAAAAAAAAAAAAAAACATTCTAATAGAGGCGATATATAAACATGCCTAATATCGAAAAAAATATTTAAAAAATGAGTAATTTGGAAAATAAGAATTGCATAGATAAAACAATTTCCACGTATAATGCTTTGATAATTTATGTTTTAGGTTGTACTTTTTTTTGTCGCTTTACAATATCGGATTACATTTATTAAAGAAACATAGCGAACTTTTTCATCTTAAATAAGAGAACATTTATTCTGGTCATCTACTACCAAAATAAAACATTGAAAGAGAAAAGATCGTAATGCGAAATAGTTTTACATTACGTACAAATGAGATCTACTTCATTCAAAGAAAGTTTTTCCTCTACTTTCAGTCAAAAGATATTAACCCTCCGACTGTCTTGGAAAAGGGCAAAATTGTAATGTTGTTTTCTCTGCATTTTATTTTAAATGCTAAAAAAAAATGATTCCTTGAACATTTTATAAAAAAACTTAATAACGAATATGAATGCAATCCTTGGAAGTATTAATCATTGTTCAATGTATTAAAAATACATTAAATCAATAGAATAATATTACTTTAAATATTGATTGTATTGCAAAAAAACCTGGAGCTTAGTGAACGTATTAACACGGGCTTGTCAGTAAGGGGGTTCTTTTGTTTGGTCTTATGATAAATGATGCGGAATGGAAATGTCACATGTTGCTTGGGAATTAAGATGACGTTTTCAGCTTGAAAAATGAACATATTCCGCTTAATCTTAATAGTCCATTGATAAAGAATAACGCTAAAAAATCTTTATTTAAAAAATATATATATATAGGCGAAGCTAAATAAATAAGGTTAAAAATAAAGTAAAACTAAGACAAATAATATGACTTTGTATCTAGAGAACACACTGAACACAAAGCTAAAAAAATAGTGATTTTGGATGTTTTTAGTGTTTAGAAACCTCTATTATTCCGTTTCTGTTGGTACATTTGTTTGTTTGTATGGCACTTAATAGTTTGAAAATTTTAAGCACTCCCGTTTGTTACTCATAATCATTTACACTGACCAAACCTATTTGGTTGATTGATTGTGTTTATGACGGACAATTATCAGCACAAGGCATATAGGCCCTAAGGGAGGAAGCGCCCTCCGTGGGTGTCTTTCTAAGGGAACCTAACCCGTATTTACGCTTAGAAATCCAAGGTTCGAAGAAAACTACGAAAACTCCGAACGATTAGGTTGACGGGCGCGATTGGGATCGAACCCAGCACCTCCCGTCCACCAGCTTCGAGAGCAGAACCTTTCGGCCACTGTTGGAGCCCCCAACAAAACCTATTTGAATGGTGTATATTTGCTATGCTATCGACCGGGAAGGGAACAGAACTGTTTATTGTTTTATACTTCACTATTAAAAACATTTCTTTGAAATTACAGATAATTTACTGGTAGTCTGTTATCTTAAGTCTTAAGTAAAAGTAAAGTCATCAAAAAACAGAGATTTAGTTAAAAAATAGAAAAAGTATTCGGTAATAATGAAGCAGACTCTGTAAATTTACATCGATAAAAATACACAAACATCTGTAAATTTATTTAGTTTATTTATTTTTCATGATAATAATTTAATATATTTTTCAAAATTGGGGAACTTTCGAATTTTGAAGAATTAGAATCGTTGTTCATTTAATTTTTATAAGATTAGCCGTTCCGGGATTCGACCCAAAGTCCCCTGGGCTCGAAACGAACCTCTGACTGATGGTGCTGTAGGGATTGTTGCAGTGTTGCCAGATTGTGGACTTTTTTCCCCAGATTGTTGATTGTCACTGCTTTTTTTAAATAGAAATATCCGGCCAATTTAAAAATAGATTAAAAATTCTGAAAAATAAGGTGAATTATACTATTTTAACCCTTAAACGCCGGGTGTTGCTTTTCGGCAACGTACCCAATTTAGGCTCTAAAATGTTATTAGGATAATATTGAAGCTATAATGCGTAATGTTGCCAATAAAATACATTCTGAAAATATTATTAAATCGATTTTCAATATGTAGATGGCAACACTTGTGCTATTTATGAATGAAGATAGATTTATTTTCTGAATTGTTGCTACTTGTTATTTTTGTTTTGTTTGGAAGCTTGCGAGATACCCTATTTTGCTCTGCAGTGAGCAAGTAAAATTTATTTCTTGTTATAGGTCATAAAATTCTTGTGTGTTTAATATTACAGAATTTTATCGAGGAAAATTATTTTTTCAATTAAAGACCAGTATTGCCGATTAATAACAAACTGTTTTTTAGCCGTAAACCATACTTTAAACAAAATATGATATTTTTAAAGTATTTTTTCCATGATTTATTTAAAAAATGAAAGCCGAAAAACATTAAACCTGATTTTTGAAAAATCAGGCATTTAAGGGTTAAAAAAGTGGTGACAGTAAAATAACCTGAATTAAAAAAGTCCCCAATTTGGCAACACTGGGTTGTTGCTACCTTACAGGGCTGCCACAGGCGACTATTTTAAAATTCTATTTCGCACGACTTTTTCAAAACAAAAATCTTTTACATACCTTTTGACAACATTTGCAGGCAAATTGTAGTAAAAAATCTATTTTTTAAAGATAATGGTGCGAGCAGAATAATAAAAAAAAAGTCGTGGCAGCTCTGACTTTATGCAAAGGACGTTCTTTATGATTCAGCGAGGAAATACTTTTACTTTTAATTTACTTTTAATATTACGAAGCTTCATGCACATGGGGAATGAAAGAACTAACTGTAAAGTGATTATCGATAAGAAATCCCGCTAACTTTTTTTTTCATTTCTAAAATATTCTAATTTTTAATAAAACAATTTTTTAACCAAATGTTCTTCTTTAATATTTCTAATAAAAATTATAAACAATCTTAAAAGTGAGCATTTTGAATTACAGGTTATAACAAAGAATAAAATATATGTTTTTTAAAAACATGGATATCTATTAAGGGAATTTGATATAAAAAAAATGAAATATCTGTAAAATGATGAACGAGAATTTAAATCGAATGCATTTAACCGAGAACTAGTGTGCATTTTCAGAGAGTCTCTGATTTGTTTCTGTGTTTTTACAGACATTTTTAACAGTGTACTGATTTAAGTATTAAAATGCAACTTGGCGCAGTATAATATAAATTTAAAACAATGTTAAAAACACCAGAATATGTAAAATTTAAGTACACTAGTTTCGGTAGCACTTCCTCAGTGCAAAGAATAACGGAAACTCGCTCACTTATACAGGAGAGAAGCTGAAGTTCATTGACAAATAGGATAATTTTCCTGCTTTCCTAATGGTCAATGAACTTCTCACTTGAATCCGCTTCTCTCTTATATAATTGAGCAAGTTTCCGTTATTCTTTGCACTGAGCTAAATGCTACCGAAACTAGTCTTCTTAAAGTCTACATACGAGGGTAAGTTGGAAAATAAGTTTCCCCTGGCAACTGCGGACAGAGGTGTGTATGAAAGACGAAAAATGTAATGAAACATTAAAGATAATACGTAACTTTATTTTTCTACTTAAGTGCCAAGTGAGTTGAGACATTTGTCATACACTTTATAAGCTCCATAAAGCCCTCCAGGAAAAGAACAGGGCTCTGCATACAAAAGAAGCTGTGAATGGCTTGTTTGACTTCAGCATTGTTTACAAAGAAGTAGTCAAGCATTGCTTTCGTCTGTAGTGGCCGTGCACGTCCGTTCAGGTCTTGCTGGCGCCCCTCACTGAATTGGTGGCACCAACTCCGCACCATTTGTTTCGACTTCACACCTGGCCCATAGACTTCCACGTGGCGGATATATATTTCTGATCCCGATACTCCACGTGCCCATTTATACCGGACAACCGCTCTCACTTCCTCCTTTGACCACGATTTCACAACGCACTTTCTCTCCATATCTACTGGAAACAGAATGATGCAAAGCCCTGATTTTTTCAAGGAGCGTTTTTTGAAGCTTATAAAAGGGTATGACAAATGTCTCAACTCACTTGGCATTTATGTAGAAAAATAAAGTTACGTCTTATCTTTAATGTTTCATTAAATTTGTTGTCTTTCATACACACCTCTTTCCACAGTTGCCAGGGGAAATTTATTTTCCGACTCAGCCTCGTATTCTATCGTTTTTAACGTTGTTTTAAATTTAGATAGTGTACTGATTTGTGACATAAATATTCTATCTAATTTGACGAAGAATTTGTAAGATATAAAATAAATCTTTCGAACAAAGTGTAAGATGTTATAATTCAAAGAAAAGGGAATCTTTTGAGGAAGCTTATTCAATTACTTTAAAGTTAGATTTTTTAAATTGAACCTCGATATCATTTTTAAAATAAATTACAATACGTTAGTGTTTGAAAATTTCCCAAAATATTCTAAGTTTGTTTAATCGGATATCTGTGTTTAATCTGAAAGTGATGGATTGTTATAGCGAATATATGTATATAATTTATTTAGAATTTTTCAATTTATTTTTTGTTTTTATTTGAAGTAATCTTTCAACACGTTGAGTGCCAAGGTGGCTGACACTGAAACGCTGAAAAATTTACAATGTTTTAAGTAATTTTTAAGAAAGCATAATCGTGTAATAAATAAAAGGTAGGTAAATTTTAAATACATTTTCAGTAATTACTTAAAACAAGTAAAACTTTTTCAGTTTTATATCATATTTTAGACGCCAGTCATCGGTGAATAACGCATTTTAAACGGAAAGTTCAGCGTCAGTCACCGGTGACTGATAACGTGGCGCTTAACGTGTTAAAAAACATTTATGCATATACTACTTACAACATTTTATTTCAGATTAAACACTGCCAAAATTTCAAGAACTAATATACAGACATTTCTTTAAAAACATACATCCAAGTAAAAAAAAAAAAACAGTTTTGAGAAAATTGGTCTATGTGTCTCTAAAATATGTCCACTCTATTGTATTCTGATTTTATTCATTCTCTTCAAAATATTCAATTATATATTTTTTTTCAAATTAGGTCGATGAGTTAGGTAGACTAATCATACAACAGAACAACTGTACAGAAATGTAACAATTTTTGATCCATTCGGAAGTACGAGGGTGTATCAATAAGTTTTTACCCTCGCATAGAAATAACTATATACAGTAACACATTTCTGCAAACGGTATTTCAGAGAGAGGGGGGAGGATGTATTCCCGGAGGCGCGATAGTAGACATAAAGGGAGGGGGGCATTTTTCTATATTTTGCCGAATCCCCCCCCCGCATGTGACATATTGTAGGAAAGCCCTGTGACCACTTATTTATGCTATGCACCTCCCGTGCCACTCCCTCTCCAAATTTGTCCTCCTGGGGCACTTTTCTAAAAATTGCGGAAATCTCTCATTCTCCCTGGGGACAAATTTGGGGAGAGGGGCTCGGGAGTGCATAATGTGAATAAGTGGTCACAGTTCTGTCCAACAATATGTCACATGTGGGGGTCGGCAACGGTTAGAAAAATTCCCCCCTTTGGGTCTACTTTCGCGCCTCCTGGAATACATCCTCGTATCTATCTTTGAAATACCGTTTGCAGAAATATGTTACTGTGCACGGTGACTCTATAGAAAAGCACTTAATGCGCATACTTGAATTTGTTCCGGCGTTCCAGTGAGCTAGTCATTGCCTGCTGGCAACCGAGTGAGGTGCTGTCATACGCATTAGTACGATTTTGTTTTCTCTCAATATGACTGAACAAGTTGAGCAAAGGTACTACATAAAATTTTGTCAAAGCTTTGTGATTCTCAAACCGAAACAATTCGTAAGATTCATCAGATGTCGTAAGATCAGGGGTCGTACGCTTCAGGGAGTTTTTCAGGACAAATACCAGTATTTTTTTATAGAAAAATAAATCTAAGTTAAACGCTTGAAATTTCACATTATAGAAAAAAAGATTTTTTATAAGAAAATATTGGTACCGAAGAATTTCCTGATCTTAAAATTTCACGCCAAGTATGACCCCTGGATAAGATTCATCAAGGCTCCAACTCATTCAACGGACCTGATTCAAACTTTCTTGTTGAAAAATGAAATCCCAGTCGTTCGTCAAACTCCCTACTATCCAGTCTCCTTGAAACTTGTGGTTATTTTCGAAATTGAACGCGCTATTGAAAGTAGCTACTTTTGAGAGTAGATATGCGATATAAAGAACGCGACGAAGGACTTGAACACCATTACAAAAGAAGCCTTCCTGAGGTATTTTTGACAGTGGAAGGCACTGTGGGCTAAGTGTGTGGAATTGCAAGGGACCTACTTTGACTGTGATTAGGGCCCCATTCCTGTCTGGTAACTTATATATATATATACCGGGTGTCCCAAAAAGGACTGACTGATTTTAAAATTCAATAACTTCCAAACGGTGACAGATATTAAAAAAATTCTTGCAGGAGGGTTATGCATAAAGTCAAAAGTTTTATTACAGTGATTTTCGATTTTAGTTCGAATTACAAACAATAGATGGCGCTGTAAGCAATGGTCCTTTCTGTTGTTCCATGCAGAAAAAGGAGATGGAAATGTATTATCCGGGCCACGAAGTACCAAAAATCGAGCCTGAATTTAGCCTCTATTGATCGCAGCGCCATCTATTGTTTGTAATTCGAACTAAAATCGAAAATCACTGTAAAAAAACTTTTGACTTTATGCATAACCCTCCTGCAAGAATTTTTTAAATATCTGTCACCGTTTGGAAGTTATTGAATTTTAAAATCAGTCAGTCCTTTTTGGGACACCCGGTATATATATATACATTTTTTTTCCACCAAACATCGCATACTTATCAGAGAAGCCACATATATCTTACTAGCTCTTTAAATGTGTGCCGTCAAAGTGCATCATCTGATTTAACACACCGAATTTCGTAACACTTTCAACCTTCTCGTTGCCCTAGAAATAAAAGTACTATATCCTAAGAAAGGGAGAAATAAAGCATGAAGAAAAAATACACTATTTCTAAAATCGTTCCTGCATATATACGTGATTTAAATAAAAATATATCGGGACGCAATGTTTCGTTTCATATCATAACACTGACAATCGTCCCATGTTCAATTCAAAGCAGTCTTTTTCGCTGTGTTCTAAACTCGGAATGCATTATGAGAGTGAAAGTAAAAGTAGTAGCTCATGACGTCGCACAATCGCCTAACGAAACGGTTCCCTTTGTTACATAAGATTCAAAATATCATAAATTTCCAAAATCGATATCTTCTACAGTTTTGACATCTCCAGTTTATTTAATTGGCTTTACATAATGAAAGAAATGGAATTTCATTCAATCGAAGTATGTTATTTCTCTGCTTTTACTTAAAAGACAGTCTCATTTATCTGGTTTTATGACATACGATGTAGATTTGCATTTTAATACCGTTTCTTGGAAATAAGGCGAGTTCTTAGAAAAACAAATTAAAAAACTCTTTTCGCAATATAAAAATATATCTTACATTGAAAAACATGCTCCGTTATAAACGATACATTCATATATTAAATTCTGATAGCATTTTAAAAGAAGCAATTTCAAAAGAGGGATTCAACAAAAGTTTTTTTAAAAAATCAAACTAAATACCAGCTTGATTAAATTATAAATTCTTTAATACGTTTTCATCATCGGACAATATCATATGATATTTCATAAAGAATAGTTAAAAAGTATCTTTAACATTAAAATTTTATTCTGACTTTACAATATCGAGAACAATAGAAGAATGTGAATGGAAAATATAAATTCCTTTTTAAATGGAACAAAATTAGCAAAGGAAGTCACATTCAATCAAGTAAAGATATCCTTTCACTTCTAGTCAAATGATATTAACATCAATTTGGTTTTGTAACAAATGATCAGGAATAAAAATTAATCGGGTTACTTGGGATATAAGATGAGTTTTTTGGGGAATTTTACATAATTTCAAAGGTAGCAAGTAATTTTGAATTATATAATGTAAGCGTGAAATTAGATAATCGATGTGAAATTAACAATTTTGCATACAATTTGTAAAGATAATATTTTATATAAACTTCATAAAAAGATATCAAAAACAAACTGTACACGGCATTATTCAATAAAACATGTATATCAAATATCAAAATGTGTCATCAAAATAATGTATTAGTCTAAATGGGATGTATAAAAAGTTTTCAGAAAGCTGTTTTAGAAATTAATAAACCTTTTTCAAAGAAAATATCGAAAATACTAAATTAAATGAAGTTAGCAGAAAACATTTTAGGATGTATAAATCAAAGTTTTGCAGTACAAATGCGTGTCTTATTAAAATAAAAACGCTTTGTAGTACAAGTTATATCGTTGGTAACATGCAAACTATCCAATGTGAAAAAAGTGGGCTACTTTTTAAAAATTCAGATTTCTTGATTGGCGTGACTTTTTTAAATAGTAAAATTTGCTTTATTTAACCTTGTATTATGACATATTAATTAAGGCGAAAACAAGCGGAATTTTACCATTTCAGAAAAGTGGTGCCAATCAAGAAATCTGAATTTTAAAAAGTAGCCCACTGTTTTCACGTTGGATAGTTTGACATGATACCAACGATTTTTCAAGATATTTCATCATGTATAAACGAAATGCTATAAAAAGGCTTAAACTATAAAAATAGAAATTTAGGAAAAAATAGATAATCTACCAGGAATACAGGTTTGATACCAGGTGTCCCAACAATGGCTGATGGATTTTAAAATTCAATAACTCACAAACGGTGACAAATATTTAAAAAAATTCTTGCAATACTGTTATGTAAGATGTCAGGAGTTTTTATGCTGAGGTTTTCAGTTTTAGTTACAAATAGCATCGATAGAGGGCGCTGCAAGCAATAACCGCTAAACCCAGGCTCGATTTTTCGGCATCTCTCTGCTTCCATGTGAAAAAAGGAGATTAAAATGTATTGAGTGAATCTCGAAGTACCAAAAATCGTGTCTGGACTGAGGCCTATTGTTCTCAACGGCATCTATTGCTTGAAATTTGAACTAAAATCAAGAATCACAGTAAAAAACTCCTGATATCATACATGACTCTCCTGCAAGAATTTTTTATATCAGTCACCGATTGTAAGTTATTAAATTTTAAAATCCATCAGTCCTTTTTGTAACACCCGCTAAATATATATATATATAATTATATATATATATATAATTATATATATATATATATATATATATATATATATATGATTTATCGATATGATTTATCGATATATGATTTATCGACACGTGATTCCTATCGAAAATAGCTTAGCGGTGAGGATAGTCACGGACTTCATTTGACGGCTTTTGAATTAGATTGTGGTTTTCATTTTTTCTGATCTCTATTTGTTTGGTCTTGGCAAGTGAGGGGGAATGTTGTGCACGCAAAACATGTTTAACCCCGCAGTACAAGTCATAAGCCTTGGCCACTTGTCTTCATGTTTGGTTTTTTCTTAGTTACTCTTGGTTTTGTTAATTATTGTTTTAGTTACAGTTTGTTAGATGTTTTTTCTGTGTACTAATTTATATGGATTTGGATTTTTCAATATATATATATATATATATATATATAATATTGGACGCCAAACAGTCGATAGAAACAATGCATTGGTGAGAACATTGCACGCAAATGTGAACTTGCTTAATATATCTCTTGAAATACACAAACAAAAATATATTAATAAATGTACTAAATATTATAAAATACAAAATATTATAAAAAAAAATCCAAATAAAATTTATCACACTGCAGGCGCAACACTGTGATCATAGTCCAGAACAGAAGAAACTCTTAAAGCGGGAGGCTGTTATTTCAGTTGAGTGAGATTATTATTTCGAATCCATACCTGATATTTTTTAGTAGCAATTTTACTTTATGCATACTGAGCAATTAAAGTCCTTAGTGTGTGTGGTATATCGTTAGAGAATAAATTAAACAAGTTAGGACCAACACAGATCTTGAAGGATATCTGACTGACAATACAGCGTAGGGGAGCTGGGGATGATTGGGCAAGGGATGATGGGACATTCTCAATATTTTAGACTGAATGTTTTTGTTAGTTGCTTTCTATTGCCATCTATGGAACTTTCATAGTGTGCTTTACAACTAAAAGCACAACCACATGGCTGTTTTAAATTTTTTGCAATGTTGCATTTTCTGAAACTCTGCTTAAAAAGTAATTTTTTTTTCTTTACATTTGAAGTTGTCAAATATTTTATACAATATAAACAAATCAGATATGTTGTAGTTATGCATTTGAAGGTTAAATACTCGTTATTAAAATCAATGTATATTAACCAATGTGAAAAAACAATTCCTGTGGCAAAATGATGGACAATTGAACTTGTGTATCATAGGGATGATGGGGACAATTTCGAATGAGACAGTTTCATTCATCCCTAGAGATGTTAAAATATTTAATTATTAACTAAAAATATTATATAGGTTTATAAATTAATAATATATGTTAATTATTAGTATTAAACAGTAATTTATTGTATAGGTTGTTTATTATTAAAAATTATATTGAATTTTAAATATTGTATTGTAATAAATATTAAATAGTTTATCAAAAAATTGCCACTGGAACGTTATCAAAATATAGTAGAACGTCGATTATCCGAAGTAATTGGGACGGACCATCTTTCGGAAAATCGAGAATTCTTCAATTTCAAGAATAAGGAGAATTACATGTAATATTTCTCATTATTGTAACAAGCGCTTAATAAAAATAAAGCAATAGCGAAATAGAAACAAGAAAAATTACCTGAATTTTAATTTTGAAATTAAGTACGTTTTACATATATCACAAGGATTTGAAAAAAAATGTTTTGTTTGTCGCAGTTTCGATTGCCTTTGCTTTGAAACTCTATCACGGATTTTTTTAATATTATTAGTTCACCCGTATCACAGGCTTTTTGCTGCTCCAGCCATACCAAATATTTTTCAAAACATTCAAAAGCTTCAGAATTGCTAATTTTTTTCGTTTTCTTCATTCTACTCCGCATCTTGCGGAAAGGAACTCTAAGAAAGGGGATCGAAAATATTCATATGTACTCGTAGTTCGGAAAGAAATGCTTGTACACAAGGAATATGATAGTAAAAAAAAAAGCTTTCAATATGGATTTCCACACAAGGAATGTGATAGTAGAAAAAAAAAAGCTTTCAAAATGGATTTGCGCACACAACGGAATGTGATAGGGAAGAAAAAAGCTTTAAAAGTGGATTTCGGTTAACCCGGAGTTTCGGACAAAAGAGATAAAATTGTAGATAACTGTAGATAAAATTGTCAAAATAATATATGTGCATTGGTAAAATGGGTAAATTATATTGAAACTTGAACTTGTGCTTAAATAAATCCCAACTCACACTTTCCCTAAAATAATTCTTTTGTGCACGATATCGTCGGTACCATGTCAAACTATTCAATATGAAAATAGTGTTACCAATGGGCTGCTTTTAAAAATTTAGATTTCTTGTTTGGCACCACTTTTCTGAAATGGTAAAATTCTCATTGCTTTCGCATCAATTAATATGTCATTAAATAAGGCGAATTTTACTATTTCAAAAAAGTGGTGACAATCAATAAATCTGACTTTAAAAAAAGTACTCCCACTGGCAACAATGTTTTTATATTGGATAGCTTGACACATTACCGATGATATCTAGCATATATTTAATTAATATTAATTAATCCGTAGTGAATGAAAAATATTAGCTATGCCGTATTTCAAAGAATTTGTTCAATTTCATT
Organism: Maratus speciosus; assembly: GCA_963932465.1. Lineage (NCBI taxonomy): Eukaryota > Metazoa > Arthropoda > Arachnida > Araneae > Salticidae > Maratus > Maratus speciosus. The sequence continues at coordinate 120,053,452 of OZ010793.1, read as the reverse complement.
TCATATCTAAAATGTCTAGTAAGTGGGAAAAGGGAACAGATAGCTAGTCGAAGTTTGCATTACAATTTAAAACTGCACTAAAAGAAGTGATTAGCAACGTTGAGATATAATAGCCATATTATAAGATAAAATACTACAAATATTATTACAGATAAGTTTACAATTATAATTTTTACTTACTTAACATTGAATGCAGGGAAGAAAATATTTGTGTCCCATCCATCCCTATTAGTGTCCCACTCATCACTACTATAGGGATGAGTGGGACAGAGAGGAACTTTTTTTTAAATAATATTTTACTGTATAATAATATAGACTAAATATTATGCACAGATGTAGTCAAATACCAGATGTATGAAATGTGATATATTATATTGATAATAACTTTAAAAAAGTATTAGAAATAAATATTATTGTGAAAATGTCCCATTCATTCCTCATTTTTCCTATATAGAGTACGTTATTGATGCAAACAGAAAAATAGCGATCGCTAAGCTAAGAATGCATAAGGTGCATAAATACGGATGAATACCAAGTTAGATTAATTTGTAGATAAGGACCTCATGCAAGACTTCATCAAAGTCGTAAGGGACATTGAGGAAAATGGCAGCTGTTTCAATGTTCATGTTAATATTGTTACTTAGGAATTCCACAACACGAAGCAGCTGGTGTTAGGTAGAGTGTTTAGCTCTAAAGCCAAATTGTTCATAAATCAGGTTATTACTGTCTAAAATGTCATGGAGCTGGGATTTGATATCATGTTCAACGACTTTAATGAGAGAAGGAAGAATGGAAGTTGGGGAAAATTAGTAAGATCTTGAAGAATAGTTTGAGGTTTAGGAATAAGTGAGAAGTTTCCCAATGTTTAACAAAATAGAGCTTTTTTAAAATAGCATTAGGAATATTGATAATATAGATAATATCAATAATACAATGTATACGTGATTTTATTACAGCAGTGTTTGTAATATTATCGTATCTAGGGGCTTTAAGCTTTTTAAGATTTTTCATTTTGTTGTAAATAATGCAAGATTTAAGAACAAGCTCAGGAGATATTTATTTGTGAAAAATTTTGTAATTTCCTGGTCATCATAGTTGACACAAATTTTACAACATGTCTAGGAATAGATGTATCTATGAAACTTAAGGAGAAATAAGAGAAAATACTGCAGTCTAACTGCAGTCTAAACTACATAAGAGTGAGTATAAATAAAATTAAACATAGAAAAGTGTTTAGAATAGGATTAAAAATCAAAAAATATAATTATATTTTAAAAGAAATATAGTAATTAAAATAAAAAAAAGGAGTGAAGAATGTAAAACGATAAAATTTTCATGTGTTCATAACAGTCGAGATCAAAGAGGAAAAAAGCTGGAAGGGTGATTTTCAATTCATGTATGTAACCGTAGTAATTGTACGGATATAAAAGTTAAAAATAAAGTATGATAATTTTATATATTTGTATAATTTATAAAAAACATATATACAGGGCCTGATTACCAACGGGGCACACTTACACCAATAAATTTTAAAAGAAAAGTTTGACTTATCTAAACGCCGTATTCATGTAAAATTTCTGCCATGAATGAGGCAAAATTTTCTGTTTATTTTTAGTGGTAGGAATTTGCCCCGTGGGTAATCAGGCTCTGGGTATATATGTAAGAAATTTAATAAAAACGTATGTTAAAAAAATAGACGAAAAGTCAACGGGAAGAAAACTTCAAACAATCTATATAATAAAAGCATAAGTCATGTGACTGTCATCAACCGTTCCGGATTGACCGCTTCGTTTTTTATATGTCTGGCGTCCATTTGGGTACTTTAATTTTAGCCAAGCGTAGGTGACAACTGCCAAATATTGTTCCATCGCCATCATTTCATCTATATTTTAATAGTTCAAGTCATATGACTGTCATAAACAATTACGGGTTGACCTCTTCGCTTTTCATATGCAAGGTTTACATTTTGATTAAAAAATCAAAATTACTTTTTCGAATAAACTTGCATAAAAGTTGCCATGACCAAAAAGATTCTTGGTACCTTTATGTTAGCTGGTTGCAAATCACGCCAATAGCATTTTTTAACTTACCAATTAGCATTTTTACTTTCTTCTATCTTCAATAGAAGAAAGTATTGTAATCGAAAATTTTTTCGACTTCCGGTTTTCGACGGATTTGCATGTTTTAGGGGTCAGAGATTCCAAAAAACATGTTTATAGAAAGTGTCTGTCTGTCTGTGTGTCCGTCTGTCCGTCCGTCCGTCTGTCCGTCTGTCTGTCGCCATTGTACCATCAAAAAGTCTATGAAGTTATGTATAGAATTAAACCAAAACTTTATTATAAGTTTTTGGCTATGGTAAGCAGATCCTCCCGGAATTTGGAAAAAATCACCGGTAGGGGGCGCTGATATAACAATTTTTGTGCGATTTTGAATATTGTACCATCCAAAAGTGTATGGAGTTATGCATAGAATTGAACCAAATTTTTAGTTTAAGTTTTTGGATATGACAAGCAGGTCCTCCCTGAATTTGGAAAAAAATCGCTGGTAGGGGGCGCTGTAAATGCGTTTTTTGTGCGATTTTGAATATTGTACCATCGAAAAGTGTATGAAGTTATGCATAGAATTGAACCAAATTTTTAGTTTAAGTTTTTGGCTATGGCAAGCAGGTCCTCCCTGAATTTGGAAAAAATTCGCCGGTAGGGGGCGCTGTAATAGCGATTTTTGTGCGATTTTGAATATTGTACCGTCCAAAAGTGTATGAAGTTATGCATAGAATTGAACCAAAAGAAAATTTTAAGTTCTTGGCTATGGCAAGGAGGTCCTCCCTTAATTTGTAAAAAAATCGCTCGTAGAGGGCGCTGTAATAGCGATTTTTGTACAATTTTGTGCCATTTTGAATATTGTACCGCCGAAAAGTGTATGAAGTTATGCATAGAATTGAACCAAATTTTATGTGTTTATTTTTGGTCATGTCACGAAAGTCCTCCCTGAATTAGGAAAAATTCTGCCGGAAGGGGGCACTATAATTGCGATGCCTGTACCATTTTCATTATTGTACCATCGAAAAGTGTATGAAGTTATCCATATAATTGAACCAAATTTTTTGTGCATGTTTCTGGCTATGGCAAACAAGTCCTCCCTGAACTTGAAAAAATTCCGAAAGAAGGGGGCGCTATAATTCCGAACTCTGTGCCATTTTAATTACTGTACCATCGAACAGCGTATAAAATTATGCATACAATTGAACCAAAATGTTTGTGCTTGTTTTTGGCTTTGGCCAACAGGTTCTCCTTGAATTTGGAAATATTGCGCGGTAAAGGGGCTCCGTGCTAGCGATTTTTGTATACTTTTCTTGGTTTTTCGTAGTTCTATTGTGCATCGGCGGCTCATGCAGCGGCGGGAACTCGCTTCCTGCTATGCCGGCTATTCGCAAACAGCTGATAACGACAGAATAAGGAAAAATTAATAATTTTAACAAATATCATGATATAGATTAACTCGTTTTTAGTCCGTTTAATTGACTTGAGCAGAAATTTAAGATGAAAATCAAAGTTGGTATAGTATTGAACTAATAATATTGAAGTATTAACATGCGTAACTAGGTTTTGAAATATTAAGATGTATAAGATAGAAGAAAGTTTTGGGATTGGCACATCCAACTAGTTTATTTTCGCGTGGTAAATTAAAATAAGCTTTGATATTGAAATTAAATGTCGTGATTTATAGTATCTCTATAATAATAGCCTAAGTCATGTGACTGTCATCAATAGTTCCGGGCTGACCGCTTCACTTTTTATATTCCAGGTGACCATTGTTTACATTTTTTATATTTCACGTGGTAAATTAAAACAATGCTTTGATATTGAAATTAAAAGTCATGGTTTTGGTATTATTTAATTTTTTCTTTTCTTCTTCTTAAAAAAGGGAAAGAAAAAGTGAAAGTCATGAATTTCAAATTAAAATTATGTATTTGAAATAAAATGAGTGAAATTATTATATTTTAGATGAATTTAATGAAATATGAAAAAATGGGATTGGAAAGACAATGTTTGATGATTTATCACTTGCGCCTGGCTAGCATAAAAAGGTACTACTTAGTTATACCGTCGACCCATTTCGCCAAATTATACAAATTGGCGTAATTTTTATTTTAAATAGCGAAAGAAGAAATGAATTAGTATAACATTAATAAAAATACAAATAAAACGTCAAATAAAAATCACTTGATGACGTAAACACGTGCAACTTGCTTAAAAACAAGCGAATATGACATTTACGATCAACCATTATTGATATTTAATCTTATAGTTTGGCGATATATTTTTGGTCGACGGGATAACCAAGCAGTACCCATAAAAATACGGAGTTCTTGATTTCTCTACTAGAAACTTCTGATTTGGCGAAGTATTGAGAGAGTAAATTAATTTTGGATAAACGTAACATGGTACAAAATGCTTAGCACACATCTAACGGAGACCAAACTGGTCGCCAAGGGCGGCTAATTATTTAATATTTTTATTTTCTTTTTTAAAAGAAATAAGTGAAAGCGACGGATTTTAAATGTTTCAGTTTTAAATCAAAGTTTTGTATTTTAAATAAAATGAGTGAAAGGATTATATTTTAAATGGAATTAATGAAATAAAAAAAATGTAATGGGAACAATGTTTGGTGATTTATCATCTGCGCCCGATTTCTTGATTTCTCTATCAGAATCTTTCGATTTGGCGAAGGATTGAGCAAGTAAATTGAATTAAGAATAAAAGTAACATGGCACAATGCTTAGCAGACATTTAAGGGAGACCTAACTGGTCGCCAAAGCGCGGTTAGTGTTGAATAATAGGGTCGCTTATTTTGCTGGTGTCGGAGAAATCGTAGTACAGCAGTTCTGCTAAAATCTCATTGGGAATTTTATAAATATATTAATAAACTTTTTTTTTCAAAAGTTATTTGACCCGATCAATAAGGGGGCAAATATTTGAATCACATCTGATAGTTGTACTACACTGCTTCAGAGTTTGTGATATATTTAACATTCTTTAGCAATTTTTAAGTAATTCTATAGTCATCAAAACTATAATCTCCACAGTACTGTCTTTCCGAAATAATCAAATTATACCTACAACATGAATCGATATAATGAAAACGCAAGTCATGTGAATGTCATACACAGTCACGGGCTGACAGCTTCGTTTTTTATATGTCAGACAGCTTCGGTACATTTATGTTAGCAGGGCACAAGGGATAAATTGCCAAATGTTGTTCCATCGCCACCTTTCGTTTAAAATATAAACCTATCACTCATTTCATTTAAAATACATAATTTTCATTTAAAACACATAAATTTGACATACATTTAATGTAAATGACATACATTTAAAATGCACGTCATTTACTCATTTTATTTAAAATACAATAAATAAATAATAGTAATAATAATAACATAAATCAAAACAGTTTATTTCATCATCAAACCAATCCTTAAAAACCAACTCTAAAAAATAAAAGCCAGAGAGCAAAAAAATGCTGTTGGCGATATTTGCGCCCAGCTAACATAAAAGAAACGCCATTTTTGCTCAAAATAGTTTCTTTGAATGAAACTGAATAAAAATTACATTTTTAGAGACATTGTTCAAAAAATTATGCGTGAGAAAGTAGTTATATTCATATGTATGTATTGATTTTGTCTAGATTTTGCCGTCTATCCCGGACATCAGGATTAAACCAGGGCTTAATTTGTAACAAAAAAAGTACCGGAACCCTAATATTCTGCAGCACCGGTACAACAACGGTACCGTTTGTCCTCTACCCCCCACCCCCCGTCACTCCAATCTGCATACTTATATTTCGTACATTACTTGAAAAATTTAAAGCATTTTTTTTTTCTTTAGCAAAATAAAATTTTTAAATATAATCTATTAGCATATACTTAGCTGTCATCTATTCCACTTTTTAGTTATCACTCCTTCTGAATAGTAAATCTTTGCTTAATTTTAAAGTTAATTAATTGCAGAATTCTGTGATTAAATATAGCAATAACTATGACTAGGAAACAATGTTAACGTAAAAAAAGGAAAGTTCGCAACTATGCATTTTTAAGAAAAAATGAATAAAATTTACAAAAATTAATATTTATATGCTGAAGAATGGAACAATGTTTTAAAATTTCCTATAAAAGGTGCATACCTTATAGTCGATTTTTTCCGCATAACAATATTTTGTGGTGATTCCCTAAAAATCAGATTAAATAAAATATTTGACACCATTATCTGAAAGAATCGATGTTTTTATAGAAAAAAGGGAGGCACTGCTCGATTGCTTTCTATCAAAATAACAATACACGGCAATTATACCAACTTACAAATGAAAGTGACTTCGTAAATGTGCAGAGCAGAGCCATTGCATGGGTACCGTTCGTGATACAAAATAAATAGAAAAATCACTAACGTGATTTTTATAGAGTAATTCCGGGATTTATGCCGCACATGTTTTTGAATTTGTGTATAAAGTCCCATGGTGGACATAAAAAAAAATCATGCTGTGCTATTTAATGTTAAATATACAACGCGTGTACTGCGACAAAAAAATTCAAAACAAATTATTAATATTTTTTAACAATTTTTTCTAAAACATTACACTGCGGCGCGTCACCCGTACATTCAGGCTGAGACGCCGCACTTGTGCGGTAGTTATGACCCGCTTGTAATAAGAACATAATGAAATGATAACTAAAAATATTTAAAAAAAAATTCCTATCTGGACTAAAATTAACGATGTAATAACAAAATGAGACTAAATGAGTAAAATGAAACGTATTAGTAGATTCAAATTAATAATTGTTTCCTTCTTTCACTATTGAAATTATCGTCTTATTTTTTTCTTTTACATTAAATTTTAATTGTTATTTCAGAAACAACGTAACATAAATGTATTAGAAAGGGAAAAGAAAAAAAAGTAAAATTGTGTTAACACAATTTATTAGTTAACCCTTTTGGGACTGGTGTCTTTTACACAAATTTTATTCGGTTGGTACCACTTTTTTAAAAGAAGTTACCTTTTCTTAAATAATCATGAAAATGCTCTATTTAAACAAAAAAAATATTACTTTTCTTTTTACTGGTGCCAGAAACAAATTTTGTAAGCTCTTTATGAAGATGCTTATATGCACCTATGGTCCCGAATGTACGAGACCTGTTTTTTTTTACTACAATCTATAGAAAAAGTGTCGAAAATGTACAGTCTTTATGTAACTACATTTAAACACATGACGCAACGAAGCCAATTACACTTCCTCTTTTTTGGAGTAGTTTGCAAAGAACGTCTGCGTTGCGCGTAATCCAATTTTTCATTTCTATCATCTTGACTTGCATCTTTCTTGCCCTTCTTACTTTTTATTTTCCCCCTTTTCACCTTTGGTTTTAGTAAACTTGATAACATGCCTAACATGGTTAGTCTGTGCAAAAAGAAAAGGAAAAGTTAATAACACTTAATCATACCGTGCAAAAGAAACTGCGGCATGTATACCGGAATATAAGCGCGGCATGTATCCCATTTTGCATGGTGCAGACGTCGGCCATCACAGTTACCTGCCATCGCTAAGGGGAATGGCGTAACCACACACACAGTACTCTATACAAACGCTACACTTAGTTTTCACTTCGAAATCAGGCATTCATTTAGTAATTAGTGTATGAAAAGTATTTTAACATAACGTGTTTAAAAGTTTGGACAGTGAAATCATGCACTTACGTCAAATTAAGGATTGTACTTCTACAAGTAAACGTCGAAATAGAATTCACGCTTTACACTAGTTAAAATAATCTAATTGCGCACCTATACTGTGAGTTTGACGACCATTTATCGATAATTACAAGAAATACAAGGGGTGCGGCATCTATCCCGGAGTTACCCTACTCCTACGCAATACAAGGCAAAAATCCTCAAACAAACAAAACCTCAAGCTGATGCTCATTGTCTAAAATAGAAAATGTTATTTTTAGGTAAGTTATCTAAATGAAAAAAACCAGCCAATAAAATATTGTCCCACTATCACAAAAGAAAATTGAACTGAAAGCAAGTTCATTGTTCAGTGTCTTGAGTGGCGCCGTATCAACACGTCGTCGCCGACATAAATTTGAAATAGAAAAACACGATTTGTGTTTCTCCTTCATTTTGATCAAAAGAGCATTACAATGATTTGAAATAGAATATAATGCATAATTTTAAAGGAGGAATTTTTTTTCTATACATGAATAAATAAAATTTTAATTGTAATACAGATTGAGCTCAAGTAACTCTAAGCCCAATAAATGATATAAAAATTGAGCCCGTTTTATCTCCATCTCCTACGTGTGCGACACATTTCGTCACATATAAGTGTTTTGGTAAAAAAGAATGCAAAAGCTTGGAGATGGGAAGGAAAGGAAAAAGTAATTTAGACTTCGGTTTTTCAGAAGCGCTATTGCACAGGGCTCCTTGAGCCTTGCATTTTATGAGCTCCGGTGAATTCCACCCAATATTTAAATATTTACTAAAAACAGAGAAGTACCGGCTCCGGTGGGCTCCGGCGCAAATTAAGCCCTGGAACGCCCCATTAGATCGAACTAGGTACTCCAGTCAGTAACTCTGGCATTAGGAAGAAATATGGCTGCAATCTATAAACTAACACATTATTCGTTACCTGTTTCGACAACTTCCATTAAATACTTCATGAAATATCTCTAATAAATGTATTATATTTCATCTGCTACTATATCTTATGAGAACACACAACAAAAGCCAAACCTCGTCTACTACGGCCATATAATACTAAATTTATATAATACAGAATTTAAAATTATATAATATTTTTTTTTTTTTGAAAAAAATTCCCCATCGGAACCTTTTTTCTTTTTTCTCAAATGAGGAAGATGAATACGACAGAAGTTAAATTTACTTAAATTATGTAAACTTAAAAAAATAACACTTTTCACCAGAGAAATAAGCTTTTACATCTTATTCATTAGTTCTAAACAATGTTAAATATTTATTTTACCTTTCACTAGATTTTAGTCTTTTCTAATGTCGAATTTTTTGTGGGATTTTTTTTTTTTTTTTTTTTTTACATCATTTTGTCAATGCTTAGTTCGTCGTTTTATTCTGCTATCATCCAGCTTGTGAGAGATTTTATGGTGTCAGAATTATTTTATGCCTACATATTATAATTTTCTACAAATCTTCTGGGAGCGTGCTTTTGTAGATTTTCTAGATAGAGATTTCTCTTAAAATTCTTAAATTTAATGGGTTTCCTCAAATGTTTAATTTTTTCTGCTCAACAAACGTTAACCTTTATGAACATTCACTTTATTATTCTTATTTCTCATGGACTACGGTAAATTACAAATATTAACACTTATCGGAAGCTAGCTTTTTATACATGATTCGCTACTAATCGTATTCAGTGAATATTCGCAGGTTTGGCACAGACGACTATTTTTGTGATTAAAATAATAAAACTTTGTAAACAAATCACCATAAAATAAAAACAATACATAGGACGTGTTTCGAGATAAAAATAAAACAGCTCGACATCAGCTACAGTACACACGTGTCCGTAAGGGGACAAGGTCAAAAATGAACTAAAAGGTAGAGAATGTTGCAAAGAATGCGACAGATGGCGCTAGCTGAATGGTGCACATGCAGAAGAGAAAAGTGTTGCCAAAAAGATAGAAGAGAAATTGATAGGGAAAAATTGAAATAAAAGAAATAAACAAAATAAAAATAAAATAAAATAAGTAAATTAAAAAAATATAAATAATAATAATAAAGAAAGAAATATAAAAGAATAAAACAAGAAAAAACCAAAATATCCTTTTAAAAAAAAAAACAAAATAAAAAGTAAAGAAACAAGAGAAGAGGAAAAGAATTACAAAAGTAATTTCCACGCCGGAGATAGGAAAGGAGGAGATGGGAGATCATTGACAAGATTAGCAGAATTTTTAGAAATAAAATATGCTTAATGAAAATCCAAGTGAGAGGGAGAGGCAGCGGAAGAAATAATTTTGGCCATGGAGAAATTGAAACAATGACTGGAAGACCAACAGTGAGAAGCAAACGAAGATTTAGAGATTACTTGATTTGCAATAGAACTCTGATGCTCGATTAATCTGAATTTTAAAGCTCTCTTTGTTTGACCAATATAACCTAAATTGCAAGAGCAAGGAAATAAATAAACACCCCACCGGTTCTCAGTAGGAATAGGATCTTTTGGAGAAGAGAATTTAATTTTATTCTTAGGTTTGAAGATAACTTTAAAATTATAACGACAAAGGATTTTAGCAATTTTAAAACAGAGAAGAGAATAAAAGGGAAGAACTATTATAGAGTTAAAATTAGGAGGATTATTTGAATCAGAAAAGGTCGTTTAGGCTTATTAAATTTATACAAAGCTTTATCAATCAAAGAGGGATTATAACCGCGAGCAAGGGCAAGAGATTTGAGATAATTAATTTCATTATTCAGAGCAGAAGAGTCAGATCAAATGCGTAACGCCCTAAAATCAAAAGTATAAAAGGGCGCCACTTTTTGTTGAGGAGGATGATTTGAAAGAGCATGAGGAGGAAGAGATACAGCGAAAGGTATTCTATAAAAGGAGGTAGAGAACCGATCTGGGTGTTTCGAAACCAAGACGTCAAGGAAAGGAAGAGAATTGTTCTCTTCTACTTCAAGAGTAAATTTAATACAAGGATCATCAGAATTAACAAGAGAAAGGAGATTAGAAAGATCCAGGTCAGAGGAAATTAAAATTAAAGTATCATCAACATACCTAAATCAGAAAGGAAATTTATATAAACTGAAGAGTTTTTTCTTCAACAAAATGAATATAAATATCACATAAAAGAGGAGACAGTTCAGCTCAAAACGCGTCATATGTATTGTTTTTATTTTATGGTGACTTTTTACAAAGTTTTATTATTCTAATTGCTTCAAATCGCAAGTTTTTGGTGCTGTTTCGCTGACTATATTTGTATTCTATTCGCACCACTATATTTTAAAAATAAAATTTGTGCTGTATTTATCTTGCATATGTTATAAGAGCAGTGTTGTCAGGTTAGAGATTTTGTCCCCACTTTGTGGAATTTTGAACCTTCAGAACAAAGACACCAGGGGAATCTTTTGGGGACTATTCTTTTTTGTGGAAACACTTGCGGATATTTTTCATTATTTCACATAAGGTTTCCTTTTAGTCATTTAAAAACACTGGACCTAACTCGATTTAGTTTGAAACACGAAAATAAAATACAGAAATCTCATGTATCCATTATTATTTTCGACATCGTGCACGTCGTTTATAACATGACAGATTACTTTTACACGTATCACAGGTGCATGAAGATCTGCCATGGACTATCCCCTATCTGAATTTTCAGACCACTATATAATAAGTGTTACAGATTTTTCTGGTCATCGCGGACAGACTTTATACACATTTCTTTTATTAGTACAGATCTATACAACATAAATACACTGGTTTCCAAAATTTAAGCAAAAACAACAAAAATAGCGATTACTCAAAATGTATCATGTATATTTTAATAAAACTGAGCCACAATATTACAACACATAGTTAGGTATAAAATAATAATAAAAGAAATTACCAGACGATTGTGGTGTTTCAGAAATTAACACAATTATAAAATAAAGAAAATAAATATGTCAGTTTGGTATAGGAAAAGTACCTTTAATATGGAGTATGATCACCCCTAGAAGCAATACAACACATACAGAGATGTGTGATACTATCAGTTATGCGATCGATAAGTTCGCTGGGAAGTGCAAGCCATTGCTCTTCTAAAGCAGTTGTAAACTTGGCAAGGGTTTGAGGAGTGAGATTGAGAGCAGCAACACATGTTCCTAAAGCATCCCAAACATGCTCGATGAGAAGAATGTCCGTTGATCGAGCTGGCCATTCCATGTGCTGAATTGTTTGGGGCTGAAGATAATCTTCCACGATGCGAGCCCTGTGCGGTCTAGAGTTGTCGTCCTGTAACAAGAAATCATTACTTATTGCGCCGGCATAAGGGCGCACATAAGCACCAAGATTGGTATCTCTATAGACGTGAGTATTCACAGTTCCACGTGGAAAGACATGGAAATCTGTACGTCCACTGAAAGAGATACCACTCCAAACACAGACACTGCCTCCTCCGTATGAATTTCTATCACGAATAGTATATAGATTATAGGGTGTTCCCTGTTCTCTCCAAATCCGACAAAGCCTACTATCGCTTTGGAGGCTGAACCGGGACTCATCGGTGAAGAAAACCCGCCTCTATTGATTAGCAGTACAGTGGACATGTTGACGTTCCTAGCTTAAACGTTCCCTCCGGTGACGTGAGGTAAGCGGAACACAAACGTCTGGTCGCCTCACGTAAATACCACCTTCATGAAGCCTTCTACCACAGTAGACGTTGATACCAACTTTTCGGTGTCTGCAGCAAGGGAGGATCTCAGATGAGAGGAGTTTCTGTTCTATTCCTTAGTACACGTTACAGGAAATATTGGTCATCGGTTCTTGTCTTAGCTCTTGTCCGTCCTTGGCTGAATCTTCTGGAGGCAGAACCAGTGGTTTGAAATTGTTTCCAAAGCCTATGAACAACAGAAAGATTCATATTGAGCCATGTGGCCGCCTCTGGCTGACTTTGAGCTGCCTCATAGTCTTCCAATAGCTCTATATCGCAGATCTGCTGACAAATGATATCTCGAGGTCATACTAATGAATTGACTATCTCAGATTTCTTATCTCATAATCACAGCGACACTTGAAGCTGCACTATATAGCATGCATTTTTATGCTCCTCACAGATGACGCAATCCGATTGCGCGCCGATAATTTGCATTTTGTAATTTTATTCAGCATCTTTTAGTTAACAACATATGTAAATTTCATACGATAGGTTTCTTTTTGAACGAGTTTTCGCTCTTTTTGTGATTTTTCCTTAATTTTTAGAAACCAGGGTAGGAATAATTTTATAACTTATTTTGTTTAAGACTTGATAATTTGTGTTTCATGGAATGGCAATAGAGCTTTTGGTAAGACATGCAATTGCATGATACAATCACACTGCTGCGTTTATAACTGAAATTATTCAGTGAATACAGCAGAAAATCCTAATTCTCCTTATAGTCCAGGCAATAGAGACCGTATAGGGGCTCTACCAAGCAAAATTCATGGTAATTCTGGAAAAAGGCTTACTATATGTTTTTTGGGTCGCTGAATCCGAATTTTTAACTTCCCACCAAAATTTCCCCCGGCAACGTCACCACATTTTGGGTAAAATGCCCCCAAAAAAGGTTTTTATTAAAAAATATCATTTTTTTATTATTTTAAGGAAAACGTATCTAGAAATTCAGAAAGTAGATAAAATTTGCAACAAATTAGATATATGACATTATGACTTAGGATGAAGGGGAAGGGGGATCTGCCTCTGAACATGCGCACGGTGCTGCGTGAACTAAGTTGCACAATTCCACGTAACCACTCACACGTTTACATTCGCCCTCCAATCTCCCCTCCGAACTTTCTCTATAAGGTTTACTTTAAGTTTCTTGAATAGCTGAATCCAAATTTTTAACTTCCCCCCAAAAATTTCCCTCCCGAAACCCCCCAAACAGTTGTTTTTAACTTAAATTTCTTATTGTTTTAAGGGAAAAGCATTAGTAAATTCAGAAACTAGACAAAATTTGCAACAAATAGGATTTATGACATTATGACGTAGGATTAACGGGGAAGGGGAGGGCTGCCTCTGAACATGCACTGCGGCGCTACGTGCACTAAGTTATGAAGTCCAGGCAATCTGGGATTTTACCTGGAAAAATTAATACTAGTTCTGGATTTCGACTCACTTTATGTTTTTTGGGTAGCTGAATCCGAATTTGTAACTTCCCACCAAAATTTCACCCGGCAACCCCCAAAAAATTGATTTTTTGAAAAAATGTGGTTTTTGAGAAAAGCGCGCGGGGAATGTTCCGAGGCAGCTCCCTCTCTCCCCGTTTATCCTACGCCATAATGTCAAACATCCTATTTGTTGCAAAGTTTGTCTAGTTTCTGAATTTCGTACTGCTTTTCCCCTAAAACAATAAGAAATATAAGTTAATAACAACTATTTTGGGGGGTTTTCAGACAGAAACAGGTGATGCCAACACAATCTCAGATACATTGAAATCTCAACTGATTACAGATGGCCTAAACACTGATAAACCTAATCGTTGATGGAGCTAATGCAATGATAGACAGTATCATCCATTGTCAACAATTAAAAAAATAAGCAAAAATAATCTTCTCGTAAAATATACCACTCATTCACTTCATTTAGCTGCGTATATGCATGGGAAATTCTGCCGAGTTTAAATATTTCTGCTTTGAAAATGAGGAATTTTTTTTAAGACTTGATTTGGGGAAAAAATTGAGTTGAAATTAGTTAAACATTTTTTATAGTGGTAAATTGAAAATTTAAAATTTATATTTTTGAGTAGAAAATGAGTTGGGGACCTTTTTGTAAAAAAATACTCATAGTGGGAAAATTTCAAAAAAATTGGGGTAATTCACTTTCGGCAATCTCGCAAAACACTCTCAAAGTACGTCTGAAAGTAATGCTAAAATATAAATCGTTTCAATCATATAAAATTCGTGTATCAGTTTTAATAGCCCGAACGGTTAAGCTTGCCATCCCATACGACCAACCATTGCCACCGAAATACTCAAAGCCTGAGGATAGGAATTGTGACGTCATAACTAATCGACCGACTTCTCACTATTGTTGGAATTCACACTCGAAAATTTTGAATAGCATTTTTATTTTATTTTATTTTATTTGTGGAATAACTATCTTCTTATAAAAGGATAATAACTAAGGTGTGACCCAACGAAATAAAGCCACCGTAATTGTGTGCCGTAACTGGGCACGAAACAAACAAATAAGATTGAAACGAATATATTAAGAAAGTCTATATAGAAATACATATTTACAAGGAGTAACTCACTTCCTGCCCCACCTGGGCAGGAGAAAAATGTGAATGTGTAAAAAAAGAGGGGGAAAAGTGTCCCGCCGAAATAAAGCCACTGTCAATATTAGTATTTATTCGTAACTACCGACATTCGAGCTGCTGAGATCAACATGTTTATGACATCAGGAAGTTGTCAAGTACATGTTCTGTGCCAGCCGAACTTTTTGCGGACTTTAGAAGGTTGTGTTTTCTATTTCTCCTGCAGTATTGCAATGGGAAAGAAAACCCATCTATCAAAGTTCGAGAAAGGACAAATAACAACTTTAAGGAACAAGGTCTTTCACACAGACCAATATCTAAGCAAATCAAACGATCTAAAACCGTAATAGACAATTTTGTAAATCAGGGCAATGCGTACGGGTATAAAAAATGGAGGTGTAACTGCAGAAAAATGACTTCCAGGCAAGCAAGAGCAGTTTTACATCGTCTTTCAGGAGGTGGTATTTCTCTAAAATCGTTGGCCAAAGAGGATAACATCCCTGTGATGAAATCAACCCCGTCACGAATTGAAAAACGTATAAGCAACTTGCGATATAAGAAACGAAAACAGCAGCACATGTTGAAAGGTATACACATGCAAAGGAGACTCCACTGAGCCAAATATAATCGAACCTGGAAGGACCAGTGACATCGAGTTATAGTCCCAGATGAGAAAAAAATTAATCTGGATGGGGCAGACGGCACTGCTTTCTATTGGTATGATATGAGGAAATTTTCTTCAAAAGACAGCAAGGTGGAGGCTCATTAATGGTGTGGGAAGGCTTCAGCTATGGAGGTAAGCATAACCTGGGTCCTCTCTCAGGACGCATGAAGGCTACCGATTACCAAGAAACGCTAGAAAACTATTTACTGCCATTTTTAAACAGAATTGGTAGAATAAGTTTGATTATCCAGCAAGAAAAACCTCCCCAACAAACACAGAACTTTCGGGCCACTGATGGTTTCGTTAGCCTTGGCCGAAAGTGTTCGATGGAGGCCTGTTATCAATGAAAGTTACGGCTCCTTAAAAAAAGTGTCACGCTGGACACAATAAGGCCGCAAGAAAATTGGCCGTAAGTACAAGAAGTTGCCCACAATCGTGCCACTAACTTTTCAGTAAAAGTGTTAGATAGCCTTAAACTGCCCACAATTATTATTTTATTGGCCATTAAAAATAAAAGCTAACCAGAAGCTAGCCTTTGCCCTACCATTTGTGGTTGTAATAAATTAAATTTAGCCCGAACTTGCCCGCAAAAAAGCCTATTATGGTTATTTAAAATGTAATCACTAGCCACGGTTGTGCCATAATGATTGTTTAGGTATAAATCAAAATTTATTCTATAAAAGAAAATACCTTTTTAGCAGGCTAATTAAATGATAAAATATATTTGCAGGATTAAAAAAATCTTATAATTATTTAGGTACGCTTTTCAAGAAAATCAAATTCTTTCACTTTGAACTTTTTAAAAAAATTCCAAAACACAATACTTCACATAATGCATTCATTTATTTATTTATTTATTCACTTACATATTTACAAAATTTATAAGCAATGCATATTTAAATTGTTGCATTTCATAAAAATTTATAAAGTACATAAATGAAGAAATAACTAATCAATTAATTCATTATCGAATATTGTATTTTGAACATTTTTGAAAAAGTTCAAGTTAAATTAACTTGATTTTCTTGATAAGTATATCTAAACAATTATAAGATTTTTTTTTTTTAACCTGCCAAAACATTTGATCATTCAATTAACCTTTTTAAAAGTATTTTATTTTAAGGAATAAATTTCGAATTTATGCTTAAATAATATACATGATTTTAACATAGTTTATTATATATTTTATATTCAAATGTAACATGTTTGTGATATTCTTTTTACTTAGATTTTCACTATATTTTACACAGGTTAGTTAGTAAATCTATTAGATTATGCTTATCCATCAAAGTTTTATTAAATCATTATAATCTAAATTTTTGCATCATTTCTGATCATTTTTCATTCAAATATAATATAAAAATAAGTTTAAATCTTTATGTAGTAAACGAATGACAGCATAATATTCCTCATATATTGTTAAATTTTGCTTTTATGAGATAATATTTAGATATTTCTCTTGCAGTTTAATAGCCAAACATTAGAAAAAAATATATTATCAACTTTTTCAAAATCCTTGAAAATTATTTATAATTATTAGAAATGCAAATAATAGTTTAATACTGATTTTAAAAAATATATTAAATTAATCTTGATGTTTCTAAATTTCATTAAAATTTTAGTTAATCAAATTTTCTCGACTATAAATTCTTAAATATTTTCTCCTGGTAGAAGAAAATAAAACACCTTTCTTTTTAGTCACATTTTTATATTTGCACTAATACAAACTATTTTAAAGAATGTAATATCGATAATTATAACGTTTAAAAGTTATTTAGGCAATCGCTTAAAAATTTATAAAAATAATTAAATAAAGAAAAATAACTATTGATAAGAATTTTACATTACTTTATCGAAGATTACAAAATGTATGTTTATAAAATTTTTGTAAATTCATAAAGACTATAAAATAAAATAAACTATTTAATGTAATTTAACCGAAAGATACAAAATGTATGAGTAAAAAATTCTTGCGTATTCATAAAAACTAAAATATAAGTATCAAACAATAATAATGAAATCAAATGATGCAAAAGATAGATTCTGAAGATAGATTCTGCGATTAATAAATTTGCAATGAATAAACATAACTTAAAGACTTTCCGAATCAATACGGACGCAAACATACAATGCAATGCTATATATTGAAATGAAATGAGTGACCGGTGTAGTTGTTATCGCCGTACACAAATAGTACGAATTACGCGGCAAAAAAAAAAAAAAAAAAATCCAAAGCTGGGTGGGGTGGAGAGTAATTCTAGGAAAGATTCTCCTTGACCTTGCTTTAACGCCTTAGCGATACGAAAGCGGTATTTGTTTTGGGGGGAAGGGATGGAGGATATTTTTATGAGAAGTCCTTAAATGTATGATAAATAAAATTCACTTATTTCTTAAATCATATGTTTTTGAATAGCTGAGATTAAATTCTAACCTGGTTAGTGTTTACTTTTCTGACTTTGGATGCAGAATTTTTGTTTTATAAAGTTATTTTCATTTTTACAAATTTGAAAAGAACGCTACCATAGGCAGTGTTGAATTCAGAGGGTGGCGATGGGGGGAGGGGACATTCTCCCCGGAGCAATGAGATGTCCTCCTCCGGAAGATTTGAGATTTTGTGTTTTTAATGGTCAATATGAACAACCCCCCTCCCCCCCTAGAGCCGCAGAAATCCTTCCCGGTGAAAAGCGTCCTGAATTCAACTCTACCCATAGGTTTAACATTAGCTTGCGACTTTCTTTGTACTTCATATATACATATATATATGTGTGTTTCGTTCTCGCAAGAATGTACGGTCAAACTTATTTATTTATTTATTATTATTATTATTAAACAAATAGCACTTGCAACTGACATTTTATTTATTTATTGTTATATTTTAAATCTAAATTTGTTCTGTAATTCTTCCGTTTTTCTTAACATTAGTTTTCATGTAACTGGCATTGAATTAACTATTTTTATGCATATGAAAAAATATATATGGCTTTAACTATAACTTTTATTAGTGAAATAATGATAATAAAGCAAATAAATATGCATAAATCATTAGGAATTTAATAGAGGCAAGAAATTTTATCTTTTTTTACCTTTACACTGAATTCACAACTTTAAATCTTATATTATTTTGTTTTACATTCATTGTTTTCAGTATGACGATAAAAAAATATCCATGCAAAGATATCGAAGATTAGTTTGGAAATATTATTTTATATTTTGTAAAAATATGTTAAAACTAAATAAAAATATCTCAATATATTTTGCTGCATTAAATATAAATCTCATAACGTATTTATATTTTTACTAAAACCCACATTTAAAGTAATTAAGATTAATTTAAAAGAAATGAAGAAAAAATACATTTCCTCTCTTTAAATAAATAAGTCGGTTAGGTAATATTAGCCCTCTACTGTCTAAACGTTGAGGATACATTAAATGCTTGCCGGAAATTGCCCTCAATGATTGACCGGTAAAATAAACGCAACTGTTTTCTCGCTTCCGATCCCTAATCTGTTTGGTGATAACTGCCGTAATTAGCGGTGCGTCACTTACGGCACAGTATTGTTTGGCTACAAATGGCCTTAACTCACCCTGGCCGCAACGAATACGCCATGCGGCCCGAAGTTAGGTGTTTGTTGGGTCTATTCAAGCTACAAAATCGTCCTGGGAATGGTTTTTGGAGAATTGGGTGCATGGCATGGAATGACCTGCCCTTTTCCCCTGATCTCAGTCCCAAAGAAAACGTGTGAGATATCCTCAGTAGAGCTGTATATGCCATTGGCAGACAGTTTCAGCCTGTGGCAAAATTGAAGGTCATCATCATTGAAGCGTGGGAGAACATTGATGCTACTGTCCTTCAAGGAGTGGTAAATGGTATGCCACATCCTATATTCCAAGTCATATATAACCATGGCGGATATATTGTCTATTAACAGCAGTGGCTTTATTTCGGCGGGACACCTTTCTCCCCCTCTTTTTTAACAAATTATTTTTTTTCTTGTCCAGTTAATGCACCGAGTAAGTTACTCCTTCTAAATATGTATTTGTATATAGACTTTCTTAATATATTTGTTTCGTTCTTATTGGTTTGTTTCGTGTGCAATTACAGCACACAATAACAG
This sequence comes from Maratus speciosus, assembly GCA_963932465.1. Classification (NCBI taxonomy): domain Eukaryota; kingdom Metazoa; phylum Arthropoda; class Arachnida; order Araneae; family Salticidae; genus Maratus; species Maratus speciosus. The sequence goes on along the minus strand of OZ010793.1, from coordinate 120,033,652 downwards.
TGGCTTTATTTCCTTGGGACACACCTTATTTAACCCTTTATCTACGGCATTATGATATACTGCAATTTTTTTCATGTAATATTTTTTTTCTGTTACTACAATGAAAATCAAAGGATAAATATAAAAAAAGTACTCACCCGTGAGATATTTAATTATTTAGAGGTAATTAATTAAAGTGGTACTTTAAAGTACCGTCAGTACACTATGACTAAAATATCATAACAGAAAACCCACAAGGTATTTCAACTGGCACCAGAAAATATTTTCGATTTAACAAGTATATGAAATATAGACTTTTCTTATTTACAAATAAATCGTTTGGCAAATTCCGGTGCCAATCATTTATTTCAACACTTTAGAATTGAAAATGTTTTGCTCCTGAAAGGGTTAAAAAAACTATTTTCTTTAAGTTTCTATCTTGTTAGCAGTCCTTTAGTTATACGACGTCTATATTCCAGGGACAACACGTTCTCCCGTATCTCCACATATGCAATATATGAATTTACATATGCCATTTCTAGCATAGCAAAAACGAGCCGGTGCCACAACTTTTACGATTTCCTATAAAAAATAACAATGAAACAGAAAAGAAATACCAGGGAAATCATTACTACACTACATTTTAGTCATTACATTTTAAAGCAGATGAAAACGATGGATAACTACACAGACGAAAAGTAAACAAGAAGTTTTTCTCCAACACGCAGTGTACTGACGGAACTTATAAGTACCTGCGAGTAATTCAACTGTTAAATCAAATACATACACCGTTCATCTAAAATAGCTTATCAAATTGTATTCTAAGATCATAATGAACGCATAAAAAAATCCAACACTTATCTTATACCCTTTACTGTGTTTGCAGCAATGAAAAGACGAGCGTGGCAATCTGTAGAAAATGTCGGCAGAAAATACATCGACTGCTTCAAAGATAGCCTCATTCCTCTCTAAAATAACAAACCTAGAACTACTGCTGCCATGTATTCGGATAAAGTGAAGTTAAAAGAGCGTTTTTTGCAAAGTACCATTAGAATATTTGTAATATTCACTATGGTATAAAAGTTTAAAGTGAGTGGTACTTATAAGTACCGTCAGTAGATAAAGGGTTAAACTTACTGGTGAGAATTTGGAATCCCCCAATAAAAAATCAGCCAGATGCGGCCACACTATGGCATTCCGCATCTGGCCGAATTTTTATTTTGAGATACTGAATTCTCACCAGTAAGTTTAAATAGTTACTATTTTTTTTATATGATGATAGACATTCCACAAATAAAATAAAATAAAATTGCTATTCAAAATTTTCCGGCTTCTTTCCACCAAAGTTAGAAAAATAAAATTTAGTAAAATTTTTCTGGTGTAAAACTTCATTAATCGTAAGCGATATATAATATATACCGGTGCCCTCAAGGCGTTAATGAATATCCCTCGGCACTGTTGGTAGAAGAAGACATCCTAAAGCTAAAGAAATGTTGGTCTTCCAAAGAGAAATGTGTAATTTAGATCCTGGGCCAGACAATAAGGCCTTCATCTGATTAGACATCCCGACGATTGGTTATTGCATCCGTGACTGATTTAGCGCACAGCAGATGCCATTAGCTTACTTTATTTCTTGGTATCTCGATAGAATGACTTCAAGTTTTAACGATTTAGCGGGCGGTGTCCACAAAAAAGGACATTTAATTTTGATTCCAAAATTAACAAATGGCACCAAGAATATTTAATCAAAACATTCCTTTTATAAAGTACGGGATAATAATCGAGCGTTTACTTTTCTAATAAATTCGATTGCAAATTCTGGTGTCAGTCCATCATTTTACAAACAGACATCTTCCTCGCCGGAAAGGGTTAAAACGTTTTGAATGAAAATGACTTAGTTAAACGAAAGTAGCATATGTGAATTTAAGAACAGTTTAAAGAAGCTCTGAAAGTGGCAACAAAATGACTTAGTTAAACGAAAGTAGCATATATGAATTTAAGAACAGTTTAAACAATCTCTGAAAGTGGCAACTTATAAACAAAATCCTATAAAAGATATTTTTCTGTTTAAAAACTTTTTTTATAATATTAAAGTTTCGTATTTTGAGGATCATAAAGTTTGTCAAAAAGTAAAAGTAACTATAAGGCAAGTTCTAATACTTCTAAGATTGAAAGAATAGTGAAAGTAGGATTCTTAACAGAGTAATAATATTTTATATTTTTTAGTAATAATAAAACATTTATTTACACCATAAAAATGTCAATATTAACGTGAAATTAAAAGAATCACAAGTTTACTAAACGGTGTACGCAAAATGTTGTAAAGTTAAAAACTAAACAAACATTAAAATAAAATTATAACAATCGATGTTTCAGTCATCATCTATGGCCATCTTCAGAAAAGAGTTGTTGCATTGCTTTTAAAGAACTCAGTCAAGCCATCTTGAATTTCAGAAGTTTGTTAGGTTACCAAACGATAATCGCTTCAACCAATCAAAACAGCAGAATATTTAATAGAGCGAAATTATCTATTGGACGAAAACAAAATAAAAGTTTAAACGAATTACGATGGAGTATGCAATGGCGACATCTATGAGATGAAACAGAAATAATAAAAATTGAATAAATAATATGGCAGGAAGTGGGGACGTCTAGTACAAATGATGAAAATAAATGCAGAACAGGAAATATAGAATAAAAAGAGATGTATTTTGCTAGAAACAGAAATCGCTGTTTTTTAAAACGTGAAAATCATAGGATGAATAAAAATATAGTGGCATATAATTATTTTAAGTTCCACATTCAAAGATTAGGGATAATAAATAAGATCTTATCATTATATACTTCGTTAATATCTAACCATAATTTCAATGGATTCTTTGTATAGATCTTCACACATGGAATTTTTATCTTGGCATTTGGAAAAGCTATATAGTTGTTAGGATTGTTAAAAAAATTTTAGTTTTATGATTTTTTCTGACGTGCCACAAAAATATTGCTATAAATGTATAACTAAACATCCTGTGAAATGTTTCTACATAGTTACCAGCAGATTATTTTACCTGTAGATTCTGTGTAATTTTTCTGAAATTTTTTTTAACAGCGCGGGGAAATAGGCATCCTCTATTCAATTTCCAGTATGCCCATACATGCATTAGTCATGCTTTTTCATCAAAATTTCGATAGAAAAACTTGTAGAAGAAACTGTTGTGCAATGAAAATTACATTTCGAGAAAATTCAAGAGAAAGTGTTATAATTGTTTTTTTTAACACGATTATTTTAATTGGTAAACAAATCATATGGGTTGTAATTTTCTAACTCAGTGAAAAAATGTTCAGGCCAAGATTCGAAACAGGGTCCTTCTGGCTTATGTTGCCAATCCTGTAACAATTAATAATTCATAATCAATAACTGTATCTCGATGAATTGTGCTCATCAGATTTGTCGAGAATAGCTTAGTTTTCAGCGCATAGGCAGCTTAAGCCAAAAGAGTCTCTGGTTTGAATCCTGGCCTGGATACATTTTCCTTCAGTTGAAAATTACTGCTCGTGATAAAACTTTATGTTGTAAATTTTATTGATTTTGTTTTCTTTTTGGTAGCATAACCAAAGCCTTCAAGTAAATCTTATTAACCTTTAACTTTTAAATACTGCATTAATACATTAATGTTGTTAAATTATTGAATATTGTATATATATTACGTTATCGTATGTGGCACAGAAATCGTGGTTATTTGTTAATTGTTTAATGGCAACGTCAGAATGAAACGCATCTTATTAGTTATTGAACAGCATTTAACCTGTTCGGAACCGTGGGTGCATATATGCACCCTCAAAAAGAGCATACAGAATTTGTTTTAGGCACCAATAAAAAAGAAAAATAATATTTAGTTTCTTTAATTGGAGCATTTTTGTAATTGTTTAAGTTTAAGTAATGGTAACTGTTTTAAGAAAAGTGGTGCCAACAGAATAAAATTTCTGTAAAAGCGGCCGGTCCCGAAGGGGTTAATGCATATCCATACCTATAAGGGGGTTACCCAGGGCTCGCACCGTTCCTAAAATTTTCACACTTTTCTACAAGTATTTTAAATAAGAATTCTTCGTGGTAGATTCCGTCAACATCTGTAATAGAATTATAGAACAAAGATTATCGTTTTAATTTAGTGGTAGTAGAGTGCGAAAATTTTAGGAACGCTGCGAGCCCTGGTTTCTTCAGGGACGGAACCCGTTTTGTCACCAAATGCCGCGACGTTTGTCGCCAACGTGGCGATATATCGACAAATTTGGCGGCAAAAATTAGCCACTAAAAGTGACGCCAACCTGGCGATATCTCTAATATTTCGCCAAATTCCCATAAACTTCCATTGTAAACGAATAGGGTATATTTACCTACAGAAAATCAACAAATTGAGATATTTAATGAACAAAAAATTAATATTAGCTTAAAGTATTATATTAATTATATTTAAGGGAGTCCAAGTAAATTAAATTATGAATAAAAGTAACATATTACAATGCTTAACATGATTTCTCAAACATAAATTTTAAGGCAGTCCAAACTGGTCGCTAAGGGCGGCAAGTAAAATATAAAATACTAATAAATAATTTTTCATATGTTAAAGATAAATCAGAATATTTTAGCTTAGCCATATAAAATACTACCTCATAACTAGTGCTGCCAGATGTCCCGCGTAAATCAGGGTTCTAAATGCTCTGGACACCAGTATTTTAAATTAATTTTATTCGCCTTATTTAATCGCAGAATTATCTGCGATAAAAGATGGCAAAATAAACTGCAAGAAATTAGTAGTGGACAGCGGAATAGGAGCCCTATTTACGCGGGACACCTGGAACACAACTCATAACACACTTCCTCTATAAAATAAAACAATTTTCGAGTGAATTTAGCATAACACGTTCTTTTAATTGTCTTAAGAAAGTAAAAGATTTTATTAACTGTTGAATATTTCCTGTTAAAGTTTTACAAAACTTTTGTATATGTTAAGAATTTCGGCGCCATATTGTTCAGAGACCGTCTAAGTGGCTACTTTCCATTATGACACGAACTCTTTAATAAGGCATTTCTAATTTCGAGAATTTAATTTCAAAAGTAGGGAAAAGTTTTTATTAAGTTTTGATTACTTTGAATCAGAGTCTTATAAAACTTTTCAACATTTTAAGAAGTTTGCGACTATATTGGCCACTATGGATAATTTTCTTTATGACACGAACTCTTTAAAAAGTAATTTTGAAAGTCCATGAATTAAATTTAAAAAGGGGCTAACAGTTTCCGAATACGAGTTTAACTTAAATTTATTTTGCGTTCAAGATAGCTACTGGTTTAAATGGAAGCAGAATATTAAGCAAAACAGTTACACATTAATAGAAGGATATATTTCCAGCCATTTACTGTCCCTGATATGTTATTTTTTTTTTTTATCTTTTTAAAACATTCCGACATGAATTGAAAAGAGATTATGAATAAAGAAAGATTTCATTACATTTTGAATATTTTGAGTTAGAGTTCTATAAAGATTTCGTATAGGTTAAGAATTTCGTCGCCATATTGTTTAGAGATCGTCTAAGCGGTTACTTCCCATACTGACAAGAATTTTTTTTAAAGGCATTTTCTGATGTCAATAATTTATTTTCAAACGCAATTAAAAGTTTTTATTAAGTTTTGATTACTTTGAATTAGAATCTTAAAAAAACTTTTGTATATGTTAACAATTTTGCCGCTTTATTGATCTCATAGCTAATTTGCATAATGAAACGAACTTTTAAAAATGTCCTTCCGGCCAGTGTCGGGAGGAAGAGGTAGCTTTCATATTCCTTAATTTTTAAAAGCCAGCTTATATTATTCAAACACTCGAAGCTCTAATTAGTGGAACCCGATTATATAAGATTAAATACTAATTTTTGTCAATACTGAATATGAAAGAGAATTTCGCGAAATTAGTCGCGTTATAAAAGCTGGTTTTATTTAAAGTGATTTATATTTGGTCGCCAAATTCCGCGATATCTTGAAGTGCCCGCCATTTTAAAGAAACATAATGGGTGCAACAGAGTTAACCAATGAACTTGGTCGAGACTTTAGTAATTCCTGTGCACATGCTCACTCACATCTAAATCGGTTGATAAATACGTGTGCTGTTTCAGGCAAAAAATCAGATTTTTCAAAATGTCACCCACATTAGAAATTCAAACTGTTATATCCCAGCCATTTTTAACACTTTCCAACAAAGTTGAAACGTGTTTATGACTTCGGTTTATCTGGCCGTCTGTCCGTCTGTACGCTCTCTAACTCCCGTAAATATACTCTGATCTTTCTGAAATTTTTGGATGTTAGTGACCTCTACCATAGCACGAACCCTATTGCAAATGAAGTTTGTAGCATGTTTAGTTCATTTACAGGGACAGTCAAAAGTTTTCCGTTACATTACGGCCTATGGGAAAAAATCGTTTAAAATGATTTTTAATGATGTTACATGCTTTCAAACATAATAAATTGATATGCATTTATCAAGTTGACTAAAATATGCATTTGTTGTACAATATGTGGCCCAAAAAATAGTTATTATTCATTTACAGGGCCGCACAAAAGAATTCCTTTGCATAATGATATAGAAGTGGAGGGAATTTTTTCGGGCGTATTTTAATTATGTTAAACTGTTACATGTATAATGAAATATATATATGTCGCTAATGTTTACTATAACTTATTTCATGGATAATACGAAATGCAGAGCATTTACGGGGACACACAAAAGATTTCAGATACTATATTGTACCCGAAGTACTGTAAAGTAGCGATGGTTGCTGGAAATGCATTTTTAATTATGTTATGGGCTTTTATGTTTAACTATATTTATGCATTGTATATGGTGTGTATAAATTCTGTAATTGATATACAGGACTACTCAAAAGAATTCGTAATGGTTACTGGGTATGATTGCAAATTGCTTAAAGGTGATTTTTAAATGAGTTAGGCATTTTTACGCTGAACCGAATTTGGTTTACCGAGAAATGTTTGGAAAACATATATAAAATGATATACAGGGCCACGCAAAGAATTGGATACATGCCCATCTATAAATGATAATTTCTAGAAATGTGATTCCGGTAGTTTTAAGAGTGTTTTACTTTGAATTAAACTTTAGCTAAATAGTGGCGTCTAATAAAGGTATTAGGTTAACTGCAGAGTTTTACAAAAGTATACAAGTATGTTTAAATCTATTAGTACAAATTGATGAAAGAGAAATTTCAACCTGTTATGTGTTTTCTTGCTAAACTAAATTTCTCCATAATATAGTATATATATCAACCTACAGATCAAATACAGGGCTGTTCAAAAAAATTGGAATACATATTTGCTATGAACGGTAACTGCTGAAATCAGTTTTTCAAATGTTTTATGTGTTTTCTAGAATTTTTACTTAGTTCAATTATATACCTTATTTCCCTAAATAACGAAGTTTTGTTAAAGCATTCAGGAAGTGTTGGAAAGTGTTTCATAATCTATGCTTAACGCATGATTGTTCTTACTTGTTTAAGATAAAGACAAAACAAAAAATGCTCCGGAATCTTTGTATCAAGCTCAAACACATAAGGGAAAAAAAAAATTTCTAATTTTTTTGTACCTCATTTTAAATACATTTTTTTTAAATGGCCGCCATTTTGAAACACGATGGCGGATGAAGATGGCAAGGGAACTCGGCCGAGAGATTGCTATGTACTGTGCACATGCTTTGTCACAACCTAATTGGTTCATAAAAACGCGTGTTATCACGTGACAAAAATGAGATTATTTCAAAATGTCAGCCCTGCCAGAAATTCAAAGTGCTAAAACTCAGTCATTTTTTAAGATATAGACGAAACGAAAAATGCTCCAAAATCTTTGTATCAAGGTCAAACACATAAGAAAAAAAATATTTTTCAATTTCTAATTTTTTTGTACCTCATTTTAAATTAAAATAAAAAAAAAATTAAATGGCCGCCATTTTGAAACAAGAAGGCTGATGAAGTTGGTCAACGTACTCAGTCGAGACATTGGTATGTACTATGTACACAACAAGTTATATCCAAATCCGTTCATAAATACGCGTGTAATCGCGTGACAAAATTCAGATCGTTTCAAAATGTCAGCCACACAAGAATTTCAAAGTGCTATAACTCAACTGTTTTTTAAAATATAAACGAAACAAAAAATCCTCCGGAATCTTTGTATCAAGCTTAAACACATAAGGAAAAAAATCTTTTTCAATTTCTAGTTTTTCTATACCTCATTTTAAAATTAAATTTCTTTTAAAAATTTTAAATGGCCTCCATTTTGAAACAAGATGGCGTATGAAGCTGGCCCACGAACAAGGTTGAGACATTGCTATGTACTATGCACATGCCTTGACACATCGAAATCGGTTCATAAATACGCATATTATCGCGTGATAAAAATCAGATCGTTTCAAAATGTCAGCCATGCTAGAAATTCAAAGTGCTATAACTCATCCATTTTTTAAGATATAGACGAAACAAAAAATGCTCCGGGATCTTTGTATCAAGTTCTAACACATAAGGAAAAAATCTTTTCCAATTTCTAATTTTTTTGTACCTCATTTTAAATTTTAAATTTATTAAATAAGTTTAAATGGCCGCCATTTTGAAACAAGATAGCGGATGAAGTTGGCCCACGAACTCGGTCGAGACATTGCTATGTACTATGCAAATGCCTTGTCACATCCCAATCGGTTCATAAATACGTGTATTATCGCGTGACAAAAATCAGATCGTTTCAAAATGTAAGCTATTCTAGAAATCCAAAGCGCTATAACTCAGCCATTTTTTAAGATAAAGACGAAACAAAAAATGCTCCGAAATCTTTGTATCAAGCTCAAACACATAAAAAAATATTTTTCAATTTCTAGTTTTTTTTGTGCCTTATTTTAAATTTTTAATTTTTAAAAAAAATTTAAATGGCTGCCATTTTGAAACAAAATGGCGGTTGAAGCTGACCAACGAACTCGTTCGAGACATTGGTATGTACTATATACACATGAAATTTTATCCAAATAGGTTCATAAATACGAGAGTTACAGTATGACAAAGATCAGATATATATATATATATATATATATATATATATATATATCAACTTTTGAACGGATGGTGGTTTTGTGGTCTGGGGTTCATGATCGATGAAAATATACCAAAATTTTTTGAAATCGCTTTTCTCCGAACGGCTGCAATATGTAGCTTTTTGTAATGAAAGCTACCTAAAAGGCATTTTAAAAGTTCAAGAATTAAATTTTAGATGAGAGAGTAGTTGCCGTTTATGAGCTTAATGTATTTCATATTCAAGTTAGCGACTGATAAAAAGGAAACTGAATGTTACGCGAAACAGATGTACAATATGATGATTGATTGCACAGGTCTGCGAAAAAAAATCATTTCTTAGCTGCATAGGATATTTTTGGTTAATTATATGTTTTTTTAGGGCGCTGAATCAAAAAAAGATCTCCATTTTCCTCCGTCACCTACAGTATCGTTGTAAAACATGCAAGTTTACATTAGAAAAGCACAATTGCGATGAAAAAAATAATATTTTATTGCAAGTAACTATTGTAAAAATTATACTACAAGTTCAAAATTATACGTTTTTCCTTGCTTTCACTTTACATTTCAGTAGATGTTGTGCGAATCGTGTTAGAAGCTCATGTTTGTGTGTAACTATTTTTGTTCGTTTCTCTAATTCCTCGCATTTTCTATTTGTATTTATCTTGAGTGTCAGTCTTAAAAATACGAAATTAATGCATTGAATCATTATTTCATATGCATTTTTACTCAAAAATAGAATACCAGATTTCAGGTTAAAAAGAGAAATTTTACGCTTAATTAAATTAAAAATATGGGTTTCACAAGAAAACGTGACTCGATGGAATTTTTAAAATAATTTCTCCGGTTTCAGTGAGTAGAATCATATAAGAAAGAGTCAATAAATCTTTTGTAGTTTTTTGGTTGTCGACCTGTGTTATTCGTAAATTACGGTACCCTGATAGGGTAATTTTTTTCATCTTTTTAAAACTTTCCGATAGAAGTTGAAAATTGTTTATGAATTTGGTTCGCCTGTCCATCTATCTGTTCTACTGGCCGTGCTGTAACATTCGTAAATATACCCGGATTGTCATGTAATTTTTATACGTTATTGACTTGTACTATGATACGTTCGATATTGAAAATGAAGTGTGTAGCATTTATAGTTCGTTTCCAGGAACTCAGAAATGAATTACGTTACATTTTGATCTATCTAGAAAAAATCGTTGGTGCACTTTGGATTAAAGTTACGATATTTCAAACATAATGAGATTAATATACATCACTGAACGTAATCACTGCATGCTTTCTTAGAGTACAGAATAATCAGAATTTACAGTTCATTTATAGGGAACCACAATAGGATTTCGTTACATTATGGTCAATGATTTACATTATGGTAAATTTAATATTTTAGTTCATCTCAGAGATAAATATAAATTCCATAATGTTTGAAGTATAGTAATATTCTTTAAATGCACCCCAAACTACTTTCGCCCATAGACCATAATGTAACGAAATTCTATTGTGTGGCCCTGAAATTCATATTCACCGCTGATATGAACTAAGATATGATTTCGACGGAGTATAGAATAAGTAGCATTTATACTTCGTTAGGAGGGACACACTAAATAATTTCGTTACATTATGGTCTATGAGCGAAAATCATTTATGTGCTTTTAAATAATGTTACAATACTTTAAAAATTATGGAATTTATATTCATCTCTAAGATTAACTAAAATATCATTTCTACGAAATATAGAATAAGTAGCGTTGAGTTCGTTTGGAGGAACACACAATAGAATTTCGTTACATTAAGGTCTATGAGTGAAAATCGTTTGGGGTGCAATTAAACAATGTCAAAATACTTCAAACATAATGAAATTGATATTCATCTCTGAGATGAACTAAAATATTATTTCTACGGAGTGTAGAATAAGTAGCATTTATAGTTCGTTTGCAGGGCCACACAATAGAATTTCATTACATTATGGACTATGGGTGAAAGTAGTTTGGGGTGCATTTAAAGAATATCACTATACTTCAAACATTATCTAATTTATATTTATCTCTGAGATGAACTAAAATATTAAATTTACACAGCACAGAATAAGTAGCGTTTATAGTTCGTTTGGAGGAACACACAATAGAATTTCGCTATATTATGGTCTATCGGTAAAATTCGTTGGCGGCGCATTGAATTGAATTTACGATATTTAAAACATAATGAGATTAATATACATAACTTAACATAAGCACTGCATGCTTTCTTAAGGTATAGAATAATCAGCATTTACAGTTCATTTATAGGGACACACAACAGAGTTTTGTTACAATATGGTCAATGACGGAAAACAGTTCGGAGTGCATTTAAATAATGTTACAATACTTCAAACATAATGAAATTCATATTCTCCTCTGAGATGAACTAAAATATTATTTCTACGGAGTATAAAATAAATAGCGTTTATAGTTCGTTTTCAGGAACGCACAATAGAATTTCGTTACATTATGGTCTATGGGCGAAAGTAGTTTGGGGTGCATTTAAACAATGTTACAATACTTCAAACATTATGGAATTCATATTTATCTCAGAGATGAACTAAAATATTAAATTTACAGAGCACAGAATAAGTAGCATTTATAAGTTCGTTAGGAGGAACACACAATAGTATTCCGCTACATTATGGTCTATCGATAAAATTCGTTGGCGGCGCATTGAACTGAAGTTACGATATTTAAAACATAATGAAATTAATATACATAACTTAACATAACCACTGCATGCTTTCTTAAGGTATAGAATAATCAGCATTTACAGTTCATTTATACGGACACACAATAGAGTATCGTTACATTATGGTCAGTGACCGAAAATCGTTCGGAGTGCATTTAAACAATGTTATAAGACTTCAAACATAATGAAATTCATATTCACCTCTGAGATGAACTAAAATATTAAATCTACGGAGTATAGAAAAAGTGCTTTTATAGTTCGTTTGGCGGAACACACAATAGAATTTCGTTACGTTATGGTCTAAAGTGAAAATTGTTTGTGTGCTTTAAAATAATGTTAAAATATTTAAACATTATGAAATTGATATTCATCTCTGAGAGGAACTAAAAATTTTTTCCTCCGGAGAATAGGATAACTAGCATTTAAAGTTCGTTTACAGGGACATACAATAGAATTTCTTTACATTATGGTCTACAGGAAAAATCTTTCCCATGAATTTAAATAATGTTGTAATACTTCAGACATAATGAAATTGATATTCATTACTGAGATAGACTAAAATGTTCTTTCTGCGGAGTATAAAATAAGTAGCGCTTATAGTTCGTTTGAAGCAACACGCAAAATAATTTCGTTGCATTACGTTTTATGAGAAAAAATCCTTTCCCATGCATTTAAATAATGTTACAATACTTCAAAGGTTATGAAATTGATATTCACCACTGAGGTGTCATGGAAAAAATCCTTTCCCATGAATTTAAATAATGTTACAATACTTTAAACGTAATGAAATTTATATTCATCTCTGAGATGGACTAAAATATTCTTTCTCCGGTGCATAAAATAACTAGCGTTTATAGTTCGTTTGCACCGACACACAAAAGAATTTAGTTACATTATTATCTATCGGGGAAAAATTCTTCCCCATGCATTTAAATAATATTAAAACATTTCAATAGTTATGAAATTAATATTCCTCTCTGAGGTAAATTAAATATTATTTCCACAGAGTATAGAATAAGTAGCGTTTATGGTTCGTTTGGAGGGTCATACAATAGAATTTCGTTACGTTATGGTATATGCGCGAAAAATCGTTTGTGTGCTTTTAAATGATGTTATAATACTTTAAACCTTATGAAATTGATATGCAGTTCTGAGATGAGCTAAAATATTCTTTCTCCGGAGAATAGAATAATAAACATTTATAGTTCGTTTATAGGGACGCACAATAGAATTTCGTTACGTTATGTTACATCGGGAAAAATCCTTTCCCATGAATTTAAATAATGTTACAATGCTTCAAACATAATGAAATTGATATTCATCACTGAAATGAACTAAAATATTATTTCTACGGAATATAAAATAAGTAGCATTTATTGTTCGTTTTCAGGGGCACACAAAAGAATTTCGCTACATTATTGTCTATCGGGAAAAATACAGTAGCGCTCAAAAGTATTTTGACAACCTTATATTCTCTCTTATTTTATTTAATATAAAAATGTAAAAGAAAATACATTCCCTATGATTTAGAACACTATGACTGCAGTTATTCAAATGTATCAAATTTCAACTCCTTTGTTTACATTCGGCGCCACCGAAGAAATATGACTCCTCCTTAGCTCAAAAGTATTTTGACAATTAGTTTGCATTCAATTGTTGAAGGTGTCAGTGGCGCTATAGCTTCGATTAGTGTTTATATTGACTTATTGTGATTATTTTTAAATGCCGAAATGTAAAAAAGAAATATTGACGTGATTCTAGAAAAGTCGCTGTAAATGCACTTAAGAAAGGTAGACTGCAAGCAGAATTAGCTCGTTCTTTTAAAGTGTCTCGGCAACTTGTTATTACATGGAATAAAATTTTTAATAAACAGAAATACATCGAAAATAAGCCTCAAAGTGGCCATCCGAAAAAAACAATTTGCAGCTTTGACTGTATTATAAAAATGATATCTGCAAGTGGTTGTCGTAAGTCCGCTGTAATAATAAAAAACGAATTAAAAGAAAATTACGGCATAGACATACACGTTTCATCAGTCAAACGACGCCTAAACCTCTATGGTTTACATGGCAGAAGACTAGCAAAAACACGTTTGTTATCTACTAAGAATAGGAAGGCTTGAGTTGCATTTGTAAAACGGTAGAACCCTTTCAGGGGCAAAGCAATTCCATTGCTGAAGTTTTGAAATTAATGATTGACACCAGAATTTTGGTTAAAAAATTCTGTTTATTACGTGTGTGAAATATAGCTTTTTCATATTTAGAAATAAATTTGTTTTCAAATTCCGGTGTCAATCATTAATTTCAACACATTAACAATGGAACTGTTTTGCCCCTGAAAGGGTTATGTCGTTTTACAAATGCAACTCTAGCCTTCCTATTCTTAGTAGATAACAAACGCGTTTCTGCTGGTCTTCTGCCATGTGAACCATAGAGGTTTAGGCGTCTCGTTTGACTGATGAAACGTGTATGTCTATGCCATAATTTTCTTTTAATTCGTTTTTTATTATTACAGCGGACTTGCGACAACCACTTGTAGATATAATTTTTATAATATAGTCAACATTGCAAGTTTTTTTTTTCGGAAGGCCACTTCGAGGCTTATTTTCGATGTATATCTGTTTATTAAAAACTTTATTCCATGTAATAACAAGTTGCCGAGACACGTTAAAAGAACGAGCTAATTCTGCTTGCAGTCTACCTTTCTTAAGTGCATTTACAGCGGCTTTTCTAGAATGACGTCAATATTTTTTACATTTCGGCATTTAAAAATAATCACAATAAGTCAATATAAACACTAATCGAAGCTATAGCGCCACTGACACCTTCAACAATTAAATGCAAACTAATTGTCAAAATACTTTTGAGCTAAGGAGAAGTCATATTTCTTCAGTGGCGCCGAATGTAAACAAAGAAGTTGAAACTTGATACGTTTGAATAACTGCAGTCATAGTGTTCTAAATTATAGGAAGTATATTTTCTTTTATATTTTTATATTAATTAAAATAAGAGAGAATATAAGGTAGTCAAAATACTTTTGAGCGCAACTGTACTTTCCCATGCATTTAAATAATGTTACAATACATCAAACATTATGAAATTGATATTCATCACTGAAATGAACTAAAATATTATTTACACGGAGTATACAATAAGTAGCGCTTATTGTTCGTTTTCAGGGACACACAAAGAATTTCGCTGCATTACGGTCGATCGTGAAAAAGTACATTTCCATGCATTTAAATAATGTTATAATATTCCAAACGTAATGAATTTGCTATTCATCACTGAGATGGATTAGAATTAGAGTATAAATAAGTAGCATTTATATTTCTTTTACAGGGACACACTATTTTTTATTACAATATGATCTATGCGGTAAACATGATCTATGGTGCACATCTCTTTTTTTATTGTAGTAGCTCATTTAAAAGCTCTTACAAGTTTCTTTCTTCATGTTTCTTGTATTTTCGTGTACATAAAAACGTGTGAGTAGATAGATATTAAACATATTTAAAAAACGTAGTTAATGCACATGGCGATTACGGTAGTCTTACATTGTACTTTAAATACAACATTAAATTTTAAATAGTAATATAATATTTAATATTATGATTCTTTCTAACACATCATACTTAATAACGATTTTGTAAACAAATAAACTTCAATGTGCACACATTTGCTACATCAAAGTAAGACTGGGAGCTATTTACCATGAATCTTTTTTAAGTTTTGGCATTTTAAATTTCTTAAATGATTGAAATAAATTAATACTCTTTGATTTAAATTCCTTGAATTGTACTTTAATGTCAAACTGTACGTAAATTTTTCAAAATCAAAACGTTAATAATTTACTGTTTAAACGAAATGCATCTAACAGTGATTAAAATTCGGAGCTCATTGACAACTTAACTTTTAAAGTTTACTACGGGCAAACAAAATTCCAATATTTATTGGACTTTCGTAATATTCTCCTGTGTCAGAAGTCGATTGTTTTAGTTTATAGTGATTATTAAGTATGTCAGTTTTGTTATAAATTATGTATACTTTTTTATTTGTATCAGTATTCAGTTTTTTTATGTCAAGAATCTCTCAAACAGTCAGGGCTGTCACAGGCGACTATTTCTATATTATGTTGGTACCACTGTTTTTAAAATATGCATTTTGTAGTACATTTCTTTTACAAATGTTGTCAATGCGTATGTAAAACATTTTTGTTTTAATAAAGTGGTACGAAATACAATTAAATTAGTCACCTGTAACAGACCTGGCACATCTGTCTTTTGAACTAATATTAGATGAATATATATATTTTTTTTCCTACAGAAAAATTTATTTTGACGTTTAATTGATTTTGTGTTTAGCGAGCTCGCTGAAAGTGTCTTCGAAAAATATTAAAAAACTAGCACCTGTCCTAGAATCTGCAGAGTTCAACTAACAAAAGAATGAATAAAACTATACTTAAAGATACAGGATGTTCTAAAAAGATTGATGCATATTTAACACATTAATGACTGACGTTGTGTTTTCGCAATATTATATTTGTGGTTTTTGCACTTTTTTGATAAATAGTAAAAGAGAAAAGTAAAATTTGCCTTATTTAACCCTTTCGGGACCAGCCTCTCTTACGCAAATTTTATTCGTTTGACACCACTTATTTTTAAAAAGTTACATTTACTTACATAATCACGAAAGTGCTTAAATTAAATATATTACACTGAAACCTCCATGTGCGGCCACCTCCATTAAGCAAACACCTCCTTGAACGACCATCTTTTCATGGAACGAAACTTATTCCCATAGGCTCAATACTAATTTTACCTCCATTCAGAGACCATCCCGGTTGAGCTCCCTCCATAAGCGACCCATTTCTTTGAAGAAAACGAAACAAATTCCGTTTTTGCTTGGTCGCTTCAAGAAGATTTTATCAGAAAAATAATTCCGGAGAGCGCATTACTCATCAAACTTTTAAACTAAGTTTAGATTTTTTTTTTTATTATTCCGGTAATTTGTAAGTGTTTAAACCCCTTTGTGCGTGTTTAGGCAATGAATTTAACTCTGATGACAAATAAAGAATGACAGTCAATAAACTCCCCTACCATATTCTGTCAGGAAACTCTCAAAGAAATAGTTAAATTAACAAAATCGTCATTAATTGTTTCTGTCCAAAAAAAATTGCATTTATTTACTGAAATTCGAAAGCACTTGGAAATAAAACCGTCAAATCAAAGCAAACGTCAGTATATTCATTTTTTAAACTTTGCAGTAATTAACTTATGTAATTATCTTTTGTTTTGATACTTAAATTTTTATATTTTTCCTTATTTGAAAAATAAATTTTAGTAATGTTAATTGTTACCCTTTTTCAACAATTAAATCTAGATTTAAAGATGACCTCCATTAAGAGATCACCTCTCGGAGCGACTATTTTTTATTGGAGCAGAACGTGGTGGCTTTAGTGAGGTTTTACTGTAAATATTACATTTATTGATTACTGGTGCAAAAGAGAAATTCTGGATGTACTTTTTGAAGGAGCATATATGCACCTGTGGTACTGAACCTGTTAACACTAGAACGGCGGGAAATTTTGCTCAAGTTTTATAAAAAATATTTCACATCAGAATTTTTATTTAGAACTATTTAACTTATTTATTTAAGTTATTTTTATGCAACGTATATTAATCTTATATTACAAAAAAAATTCTGGCTCGAATCGAAATGTTTTCATTCGGCAAGGGTCAAAATGACCCCTCGCCGCCGTTCTAGTGTTAATCAACACATTTCAGTGATTCATAATGTAAAATTATGTTTTGAACAAAAAGTGGTGTGAATAGAATAAAATTCTTCTGAAACATGATGGTCCTTAATGATTTAAATTATTGGGTCGATCGGAAAGTCGTGTCCTGTTGGGAAAACCAATTCAACCGGAAAATTCTGCCCGGTAATTTTTAGGCACCGGAATCAATATCTAATAATTAAATGACAGAATTTTCCGATACGAATTGATTTTCCCAACACGACACGACTTTCCGATCGACCCAATATTTACTTTTGGAGATACATGGGTAGTGATAATTTCGAAAACGTTCAAAACAAGGTAGGAATAAAACTTGTGTTGATGAAATATACTTGGCATTAATGCTTTAAATGTTACGCGTTTTATAATTTTATATGATCATGGAGTCGTATAAATTTAATTTCGATAAAAATTATTCTTTCTCTAACTAGTACAACAGTAAAAATTACATTTTTATCGACCAAATCTTATCGAGCAATGATAATTGGCATTATAGTCACTTTCGAAATTTTTTCGACACTAAAAACATCTATCAGAAGCTAGATTGCAGAGTTCAATTTACTAAACAAGAAGTATTACTATACATAAAGATACAGGGTGTCCCAAAAAATTAAAACATGTTTTAATTTTTTATCTGTTGGAGATACATAGCAGTTGCAAAATGCCAAAATGTTCAAAGATGTTAGGAATTAAAATTATGTTAAATCCTTTTGTATCATCATGTTGCAGATCTGCAATATACCCAAAAGTCAATGTTACTTACAAAGTGAGATTTTAAACACGTTTTTATTTATTATTCCTATTTCCCAATAATCATCCAAGGATTGTTGATGACGATTTTCGAAAATATTTGTCGGTAAATAGTCGAGATATTAATTCTATCTAGAAAAGGCATTCTATCCAAGGCATGTTGCAAATTTCGATTAACTTTTCATATGAAGGGTGATTTGTACAATACCGATATATATTATGTGCAAGGTCTTTTTACACGGAAACTTTTGTGCGCGAGTAAAACTTGCACTTGATTGATTTTTATAATAAATAAGGGCAGAATAACTGCGAAAGAATGTTTCACTTGATGTCATTTTTCTGATTACGATACATCATCTGGAGAACTGGGCTTTTTTAATTATTAAAATATAAGGATAGCATAAGTACGAATGAGTATATCACTGAATGTGAATTTTCTAAATTTTCGTACGTATCCTGGAGAACTGGCATTTTTCTAAAATTAAAATATAAGGCTAGAATAAGTACGAATGAGCAGATCACGGCATGTGAATTTTCTAAATATTTGTACGTGTTCTGGAGAACTGGCATTTTTCTAAAATTAAAATATAAGGCTAGAATAAGTACGAATGAGCAGATCAAGGCATGTGAATTTTCTAAATTTTTGTACGTGTCCTGGAAAACTGGCATTTTTCTAAAATTAAAATGTACGGCTAGAATAAGTACGAAGGATTTTTATTATTAAAAGATAAGGTCAGAATGAGTAGGAATAGACCACTGGATGTCGTTCCTCTGATTTCGGTATACTACCTGGAGAATTGGCCTGGCTTTTATTATTGAGAGATAAGCTACTGTAACCATTTATAACACCAAATTCCGCAGGAAAATATAAGACGCAATGAAAGCTAAGGAAAAATTTGTTTTGCGCAATTTCGTCATACCCCCATTCGTCTAAATTTTCTAGATATATCCTTATAATGTCTAAATCGTATGTTTTCACTAAAAGATTGATAATTTGTTAAAAGGAACATCTGTAAAACATATCTAAAAATATTTTCGTTGAACTATTTTGAATAATGATTCAAAAGTGATTGCAAATCCATATCTTCTATATTCAAAAACCATTAAAATATTTTTCTAACAATTAGCGAAGCACCAACACTTAAAAAATATTGATAATGTGCACCTACAGTAGTTAAGTTAACTTTAAAACCAGTCTTTATGATGATTAATTGGACATTTTACTTTAGAACATAAAAATAAATCCTTTTAAATAGTGTTTACCTTACTTTCAGTTTAAGTATTTTAAAGTTTAAAATTGACACTAAAATGATTGATTTTTCTTTGCAAATCTTTAGTGTATTATAAATTGATATTAAGATAGTGATAAAAATCGGTAAACATACATTTTCGTAATACACGACATCCATTAATTTTAAGAAATTATTTTTAAAAAATTCTTTTTTTCTTCCCTAAAAAATAATTCAAATGAAAGTAAGAATGATTTTTTTCTATGAAATATATATGTATACAGGGTATATTAAAACATTATTGTTTTATTTTGTCACATATCACCTTTCTCAAATGAGGCCTTCAAGTAATACAATGGCTTCTCGTTGTATCACCTCCGTCAGAAAACAATCAAATAAGTACAAATAAACAAAGAACATTAAAATTAAGAAAGATACCATAAAATAAAATGTTTTGTGTTTGCTTTCAAGCTGTTAATTTATACGCATGATACAAATTTCCTAGAGAAAATAAGATATATAATAATGTGGCCATAATTAAATTGACAGTACTCAGAGTGTTCTGTAGCGCAATGTAATTGTGAGAATGATGCAGATTTTTGTGGTAAGATTATACAAGACGAGAGACGAAGGATTCCGTGAAAAAAAATTAGTTCAAAAAGTCGCCGCTAGGAGAATATATGGCGTTGTGTAAAAGAAAAGAGAGTTTTAAAGAATGCAGAGTCAATTTTGAAATAAAATTACCTTTCCTTTAGCACATTTAACTATTTAACTCAAGTTCAATATGTCAAAACTTAAAAAACTAAAACATTATATAAACACCGATAAAAGCTCTGCAATTTCACGTACTGAGTCCCAAAGAAAAGGGCACTAGAAGAAGAAGTTATTTATTCAAATTTCTTGCTACATCCTTTGGCAAGTGCTATCTTGTTGAGATTTTAAAGGCAGTGTGTTACTTTTGGAAACCATTTGATTGAAAGTTATGTGCAATAATGTCTCCTTCTTTAATCAAGCGTTCGTTAATTGCCAAATTATTTTACCTCAACCAGTGCAACGCGTCAGACACTTGCTTTTAGAACGCACAAAAGATGAGTAAAGGTAACGATCCTTTGTCAGTTAATTGTTAAAAAGCAATGATTGCAAAGTGTGAGGAAATAGGTTCTCTGAAGGTTCAGTCAGTCAGAGAATGAAAACCCATACCACAGTATATAATCGAAGAAGTTGCAAAGGCAATTTTCGACACAGCACAATACAATATTGCTGCCACTTCCAGAGCCCGTGAAGTAGCTCGAAATCTGGATGTGCTTTATAGTACAGTATAGAAAGTGTTGCGAAACATTATACACATCTATCCGTACAAGATCAGGCGTGTACAAGAGTTACGTCACACCGACCATGGTAAGTGATTAACATTTGCTCTCACCTTTTTTGTCAGAATGGAGGTGGACGATGCTTGGCCGTGGAAAATCTTATGGGGAGACGAGGCCCACTTTTACCTGAATGGAAATTTAACTATCCGGAACTGCTCCATTTGGGATAACAAATCACCAAATACATTCGAAGAAATTCCCTTACATTCACCAAAGATAACCGTTTGGTGTGCTTTCACACCGGAAATGATCATATGTCAATTCTTCTGTGAGAACATTAC
This sequence comes from Maratus speciosus, assembly GCA_963932465.1. NCBI lineage: Eukaryota > Metazoa > Arthropoda > Arachnida > Araneae > Salticidae > Maratus > Maratus speciosus. The sequence continues at coordinate 120,012,421 of OZ010793.1, read as the reverse complement.
CCGACGGGACTGGCAACATGTTCTGTTACTGGAGAAAAATATCGCCAAATGTTAAAGAACTTTGGGACTTCAACAAAGACAATGACTTGATAAAATCATTTTCATGCAAGATGGAGCCCCTCCGCATATCGCTTTACGAGTACATCAGCTGCTACGACAGAAAGAGGCATAGGCCGCTGCTTTCCAACTGCATGGCCACATCGGTCCCTTGATCTTACCCCATGACACTTCTGGTCATGGGGTTACCTAAAGTCCAAGGTCTATCACTGAGTTGCCCAGGACCTTTCTCTGTTGAAGAATATCATAACACGGAGTGTACAGGAGATTCCTGCAGACATCTTTCTTTCTACTGTTGTGCATGCTGTGCACAGAATGCAATAACGGCGGACACATTAAACCTGATTTGAATGTGCTAAAGAAAAGGTAATTTAAGTTCAATTTTGATTGTGTATTTTTTTAACTCTCTTTCCTATTACACAGCGCCACATATTTCCCTACTGGTGACTTATAGAAGTATTTTTGGCGCAATCTTTCGTCCTTTCTTTTGTTTATTATTGCCACAAAATTTGGTGCCATTCTCTCAATTCCATAACGTTACAGCCCGCTCTGCGTACTGGCAGTCTAATTATGGCAACCTTGTATAAACTTAATGCAATCAAAATTTTTATATAGTTACATAAAACATGCGGTTAAACTACAGCTAACTTATTTTTCGAACATATGTAAACAGGACTATACAGGGTGTTTTAAAACTGTGTGTCAGAAGTGTGAAGTCAAGTAGAAGGAACCTAAGTAAGTAGATTTCGTATTGAAATATGGGTGCGGAAATGCAGCTTTGAGGCAGTAGAGCGCGCTGTTCAGATCGACGGATGAAAGCGCTTCGCCTTGTATAAACTTAATGCAATCAAAATTTTTATATAGTTACATAAAACATGCGGTTAAACTACAGCTAACTTATTTTTCGAACATATGTAAACAGGACTATACAGGGTGTTTTAAAACTGTGTGTCAGAAGTGTGAAGTCAAGTAGAAGGAACCTAAGTAAGTAGATTTCGTATTGAAATATGGGTGCGGAAATGCAGCTTTGAGGCAGTAGAGCGCGCTGTTAAGATCGACGGATGAAAGAGCTTCGCCGATTTGAATAGTCATTCTCCGCACGGATTTCCGGCAACATTTCATGTATAGAGACGCGAAAGGAACTGGAGCCGCTAGTCAAATGATGTACATTCGTTGAAAAAAAAGTAAACACCCCTACTAACTCTGCAACTAACTATAATAGAAGAAAGTTACTGGTACCAAACGATTGGAAATAAAGTCTCTTTTAAATGATAATCACACAATTTGCTTAGGGGCCCATCTAAAAATGAAAACTGGGCAAAACTTTGTTTTTTTCAACAGCAACACGCAATTTTGACAATATATTTGAAATCTTCGGTTCATAATATACATAGAAACGAAATTTCAAGTCATATGGATGATAAGTTTTTGAATTATAAACGTTCAAAATTTATAGCTTCTAATGTTAAATTATATTTTTATTAACCCTTTCCGGCACAGACAAATTTTGTTGTAAAATGAGGACATCTTCACCTGACACCGGAATTTACATACGATATTTTTAGAAATTAAAAACTTGTTTTACTTTATACTTTCATTGTTTATGCAAAATTTTATTAAAATATTCTTGGTGCCGTTTGTAAGCATGGAATTAAAATTAAGTATCCCGACCCGGGCACATTGCGTCGGAAAGGGTTAATATCTCCTGAAATCATAATGCTAATATGATAATTCTTTTCTGTGGTTGTAATACTAAAAAACCCAAAACATAAATACACTGAATTTCTAATTAAAAAAATTATAATTTGAATCATGAATTATAAAATTAATATTCGAAAAAATTATGAACTGCAACCTACAATTTTTTTGAGAGATTTCTATTTATTATGTCCTACTTTATGCGAATTCTCAGTTTCAAATTTATCTTCCAAATAATTTTCGAATTATGCTTAAAAAAGTCAAAATGATGTTTTAAAATGGCCTATGTGTGTGAAGAAAAGCATAATTTGTTAAATATTTATTTTACTAATTTTATTGAAACATTTGGCCTGGCAATAGGCGAAATTTATTAAGCCAGTGAAATGGTCGTAACGGCAAAAAACAATACATTAATAGAAGTGACAAAATCATTCATTTGCATTTCGACAATCAACTACTGAACTTCAATTTGGGTACAGCCCCTAAAATAGGCTCATTTTAAAATAGTTATTTTCTCTTAAAAGAATCATACGAATTTCATGAAAATATGTATTTAAGCTAATCGAAGAATGTAGAATTTCTTTATGGTGTCAAAATTAGACATTGCTATTGAAAATAATGAAGTTTGGGTTCGTTTTGATGTGTAAATGGCCACCTAAGCAAATTGTATGTACATTATTTAAAAGTATAATTTATTTCCAATCGTATGGTACCAGGAACTTTCTGTTACAAAGTAAATAAGGGTGTTTTTTCCCACGACTTTATATGGAGCAATTCCCGGGTAGGAATCTGCCGGATCGCCGAACATTTAAGCTTCTTCATCGAGAATTGTGTGCTAGTGGATCGTTTCATGCTTCGAAGCGTGATACGGGCACTGGACGATATCTCAGAATTCCTGCAGTGGAAGAAACAGTATTAGGCACAGTAAAGCATAGTCATTGGTAAAGTTCGAGAGCTATTGGACGTGAGCCATTTTCTTGCGGAGCCCCATACATGAAATGCATGTCGGCAAGCTCTGCATTGGTGTAATAATGTACATTGCTCGAAATCCGCGCGGAGAAGGACGATTCAAGCCAGCGAAACATTTATCCGCCGAATTCAACAGCGACCTCTACGGTCTCAACGCTACTTTTCCGCACCCACATTCCTGTACGAAATCTGCTAATTTAGGACCCCTTTAGCTGCCGCTACATTTCTGACATGCAGTTTTGAAACACCCTGTATATTTGAATAATTGATATAACAAGGGCTACTACTGTAGTTTTGCTAACAAATTTCAGTGGAGAAATTTATGACGTCATAATATATTTTGTTTAATACAGCAGCTTAGATTTGTCGCTGGCGTTAGGAAATTGTCGCACGAAAGACATTTTTTACAAAGCAAATCAGTTACGATTACGTGATTGTAGGAAGTTTTTTTTTTTTTTTTTCAGAACTAGCGTTAAAAGCAGCGTCGGTGCATGCTACAAACTACTGATTTGTTGTATTGTGTTACACGCTAGTATTTTTGTAAATGTAGTGAGCTACAAAGCTACTATAGAAAGAGTAGTGACTTGTGTAGTTTCGCTACATTTAGAACGCTACTTCAGATCGATGCTTATGTTGTTTTCTTATCCAATCATCTTCCCAAACCGTTACACTCAATTGAATAATTTGCAGCAACTGAAATTTTGAACAGAAAAAATCTATTATTCTTGATCCGAAAAATTATGAGCGTAATCCTATTCACATAATCATTCCTTTATATTCATAAACTCTTATTAAAAATTCCTGTCTTTTGAAAAAAGAACTTTAAAAGTATTGAAAGAAATTTTTTTGAACAATTGTTTACTCGCTTTTAAAAGACACTTCAGGAATTAATATAATATGGTAATTTGTCATGATCAGTAGTTTAAAAATGATTAATAAACAACAGTTTAAGGTGAAAGTAAATTTGCAGAACTACTTACTATGATTTATTACATAATTATTCTGCAAGATATTGATGATTAATCACTTTTGATATAGTTTATTTTGAAAACAGATTTATGCTTTAAGGCGTAAAGATTAAATGTCGACATGGAAGAAATTCGTCAATATTTAAAGAATATTTAACCCGACAGAGAATAATAGAGTTCAAAATATTAAAATTTTTATAGAATTTTAAAACAGACATAAATGATGATACTTAAAACAATTTTTAAAAAAGAAAAAAATCATATTTTTCGTTTATTCAGTTGCAGAAATTAATTCATTCATTTCAAACATCAAATTCATACATTTAAAACTTTGAATAGTTAATTAATATATTTGTTTTATTTGTTTTAAATTATAAATGTACTTGTACTTCATATTATAAACAACCGTACGTGGATTTAATGAAGAATGTTGAGTAAGCAATATAAATCAACTTTTTACTAATTTTTATTTATAATTATATATTCAGTTTACCACATAATTCATATAATATTTTCTCAAATATGTCAAATTTTGATACAAAAAAATTAGAACACCCATTGCAAATATTTCCTTTTAATATTTAACAGAAAATGTTCAATCATTATTAGGTAGTATAAATGATTTGATAAAATAGGCTAATTAAAATAATTTGTTTTAAAACGGGGAAAAAAATCTTATCTGAAAATAAAGTAAAAGCCCTTTACATTGTACATATCGATACTTATGCAATTTATTAAATTAAGCATTTTTTCGGGGAAACATTAAGATAAGTGTTTTTCGGATTAATCAATGCTAATGAGTTGGGTAAGTGAAAGAAAAATTACTTCTCAGAAACTTATATTCTGAGAGATTGCTGAAAAGATTTTTTTTTTAATCTGAAAAATATAGATCGTTAACAGTTAATTACTCCTATCATCTGCGATTTAAATTTTTGCGATAATTAAAATCTGGCTGTAAACAATTAAATCAAATATTTAAATTTTTTATTTTATTATTTATTCGGTGACCAGAAGATCTGAATATTGAAGTGATCTTGAATGATGTCAGGATCATTAAAATTCCAGTAACGAAGTATAAATTATGACAAGTTAAAATTTTGCACGGAGAAAAAGTCCATTTTTATACGGGTGACATACATACTATAAAATAGAGGAGATGGCTGTGTTTTTTAACTTTTGATAATTGATTTTTATATACTTTTTAACACTGAATCTGAAAATAACCTTCATTTTTAACTATCACGTTAGAATTTTTTTGCAAATCGTAAATGTCAAAGTTAAAATATAGCGAAAATCTGATTGTAATAAAACAGATGTAAAACTTATTTTTATTTTTATTTTATTTAATTCAGCAATTTATTCAATTTTTTGGCTCATACTGGAATTCTTATGACTAAACAGCTGAGGAATCCTATGAGATATGAGAGGAGGTTCAATTTTAACTTTGAACTTTTTAACTTTGACATTTACAGTTTAGGAAAAATACTGACGTGATAGTTAAAAATGAAGTTAATTTTCGGATTCAGCTGTAAAAAATACATAAAAATCAATTATCAAAGCACAACAATTGCATCTATTTTATAGTATCAAATTTTCGCTATTTTTTTTACTTTAAAATTTACGATTTTTAAAAAAATCTTTACGTGATGGTAAAAAATGGAGGTGAATTTCGGATTCAGCGATACAGAATACATACGAATCAATTATGAAAAGCTAAAAAACATGACACAATCCAACTTTTGCAGGCTAGTGTACTATTAACATTTTGAAACGTGTATCATTTTGTAAATAACTGAAGCTGTTAATTTTCATCATTTTGTTTTACAAAAATTCTGTTTTTTTCTCTTCTTATATGTTTATTACAAATTGTATATTTCGCATTAATATGTCAGAATGATTTAAAATTTCAAATTTATATTGCAATTTTAATTTTACTCTCAACCATTTTTTTAACATATTTGACGAAATGATATTTCAACTAAATTTGTGAATAACCTCTAATTTGCAGCTACAGCTTTAAACAGCTATTACTCGGTCAATTTTGATAGTATAATAACATGACTTTTTTTTCTTACTTGTCAGTGTAACAGGACAATTTTACAAAATATAACTTATAGGACCGGGAAACCGTATAAAAATTTAAATTTCGTATTTTTTTAAGAAATATTTTTATTGAACCAAGTCTCTTTTAAAATATTTCTTTACCTCATTTAAAACATTTTCGTAATTGGAAATATATGTCTATGATTAACGGTTTAGAAATTAGCCATTGGACACCGTTGAGAGTGGACACCCTGTATACATTTAGCTAATGCATTGTGTACTTTATATTTTAATTGTATTATCACATGCGTAGTGAAACATTATTTAGTGAACCAGCTCATTTTTCATCTAATATTTTTTTTTTAATTCTAATTGCAGGGTATTGTGTACAATGTCATTTGTCATGGTTTCTAAAAAAAAACATTCTTATTAAGAACTGTGCTAATTATATGCAAAAAACTTCATGACATTTGAAATTGTTTTTATAAAAAACTTAATTTCTCGACGAGTATGCATGCTATCCTCATACAAATGAACGAAGGTTACTACAAGAAGCATCCTAATCATTTTCCAAAGCTTCAGCACTTTTGCGACATTAGTTTTTCAGGGTTATCCAAATGATATTCGTTTTTCGTCAATTCGTTGACGTTCCCCAATGGGGTTTTGGGAAAATTTTTTCGGAGAAAGCGTTGAATTTATTTCAACTCTTTCACGACTAAAGGAAACATTTTCCCCCATTTTAAAATTGGTAATTGTCGTATTGAATTATAATCTTATCTTCATTTTTTATGTAGAATGTCAAAATAGAACGTATGACGAAAGCAATTAATAAAATATGTGCAAATTGTGCTAAACGCAGCATAAAAAATAGGACGCATAATATATGTACTACACTGAAAAAAAAAAAATATGTTGTTTTAGAGATATAAAGTCACATGCTTACTAAAGTTTCATCTGTAACTGTACAAAAAAGCTGCAATTCTACAAAACTAGTTTTTGTAAAGCTACAGAAATCTGTAACTTTAGAAATGAATCTGCTAAAATTACAGTAATCTTACTAAAATTTTATCTGTAACCCTGGTTGTAGTTACATGAAAAGTTCTTGGCATCCCAGTTTAACTAAAAAATTCTTAGTTACCTTACACATTTTTTGATTTTTGGCGTAAAAGTGCGTCTGTTACATTAATTTTTGTTGTTGCCGTTACATAAAAAAATATAGGAATCTCAGTTTCCTAGAAACACTTTAGTAACTTTACAGGTTTTTTTTTTTTTTTTTTTTTTTTTTTTTTTTTTTTTACAGTGTATGTCAGGGATGAGAATTATCCGTCCCAAATGGTTGATTTTCACCACTAAATTTTACTAGTGCGTTTTGCTTTATTAAATCTCAGAAATTCTGTCACTAAATAAGGCAAGAAATACCATTAAAATTTAGTGCTAGCAATAGTCATTTGGAACGGAAAATTCTCATCCCTGATTATGTGCAATGTCCATCTTTGCTTCAAAACAAAAAAAAAAAATTGCTTCACAGAATAACATAATTAGCACATCATTTTGTTATAATAAACCATATAATAAACCATCATATTGTTATAATAAACCAATAAATAAAAGGGATTGCATAATAAGCCTAACTACAATTTGTGTTACTTTTATAGTCCATTGGAAAAAATATTTTCCCTAAAATTTTAAAAAAAAGTACACATTCTTATGTATTTTCTTATGGTTTTTATTTATTATACGTCTAAACTAAAATAAACATTTACATATTAATATTTATTCATAGAAACCTTAAGGCCATGTAAGGGTAAAAGCCAAACAACAGTTTATTGTAAAAAATATATTACAATTCATCAGACATACAAGTAAAAATTACATAAATACATTTAATACAATTAAAAAGCAAACGTTTCGAGCTAAATTTTAACCCCTCATCAGTGCAATAAATAACATTCAAATGACCAGAAAACTACATATCATAATTTTGATATGTAGGCTTTAAAATAAAAGGATAAAATAGGCTTCTTAGCTGGACAAAAATATAATTTTATTCTTAGCTATATGATTTTTCTATGACTTTCCTAATATACATACCTTTAACTTTCAAAGAAGCACCATAAATAGATTAAATTACATAATAATATGTAGTTTTCTGGTCATTTGAATGTTATTTATTGCACTGATGAGGGGTTAAATGTAGCTCGAAACGTCTGCTTTTTAATTGTATTAAATGTATTTATGTAATTTTTACTTGTATATCTGATGAACTGTAATATATTTTTTATTTTTAAATCGTATATCAGACGTTAAATAATGATTATTTATTTTACCTGTTAATGGTGTTCTACTACTTCTAAGTAAAGAGATATAGGCTTCTTAGCTCAACAAAAATATAATTTTATTTTTAGCTGTATGATTTTTCTAATGGCTTTCCTGATATACATACATTTGACTTTCAAAGAAGCAGCCTAAATAGAGTTTCTTCATACTAAAAACCATTTTTTTTAAAGTAAAAGTGTAACTTAAAATCTAATTGACAATGTAACTGATTTTAAAATTCGTTCATGAAAAATTAAATTATAAGCTATACCTCTTTTTAATTATTGGAGTCAGTTATTCAATAAATATAACAAAAATAATAGGGAATTTTCAATAACCCACTTCACAGCAGAAAAATTAAAACGATAGAAATTTCTTTCCATAATCGAAATCTTTGTATCATTAACACGTTCACGCCGGCGCGGTGGGTCACACTCGATTTTCTCAGAGTTCTCAAGTCTCCGGTTTTTTGCACACCACTGTTATTTTAGAGAAAATGTTGTTCCTTTAAATGGCCCAATTGTTATAATTAAATAAAACAACATTTTCTAGATTAAAATACTGGTAACCAAAAAGCCGGAGACTTGGCAGCTCTGAGACAGTCGAGTGTGACCCACCGCGCCGGCGTGAACGTGTGAAACAAAATGTGCTAAGCAATTGATTGCAATAAGCAGAACTGTCACTTAAAAATCCAAATGGATTAATTTCTCAATGTTAAATTGTGTAAAATATCCGTGGGAAAACAAGTAAAAATTAAATTTAAATATTAAAAAAAACCGACTTAGTAAAAAGCGAACTCATTAATTATTTCTCATCAATGTTAAACTATTTTTTATGTTACTTGCCTATTTTTTTTTATTTACTTTTATTGATGACTTTTAAGTTGTGTTTAATTGTTAGTTCCTATCTATAAACACGGTTTTGGTGAGTCCGATAGATGTCTATGATGGTTAGAATTTCAGTAAAGCTAGAGATCCTACCTACACAACTTCCAGGTTGTGTAATATTTCAACGGAGCTTCTGACTGTAAAATAGTCAATGAAACATCGTCTTCATTTTGAAAGACCTATCCAATGATATGCCACTCAATAGGGTGCGTAAATTATTTTCGTGTCTACCGCCATTTTGTATTTTACGGCCGCCATTTTGAAATTATAAAAACAAAATCTAGCCTATAACCATCGGACGGTCGATACCCACACAACACATACGTCCAGATTACATTCAGTTTTGATCTACCATTTTCGAAATACGTCCATATGTACTTTGGACGCATACAGCCAGCAAAAATACGTTCAGAATTTGTTGCATGTTTGACATAGGCGTAACTACGAAATAACTACAAAATATGGACATCAATTTAAGAACATAAATTGGATGAAAACGCAACTAATCCAATTTTCATCAATCCCCGAACTAAATCTTCACCTGTTTGTCCCATTTTCTGTTTTAATAACTTAAACGGGATGAAAACAGTACTAATCTAACTTTCGTCAATTCCCGAACAAAAACCTGACCTCGCCATGTACGGACATAATCTGGACAAAAACTAAACTTATCAACCGCCATCTTAAAATGGCGGCATATACAGACTTGCGCCTAATTGACCGATACTTATATTATTTATTTTTGTTCATTTTATTAATTTTTATGCAGCTTTTTTATAAAAACAAGTAATGAATTTGATGTATTATTTATTTTTATCCGAATACCAATTTGTGGAAGCTCCGCATCAATCAATCAACGTTTGGAAGATTTGTTTGTATCGTGGAGTGGAAATGGTGAATGTGTGAAAGTGTGAAAGCGACGATGAAAATAGGTAAGTAAATTGAAGACTTTGTTTTCTAGATTTATCGTTTTGGTGTGCATACTTTACATAAAACATTTTTGTCACGATTCTTTTTTCTTTCTTTTGTTATTTATTTGATTTATCAATTGTTTCCTCGATTTTTTGATAGCTGAGATCGTAAATAACAGTGTTTTGTTTACATGATTTTTCACGGTCATAATGCAATCTTATAAGCAAACAAACATTTATTGGGTTGAAACGAATTTTAAAATAATTTAGGGGCAAAAAAAATTGACAATTAATATATTACGTGTTGCAAGTACGCAATTTCTAAAAACTGCCCATTTGATAGCAACTTCTATTTTTGTCTGATTTAAATTTATGTCATATCCAGTTTTTACTTGGACACTAGACTTTTTTATATTTTTAATTTTTTAGTGCTCTAATGAAAGATCATAATTCAACTGTTATTCATTCATTATCATATTGTAATGTGAACTTATTTACGTAATACTAATAATTTTAAAAGAAAGTTGTATTATTTTGATGAACAACATGAATTGTTATATTATTGTGTGCATGAAAAATCAGTATACTTTTGAGTTATAGAAGCCCTACAACTATTATTATACCAAGATCATAAACAAATCTTATATTATATACACATATACAGGGGTGGGGAATTTTAAGAAAATCTTATCAGCCAGCAAGGTACAATGTACAGTTGAAAATTGTTATGACAAACTGGAAGCGACTGCATAAATAGTTAATTACTGTTACTTCAATGCATTTCTATATTTTTTTCTATACATTTAACAAATACATACAACAGGATAATGTTGAGTATAGGATGCAAATTAGTATCATGTTTACATTGCTGTAATTTGGAATGTTGCAAAGTACATCTGACAAGTAAAGAAAATAAAGTTTTTTGCATATCTCTATAGCGTGCAGTTTTTCAAAAAATTCACCTGCCCTGTCAGAAAATCCACTCACCAGTGGCGAGGAAAATTATATGTTTCCCTGCTTCTGTATATAATATACCGCTTTGCACAACTGATAGATGAATTTTTGATTTTTCATGGCAATCCACTGACGAATTTCGTGGGGTTTTTTTTTACCTGTGACCAATTTTAAAATTTCACAATATTTTTCTTGAACAGATGGACTAATAGGCAAATTTTTGCGGCTGTTTCTTGAGATCGCTTAGAGAAAATTGTGAGTTTTTTTCTGCTACTGATCTACGAATTTTGCAGTTTCTTCCTGCAATCTACTGACGAATTTTGCGATTTTTTTTAAACCGCGACTGATTTGCAAATTTCACGTTTCTTTCCTTGTACCATAGGCAAATTTTGAGGCTTTTTCTTGTGATAGATTAGAGAAAATAGTGGGTTTTTTCGTAGTTTCTTCCGTCGGTGCACTGACAAATTTTGCAGTTTTTTACCTGCAACCGATTGACGAAAATCGTGGATTTTTTCCCTGCAATTGTTCGTTGAATTTTGTATGTTTTTCCACAACAGGCTGAAAATTTTCATGAATTGTTCTCCAAAATTGACTGACAAATTGCACGAGTTTTTCTTGTGACCAGTTGATGAATTTTACAATCTTTTAAACGAACAATTAAAGTATTTCGCGATTTTTTTCAGCCATTGAGTGACAAATTTTTTGCGATTTTTCCTATAACTGAATAGTGAAATTTCTTGAAAATGTGAATTGAAAGGTTCTGCGATGTATGTCACATTTATAAGTATATTCTGCTTTGGGGGTATATATTATAAATATATATCAGCGATGCCATTTACCTTATCTTTTCCAAATAAACAAGTTTCATTTATTCCTTTAAAATATGAATTATTATTGATGGGGACCCACTTTTGTAAAAAAAAGGACCCATATTTTTGGAAATCCTGGGTCCCGGGGACCCAGGATTTTTCAAGTACAGCGACATTACTGTATATGAAATAAAAAGAAACTTGTAAGCTGAAGTTAAACCTATGGGAGCATTATTTTCAAATTTGTGAAAGTAACTTTATATTATAAAAACAATTCTGCAACCAAAATTGAAAAAGTAAACACTAGCCTTGTTAGAATTGAATCTCAGCTGTTCTAAGCAAGAAAAAACATAATTTAAAACTATTAGTATGCAAGTGAGAAATTTTTAAAAAGAATGTTCCTATAGGTTTAACATTAACATTCCAATGTCTTCGCATGACTAGTGTAGGCTCTTAATGCTCGAGCTAATGTTAATCCTATGAGAACGTTGTTTACATATTTCTTGCTAGCATTTTAATTATCATTAAATGATTTTTTTTTTTTTTTTTTTTTTTTTTTTTTTTTTTTTTGCATAGGTTACCTGCGGTCGATAATTTTTATTGTGCATGAGGAGGAGAGCGCCAAAATCCATGTTTGCCCCAGGCGCAAAAAACCTAGTTTTGGCCCTGATATTATATGTCACATCTCACATTTAACTATAACTGGGCCATATGTGTCACAAAATGTTATTGTTAAGAACATCTTAATGTTATTTTATTGACGTATACGCTTTATAATGTAACGATAAATCCTTGTTGCTTGGTGATTCATTCTCGGTGGCCACTATGTTTAACCCAAAAATATAAAAAGATTAAATTGAGAAAAATAGATGTTTACTTTTGAATAACATTTTTTTTTTATTTTCTATTGTTGTGTAATAATGTAATATTATGTTATCAGTGGCACAGCCAGAGTTTGGCCATGGGAAGGGGGGGGGGGGGGGAGGTTGAGACGTTGATAATGGTGATTACCGGTTACTTGAATACTTACAAAACTACCATGTGAGATAAAGTGTTTAAAAAATGATGAGGCAAACTTTAAGAGATGGAAGAGCGCAGTACAGCAAATAGTTTTTGTACGGAAAATCAGGAATACATTGTTCAGTCAAAAATACACACAGGGTAACTCCAAGACAATTCTGAATTCTTGTTCCTAACTTAAAAATTAATGAAACAATTTCAGCAAAATTTTTAATCGACTTACATTGCTTTGTGTCAGATGTAGCAATATCATGAGAATTGGAGAAATTTATCATCATACGTGTCCAAACAGTGCTGAATTTTAGAATGTAGTTGACATTATATCCGTGCAAAAATTAGCAAAATTTCACCCTGGCCCAACAATTTTTGCAAAAGTTGCATATATTTTTATATTTCTATCATTCTACAACTAAAAATTTCAATTTATTCTTTTCAAAGAATTTTCATTTTCTAGACAATAAATGTTATAGACGATGACAATTTCTTGGCAATAAAATGAAATATAACATGTAAAAAATAACCTGCCTATGACGAAATCCTGTCTTAAAAGAGAAAAAATATGTTATGTAAACGGAAATTTTGTTAAAGGATTGCAAAAAAACACAAATTTCGTCTAAAGATTGTGAAAAACAGAAATTTTGTTAAAGGATCGTGGAAAAAACACAAATTTCGTCAAAAGATTGACAAAAAATGCAAATTTCGTCAATGGATCGCGAAAAAAATCAAATTTCGTCAAAAGATCACGAAAGACGCACATTTCGGCAATAAAACACGAGAAAGTGCACATTTCGTCAATGAATCGAGAAAAACACACATTTCGTCAAAGGATCACGAGAAACGCACAAATCGTCAAAGGATCGCGAAAATAAACACAAATTTTGTTTCACGCGACCAGTTGTTATTTCACAATCTTTTTAAATGAACAATTAAAGCATTGCATTTTTTATTGAATTAAGAATTGCATTCATGCATTTTTTATTGCAGATAATTTATTTCAATATTTTCATAACCCCTTTCTAAAGAGTATTAAATTCATGAATCAAGTTACATATGATTGTTATTATATAACAAGGGCACGTGACATCTGTTGGTGTTGTTGATTCTAGTGAAAAAAGGTCATTGGGTGGTAATTTTTAAAAAAGGGCATACTGTTTTCAAAAAGGCACTCTTGTTGCTCGTCAAAAAAAAAAAAAAAAAAAAAAAAAAAATTGAACTGATTAGTTTAAAGTCCACTTTTATCAGTTGAATTTTGTGATCCCTCCTCCTCCCCCCAATCAACTGAAGAATTTTGTGATTTTCCCCACGACCTATCGATCAATCTCTCATTTTGTTTCTGCAAATAACTGATGAATTTCATGATTTTTTTCCCGTGACAGATTGGCAAATTTTGCAATATTTTAAAGCAACCAACTGAAGTATTTCTCAATTTTTTTCTGATGATTGACTGGCAAATCTCACGATTTTTTTCTGACCAATATATAAAAATTTTCGCTTTTTTTTTTTTCAACCAATTCATGAATTTCACAATATTTTATTTCTACCAGTTCACAAATTTTGTTGGTTTTTTATTTCCTTATGACCGATTGGTGAAATTCGCCGTTTTTTTTTCATTTTTGCAGAATTTTGCAGATTTTTCTTGCGACTAATCCACAAATTTCATGATTTTCTTTTACATGAACAGTTGGTAAATTTCTGAATTTTTCCCTTTGACTTACTGGCAAAACTCTAGAGGTTTTTTTTTTTTTTTTTTTTTTTTTTTTTTTTTTTTTTTTTTCTTTTAATGCGATAGATCGATGGATGAGTATCTTGATTTTTTTTTTTCATGCATCCGATATATTTCACGTTACTTCCCTGCAACCGAATAATTAAATTAATGAGTTATTTCTTATAATCCATAGATATATTTTGTGAGTTTTTTCTTCTGCAACTAGAAAAAGAAATTATCAAAAGGGCATGCCAAAAATGGCAGCAAACACCACCTGATGTGTAAAATAATTAAATTGGGCCACTGGGTGCATAAAGGGCTGCCGACTCCTGCCAAATTGGCCTAGAAGTCAACCCTATCTTTACTTCTCAGTTGCTACAGATTTTTATATTACTGAGTAGTTTTACGTTCTTTTATAGTACAATGCACATAAAACATCGGTTGTGGAAAGCACATTTATCAAGTGCTAATTTGTTTTGTGAACAAGACAATCGATCAATGCTTGATTCTCGATCAGAGAAGAAAAAATGATGAATTAAACAAATTAATCTAATGTTATTTTTTTATGCGTGTGTGTATGAGTTAAAGTAATCGCAATATTTGCAAAATTCATGCATTTTAAAATTGCTTTAAAATAAGATTATACTGGATCCACTCATTTTTTTCTTTCTTTTTCACCCAATAGATACAAAGCTTCTTGTCTTTGGAAAAATGACTGTTTTGTGGATAGATATCAGTATTGACTGAATAAAAGATGGGCTCAAGCAGGACTCAACTCTTTTCAAGCAGGATTTAACTTTGAATAAGGTAAATTTTCAGTTAAAGTCCATAAATGCTGTTATTAAATACAATTTTCAATTTATATGTCTGTAGATATTTGATTTTACAATTGTCAGCTTGCATAAAAAATGAATAATGTGGTACTTTTATGTTAGCCAGGTACAAATTACGTTAACAGAATTTTTGTTTTCTTTGCCAGTAGCAACTTTTTTCCCCACATAGTAAATATTAGAAACAACGATTAGAAATTGAAATAAAATGTTTTGGTTTGTGCTATTGTTTCTTATTAAACCTTTGTACTTCAACTGTAATGATGAATGAAAAAAAATCTTTATATTTTAATTATTTAAATATTTTATTTATTATTTACAACTCAGTTTAAATATTTTTTTTTATATCCCTAATCTGTTTTCTTATATTCTGTTACTATATAACACCATCTGTGTGTGAATGTGTCTATCTATCTATCTATTATCAATTCTAATGTGATATTATGTTTAAATTTTTTGATTGAGATTATTAAAGAAAGAACTATTTAAATTCAAATTATTCTATTTTGTGGCGGGCAGCATCACCTGCTTACAGCACAGTGTATAATCTCAGTTTCGGATAACATATATTTAAAACTCATAAAAATTTCTGTTTGAAGAATAAACAGTATATTTTTTAAAGGTTAAATTGAAATATATTAGAAGGTAGTATATAAAATATAAATAAATAAATAAATAAATGCAAGCATTTCCATTTTTAAATAATATTTTAATGCCAATATTTTATGTAGTCCTTGGATACGTAAATTTAAAAACATAAAACAATTTTACATGCCTGGGGGTTGGGATTTCAGCAGGTATAGTATGCCTGAATTTTAAGGTTTAGCCCACAAACTAATAAAAATGTTGATATTAAAAATAATTGTTTAAAATTGTGAGAGTGATTAGTTAAATGTAATGCAATTATAAATAATGAATAGTTCAGTCAGGGAGGGCAAACCTTTTCACATTCGCATGCCAAAGGTTTCCAAAAATATATTTTATGTAACTGTAACGTTCCAACCCCCCCCCCCCCCAGCCGTAAGTTAAGACGCAAGTGGATGCGCGCGCAACCACAACAGATGTAACTGCGGCCTCTGATTGGCTGACTGCAGGAGGACTTACGCCGAAGCACGAGGACGTACGCCGAGGCACCGTAATACGAAGTTACGACTGATCGCAGGAACGCCTATCCTACGATCGAGTGCAAGATACGGTAGAGGGAGGTACCGTAATCCCAACCGTATATATGTATTAATCAATTTTTTTTAATAGTTATTAACACTGGCAAACCTGAAATAAAACTTCCTTACTTTTTGATTTTGATGTGAATTAATATGGTTACCTTTATGAGGAAAGTGTCATTGAATGATTCAAGGAAAATGTATCTCATTTTTATTATGCATTATTAATTATTTATTTGACCTTTACTTTTAATAATTTAATCATTTTTTAAATTATCTTACTTTTTATCATTTTAGTTTATTACTTTACTTAATTATTTTAATATTTTGCTGTATTGCAAACATTCATTATACATTTGATTGCATTATTACATTCAAATCATTGTCTAAAAAATTTTAACAAATCAGAAATCCACAAAATTCTAAAATCTACACAACCTCTGGTCCCAAGCTGCGCGGATTTGAGCGAATCTACTGTACCTATCCCTTCTCAAGCATAAACAACGTGTAATTTTTTTTTTTTTTTTTTTTTTTTTTTTTTTTTTTTTTTTGTTCTGCAAATTATGTTTTCCTTTAACGATATATATGACTGATATATGATACAAATATTACTTACATGGCTCATATATGAGCATTTGGCTTATACATATTGTGCATGATGTTTGTATGATGTATATATAAGCTTGGCGATGATCTTTAGCAAATTTGAAACTGCTACCTTGACTTAATTGTAATTGAGGAGGCTGCTATAACGAGAAAGTACCAAATTTTATTTGATTTTTCTTTTTTTATCCTTAGTTTATATAAATATAGATCTTTAAATACTCAAAATAAAGGACACAGTTGAACATTATAAAGTACTTGACTTTTATGTATTTTGTAAACATTGCATCAGTAGTTGTTTGTTTAAAAAAAAATAATAAAAATTTGATAAATAAATTAAATTAAACACCGGATAGTAATTTTTAAAAATACAAAAATGTTTTTTTTTTATATCATTCAAAGCTGGATGAAAAAACTTCATTTTATTATGAAATAATACAAGATGTCTGATGATGCTATCTGTAAGCAAAAATTAAAACTAAAATTAAATTATTTTTAATTTGCATCTAACGTTATGAATTATTGATATGTGCTATTAAATACAATCCATCTTTTCATTTTAATGAATAATTATTCTTTTTATTTATAGGCTTTGAAGCTGCTGTCTGTTAAATATAATGAAAATAAGTCTGAGAAGCATTAACGTAGAACAGAGTTTTCCCCAAACAGTTTCCCCAGGATCATCCTGCCTACTTTATAGTAATGAAATATAGCACCCTTTTTGCCTTTCAGTGAAAAATATATTTTATATATGAATTGTAAAAAGAAAATATTGTTGTCAACAAGAGCCAGATTGAAAAATAAATAAATAAAACTTCATTTTTGAAAGTATTTCTTGCATCTTTATTGTATATTCCTTTATAACAATAATATATGTACTCTATTCACTAATGATGATTTTGAATAATTTTAAACTAAATGTTTGTACATAATTTTTAACCATATTTTATGCATGAAAATATTTGATACATTTCATTTTTAATGCTTAAGCAATGTTTAAATAAAGTTTGATTTCAAAACATTACTTAAATACACTGAATGTATTGTTTTTGTTATTTTATAATATACTACAAATAATCAGGTTAATCTCAAATACATTTGATAATTTACATATTTAATTGTACAAAATGTAAATTCATTTATAAATGATTATTCAACATTTAATTGACTATATGATATTTAATTAAGAGCACAGATTAATTTTTTAAGACTTAGTTTGGTAATAACATAAATAAAAATCAGTATTTAAATGAATAAGTTTTGGTGATATACTAAATTTTGTACTAGTACTCTTATCTTTGCTTTACAATAATATATAGTGTATAGCAATATGCAATAATATTTTAAATTTACCCCCCCCCCCCTCCCAATGGCTTTTCAAAAGAATTTTCCTTTTAGTGAGTCTTGTAAACACTAACTCCCTAACACTATTTCACAAAGTTAGCTTAAACTGATTGATATACTTAAAAAAATATTTTTTGAAAGATATTTATCGTGTATATGAAACCATTTTACTGATATTGTATTCTGGCATGTAACACATACGTATACTTTTAGATTTAATTTTTGTATTTTTTATTATAATCGCCATATGTTATGCAGATTGTTGTTTGATTGTTTGCAAAAATTTTCATGAGATACATAGTGAAAAATAAGATGTAAATTATTTTAAAGTACAATACTATTATTTTTCATATACTCTAATAGCAACATTTTTAAAATATAAATTGCATGTTGATTAAATCAAAAGTCTTAGTTCTTATGATCATATTTTTTATAATTTATTTTTAAAATTGATGCATAATGTGCACCTATAAATTTTGATAATTTTTCTTCTATCAAAAGTTATTGTTACATACCAGAATATACAGTATGTACTTTTACATTAATCAGTGAAAAGTCAATAACTAAAATGAATGAAATGGAACTATTTTTTTTTTTTAATCCATGCATGAGTAATGGAATGTTTATCTTTCAGTCCAGGGATTTTTTTTTTTTTTACATATTATGACTGTGCAGTAGGGAGTAGGTCTGCATATGAAAAACAAAGCTTGCGCTCGTATTACATTTTAAATTTCTTTAATGATATTTCAAAATATTGTTTGTTATTATTATTAAAAATGTAAAATAATTTTTTTGCACACCTGGCAACAAATGCAAATTTCAGTGTGTAAAATTTTATTCACAATACATAAAAGTTGTTAGGGAATATCACATTTTCTTCCATGAATTAGCAGCATTTGAAAAACTCAAAATTTTCAATTTCTTTGATACATTCCATTCTTAAGTGTAACCATCCTTAAAAGGAAAATTATATTCCCTGTCAGAGCTATTTTAATTCAAATGAAAAAAAAAGTTGAGTGGTTGAATAACACTGATTTTACAAAGAATTTAAAAGAAAAAAATCCATTGTTCACAAAATGTAAAACTTTGCAGTTGACGATATTGTATGCTAAGGAATAATATAATAAAATTTCTAAATACAACGGCAAAATTCTATGAGTTCTAGCCATCACTAATTTCTTTTTAAAATCATCATCTGATTTAATTATAGATATATGTTATTAAGTAAAGTGAAGATTTCCATTAAAAATTAGTGCTAGCTAAAAATTGTAGCAGTTGGCAGCTATGTAAATATAGGACCTTTTTAGAAGCATTATCATCACCAATGATAATATAAACGAAAACCAAGAAATATATATTTTTTTTCCAGGAGAAATAGTATATAAAATAAAAATGTGAAGAATAGCATACATACATAGATTTCTAGAATCTAGCAATGCACAAAACATAATTATTTTCATTGAGTGTTGTGGAATTCATAGAGTGTTATCTTAACGATTAGTTTTGTTATTACCTCCATGTAGTAATGATAGTCTACTAATCCTAATAATATTATAAATGTGGAAACTTGAAAATGTTTGGCTGTACTTAACGTGAAAACAAATGATTAAATGTCCTTGTATTCATTATCCATTATATTCATTTCTTTCCAGTAGTGCAAAATTTTCATTTAAGTTAAAAAAATTTACGGCTTATGTTAAAGCATTCTGATGTAGCATTTAATTGTATTATGAATTAAAAACTGTATTACTAAAAATTTTTCTCTTTTTTCGTGAAAGAACATAGTTGTGTTTGGGCCGAATATAGCGGATTAAAGTCTCGTATAGCCTCTGTTTTTCAAATCAAGCTATAGCATATACTTTAGGAATTAATGTATTTTCTTTAAAGATCTTAGAAAATTAAAAGTATCATAAAAAAAGTTTATTAGCAATATGTATAAAATATATATGCTTTTACTGATTTATATGAATGAGTCCTGGTAAGGAATTAATTTAAAATATTTAAGTATTTAATATGATTTTGGGGGGGGGGGGGGAAATTCTAAGTAAATTTCTGTCAAAATTATTTATATTAAAAGTTTTTGTTATTTCAGTTTTTTAATATAACGTCGTCCTTGCCTAGGGGAGATAACAGATTCGTCTCATTTTGATCCAAATTACGTATTTTGGATCAATAAGCACATTCATATTAGGGCTAAAAGGGGTCTATATTTCGTCCAAATGTTGGGTGGTGTTTTCGGATGTAATATGGACAAATTTTGGACGTCTATAATTAAAGTCAAAATTCGTGTGTATTTCGTCCGGATAGAGGTATTTTTTGGACGTAATACGGACAAATTTTGGCCAATCCAAATTTCGTTCATTTTATGTTCATTTTATGGTCATTTCATGGCCAAAAACACGTACTTCTTACGTAAAGGGGGGTGACATTTGGACGTAATTTGACGAAATTTAGGTGAAGTCCGGAGGACTTTTAGACTTCAACTGGACACGTCCATTCATCCAAATTACGTACTTTAGGTGAAAATTGGACGAATCTGTGTTGTGTGGGTGGAGACCTCATTCATTAAAATCCATCCAGCCGTTGGGATGTTTCGAGGGTATAAAAAATCCACATACCCCGATACGCGTGAAACACATAACGCTTCTTGGCAGTCGGGGTAATAATGGTAATATATTTTATTCCCGATATGCTCTTGCATGCATTACTCATGCCTTTCTCAAGAAAATCTAACACAAATAAAATCATAATACTTGTATAAGAAGGTGTTATGTAATGAAGATTAATTGAAGATATTTCGAGATAATTCCAGAAAAATTAAATTTTATTGATTTTTTTCTCTTTTTCGTAGCATGTGTTAAATGTGATAATAGGTTTCATGGAAAAACTTATTAACATTTAATTTAAAAATACTACAAAGTATTAACGTTATTTAAATTATTAATTATTAAAATATAAACTATGACTAAATTTAACTTTTAATAATGCTTCATACGTTCAAGACTAATTATAAACATATTATTTTAGTTTTTCTAAATGATAGGTTAGATAATAATACCTTCGTATTATACAAAATAAAACAATTTTAGGGAAATGAATGAAACATGTTCAATTACTAAACTCTTCATTTGCCTTAAGAATGGAAAGGATTTTATTACGTTTTGACAATTTTGAGTTAGAGGTTTATAAACTTTTGTATATGTTAGGAATTTCGGCGCCATATTGTTCAGAGACTGTCTATATGGCTAATTTCCATAATGACACGAACTCTTTAAAAAGGCATTCTCTAAGTTCGAGAATTTTAATTTCAAAAGGATGGAAAAGTTTTTATTAAGTTTTGATTACCGTGAATTATGGTCTTGTAAAACTTTTGTACATGTTAACAATTTTGCTGTTGTAAGGACTAATTTCCATAATGATACGAAGCATTTTAAAAGTTGAAGATTTAAATTTGAAAAAGTGGGTGAGTATGAAAAATTAACTTAAATTTATTTTGCATTAAAGTTAAACCAAAGCAGAATATTACACGAAACAGGTTTCCGTTAGTAAGGTGGGTTGATTATCAAGGGTTTTCGGTCCCTTGATACATTCAAATTTTTTCTGCTCTTTAAAACTTTCCAACATAGTTTAAAAAAATGTTATGAATTTGGTTTGTCTATTTATTCGTCTGACCGAGCTCTAACTTTTGTAAATATAGTCCGTGTGCAATATAATTATTACTAATCTTTACTAAAAAATATTCGATATTAAAAATGAAGTATGTATCATTTATAGTTCGTTTGCACACTAAAGAACGTAGCTACATCATGGTCTATCGGGAAAAACACTTTCCGGTGCGATTTAATGATATATATCTGATCTGTGTATCTTTTTTAATTTATAATATAAGCACGTCTAATATTATCTACAGAAACGAAAAGTTCTTTAATTTAAAAAGACATTAAAAATCAAACTGCTTTTTAGCCGTTTATATATATATATATATAATACCAACAGTTTCCAAGTACTGTTGATAGTGTATTAGTTTTCTGAACACGCAATACCGGTTTTTCGATACTATTAATTGAGGCTTTTTCTGAAAAAAGAAAAAAAGTCTATTTTCTTCGTAAAAAAATATCTCAAAATGGATATTTTTTGGATATTTTTCATGGCAAGATCAATATATAAGTGAAAAAAATACTTTTAATGTAACTGTAACAATTAAATTTTAATTTTTTTTTTTTTTTTTGTACTTTTCAAAAAATAGAAAAATGGAGCTACCTTCTTTTTGTTGCAAATCCTCAAATAATTCTCATTTAAACATTTTTAACGTAACAAATATACTCAACAATTAAACATGATGAATTAACATCATTAACATAAATATTGAAATTAGCAGGATTTTATTAGTCTTCCATGCATAAATTTAGTAGCGGAACTGAAAATGTGCAATTAAAAATTGATAGTATACAGTATTTAGTGTTGTGAAAACTGATTAATACGTCATAAATCAACTCAGAAACTTTTTGTTTTTTTCCCTCCCTTATCTTTTCTTTTTGAAACGGGCTACAAAAAAGAGCCGTTATTTTTAGAAATGCTTCTTTAAATCTGTAAAAATTATTGGTTTTAGTGGATTGGGACGATTAGAAAACAATTTTCCCAATCGTCCATAATCCGAAGAGGTTATATTCTATTTTCGTAGAGCTTTATTAGGTCCATAAACGTTTCTACCTTTTTACAGAGAAGTTGGATATTTTCTTTAAGAGTGTTTAAATGCATTGTAGAAGAGACGAAATATATATAGCACATTTTGATGTATTTTGAACCTTTTCATGAAAATTATATTTTATAAAAGTAAAAATAGTGGACTATACAGTTCTCTAGCTGTTGGTCCTGTTGTTTTTAGAATACTATTGAAGAAACTTGTTAAAAACTCTTCAAAGTTTTATCATGTTACCTACATCTTTGTTTAAGTAAAATTTTGATTGTGTAGATAGGTATTTAGGCATATTTAAAAACGTTATTATTTGAAACGACAATTACGACAATCATACATTAAAATTTGATTCTAACATTAAATTTTAAATAGTGATATAATCATTAATATTAAGTTTCTATTTAATGAATTATATCTAGTAACGATTTTTTTAATCTAATAAACTTTAATGTTCACACATTTTCAAACTTCAAAATAAGAATGACAACTTTTCACAGTAACCATTTTTAATGTTAATCGTTTTAAGTTTCAAAACGTCTGAAAGTAAATTAATGCCCCTTGATCTAAATTCTTTGACTTGTACTTTAATATCCAACTGCAAATAAATTTTCCAAAATCAAAACTTCAAATAATTTAAAGTTTCCGGTTGAAACTGACAATGATTAAGAATCAGTGTTGATTGACAGTTTGACTTTTAAAGTTTACTCAGAGTAAACAAAATTCCATTATTTGTTGAAATTTTGTAATATTAAAATTTTCCTCTGTCATTTGAATGACAAGTTCATTATTTCAGTTTATATTGGGTATAAAGTATGTTGGCTTTGCTATACATTATGTATATCTTTTCTTTTATATAGATATTTAGATCAATATGCTGTTTTTATTAAATGTCAAATAAAGCCTATCAATCTTTCCAACTATATTCAATGAATATATTTTCTCCAACAGAAAAGTTTATTTCAACGTTTGATTGATTTTATGTTTAGCGAACTCGTTGAAGGTTTTAACGGGAATTAGTCAGTACTAGCTCCCTATCCAAGGTTACGCTGCAGACCTCAATAATAAGTACAAGTAGATCTTACAAAATACAGGGTTTCGCAAAAATTATATGTTGCAGTGGCAATAGTTATTAAAGTGACTTTCTTGGGTTCCTACGAAACGAAGAGCGATAACATTTTGATTTGAATTTAAAACATGTCTTAATTTTTTTACATGTTGGATATACGTAGCTAATGAAGATTTACAAAATGTTCAAATTAGCGTATGAATTAAGATTATGCTGTTTAAATTGCAGTAAAATATCATTCCGAACTTGAAAGAATTTCATGACATAGATTTATGAAAAACATATCAATTTACTGATAACTATAAACAGAGAAATTGGCAATGGGGTTGGTAGATTTAAATACAGACGATCAAGAGTAAACTCAATTTATTCTTCACCTATAGCCATTAAATACAAATCAATAATATAAAATCAAAATGGCATCACTCTGTGTTCTGTAGGGACCTAAAGTTAGTTGAATTAGTACAGTCACTATAACATGGAACTCCGTTGATTCCAGTAATTCTCTTTTCTTAATACAAAGGTTAACTTCTCCCAAAGCTTGTTAAAAACTCGCAACTGTAGCTTCTATCCAAGTAAGCTAATTGCAGAGCTGCCAACTTGTACGGATTTTTCTTAACACTAAAATTCAATAGAATTTTTTTAATTATTTAAACGTTGAAATTGCTTCAATTTCGGAGATTCAATTTGCTAAAATTTGCTATTAAATTTTAGTGGTATGAAAAAACCGTACAAGTTGGCAGCTATGTAATTGCAA
Source organism: Maratus speciosus (assembly GCA_963932465.1). Taxonomy (NCBI): domain Eukaryota; kingdom Metazoa; phylum Arthropoda; class Arachnida; order Araneae; family Salticidae; genus Maratus; species Maratus speciosus. The sequence continues at coordinate 119,987,625 of OZ010793.1, read as the reverse complement.
ACACCACTTGAAGGCAACACTGGAGAACTTGCGCACCCAAGAGCAGGATGCGTTATTATCCAGAACTAAAGTACCTTAAAGTCGAGAAGTGTTCCAAATCAAGAACTAAAGCACATTAAAGGCGAGATACGTTCCAAATCCATCGATTCTATTTCCTACCGCACTATATATAGCAATATAATACCAATGTTATCAAATTAATATATAAGTTAAAAAAATTCCCGTTAGAATGGATTTCACGGAGATAGAACAGAATAGATCTCATTCACGCTCGAATTTAGGACACCACGATAGCATGCAAAATCGCGAAACTCAATCGACCTCTAGAGTATCCTTGTAAAGGATGTACTGGACTATAAATTCTCGCCTTTAATTTATAAAATGCTACACATTTTAATTAAAAAAAAATCCTTTATCCTATAAGCTATATTTAAAAACAAATCCTTTATCCTATAAGCTATATTTAAAAACAAATCTTGATCTGAGAATTACATTTAAAAGCAAATCTTGTTCTAACAAATACATTTAAAAACAAAACTTGTTCTAACAATTACAACAGTAAAAATCCTATTCTTAGACCAAAGCATATCGTGCTACAGTGGTGGAAAATTGGCGCAGAGAAGGAGCCTATTGACACCGCTAATTGTTTATTGTATTATTCACCTTAATAAAAACTCGGGAATTATGTCATTAGATAAGCCGCAAAATACTACTAAAATTTAGTGATGTCGATAGGCTCCGCCTCTGCGCCAATTTTCCAATACTGCGAGCTATGATACATTGGATTTTACGACATTTCGAAGCTTTCCGAAGCAAAAAAACCCGGATCTACGACATTTTTGCGCCTGCAAGCTCCAAAATTTCTCCGAAACTGCCGAGATTGGCTTCTAAGAAGTGGAAACAAATGGTTATTTAGGATACTATTAAATGTTTCATACACGCACATAAAAAAGAAATCTGGTTATAAAAATAAGCCAAACCATACTCGTTAAAATACTCCAATTGGCTCCCTAATCTAATCCGTTGATTTGATTACAGATGTCACTTTCAATAAATCACTGATAATCCTTAGTTGGATGCTAGAGATATTAAAAGGCAATATTTGGTGAATCTTTTGTTGATCTGAAAGTTGATTTATATACTTAAGGGGGTCCGGGGCGCAAAAGTCTTCAAATTTTCTAAAAATATTTTATTGCAGTAAAACATTCTTCACTTTTTTCTACTTAAAATGACGCTTTAATCATGTTTATATCCTTATTAGAACAGAACATATTAACTTTTTCGTTTTGGTTTGTTTTCAAAATCTAGCTTTCAAGCAATGGTTGTCATGTAAACGACTTTTTGTGAAAATGCGTCTTTCTTCATGATGAGTTTTTTCACCATTCCAAGTATTTAAATTGTTATAACTCAAGAACCGTAAAAGATATATGGTTAAAACTTGGAACATGTCTTTTTCAAATAGTTCACTTTAATTTTGTTTCACTATATTTGAAAAAATATATATATTTACTTTTTAAAATATGATTTTTTTTAAATGTTACATCATTTTTTCTTTAATTTTTACTTTAAATATTTTTAATTTTTTTTGATTAATATTTCTAAGAATGCTGAATCTAAATTAAAACTTATATATTTCTGTTTATTTAAATGATAAAAAATCGAAATTTTACGAATAATATTTCGAGTTATAACGATTTTAAATTATACGACATTTTACAAATAAATTTTACATTAAAAAAAATATGCGAAGTTTTATCATGTGATTTTGTTTACAAATGATATGGTTTACCATCACAAAAAATTCAAAATTTTTACTCAATAAATAAAATTTATTTTAAAATGTGTCCCGGACCCCCTTGAGATGCATAGGGCCAAGTCCTTGTCATTTTTTAATACTTCCAATGTATAGTCAACGAATTTGCAAGCGGTCGAAATGTCATTTAACGAAAAACGTTCTATAAACTAAAGGATCTGTTATTTTATTTCAATAAAAATGTCAATAATGGAATAAAAATATTATTTTCAGATAAATAATTTTATCTCTGTATAGTAGGATGATTTTTGAAAAAGTCAAAGATTACACCATTAAATAGCAGTATTCAAAAGTAAAATCTTACGAATCCTCGAAATAGATCTTCTTGGCCCATGCTTTAAGAGTAGTGGAAAGAAACGCTCAAGAGAATGTTAATCCCATGGAGCATTGTTTACAGTTTTCTCGCTCGTATTTTAACATTTTTAAACGATTTTTTTTCCATAGTATAGGTGAGGTCGATAACTTTTATTGTGCGTTTGTACTTTTTCGATTTTAGTCACAGTTTTTTTTTATATGCGGAATAAGTATATATGCGGAAGCCTAGAATAAGTAGGTACTAATAAGTAAATCAATGGATGACTTTTTTTTTTTTTTTTTTTTTTTTTTTTTTTACATTTCTGTAAGTCATCAGCAGAATTTGGCTTGCAAGACTAAAACACAAGACTACTCGAATCATATTTAACAACAAATTTCACATGAAAATATAAAACTTAACCAAAACCTTAATGAATAAATTTATGCTCAGTTTTGTGAAATACCGTATTTTTTCTAGTATTGCTAAGAATTCTCTTGTTATATCTAATTTGTATGTTTTAAGCTAAAGTTTGATAGTTTTTAAAACCAACATCTGTAAAACAAATCTAAAAATATATTTTTCAACTCTTTTCAAAAATGATTCAAAAGTAATTGAAAATCCATATTTTCCAAATTCAAAAACAGTTAAAATATTTTCTAATAATTAGTCGAAATCCAGCGCTTCAAAAAAGAGTGATAATGTGCAGCTAAGTTATCTTTAAATCGCCTCTTTATAATGATTGATTGATTATTTTATTTTAGGAAATCGAAACTAAATCAACCTAAATAGTGTTTACTTTACTTGTAGTTTTAAAGATTAAAATTGGCACAAATATGATTGATAGTTCGTTGCAAATTTTTAGAATATGAAATGATATTGAGATATTGAGCAAAATCTGTAAACATATATTTTCATAATATACGACATCTATTAATTTTAAGACATTATAAAAGTCACTTAGTTCAAAATAAATAATGTGGTCTCTACTTATTATAAATTAGAAAAATTTTCACCATGCATTTAGAAGTATATTAATGCATATACACTGGTTTCCAAAAATTAAGGAAAAACAAGAAAAGTAGCGATTACTCAAAATGTTACAAGTAGATTTTAATAAAACTGAGACACAATTTACAACACATAGTAAGGTATAAAATAACATTAACAGAAATTACCAGACGATTGTGGTGTTTCAGAAATTAATACAATTATAAAATAAACAAAATAAATGTCTCAGTTTGGTATAGGAAAAGTACCTTTAATATGGAGTATAATCAAACCTAGAAGAACTACAGCACATACAGAGAAGTGTGATACCGTCAATTATGCGATCGATACGTTTGCTGGGAAGTGCAAGCCATTTCACTTTTAAAGCAATTGTAAGCGTGGCAAGGGTCTGAGGAGGGGGATTGAGAGCAGACACACATCTTCCTAAAGCCTCCTAAAGATGCTCAATGGAATTCAAGTTCAGTGATCGCGCTGGCCATTCCATGCGCTGAATTGTTTGATGATGAAGATAATCATCTACGATGTGAACCCTGTGCGGTCTAGCGTTATCTTCCTGTAACAGGAAATCTTTACCTTTGGTACTGGCATAAGGATGTACATAAGCATTAAGAATGTAATCTCTATAGACGTGAGCATTCACAGTTCCACGTGGAAAGACATGGTGGTATGTACGTCCGCCCAAATACATACCATCCCAAACACAGACACTGCCTCCTCCATAGGAATCTCTTTTACGAATGTTTGATGGACGACAGCATTTTCCCTGTTCTCTCCAAATAAACAATACCTACTATCGCTTTGGAGGCTAAACTGGAACTCATTTGTGACGAGAAAACGCCTCCATTGATCAGCCGTCCAGTGGACATGTTGACGTGCCCAACTTGAACGTTTCCTCCGGAGACATGAGGTGAGCGGCACGCAAATATCTGATTGCATCGCATAAAAACCACCATCATGAAGCTTTCTATGTACAGTAGACGTTGATACCAACCTTCCAGTGACTGCAGCAAAGACGGATTTCAGATGAGAGGGGGTGCTGTTCTGTCCCTTCGTACACATAACCGCAAATATCCATCATCGGTGCTTGTCGTAGCGCTTGCTCGTCCTTTGCTGAACCTTCTGGAGGTCGAACCAGTGGTTTGAAAGAGTTGCCAAAGCCTATGACCAACAGAAGGACTCACATTTAGCCATCTGGCCCCCTCTGTCTGACTTTCGCTTACATCCAATCTTCTAACAGATCTATATCGCAATTATGCGGACAAATGATACCTCGAGGTCATACTAATGAATTGGCTATCTCAGTTTTCTTATCTTAATCACAGCGACACTAGCAGCATTACTCTCTAGCATGCATTTTTATGCTCCGCATAGATGACGCAGTCCGATTGCAGCGCCACTAATTTGCATTTTGTAATTTTAATCAGCATCTTTGAGTTAACAACATATCCAAATTTCATACGGATAGGTTAATATTTGAACGAGTTATCGCTCTTTTTGTGATTTTTCCTTAATTTTTGGAAACCAGTGTATATATTTGTACTAAGAAAGCTTACGCTTGGAATTTAATGAATTGTCTACGTTTTACGTCACTAAAAAACGAAAAAAAAAAGGTTGAAAAACTCATAGCTGGTCATTTGTTTTTGGGCTATAAAAACGAAAAAAAAAATAATTTTCAGAGAAACAGTTACATAAACATTTAAGACACACACAAAAAAAAATCACATTCATTTTGTAAATAAGTAGAAAAATTCCTGTCTTTAAATTTCATGTTTAAATTATTTATTTGATATGTTAATAATTTTGAAATGCTACTATAATGTTGAAGTTTTTTCATTTCTGGTACCAATTACCACACTGCTACTGATAGCTCTTGTTAAATGAGTAATGAGATCACGTTAGCGGTGTAGCGTTTATGTGTTTTATAAGCAGTCATTTCTACATCATAAATATAATAGAGAAAACATCCGAATGGAATTAATTTTGAATTCATTTATGAGAAGCGTTGGCAACATTATATTCCATCCACGATCATTAGGTTGATGAGTTATACAAATTTAATTGAATTTAATATATTAATTACTAAATGGACACATATGCTTTATTTTTATGTATTCATTTATTTATTTTACATATGCTTTTTTTGTATCTACTTTACACAAAATGAAATTATTAAACAAAATTATTTGCATGATAAAAATATATCGTTGCTAAATTTTGGAAAAAAAAAAGTAATTAAGAAAATGTAAAAATGTTTACCTCTTTTTTACTTTTTAATATTTTACAGTTTTACTGACAGTCACAGGAGTATTCTTTATAACTTTGGGAATGGATTTACTTAAAAACCATTAGCTTCCGAGAGAAAAAATTAAACGTTCTTATCAATGCTAAAATTTAGTGAATAACGCGAATTTCTTCATATTTAGGTATTTAAAAAACTTATATTAATTCTACTGCAAAATCTATCCCTAATGCCATTCAATATACATTTTGATCGTGTGAAAAAATTGTTTGGTAATTTTTACACATGAAGTTTAAGCATTTTAAAGGTAGGAAAATAAAACACGAATTAAACAAAACGAATTTTAACATTGGAACTGTGACACATTTCAGTAAAAATCTCTTTTTGCACATTTTTAATCATCAGATCTTTACGTAACTTAAAGAAACTACAGAAAAAACATTCGCAGTTTTTTTTTCCAGTTACACATGTTCGGTGTGTGAAAATTCGGTAACACAACAAACATCTAATTTGCAAGCAAGTCCGTTCCAATCATTTTGTAGTTTTACACTGACAACGGTTCTTAATGAGAACAGATGTATTCTTTAAATTCTTTAAGTGTTTTCGGCAATGGCCGTTCATAAAAATGTTCTTTGATGAATGCCCAGAAATAGAAATCACAAGGCGTAAGACCCAGGAATCTTGGTAGCATGTGAATAAGAGTAAATCATAATTATCCTCACGTCCAATCCAGCGTTGAGCTACTGCAAAGAAAACTTGAAATGTTTTTTTTTTTTTTTTTTTTTTTTTCATACATCATTTACAGTATGTGTAATATTTGGGAAACAATGAATTTTTAATATCCGGTATTTCATTTATTTTAACACTGTATTTTCAGCGTAAAACTGGAACATTGATATTTTCGTCCTTTTTTGGAAGATACAGAAAGTTCTAAAAGTGATAATCACAACGTGGAACTACCAGAAGTTGTTTTCAAAAATTAGTAGCAATACGTTTATTTCCTCATTTTAGGCTGTTTGCTACTTTTTTCAATGAAGCATCGTACAATTATTTAAAGTGATTGGTCAACATAACGAGGCCGGAGCATAAAACTGTTATTGAAATATCTATCTCAATAGTATTTTTTAAAATTAAATTTAAAAAATCAAAAAACCCGACTGTGTAAAAATCGAACTAATTAATTATTTCTCATCAATGTGAAACTATTTTTTTTATATTACTTACCTATTTTTTTATTTACTTGTATTGGTGACTTTTAAGTTGTGTTTAATTGTTAGTTCCTATCTATAAACACTGTTTTGATGAGGCCTATAGATGTCTATGATGGTTAGTGTTGCAGTAAAGCTATAGATCTACCTACACAACTTCCAGGTTGTGTAATATTTAAACGGAGCTTCAAATTGTAAAATAGTCAATGAAACATCGTCTTCATTTTGAAAGATCTATCCAATGATATGCCACACAATATGGTGCGCAATTTTTTTTTCGTCTCTACTGCCATTTTGTATTTCACGGCCGCCATTTTGAATTTATAAAACAAAAACCCTAGCCTAGAATCATTGGACGGTTAAGACGAATCGATAGAGACCTCGTTCATTAAAATCCATCCAGCCGTTGGGATGTTTGGAGGGTATAAAGAAACCCACATACCCAGATACGTATGAAACACATAACACTTCTTGACAGTCGGGTAAAAAGAACATCATATTTTATGTATTTTCAGTTGCGGAGATTAACTCTTTTCTGACAATGGTGGTCCATCTTCGATGTAAATCCGGAAAAGAAATCACATGCTTTAAGATCCGGAAATATTGGTGGTCATGGGATTAACTGTAAAGCTTCATTACCCGTACGACCAATCCCCACCGTTGAAAGACGGAATGGTTTTCTTTATTGTCAAATATCATCTATTATAATATGCACAATAGTTTTAAAAATATAATTTTTTTAAATTCGGCAATCCATTTATGCTAACCCCTTCTTTTCAGGTAAAAACTGGAAAATGGATATTATCGACATTTTTCGCAAATTGAAAGTTAAAGAGTCTTTTTAAAATTATAACCACAACTAACCAACAGCAGAAGATTTTATTTCATTAAAAAATCCTTTTTTCTCATTTTTAGAAGTTAATCACTTTTTTTTCCGTAGCATCGTGCACATATTCAAAATCATTGACCAACTAATCTTAGCAGGAGTATAATACTGTTATTAAAATTTCTGTTTCAGTAGTGAATTTATTAAAAAGATGATCATCTTTAATTTTCAATTGAGAAGCTTCACTCTTTTCTCAAACTGATTGTCATGGTTTTTATACAAAAATGTCCTTTTATAGATAATGTGAAAAATAAATCTTAATGCATAAAAGACAGATGGTCATTATTATCATCCTTAACGATAAATGGATGAGTGTAATGCTGTTTACCTAATCATTATTTTAGATTAATAAATTTTTATTAAAAATTCTTTCCCTTTCAAAAACGAACTCATAAAGTGTAGTACGAAAAATTTTTTAAAACAATTATTTTCTCACTTTTAAAAGAAACTTCACGAATTACACTAATGTGGTAATTTATCATGATCAGTAGCTTAAAAATGATTAATAAACACTAGATTAAAGTGAAAACTAAATTCGCTGAACTACTTACTATGATTTATTGAGTACTTATTCTGCAAGATATTGATGATTAAGCATTTTTGATAGGACATTTTTAAAAAAACAGATTGATGCTTTAAGTTGTAAATATTAAATGTCGATTAAAATAAAATTATCAATATTTAGCAGGTATTTAACATGACACAGAATAATAGAGTTCAAAATATTGAAGTTTTTAGAGAATTTTAAAACAGACATAAATAATGATATTTAATTTGAAACAATTTTTAAAAAGAAAATTGCATTTCGTTTTTTCGAGTAAAGAATTTAATTAATTCCTTTAAAATAATTAATATGAAAAACATTTTACATTTTAAATTATGCATATACTCGTATTTGTAGTTTATATTAAGATCAACTGTACACGGATTTAATGAAGGACATAAAAATAAGCATCATATTAAACTTTTTTGTAATTCAAAAATATCCTTTTCTAAATCTCAAGAGAAATATTTGATTTTAATAATTAAAAGAAAATTTTAATCATTACGTAGCATGAATAATTTGATAAAATGTGGGTAATAACAATAATTTGTTTTAAAACAGTAAAAAAAAATCCTATTTGAAAATCAAGTATAAACCCTTTACATTTTACACATCGAAACTCAAGTAATTTATCAAATTAAGCATTTTTACTGAGAAATATTAAGATAAGGGTTTTTCGGATTAATCAATGCTAATGAGTTCGATAACTGGGAAAAAAATAATTTTGAGAAACTTATAAGACAAAGCTGAAAGGATCATTTTTTTTTCAATAAAATATAGGTTGTGGACAGTTAATTACTCGACCCATTTGCGATTTAAATGATTGCCGATAGTTAAAATTGGTTTCAAAACAATTTAAGGGGTCACAGGACTCTTAAACTTGAAATTTTATTTTTTATAGATGTTAAACTCTTGTCTTTTCTGAACATATTAATACAATTATTCCCTTGAAATTCCCACTAGAACAGAAGTTATGGCTTTTAGAATTATACGCGCTCAATAGCTGAAGCGGCGTTTCCGAAACTTTGAAGTCATTTTTCTCCAAATGACGTTCTGTGACATAACGTGCACAATATCTCAGAAACTTCTAATTTTCAGGAAATTTTCAAAACATGTCTTTCATGTTAATCTATATAAACTGTACTTAAAATTTCTTTTTTATTGTTAAAAAAATATTTTTTTAGGCGATTATATGGTTAAATTTTCTAAATTTTACATTAGCTAAATACAACTTTGTATTAAAAATATAAAAATGTTTTAAATAAAAATTTATTTAGGTTCAGGGTAATTATTACAATCTAAAGTATAAGTAGGCACCAAAATTTTCATTCTGGTTGCAAAATGTATTTTCTAATCCTGCGCGTTATCTTGTATGCCGATTTTCTGCTCGTCAAATGTCCGACAGTGTAGAGCCCTCTGTATATGCCAATTCTGCATCTTACAATTTTTGAAATATTTGAAATTAAAGAAGATATTTATATCTTTCATCCCAATTAAAGTTGTGTCTTAAAATCAAATACATTTTAAGATATGAAATGTTGAAAATGGTCTTTGTTTTAATTTTTTTCTAATTTTAAGAGTCGTGAGACCCCTAAATCATATAATATCTAAACTTTTTCTTTCATTATTTATCTAGTGTGAGGAAGACAAATATTCCAGTGATTGAATGGAATCTGAATCATTAAAAGGCCAATAACTTATGTATGAATTATTAGAAGTTAAATGTTCACTATGGAAAAGGAATACTTTTATTCGGGTGACATTCAGGATGATTCTAAATTAATACAAAAAACTTTCAGGAGAAATAATATGTGGCAAGGTAAATAATTTCTGAATAGAAATCCGCGTCACATATTCAGTCAGAAATAGAGAACATGTTATCAGGAATTGCTTAACAGAAGAAAAAATAAATTAATAATGGAATTTAAAAGAGAATTATTGTAATTGCAAACTATTTAAAACATGCAAAATTAACCAAAAATTATTCATGGAATATTAAGGGATGGTAGAGTACATTTTAACAAAGGTCCATATTTAATTATGGGAAATCAGGATCATAATCTACTTATTCATTAAAAAGTCTAAAGCACTTCTCTAGAAGCCGAGATTGAATTTCTGTTTACAACTTTAACAATAATGAAGATATTGCAGCGATTTTTCACCATGTTGCCCGTGCTATATTCACGTTAATTTATAAAGCTTATCATAATTTATAATAACAATCTGCAGTTAAAAAGTATTTTAAAATGCTCGATGTAATATATAATGTCACAAAAAATGACTTAATATGAATTGATAATTAGGGAAAAAATATTTATTGACACAACAGAAATATAAGTAATTTTTGATATTTCGTTAATATTATTTTCTTCGGTTATATTAAAATATATAAAGAATATAAAAAAATAATAGCATTTATTTTATAAAGGAAAGAGTTTTTTTTCCCAGAATCTACGAGTTGAGATATCTGTTATATTTTAATATTTTATAAATCTTTAACATCTAAAAAGTATTTAGTCAAATAAAAAGATACCTTCGTTTTCGCTGGTGTGAAAAAAAGAAAGAAAAGATTAAAAAATATAATATATATATATATATGTATATATATATATATATATATGTGTATATATATATACATATAGTCCAGTTTATCACAAGAGATAATTTTTTTAACATTTGTAGTGAACCTAAAAGTCATATATGTATTACTGAATATAGATAGTACTAAAGAAAAACATTTTCATTTTCTCATTTTTACCACTATTTTCACCACTTTCAAAGTCTTTCTTTATTATCCAAAAGAAGAAGATAACACAAAATTTAAATTTTCTTAAATTATGCAAGCTTAAAAGAAAAACGCCTTTAACCAGCTGAATAATCTTTTATCGCTTATACATTAGTTCTCCGCAGGACTAAATATTTACTTTACTTTTCAAAAGCTTTTAGTATTCCTTAATGCCAAATTTTTTCTTAAATTTCTTTTTATGTATCACTTTGCCATAGTTTAATTTTTCATTTTATTATTCTTTAGGACCGCTTGTAAGAAAAAAAAAATTTAGTCAAAATCATTTGAAAGTCTTAAGCATATTATTAATGGGGATTAATATTCCCCAAATCTTCTGTGACTTTTGCTTTTATTTTAAATACATAGTCATAATCATTGCTTAAAATAAAAAATTTTCTCTACGTAACAACGTGCAATTTTATTAATATTTACAATTTTATCCTCATTTTCATTTGACTGCAGTAAATTTATAGTATTAACACTAGAACCGCCGTAACTGTCATACCAAATAAAAATATTTCTATTATCACCAGAAGTTTCTTTTCTTTCTAAAATAAGTTTAAAATGTACCTCGTAGAAATAAGTTAAATAAATAAGTTAAGTAGTTTCAATTAAAATTTCCGGTGTAAAATATTTTATAAAACTTCAGTAAAATTTGCGGCGGTTCTAGTGTTAATGTTCAAGTGACCGAATAAGCGAATAGCGTATTCAATTTACTTATAAATTTGATGCGTCTTGCATTATATCGTCAATTCCTCTGCGATGATCACAATACTAGCTTCAGCACAAGCCAAAAAGAGTTAAAAACTCCAAATCTGATTACCTTCTTGGAAATTTGAAAAAAGTTATTTGGCAATACATGGCACCAGAATTTTGCATATACGTCTGTTTTATCGTGCACCAGATGCCATTAGCGTACACTACTTCTAGATATATGAATAAGAAAACCTTCATTATTCAGACTTTTTGAAATAAAATTACCGCAATCATAGATATTTTTGTATTTAAAAGAATTCATGATAAAAAGTTTGGCATTTTGAAACACATGAAATGTATCTAAAAGCAATATAACTGTTAAGTCTACTTCTTCTAAGTAAGTTAATATAGTGAAAGGGGGAATTGGCTTCTTAGCTGGACACTATTTTTTTAATTGTTAGGTGTATGATTTTTCTATGACTTTTCTGATACATATCGCTATAACTTTTTAAAAAAGCGCCTTATATGGAGTTTCTACATAGTAAAATATTTCTTATAAATGTAAAAGTGAAATTAAAAATATACTTGACAATGTAATTGTCTTTCAATTTCGATCACGAAAAAATTATATTATAGACTTATGCCTCTTTTTAATCATCAGAGTTCGATTTATGTATATGTATAACAAGAAGCAATAATGACAAATCAAAATTTTTCAATAATCCTCTGCCACAGCAGAACAATTAAAACGATAAATAACTGTTTCTATAATCGATGTCTTTGTATCATGAAACGACATCTGCAAAGCAATTGATTGCAATAATCACAACTGTAATTTAAAATACCAAAAGTAGTAATTTCTCAATGCTAAAATTTCAAAAATATCCATGGAATATAATTGTAATATATTGCATTCCTGATGTGCTCATGCACGCATTACTTGTACGTGGTCTCGTGAAAACCAATCACGAATAAAATCGAACAAATTGTACAAGAAGATGATATGGAATGAAAATTAAATTCCGAGACAATTCAAGAAAAATTCAATATTATTGATTTATTTTCTTCTTGGTGTTAAATATCTTTTAGGAGGTAGTACTGTAAAACGTATTAACATTTATTTTTAATATACTACAAAGAATTAACGTTATTTGAATTATTAATTATTAAAATGTTAACTATTAATAAATGCTATAACTTTTACTTCATACGTTCAAGACTAATTAGAATCTTATAATTTAGCATTTCCAAATGATAGATTAGATAGTAACACCTTCCTCGTAAAACAAAACAATTGTAGAGAAATGAAGAAAACATGTTCTACCACTAAGCTCTTCAATTGCATTAAAAGATTTTATTAAGATTTGACTATTTTCAGTTAGAGGTTTATAAACTTTTGTATATGTTAAGAATTCTGGGGCCATATTGTTCAGAGACAGTCTATATGGCTAATTTCCATAATGACACGAACTCTTTGAAAAGGCGTTTTCTAAGTTCGAGAATTTAATTTCAAAAGGATGGAAAAGTTTTATTAAGTTTTGATTACTTTGAATTAGAGTCTTATAAAACTTTTGTACATGTTAACAATGTTGCAGTTATAATGGCCTCTACGGCTAATTTCCATAAGGATACAAAAGCATTTTAAAATTTGAAGAATTAAATTTTAAAAGGAGAGAATAGTTGTCGTATAAAAGATTATCTTAAATTTGTTTTGCAATCAAGTCAAACCGAAATAGATTAATACGCGAAACAGGTTTCCGTTAAGAAGATGTTTAGATTATCACACCTTGATATCCCCCTTGATGGTCCCGTGATATGCTCATTTTTTCATATATTTTTAACTTTCAGACAAAGTTTATGAATTTAGTTTGTCCATCTCTCTATCTATCCATCTGTCCGCGCTCTAACATGCGTGAATGTAGCCGGATTGCAATGTAATTCTTATTAAGCTTTACTATAGAATGTCGAACATTTATAATTAAGTGTGTAGCATTTATAGATCGTTTCTAAACAAATGAATTCCATTACATTATGGTCTATGGGAAATAACCGTTCCTGATCCATTTTAATGTTATCATTATTTTTATCTTATGTGTAAATTTTTATTAAAATGTAATATAACTACTTTCCGAAAAGCCTTCTGTTAACTACAGATAACTCAGAAACAGACATATCTTCGATTTAAAAAAACATTTAAAAAAAAAAGACCTACTTTTGATGATTGTTTATATTAAAAAGAAAAAAATACGGAATTTTTGGAAATAGTTTACAGTATAAGTATCTGTTTTCCGAAAACGAAATACCGGTTTTAGGATACTATGAATTGGGTGTTTTGCTGAAAAAAGATATAACACAATTTATGCAATTTAAGATGTGTAGTTTCTTGTTTAAAAAAATCGCTCAAAACGGATATTTTTTATGTTATTGGGGGAAAATCATGGACTGCTAATGCATAAGTGAGAAAATACTTTTGACGAAACAGTAACATTTTAAACGATTATACTTTGTACTTTCCAAAAATTCAAAAATGGAGATACCTTCTTTTTTGTTGCAAATCCTGAAATTATACCCATTTAAACATTTTCATCATAACAAATGCATCTTAACAGACAGACATGGTAAATTAGAATCATTAACATTGATTTTGAAATTCACAAGATTTTTTTGGTCTTGCATGTATAATTTCTGTTACATTGCTGAAAATATGTAATTAAAAGTTTATAATATATGAAACACCGGTATTTAGTATTGTGAAAACTCACTAACACATTATAAAATCTACTTGGAATTTTTTTTCTTTTCTTTTCTTTTTGAAACCGATAGCAAATCTAAGCCATTTATTTTAGAAATACTTCTATAAATCTGGAAAATTTATTGGTTTCTGAGGATTGTGAAGAAAAGACAACTCTTTTTAAGAATCGTGGATAACTCGGAAAAGGTTATATTCTATTTTCGCAAAGTTTTGCTAGGTCCAGAATCGTTTATAATTTCATAAAATTTTGCTAGGCCCAGAAATATTTCAATTTTCGTAAAGTCTTGCTAGGTCCAGAAATATTTCTATTTTCGTACAGTTTTGCTAGGTCCAGAAACATTTCTATTTTCGTAAAGTTTTACTAGGTAAAGAGATATTTCTATTTTAGTAAAGTTTTGCTAGGTCCAGAAACATTCCTATTTTCGTAAAGTTTTGCTAGGTTCAGAAACATTTTTATTTTCGTAAAGTTTTGCTAATTTCAGAAACATTTCTATCTTCGAAAAGTTTTTCTATGTCCAGAGATATTTCTATTTTCGTAGTCTTTCTAGGTATAGAGGCATTTCTATTTCATACACAGATGTTGAATATTTGCTTGAAGAGTCTTTAAATGTATTGCACGAGAGAAGAAATATATACAGAAAGTTTAATGTATTTTGAACTTTTTCATATAAATTAGATTTTATAAAAATAAAAATAATGGGCTATAAGTTATTCTAGTTGTTTCTAGGGTTCCGTACTTAAAAAGAAAAAACGGAACCATTATAAAATCACTCCTGAGTCTGTATGTCTGTCTGTCACAGCCATTTTACTCGTGAAGTATGGAACGTGGAAAGTTCAATTTGGCGGAAGCAATAAAGAGTATTTGCCAACATGTTTTCAGATTATTAAACATTCATAAATATATTTAGTAAAAATGTAGAGGGTCTAATTAAGCTACTTGAAAAAAAACTATTTTCTTTGTATACCGTGTGAGGTATCCTGTGAAAGCATTCGTAAAGCTGAACTCAAAAATATATTCCTTTTAATTTTAGATATTATATTTTCAAAGATTTCATCGAAAATATAGCGCAAAAATATGTTCCCCTCATCTAATTCCGAATCTACTAAAACTAAAATTATGAAAAAATTAGAGGTAGTAGACGTTAACTTAAACCTTGATAGGAAATTATAGCGATTACCGTAGATCACATAGTTTTTGAGAAAATCGCATTTGTCCGTTACACACAAATTTAGATTTACGGGCATTCAGGAAAAGTGTTTAGCAGCACTGGAGGTACCTATCTTAGCAGAAGTATAAAGGCATTGTTAATAATGATTTTCGAAAAAAATCGTCAGTAATTAGCCGAGCTATTAACCCTTAAAGATATGGCCGGTTTGGACATACATAATGACAGGGGCGGTGGCGTATACTCTATGCACCATCGGCTTTTAAAGCCTAGTTAACAACTTTTAATGATATATATGTATAATGCAATTTTCAGTAGCAGTATAAAAGCTATAAATGCCAAATTGTTAAAAACAGACATTTAAGGGGTCTCAGGACTCTTAAAATTGAAAAACAAGAAAAAAAAAAGAAAAATTTCAACATTTAATGTCTTAAAATGTACATGACTTCAAAACACCATTTTTACTGGGATGAAAGATATATGCATGTTCTTTCATTTCATGCATTTCAAAAACTGCAAGATGCAGAATTAGTAGTTATAGGGGACAAATTGTCAGACATTGTCAAGCAGGAAATTGGCATAACATCTTACGTGGAGTTGAGGTATCCTGTTTGTTATGCCCAAAAACGTCATTCGGAGAAAAATGACTTAAAGGTTTCCGAAACGCCTCTTCAGCTATTGTTCGGGTACAATTCTAAAAGCCATAACTTCTGTTCTAATGGCAATTTCAAGGAAGCAATTATATCAAAATGTTCAGAAAAGATAGGAGTTTAACATCTAAACAAATTAAAATTTCTAAAATTTTGAAGCTTTAAGAGTCCTGAGACCCCTTAATTAGAATGAATCACACAAATACTATGGGATTTGCGGCAAGTTTTCATTGAGTGGATCTCTCAATACGCCTCTAGTGACTTTAAAAGTTAATTAAAAACCTATCTGGATAAACCCGGCATGGACCAAGGCGGGGTTACAATTTGCGACCTCCTTTCGAAGTGCGCTTAGCACAATACCAAATTTAAACTTTGGACAAAGGTTTTGTTTTTGCTACACTGTAGAAAAAAGGTTATTTCTAGGCTGAATTTAGATTCATGAAATGCCAAATGAAGTTTAAATATGTACTGCTTTTATGGTCAGTACCGAATTAAGTTCATCTTAAACAGATTAGGATAATATTAAAAAATGAGTTATACAGAATAGCTATTTTTGATATTATTTATGTTCCGTATCTCTTTGAACTTTCATGGTATATCCATTAACACTTACACTTTTCTAGTATATACAGTTGTACCCAACCCTACGTTGTATAGTTTTTTACGAAGTTCTTACTATTCTTTTAGTAACTTTTTTCTTTAAATAATACAATTACAAATTCCTATATTTATTCTACGGAGCTATGTGCGCGAGTAATACTCACTCTTGCCCGTTTATTCTTATCGTTGTTTTTTATTTTTATTGAAGAAACTCATTAGAAACTCTTCAATTTTTTTTTTTTTTTCATGTTTCGAACTTTTTCATGTAAGTAAAAATATGATTATGGACATAGACATTTAGGCAAATTTGAAAAAGCAGTTAATTTAAAAGACGATTACGGTAATTATACATTGTGATAAAAATCTAATAGTAATTTTTAAACAGTAATGTAACCCTTAAAATTAAGTTTCTTTTAAATAAATCATATCTAATAACCGTTATTTAAAATAATAAACTTTAATGCTCACACAATTTCAAACTTCATAAGGAGAACCAGAATAATTTCTCGAGAAGCATTTTTAGTTTTTAACGGTTTTAGTTTTCAAATGCCTGAAATAAATTAATGCCAATTGAGTTAAAATCTTTGAACTGTAATTCAATATCCAACTGTATATAAATTTTTCAAAATCAAAACTTCAAATATTATTAAGTGTCCTGCATCCGACAGCGATTAAAAATTAGGGCGATTGACAGTTTAACTTTTAAAGTTTAGTGTGAGCAAACAAAATATCATCATTTGTTGAATTTTGTAACATTAAAATTTTCCTGTCATTTACAAGTTCACTGTTTTAGCTTATATTGCGTATAAAGTATGTTCCTTTTGCTATACATTATGTTTCTTTTTAGTGGTCCGTATTTAGAAAGTAAAAACGGAACCGTTATAAAATCCCTCCTGTGTCTGCATGTCTGTCTGTCACAGCAATTTTATTCGTAAACTATGGAGCGTAGAAAGTTGAAATTGGCTGAAGTAATAATGGCTGCTGACCCACATATATAGAGGTTATTAACAATTCACAAATATAATTAGGCAAAATGTAGAGGGGTTAATTAAGTTACTTGAACAAAAAATCTTTTCTTTGTATATCGTGTGTGGTACCATATAAAAGTTTGCGTAAACCCGAACTTAAAAATACATTTTTTTTTTTTAAATTTTAGAAATTATATTGTCAGAGATATCGTCGAAAATGTAATGCAAAAATATGCCCCCTCCCTTCTAATTACGAATCTAGTAAAACTAAAATTATGAAAACATTAGGGGTAATAGAAGTTAATTTGAACTTTGCAAGAAAATTATAGCGATTACCCTAGGTCACACAGTTTTTGAGAAAATCTCATTTTTCCATTACACTCAAATTTCGATTGGTGATCGTTCAGCAAAGAAGTTGGGGAGCTCTGGAGGTACCTATCGTAGCAGGTGTATAAAAGGATTGTTGATAAGGATTTTCGAAAAAAATTATCGGTAATTAGTCGAGATATTAACCCTTAAAGTCACGGACGGTTTGGACATACATAAAGACACTTTCGGCGTACTCTATGCGCAATCGGTTTTCAAAGCCAAACTAACAACATTTAAAGTTATATTTGTGTAATGTAGTATCCCAGTAGTAGAAAAAAGCAATAAACTTCAAACTGTTTAAAACAGAATATTTTAATTAGAATTAATCACATAATTACTATGGGATTCGCGACTAGTTTGCATTGAGTGGCTCTCTCAATACTCTACCCGTGTCTTTAAAGGTTAATTAAAAGCCTATCTGGAAAAATGCGGCACTGACCAAGACGGCGTTGCAACTTTGCGAGATCCTTTCGATGCGCGCTTAGCGCAATGCCAAGTTTAAAAGTATAGTATTTTGTTTTAGGTACCCTTTAATCAGAAAATATTATTACTTCACTGAATTTTGGTATATAAAATGACAAATGAAGCTTAAATATGTACTACTGTTAGTATCGGCACTGAATTAAGATCATCAGATCATCATAAACAGATGAGGACAAGATTAAAAAAGAGTTATAAAGAATAGCAATATTTGATACTATTTAGGCTTCATATCTCTCTGAACTTTCGTGGTATACAGCTATACCCAACTTTACGTTGTATAGTTTTTAACAAAATCTTATTATTCTTTTAGCAAAGATTATATTTTTCAATAATATAGTTTCTAATTAATGTATTTATTGTGCGCTCACAATTGACTGTTTATTTTTTAGGTTATTTACGTCAAAATGCTATTTTTATTAAATGTCAAATAGAGCCTATCAATCTTTTGAGCTATAGGGTGGTCATGAAAAAACTTCCCCGATATATATAATCCTTGCGACCTAACTGCTCAACCAATCGAAAGGAAATTTCAGATTTAGTTATTTGAAGGTATGCGCTCGAGATCATGATGATTTAAAACAATAGAGCTCTCACAGTTACTATGAAAAAAAAATCGATATTCTCGAATGGCGACACCCTTTTTTTCCTATGCAAATTCATGAGTGCATTGAAAAAACATAAATGGCGTTGGAACGATACGCGTATGACTAAATTTACCGGTGTAACATCGGGCCAATCAGGCCTAATAAGTTCCTATGTAACGTAATATTCAGCCCACAAAAACGAATGATTACATTTCTATTTTCACTATTTGTACACAAACACAACTCAAAAACACATTTTAAAAAAACCTTACAGCATTACTCAGTTCACAAGTGAAAAAAAAAATTCGGCTACTTAAAAACATGTCTTGTAGCCACTCTATCGTTCCTCGCAGTCTTTTTTGCAAGTGTTTTAAGCCGGCAATTTTCATCGTACGTGTATTATTCCAACGCTATTTATGGCTTTTCAATGAGCTGATGAAATTGCGAACGAAATAAATGGGTGTTACCTTTCGAAAATTTCGAATTTTTTTCACTGTAACCCCACTGTGAGAGCTCTATTGTTTCAAATCATCACGATCTCGAGCGCAAACCTTCAAATAACTATATCTGAAATTTCTTTACGATTGGTTAAGTGGTTAGGCCGCATTTTTTATGAAAGTTTTTAATTTAAAATTTTTTCGGGGAAGTTTTTTTAATCACCCTGTATATCAGATGAATGTCTTTTTTCCCCACAGAATAGTTTATTTCGTTTAATCGATTATATGATTAGCGAACTCATGGTTTTACGATTAGCGAACTCATTGAAGGTGTTAATGGGAATTATTCAGATCTAGCTGTCTATGAAAAGCTACGCTGCAGAGCTTAATTTATTATACAATAAGTACTAGTAGATAAGCATAGAATAAACTTTGTGCGAATTGTAATAAAAAGCTAAAATCTTAAATGACGATTTTTACGCACAAATAACGTACAAAACGATAAAAATACTCATACCATCGTTTCGAGGATACTTCGATCCCCTTCCTCAGTGAGAAAAAAAAATAATGGGTTCAAAGAACACCCCGGCTATAGCCCCGAGAACTGGCTTATGGATTGATTGAAACTGCAGATGTAAGATTGTATATATCCCAAAGAAATGACGTAAATGAACAGAACTAACTGAAAAAGAGTCACCGTGCAGGATCTCTCCACACTGGTGAAAGAAAAGGGGTGCTGGTCATATCATTTACTAGGATGGAAGTGTGTTTATGAATATAGCGAGCTTCGTAAAAGCCTAGATCAAAAACTGAGTTACATTTTTGAATAATTTTTGCCTCTGGATAATTGAACTGGTGGTTGGAATTCCAACAAAGTTTCGCTATTGTAGATTTCTCAATTTCCTGCTTTCTAACGTAATTATGGTGTTCTTTAAGCCTAATTCTCAGTGCACGCTTCGTCTGACCAATGTAAGAGAGGCCGCACTCACAAAAAATTCTGTAAATGCCCCAGGTATTATGATCGTCAATAGGATCTATAAGATTGGAAAAAGAAATTTTATTGGTTGGAGAGAAAACAACTTTAAAACTAAACCTATTGAGAATACGAGAAATTTGTGTACTGATTTTAGGAAAATAAGGTAAGACAACAACATTTTTAAATTCTTTATTTGCTGGAACAGAATCGGTGATTATGTGATGTTTAGATAAAATGCGGTTGATGATATTCAAACTAAATTCACGATCAATGGCAACTGCTTTTATATAGTTAATTTCACTATTAAATAAAACAGAATTTGATCAAATTTTACGTGCATGGGAATTAAGATTATTGAAAGCTGCAAGCTTTTTATGTGGGAGATGATTGGACTTATAATGAGGGGCTAAGCTTACAGCAAAAGGTTTACGGTAAACTGTCGTCAAAAACTCACAATCATTACGAATTACCAGGGCATCCAGAAAAGCTAGACGTTGTTGAGTTTCAATTTCAAAAGTAAACTGTATACATGGATCAATTGAATTAAATAAATCAAGAACAGCATTAATATTATGTTTAGACAAATCTAGCAAAGCAAAGGAATCATCTACGTAGCGTGTATAAAATGGAAATTGTATTAATTCGAATAATTTAACTTCAAAATAATAAATGTAAATATCACTCAAAACACGGCTTAAAGGTTTACCCATAGCTAAACATTCAGACATTTTATAAAACTTCCCTTGAAACACAAAAGTATTTTGTGATAAACAAACGCTGGTTAAAGAAATAAGGTTCTCAATTAATTGAGGATTAATTCCGGATGATTCACTTTAGAGAATTTCAGGACCTAGATTTATGAAAAACATAAACATTTTTTATAACTATAGACAAGGAAACTGAGAATGGATTTAAATACAAAGATATATTTAAATACAAAAGATCAAGATTAAACTCGATTTATCATTTACCAATAGCCATTAAATTCTAATCAATAATATAACATCAAAATGGCATCGCTCTTAGTTCTGTATGAACATAAAGTCACTTTAACAAGTAATGTGACTATAACATTTAACCCCGTGGATTCAGATAATTCTGTTTTTCTAATACAAATCTTAACTTATCATCAAGCTTGTGAAAAACTCATAGCTGTTAATTCTATCTAATCAAGCTACTTGGAAACTCCAACTGCAGACAACACTGGAAATCTTTAATACTCAAGAACAGGATGCGTTCAAATCCGGAAGTAAAGGCGAGAAACGTTCCAAATCCAGAACTAAAGCACCTAAAAGGCGAGATACGTTCCAAATCCATCGATTCCATTTCCTATCGCACTATATATAGCAATATGCTACCACAGTTATCTAATTAACCTATTATTGAAAAATTCCCGTTACAATCAAATTAACAAAAATTAAGATATAGGGAGTCCGGGGCATGATGACTATGTTAACAATTTTTTTTTGTTTATTAATTTATTTTTAAGCATAGTAAAATTAATTTTACATGAACTGTTAGAAGATTCCTTTGTAGTATTAAATATATTACCATTTAATTTTTCAAATAAAAAAATAAAGGATAATTTTATTTTTTCATAACATTAACAGATCGTCATCTTGCCCCAGTACTGGGGCAAGACGACTTTGGCCTTGGGGCAAGATGACAACACTGAAAACGATTGAACATATTTTATCTTTTGAATATATTACATGGTTTAACAAATGATAACTTCGTTTTTACATCTTACGAAGTATCAAACTAAGCATAATGCAGTGTAACGTAATGTTGACGTGTTTAGTTGTGCAACTAACAATAGTCACAAATAAAAATGGCATTTTCATATTTGGAACATTCCTTATGCCTCGACTGTTGGCATTTACAGCACTTTATCCATCCTTCTGTTGGTGGGTCACAATATTCCTCGTCACAAGCAGGACATCTGAAAACACCATACTTTGAATTTGATGCAACTGGACTGTTTGGCCTGGATTTAACAGACTTAAGCCTACAGGAACTTAGTTTGAGTTTGTTTACTCCCTTTTTAGCTTCGAGAGATTCTTTTCTCTGTTTTTTTTAACGTTTCTCTTCTTCCTTCTGCTTTTCCCTTTGTCCTAACATTTCTTTGATGGGTGTGCTTGTAAGAATGCTTGAGCTCAGTTTTTTCTTTTTCTATTTTTCTCGCATTGTGATGCTTTAGGCAATGGTTTGAAATCAAAAACACTAACAGGCTTCTTTGGTGCATCGGAATCAGCATTTGCCATAAATTCCAGTTCTTCTGGAGGGTTTATACGTTTGTTTTCTACTACCAAGGTCTGAGGATGACGAGTTCGTCATCTTGCCCGGACTGCCTGTTTAAAAATATTCGTTTTCATTGCCATGAAAGAAGGCGATTAATTGATATTTATTCATGGTAATATGTAGTATTTAAACTAAGTTATTCATAAATATTAAAGAGAAACGATATATCTTACCTGTATCTGTAGCAGAGCTTATTTACACATGGATAAAAGTTATAACGTGGTAGCGTTAAACAACCAAAGCTTCATAACTAACTCAAAAATGGCGATTTCAGCGTCTCTTTACTATTGTTTAAGGAACGGCCGATAGGAGAGCCAGTAGTCTCCGGTTGATTCTGCCACCTAGTGGAAAACTGGAAAATTAAGATATTCGTCATCCTGCCTCGCTCTTCATCATGCCCCGGTCTCCCCTACTTCACGAAACTTAAAGAAATAACAGAATTAGCCTCATTCACGCTCGAATTCATGACAACACGATTTCAAGCAAAATTGCAAAACTCATTCGGTCACTATATTATCCTTACAAGAGAAGTACTATAATGTAACGCTCTGGCATTAATTTTTTAAATGTTACACGTTTTAATTTTTATAGGAGCCTTTGAACCTATAAGTTGTATTTAACAACAAATCTTGCTCCAAGAATTACAAAAGTAAAAGTCCCATCCTAAGACCAAAACTTATCGACCTATGATATTTTGAATTTTATGAGATTTCAAAATTATCCGCCATAAAAATCGGACCTAGGACTTTTTTGCACATGAAAGCTTCGAAATTTCTCCCAAAATGCCGAGATTGGCTTATAAGATGAGATAAATGATCACGTGGAACATCAGACTGTTTCCAATATTCCACATAAAAAACCCTCAAAGTGATACTAGATATAGGAAACCCCACGTGTTTCCAAAAAAAGACTCGAATTTCCGTCTAAGTTCGAACTTTAAACAGGAATATTAAAAGAAATATGTCAATCACAATTCCTCTTACAATGTGGCATTTTTTAGACAGCGAGTAAAAAGCATAGACCACTTGGGGTTACTTTCATGCGCCGCCATAGTGAAAGTAGTCGATGGTATCCCACGCTCAGCCGAACAGAAGTGTAACGTGTGCAAAAGGTGGCCAGAGACATATGACGTCCTATCGGGGAACAAGCTTGGAGAAGAATTGAGAGCAAAGCATTGCTAGTGGCCAAAGAAGTCTCTATTGTTTTTCTGAGAGAAATTGCAGGATATAGGAGATCCCTGATTAAGAATTTGTTAAGTTCTGAACTCGAGTTAGTTATGGTTTACAGGTCGTTAACTGGGACGAGAGATAAATCTCTCTGAAGATCACTCATATTTTTCGCGGAGATTGAATCCGGGGGTGATAGGCATGCCTTTCAAGGTCTAAGCCGTGCGGTTGAGTACAGCGACAAGCTGTCAATCGGAGAAAAGAGTTCTTTACTCTTCACTAGGGACTTTTCGAGAGAACAGATTGATAAAATCTTGGAATCTCTTTCAATGCAGAACTATTTTATCATCACATTTGGACTTTGATAGAATGGCCTCATCATTGACTTTGTTTACCATCAGAAACCCATTATTTAATTTAATCGTTCTGTATATGTGATTTTATTTAGCCCAGAAAGCATTTTTGTGTTTTATACGAATAACTGCTTTTATTCAACTAAATATTTCTCATTACGCCTCTGAAGAGATCTACCACACAACCGCCTTCATCTGAGACTCCACATTCCACAATCATTTAGGATAATATAAAATGTTTGATACATGCACATAAAAAAGAAGTCTCGTTATAAATATAAGCCAAGCCAAAGTAGCTAAAATACTCCAATTTGTTCCATAATCTGAACCGCCAATTCGATTACAGAATGGTGTAAAAGTACTTTCAATATATCCCTGATTACATTCAGTTGGATGTTACAAATATCGGAAGGCAATATTTGGTGAATCTTTAGGTGATCTAAACGTCGACTGATATACTTAAGCTACACAGAGTCAAGTCCATGTCATTTATTTAATACTTCCAATGCACAGTCACGGAAAAAAAGTAAACACCCCCTACTAACTCCTCAACAAATTATCGAATTAATATTTTATACGTATTTAATTGTATTGTATGTGTTTAATATGTAATACGTCATTTAAAAGTAGACTTTATTTCCAGTCGTTCGTTGCCAGTAACTTTCGTCTACGATAAATTGTTGAGGAGTTAGTAGGGGGTGTTTACTTTTTTTCCACGACTGTACACTGATAGAATTTACAAGCGTTCAAAATATCGTTTAACGAAACGCATTCTATATGTTCCAAAAGAAAGTTAGTTTAATTTTACTTTAATAAAAATGTCAATAACAGAATAAAAATATTATTTTCAGCTAAATACCTTTTTCTGAAAATAGTATAATGATATTAGTATAAGTCACAGATTACTCTCTGAAATAGTACTATTCAAAAGTAAAAACCTTTTGAATCCTCAAAAACGCAGATCTTCTTGATCCTACATTAAGGGATCACAGGACTCTTAAAATTGGGAAAAAAAAGGAAAAAAGACCATTTTCAACATTTTATATCTTAATACGTATTTGACTTTAGGACACAATTTTATCTGGAAAAAAAGATATAAGTATGTTCTTTTAGTAAAAAAATAAATAGAAATGCTTAATTCATCTTTAAAAAGTTAAACTTAAACTTACACTATGTGCAATACTATTTAAAATATCTAGATATTTAAAGACAATATTTAAAAAAGATTAAAAAAAAGATGTTAAATTACTTTAATATCTTAGTACTTTCAACTATAAAAACATAGTCTTCGTCAGAGAAATATAAGAAATGCAACTGTTATTAACGTCTAATTTTCAAAATTCACGTAGATGGTGACGAAAGGAGTGAAAGTGGAAGTCAATTTTTAGATCAGGAAAACATTTGGAAAATAAAACATGGATGTAGGGAGGTGGAATATTACTCGTTTTATGATTCTTTAAGAAAACTGAGCCAAATTCTAGACATGTTGTAGGATAAAACGTCATTACAAACAGTATTTTCTTTAGAATAATTTCTATTGATTCACGGATAATTAAATCTCGATAATTTTTTGCAGGATATATAATTTTGGCGTCTTCGAAATTAACTTGTATATTCTGCTTCTGGTTAAGTCTTGACAGGGCTGTTATAGGTCGGTTATACTTCAAATCTCTCAAATGCTCTTTAATACGAACTTTAAGTTTACGCGAAGTCATTCCTATGTATTCGAGATAAATATTTTCCGTTTTCAGTGGAATTATGTATACGCCAGAAACTTCATCTTTCAGGATCTGGTCTATTTTGGCACTAATTAGATTTTTCAGATTTGCTGGAGGAGTGGCGATTAAGTTTACGACAAAGCGAAAAAGTGCATGTCTGAGTTTTTCGAACCTCCAGCAAAACTGATAAATCTAATTAGTGCCAAAATAGATCCGATCCCAAAAGATGAAGTTTCTGGAGTATATAAAATTCCACTGAAAACAGAAAATATTTATCTCGAATACATAGGAATGACTTCGCGTAAACTTAAAGTTCATATTAAAGAACATTTCAGAGATTTAAAGTATAGCCAACCAACAACAGACCTGTCAAGGCTTAACCAGCATCAGAATATACAAATTAATTTCGAAGGCGCAAAAATTATACATCCCTCAAAAAATTATCATGGTTTAATTATCCATGAATCAATAGAAAATATTACAAAAGAAAATACTGTTTGTAATGACGTTTTATAATACAACATACCCAGAATTTTTCCTCACTTTGTTTAAAGAATCATAAAACGCGTAATATCCCACTTTTCTATATCCATGTTTTATTTTCTCAATGTTTTCCGGGTCTAAAAATTGACTTCCACTTTCACTCCTTTCGTCACCATCTACGTGAATTTTCAAAATTAGATGTTAATAACAGTTGTATTTCTTATATTTCTCTGACGAAGACTATATTTTTATAGTTGAAAGTACTAAGATACTAAAGTAATTTAACATCTTTTTTTTAAATCTTTTTAAAATATTGTCTCATCTTTTAAGTAGTTTTGCACATAGTGTAAATTTAAGTTTATGCTCTTTTATTTCATGTATTTAAAAAATTGCAAGATGCAGAATAAGCTTTCAAAGTGGGCTCCAAACTGTCAGACATCTGGCGAGCAGAAAATCGGCATAACAGATTACGGCAAGATTACAAAATAAATGGTGGAACTAGAATAAATATTTTGGTGCCTACTTATACTCCAGATTATAATAATTACCTGAATCTAAATAAATTCGTATTTAAAGCATTTTTATATATTTAATACAAAGTTGTATTTAGCTAACGCAAGATTTAGAATATTTCAACAGTATAATCGCCTAAAAATATTTTTTTTTGAACAATAAGGAAAATTTAGGTTCTGTTTATACAGACTATCATGAAACATATGTTTTGAAAATTTCATGAAAAAATATTCAGAAGTTTTTGAGACATCGTGCGCGTTATGCCCAAAAATGTCATTTGGAGAAAAATGACTTCAAAGCCTCCTCAGCTACTGAGCGGGTGTAATTCTAAAAGCCACAACTTCTGTTCTAATGGGAATTTCAAGGAAACAATTATATCAGAATGTTCAGAAAAGGTAGGAGTTTAACATTTAGAAAAATTTAATTTTCGAAAATTTTAAAGATTTAACCCTCTCCCTGTGTAAGTAATTCTTCGTGATGAGTGTCTTTTAGAGAATTTTTAATCTTTTATCACCGGTTCTTTAAAGCAGAATTTTTTTACTATCGTAATCGGAAAAAATGTCATGATTAAATCAGACAAAGTTTTCGCTAAAAAATGACTGGTGGGAATAACCAAATAGCATTAATTAGAAGGAAAAATGCATGCCCGAGCATATCTCGGGCTGCGCAGCGAGAGGGTTAAGACTCCTAAGACCCCTTAATGTACCCGCAAACCTTTGAAACATCATTTTCGATGAAAATGTCGATTTTTCATTTTTGAAATGATATTAAAATCGAATCCTTTAACTTTCGAATTTTGCTTAAATTTTGTCTGTATATTAATGAAAACCAAAGTTACAGACGTTTAAATTTACAGCTATTACAGCTTTTGAATTGTGTTTAAAAGTTATTTTTCGCTTTTTCTCAGAATGAAGTTTTTCAAATTCTTACTAAACGCAAAACATCCTACAGCAAAAAATTATTCATGAAATGCCTTAGAAATTTTGTGTACATCTTTTACAAATGTTTATTGAGGGAATATACTACATTCATGATAATATATTGATTAGTTTTATGTTTACAATGGTATAAGTGACAAATATGTAACAAATTTTACAAATTTTTCCTTACATGAGTACTTCAAATGCCGCAGCATCTGAGATATAGATGCCATTACAATGCGAATAGTCTATGTCCTAGAGAAAGTTATTCTCTTTATTAATGCAATTTACTAAAAGTCAATGCATTGGTTTGTTTTTGAGTTATCATGTTTTGCGGAAATGTCAATTTTTCACACAATTTTGACTATTTTTCACTTAAAAAAATTATTGCTGTGTAATTGCTAAAAGATCTACATATTTTTTTAAGTTTAAACTTAAATGTCATCATAAAAATTTGGCATAAAGAGAAAATTTCAAAAAATCACTCGCGAAGGTATGTGGATACGTGGTTTCGTACGTATGCTATATGTGGACGGCATGTGGACGGTATGCGGTATGTGTTTATGTATGCGGTAACGTAGGTATGAGGAAGAATAAAGGGAAGAAAGACTCAAGTGAATTTTAATTGTATAGAAGCATTGTTTACAGATTTCTTACTGGCATTTTAAGATTTTTAAGTGATTTATTTCCATAGAATATCTGCTGTCATTAACTTTTATTGTGCGTTTGTGCTTTTTGAATTTTATTACAGTTTATATATATATATGTATATATATGCGCATAGTTTCAAGTTTGGAACCGGTTAGAACCGGTTTTAAAAAATGAGCACTTAGTAATTCAATGGATGTCATTTTTTAAATTTCTTTGTGTCATCTGCAGAATTGGCCTGGCTTTTATTACTAAAATATAACGCTACTCGAACCATATTTAAAAAGAAATTTCCAAGAAAATATAAAACTTGCTCAAAACATTAATGAATAAATACATGCGCAATTTTGTGACATACTGTATTTTGCTAATTGCCCTAGGGATTTTCTCGTTATATTTAAATCGCATGTTTTCATTAAAAGTTTAACAATTTTTAAAACAAAAATCTGCAAAGCAAATCTAAAAATATTTTCTTTTAACTGTTTTGAAGAATAATTCAAAAGTAATTGAAAATCGATGTTTTCCATATTTAAAAACAGTTAAAATATTTTTAGTATTAATTTTAGTTAATAATTAGTCGAAATCCAACGCTTCGAAAAATATTGATAATGTAAAGTTACAACGGTTAAGTTAACTTTAAAACCACACTTTAAAATGATTGATTGAACATTTTATTTTAGGATATCAAAACTAAATCAACCTAAATAGTGTTTACTTTACTTGTAGTTTTAAAGATTAAAATTGACACTAAAATAATTAATAGATCGTTGCAAATTTTTCGAATATAAACTGATATTCAGATATTGATTAAAATGTGTAAACATACATTTTCATAATATACGGCATCCATTAAGTTTAAGAGTTTATTCAAGTCCTGTCCGTCAAAATGATTATGTTTGTAAAAGTTACGAAATTAAAATTTTTATACTATATGTAGGTGCTATAAATTATGTTTTGAAAAAAATACTCCATGCTTAAAGTATATTAATACACATATATATTTGTACGAAAAAAGCTTACACTTGGGAATTTATAAATTTTCTACGTTTTTCGGTACTAAAAACGAAAAATTATTTCGAAAAACTTATAACCGGCTTACCGTTTTCCAGAACTAAAAAAAAAAAAAATGATAACTTGCTTGTCGTTTTCCAGCACTAAAAAAAAGAAAAGAAGCAAAATTTATAAATGGCTTGTCGTTTTCCAGCACTAAAAAAAAAAAATAATAATAATAATAAAAAAAATAGAAAAACCATAACCGTCCATTCGTTTTCTGGCACTAAAAAAAATCATATCCAGAAAAGAAGTTCATATCTATCATATCTGTTGAAATTTAAACATTTTTCTGTACAAAACAGCTTCATATAGTATAATGAGGGATATTTGAAAATAAAGAAAAACATTTCAAGTTTTTTTTTTCTTTTTCAGTTACAAATGTTCGATGGACGAACATTTCGTAACGCAACAGACATCTAGTCTGTAATCAAGTTCATTCCACACATTTTGCTGTTTTACACTATGAATGGTTCTTAATGCAGACCTGATGTGTTATTTAAGTTCTTTGAGTGTTTTCGGCAATGCTTATTCTTAAACAAAGTATTTTATGTATCTCAAAAAAAAAAAAAAAAAAAAAGCAATTTAACAACTACGACCATTTGGAAAATGATTTTTTCAAATACATAAAAAATCGCACGGAGTTGATCATACATTACGTATGCCATGAATTAAACATTAATAGTGTTATTACACGTAACAATTGCAAGATTTCCTGAAACTTAATCCATTTGAAACTTACGTATTACCCACATGAAACTTACGTATTATCCAAACATTTCATTGGCCGTTCGGGAGAAGGCTTTTCTATTGTCAGATTTCAAAGAAATCTGACGACCAATTTTAAATGAAATTTCATTTATAAACTTCTAAACATCCCACAATATTACTTTTTACATCGTCGTATAGAGAAAAAAAAGTACTTTTAGATGCAATTTGTTTGAAAGCTGTATCTCAATTTGTTTCTGAGTTATTATTATTTTTTTGTAGTTTTTATTTCTTTTTTGTCATAATGGAAACAGAAGATCCATCTCTGTTGAAAGTAAAGGGAAATACATATTAATGTATAGACCAATCACAAAACAAATAAAATGCGGATTTAACCAATAAAAAGCTTCAAATATGCTTCTGATTTTCTACCTGACGAGGACAATAAGCATTTTTCCAAATGGTTAAAAAAAATAAAAAAAAAAATCGCATGACGTAATATCCGGAGATCTTGGTGGCCCGTGAATAAGGGCAAATCATCATTACCCGCACATCCAATACAGCTTTGACAGACGGCAAAGAAACCTTCATATCAATTTTAAACTTCATTAAATCTATTCTTTATTTTCATAAATCATTTATTATAACGGGGTAACTCTAGGAAAAATGACCATAGTTTTTAAAGATTGAAATAAAAATTCTTAGAAAGAAAATACAAGAAATATTTTTGCATATTTAAATTTTTTTATAATAATCATAATATTTTGGGCAAAAAATAATTAAATATTGAGCACAAAAAGTGGGAAACAAAATTTAAATTAAAATGGCAGATGGCCATCTCTCTTTAAAGTCGAGGAGAGATGGCAATCTTTGTTTTAGGCTTAGAAGTAAAGATTATATTATATACAAGTCCATATAGTATATATATATATATATATATATATATATATGCTATCGAACTAAGGTATTGGAATTGTTCGATGATGGTGATTTATCGATATGTGATTCTTATCGAAAATAGCTTAGCGGTGAGGATATTCACGGACTTCATTTGACGGCTTTTGGGTTAGTTTGTGATTTTCATTTTTTCAATCTCTATTTATTTGGTCTTGGCAAGTGAGGAGGAATGTTGTGCACGTAAAACATGTTTAACCCCGCAGTACAAGTCATAAGCCTTGGCCACTTGTCTCCATATTTAGTTTTTTCTTAGTTACTCTTGGTTTTGTTAATTATTGTTTTAGTTACAGTTTGTTAGATGTTTTTTCGTGTACTAAATTATATGAATTTGGATTTTTCAATATATATATATATATATAACGTACGTACTTAAGTAAAAAAAAAAAAAAAAAAAAAAAAAAAAAAAAAAATCAACCACTGAATTAAATAAACATTAAAATTACACTTACTTTTTATAATCGAAAAACACAACTGCACGTCGCAATGAATAAACTCGTTGAACTATTTACTACGAACAAGTTTATGTTGCAATCTATCATAAAGTTTTCGAAATATTTAGACTGGCCATCTCTCCTCTATGACCATCTATCCTTATGTCTAACAGTTTGGGAAACATAAATTTTTTTAATTCAGTGATTCAGTTATGCTAACCCTGTATTCCAAGCAATTATAATTTTTATTGTACTACAAAATCTATCAAGTAAATCCACTAAATATACCTTTCTATCGTTAAAAAAACTGCTTGTCATTTCACACATATCTGATGAAGTTTGAAAAAAAATGCATTTTTACATAAAGACTGTGATACATTTAAATTGTTCCAGTAAAAATCTCTTTTCACGTATTTTTAATCATCAGATGTTTACATAAATTAAACAAAATAAAGAAAAACATTCCAATTTATTTTTCTGTTAGGAATGTGCGATGTTTGAACCTTTCGTAACGCAACAAACATCTAACTTTTACCCGACTGTCAACAAGGGTTATGTGTATCACACGTATCTGAGTATGTGGATTTCTTTATACCCTCGAAACAACCCAACGGCTGGATGGATTTTAATGAATGGGGTCTCTATCGATTCGTCTTAACCGTCCGATGGTTATAGTCTAGGTGTTGTTTTTAAAAATTAAAAATGGCGGCCGTAAAATACAAAATGGCGATAGAGACGAAAAAAATTTACGCACCTTATTGAGTGGCATAACATTGGATAGTTCTTTCAAAATGGAGAACATGTTTCATTGACTATTTTACAGTCAGAAGCACCGTTCAAATATTACACAATCTGGAAGTTGCGTAGGTAGGATCTCCAGCTTTACTGCAACTCTAACCATCATAGTCATATTTTGGCCTCATCAAATCAGTGTTTATAGATAGGAACTAACAATTAAACACAACTTAAAAGTCATCAATACAACTAAATAAAAAAGTCGGTAAGTAATATAAAAAATAGTTTCACATTGATGAGAAATAATTAATTAGTTCGCTTTTTACGCAGTCGGATATTTTGATTTTTTAAATTTAATTAACTATTGTTACTAATCAAGTTTTTTCCATCAGTTTGCAGTTTTACAATGTCAACAATTCTTAATGCTCGCACTGATTCGTTATTTGAGTGTTTTCGGTAATGGTGGTTCTTTAACCAGATCTTTAATGCAACCCATGTTGCAAGATCTGGAGATATTGGAGGCGATGGTGAATAAAGAAAAACCATCATTACCCAACCTAGCGTTAAGCGAATGAACGTTTCTGTTTATTCTTATATATCATTTATTATAATAATATTTGTAATTGTTTTGAAAATATATTTTTTTTTTAATCCGGTCATTCAGTTGTACTAACCATGTATTTCACCATGGTAATCATGTAACCATGTAACAGCGAAAAACTGGAAAACTGATATTTTCGAATTTTTTGCTAAGCAAAGTTTACAGAATCTTTTGGAATTGATAACCATGATTGGGAACGAGCATTAGATGTTTTCTCCTTTAAAAATGTGTTTATTTCCTCATTTTTTGCTGTTAGCAATGTTTTTCCAAGTAACATTGTACATTTTTTAAAGTCATTTGCCAACTTATCGTAGATGGAGTATGGTGAATAAATTAATCAAGTTTGTTATAAAAAAAATTTATTTCAGTAGTAAAGTTATAAAAAGATGATTACCTTTTATAGATTTTCAGTCGTGAAGGTTAACTTTTTTCTCAGCCTTATTGTCAAGGTTTTATACAAAAATGCCCTTTTATAGATCTTATGAAAAAAAAATCTTAACGAATAAAAGAAAGATCATTATTATCATCTTTATAACGATAAATGGATGAGTGTAATGCTATTCACCAAATCATTCTTTTATATTCTTAAACTTTTATTTCAAAATTTCTCCCCGAAAACAAACTCTTAAAGTGTTGTAAGAAAACGTTTTTAACCCCTTAAGGGGCAAGCAATTACGTTTGTGAAATGGTGAACTGCCACCGGAATCTTTGAAAAATTCTATTTGAAATAAGTGAAAGCAATTTTACGGCTTTTTTTTCACCAAAGTTGGAAAAAAAAATTTAATAACTTTTTTCTGGTGCAAAACTTCATTAATCGTAGCCGGTATATAATATATACCGGAGCCCCTCAAGGGGTTAAACAGTTGTTTAATCACTTTAAAAGAAACTTCACGTATTTTAATAATGTGGTAATTTGTCATGGTCGGTAGCTTCAAAATGATTAATAAACACTAGTTATAAGTGAAAAGTAAATTTGAAGAATTACTTACTAATGATTCATTGTGTAAATATTCTGCAGAATTTATATGATTAATCATTTTTGATAGTGTTTATTTTGAAAATAGATTTACGATAAGTCGTAAAGATTAAATGCCGATAAAAGAATTTATTATTATTTAGCAGGTATTTAACGTGACAGAGAATAACAGAGTATAAAACATTCAAGTTTCCAGAGAATTTTAAAACAGACATAAATACTGATGTATAATTTCAAACAATTTTTAAGAACAAAATTTCAATTTTTTTCGTTTATTCAGTAAAACATTTAAAGCATTCCTTTAAAACAATTAATATAAAAGAAATTTTGTATTTTGATTTATACATATATTTGCAGTTCATAATAAAATCAACCATATGTGTATTTAATGAAAAATTTTAAAGTAAGCTGTATATTTATCTTTTTTGTAATTTTTATTCAGAATTATATGTCACTGGATCAGATACTTTATTTAATAATTTCTCAAACTTGTTTTCAAACTTTGGTACAAACATATTTTTTCATAATAATCAAGACAAGTACTTTCTTTTAATAAGAAAGAAAAATTTTAATACATTCGGTAGTATGAATGAATAGATAAAATGTGGTAATTAAAATAAATGGTTTTAAAACGGAAAAAAAAATCCTATTTGAAAGTATAGTAAAAACCCTTTAGATTGTACACATCAATACTCAAGCAATTTATTAAATTACGCATTTTTTCGGAGAAATATTAAGATAAGTGTATTTCGGATTAATCAATGCTAATGAGTTGGATAAGAGGAAAAAAATACTTCTCAGAAACTTATATTCTGAGACATTGCTGTAAGGAACTTTTTTACCTGAAAAATATAGGTCGTGAATAGTTAATTACTCATACCATCTGTGATTTAAAGGTTTACGATAATTAAAATCGGTTCCTAAACAATTTAATCAAATGATATCTAAACATTTTTTAAATTATTATTTATCCAGTGGGAGGAAAAAAAATATTCCTTCAATTGAATGGAATCTGAATCAGTAAAATGCCAATAATTTATGTGTACATTTTAATAAGTTAAATTTTCGCACTGTAAAAAGTCAATTTCTATCCGGATGGCGTACAGGATGGTTTGAAACTAATAGAACAAAATTTCAGGCGAGATAATACGTTTAAAGTTAAATAATTTTTAATAGAAAACCAGCGTCACATATTGAATCATAAATAGGGAGTATGTTATAAGAAAGAGAATGAAAAGTTAATTAATGACTGAATTTAAAATAGAATTATCAATTGAGAACTATTTTAAAAATGCAAAATTATTTAAAAAGTCATGAATAAAACTTTAAGGGGTGGTAGAGTACATGTCAACAAAAATCCATCTTTTCAAAATAGGAAATCGGGGTCACAATCCACTTATCTAAAAATATAAAGCGATTCTCTCGAAGCCGAGCTTGAACTTCTGTTTACAACTGTAACAATGAAGATTTTTCAGCAATTTTTCACAAGATGAACTTTGCTATGTATAAGAATAGTGATAACACCATGAAAAGTGCAAATTTGCCTTGAATAAAACTAGTAAAAGTTTTTTTTTTCAATTATTTTATAGGCTTGGAATCTAAGCATCTCATGAAATGTATGAATCTCAGCGAAATTCAGGAAACCCAACGTTGTATATCCATTAAACAATCAGACAATTGCTGCTATATTTCTTGGTATTGTTAAGTGTTTCCACGAAAAGACCGTTTCTCAGATGGAGCCTTTTATTTTCCATTTCATCTTCT
Organism: Maratus speciosus; assembly: GCA_963932465.1. NCBI lineage: Eukaryota > Metazoa > Arthropoda > Arachnida > Araneae > Salticidae > Maratus > Maratus speciosus. Next base: position 119,951,842 of record OZ010793.1, on the reverse strand, counting down.
TTCTCCCTTCATAACGGTCGGCAAAATTTGGCATGAGATTAAGAGTATAATTTAAATTATACAACTAACATAAATTAAATTTTGATTAAAATAAATGTTCATTAAACATGTATTTGGTTTTGTGATAAATAATGCGAAATGTAAAAGAATGATATTTGGGACTTCGATATAACATCAAAGAAAAAGAAAGTGGTAGAAAAAGGCAGTGATAACAAATTTAGCATGAAATAATGAAATAAAGAAGTGATACCAGATTAATTAATTCACGAAACAGGAACATACTTATTATTTGTAAAAGGCAAAATTAGACAACTGTATGCGGTATTATTGTGCCTACCCTCAAATCGATGTTTTGGCGAAAAATTTCGATTAAAAAAGATATTTTTTAAATTAAGGTTCAAACATTTAGGGTTCCAAAAATGCCTTATTTTTGGTTCAGCGATAACTAGAAGCAAAGTTCTAGCCTAAAATATAAACCCGAAATGAACTTTCTGTAACCGGAAGTGACCGTTTAAAGAGCCGCAGAAAGATAAACATTACATTTTAATACACATATATATATAATATATAATATATACACAAATACATAAACACCTACAAATATGATGGATTTTAAAGTTGTAAAGTTGTGTATTGAATAAAACTATTAAAAGTTTTTTTGTTTGTTTGTTTCAATTATTTTATAGGCTTGGAATCTAAGCATCTTATGAAATGTAAGAATCTCAGCGAAATTCAGGAAACCCAGCGTTGTATTTCCATTAAACAATCAGACCATTTAACACAATTTGCATAACTACAGACATACACACATTAAAATTTTATTAAGAACAATTAAAATATAGTTAAAAAAATATATAAACGTTTCGGCTATTTTCATAGCCCTCATCAGTAAACGAACAGAGTCACCTAGGGTCGCACCCTTGGTGACTCTTTTCGTTTACTGATGAGGGCTATGAAAATAGCCGAAACGTTTATATATTTTTTTAACTATATTTTAATTGTTTTTAATAAAATTTTAATGTGCGTATGTCTGTAGTTATGCAAATTGTGTTAATTATAAAGTAATCCAGACGTAATTATGTATGTATATTTAAATCAGACAATTGCTGCTCTACTTCTTGGAATTGCGTTTCCACGAAAAGACCGTTTCTAAGATGGAGTCTTTTATTTTCCATTTCATCTTCTTTCTCCCTTAATAACGGTCGGCAAAAATTGGCATGGGATTAAGAGTACAAATTAAATTATAAAACTAACATAAATTCAATTTTGATTAAAATAAATGTTCATTAAAAATAAAATATTTCGATTATTCTGGTGAGAATTCAATATTTACAGACATTTTTGCTTGCCCCTCAAGGGGTTAAACGATCACTTCCATTTTCAGAAAGTTTATTCCGGGTTTATATTTTGGGCTATAACTTTGCTTCTAATTATCGCTGAACCAAAAGTAAGGCATTTTTGGAATCCTATATGTTTGAACTTTAATTTAAAATAATCGAAATTTTTCGCAAAAACAAAGTTTTTATGTTAACAATCTTTATCATGACATTTTTTTCATTTTTTCCCCTCATTTTTGGATGGCTAATGTACATTTATTTTTGCCTTACTTTAATGTAAATTAAATTACTTACTCATTTAGAAATAAATTTTGATTTATTTATAAGTTAAGCCTCGGCGTATTGGATTTTTGGGGGGGACGAAATTATGACCATTTTTTTCTTTTGCTTTTTTTAGATACTTAAAAAAAAAAAAACAAATTTTCGCACTGTTGAAAAATTTTTGTACAATATTTGCCTATGTTTCTATATGAGTGGGTAGTTAGTCTATCTGAAATCCAAATTTGGTAGATTGTCACTGAAAATTACAACTTCCAAGGGCCTAAAAGTGACTGGGGGACGATAATAGGGCACCTTACTCTCCTAATTTGACGATCAAGAGAAAAAATAAGCTTAAAAAATATAGAGTTAGTTCAAATTTGATAAACATTTTCATAAAGTACTGCATGAAACGTGTTAAATTAGATTTCAAGGAAAACATGGGATACATAGAAACCATAGCAAAAATAAATAAATAAATAAATAAATAAAAATATGTATGCTAATCACTTATAATGAAACAAAACTGAAAAATGCTATAAAAGTGATATAATACCTTTATTTAGATTAACGCCCGTTTCATCGTACAAACGGCGACATTTTCAAAATCATTCATAATAGCAATATTTTTGCAAACCACGCTTATCCAATTTCATTTTATTTTATGTTTGCATGGATTTTCATTATTTATGAAGTCTCGTGACACTATTTACCAAGTTATTGTTTTTAAGGTTTGTTTGCAAAAATATTTCTATCATGTGATTTTGAAAATGCCGCCGTTTGTGTGATGAAACAGGCGTTAATCTAAATAAAGTTATTAGGGGAAACCGGGGCTAGTAGGCGCAGTTTTTAGTTATTGATTTTTATTATTTTTCTATTTAAGTTTTTTAACAAACTTTAACTGCACTTTAAAAAAAACAGTCATTTGGCTATAAATACTCGGAGTTATGAGTTAGTAGCTTTTGTAGTTTATGTTTAGCGGAAGCCTAAAGTGAAAGGAAAATTCTACGCCAACCTACCCCGTCACGGGGCAAGTTGCCTATACCTATGGGGTAAGTTGGCACACGCTTTATAAAAATTTAAATGAAACTCAAATAAGACACGCAGTTAAGAGAAATCAATTTCATTATTACTAGTAAGTTTAAATAAAGCCGTTATCGCCGTTCAATGTAAATTCTAAATTATATAGGCATAAAAATAATGAATAAAACATTAACACTGAGTAACTTCTATCCTATTCGATATCATCATCAGAGTTACAGTTGTCACAAATAAAAAATCGAGTGTCTCCGTTTGGGCAAGCCTCATATGCCCAAAATGTTGCATTGCAACCACTTTTCTCTTTGTTTGCTGTATTTCAAGCTACCAGCACACACCAAACACCGAGCCAACTTGCCCCGTGTTCAATGCGCCTACAAGCCCCAAAATAAATTTCTTCACAAAAGGGAGACGTAACCTTCTAAACATAAATAATCCAAGTAAATCACATACGGGTAACTACAGTTAATCATACACTAAGAAAAAAAAACTGCACAAGTTAAATCGCAATTATTAAAATAAGTATTAGAAATTAGAAAAAGAATGAAGCAACAAAAAATTACTTATGAGTGCAAAAAAACAGAAAAATCGTAATAATCGTAACCGTCCACTGCACGTAGATAACGGTGCAAAACTACAATGGAGATTGTAAAAAGTAAGAAGAAAGGTACTCCGTGATTGGTTGCGCAATCTATCTACAAGCAGACAATTTATGAGGACTGCACCTACTTATCCCTGTAGCCAACTATCCCCGGTCTCCTCTATATCACTTTTATAGCATTTTTAGCTTTGTTTAAATAAATAAAATTAACCCACTAATTCTTTAACACTAATATGTATTATTGAAAACATACTATGCGTACAATCGTGGTTAATCTTGGAGAAAATCATAAATCACGCGTAATTCGACAAAATAGGAATTTTTTAAAGATGTAATAACTTGACAATTTTTTTGAAAAAACTTTGATGTTTTTCCATAGTTTACTCACAAGACATTTGACAAAAGAAAATCATTTTAATAAAAATCTTTAACATTGCAATATATATTATGTGAATTTAATTTAATACATTTTAAAAACGCAGTATGTCATATATAATGTGCATTAAAATAGATTAAGGGAAAACTCAACTGGGACGCCATGCCACTCACATTAATTCTATTCTAATTGCAATTGCTCTAAAATAAAAAGGTTTAGTCGCAGAAAAAAACTGTTTGCCATAAGTCTTAAGCATAATCCAATGAATATGGATTCCAAATTTCATCAAAATCAGTTGGATAGTCTCCGAGGAAACGGTTCTTAAAGTTCGCATATTTCCCATAACATTTCACTCAGTCTTGTCTTCCCTTAATATATGTTGATAATTCGGTAAATTTATTTATTTATTGACACAGCAAAAATATCAGTTATTTTTTTATGTTTCATAAATATAATTTTATATAGTTATAGTAAAATATAGAAAGAAAATATAAAAATATAAGGACAATTATTTTCTAAAGGAAAGGGTCTTTTTTCAGTATCAACTAATTTAAATACGTATTTTATTTTAATGTTTTATAAATCTTTAACTTCTTACACAAACACATATTAAAATGAAAATGATACCTTCGTTTCGCCGGAGAAAAAAAAGGAAAGAAAAGTTTAAAAAATACATTCGAAATGTAAATTATATATATAGCTCAGTTTATACCAAGAAACAATTTCACATTTGTAGTGGACCTATATGTTATGTAATACTGAATATATTCTGTAATATATTTAAAAAATATATATAATAAAAATTTTTAGAAGAAACTTTTATTTTAATTATTGAAGTAAAATGGTTTCTATGGTAAACCACTTTCAATGGTTCTTTACCATCAAAAGGCAAAGATGAGTAAAACAAAAATGCACATTAGAAGAATAACTTCTTTCTTCAGATGAATAATCTGTTGCATCTTATCCATTAGTTCTACACAGGATTAAACATTTATTTTGGTTTTCAAAAGATTTTAATTTGTCATAACGCCAAACTGCTTCTCATTTTTTTTAGTATCCTTTTCTCAAAGTTTAGTTCATAGTTTTATTCTTCTTTCATCTGGCTTGTGAGAGATAATTTTTGTTCTGTCACAATCATTTCAAACTCTACTTATATTTAATTTCCCCAAATCTTCGGAGAGTGTTGCTTGTTATATTAAAGTTATAGTCTTTATTGTTCTCTTCAAAATTTTAAATTAAAGAGTACCTTTAAATATTTTATTTTCTCTGCCCAACAACGAGAAATTTTATGAATATTCGCAATTTTATTATCATTCCTATTTGAATACAGTAAATTTCAAGTATTAATATTCAGGTGGCATAAGAATTGAATAGCGTTTTTTTCTTGTAACTTTGATACTCCTTGCATTATATAGTCATCTTTGATGCGCATTGCATTATATAGTCAATTTCTCTGCGATGACCAAAGTTCAATCTTCAGCAAATGTCAAAAATGAATTAGAAACTCCAATTTTGATTACTTTTTTATATTCGAAAAACTTTATTTGGTAATACATTCCACCCGGATTTTGTATCCGCTGCACTTTTAGCGTACACTAGATACAATTAGCGTACTTTATTTCTGGATAACTGAAAGTCAATAACTTGAAATTTTAACCCTTAATAACTAAAAAGTAATAGAAAATAACTTCATGATTATGAAATTAGAAAGTTTGAATTTCAGATTAGTACATATAAAACAATGTCAGAAACTGGTGATTTAAATACAAACCTCGATCAAAGGTATTTTTAGTTTTAAAAACATTTTTATGATTACAAGTTTGAGATACAGAAATTATCTAGAAGAAAAATAGCACTTGTGCGGCGTACTACTTCTAAGTAACGGAAAATGAGGAAAATAGTCTTGTTAGTTATATGATTTTTTTATGACTTGCCAGATAAATATCGCTTTAACTTTAAAGGAAGTACTCTATATACAGTTTCTACATAATTAATCATTTATTACAAAAGTAATAGTGTAATTAAAAATCTAATTGATAATGAAATTGTCTGTGAAATTCGTTCAGGAAAAATTAAATTATAAAATGCATCTCTTTTTTTAATCCAAGGAGTTCGATACATTAATAAGTATAACAAGATGTAATAATGATTAATGTGAATTTTACTTAATCCTCGTCCACAGCAGAACAATTTAAAAAATAAACAAATGTTTCCTTAATCGATGTATTTGTATCCTGAATAACATGTGCAATGCAATCCCTTGCGAAAATTTTTCACAGAGGTATATAGAACTCTATAGAATTATTTACAATTTCTATAGAATAGTCTTTGAGTAGAATACTATTTCTATAAAGCTTTGAAGAGTTCTATAGAATACTTTTCTAAAGAAAATGTTTCTAAAAGTTTTGTAGAATTTTTTTCTATAGAAAAAAGTTTCCTGTAGAGTGTATAAACCTTATAGAATTTCTATAGACAAACGAGTCTATAGAATTCGTTTAAAATTTATGTATGCAAATTTTTTTACACCTATATATTAAAAAAGTAAATAATATTTATGTATGCAATACATCAGTTTAATATAATAGTACTCCATAGATTTAATATATTATAATTTAATTCAATTCTAACAGATTGTGACTAAATCATTAATGTAATAATATATGTCGACCTGCGGATTTCAATGACGGTTAATTAGTTTGTTTATGATTCATTATTTTTTTAAACCATCTATAAAATAAATAAGTAAATAAATAAATATATTCTTTATTTTAACAGACTATTTTTCAATCCTTAAATCTAGTTTTCTAAGTTACAAAGATTTTTGGTTTTCTACATTTGACATTTGCAGTTCACCGAAATGGAGATTGCTTTGGGGCCTATAGCTAAAATGGCCGTTAAGACGAATTGGTAGAGACCTGACGAATTGGTAGAGACCTCATTCATTAAAATCCATCCGGTCGTTGGGATGTTTCGACGGTATAAAGAAATCCACTTGCCCAGATACGCGTGAACACACATAACCCTTCTTTTCAGTCGGGTAAAAACGGGCCATAATTCTACAGGATTCAATAATACATTTTCTATATTTTTTATAGAATTCTATAGGAAATTTTTGCAAGGGATTAATCGATTACAATAAGCACAACTGTAACTTAAAAACCCAAATGTATTAATTTCTCAATGCTAAAATTTATAAAATGTCCATTTAAAAGTAATAGTAATATATTGAATTCCCGATATGCTCATATATGCATTAGATGCCTTTTCTAAAGAAAACCAAACACAAATAATATAGAAGAACTTGTACAAGACGAAGTTATACAATGAAAATTAAATTTGGAGACAATGAGGAATTTTCCGTTTTCTAATTTTATCGTTATACAGTAGAAGACGAAAAAATATGAAGGGTAGTATATATTTTTTAATTTTGAGATATTGATTTTGAGATTTTGATATATTGATCCTTTTCCTACGCCGGTCTTGTGACGTCAGTGTTCATGACAACAAACGCACTTCATCTGTTGATACGTGTTTAGAGCGATTATATGTTGGATACTGCGCTTGACCTATCGGATTTCATTTCTTCTTGTTATAAAATTCGTCTCTGTTTCATTATTTATTATGACTGACATTAACACAGTGATATTATAACTATGTGCATTAAATTTTTATTTTTATACCCTGTCTAATTATTAGTATTAGTCTGCAAATTAAAACATTTAGTTTAAACTGATGCTATAATTTAATTTGCAAAACATGGAATTTATTTTATTCGAAATTGTGAGTTAGTCCTCTATCTGTTATCACAATGACATAAAGGAATTTTATATGCATATTTCTTATATTCATGTGGCAAAAAAATAAATATTCTAAATTGTGGTAAAGCAGCGCTACCGAAAAAATACTACACTGTTTCAATCGTTCATTTTGAACAAAAAAAAAAATGATAGAAGCTTGTTTTTGGATTTTTAATAGTTTTTTATTTATGATGCTATGTTAAAACTTGTCTCGTACGAAAGGTTCAAACAAAAAGTTCCTAGTTGTTCTTAATTAAGTATATTTCATGCTTATGGCCTCCATTAGGGTAGTTTTTAAATCCAAATTGGCTTCTTTCTGACAAATATATATATATTTTGTTTGCTCCAAACAGTGGCTGAGAGGTTCTGCTGTCGAAACTGGCAGACGGGAGGTGCTGGGTTCGAACCCAATCGTGCCCGTTGGCCTAGCCGTTCGGCGTTTTCATGGTTTTCTTCGAACCTTTCGAAACCTTGCGTAAATATGGGTTACTTTCCCTTAGAAAGACCCCCACGGAGGGTACTACACCTAGGGCCTATATCTCTCGAGTAGATAATCGGCCGTCAAAAACCAACTCAACCCAACCTGGCACATTTTTTTATTTCAGTTTTATTCACAAATGCATCAAATTAGCAGGTTCTCTTATTCAGAAACTATATAACCGAACAGTTTATTTCGGTAAAGGCACAAAAGCTGTCAAGTTGGTATTTTGAAGCGAATTTCCACACGTGACAGCGCAGAAGAAAAAAACTGCTGTCATGAGGCAAGAATTACTTATAACTCAAGATTTAAATCATTTAAAGAAAAAGAATTGTTTGATTACAAATCCTTTTCATGATCAGACCTGGAATTGTCATACTTTTATACTGAAAAACGAGTAGAAAAGTTTCGCATTATTGAATGAGAAAAAAATATTTTTTTCCATTTAAAAAATCCATCCTATCTCCATCTTTATTTAAAGAAAAAAATGCAGATTTGGCAGCAGACTACTGGCAAATTTGTTTCAATATATTCTCTCTGGATTTTGTTCTCTGAGTACCCATGGAGGTTTGCATTAAATTATTTCAACGTGCTATAATAAGCATTCAGGGAAGGGGGGAGGAGATGTACGGGGAAAACAGCACAGACTTGATTTTTGGAATCCCTAGTCAAGTCTGTGCACAGGGATTCTAAAAGTCATTGTTGTACCCTGTGTTTGTCGTTTGATATTATTTACTTCTGACTTTTTGTAAAACAATGTTTGATTTTCGGTTCAAAAATATCTGGTCCTGATGCCATGTTCTTTTGCATAAAAGTGTATTTTTAAATTTGAGTTTGTTTTAAATTTTACTGAAATGTTAAAAATAGATCTAGAACAAAAACTTAATACACATATCAATGAGATCAAAATTTACTGTGAAATAAATATACATTAAAAAAGAAAAAAGCAAAGTTCTAGAACCTAGAAATCAGGATTGTCGCTGGAGTTTCTTAATTTACTACCACTATTTCCAAACAAGAACCGTTCTATAGTAGAAATTTGCCATGAAGCTTGTTTAAAAACAGCGGTAGGCAATATAATCACAAGAAACAAGATGCTGTTTGCGACAATTGAGTGTTTTAAAACAATTTATGCAGAGAACCAACATATCATACTTTTAAAAAATATATAATAGGCTCTCTCAAATCTGTGCGTTGGTGCTTACTTAAAATAATTGCTTTTTTATGCTTATTTTTTATCTGTATAACTTTTCTTAAATGTAATATTAAAAAAGCTTTAACTAACATTTTACAATGAGAAGTTATGTTTTCAGTTTGTTTAAAATAAAAAAAAAGTAATGTAGTTGATTTTTTTAAAATCCATCCTTTAATGCAGGAAATAATGCTGTTGTATTTCCATAAATAAACGAAAATGCTAGATGGATAAAATATGATAAAGATCAAAGTAGAAATAAATTTGGAGACAAAGAAAATTTTTAAATGCTTACAAAACACATGCCTAGAAACAAAACGCTGCTTGATAACAAAATGTAAACATTGGCATATCGTGAACAGTGTCGTCACAGCCAATCACGGCACATTTTCTAGTCACACGGCTTTTTCTTAACTTTAAACTTAATTTGAAAATAACTGTCCCTTTTTTTCACATGTTTGAGGCAATTTGTGCAATTTATGAGTCTGGAATTATCAGAAAAATATGTAGTTGATTGATTTCCCCACGTGTGCAAATTCCTCATTCAAGAAAAATTAAATTTTATTGATTTTTTTTTTCTTTTCACAGCATGTGTTAAATATGTTAACAGGTAGTGCAGAGAAACTTATTATATTTCATTTTAAAATACTAAAAAGTATTAACGTTTCGTAAATTATTAATTATTAAAATATTTATTAACCATGAATAAATTTAATAACTTTTAATAATGTCCCATACGCTCAAGATTAATAAGAATCTTATTATTTTAGGTTTGCCAAATGACGGATTTGATAATATCACCTTCATTTACAAAATAAAACAATTTTAGAGAAATGAACAAAACATGTTCTATCACTAAGATCTTTAATTGCCTTAAGAAAGGAAAAGCTTTTAATTTAATTTCGACTATTTTGAGTTAGAGGTTTATAAACTTTTGTATATGTTAAGAATTTTGGCGCCATATTGTTCAGATACCGTCTATGTGGCTAATTTCCATAATTACGCGAACTCTTTAAAAATGGCATTTTCTAAGTTGGAGAATTTAATTTCAAAAGGATGGAAAAGTTTTTATTAAGTTTTGATTACTTTGAATTAGAGTCTTATAAAACTTTTGCATATGTTAAAAATTTTGCCAATGTAAAGACCTCTATGACTAATTTCCATAATGATTCGAAAGTATTTTAAAAGTTGAAAAATTAAATTTAAAAAGGAAGGAGTAGTTTTCGTATAAAATATTAACGTAAACTTATTTTAAATTCAAGTGAAACGGAAGCAGAATATTACGCGAAACAGGCTAATGTTGAGAATATTGGTAAGTTATGAAGGATGTTCAGAATTTTTTCTTCTTTTTAAAACTTTCCAACATAGTTAAAAAATATTTATGAATTAGATTTGTCTCTCTGTCTATCCGTCTGGCCGAGCTCTAACTTTTGTCAATATAGTGCGATCGCAATGTAATTATTATTAAAGTTTACTACAGAATGTTCGATATTAAAAATGCGTTTTAATCGTTTGTATCTGATCGATGTGTCTTTTTTTTTAAATTGGTAATGCAACTATGCTCTAGAAAGTTTTCTATTATCTACAGAAACCTCAGAAACCACAGATCTTCTATTTAAAACCTTTAAGTACTGAACTATAAATTCATGAAAATTTTATCTTCTAAAATGTTTTTCGTGGATTGTTTAAACTACATTAGAAGATTTACATAATCACTTAATAAATTTGAGAAGCATTTTAGAAGGATTAAAGGATTTAAAAGGATTGATTAAATTTGAATTTATAGGAATTTTGTGCAATATTTATAACCCCACTCAAATCTTTTATTTTAAATATATTTTTTTAGTATTTTGTAGAATTAGGAAATATACAAATATAATGTTATTACAATAGAAACATAGAAATATTTTCGAATTGAAAAATCCCCCCACCAAAAGCCAAGAAAGCTGAAAAGATGCAAAGGCAAAAAAAATCATCCTTTTAAAAATATTTTTGTTTTGTTTAATTAATAATGCTTTTGGAACAAGATAAAGTAATGTAGCTATAACTCATTTTAAACTACATTACAAATAATTGATGCATTAAATGAATTTTGTAACAAGTTATTTTAATGGTACTTTTAATGGTACACGTGTTTTTGATGCTCATTTATAAAAAAAAGAAAGAAATACGAAAAGTTTTGTTTTGATTGTGTCAGTATTAGTTTTCTGAACACGAAATACCGGTTTTAGGATACCAATTAATTTAAGGTTTTTTTTAATAAGATGAATAACACCATTTTGGGCAATTTTGAGTTGTCTACCTTCTTCTTAAACAGGTCGCTCAAAATAGATACATATAATACTGTTGATGGCAAATCATGTACTAACGCAGGAGTGAAAACATACGTTCGACGAAACTGTAACAATTAAATTTTTAAAGATTTTTTTTTTTTTTTTTTTTAACCTTTTCAGAAATGTAAAAATTGATCTACCTTCCTTTTGTTGCAAATCCTCAAATAATCCCATGTAAACATTTTCAACATAACAATTATCTTTGCGAGACAAACATGCTAAATTTACATCATTAACATTAATATTGAAATTAACAAGATTTTGTTAGTGTTGCATAGAATTTCTGTGGCGCAGTTAAAAATGTGCAATTAAAAACTGATAAAACTAAACAGTATTAAGTGTTGTGAAAACTGATTAATACACTATAAAATCTATTCAGAAACGTTATGGTTTTCATTTTAACTTTTGATATGTGCATAAAAAATAAGCCATTTAATTTAGAAATGCTTCTCTAAAATTTATTGGTTTTTGAGGATTGTGAAGATAAGAACACCCTTTTCCGAATCATGGATAACTCGGAAGAGATTATATTCTATTTTAGTAAAGTTTTACTAGTTCAAAAAATTCTATTTTCATAGTTTTGCTAGGTAAAGAAACATGTCTATTTTCGAAAAGTTTTGCTAGGTCCAGAAACATGTCTATTTTTGTAAGGTTTTGCTAGGTCCAGAAACATTTCTATTTTCGTAAAAATTTGGTAGATCCAGAAACATTTACATTTTCGTAAAGTTTTGCCAGATCCAGAAACATTTCTATTTTCGTAAAGTTTTGCTAGGGCCAAAAACATGTCTATTTTCAAAAAGTTTTGCTAGGTCCAGAAACATGTCTATTTTTGTAAGGTCTTGCTAGGTCCAGAAACATTTATATTTTCGTAAAGTTTTGCTAGATCCAGAAACATTTCTACTTTCATAAAGGTTTGCTAAGTCCATAAACATTTCTATTTTCGTAGAGTTTTGCTAGGTCCAAAAACATGTCTATTTTCATAAAGTTTTGCTAGGTTCAGAAACATTTCTATTTTCGTTAAGTTTTGCTAGGTCCAGAAACATTTCTATTTTCGTTATGTTTTGCTAGATACAGAAACATTTCTATTTTCTTAAAGTTTTGCTAGATCCAAAAACATTTCTATTTTCATTAAGTTTTGCTATGTCGAGAAACATATCTATTTTCGAAAAATTTTGCTAGGTCCAGAAAGATGCCTGTTTTCTTAAGGTTTTGCTAGGTCCAGAAACATTTCTATATACGTAAAGTTTTGCTATATCCAGAAACTTTTCTATTTTCGTAAAGTTTTGCTAAGTCTAGAAACATTTCTATTTTCGTAAAGTTTTGCTAGGTCCAAAAACATGTCTATTTTCGAAAAGTTTTGCTAGGTCCAAAAACATGTCTATTTTCATAAAGTTTTGCTAGGTTCAAAAACATTTCTATTTTCGTTAAGTTTTGCCAGGTCCAGAAACGTTTCTATTTTCGTAAAGTTTTGCTAGGTCCAGAAACATGTCTATTTTCGTAAAGTTTTGCTAGATCCAGGAGCAAGAATATTTTCGTAAAGTTTTGATAGGAAAAGGAACATTTTTATTTGCTTAATTTTTCTATATGTAGAAACATTTCTATTTTTTACAGAGAGGTTATATATTTGCTTGAAGAGTAATTAAATGTATTTTACAAAAGAAGACATATATATACAGCCAATTTTAATGTATTTTAACCCTTTTCATATAAACTAGATTTTATAAAAGTAAAAAAATTGTACTATACGTTTTTCTAGTTGTTGTTCTTGTTATTGCATTTATATTTTTATTGAAGAATGTGATTAAAAACTCTTCAAGATTTTTTCATGTACGAGCATTTTCATGTAAGAAAATATTTGATTTATGTACAAAGATATTTAGGAAAATTAAAAAAAAAAAAATCTGTTAATTTAAGCGACGATCACGGTAATCATACATTGTAATTTTATTCTAATATTAAATTTTAAATAATAATATAACCCTTAATATTGAGTTTCTTTCAAAAAATCACATTTAATAAAGATTTTTTAAAAGTAAACCTTGATGGTCACACATTTCCAAATTTCAAAATAAGAACGAGAATTATTTCCCGAGAACCATTTTTACATTTTAGCGTTTTAAGTTTCTTAAATGTCTGAAATAGATTAATCCCCCCCCCCCCCCCCGAGTTTAATTCTTTGAATTGTACTTCAATATCCAACTGTATATAAATATTTCAAAATCAAAACTTCAAATAATTTAAAGTTTTCCGTTGCATCTGACAGTGATTAAAAATCGAGCTGATTTGACAGTTTAGCTTTTAAAGTTTACTGAGAGCAAACGAAATTCCATTATTCGTTTGAATTTTTTAATATTAAAAGTTTCCTCTGTCACTGGAAGGATAATTTCTTTGCTTTAGTTTATATTGCGTATAAAGTATGTTAGTTTTGCTATATGTTATGTATATTTTTTTATTTAGATATTTAGATCAATATGCGGCTTTTATTAAATGTAAAATAGAGCTTATCAATTTTTTGGACTATAATAGATGAATATATTTTTTCCAACAGAAAATATTATTTCAAAATTTATTTGATTTTATTTTTAGCGAAATGTTAACAGGAATTATTCAGAACTAGCTGCCTATCCATGGCTACGCTGCAAAGCTCAGTTAATTAAGGGGTCTTGTACCTTTTAAACGCGTCGAAAATTAACGAAAAACTTCAAAGTCTGAATTAGTCTATCTACAAAACCTTTTTAAGTAAAAACATGAAAATTTGTATAATGATTAAACAGATTGTGCTTTGTAATATTCTACCATTAGAAATTTACTAGCCTTTTACAGAATTTGTGTATTGTTGAAACTCAAAATAGTTCTTTTTCTACTCCATGAATCATTGCGCGCATATCTTGAGAAAGTATGTATGGATTGTCATGACATTTGGTAAAAGTACTAAACAAATATGTGTGTTTAAAATGATCTACTTTTAAGTATTTACAGTGGTAATATTTTTAGTAATGACTATTTTTATTCTTTAAAAATGTGAAATTTTGATTTTTTTTTTTTTTTTTTTTTTTTTTTTACAATTTTATATATAGTTAATGAAATACTTTTGGCCTAAGAGTAGATCATTCTAAACACACATATTTGTTTAGTATATTTACAAAATATAATGATAATCCATGCATACTTTCTCAAGATATCATGTACGCAATGACTTATGGAGTAAAAAAAGAGCTATTTTGATTTCAACAATACACAAATTCTGTAAAAGGCTAATAAATTTCTGATGGTAGCACATTACAAAGCACAATCTTTTTAATGAATAGTAAAATTTTCCTGTTTATATTTAAAAAGGTTTTGAAGATAGACTAATTAAAACTTTGAATTTTTTCGTTAATTTTCGTCGCTTTAAAAGGTAGAAGACATCTTAAACAATAAATACTACTATAGTTTAAGATACATTGAATCTCAAAAAGTATATGTTATAGTGACAATACTTATGAAAGTGACTTTCTTAGGTTCATACAAAACGAATGAAGTGATGCTATTTTGATTTAAATGTAAAACATGCCCTAGTTTCTTACCATTTGGAGACATACGTAGGCAGTACAAAATGCCAAAGTTTTCAAATTAGCGTATAAATTAAGATTACGTTATTTAAATAGATGCGACATACCGTTCCGAACTACCCAATTGAAAGAAGTCCATGATATCGATTTATCAAAAATGAAACAATTATTTATAACTATAAACAGGGATTTTGGCAATGGAGGCAGTAGATTTAAGTACAACGATCAAGGCTAAACGCTATTTATCCTTTCCCAATAGTCATTAAATTCAACTCACTTAACTAAAATCAAAATAGAATCACTTTTCATTCTGTAGGAACGTAAAGTCAATTTAACAAGTAATGTCACTATAACTTGGAACTCCGTGGATTCCAATAATTCTTTTTTGTGTTACGAATCTTAATTTCTTATCAAGTTTGTCAAAATCGAACAGCTAGACCTTCTATCTAACTAAGCTAATTGGAAACACTAGTTGAAGGCAACACTGATAACTTGAGGATGCAAAGGTAGGATGGGTTCAAATCCAAAGCTACAACACCTTAAAGGCGGGAAGCTTTCCTTATAAATCGATTCCATTTACTACATCACTATGTGTAGCAATATACTACCACAGTTACTTAATTAACATGTCATTGACAAAATTACCGTTACAATCAAATCCCCTGCGATTCAGATATACTTTGCGAAACTTAAAGAAATGGCAGAATAGGTTTCATTCACTCTCGAATGCATTGAACTACAATTGCACGCAAAATCGCAAAACTCATTCAACCGCAAGAGTATTTTTAAAGGAGGTACTATGCTATACCGTACTGCCATTAACTTTTAAAATGTTATATGTTTTGATTTTTTATATTGTCCATTGTCCTGTCAGCTTCATTTAAAAACTAATCTTGCTCTAACAATTACAACAGTAAAAATCCCATCCTAAGATCAAAACTTATCAACCTATAATATTTTGCATTTAATGAGGTTTCAAAATTTGCCGACATAAAAAACGTACCTGCGATTTTCTTGTGCCTGAAAGCTCCGAAAATACCCCGAAACAGCCGGGATTGGCTTCTAAGACAAGGAAACAAACGATCATTTAGGATATCATTAAATGTTTGATACACGGACATAAAAAAGAAATCTGGTTATAAAAATAAACCAAACATAGCATCACTCGCTAAAACAATCTCATATGCTCTATAATCTGATCCGCTGATTAGCTTATTGATGGTTTATGAACACTTTTAATATATCACTGATTGCATTTAGTTGCATGCTATAGATATAGAAAGGCAATACTTGGGTAATCTTTTGGTGATTTAACCCCTTCGCGACGGGAGCCTTTTGCGAAATGTTTATTACTTTGCTACCGGTTTTAAAAAAACAGAAGTTTGTGTCTATTCAAATCGGGAAAATGCTCGGATTAAATAAGGCAAATTTTGCAGTAAAATTTTACTGGTGAGGATAAACGAGGATTCTTAGGCCTACTTCCGGCACGTATACGTGTCGCTCGTCCCCAAGGGGTTAAACATAGATTTATATACTTCAGCTGCATAGCGCGAAGTCCATGTCATTTTTTCACTGCTCTACACTTTCACTAATATACATTCAAAGAATTTACAATTTGTCGAAATGACGATTAACAACAAAAAATCTAAAATAAATGTTATTGTGTGTTATTTTATTTTAATAAAAATCTCTACAAAAAAATAAAAATGTTATTTTCAGATAAACACTTTTCTACCGTATAATGATTTTTGAATAAGTGAAAGATTTTGAAATTTTAGTAATCAAAACTAAACACCTTTCGAATCCTCAAAATCTAAAATTTTCTTAGCCGTACTTTGAGAGCCTACACTAGTCATACGAAGGAATTCTCAAGCTAGTGTTAATCCTATGGGACAGATATGATTCAAAAAGAAAAATTAACTTCATATAAAAAAATCTGTAACTACATGTGAAATCGAAAAATTACAAACGAACAAGTAACCTAAAGTAACTAAAATCGAAAAACTACAAACGCACAATAAACTTTATCGACAGGTAAAGCATTTAAAAATATTAAAATGCGACGGAGAAATCTGTAAACAATACTACCATAGGACTGACAATAGCTTGAGAGTTTCTTTCGGCGAATAGTGTGTTCTTAAGTGGTAATAAACATCAACTAAATGCAAATGAACTTGTTCTTGATTCTAGATTCGAATACGTAGAACTATCTAGATCAAAGATTGTCTTTTTTCTGATTTGTGTACGACACCTGTAGAACTGGACTACTTTTTAATATTAAAATATACGGCTGGCTAGCATAAGTGCGAATGAAAAAATCACTGGATGTAAATTTTCTAAATTTTTGTATGTGATCTTGTGAAATGGCCAGTTTCCTATTATTAAAATATAAGACTAGAATACGAAAGAATGTGCAGAACAGTGGATGTCGTTTTTCTGATTTCAGAAGGTCACACAGTGGGGCAAAATCCCAAATAGCTGGCTAAAAGTCGAAAAATAAAGTTACTATTTAGGAAATTTTGACTATGCAGTTGGCTAGAATAATGTTTGGAGGGTCAGAATCTATATTTATAAAAAAGTTTTCGTTTTGTTTTGGCAACCTGTATCATTTCAAAAGTGACGCTTGGAGGATTACCATCTGAGGCGAACAAAAATAGCAAAACAAAGGCTCTTCTAAACACGTGCTACATTTTCCAATATCATCCGATTTTAATGCTTTAAAATGGATTCACAAGATGATAGTGTGTACCTTTTTTGCCCATGTTACAAAAATTATATTAAGCACATAAAATTTTATAATTTCATGATTATTTTTGAAAATTTCTTTTAAAAAATGTATTATTTTTTTGCTTTCAAACATCAAAAAGTTTAAAAGTTCCTCGATGTTCCGCAACGACATATAATGGAAACAATAGCTTGAACTATTATCTAATGAAACATGAATAATTAGCTGCCAAAAACTGCCATTCTGCATTTCGTGCAGGTTTTTGTAACCACATGTAAAAAAATCATTTTTTCAGTCGCTTCAAAAGCTATGACATTTATTACTTTTCGCAGTAATTTAGCTGGCAAACATTTTTGAAATTTTTAGATTATTCAGTTTTGTGATAGATTATTATTACAAATAAGTATTATAATCATAAGCATAAAGGAATTTGTTAAGCAAGATTAGTAACAAAAAAAAAATGAAAAGGATTCTCTATCATCGATACAAGAGAAATATATTTTCGTATCTTTATAGCTAATAATTTTGTGTATTCTATCGTAATTAGAAGAATTATCCTGTCGATTGCAATCTTTGCTAGATCATACTGCAGCACGTATTTTATTAATGCAAACAGAAATTATTAAGAATCTGACTTCCGGGAACATTAGCAATCTGAATTTTATTTTCAAGTGGGGATGTGATAGTAAATCTGGTCAAGCTACTTTTAAACAAAACTTTAGCGTTTATGATGGTAGAAATTAGGTTCAAATAGCTTTTTCACTTCTCTAGTGCCACTAGAACTTAAATTTTGCGAATAATTCAGAAATAGTTATCTGGAAAAATTCGAGATCTTCATCTCCTCGATTTTTTAGGCTCATGAGAATCCATTTTTTGCACGAAAATACGGAAGCTACTGTCAGTGAAATGGATTATATTACAGATCAGGAGAATAAACTTATTACTTTTAAAACAATCTTGATAGAAAATAAAAAGGCGTTAATTACAAACTAGCTTTAACGATGATTGATTGTAAAATTTTTATTGTCATTACTAGTAATTTGTCACCTCAACGTTGATACATATATTAGGCAATTTCAAACCAGTTTAATAATCTTGATGACATTTTCAAACTAAAAGTGAATGAAAATCATTTACAATTCGGGATATCCACGTCACATGCCTGAGATCTTTTGAGTGTAGGTTGCCTTTTGCATACAAACGGGATATAAAGGAATTGCAAGTATGCACTCCTGACGAGAAGAAAAAAAAATTAGAATTGCAAAACAAAATTTACAAAAAAGATTTCGTTTACAATTAGGACTTCTCGTCGATAAATCAAAGCTCGGATTTGGAAGCACAAATGATTACAAGACAGCTCGTCGATTCTTTGAAAACGCAACTATTTCTGCTTCCATATGGATAGTAGACGAAGATTTGATCAATTGCAAATTCGTGGAATTGTATTCCTAGTTCTATATGCCAACTTCAGTGCACACACTACTTATTCATGACACAGAAATAATAGCTTCCTCATTATTTCCTGTTGGGCAAATGCCGGAAAACGCTCAAGAATTGTTCAACAAATTGATCAAAAGGTATGGAGAAGATTTCTCCGTAAAATGCAGAAGGACGTAAACAATGGAATATTAATTTGCGGTTTTTAATGTTATCAAATTTCTTCACTTCAAGCTTACGTAAATTACCATCGAAGAAACTAATAACCTTGCCCCTAGATGCACAGAAACTTCTGTAAAATATTTCGACATCTCCCCTTCTTAAGAGTCTACTTAGTATACTACAGATGATTCAGAAGATGAATTTTAGAATATCCTTTCGTTTTATTTTAATAATATATAGAAATTAAATCTTGTAGTATTTTATTCTTTATTAATGTACTTATTTGTATTTTATAAATGAATATTCATCGTTTAATTTTGATTAAAAACATCTTAGTTCTTTGAGAACACCTTGTAACGTTTAGCCTCGAAAATTTTTAATTTCGAAACTCGAAATATTTTATTTAAATCTAATTGTTTTTATTTTTAATTCGCCATTTTTTTAATTTAATTTTTGAATCGTACTTAGCATTCTCAAAACAACCTGTATACGAAATTTCATAGAAATGGAATAACTTTCAAAGCATTTTAATTTTAAGTCCGTCATATTGGATCCGCCATTTTGTATTTTGCAATTTTAATTTTAGAATCGAGATTAGCATTCTGAAAAACAACTGTGTACGAAATTTCGTGCATTTAAATAACTTTTTCATATTTTGGCCAGCTTTTTGGGATTTTGCCCCACTGTGCGTCACGTGGAGAACTGGGGTGTTTTTTATTATTAAAAGATAAGACTAGAATAAGTACAGGTGTATAGATCATTATATGTCATTTGTATGATTTCGGTGCGTCACCTAGAGAACAGAGGTGTTTATTATTGTTAAAAGATAATTCTAGAATAAATACGAATGTGTATATCAATGGATGTCGTTTTTCCGATTTCAGTACGTCATCTGGAGAACTGAGCTGCTTTTTACTATTAAAAGTTAAGGCTAGAAAAAGGATGAATGTATAGATTACTGGGTGTCATTTTTCTGGTTTCGGTACGTCACACAGTGGGGCAAAATCCCGAAAAGCTGGCCAAAATATGAAAATGTTATTTAAATGCCACGAAATTTCGTACACAGGTATTTTTCAGGATGATGATTTCGATTCTAAAATTAAAATTCCAAAAAACAAAATGGAGGATCCAATATGGCGGACGTAAAATTAAAATGCTTTGAAAGTTATTCAATTTCTATGAAATTTCGTATACATGTGCTTTTGAGGATGCTAAGTACGATTCAAAAATTAAATTTTTAAAAATGGCGAATTAAAAAAAAACAATTAGTTTTAAGTAAGATATTTCGAGTTTCGAAATAAAAAAGTTTCGAGGATGAACGTTACAAGGTGTTTTCAAGGGACTACGATATTTTTTAATCGAAATTAAACGATGAATGTTTATTTATGAAACACAATTAAGTATATTAATGAAAAATAAAATACTACAAGGTTTAATTTCTATATATTATTAAAATAAAACGAACGATATTCTAAAATCCATCTTCTGAATAATCTGCAGTATACTAATTGTAAGTAGACACTTCAGGAGGGGAGGTGTCGAAATATTTTACAGAACTTTCTGTGCCTCTAGAGGCAAGGATATTAATTTCTTCGATAGTAATTTACGTAGGCTTGAAATGAAGGGATCTGATAACATTAAAAGCCGTAAAAAATCTTCTATTGTTTACGTCCTACTGCATTTTAGGTAGAAATATTCTCGAAAACTTTTGATCAATTTGTTGCACGATTCTTGAGCATCTCCCGACATTTGCCCAACAGGCAATAATGAGGAAGCTATTATTTCTATACCATGAATAAGTAGTTTGTGCACTGAAGCTAGCATATAGAACTAGAAATATAACTCGCTGAATTTGCAAGTTGTTTGTGAGCAATAATCCACGAAATTAATCAAATGAATGTTAATAAATTACTTGTCATATGAAGTGGAATTGTTTGATCAAATCTTCGTGTACACTCCTTATGAAATAGTTACGTTTTCAAAGAATAAACAAGCTGTATTGTAATCATTTGTGCTTCCAAATCCGTGTTTTGATTTATCGACGAGAAGTTCTAATTGTAAACGAAATCTTTTTTGTAAATTTTTTTTGCAATTTTTTTTTCTTCTCGTCAGGAATACACACTTGTCGTTCCTTTATATCCCGTTTGTATGCCAAATGAAAGCTACACTCAAAAAATCTTATACAGGCATGTAACGTGGGCATCCCGAATTGTAAATGATTTTCATTCCCTTTTAGTTTGAAAATGTCATCAAGATTATTAAACTGTTTTGAAGTTACCTGATATAGGTATCAACGTTGACTTGACAAGTTACTAGTAATGCCATTAAAAATTTTACAATCAATCATCGTTAAAGCTAGTTTTTAATTAACACCTACTTATTTTCTATCAATGATTGTTTTAAAAGGAGTTAGTTTGATCTCCTGATCTGTAATATAATCCATTTCACTGACAGTAGCTTTCGTGTTTTCGTGCGAAAAATGAATTCTGATGGGTCTAAGAAATCGAGGAAATGAAGCTCTCGAATTTTTCCAGATAACGATTTCTGAATTATTTTTAACACTTACGAGTTCTAGCGGCATTAAAAGCTATTTGAACCTAATTTCTACCATCATCAACGCTAAACTTTTGTTTAAAAATACTTTGACAAGATGTTCTATCACATACCTACTTGCAAATCAAATTCAGATTGCTAATGTTCTCGGAAGTCAGATTCTTAATAATTTCCGTTTGCATTAAGAAAATAAGTTCTGCAGTATGATCTAGCAATGATTGACAAAGTAATTACGATAGAATACACAAAATTATTAGCTTTACAAATAAGAAAATGTGTTTCTATTGCATCGATGATAGATAATTCTTTTCATTTCTTTGTTACTAATCTTGCTTATCAAATTCATTTATGCCTATGATTATAATACTTATTTGTAATATAGTACATAATAATCTATCACAAAACTGAATAATCTAAAAATTTCAAAAATGTTTGTCAGCTAAATTACTGTGAAAAGTAATAAATATCATAGCTTTTGAAGCGACTAAAAAAGTGATTTTTTTACTTGTAGTTGCAAAAACCTGCACTAAATGCAGAATGGCAGTTTTTGGCAGCTGGTTTTTTCATGATTCATTAGATAATAGTTTAGGCTATTGTTTCCATTATATGTCGTTGCGGAACACCGTGGAACTTTTAAACTTTTTTATGTTTGAAAGCAAAAAAATAATTTTTTTAAAATTTTTTATCCAAAATAATCATGAAATTATTAATTTTTATGTACTTAATATAATTTTTGTAACATGCGCGAACAGAGTGCACACTAACATCGTGTGAATCCATTTTAAAGCATTAAAATCGGATGATGTGGAAAAATGTAGCACGTGTTTAGAATAACCATTGTTTTGCTCTTTTTATTCGTCTCAGATGATAATCCTCCAAACGTCACTTTTAAAATGATACAGTTTGCCAAAGTAAAACGAAAAACATTTTATAAATATAGATTCTGACCCTTCAAATATTTTTCTAGCCATCTGTATAGTCAAAATTTCCTAAATAGTAACTTTATTTTTCGACTTTTTGGCCAGCTTTTTGGGATTTTGCCCCACTGTCCGTCATCTGGACAACTAGATCAGCTTCTTTGTTTAAAACATAGAATAAGTACGGATATGAATAGAACATATGTCGTTTGTATGATTTCGGTACGTCATCTGGAGAACTGGGTTGTTTATTATTATTAAAAGATAAGGCTAGAAAAAATTCGAATGAGTAGACTACTGGATGTCGTTTTTCTGGTTTTGGTAGGTCGTCTGGACAACTGGACCAGCATTTATTCTTAAAAAATAAGGCTAAAATAAGAAAAATTAGAAGATCAATGGATTTCACTTTTTTCTTTTCTGTACGTCATCTGCAGGATCGGCCCGGCTTTTAACATTAAAAAATAACGCTACTCGAACAATATTTAACATCAAATTTCACATGTAAATAAAAACATAATCAAAGCCTTCATGAATAAAATTATGCGAAATTTTGTGGCATACCGTATTTTTCTAATATTCCTAAGGATTTTCTTGTTATATATAAATAGTATGTTTTCTTTAAAAATTTGATAATTTCTGTAACGCACATCTGTAAAAAAAAAATGTAAAACTATTTTCGTTCAACCATTTTGAAGAATGAGCCAAAAGTAATTGAAAATCTATATCTTCCATATTCAAAAGCAGTTAAAATATTTTTTTTAATAATCACTCAAAATTCCACACTTCAAGAAATATTGATAACGTGCAGCTGCAACGATTAATTTAACTTTAAAACCACTCTTTATAATGATTGATCGAACATTTTACTTTAGGATATCAAACTTAAATCATTCTAAATAGTGTTTACTTTACTTCAAGTTTTAAAGATTAAAATTGACAATAAATTGATTGATAGATCGTTACAAATTTTTTGAATATAAAAATATTTCAAAATATTGATTAAAATCTGTAAACATACATTTTCATAATATACGACATCCATTAATTTTAAGAGTTTACTCAAGTAATTTACATTGAAACGATTATATTTTTAAAAGTTACGAAATTAAAGATTTTGTACTATCTCTAGGGGCTATAAATTATATCTAGACAAACTTTCTCCTTGCTTTAACATGCATATCAATATGTATATATATACTAGCTGTTGCCCTGACGTCATTAAGGTTAAGGTTTAAGCAAAACATTTCACTCTCAATAATTAAAAATAAAGATAATTAACCAATTCTTTATGGCATTTGATAGCGGACAATACTTTATTTCTTATTTTTAGGGGACATGACATAAATCAGTCATAAAAATGGGAAATGTTGTGCCAAATAATACTAAAATCTCAAAATTTAAACTGCAACCAATGAATAAAGGCAAGTAAAACATTGGAAATCGACAAATCTTTCTCCGTAAAATAAAATAAACAACTCTGCGCCAATTCTACTAGAACAGAGTATTTTAGGTAGTATTTAGTGGGGAATCGCTACATGTAGACATTGCTGCTAACTATGCATTATTATATAGTTTATTCGTGCAAATATGGTATATATGTCGTGCTACATTATTATTTAATATTATTAGTTGTATTACATATTGTTTTATTTTTCTTTGCTCTTGCATTCCGCAAATTTCTTGATAAATTTTATTTTAATTTCGACGTTTAAAATTTTTTTTAAACATTGTAAATTTACTTAAACATTGCATTAAAAGCTATGCCATTTTTTTTCATTCTATAAGTCCTTACAAAAATCTAATAGAAAAAAATATAAAAAAGATATTTTTAAAAATAACAACATATATATACTCTTTTAAAGCAAAAATATATGTGGAATTAAAATCCGGCTGTATCAAACTGCAATTTACAAACTTGTCTTCAAAATATCTCGAGCTCTCGAGTTTTAATTTCGAAAATGGTAAATGGAAAGTTATGTTACTTTCACGCAATCATATTAAATCTTCAGATTTTGTTAACGAAAATGCAACTTTCTTTAAAAATATTATATAATATAATATTATTATTAATATATTATTATTAATATATTATTATTAATATATTATTATTAATATTATTATTATATTATATTATATTATTATATAAATATTAAATAAGTTTTATTCATATTTTCTGAAATGTATATTAATCAAAAATTGTTTTTTATTTCAGGCAATCGAGTTAATTTTCAGGTAGCTTTCATTACAAAAAGCTAACTATTGCAGCCGTTCGGAGGAAAACAATTCCGAAAATTTTTGATATATTTTCACTGATCATGACTCCTAGACCCCGAAACCACCCTCCGTCCAATATATATATATATATATATATATATATATATATATATATATATATATATATATATATATATATATATATATATAGATAGATAGATAGATAGATAGATATATCTGATCTTTGTCATACTGTAACTCTCGTATTTATGAACTGATTTGGATAAAATTTCGTGTGTACATAGTACATACCAATGTCTCGAGCAAGTTGGTTGGCCAGCCTCATCCGCCATCTTGTTTCAAAATGGCGGCCATTTAAAATTTTTTTAAAAAATTAAAATTTAAAATGAGGCACAAAAAAATTAGACATTGAAAAATATTTTTTCTTGTGTGTTTGGGCTTGATACAAAGATTCTGGAGCATTTTTAGTTTCGTCTATATCTTAAAAAAAAGCTGAGTTATAGCACTTTGAATTTCTAGCGAGGCTCACATTTTGAAATGATCTGTTTTTTGTCACGCGATAATACACGTATTTTTGAACCGATTTGGATGTGACAAAGAATTTGCATAGTACATAGCAATGTCTCGACCGAGTTCGTTGGCCAGCTTCATCCGCCATCTTGTTTCAAAATGGCGGCCATTTAAAAATTTAAAAAAATTAAATTTAAAAGTGGGGTACAAAATACTCAGAAATTGAAAAAGATCTTTTCCTTATGTATTTGAGCTTGATACAAAGATTCCGGGGCATTTTTTGTTTCACCTATGTCTTAAAAAATGGCTGAGTTATAGCACTTTGAATTTCTAGCATGGCTGATATATTGAAACGATCTGATTTTTGTCACGCGATAATATGCGTTTTTATGAACCGATTTGGATGTGACAAGGCATGTGCATAGTACATAGCAATGTCTCGACCGAGTTCGTTGGCCAGCTTCATACGCCATCTTGTTTCAAAATGTCGGCCATTTAAAATTAAAAAAAAAAAAAAATTAAAATGAAGTACAAAAAAATTATAAATCGAAAAAGATTTTTTTCTTATGTGTTTGAGCTTGATACGAAGATTCTGGAGCATTTTTTGTTTCGTCTATATCTTTAAAAAATCCTTCCGGCCAGTGCCGGGAGATATCTTTCATATTCCTTATTTAAAGAAAAAAAAAAAAAAAAAAAAAAAAAAAAAAAAAAAACCGTATATTATTCAAACACACGAAGCTCAATTTAGTGGAAACCGAGTATAGGAGATTCAATACTATTTTTTATCAATACTAAATCATTATGAATGAGAATTTCGCGAAACTAGTCAGCTTTATCCAAGCTGCTTTTATTTAAAGTAACTTATATTTGGAAGCCGAATTTTCAATTTCTAATTTTTTTGCATCTCACTTTAAATATAATTTTTTTTTAATTTAATGGCCGTCATTTTGAAACAAGATGGTTGATGAAGCTGGCCAGCGAACTTGGTCGAGATAGTGATGTATACTATCCACATGCCCTCTTACATCGAAATAGGCGAATACGTGTGTTATCGCGCGACAAATCGTTTCAAAACGTTAGCCATGCTAGAAATTCAAAGTGCTATAATTCAACCATTTTTTAAGATATAAACAAAAGAACAAATTTTCAGAAACAAAAACTGCTCCGGAATATTTGTATCAAGGTCAAACATATAAAAAAAATCTTTTTCATTTTCCAATTTTTTAATATCTCATTTTAAAATTTAAATTTAATTTTTAAATGGCAACCCTTTAGAAACAACATGGCGAATGAAGCTGGCCAACGAACTAGGTCCAGACATTGGTATGTACTATGTACAAACCAAGTTACATCCAAATCGGTTCACAAATACGCCTGTTATCGCGTGACAAAAATCAGGTTGTTTTAAAATGTCAGCCACAATAGAAATTCAAAATGCTATAACTCAAACATTTTTTTAGATATAGACGAAACAAAAACAGTTCTGGAATCTTTGTATTAAGGTCAAACACATACCAAAAAAAATCTTTTTCATTTTCCAATTTTTGTGTATCTCATTTTAAATTTTAAATATTTTAAATGGCCGCCATTTTGAAACAAGATGGTGGATGAAGCTGGACAAAGAACTCGGTCGATATATATGTATGTACTATGTACATACCAAGGTACACCCAAATCGGTTCATAAATACGCCCGTTATCACATGACAAAAATCAGGACCTTTCAAAATGTCAGCCACGCTAGAAATTCAAACTGCTATAACTCAGCTATTTTTTAAGATATAGACGAAACAAAAACTGCTCCCGAATCTTTTTATCAAGGTCAAACACATAAGAAAAAAAAATATTTTTTCGATTTTCAATTTTTTGGTACCACATTTCAAATTTAAATTTTTCTTAAAAATTTAAATGGCTGCCATTTTTAAACAAGATGGCGGATGAAGCTAGCCAACGAACTCGGTCGAGACATTGGTATGTATTATGTACAGACAAAGTTACATCCAAATCTGTTCATAAATACGCCTTTTATCGCGTGACAAATTTCAGGACGTTTCAAAATGTCAGCCTCGCTAGAAATTCAAAATGCTATAACTCAGCCATTTTTTAAGATATAGACGAAACGAAAACTG
Source organism: Maratus speciosus (assembly GCA_963932465.1). Lineage (NCBI taxonomy): Eukaryota > Metazoa > Arthropoda > Arachnida > Araneae > Salticidae > Maratus > Maratus speciosus. The sequence goes on along the minus strand of OZ010793.1, from coordinate 119,924,214 downwards.
CTCCAGAATCTTTGTATTAAGGTCAAACACATACAAAAAAGATCTTTTTCATTTTCCAATTTTTTGGTATCTCATTTTAAATTTTAAATTTTTAAAATTTTTTAAATGACGGCCATTTTGAAACAAGATGGCGGATGAAGCTGGACAACGATCTCGGTCGAGATATTTGTATATACTATGTACACACCAAGGTACATCCAAATCAGTTCATAAATACGCCCGTTATCACGTGACAAAAATCAGGACGTTTCAAAATATCAGCCACGCTAGAAATTCAAACTGCTATAATTCAGCCATTTTTTAAGATATAGACGAAACAAAAACTGCTCTCGAATCTTTTTATCAAGTTCGAACACATAAGAAAAATATATTTTTTTCAATTTTCAATTTTTTGGTACCACATTTCAAATTTAAATTTTTCTTAAACATTTTAATTGCCGCCATTTTTAAACAAGATGGCAGATGAAGCTGGCCAACGAACTCGGTCGAGACATTGGTATGTACTATGTATAAACGAAGTTACATCCAAATCGGTTCATAAATACGCCTTTTATCGCGTGACAAAATTCAGGACGTTTCAAAATGTCAGCCACGCTAGAAATTCAAAATGCTATAACTCAGCCATTTTTTAAGATATAGACGAACCAAAAACTGCTCCTGAATCTTTGTATAATGGTCAAATACATAAGAAAATATATTTTTCCATTTTCAATTTTTTTGGTACCACATTTCAAATTTAATTTTTTTTAAACTTTAAATGGCCACCATTTTGAAACAAAATGGCGGATGAAGCTGGCCAACGAACTCGTTCGAGACACTTGTATGTACTATATACTCACGAAATTTTATCCAAATCGGTTCATAAATACGAGAGTTACAGTATGACAAAAATCAGATATATATATATATATATGTATATATCAACTTTTGAACGGAGGGTCGTTTCGGGGTCTGGGGGTCATGATCGATGAAAATATACCAAATTTTTTTTAAATCGCTTTCCTCCGAACGACTGCAATAGGTAGCTTTTTGTAATGAAAGCTACCTAAAACGGTTGAGTTATAGCACTTTGAAATTCTAGTGTGGCTGACATTTTGAAACCATCTGTTTTTGTCACGCGATAACACGCGTATTTATGAACGAATTTGGATATAACTTATTGTGTACATTGTACATACCCATGTCTCGACCGAGCACGTTGGCCAACATCATCCGCCATCTTGTTTCAAAATGGCGGCCATTTTTTTTTTTTATTTAAAATGAGGTACAAAAAAATTTTGAAATTGAAAAGATTTTTTTTCTTATGTGTTTAACCTTGATACAAAGATTTCGGAGAATTTTTCGTTTCGTCTATATCGTTAAAAATGGCTGAGTTATAGCACTTGAATTTCTAGCATGGCTGACATTTTGAAACGATCTGATTTTCGTCACGCGATAACACGCGTATTTATGAACCGATTAGGATGTTGCAAGGCATGTGCATAGTACATAGCAATCTCTCGGCCGAGTTCGTTTGCAAACTTCATCCGCCATCTTGTTTCAAAATGGCGGCCATTTAAAAAAAAAAAATGTATTTAAAATGAAGTACAAAATAATTAGAAATTGAAAAAAAAAAATTCTTATGTGTTTCAGCTTGTTACAAAGATTCCGGATTATTTTTTGTTTTGCCTTTATCTAAAAAAAAAAAACCCGAGATATAGCAGTTTGAATTTCGAATGTGTGTGACATTTAAAAAAAATCTGATTTTTTGCCTGCAACAGCACTCGTATATATCAACCGATTTAGATATGAGTGAGCATGTACACAGGAATTACTAAGGTCTCGACCAAGTTCATTGGTGAGCTTTGTTGCACCCATTATGTTGCTTTAAAATGGCGGGCTATCACCGATAATTCGGTTTTAATATAATTATTAATATAATTCGGGATATCACCGAATTTGGCGACAAAATATAAATCACTTTAATAAAACAAACTTTGATAACGCTGACAAATTTCGCGGAATTCTCGTTCATATTCAATATTGACAAAAATTAGTATTTAATCTTCTATAATCGGTTTACACTAATTTGAGCTCCGTGTGTTTTGAATAATATAATCTGGCTTTTAAAAAATAAGGAATATGAATGTTACCTCTTCCTTCCGGCACTAGCCGGAAGGACTTTTTAGAATTTTAGGAAGAATTTAACAATTTCCCGCTAATCATGATGTCATTTTCGACATGGAAAATTTTGCAGAACATATTATTGACATTTATTATACATTTCCATACATTTACTATACATTTTCTATACATTTACTATACATTTTCTATACATTTACTATGCATTTACTATGCATATGTTACACACACTTATAATATCCTCTTATCATATAAAAACAAAAATATAAAAGAAAATAAGGAAAATATTTAAGAATGAATACCATAATCCAAGACAATTTTATTTCAACATCCTAGCATATCAGCTTCATTCTCCATACGTGACATCATATTCGCCTGCTTTCTGCACTTATTGATATTAATTCAAGTATATTACCAAGAAGTACTTGAAAATTTCCATTCATATTTTTCCCCTTTTCAAGTGAAAATCTTTCAACTGAAAATTAATTATTGAAAAGAAGATATTTTTCAGGATTTTCATTTTTTAGCAACGGAAAAAGAAAGATGGTTAAATTTTATAGGAAAAACGTCAATTGTTTCTCTAATAAAAATAATGCGATTTTGAGTTATTAAGAAAAATATTCGAATACAATAAATAAAACTTAGTCTATGTTCATTTCCGTTTGTAATATATCTATATACAAAAATGCAAAAGCATTAATCCATCCGTTCGGACGTTGACTTAAACATTCACACACACTTTCGTTTTTTAATATTATTTCGATACAGATATATATTTGTACGACCAAAGCGTATACTTTGCATTTTATAGATTTCAACTCTTCAGGAAGTAAAAAGGTAAAAGACACGTTTTTAGATGGCCAATTATATAAAAAGTTAAGAGAGAAAATTTATCGTGCGTATTTATTGACAAAAATATAAGGCATATATTTTAAAACTACGAAGTTTCTTTTTTAATTGCATGTTAACGGGAAATTTAACCATTTCATATGTAAATAACATTGAAACGGTCGTATAGGGTCGTATATATTTTTTATTTATGTTGTCATATAATCAAAGAGTTACTGATCTGCCTCTTTAAATAAGCAACCAAATTAGGCTGGTGCTCTATCTTTTATCGGTTTTATAAAGTCACTTCCACGCAGCATAAAGGTTGATCAAATGTCCAAATGGAACGATTTTTTCTTGCATTTATGAGAAGTAATGACAATATTATATTTCGTATACGATAAGTATGTTGGTGAGTTACGCAAATTTAGCTCAATTTACTCTATCAATTACTAAACGGAGACGGTATACTTTTATTTTTATTTATTTATTTTACATATACTTTTTTTTTTACCTCCTTTACATAAAATGAAATTGTTAAACAAAGTTATTTCCATAATAAAAATACATCATGGCTAAATTTTGAAAAAGGTAATTAAAAAAAATCTTGAAAGATTAATAAAACGTTTATTTTTTTTAAACTAAAAATATTTTTACAATTTCTTTTCCTATATCCACTCGAGTATCTTACATAACTTTAAGGATGGATTGTTTTTTAACAACGATTAGTTTATGAGGAAAAAAATATGACTGTTTTTATCGATGCTAAAATTCGTTGAAAGATACGAATTTCTTCGTATTTACATTGAAAAAAAAATTGTACTCATTCTACAAAATCTATTCCTATTTTGCAGTGTTTTTGTTCTTATGCGAACCTTTTGTAACACAACAAACATCTAATATATAATCAAGTTCGTTTCACACACGTTGCAGTTTTACGCTGTCACCGGTTCTTAATGCAGTACTGATGCGTTCTTAAAGTTCTTTGAGTATTTTCGGTAATGATGGTTCATAAACAAAGTTTTTGATGTGATACCAGAAAAAGAAATCACATGGTGTAATACCCGGAAATATCGGTGGCCATTTGAATAAGGGTAGGTTATGAGGTCTCGTAATTCCAGTCCAGCGTTGGGCGACAGCAAATAAAACTTAGAACAGCTTTCTATATTTTTATATATCACTTTATATAATATGGGTAATAGTTTTGATAATATAAATTTTAAAAACCTGGTGACTGATATGTACTAACACTGTATTTTAAGCGAAAACTGGAAAATTGATATTTTCGTTATTTTTTGCAAAGTGATGTTTACAGAGTTTTTTAAAAGTGATAGTCACAACTAACAACCAGCAGAAGTTGATTTCTCATTAAAAAATTGATTATTTCTAATTTTTGTCTGTTGGTTACTTTTTTTCCCATAATATTGTGCACTTATTCAAAGTCACCGGCCAACTTAACAGAGCGAGAGTATAACTCTGTTATTAAACATTCTACTACAATGATAAATTTATTTCAAAGATTATTACTGTTTTGGAATATTCTTTTGCGAAGCTTTACACTTTTCTGAAACTCATTGTCAAGTTTTGCTGCAAAAATATTCTTTTATATCTCTTAGGAAAAAATATTATGTTAATAATTAAAAGACAGATCATTATTATCATCTTTATACGATAAATGAATCATTGTAATTAATTCATTTAACCATTCTTTTATATTCACCAGGGGGCTCTGCCCCCTACGAGCTACGCTCGCCAACCCCCGTTCAGGCACACCAAAATCCAAAAAGCAGGCTAATTTGATCGGCTTTAAAAATATTGAATTAAAAAAAAACAGTAGCGATCTCTCTGTAAACGGGTTTCCATTCGTTTTCCTTGGATTGGGATTTTTAAGACCAAATCTGCTGCTGTTAAGAGATACAATAACTATTTTCGTATTTAATTAAAAAAATTAGTTAAACATTTGAAAATAAGCTAATGTAAAATGAATTAAGTAAACAGTGTCATTGTCTCCCGGTATTTTTTAACAACGCTATAAGATAGTTCTTTTAAATAATTCATTTTAAATGTATCGTTTCAAATCTGACGTCATTTACACCAAAGTTTTATTTCTCTTATTAATATTCACGTGAAAGTACTTTTGTTGTTAGAAGGAAATATTATTTGCGCTGTCTTCGAATTCACGATAATAGTTGAAAAGATTATGTCAAAATATCTCGCGCAAATATATTTTTCAATTTAAATTGTTTTGCCATATTTTTGGCCATTTTAAATATGACGCAATTTCCTCCATTTACAAGTTTTAATGCATAATAATGATTTTTTTTATTTTAAGATTTTGTTTCTCAAATTCAAGTGTAAATATGGTTCTTATGACGTAATTTTCCTGCTTTTAACATGTAATCATTTAATTCTAATTTTAAAGTTTTTTTTCTGTTTGTAATAGTCACGTGTAAATAAATTTTTAATTTGAAGTAATTATTATTGTTTGAGCTATTTATACAATTGGCAACAGTTTAAATTAATAACATTTTCTAAATTTTGTAAAAAATATCTCTCGAAATGCTAAAAATTTGAATTTAAAATAGAAATAAAACCTCAAAAGATGAGTCTAATAAGAAATATAAATGAAATCTGCACACCGGGAACTTATAACGTACAAAATGATCTAAAAATGATTAAATTCTCATGTATAGCTTTTGCTCCAATAAAACTTTTTTAATGGAACGATTTTGCCCAACTTTATCATTAAATATCTCTTAAAATAATTCTACGATTTGAAAACTGTCTGCATCAACGTGTTTATCAAACATTTCTCTATAATACCGCCGATTTTCATATTTTTGTATGCAACAGTTTTTTTAATATTAACGATGAAAGTCATGCTTAAGCATTCAAACTGGATGCCGATCTACACGGAATATCTACGCAGATTTTCATTGGTCCATTTCCAAATCAAAACTTTATATATATATATATAGAAGGATTAACTTTCGTTAAAAATCCCTTCCCTTTAAAAAAAGAACTCTTAAAGCATTTGATGAAATTTTTTTAAACAATTTTTTTATTCACTTTTAAAGGAAACTTCACGAATTACAATAATATGGTAATTTGTCAGGATCAGTAGCTTCAAAATGAGTAGCAAACAGTAGTTATAAGTAAAAAGTAAATTTGCAGAACTACTTAGTGTGATTTATTACGTAAATCTTCTGCAAGATATTGATGATTAATCATTTTTCATAGGGTTTATTTTGAAAACAGATTTATGGTTTAAAGTGTAAAGATAATCAATATAGAAGCAATTTATTGATATTTACCAGATACGTAACATGACAGATAATAATAGAGTTTAAATTGTCCAAGATATTTGAGAGTTTTAATATATACATAAATAATGATATTTAACTTAAACATTTAAAAAGAAATGTTTTTTTTTCGTTTAAGAAAACAGGAATAAGAAAGAATTTATCAAAGAATATTACTCATTCATTTAAAACATTTAATATAAAAAATATACTTTATGATTTGAATTATACACATATTTGAAGTTCATATTAAAATTTATCACACTTGGATTTAATGAAGAATATTAAAGTAAGCAATATACTTAATTTTCTGTCATTTTTATTCAGAATTATGTCAATATAATGCATGTACTGTTTTATCAAATTTTTGGGTAATTAATTTCTATTTAACACTATCTAAAAATCTTATTTGTAAATTAAATAAAATCTTTAACATTGCAGTGGTCGATCTATAAAATTAATATTGATCTATCAAATTAAGATTTTGTTGGGTATAAATATTAAGATAACTGTTTTTCGGATTAATAAATGCTAATGAGTTGAATAAGTGAAAGAAAAAAAATTACTTCTGATAAACTTAAAATATGAGACACCGTATACCGGAATTTTTTAAATAAAAGATACAGGCCGTTAAAAATTAATTACTATAACAAATATACACTGGTGTTTAAGACTTAAGCAACCATCATAAAATGCTAATTTTCGAGGCGCGAATACTCAAAAGAAAATAATATAATTCAAATATGAACTATCCCTATAGCACAGCTAGTCGATGTGACATCTTTTTCACGCCGTACATGGTCACAAGTGTCGCCGTCGCTACGGTGAAACGAAATGTGTGATCTTTCATCCGTCACATTATTAGCCTCAAATAATCGTCATAGGACGACTCCACTGAGAAGTCACTTTGGCTGTTCCTTTTTGATGGGTTACCAGAAAAATTTACAATGAGGTCAATTTGTGATTCTCATGTGACTATCATTTGAAGACTCTGAAGATTTGAGTTACCATATAATGTCACGGTGAAGGCACGTGGTGACTTTCAGGTGAGCGAGGCTACTGTGAAGTCACCATTGCGCTCCTTTGTGAAAAGTCACCAGATAATTTCATTTTCTGTCACTTGAGAACTCATCACAAAACTTCTGTCATGATGACTTTACAATGAAGTCTCAAAATGACGGTCACATGAGAGTCACTAGGTGACTGCATTGTAAAGTCGCTTCTTGACTCGTCATAAAACAACAGTCATAGTGACTTCTCAGTGGAGTTAACAATTGAGAGTAAGAATGAGATGGATAAAAGAAATCACATTTCAGTTCGTTGTAGTGACTTTGATGCTTGTGACCATTTGTGACGTCAAGGTGAGTTCACATGGACTGGTTGTGCTGTTAAGGTAGTACCTATTTTCTACACTTGATGTTTGTAGAATTTCTTTTGAGTACTCACGTCTTCAGAAATTAGTATTTTGTGACTGTTGCTTAAGTTTTGCGCAACAGTGTACAATTTAAATGTTTGCGGATAATTGAAATTACTTACTATGGAATAATATTTAAAACTTCGCATTTTTTGGAGACTAAAAGATGGATACTCAAGTTTAATCAAGTTTCAAAATTATATATTAATTATGATAAATTAAAATACTGTTCTGAAAAGAAAATCAATCTTCATGCGGGTGACATGCTTTTATGGACCCGGATAAAATGTATATATGATGTCTTTATACTAAGGGAGCTAACTTTCAAGAGGGGATAATACATGTCACCTTTGATTAATTAATTGTTAAAAAACATAAATAGAGTAAAAATCCAAGAGCACTTTGTCAATTTTTCAAATGGGATATTTTAACAGGCAAGTTATTTTAAAAACAAGAGACTGTTATTGGAGTTTTTATCTGAATTATTCATTAAGAATTATTATACAAAAGCAAAGTTAATCAGAAATCATTGACGTAAGTTTGAAAAATGGTAGAGTAATTTACAATAAACATCCACTTTTTAAAAATTTAAAATTGGAAATCAGGGTCACAATCCACTTATTAGGTCAAATATGTAGGGCATTTCACTCAAAGCATTAATATCAGCATTAATATAGCAAACCATTAATATATCACCCAATTAATATACATATATGTATTTAGAGTGCCTGCACAATACACTAAAAAGTTTTTCATCATATCAATAATGCGTTTAAATTTTTTTAAAAAAGGTTTTAAATTTATTTCTTCAAAATATAAATGAAATAAGCATGTTCTATATTAATACTTAAAGCAGTGTTGCCAGATTGGGGACTTTTTTTTATTCACTTTATTGGATTGTCACCACTTTTTAAAAATACTATAATTCGCTTATTTTCCTGAATTTTTAATGTATTTTTGAATTTGGACAAATATTTCTATTTCAAAAAAGCGGTGACAATCAACAATCTGGGGGAAAAAAAGTCCCAATCTGGCAACACTGACTTAAAGGTCGAAGTCTGTCACTCATTGATCAACCGCCAAGTTGGGCATTTTTTTCTCCCAAATAGAAATTGTCGACTATTTTGTTTTTCACTTAAACAAATTTGCATAAAGGATTTTACGTTTGAAGGATTAGTAAAAATGTTATAATAAAATTTCTAGTACCGTATATACTCGCGTATAAGTCGACTCACGTATAAGTCGACCCCCTAACTTTCGATTGCAAATTCTAGAAAAAATAAAAAACCCGCGTATAAGTCGATCCCCAAACTTTTTACTTCAATTTTGCATACAATCAAACCAAAGATGTCACTTGCCAATGCGAAAAGGTAAACAAAAACAAATCACTGAAATATTTTAAAGTGATAAATTATTATTATTTGTATATTTTATATATTATTTTTTAATTCATACACGTAAAAAGCCATCATTTTGCAGTATTAGAAGTTTTTGATTTTGCTTTTTTAATTGACTCGCGTATAAGTCGACCCCCCCGAATTTGCTTACCGAAAATAGTCAGAAATCCCTCGACTTATACGCGAGTATATACGGTAATTCAATTCATACTTACCGCTCGCTTTCAATATTCAACGCAAAATGCTGCGAAATAAAAATATTTTTTCATAATCGAATTACGTTTAAATTAGGGAATTTCCCTGAATTTCTGATTTCGTTCACAAAAATAATATTTGAGGCTAGTTCCATGAGTATCTGTAGTGTAAGTCACATAACTGATAACTGCTGGGTCAACCCATTTCAAGTGGTCCAGAAAATGTCATATTCGTTGCTCGACCATTTTTAAAAAATCTGAAATTTTTTGTACAACAACCCTAACATGATGGAAGTTCAAAATGACTATTATTTTAATTTTATTAATTTTTGTTTGTGCATGGCGGCCATCTTCGTTTCATCGTCTGCAGCAATTTTCTCACAAGAAGGGTTTACGGAATTGTAAATAATTCATCAATTATCCAATTCAAGTGCAGATTAAAGCAATTTGTACAGAATACATTAGCACAGCTGCCAACTCTTCCGATTTTTCGTCCCGGAAAAATTTAATAGTAAACTCTACTTTATTTAATCGGAACATTTCAGCGATTTAAAATGGTAAAATTTACTGTAAAGTTTTTGTGGTCTGGAAAAGCGGAAGATGTTGGCAACTATGCATTAGGCTAAAAATTTGGTAATGGAGTAGTTTCCGAAACTAACTGCTTATTGGTAAAATTTAAGCATAAAGTTTCGGTTTTTTTCCAAAATTTGTCCATTTACAAGAGGAAATTTTTCTAGCAAGGAAAACTGTCAACATGACATAATTTTTTTTACAAATAGGCCGAAAGTACTTGTACTCACACGCTGAGTTCCAGATCTGGGACTAGCTTTCTCTTCGTTAAAAAAAATCCCAAATTTTTCAAAAATGACAAAAATCGCACTTTTCAGGCTTTGATATCTCTGGTGGGGCACGAGATAAAAATCTGAATTTTTTTTTTTTTTTTGTAAGAGTATTGTATGGTAGTGTTATGCACAAGAAATTTCAGGATGGAGATTTGACTACAAGCTGAGATATGGCAAGGGCAACATGTCAAAACAAACTGCCAAACTATTGTTTTGTTGTAGTCACAGCTACGTATTTATCTCAGAGTATCATTTAAATTTATTTTTTAGATTATCTTTAAATAATAGTAACAGAAAATAAATCTTTTGCAATTAATTTAAAAAAGAATTAAGCCTAAGGCTTACATTTTGTATGGTATCAGTAATTTTTGTTGTAAATTTAGTAACTAAAAGAAACCTCAGCACTTATATATATATATATATATATATATACAAGACCTGAGACAAAAACAGAATAGGGAAAGAGAAAAGCTGTTAATGTTGGCATACTTTTTGAGACATGATCAAACGTGTCAAAACACATTCCTGCTTGTTGGTTTAAAAACCACAATTTTAATGCTGCTTGCCAGTCCCTGAAACTTGTTCCTACCATAAGTATGTTCCTGTAAATGAAACATTATGCGATGTTACCATGCATCAGCCTCAAGTAATTTTCAGAAAGTAAAGATACCCAAAGCCTTTTCAAAATTTATATTGCAGAAAAATCACATTTTTTCATAAAAAGTAAGCTAGGAATTATTAATGAATTGAGACTTGCACATAGTGATTTCAAAGTATATTTCTGTGAGCCAGCAGGGCCAAAATCTTCAATCAAGTTATCAAGAGATGACAAGACTTTGTTCCTACAAATAAAATTTTGAGAAAGATCAAAATTGTGGTTTTTGAACCAACAAGCAAGAATGTGTTTTGACACGTTTGATCATGTCTCAACAAGTATGACAACATTAACAGCTTTTCTTTTTCCCTATGTTGTTTTTGTCTCAGGTCTTGTATAAAAATATATTTTTTTCTTTATGTAAAAGTGCTGAGGTTTCTTGTAGTTACTAAAATTACTTACAACAAAAATTACTGAAACCATACAAAATGTATGGCCTTAGGCATAATTATTTTTTTATTAATTGCTAAGCTCTGCAAAGGGGTTTACTTTCTGTTACTATTATTTAAAGATAATCAAAAACATAAATTTAAATGACACTCTGAGATAAATACTTAGCTGTGACTACAACATAACAATAGTTTGGCAGTATTGTTTTGACATGTTGCCCTTGCCATATCTCAGCTTGTAGTCAAATCTCCATCTTGAAATTTCTTGTGCATAACACTACCATACAATACTCTTATAAAAAAAAAAAATTCAGATTTTTATCTCGTGCCCCACCAGAGATAGCAAAGCCTGAAAAGTGCGATTGTTGTCATTTTTGAAAAATTTCGGATTTTGTTTAGCGAAGAGAAAGCAAGTCCCAGATCTGGAACTCGGCGTGTGAGTACAAGTACTTTCAGCCTATTTGTAAAAAAAAATTATGTCATGTTGACAGTATTCCTTGCTAGAAAAATTTCCTCTTGTAAACGGACGAATTTTGGAAAAAATGGAAAATTTATACTTAAATTTTACCAATAAGCAGTCAGTTTCGGAAACTACTCCATTACCAGATTTTTAGCCCAATGTATTCTGTACAAATTGCTTTAATCCGAAGTTGAATTGGGTAAATAAACGATGAATTATTTACAATTCTGTAAACCCTTCTTGTGAGAAAATTGCTGCAGATGATGAAACAAAGATGGCCGCCATGCACAAACAAAAATTAATAAAATTAAAATAATAGTCATTTTGAACTTCCATCATGTTAGGGTTGTTGTACAAAAAATTTCAGATTTTTTAAAAATGGTCGAGCAACCAGCGCTGGACCACTTGAAGTGGATTGACCCTGTTATGATTGTTGGCCATCGTTATTTTCGAAAAGTTTGTTAGGCATTATTCAATTAATGCGATATCTCTGATAATTTTTTTCACATTTTCAATTCTCACATTTCACATTTCAATTCTCACATTTTCCCGTTGTAAAATGCTGGTTGCCAAAAATCGTAGCATGTGACTTACATTACAATTACTCATGGAAATAGCCTTGCGAAAAAAGTAACAAAAAATGTGAGGCAAAATATTTTAATCGAATTCACATTCGTTACTCAGGGCTGCTACTAGTGACTATTTATATATTCTACTCGCAACAATATTTAAAAAGTAAATAAATTTTCTAGTAAATTTTATTGCATCAGTTATCAAAGGACTCGTGAAAGATTTTTATTTGAAAAGTTGGTGCGAGATGAATTAAAAAGTTGTCGTCAGTGTCAGCCTTGGTAATATGGACTGTGGGAAATATATATTTTTTTTCGTTTGGTATGAATAGCGTGATGCAGGGGATAGTACAATATTCGAAAAGCAAATGCATAGTTAAATCAACTTACGTCGAATTTTTTTTCAAAAACTTTCGGGTAAAATGTAAATATGCATATCTTAACTCTTTATTGCATTTACTCTTCATGTAGCTGGGAGCAGTACTTCGACTAGTACGCCAAAGTTTGCCTGGGAGAAGTACTTTGACTGTTAACCCCAAAGCGAGCTTTGCTTAACTCATTTAACACAGACGTTTTTAAAGTAAAAACAAGTATTTAACAAAATGTGGTGCGAACTGAATACAATTTCTGTAAAACAAGTTAGTCCTCAATGGGTTAAGGGTTAATCTTTTTATAATCCTTCTAGATAGTAAACTTCAAAGGAAATATTTATTAGGTAAAGGAAGTGTTGAAGAAGCTCGACAAACACGGGCAATCAATTGCCAATTGTGGTAACACTGTCAAATTCTCTTTACTATTTTCCATTATATATATATATATATATATATTACTACAAATGTAATTTTACCTTTAGCAAAGAAACGTATATTTCTGAAATAAATTTATAAAAAATTATTATCTATAGTTCTTTGAAAGAATTGTGAAAAATCAATAAATTGAGTTTAAGATAAATTTCATTTGAAAGCGAGTTTTTGTTCTATGGAATGGCATAAAAGCCTAAATTATGCGATGGCTGCCAGTTAATATATGTGACATAAAGCAAAGTCAGCGTTAGTGACGGACATATATTTCCTTTGTAATATAGATTTATAAAGATTAATAGCTATACATAAACACGTCTACGTATATATCTCGCAGTTATTTTTGTAATAGCCATATGACGCAGGGTCTCCCTGGAAAGATAAATTGCAGGAAAATAGGTTGTAAATTTAGCATTATTTTTTTTCTGAGCAGCCGATCGTATATACATATTTGTACTGGGAAAAAGATAAAACCTTAATGCCGCTTCTAAGAATACAAAAACCGAACAAATTTTTATTATGCTTAAATCTTTTAAAACGGATTTTTATTTGTAATAGTAACAATGGAAAAGATTAGAATTGGAAAAGATTAGCATGCATTTATCACAAAAAAAAAAAAAAAAAAAATGGAATTTTATATGTCGTCTTAGAAATCTTCGAAATGTCGCTTGCGCATTCCATATCAATGAAAATCCCCAATATTTTTTTAAAAAGTCTGTTTTATATATATAAATAAAATAGAGCATCGAATTTTATATATTTGAATTTAAAGGTAGAAAAAAATGAAAATTTTTAAAAAAATTTCGAAAAAATTTCCAAATTTCCAAATTTTTCAATTTTTTTTTTTTATTTTTTTGTAAATTTCATCTTAAATATTATTCAAGGGTACATTATATGCATTATGGCATGCATTTATCACAAAAAAAAATGTAAAAAAAAATTTATTTTTTAGAAAAAAATAGAATTTTACGCGTTGTCTTAGAAATCTTCGAAATGCCCCCTGCGCGTTCCATATCAATGAAAATCCCCAATATTTTTTATAAAAATTTGATTTATATATATAAATAAAATAGAGCATCGAATTTTATATATTTGAATTTAAAGGTTAAAAAAAATTAAAAATTTGAAAATTTTTCGAAAAATTTTCAAACTTTTTCATTTTTTTTTATTTTTTTGTAAATTTTATCTTAAATATTACTCAAAGGTACATTATATGCATTATGGCATGCTTTTATCACAAAAAATTAAAAAAAAATTATTTTTATGAAAAAAATGGAATTTTACGCGTTGTCTTAGAAATCTTCGAAATGCCCTCTGCGTGTTCCATATCAATGAAAATCCGCAATATTTTTAATAAAAGTGTGGTTTATATATATAAATAAAATAGAGCATCGAATTTTATATATTTAAATTTAAAGATTTTAAAAAAAATTAAAAATTTTCAAAAATTTTTCAAAAAAATTTCAAAATTTTTAATTTTTTTTTAAATTTAAAAATATAAAATTCGATGCTCTATTTTATTTATATATATATATAAAACAGACTTTTATAAAAAAAATATTGGGGATTTTCATTGATATGGAATGTGAAAGTGACATTTCGAAGATTTCTAAGACGACGCGTAAAATTACATTTTTTTCATAAAAATATTTTTTTTTGTGATAAATGCATGCTATAATGCATATAAAGTACCTTTGAATAATAATTAGGTGAAATTTACAAAAAATTAAAAAAAATATTTTTAAGGATTTTAAGGTGCCTTGTCCCCTTAAATGAAACGACGGAAAGGCATATAGTTTAATTGTATACAATATTTATATTTTGAATGTTTGTATTTTAAATATAAGTTATGCTTTTTAAATGAAATGGTTTAAAGGTTTATATTATAAGTGGAATTAATGCAAAATGAATGTCAATGGGAACATTACTTGGCGATTTATCATATCACCAAGCTAACATAAAAGTACTCTATTTTCTGAGTATTAACACTAGAACCGCCGTAGCGGTTAAAATGACCGCTACCAAGTAAAAATATTTAGATTATCGCCAGAAATTTCTTTCTAAAATAGGTTTTAAATGTACCACGGAGAAATAAGCTAAATAAATAAGTAATTTCAATTAAATTTTACGGTGTAAAATATTTTTGTAACACTTCAGTTAAATTTCCGGTGGTTCTAGTGTTAATGTAATAAACGTAGTCTTTAGTTTGTTTCTTTCAGGTTTCTGTGTTTAATTTATTTTCGAAAAAGTGATTTGATGAATATTTAATCCATTCCTTTTTTTTTCAAACTTAATTATTTCTCACATTACAATTTTTTAAATTTTACACCGTTGAAGAAGGAGGATGTACATTCAAATGTAAATTGTTTAAAAACTGTATTTCAATTTACTGACTTTTTATGATTTTAAAACCAAATAGCTCAATTACGGAATAACAGTATGCAGATGTTTTTATCGATTATTTAAAATTTTAAGGGAAAACCCGAATTCAACTCACCGTCCTAGGACGGGCGTTTACACTAGTGATATTTAGGGATGCACCGAATAGTGATTTTGCCCGAATACTTAATGCCGAAAATTCGGCCTGCAGATAAACGGAATACCGAATATTCGGCTGGCCAAATTGTAACTCTTAAGCCGAATACCGAATATTCGGTTGGACAAATGTAATACCTCAGAGTTTAACGGTAAATAAAAGTTAAATTAAAAAAGTTTACATCATATTTAGCACAGATACTTTTAATTTGATTAACGATTTTTTTTAAAGTAAACTTTGCACTAAAAAAAAATCTATGTTTTGAGTAGTTATTCAAGAAGATTTTTTAATTAACAAAATTTGAATCCCATGTCTTCTTCTGTGATAATAGAAGTTTCTCATACTGAACAAGAAACAACATATCATTCCACTTATTCCATCAAAAAGGAAAATTGTGTCACTACAAGCCGTAGATAAATTTTCATTCACAACTTCAGCAAAAATGAACACATTTTAGCGAGATTTGCATCATATTACTTTGTTTGTATAAAATGTGATGATACCAATGAAGTGACTGAATTTTGGCACGTGATACTGTATAAGTACTGTTAGTCGCATTCTTAATAAAAGAATGCCTAGTTCAGTGTTGTTTGGATATGAATGGTTGCAATTTCCAGCATTTCATGTGTTATCATATTTTACCGAAATTAAAGTAACTCTGTTGACAATACAGTTGCAATACCTTCATTACTGTTAAAGAAATAAAGAAATTTAAAGTTTGACCTGGGATGAGATACACTGTATTTTTGATTGAATAGGTGAATTTCTATCCTGGTTTGCTGGACAAAACATTGCCTGTTTTGATGCCTATTATTACCCCTGAAAGTTTTTTCCATTTTGTTTAGAAAAACCATGTTTGCGAAAAAGGAAGAAACTAATTATTTTACCAGACAATGCTCAGGAACATGCATTTGTATATCATTAATCCCTATTAAGATTGTCAATAAAGGTTAATTTTCTTAAGACTTGTAAAACAGCAAATAAATCTTGCGAAAGAATTCTCTTTTATTTAAAGATGATTCCGTCTAATTATTCCGAATACCTTTATTAATTGTCAATTAAAAGTAGGATTTATGCAAGGTTTAAAAAAATATTTTTAAGAGGTTTTTTTAAGAATTCGGTTTGGCGAATAGTTTGATATTCGGCGAAACAAAATATTCGCTAGACCGAATGGTTTGATATTCGGCAGACCGAAGTTTGATATTTGGACTAACTGAATATTCGGTAGTATGGCCGAAAGGGGCCGAATACCGAATAGATACCGAATATTCGGTGCATCCCTAATAATAATAATAATAACGATAAATTATAATTGTTTAAAAACATAACCAATTATTATACACCACTTCATCCGGAGGGCACATAAGATATTTTTGTATTATCTGCATGATTATTTAAAATGTCAATTGTTCCTCCTGGCATTTCAAGATATCTTTAGAACAAAAACACTACAAATAATTTTAGAATTCTTTTGTCATGTATATATATAGAATTCAGTTGTACCCCTCAAGCAAAAAACTATAGAACAATAGTTTTGGACAGGAAACAATCAATAATGGGATTTCTTTACATCTGTACTTACATACCTAAGTACTTTCCATAGAAAATGGAGTTTATTATTACAAAATCAGACACAGCGGTATTTAAAGGGAAAGATAATAGTAAAACTTCTTGTGACAATTTTAGAATCAGTTACAGTTTTAACATAGCTGTTTTTCTATTCTTAAAATAGAAGTTAAACCTTATGTACTAATTACTGAATAATTAACCCTTTATATACTGAATTATGAATTCACAAAAACTTTATCCTCTAAAGCATTTTTCGTGAATTGTTTAAACTACATTAGAATATTTACATAATCATTTAATAAATTTTAGAGGGATTTTACAAGGATTGAAGGAATTAGAATGATTAATTAAATTTGAATTTATAGAGATTTTGTACAATATTCATAACCCCACTCAACTTTTTTATTTTAAATATTTTTCTTAGTATTTTGTAGAATCTGGAAATGTACAAATATAATGGTCTTACAATAGAATATTTCCGAATTGAAAAATACCCCCCGCACACACACACACACAAAGCCAAGAAAGCTGAAAAGATGCAAAGGCAAAAGAAATCCAACTTTAAAAATATATTTTTGTTTTGAGTAACCACTAATGCTTTTGGCAGAAGATAAAGTAATGTATCTATAACTCATTCTAAACTGTGACAACTAATCGACGTATTAAATGAATTCCATAAGTTATTTTAATGGTACTTATAAGTACCGTCAGTAGATAAATGATTAAACGAAAAAAAGACTATCAAACGGTGTTACGAATAAAAATACAAAAATATACTAAATATAAATATACTAAAAAGAATGCATAAAATGAATTAACAAATTTTACGTTACTAAAAATAGAAAGATAGTGATTTAGTGCCGGAAAACTCCGGAATTTTATAAAATACAAATTCTCATAACTCGATGAATTTTTGTATGAATGGAATTGTAAGAAATGATTTTTTAGCTCACAGGCTATCAAAGCCTAAAAGTTTATGTGCCCGCCGGCTCTGTATGTAACTACGTACGTACTTAATGCGATAACTCTTGATAGAAAAATCTGATTTGCTCCAATTTTTTTTTAGGCTCTAATAAGGCGCTTACCTGATTAGTTTTGGGGGTTCACTGTTTAAGGATAAAGGGGGAAAAGGGGGACTAGTCCACCCCCTTAGCTTTACCCCCTAAATTTAGATAAATTGGTTTTCATGCAGAATTATCCAATTTACTTTATTTTTTTTTCTAGGTTCATTCTGATAAGGAGCTTTTCTGATTAGATTTGAAGGTTCATTGGTTCACCATAAAGGGAGAAAGGGGGGAGCTGATATCCCCCTTCATTTAGCGAAATGGTTTATTATTCAGAATTATCTGATTTGCTTCAAATCTGGTATACCAGTTTATTACGTTAAGGAGCTTCCCTGATTAGATTTTGAGGTTCATTAGATGCGTATAAAGGGAGGAAATGGGGGCTAGCTTTCCCCACTTAATTTAGATAAATTGGTTTTCATGCAGAATTATCCAATTTACTTTAATTTTTTTTTTTTTTTTTTTTTTTTTTTTTTTTTTTTTTTTTTGTAGGTTCATCCTGATAAGGAGCTTTTCTGATTAGATTTTAAGGTTCATTGGTTCACCATAAAGGGAGAAATGGGGGAGCTAATACCCCCCTTAATTTAGCGAAATGGTTTATCATTCAGAATTATCTGATTTACTTCAAATCTGGTATACCAGTTTATTATGTTAAGGAGCTTCCCTGATTAGATTTGGAGGTTCATTGGTTAAGTATAAAGAGGGGAAATGGGGGCTAATCCCCCTTTATTTATTTTTTGAGGGGCATTATTCTTTGACATGAAAGTATAATGTACAATTAAAGTGAATAGCCTGTAAGCTCATTGCCATCAGTTTAACTGGGCATATTTCTTTTTATTACTATTTTGCTTGTAGGAGAATGAATCATATTTTCTAAATATTACTATAGAATCCAGAGGCCGTATAAAAAATTTAAAATGGTACTATTTTCAAGTGAATAGGCATAATCAAAACATGAAAACATTTAAAATGATCACATTTTATACTTTATTAAAATAGGTTACAAAACATTTTAAAGCATTAAAAACCAATTCAGAGATTTTAAAAAGTTCATCGAAGTTCCCGAGCAATTGTATTCTTTCTTTCTAACCGATGACCAGGCCCCTACCTGCCGGGATGCCCCAGCTGAA
Organism: Maratus speciosus; assembly: GCA_963932465.1. Classification (NCBI taxonomy): domain Eukaryota; kingdom Metazoa; phylum Arthropoda; class Arachnida; order Araneae; family Salticidae; genus Maratus; species Maratus speciosus. The sequence continues at coordinate 119,904,944 of OZ010793.1, read as the reverse complement.
CGGGTTTAGTACCTGGCATCGGGGCGGAAGACCGCCTAACCGCCGCGAAGCGGCAATAAACCTGACATCATTGCCTCGATCGTCATCCTATTTGCAGTGCCTACTGCTCGTTTGTGTATACTATGTTTTGCCGGTTACTTAACGTTATAACCTGTTGTTCGGCACCTGCACATTGCTACTCATGTTGGTCTCGTAATTTAGAACCTTGATCAGATGACGAGACCTTCACCTGGCAAGGCACCTCCAGAGGTATAATTCACAGGTAACTTGGAGGACTTTGCACCCACGACGGATTTTACATGCACCAGGCGCCATTAGCGCTTGTATTCAGAACCTGACCATGATCAAGGGGTTGAAGCGAGATGATTTATTCCAAACCAAATACGCAATGAAGTGGATATGTGAATATGCGTCAGCTATGTGGTATAATGCATGATAACAACATATCATTACCTGGGTTCTTTCCTCTAGTTACATTCTCTATACATTCCCGCTGTATGCATGTTTTGTAATCATTCACTTGCGCTATATTCCTTACTTTGCTGAAAGATATATCAATATCTGTTTTTAAATTTAACCGAAACAACGCTGTAGTTTGTTTTCCCCTTGCTATGCCTGTCACATGATCTTTTATTTTTTCTTGTAATTGCCTGTTTGTCATTCCTACATAAGTAAATGTACTTTTGTTTTTTTTTAAATCTTGAAATTGGATAGTATCTGTTCATGTTTTGCATGCTTATCCATGAGATCTACTTTTCTGTGAACAAGATTTTCGAATTTAGTTGGAGGCTTAGCAATTAATGTTGTATATTTATTTAATGAGTATCTGATTCTTTCAACAAGTTTAGGTATATATTCTATACTATAAAATTTTCAAAACTGTGTAATACTTTTTGTTATCAATTACTTGTTATTAAATCCGTAGATCTCTTTGTTAATAAATTTCCTGGAGTATCCGTTTTCGATTGCAGTGTCTTTCATCTTCGTTAACGCCTCATTTATATAAAAATGTTAATATACTTTAAGGGTTCTCAAGACACTTAAAATTGAAAAAAAAGAAAAAAAAGACACCATTTTCAACATTTAATATCTTAAATGGTATGCGATTTTAAAACGCAATTTTTATTGGGATGAAAGATATAAGTATGTTCTTTCATTTCAAGTATTTAAAAATTTTAAGATCCAAAATTAGCATTTATAGGGGGCTCCAAACTGTCAGACATTTGATGAGCAGAAAATTGGTATAACAGATAACGCACAGGATTACAAAATAAATATTGCAAGTAGAATGAAAATTTTGGTGCCTATTTATACCTTAGATTATAGTAATTACGCTGAACCTAAATAATTTTTTTTCAAGCATTTTTATATTTTTAATACAAAGTTGTATTTAGCTAATACAAAATTTTGAAAATTACAACGGTATAATCACCTAAAAATATTTTTTGAACAATAATAATTAAATTTTAGTTTCAATTTATACAGAAAAACATGAACATATGCTTTGAAAATTTCATGAAAAAATATTCAGAAGTTTTTGAGATATACTGCGCGTTATGTCCAAAACCGCCATTTGGAGAAAAATGATTTGAATGTTTCAGAAACGCCGATTCAGCTATTGCGCGGGTATAATTCTAAAAGCCATAACTTCTGTTCTAATGGGAATTTCAAGTAAACAATTATATGAAGATGTTCAGGAAATATAGGAGTTTAAAATCTAAAAAAATTAAATTTCGAAACTTTTGAATCTTTAAAAGTCCTGAGACACCTTAAATGCTCTTCTAACATAAATTCAATATGCGGCTTTTTAATAATTTAATAGAACTTTACTGCCATTGGTTATTGTATTATTGGACGGGCATGGTTTTCTGTAATTATTTCTGACTATATTACGCGTTAACTCATTCCTAATGAGCTCGACATCCAGGAAGGGAAATAATACATTTTTCTCAATTTTTAATGTAAGATGTATTCTACTGTTAATACTATTAATGTGTTCTAAGAAATTTTTTTAAATTTTTATATTCCATGATGCTAGATTAAAAGTTCGTCAACGAACGCACGTTGATCGGACGCATAAATCGGGGTTTAAACTAAGGTGGAGATAATCTGCTCCTAGAGTGGTCTTAGTTCTCGTTCAGCGAATAAACCGGAGAAGGGGAGCTCAATTTTCTATTTGTTTATAGTAATTTCTATTACAAACTGAAACGTTGTTATTGGTTCAAGCTGGCAATATAAAATTCAAGTTGGATATGAATGTAGTTTTAATGTTGTCGTCATACATTGGGTTTCTGTTGATATGATTTTCAATATTTCTTACTTCCTGTATATTCATCGAGGGGTATGACTTTATGTCGAAACTTGCAAGTAAGGGAGCACTGGGAAATAGCGGTCACCTAAGGAAACTATATTATAATTTTATCCTAATATCTATGTTTTATTACCATTTTCTTCCCTATTTAACAGCAAGTTATCTGCCTTTAATTTTTTTTTAAATTGTAGATAAAATAGAAGCCCTGTAGTTTACAAATTAATGAAAATGTATTTTGTACCGGCACTCCCCCATTTGCCGAGTAATGCTGGTCAAGTTTATGGGCTATGGCAGTCACAAGGATAAATGTCCAAAGACGATAATTATCAAAAAAGCTTAATTTATTCTATAAGTTACAAGGTAAGTTTTTTACAAAATCTCTACATTTAACACACATTCATTATCCTTAGCAATGTCACTTTTACAGTCCTCAGCAAAAGTTTAGACACTGGTGATATTTAACCTTTAAATAAAAACTACTGACATTTGGGTTATACAAATGGCTGTACTTATTGTTAAATATATTGTAAACATTTTAGGAAGGAAATGACGATTTTAATGTAGGATATTATTTAATTTAACAGAAAAAAGTGAAATTTGCATATTGCAAAAGTTTAGACACTTTCTTCATTTTTGGCAACTGTTCACGGAAAAACGCAAATTTAAAGCTTTTGAAGTCACATGCATGAAGTATTTAAGCGTACCTTGCGATAACATCGGTTAGGGAAGATGCCGCGATATAGAAATTTTGAGTAAGATGAAGTAATTGAAGCATGGAAGCTAAATTCGAAAGGGAAGACTGTTGCAGAAATCTCAGCTACTTTGAATTGTCCAAAGAAGTATGTCTATTAAGTACTGTTAAAGGGTGACTCAAGTAAAACATAGATCTGGAAGGCCTCGTGTGGGCAGAAAACGAGATGGTAGAAGGATCAATAAATTGTCACCTAGACAAATGATGATTGGTAGTCGCATTAAAAGTGAGTCAGAGCTTTCTGCGTCAACGCATATGATTCGTAGATGAATTAAAGAAAGATGCAAATTAGTTTACATGAAAATTATAAAACAGCCAGCCTTGAAATCTCACAACAAATTGACGAGAATGCAGTGGGCTCGCAAATATATATCATATGGACCCAAGTGGTGTACTGTGATATTCAGTGACGAAAAAAGGGGAATTTGGATGACCCAGATAGGTGGGAATGCTATTGGCACGACTTGCGTAGAGCCTTGGACTTTCTTTAGTCGACAACAAGGAGATGACCCTTTAATGATTTGGGCCTCATCTTGTTTTAATGCTAAAGTATCTCTGGAATTCCTCAATGGTCTCCAAGCAGCGTAAGACTACATACATACATAGGAAAACAATTTACAGCCCTCTAGTGAACTTTCAGCTGTTCCAAAGTACGTATTTGAGCAAAATAATCCACCATTCATGTTGCATATAAAACAAAAAATTGGTTTAACTATCAAAATATTATTGTTCTCGGCTGGCTCGCATGTATCCCTGATCTGAACCCAATCGAAAACTTTTGTGGCATTACATCTCATAAGGTTTGCGCAATTTTTAGACAATACTCCACTGTTAATGAACTTCGAGCTGCTATTACACGTGTTTTGTACGAAATAGACACTCAAGTGATGCAGGATTTAGTTTCTTCGATGGAAAGTCACATTTTTCTACTAATTACAGACAATATAGGTGCAGTTTGATTGTAATTTGTAGTTATTTTTCTGTAAATAGACAGATTGTCTATACTTTTACCACAATGTTAATTTTGTTTTTTTGTCATTATATATTATGTAAAGTGTATAATTTAAAATTTATTATTTGTGAATAAACGATAAGTCCCCAGTAATATATGACAGTTGAGTTACAACAATTCGTTACAGACTTCTCAGGGCAGAAGCATAATCGATCATTGTCTAAACTTTTGCTGGGCACTGTAATATCAACATTTGTAAAGACAAAGATATCCGAATGTCCTCTGCATTCAAGCAAAAATTTTATTTTAATACATTTTGCTCTACATTGACTGCCCGTTATGGGAAATTCTTTTCAGTTTTTTATACAAAACAGTCACTAAAAGAAAATCTCTGACGGGAATATTCTGTTGGGTTTTGTCTAGGTTAAAACATTTCCGGGATTGATCTTGAGATTCACAATCTCTAAATTTGAACCACACTGTCTCGGCTTAATGTTTACTTATCAGAACTATTTAAATCAGAATCTGATAATAAATCAAAACTTTTCCTTTTTTTAACTGTTTTTCTTTCTTTTAAAACTTTCTTAAAACAAAATTAAAATAAAAAGTACATAAAGTAACTGATAGGTAATACAAGCCAGTTTTCGAGTTACCTGTCACTGATCCGTACTTACCATTATCGGCGAATAGAGTTATCCATGTTTACATAAAGAAATTCACAAAATTTGAAATCATTATCAACAACAAAAATGAATTTAAAGAAGTTCTAATATCTTCCTTATTACATGCAAAAACTGCAATGGGATATGCAGAAATTGGAAGACGAAAGCTTATTTTTTAATCAGAAAAAAAATAGTCAGAAGTGAAATACAAACAATATTTCACCTTAATTCTCTAAATATAAAATAATTGTCGGTGTTTCCAGTACTTTTCTTTCAGGAGATGCTAGAGTATTAGCGCCCACTCCTATCTTATTCGCACTAGATGCCATATTCACAGAAACAAGTAGATTTTTGAAGTAACCGCCATTACCGCTGACCGCCATTTTCCTACATTTTCCTTGAACTCTTATAGATATACCATTAGTACTCCTATATACGATACAAATTCTGGTTATAGATCTGGTTATGTATGACTATTAGATTAAATATTTCCCAGAACTTTTTGCTCAACCTAGTATAACACTAGGAGGCCGAACATTTAAGTAGATTTTGTAAGTAATACTACCTATTGCAATCTCCCATATGTTGGAATTTTTGAAAACTTTCTCAGATCTACACCGATCATGACCCCTAGAGCCTTAGAACCACCTCCAGTTCAAAATTTTATCTATCGATCTATCTATATATTTTACTTTTCAATGGACACGATAACATATCCAATCAGTTTAAAGTTTTCAAAACTTCTAGGAAAGGGGCCAAGAAATTATGCATGACAGATTTTTGATGTAATTAAAAATGGCTTCAAGGAGTGCAAAAAATAGGGTTTCAGAAAAAAAAATTAATAACTTCGTCAATTTACAAGATATCCAATTCACTTAAATTTATCATAAATCCTCTTAATATTATCTACAACTTTAGTTTGGACAAGCTTTTGATAGGAGCAACTCTTACAGCAAAAATAAATTAAAAACAAAAAAAGTATTATTGTGGGTGGGGGGGGGGGGGGGGTCGTGGGGAGGTTGTATAAAAAAAATCATATTTCCCTTAATCCGTTAAATTCTTGGTGAAATTACTGCTTAACTTCGAAATATACCTGCGCCTGTAGGCAAAGCCAACAGAGATTTTTCTATAATTATGAAAGTTATAAATGTTTTTTGTACAGCAGGAGCAGCTTATTTAATTTCGGGAGGAGGTAAACAACGTTGTAACTTCATTTTTTAAAAAGATTGACTTGGTTAATAATCCAAATTAATCTTTTATGCACCTCAAAAAATAATTTGCTTACAAAGGACAGAATTAAAATTAATTTGGGAACATCGGTTGCATTTCAAGTGTAATCACCTGTTTAAAAGGTTGGTGAAATTCCCATATTGATGTAATTAAATTTTAAAGTTGTTAATAAAACAGTACAATTCGGAAATTTATGCAGTTCTACTGTTTTGTAAGGGAAATGATTCATTTAACCGATAATTGGTACGCCAAAAACCAATTTTATTTTTTTTTTTTTAGAAAAATTAGGAAAAATGCACTCTTTTAATCTATCATATCTCTCTTATTATTGGTGTAATTTTTAGTATGTGGTACTCAATCGACGCAGAATTCTATGCTCTAGGATCGTTTCTGTAGAGTGAACCGTTTTTGAGTTATTTGCGAAATACTGAAAAAAGGCCGAAAATTTTGAGGTTTTTGTGAGCTCACTAGGAAAAATGGGACAAAGCTCAAATCCCTTTATTTGGATGTAAGCATAGTGATTAAAACGATTTCCAGCTTTCCTCGAATTATTGTATAAAACGGCCCTGTTTTGAGCTAATTTTACTGGCCTATAAGCCTCCAACCAAATTAAAAAATCTGGATCACAGAAAAATAGATTCTGTGGATAAGCATGATAAAGCAGAAATATATAAAAAAAGCTTCATATAAAATCAGCGTAAGTAATTTATTGAATTTTACAATCTTTTCATGATGTTTGGGATAATTATTTAACGCTATTTTAGAATGTGTATCGAAGTATTCTGAATTTAAAATTCCGTTTGTATTAGAAAGTAAAATATGTGGAAAACAGAAATCCCCTAATTAGTCTAAGAAGTATAAGGCTTAATATTATTAAGGGACACTTAAATTTAATCCTATATTATCATTGTCAAAGTTAATTAAACATTTTCTGCGTCAGTATTTGCAGAAAATTGTGGTAGCTATCAAAGCAGTATTAAAGAAATCTCAATAGAGACATGTGCAATCGGAATCAGTAGTTTTCGCAGCTCCAAATCTATCTATTTTTTAAATTCTAGATTACGATTACGTTTAGATTAAGATTAATATTTTTTTATTCGATTACGATTACCGAACTTGTCGATTACGATTACAGTTCGATTACACTGATTCCATAATCTACATGTTGTGCGCTCCCGAAGTTTGATTAAGTGAACAGCGCCACCTAGCTGAAAAATGATGTAACCTTCAGTTGAGCTTCGTTGTCTCTCGAACAACACGTCTGTAACGAGTGCCCTCGCTCTCAAATCAGAAGCTCATTTCAACGATTTCCCCTTGGCAATAAATAATAAAAACCTACGGAAAAGTAACCACAGTGCATTGCATTATCAGTGTTCGACATATGGTCCTAGCCGACCGGAGCACAGCAAATAATAATAAAAAAAATGACAACTTTAACTACTTTAAATGGCCAACACGGCGTACTGAAAACCAAACAAAACAAAATCACGAAATTTATTAACGAATATGATTGCACCATCTGAAAGAATCGCAAGAAGAGCAGCAAGAAGAACGATTGCGCTTGTTTCGATTTTGGAGCTTAAAACGTCACTCCGTAATTTGATTGAATCCTATACAACTCTTCCGGAAGATGTCGACATAGCAGACTCTTTGGAAATAGCAACTGAGCTAGAAGATGAACTGGAAGATTCAGAGGTAAAGCTTAATATTATTCTTTGCAAATATGAATGTGCTAATATTAAAAAATAAAATCCTACTGTTACTAACAACTTTAAAATACCAGACTTACCTCTGCCCAATTTCTATGGGAAATATGATGAATTTCAAAATTTTAAAGCTCAATTTATGTCCATTATCGGAAATAATAAGAATCTAAACTCAGCTCAGCAGTTATGCTACTTAAAAAGTTGTCTAAAAGGTCAGCCAAAAGACTTGAATCGGCCCAAGATACCTACGAATCTCTTTGCCAGTCTTTAGAAGAAAGTTATGAAAACAAAAGAGCTGTCATTGATTGCCATATTATAAAACTTCTTAATTTTTCAAATATACCGGATTCTCCTAACCATTTAATGCAATTAATTGATAATAAGAAATGTAATTTGCGTGCATTAAAATTAATAGAGTTTGAATCTAACGAACTCTCAGATGCCTTACTAATGCACATCTTGTTTCAAAAATTGGATCCTGAAATTAAAAGGTCTTTCGAAATGAAATTAATTAAAAACGAAAAACTAAATTACCTAACTTTTTAAGCTTTTTGGAAGAACGAAGTCGCATTCTTGAAAATACTGTTATATCAAAAGAGCAAAAAAAGTTCCCTTATAATAATTGGAAATCTGGCACTAAGCCAAACATTGAAAAATCCCTTTTAACAAAATCAAAACAGACAAAAGGATGTATTTTAGGCTGTACAGATTCACACTCTTTATATAGATGCGACAAATTTAAACAAATAAATGTGATGAAAAGATCAGAATTTGTTAAAATTAACAATTTATGCCAATCTTGTCTAAATAATCATCTACCTAATCCTTGTTTATCTGAAAATAAGTGCCTTTCTTGTGATACCATAGAACATAATAGCTTATTGCATCCATTAAATAAAAATAATAAGGTCAGTAAGCAATTCAGAATTGAAAACCAGACAGAGAGGAGCCTGCATTCTTCCCCCTCTCATGATAATCAAACATTTTTCGCGAAGGTAAGTGAAATAAATAAATCTTGTGTAATTTTAAACACAGCTGTGATATATTTGAAGGACGGTTCTGGGGAATTTCAACCTTTAATTGCTGCATTAGACTCAAGCTTAGCATTCAAGCTCGCATTTATTGAGTTTTCATGCGGCAAATTTGTTAGGATTGCGTAAACAAAAAACTCATATTCCCATTTCCGGACTTAATGATTTATGTTTAAACGCTAAATCATTTGTTAGTACGGAATTAACGAATGAAAACAAAACTAAATCTTATCAGTTAAATATGTTAGTAGTTCCTAAAATCGCGGATATTCCGCCGAGATATGTATATACGTCAAAATTAAAATTGCCGTCGAATATAGAATTAGCGGATAATAATTGGAATAAAACCAAACGCGTACATGCGCTGATTGGAGCCCAGTTATTCTATGAATTAATAGGGTCGGATAAAATTAAAATTGATGATTCTCAATTAATGTTAGTAGAAACATTTTTCGGGCATGTTATATCAGGCACTGTATGCAATTCTATCTCGAATTTAAGGGAATCTTCTGGTTCTTGTTTTTTTTGTAACAGATTATACATATTTGGAAAAAGAAATAAGTTCCTTTTGGGAATTGGAGCAAGTAAGTGAATTAAAACCCTTAGTTAGTGAGGAGTTAAATTACTGTAATGAACATTTTTTAAAGACTCATTATCGAAAACCGGACGGCAGATACGTTGTTGAATTACCCTTTAAGATTCAAATGTTAGACAATTCTCTGGGAGATTCAAAACAAATTGCCACTAAAAGATTAAATCAGTTATGGAACCGTTTAGAGCGGGATCCCAAATTAAAGGAATTATACTCAGAATTTCTAAAGGAATGCACTACTTTAGGACACATGGAAGAAAACACCGATGACATAAATCCTGATAAAGGATATTTTTCCCTCATCGCGGTGTTTTGCGACCGTCGAGTACTACAACTAAACTGAGGCTTGTTTTTGATGGGAGTTGTAAAACTACTAATGGGAAGTCTTTAAACGACTTATTGCTTAAAGGAGGGATAATACAAGATGATCTTTTTTCGATTATGATTCGTTTTAGAAAACATATTTTCGCATTTACAGTTGATGTAAATAAAATGTTTCGACAAATAGAAGTAAATTCGTCGCATACTAGATACCAAAAAATATTGTGGAGAGAAGGGAGGGAGGAACCCGACAAAATCTACAATCTGAAAACGCTCACCTACGGTTGTGCAAGTAGTCCATACCTTGCCACTAGAGTGTTCTAGCAGTTAGCGGTAGATGAAACAAACATTTTCCCATTAGTAGCCGAAGTTGTAAAGAACGATATGTACATGGATGACTGCCTGTCAGGTGCATCAGAGATTTCCGAATTTTTTGAAATTAAAAAACAACTATCAGACATCTTCAAAAAGGTCAGATGGCCTTGCATAAATGGCGTTCTAATGTTACTGAAGAAATAAATCCTGATTCTCAAATTTTTCCCTTTAATCAAAATGCCGAAGAGGTTTCAACGAAAACTCTCGGAATACTATGGGACTGCACTAGTGATACATTTAACTTTAAAGTTACTGTCAACAGAAATTCTGACTACGCAAAACGCGAAATTCTAAGTCAAATTGCAAGACTCTTTGACCCCCTTGGCTTGCTCGGTCCTGTAATTTGCCGTGCAAAAATCTTCATGCAACACCTATGGTTGCTTAAGTGCGACTGGAATGATAAAATTCCCCTTCATGTTGCTCAAGACTAGGACAAGTTCCTCAGTTCACTAGTTCTTATAGAAACATTCAAATTCCAAGGTGTATTCTTATTAAAGATGCATCAGCTATCATCTTACATGGTTTTGCGGACGCGAGTGAGAAAGCTTTCGGAGTTTCCCTTTATCTTCAAACGAACTCTGATTCAAATTCGCCTGTTTGCCACCTCATTTGAAGCAAAAGTAAAGTTGCCCCTATTAAAACTATCAGCATTCCGAGGTTTGAACTTTCAGTCTGTCTATTGTTGTGCCAATTTGCTCAAAAGGTAATTAGAGCTATGAAACTTCAAATCGACAAAGTCATACTTTGGTCGGACGTCACAATTTCCTTAGCATGGATAGACATATGCCTCACCTTCTTACAGGGGCGGATCCAGAGAATCGTTTTGGGGGGGGCGATACCGAGTGGCATATAATCAACGTAGTCATAATTTCTGCTGCTCAAATACTTCCTTGCAGTTAATTGTTACATAAATATGAAAGTAATGCGATTTGAAAATATTACAGACTCTCGATTATCCGACATCCGATTAACCGAAACACTCGGTTATCCAACACTCTTATTTTATAAGCCCGCCCTCTCCTCAAAATATCGTTTATTGTTACTTATTAGGTCGTAAAATTAATAACGTTATAACAGAATTTATTTATTAAATGTCTTTTTTTTCTTTTTCTGTTTACTCTTTTACTATGGTAATATCTTATTTTTTGTTCTTTTAGCTATAGTGAACAGCGTTAATAACACAAGCCTGCGATGATTGTCTTTTTTAACTTTTGATAATTGATTTTGATGTAAGACTTTTAAAAATTTGCGATTTGTGGAAAATCCTGAAGTGATGGAATGGTAAAAAATGAAGGTCATTTTTGGATTCAGCACTAAAAAGTACATAGGAACCAATTACCGAAAGACGAAAAACATAACCATCACATCCATTTTTTAATATCAGATTTCTGAAAGAGGATAATATCTGAAAAAGGATCCCCTTCAGAAATCTGGAGGGCCCTTAACATCCTTAAAAGTCAAAATGTGTCATCTAAGTGGTGTGTATACCTCTTCACTGGCGCGGATCCAAGAAAGGGCGGGAGATCGTCCCGATCGCTCCCCCCCCCCCCTCTTGGATCAAAAAATATAAATCCACCGATTATCGCGAATTTGGACAAATGGTCACCGAAAAAAATCAATTTCGTCAATCGTTTGCAGGTCAAAAAATCGCGCAAAAAACGAGAATTTCTTCAAAGGATCGCGATAAAAACGCAAATTTCGTCAAAGGATTGCGCAAAAAACGCGACTTTCGTTAAAGGATCGAGCAAAAAACGCGAATTTCGTCAAAGGATCGAGCAAAAAACGCGAATTTCGTCAAAGGATCGCGCAAAAACGTTAATTTCGCCAAAAAACGGACATTTCATCACAGGACCACAAAAAACGCGAATTTCGTAAAGGACCACGAAAAAAACGCGAATTTCGTCAAAGGATCGCACAAAAACGTGAATTTCGTCAAACAAGCGCGGTAAAAACGTGAATTTCGCCAAAAAAACGCGAATTTCGTCAAAGGATCGCTTAAAAAACGCGAATTTCGCCAAAGGATCGCAGAAAAAACGCGAATTTCGCCAAAGAAACGCAGAAAAAACGCGAATTTCGCCGAAAAAACGCAAATTTCGCCAAGGAAACGCAGAAGAAAACGCTAATTTCGCCAAACAATTGCGGTAAAAACGCTAATTTCGCGAAAGAATCGCACAAAAAATGCGACTTTCGTCAACAGATCTTGGAAAAATGCAAATTTTGTCAAAGAATCGCGAAAAAATACGCGAATTTCGTCAAAGGGCCGCGAAAAAACGCACAATTAGCACCAGGAGGAGATTCTCCTAGGCGCGAATCCACGGGGGTGGGGGAATCGATCGGGGCGGTCGCACCCCCCAAGATATAAATCCAACCCTTTTAACGGCGGTTTTCGCGGAACAGACAGACAAGCAAACGAAAACCAAACACTTTTCGGGTGTGAATGTTAAACCTCACTGACGTTTCGGTAATTAGTGAACAAAATAAGATTATGTCCTGTCAAAAGGCATATGGCGCCATAATTTTTTACACTAATTGGTTGAGGTGGGGACGATGCCACTTCGTGTACCTTTTGTTGAATCTCTACAACAGAAATTGACAATGTTATGCGGGTCCCTTTAAAGTGTTGAAACTTTTTCGTTCTTTCAAAGAAGCTGCAATTCTAATATCTGTATAACGATATTTTTGAGGAATGCTTTATTGTTTGAGAAAAGAATGGGATTCATACCAATTTTTAAAAGAAAGAAAGAAACAAGAAAAAGAAAGGCCCTTTGAAAAATTCAAGCATCTTAATGTTTTCTGAAGAAAACCAATAATGTGTAAAAAGTGTACTGTTATTGCCACCCACATTGGTAAATTTCAAGGGTATTTCATGAATGAAAAAAAGGATTATATCCTAATCCTAGTCAGTTAAAAGCAAAATGCGTATGGTGTGTTGATTTCTTAGAAACCAACTTGATAAATTTGTTCTTCCCTTCTTTGCCCCGATCGCATCCCCCCCCCGTACATGCGCGCCTAGGAGAATCTCCTCCCGGTGCTAATTGTACGTTTTTTTTCGCGGCCCTTTGACGAAATTCGGGTTTTTTTCGCGATTCTTTGAAGAAATTCGCATTTTTTCAGAGATCTGTTGACGAAATTAGCGTTTTTTTGCGCAATTCTTTCGAGAAATTAGCGTTTTTTACGCAATTTTTTGACGAATTTCGCGTTTTTTGACGATCTTTTGACGAACATGGCGTTTTTTGCGCGATCCTTTGACGAAATTCGCGTTCCTTTTGCGATCCTTTGACCTGCGAACGATTGACGAAATTGATTTTTTTCGGCGACCATTTGTCGAAATTCGCGACAATCGGTCGGTTTATATTTTTGGAGGGGGGCGATCGCCCCAATCGCCCCCCCCCCCCCGTGGATCCGCGCCTGCCTTCTTAAGGCCTTTGTTGCGAACAGAGTGTCTAAGATTCAAGAACTTACCAAAAACTACGAGTGGAGATATGTGCCGTCAAAACTGAATCCGGCAGATGTGTTATCCCGAGGTCAGGATGCAAAATCGCTTCCTACAAATAAACTCTGGTGGGAGAGACCCACTTTCCTGAAACATGACATTGTAAATTTTTGTCCACAAAAGAACTCTCATATCAAAGACGAACAATTTTTAAAGGAACTAAAGTCAGTTCCGGTTTCTCACTTCAGTTATAATTTCTGACATTATGAACTATTTTTATTAATATTTCAAATAGTTATATTAAATTAATGAGAGTGTTAGCATTTATTTTCAGGTTTGTTTACAACTGTAAAAATACGGTCAAACTTAAAGGTTCCTTAACTTTAGAGGAACTAAGGGTTGCCAGAAACTTCTTAATTAAGAGTGCTCAAGGTGAGTATTTTTCATCAGAAATTTCGGCATTGAAAAAGGGCATGTCTGTCCCTGTAAAAAGTAAGTTGAAAATTTTAGATCCCTTTTTAGATAAAGATGATCTATTAAGAGTGGGTGGTCGTTTGGCCAACTCAAATTTAAGCTATGACCGATGTCACCAAATTATTTTACCCCCAGGTAGTAAATTGACTAAAATTATCTTTCTTTACTATCATAAAAGAGACTTACATGTTGGTCCTCAAGGGCTATTAAATAGTGTAAGACAAATATTTTGGCCTGTTAATGGAAGAAACATTGTTCGTCAAGTTGTACACGAGTGTGTTCACTGTTTCAAAATTAAACCTGCAATTGTAAGTCAAATAATGGGTAATTTACCCCCTGAAAGAGTAATACAAGGGCCACCGTTTTCCAATTCAGTTCTTGACCTATGCGGTCCATTTTTTTATTAAATATCGCAACCAGAGAAAAGGAATATTTAATAAAGTTTATGTAGCCATTTCCATATGCATGGTTACTAAGGCAGTGCATTTAGAACTACTTTCTGACTTAACTTCTATTGCATTAATTGCAACCCTTAAAATATTTTTTGCTCGCAGAGGCAAAAGTAGTACAATCTCTTGTGACAATGCAACCAACTTTGTTGGAGCATCTGCGGAACTAAAGAGATTATTAAATTCTATAAATAACAAAAATGATGATGTATCAAATTTTCTGTCATCCGAGCAAGTTCTCTGGAAATTTCTTCCCCCTCGTTCCCCAAATTTTGGAGGACTCTGGGAGAGAGGCGTCGGACAGTTCAAATGTCACTTAAAAAGAACTATTGGTGTTATGAAATTAACTCTTGAAGAATTTTTAACTATTAGTATGCAAATTGAAGGTATTCTCAATTCGCGCCCTCTTTCCCCATTATCTTCTGAATTAGAAGACTATGTAGTTTTGACCCCAGGGCATTTCCTGATTGGTAGACCAATGAATGCTCTTCCTGAGCCGAATTTGATTAATGAAAGAGAAAACTTGCTCGACAGATGGCAGAAAACTCAGAAAATGGTGCAAATAATTTGGAAAAATTGGACCAATTCTTATTTAAGCCATTTGCAGCAGAGATCCAAATGGCTCTTTAAAAAGCAAAATGTTGCACCAGGTATGATGGTTCTGGGAAACGATGGAGACCTACCAGTTTGTAAATGAATAGTAGATCGTATTTTAGATATCATCAAGGGAAATGATGACAATGTTAGGGTTGTAATAGTCCGGACTCCATCCGGAACTTACAAAAGAAGTATCTCCAACATTTCTGTGTTACCCATTGTAAATAACGAAAATATCAATTAAGCTTAACCTATTTCTATTGAATTTCTTATTTCTCATTATTGTATTTATGTGTAACCATTAATTGGTAATATCACCTGTATGTTATTGTATATTTACTTGTTGTGTATCATTGAACTAGCAGAATACTTCAATGGGGGCCGGTATGTGCGCTCCCGAAGTTTGATTAAGTGATCAGCACCACCTAGCTGATAAATGATGTAACCTTCAGTTGAGCTTCGTTGTCTCCCGAACAACATGTCTGTAACGAGCGCCCTCGCTCTCAAATCAGAAGCTCATTTCAACGATTACCCCTTGGCAATAAATAATAAAAACCTATGGAAAAGTAATAGGCGTCAATTGCTCTATCAGTGCTCGACACATGTTACAAACTAGAGTCCTGCACAGTGTCGTGTAACCTGATTTTACTCAAACCAGACCCGAATCTAAGTTCGGGCCGGGTTGAAGCTAAGTTCCAGTTGCGGTTCGTGATGAGTTGATTTTTTTGGCTATAGATCAAGTTAACTTTAAGTGTTTCGGGTTGTGTTATATTTTGATTTTATAATTAGATTTGTATTTTATCGAATCGTTATTATTTTTTTAGATTTGTATTTTAATTAATTATTTAAATATAAGTTTTTTATAGTAAAAGCTGTTAAAAGGAACATGTGTATAACAGCATTCTGACTTAAACGGAAAATTTAATAGGCCCAGGAATTCAATATATATAGTAAAAACTGTCAAAACGAAATCGGTCTGTAACGGAAAAATTTCGAAATTGTGATGAATAGAATACAATAAAATTATAACAGAGAATGCACCTGCTAAGACGGACACTAGTCTATAATTGAAAGTTTCTCCGGTATTTAGCGGTGAACCAGCACATTTTGCTACATTAATTTTTAATTATCCGAATAATTAATCAAAATATTTTTAGACATTATCGGAAGAAACATATTACATTTTTAAATACAGTAAAACCTGGTATTACAGAATCGCAGAAGACAGGGGAAATTTTCCATATGAGCAAGTGCACTCTTTATTCTTATTGTATTGCTTTCTCCGAGATTTTGCGCTAAAATTATTTTTTTTTAGACAGGATTCCGTTATACATGTTCCGTTTTGACAGGTTTTACTGTATTCTAAAAAAAAGGTCTTAGAATTAAAAGCCAGTTATAAATTTACAAAAAAGGTGTTTTATTTTCTTTCTTTTTTTTCATTTTATTTTTAAGGGTCATTAAATGATTTAAATAAAAAGAACTGTTCCTTCCTAGTTAAATACTAGATGGTACCCTTCAAGATTTGACGGTAAATAACTTGAACGTTTCATTAGAAAAATTCTTGAATTTTTAATGAATTGCTTTTAAATTAATTATTGAAATTGTGACAAATTTCTATACTGCATAAGTGATTCCCATTTCTTTAAATCGATAGAGGGTACAGTCAGCCAAACCTATTCAATGAAGTCACAGAATTTTAACTTTATAATTTACAACCAATTATGCTTCTTTTTACCAGACATTTAACTAAATACAGTGAGTAGAGCATTTATTTTCCTTCACTATGGTCTCATTTTTTCGAAAAAATAACAGTATTTATTTTTATTTATTTATTATGATTTTTTAACTACATGACCATTAAAAGCTGCCGTGAATTTTATTTTTATCAGTCTCCATTCTCTAAAAGCCCAAATTTGAAACTTGGTGCAGCATATAATTTTTATTACTTGAATTTTATTTTACATTTTTATACATTTTTTAAATATTAAACAATGGATAGCAAGGTATTTTTTTAATTATAGTTCTTATATGAATATCTTTCTTTCTTTCCGTTTTCTTTTTTTAAGGAAAAGAAAGGCAAACTTTTCTTTCTGACACACACACACATACATTCTTGATAATGGTCAGAAGATATAACAAAAATTGTAGATCAGCTCAATTTATTTAATTGATAATTACATTAAAAATATTTTAGCTTAAATATTTTAAATATAAAATTATTATTATTATTATTTTAAATATTGTTCAGCGTTAAATTTTATTTAATTATAAAGCATTCAGATAATAATAATAATAATAAAATAAAAATCATATAACTTCTCCTCCTAATAAAATATGTCATTATTGAAATAACTTATTGCGAAAAATATAACAAAAATCATTTTGCCGGGCATTGGGTTCGAACCTGCTATCCACTACAAAATGTCGGCGCTTTAAACTGCGGCTTTAGACCGCTCAGCCACCGAGATCTTGTCCTCAATTCCTCTAAATTGAACAGGGTTGATGCATGTGCAGATGTCCCGAAATGGGTCCACTTAAAATTTTACCTTTGCGTTTTAATATATATGATGATTTTATAGTTTTTGAAGGTTTTAAAAAAATGAAGAAGAATAAATGTTATACAACGTAGATTAAATAAAGCTTATAAGTTATAAAGTTCGACTTATAATACGGCATCGGAATGCTTAAGCCTAACATGGCCGAAATAAAACGGTTGATTTTAACTCGAATTTTAACGAAAGGTTATCAAGATCCCGATGAGTTCACTCCGGAAACGTTATACACTTTGCGCCATTATATATATAATGCGTTTTCAAATCTGAATATATTGGAACTGGTTTCACTATTACAAAGTAATTTTAAAATTAAGAGCATTTATAAGGATGTTTGTTTGATAAAATAGTGAAATGTAACATGCGAAATTCTGATTTGAGATTCATGGACATTGGGTTCAGGAACCCCCCCCCCCTCCCCTACCCAAACACACACACACTAAATCTTGGAAAAAGAAGTTCCTGTGTTTCACAATCCTTTTTTTAAATGGAAAGTATAAACATGAAATGCGTTAAACTAAGATTATGTTCCTCAGAATTCCCACTACAAGACATTTACGCATACAAAGCAAAACAAAATGAAAAAAATATTAAATATTCAAAAATAAGCTTCTGCCTAAATTTTAGAAATAGGAGAATTGAAACAACTCATTCTTTTTTCTTTCGTCTGGGTGGCTCTGTCCCCCTGAAACCCGCGTTTAAAATAAAAATTGAAATACATGAACATCAAAAGGCAATAAAATAAAATAAAATAAAATACTGTCTTGGGAAGAATAAATTTTCTGCTATTTTTTTTCTTTTTCTTTTTAATAATCAGAGATAAAGGAAATTTGGCTACAATCAGGGAGGAGTAATTGAACTTGCCGGCGCATATGGTAAGAGAATGGTGTAGCATAAACTAGGTACCACTACCCTCCCTCCACCCCTTAACGAAATCCTGCGTACGCCCATATATTTATTGACAAACCAATATCACTTTCTTTTTTCTTTTTTTATTCTGTTAAAATAAACATTATATAAAGAAACCACCTTTTATTACTAGTGCTGTAAGTAAGAAAATTGGTCTTTATGTCTATCTTATCCAGATATGTTAAAATGCAAATTTTTAATACCATATAATTAATGAAATACCATATAATTAATTTAATATAAAAAATACTCTTCGCTACAATTTTAAGAGAAAAGACAAGATATAAATATGCAATATTTCTAAAATAAATTTATACAATACTATATATATTTTAAAAAAAATACCTGCATATGGGTGTTCAAGTTGGATTTCGTTTTCATGGATACCCGGACATCTGACGAGCACTCTTTATATTTATATTTTAAAAATTTAACGCCTTTTTCATTTAAATCTGAACCAGATTCAGTGAAATAGTCTTTATTTTTTTTTACTATTTCTCTTAGACATTTCTAGAAAGCTGAAAACAACCACTTTTTCAAAATGCGAATGAGTTGTCATATAAATTGTCCTATGCTATTTAAACACCTTTTTTATCCCCCACCATTTTCATTATTCTCAGATTCCCCCATTTGAAGGAGGATTTAGTGTATAGTGTCCAACTGATATATATAAGTGGCTATAATATCATCATAAATATAGTATTTTTCTTTCTTTTTTTATCCTTCATCCTTCCCACTCAATAACCCATGAACCTGGTCCCTGGAATGACCAACCACATGCCGAGTTTGTTTTCCCAATTCCAAAAAATTTAACGAAGTTACTATTTCTATGTCCGTATACTATGCACAGTGTACGGTATACAGATACACATTCTGTTTCACTTATCACTTTTACCAGGTTACTGTCCCCTCATGATATCTGACCTATTAACACTTCCGCTTTAGGGACGATTTAATGAGTTGAAGACGTGAACTCTTCCTTTCTTGATGCAATGTTTAGCTAACCGACCAAGTATTTTACAGATTGGGCGAAAGGAAGAAGGAAAAAAGAAGTGTAGTCGTAGAACGTAATCGTACATTTGTGCGAGATTACGATTACAGAGCTTTTCGATTCAGATTATTTTGCAATTACATTACATTACATTGCGATTACAATTAGGTTATGATTGTAATCAGAATGAAATCTCTTAATTATGATTATATTGCGATTATTCCGAAACCAAAACTTAAGATTATGATTTTCAGTGCGATTACACAGTTTTTGTAGTCGATTATAATCGATTACGATTACACGATTACGATTACTCGAAGTCTGATTACAAGGAGAACTCTTTATTGTGTTCTGTTTTGATCTAATACTTGCAATATATGTGTTAATTAAAGTTATATAATGTATTTAGAAAATTATGGCTTTATTTAAAACACATGATCTGTTTTAAATAAAGATTAATTTGGGGACATCGGTTGCATTTCAAGTGTAATCACCTGTTCAAAAGGTTGGTGAAATTCCCATATTGATGTAATTAAATTTTAAAGTTGTTAATCAAACAGTACAATTCGGAAATTTATGCAGTTCTACTGTTTTTAAGAGAAATGATTCATTTAACCGATAATTGGTACGCAAAAAACCAATTTTATGCATTTTTTTAGAAAAATTAGGAAAAATGCACTCTTTCAATCTATCATATCTCAAACATAAAGCCACTTTAAAGCTCCTTTTGCGGACAAAAGCGCGGTTTGGACAAAAAAAGCTTCGAAAGTTCTGATTAACGAAATTTAGTCGGAAAATTAACCAATAAATGGTGCTACACTTTCAAATCTGAAAAATAAATAGAAAATACTTAAAATAAGCAATTATGCACAATTCCCATCGTACAAAATACTACGATATTTGGACCCTTTTCAAATCGAACCACGTTAAAACGCTATTTTATTTTTTTTCCACATGGGCTTTAATATATTTTGCATTTTGCATCCTTTCATTGAATTAAGGAGATAAGTAATATAAATATTACATATTTTACCATGTTTCTTATTTTTAAAGCATTTAGACATGGACATATAATTTAATTATAATTTGCTGTTAGGTGAGACTAGTAGTTCTTAAAAGTTAATATAAATAAAGCTCATTTAATAGGCACTAAATGCCAGCTAACAAACAGTTTAATTCGATTAGGTTAATGGGCTGTTTCTCACAGGATTAGTTTTATCTCTTCTTCTAATGATAACATTTAACTATACCAACACCCTAAAATAAACAAATAAATATATATATGTGTACAAAATGTTGACAGATAACTGAGAAATTTGATTAGCGTATGACTATAAAAACGAAAACAATCTTATTTTTCAGTTGATTATGTAATATTAAAAAATAAAATATAATTGCAACAGTATTCAAAATTAGGTAGGAAGTAAGAATATGTTATCGAAATAATCGTGCCATTTTCCAAATTTGTTTCATCATATAAAATTTTAACACGTCGGAAATTGTACGTAAACGTGGCAAATGAGATGCGTTTGTACTACAACTGGTTTTATAAATATTTCAGATCTTGTTGTAATTGCTGTTGCACTCTTATGCAAAAATGCGTGCATAAAAAATTATTCGGATTATATATATTGAATTCAGTAACACGGAAATAATATGACACCATCCTAATTAGGACGTAATCACCTACAATCATTACCTATCATGGGACATCATTGAATTAATTATGTATGATAGGATTTAATAGAATAATCACCATGGCAACCTAGAATCATTACCTATCATGGAATATCATTGAATTAATAACGTATGATATAATTTAATAGAATTAAGAAAGCTTTTATTAATGTTTTTGTGTTGATTCGATTTTTATAAAATCTGAAATAACTCAACAAAAGGCTGCAAAGATTATATGTTTTAAATTTCGATCCATTCGGTTGGGCAATTTATGCGCTGTTATAAGCGGACAGACGGACGGATGGACCACACGACGACTACATGTGCGACGTATGTATATAATTACGAACGCACCTAAAAGGTGTAGCAATTCGGAAAGTAAGCACAGAACTTTTATTATTACTATCATTAACTTAATCTTATTTTCTACTTTATTTTGAATAATTTAATGAGGTATGAATTTATTTTAAACTGAGTGGGTGTTTATTGAGAGGGCACATTAAAGTTTTACACTTATCGGAAAGCTATTATTTATGCATTTAACAGGGTAAATTTCATGAAAATGTCCTATCGGTAATTATTCTGCAATCGACGTTTTGTAGTTGACATATACAGGGTGACCTGGAAACGTTGATACGCCTTTTAATTTTTCACCTGTTGGAGTTGATCAAGCATAGTTAATTGCAACAGTATTCAAAATAAGGAAGGACGAAAAGTTATGTTATGGAAATAATCATGGCATTTTCCAAATTTATTTTGTCATGTAAAATTCTAAAATGTGCAACAGTTTGAAAATTAAGAACAGAACTATTTCATCAACACAATCTTATTTTCGATTTTATTTTGAATAATTTTGCATGTTACATTCCCCACATATCTGCAAAATATAAAAATTTAAAGCGCGTTTCATCCTTTTTGGGACATGCTGTGATATTACATGTACTAAGTAACATGGTTGTCCTCAAATATGATAGATAAAAATTATTTAAGAATGTAAAATAAAATAAACTAGTATGTTGTAGCCATCACTAAACTTTCTTCTATATAAATCACGTCAAGTAAATCATTTAAATAATACAAGAAATTACGTCAATTTAGCACCAATTCATATCAAATTATATCTGAACTAGCAAACCCCGCGGCTTTGCTCGCGTAATATTTGAAATATGCCAAGTGATATTTATGTGTCTAATTTTTATTAAAAGGTACTAAGTAAATTTTTATTTTATTAAAAGGTAAGATTTTATTTTATTAAAAGGTACTTATTACTTTTAAGAATAATTTAAAAAAATTACTATTTAAAACACAGTTTGATTAAATATCATTGTTTCACTGCATAAGGCAGAAATGAGACTTAAATTAATAAAACGAAATAAAACCAAATAAATGATAATTTAGAAAATATTTTGAAACTTTTATGCTCAATTAATACGCTCATTTCAGTATTCATTTGAAGTTTTTAATTTTTTAGAAACCATCTTCTTGCATCTTAAAATTAACCATCATGTCAAATTCCAAGTCCTACCACCTCTCTCAACATAAAGGGCTATGTTGAAATAGAAGCTGTCACCATTAATTTGCCAACATTAATTTTGAAATTGGTTTGTTATTTCCTAATATTCCACAGAAACGTAATTTAGAAAGCTTTTAAAGGCCTTTTTTAGAGCGTTTGTTGTTCCTGTGAATCCCAGGTGGTAGAATCATCGGCATAAAATATAGCCTGTGTAGGATCAGAGACTGTTACCATTGATTCGCAACTATTACTTTTATATTTGGTTTATATTTCCTGAAATAGCGTAGAAATCGTAATTTAGGACTTTTTTAGAATGCTTTTTGCATCTCCCCTTCACTTCACCCTTTTTTAATTGGAATTTATTTTCGACAGTCCTTCGAGAGAATTTATATTTTATAAGTAACTACTATGCCATATTTAAAGTTTCCTTTTCAGTATCGCAGAAATCGCAATTTAGAAAGTTTTTAGCTACTGCAACCCTCTGGTGGTAGTGGCACAGACATAAAATATAGCTTATGTTTGAGCAGGTTCTATCACCGACAATTTGTTATCATTATTTTTTAAATCGGTTTGGTATTTGAAAAGATTACATAAAAATTGTAATTTATAACGCTTTTCGCTCACTTCATCTTTTTAAATTCGAAATTTTCTTTCGACAGTTCATAGAAAGCAGTTGCATCTTGTAAGTAAATAACATGCCATACTTCAAAGTGTTAGACCCTTCAGTTATGCAAAAAACGCAAATTAGAACATGTTTTGCTTTTTCAACCCTCAGATGGTAGTGACAGCAACATAAAGTATAACCTATGTTATAGCAGGGACTGTCACCATTGATTTGCAACCATTACTTTTGAAATAGCTTTGGAATTTTCTGAGATTGAGTAGAAATCACAGTTATTATTAGTAAATTATTTAGTTATTATTAGTAAATTATTTAGAACGTTTTTAGAACGCTTTTCGCGCATTTTCACCCCTTTTTAAATTTCCAATTTTTTCGAAACTGTTCTTAAAGATCATTTATATGTAATACATATATACCTTGCCTAATTTTAAGTTGCTAGCCTCTACCGATCACAAAAATAGAAATTTTGAACGCTTTTTTGCTCCTGGAACGTCTAGGTGATAATGATACCGACTTAAAATAGCGTCTATGTTAGAGCAGAGGCTGTCAGCATCAATTTCTTAACATTACTTTTGAAATCAGTTTGATTCTTCCTGAGATATTGGTGACAAATCGGCATTTAGAACGTTTTTAGAACGCTTTTCGCTCATTTTGCTCCTGCATCTCCTCTGGGTTAGTGGAAACATATATAAAATATAGCCTATCTTGGAGCAAGATCTGTCACCATCATTTTAACACCATTATATTTGAAATCGGTTCAGTATTTCCTGAGATTGTATAGAAATTGCAATTTAGAACGTTTTTTACAACGCTTTTTTCGCATTTTGACCCCACTTTTAAATTTCGATTTTTTTAGGAAATGTCCTTAGAGATCATTGATATCTTATAACTAACTACCATTCTAAATTTCACGATTCAAGGCCCTTCCGTCACGCAAAAACCGCAATTTAAAACGTTTTTCTCCTGCAGCCCCTTTGGGGTAGTGGCACCGACATAAAACATAGCCTATGTTGGAGCAAGGATTTTCACCATCATTTTGACGCCATTATTTTTTAAATCGGTTTGGTATTTCCTGAACCCACAAATGCCAATAGATGAACAAGATTAGCACTAATGAACAGAAACATGAACTTCAGACCAAACAGTGCCTAACTAAATCGAGAACATAAAATTTAGAAAACTCTTGTACATAGAACAGCCATACACTCAGGTTATCCATAACCTTAAAGTTATCTCACAACAAAACACTTGAACTCATGATAATAACTATTAAACTAATGCACATGAGAATATGTAGAGCTTAAGAACATCTTATTCATCTGCTGCTATTTATAATTAATCAATCATATTCGTGTTGAAAATAATACACATTTTCGTCTGTAAAGCGCTCAGCTCATCTGTTCTATTATTACTTTTATTATTATATTTATAATTACTATTATTATTATTTGTACTATTACCTTTATTTCTTATTGTTAAAACTATTGTTAAATATTGTATTTTTTTTTTTAATAAACTTGCAACGCGGGATCTGGAAGCCCATGCCAATGGTGGGTTATCCCGCGTTGTAGAAAATGTAAAAATGTAAAATGGTATTTCCTGAGATTGTGTAGAAACTACCATTTAGAACGTTTTTTAGAACGCTTTTAGCGCATTTTCACCCCTTTTAAATTTCGAATTGTTTAAGAACTGTTCTTAGAAATCCTTTATATCTAATAAGTAGCTGATACATCAAATTTCATATTTCTAGGCCCATCAGTAACACATAAATCGCATTTTTAGAACGTTTTTTGCTCCTACACCCCCTTTGGGGTAGTGGCACCGACATAAAACATAGCCTATCTTGGAGCAAACGTTGTCACTATCATTTTGACACCAATATTTTTTAAATCGGTTTGGTATTTCCTGAGATTATGTAGAAACTACCATTTAGAACGTTTTTTAGAACGCTTTTTGTGCATTTTCACCCCTTTTAAATTTCGAATTGTTTAAGAACTGTTCTTAGACACCATTTATATCTTATAAGTAACTAATATTCCAAATTTTATATTTCTAGGCCCTTCAGTAACGCAAAAATCGCATTTTTAGAACGTTTTTTTCTCCTGCACCCCCTTTGGGGTAGTGGCACCGACATAACATATAGCCTTATGTTCTAAGTTGGGCGAACACCATCATTTTGATACCATTACTTTTGGAATCGGTTCGGTAGTTCCTGAGCTTATCTCCGACAAATAAACAATTTTTTCCACTTTATAATATGAGCATAGATATGAAGTTTGATGAAAATTCGTGCATTAGTTCTTGAGATAGAGCTATAGCCGAAATTGTGAAAAATGTAGCATAGCAGCGCCACCTATAGAGCGATTTACACAAAAACACAAACAGTACTAATTGATATCAAGGTATACCTGAATCTGAAGTTTGGTGAAAATTCGTGCATTAGTTATTGAGATAGAGCTATAGTGGAAATTCTGAAAAATGCAGCACAACAGCGCCAGCTGTTGAGCGATTTGCACCAAAACATAAACAGCAGTAACTCATACCAAGGTATACATGAATCTGATGTTTGTTGAAAATCCAAGCATTAGTTCTCGAGATTGAGCTATTGTAGAAATCGTGAAAAATGTTGTATAGCAGCGCCACCTGTTGAGCTATTTACACCAAAAACATTACCAATTTATATCAGGGACAAACTGAATATTAATTTTTATTAAATTCCGTTCATTAGTGCTTGAGATAGAGTTCCCACAAAATTTTTGTTACACACAGATAGATATTTTGTAAAAACATGTTTTTCGGGTTCGCTGAACCCCAAAACATGTAAATCCGTCGAAAACCGGAATTCGAAAATTTTCATGAATCCAATACTTTCTTCCTGTAACGATAGAAGAAAGTAAAAAATTTTTTGGTCAGAAATCATAAAACTGATTTACATAAATATTGGTGCATTGGTGACTTTTTGGATCACATTGTTCTGATATTAGATTCCCTTATTGAGAGACAACGTTAGTGATTCGCAAGTTAATGATAAATAAATGGCGGCGTTCGTTTCAAATTTCTCGTGAGCATTTCAATAGTTTTAAGGATTTTTTTCCATAAAATAGATTGGTAAACCTATTTAACAGGGTACTTTTTAATTTTTAGATATTTATTGAAATTTTTTTATGAGAATACTTTTACTTTCGAAACCGTCTGAAAGTGAAAATATTCTTTTAAAAAAGTTTGATTATATTTTTAAAAAACTTTGAATTCAAAAATATTATACTGTCAAACTTCCAGACGCCAGAATTTAGCAATATCACTAGGAAACATAAATCGCTTATAAATGAAGCTGAATAATCTTACTGTAAAATAAAACTGCTACTCCATTTGCAATCACCCCGATAGCACGCTTGCGAATTATAGTTTTTATGGCAAGTCAGGAACTGCGCCCAGTTCTTCGCGTTTAACATCTTCATGGAATAATACGAATAACTCGAAGGACAAGTCAAATAATAGGAATAACACGACCAACACTGCTCAAAGGAATGAGGTGACCTAACAATTGGCTAGTTATTGGTCATATTGCTGCATTAGGAGTGCCTTCAGAAACACTTTTGAATGGAATGTACTAGAATTATAGTTCTCGCACTAGGAAAGCCCTGAAAACTTCCCATACACCCAACCCAGACCATGCTTGTATTGAACCACGAAATTCGGTTTATGCTCCTCAGCTTTATGTCAGTATGCTGAGTTGGCACAACTGCTTAAGACTAGCTCAGTTAACACTTCTACGAAATCGTCACATATAATCTAGTCGGCTACAAAATGCACGACAACTGCATTCGTAAAAACAGGCCAAAAGCGTATATTCATATGAAATACCAGTTAATTACAGTTAAACACATTTAAGTTCAATAAAACTGTTTAGATCTTGTGTGTAAAACATTTTATAAGAATTTATTTCCCCCAAATAAAACTGTTGTTAATATTTTCACTGTAGTTTTGTAGCTTGCTTTTCAATCCTCATTCTTTTGGGATGAAACAGCTTGTTCTATGGGATAAAAATGAATAATGGAAGACAATGCTTGAAGTACCAAAAAGCATTGTTTGATGAAAAGGCAGGAAAACCGTATTGGGCTGGATTGGATATGTTTTTTCATAAACTGATAAGGAAGTGAGTCTGGATTCTGTAATTTCTCAAAAGGTTTCTGATAACATCGGTACCATGTCAAGCTATCCAATATGAAAACAGTGTTACCAGTGGGCTACTTTTTAAAATTCAGATTTATTGAGTGGCATCACTTTTTTTAAATAATAAATTTCGAGTAATTTAACCTTATTGACTGACACATTAATTAAGGCGGAAACAAGTGGAGTTTTTACCATTTCAGAAAAGTGGTGCCAATCAAGAAACCTGAATTTTAAAAAAAGTAGCCCACACACTGTTAAAAATTTTCCTGTGAAATTACAGAGAATCTACGGGTAATCCATTATCTCAAATCTTATGTAAAATTACAGAGATTGGAAAAACAGAGATTCTGTTAAATAACAGAGAAGTTATTTGGTAAATTTACACAAGACTCTATAAATTAACATCGTTAAAAATACACAAGACTATGTAAATTAACATCGTTAAAAATACGCAAGACTCTGTAAATCAATTTATTTTTTTAATTAAAATAATTTAACTTAGTTTTTGAAATCAGTGAATTTCAGAACTTTGAAATATCAGAGTTATTCAAGCAAATTTGAACTGCTGTGCCATTCAATTTTTTTACACAACTTGCTTCTGGCCGGCCGGGGGTTTGAACCCGAAACCTCTGGGCAGCAGAAAAACATCTTACTGGCTACGCCATAGGAGCTGTTACTGCGGTGTATAAAGGATGTCTTTTATAATAAAGCGGGGAAAAATCTATTGTACTTGTGATTTTCAAAGATTTCGTTTCAAATATATTCGTTAGAAAATTCCTTAAACGGTTTATTTTAATTTAGTTTGAATGGAAACATAATACCTATTATTTTTTTTAAATCAAATTTAATTTTTTAATCCTTTATTTACGGAATTATTTATCAAGAAATTGCTTCTTCTCAATAATTATCTTCTTTAATATCTGAAGATATATTGGGATATTTAAATAATAATAATGTGAAATTTAGGTGTATTTTTTCATTAAAACTGGTTACATATATTGGTAATTATAACATTTTTTGTAAAATATTTACAAAAATAATCAGATTAATTAACCAAAATTACTTTTAAGGATATATCATAATTCTTATAAAAGCAATGTATTTAAATGTATTATGATTCTAACTAACTAAATGAATGAAAAAATAAATAAATAAATAAATAAAATGAAACAATTTTTTTCTTTAATAATTCTAATAAAATTGCAAAAGAATTTTAAACGTGTGTATTTGAATTACAAGTTTTAACAAAGCTGAAAATATTTTTAAATAAAAACATAGAAATCCCTACAGGGAATTAGATACAAGATAAAGGAAATATCTGTAAATCGATGACGAGAAACACAATCGAATGCATTTAACCGAGAACTGGTTTAAATTTATAGAGAGTCTTGACCGAGAAACTCAATCGAATTCATTTAACCGAGAACTGGTGTAAATTTACGGAGAGTCTTCGCCGAGAATCTCGATCGAATGCATTTAACCAAGAACTAGTGTAAATTTACAGAGAGTCTTGATTTTTTTTTCTGTGATTTTACAAAAATTTTTAACAGTGCAGGCAACACTGTTTTCATATTGGATAGTTTGATATGGTACCGACGATATGAGTAATAAAATAATTATCAGTTTGTTTTTATATGAATGGTCGTTAGATTTATTCTTTAAATTATCTTCCTCAAGTCACATAGTGGTGTCCCCATTTATTTTCGGATGGAAAGGTAAAGCTGGATCCATGAAAGGGGAAGGGGTCGATGAACCTCCACTTCCGGCTTCGTGAAAATGTTATGGAAATGTTATGAAAGAGGTCACGTGCGCCCGGGAATTCTATATCTACGATAACATTGTGCGAACTCCACTAAACACCTCAGAGGTGGAAAGGCGATAACACATCTTTGCATGGATGCAAAGTAGGTTGCTGCCTTGGTGCGGATGAGGTAACGGAGGGCTTACGGCACTAAGATCTTGTCGATCAATATTAGCTGTGATTCCCTGCTTTGTTTCACGACGCCCTCGGTCTAGTCAACCGAGAGTGCGTTGAGTATGAGGACTAATTTTTCTATTTTTCTATTTTATCTTTTCATTTATTTTTGCTAATATTTTATGTTTTGTCCGCTATTAAGAAGCTAGTAATCGCATTTGTAGGCCTTCCGTGATCTGAGCAGACGGGAGAGTAATTCTCTTGTGGGTATTCCTTACTAGTCTTCAAGGTATGGTTCGCTCCTATGGGCTGTCGCGAGCAATTTTGGGGACGATGATATGATCGCCTAGCTACCAGACCTGCTTCGGCGGCTCAGTGTATTGAGTTGGCTTCTATAGCAGCGTCTGGAATTAGTTAATAACCCTGAGATATCCAGTATTGGATACAGACAGTAACTAACTAGTCTTGCACAAAAACAAATTCAAACTATCATCATCTCATACTATTTTTGCTCTCATTCATGCTAAATGATCGTTTTCTAGCCCTTCTATTATTATATACTTACGTACAACTTCGAATGAACAACATACCTAATTATTTTAGCCCGTGATCATGCTAGATCAAAGGTTTCCATCCACGTCTTCTTAAGTCCGCTTGCGACTATATACATCTTTTCTTGCACCCACGTAGCTCCTTGAAATTTATTTGCATAAACATTATATTGCAGTGATGTGTTCAGTAAATATTGGTTATGAAGAAAAAAGTAGTTTTTTAATTGGATCTGTTTTCTTTATAAATTCTGCTGTAAACGAACTATTGAAATTTCACCTGCGTTGAAAAAAAAATCTCCAGCATTTTTGACATTAGCTGGTTATTTGCATCGATCTTTGTTATCCTTTGTGTATGAAACTTTTCACGGATATATATTATATTTATATAAAATTCATCATGTAATCATATGAGATTATATCTCTTCATGTAATGTACATCACATACAATCATATCAATAAATGTGTGTATGTGAGAGAGAAGTTCTCTGACAAAGATAAAGTGCAATTCTGCCCTTTGTAGTTAATGACCCCCATGCTAGATACTGGTATCCGACAACAATCCATTCTTATACATATACACTTCCAATATAGATCGATTTTTTGCCTACTACTATTGACAGAAAACAATCTTGGAATTTTTTTTTGCAAATGCTCTTGAATTGCACTACAAGGTTATTGTTTGGATATAGTTGTAGCCAAAATCTACTACACAGACCTCTGTTGCAATCAAATTCAAATAAACCACATCGATTATTATTTATCTTCAAAAAGAAAAGAATAATAATATCAAAGAGATGATATGTTGAAACTTAATTAATGAACATTTAAAATTACTAATTGCATATATTACACTGGGGAACAATTTTTAACACAATTTCTGTTGACTTCTATTTTTCAGCTGTTTTTAAATCAAAAATGCGTGCTGATTTCAAAACTGCAATTAGTTTTCTTCTATCACATCAAGTTTTTTCTCTACAGCTTATATTATTGCATCCACTTTACGCTGAATCGGGCGTGAGTCATAAGAAAAAAAGTCCTTCCGGCCAGTGCCGGGAGGAAGAGGTAGCTTTCATATTCCTTATTTTTAAAAAAGCAAGCTTATTTTATTCAAACACAAGAAGCTCAATTTAGTGGAAACCAATTATAGGAGATTCAACACTAATTTTTATCAATACTAAATCATTATGAATGAGAATTTTGCGAAATTAGTCAGCTTTATCCAAGCTGCTTTTATTTATGGTAACTTATATTTGGTTGCCAAATTCGGCGATATCTTGAAGTTCCTGCCATTTTAAGACAACATGGTGGATGAGGCTAACGAGTGAACTTGGTCGAGACCTTATAGTAATTCCTGTGCACATGCTCTCTCATATCGGAATCGGTTGATATATACAAGTGCGTTCGCAGGCAAAAAATCAGATTTTTCAAAAGGTCACCCACATTAGAAATTGAAACTGCTATATCTGAGCCATTTTTTTAAGATAAAGACAAAATAAAAAATGCTCCGGAATCCTTATATCATGGTCAAATATTTAAGAAAGAAATCTTTTTCAATTTCTAATTTTTTTGCACCTAACTTTAAATATAATTTTTTATTTAATTTAGTGGCCTCCATTTTGAAACAAGGTGGCTGATGAGCTGGCCCGCGAACTTGGTCGAGAAATTACGATATACTATCCACATGCCTTCTTACATCGAAATAGGTTAATAAATACGCGTGTTATCAAGTGACAAATATCAGATCGTTTCAAAATGTCAGTCATGCGAGAAATTCAAAGTGAATTTCAAAGTCACCTTTAAAATTGCATCCTAGGGAGGTGTTGTAATAGGGGAGAAAAACGCTTTTCAGAAAAACGATCCTTTTTTAACTGTTTTTCAAGGGGTTAATTGCGATATATTTTTTAATTGATCGCAGCATTTGAGACGTAATAGCACAATCTTTCAGAACATGTCTTCCGTTTTAAACTTTACTAAGCTGTTTGGACGATGTTAGTTTTATAAATAATGACAAAATACCGCCGAAATATTTTTTTCCGTTCTTCATTTGCGTACCAGCGCCTTCAGCGCATGCGTCAGAGATTTTCCCTTCCGAAATGAATTTTAATCAAAGTGAATGACGGTTGATAATTAATAACTCAGCTGTTAATTAGAATATTAAAATTCTGAAGCTATGGTGCATCATGAGACACTTTGGGCTAGCTTCAAAAAAATTTTGAGCCTCGTACGTTCCGTAGATTTTGCTAGCCATCGCACACAGACAGACATTCGGACAGACAGACAGAGCGATTTGTTCTTTTATTAGTATAGATATATATATATACCGGTGAGCAAAAAGTCCGTATAAACTTTAAAAAATCATAAAAACAGAAAAAATAACCGAAATGAAAAACTGTTTGCAGAATTAGCATCTATAGGTCACGAGAATTTTTTAAAGACAGAAATAAAAAGTAACTCAAAAAATAGCCGACATATGGCACTGGTTCGTGCGATTTTGGTGGAAATATGCAAATGAAACGGTTTTAAGAATTTGCGCTCCTAATCCAGAACTAGTTCACCGTTGTGAGCCGTGTACTTGATCAAGGATGCTGAGTATGAAGGATAGAGCTTTGTTGGTGAAGGTTATTTTTCGTGGACAATTTCTGGATTAGGAGCGTAAGTTCTTAAAACAGTTTCATTTGCATATTTCCACCAAAATCGCACGAACCAGCGCTATCTGTCGGCTGTTTTTTGAATTATTTTTTATTTTAGTCTTAAAAAAATACCCGTGCCCTATAGATGCTAATCCTGCAAACAGTTTTTCATTTCGGTTATTTTTTCGGTTTTTATGAATTTTTAAAGTTTAGACGGAGTTTTTGCTCAGCCGGTATATATATATATATAAGATTAGTAAATTAAACTTAAAATTACGCTATGCGAAAAATATTTAAAAACGTGTTAAATTACTTTAATATCCATAGTACTTTCAACTATACACATAACCTTCGTCAGAGAATTCAAAAATACAACCGTCTTATTTTCAAATTTCCCGTAGTTGGTGTCGAAAGGAGTGAAACTGAAAGTCAATTTTTAGATCCGGAAAACATTGGGGAGAAAATATGGATATTGAGAGAAGTAGAATATTGCATGTTTTATGATTCTTTAAGCAAACTGAGCCAAATTCTGGGTATGTTGTAGCATAAAACGTCATTACAAACAGTATTTTCTTTAGTAATAATTTCTATTGATTCACGGATAATTAAATCGTGATAATTCTTTAAGGGGCATATAATTTTTCTATCTTCTAAATTAACTTGTATATTCTGCTTCTGGTTATGTCTTGACAGGGCTGTTGTTGGCCCGTTGTACTTAAAATCTCTCAAATGTTCTTTAATGAGATCTTTAAGTTTACGAGAAATCATTCCTATGTATTCGAGATAAATAAAAAAAATAGCAAATTAATTTCCAAGTCGTTGGAAAAAGTCCTTGGCAGGATTCGAACCAGAAATATCTTGGCTGAGGGCGCCAATATTCTACTGACTGAGTCATCCCGGATGAATCTGGAGGACTGATTCACCCAACTAGCTTTGATGATCAAAGCATCTGGCCTGATATCTGAATCAGCTCAACAAAATAAATCGAAGGTTATTATTTTTTTAATTCCATTTGTAAATTAAGGGGGTAGGATACCTTTGAACACGCCGAAAAAGTAAAAGATATCATTATGTTCCAAGCTTCAAAACTTGTGGAATAAGTCAAAAATAAAAATCAAACTTCATTTAAATATAAAGCTCATATTTAAATTTATATTTAAAAAATATATATACTTGTAAATTCATAAGTAAATATTGAAATGATCATATTAAAAATATATGATAATAAGAGAAAAAAAAATTCTTGCTCGCATGATATAATCTGAAAATATGCATATAAAGAGAAAATTTTGGTGAAAATAAATACATAGTAGAGTTATCTTTATAGTAAAGCGAGATTATTTTCCAAAAATATTGACTAAATTAAAAAGTTAAAAGATTAAACATTTTTACTTTTCGAAAAATATTTTCAAAGTACAAAAACAGAAAAAAAAATTAAATTTTACCTTTTTCTGGCTTTAAGTTGTAGATAATACAGAAATGAATATGTGGTAAAATTTTCTTTTGGTTGGCATGCATAGTGTTTTAGTAGCACTGCGAGCAGAATCAAAATTCATCGTTTTGAATAAACGCAACGCAAAATTTAATTATCCTATTTAGTCTTAATATGTAGTCATAATAAAACAGCCACAATTAGTAAACTAATGGGAATTTTGTAATGCAGTTTTTTGCACATTGTTCAGAAATGATTATGGAATCAAAATATATATTTTAAAAAATTCGAAAATTTTGAAAGTTTAAAGGTGTCGTTCCCCCTTAACTACTGTTATGATTTATTTGGCAGTTGAATAATTGTGTTAAAAATTAATCCTATATAATTAGGCATGCAGCGTTTACTGGAGTTAAAAAATAAAAATAAAAATAAACCTTCGATTTATTCTATTGAGCTGATTCAGATATCAGACCAGATGCTGTGATCTTTAAAGGTTAGTTGGGTGATTTTGTCCTCCAGTTTTGCCCGGGATGGCTCAGTCGTTAGAGCATTCGCGGCTTCAGCCAAGATATTTCTGGTTTGAATCCTAGCACGAACTTTTTTTCATCCACTTGGAAATTTACTACTGTTATGATTTAGGAGAAATATATGTATTAGGAAAGTAATGATAGTTCTATGCCTACTTAGTATTACGCGTATCATACAAATATTTTTGCACGAACCAACAAAACAAATTGTATTAGTGTTTTATTATTCTACTAAAGAATTATTTAGAAAAGTACATAGGTAATAGATAGTTTTATTCAGAATAATAAGATTAATATTATACAAGAACTGCTGTCGAAAAGCTTAATTAATAGGCTTAAATGCTATTAATGAGGGAAATGTAAATTAGCCAATAATTTATTTAGATTAAACAAATGAGTTAAGATTTTTACTCGATTAGCAATATCCTCCTGTCAATGAGATCATTTAATTAAATTAAGTCTCTAAATATAAAATTCCTTTGGAAGATAACTAAGGAAAAAGAGTGTGAGAATTTTTGTAAAAAAAAAATATATATATATCACTAATATGTATTTTGTTTTGTCCACGGTGTTTTAAAGTTTAATAAGACATGAATTTAATTGATTTGAAGAAATTTTATATATTTGAAAAGATTTACCATTTAAATGTGATTACCGCATATTCCGGCATATAACAAGCTCCGGAGCATAACGCGCACTTAAGATTTGAGACTCTACTTTTTTATTTTTAAGTAAAATGGCCGTATGCCGTATTAGGCGTATGCTCTTATTTACAAGAAACCGTCATGATATATGTCGCGTGAAAATACACTGACAGAAAAATTCTTCTTTATACACTAAATTATTTGTCTTTTTAAAACAAAAATAATGCTTTCAAATTTAATAAAGTAGCTATTTTCTCATTCCTTTGAAGTTTTTAGCAATTTATTTTTTAGAGTATTAAAAAAGGTATTCGCACTTAAAATACGATCTAAACGAAAACATTTAAGAAATACAGTGAAACCTCTCTGTGCGACGACCTCTATTAAGCGACCATCTTCTTGAACGACCATTTTTTCATGGAACGTAATTTATTCTTATAGGCTCGATACTAATTTTACTTCTATTCAGAGACCACTCCAGTTGAATTCCCTCCATGAGCGACCCATTTCTTTGAAGAAAATTAAACAAATTCCGTTCTCTCCTAGTCGCTTGAAGAAGGCTTTATTAGAAAAATAATTCTGGAGAGCGCATTATTTAAGAAACTTCTAAACTAAGTTTAGAATTTTTATTTATTCCGGTAACTTTAAAGTGTTTAAACCCCTTTGTGTCTTTTTAGGCAATGAATTTAACTCTAAAGCCAAATTAAAAATGACGGTTAATAAACTCCCCTGCCCTATTCTGTCAGGAAACTCTCAAAGGAATAGATAAATCAATGAAATCGTCATTTTTTGTTCCAGTTCAAAATCAAATTGTATTTATTTACTGAACATCGAAAGGATTTGGAAATAAAAGTTACAAAAGATAAAACTGTAAAATCAAAGCAAACGGCAATGTATTCATTTTTTTTTTAACTCTGCAGTAATTAACTTATGTAACTAACTTTTGTTTTGATACTTAAATTTTCATATTTTTTCCTAATGTGAAAAATAAATTTTTAGTAACATTAATTGAATTTTTTCAACAATTAAAATCTAGATTTAAACAGGACCTCCATTAAGAGACCACCTCTCGGAGCGACCAATTTTTATTGGAACGGAACGTGGTCGCTTTATGGAGGTTTTACTGTATATAGTAGTCCAATCACGATAAAAAAAAAATTATTCAAAAAAGCAAAAATTTCTTCTCGCGTTATAATATATATAATATTCATATTTTACATCTAATAATCAAATTATGTCTAATTTAAAAAATGTCTAATATGTAATAACCTTTATCCTCTATTATTCTATAAGTGTTAAAACACCAACAATTATTTCATAACGACGAAATGTCCCTAAAGGTAAATTTAAATTTCCAAGCTTTCTGAACAAGAAATTTAAAAGCTTTACCCCAATCCCTCATTTGAAGATAACCTATATCTTCATTTTAAACTCACCCTCAACTAAGTGCTTCGCTGGCCGAGTGGATAAGATGCTCAATTCGAAACACACAGTCCCAGCTTCAAAGCCAAGGGAATCCACGGAAGAACAAGAACGTATTAAAAAAAAAAAAAAAAAAAAAAAAAAAAAAAAAAAAAAATTACAACGACCATTTGGAAAGTGATTTTTTCAAACACTAAAATTTAAGAGATATGCCATGAATTAAACATTAATAGTGTTATTAGACGTAAAAATTGCAAGATTTCCTGAAACGTATTATCCAAGCATTTCATTGGCTGTTTGGGAAAAGGCTTTTCCATCGTCAGATTTCCACGAAATCTGACGACCCATTTTAAATGAAATTTCATTCATAAACTTCTAAACATTCCACAATATTATTTTTTACACCGTCGTATAGAGAAAAAAATGTACTTTTAATTGCATTTTGTTTGAAAGCTGTATCTCAATTTGATATCTTTTTTCTGAGTTATTAATTTTTTTTGTAGTTTTTATTATTTTTTTGTTATAGTGGCAACAGAAGTATCCATCTCTGTTGAAAGTAAAGGGAAATACAGATTACTGTATAGACCAATCAAAAAACGAATAAAAAACGGATTGAAACAATAAAAAGCTTCAGATATGCTTTTGATTTCCTACCCTGACGAGGACAATAACCATGGTTAAAAAAAAAAAAAACTTCTTTTTTTAAATTATGGAAATTTTCTGTCTTAGAACGGAAATTTCTTCAGTTCCCGGATATATACCGGTAGTAATGCTGCCAGGAATATTTCCGTGAATTGAAAAAAGTATTTCTGAGATTCCAAAACATTTCGAATCGTTCTCATGTTCATTCAAAAAACACATGGTTTTTTTTTTCTAATAGAACATTGTGCTTAGATTAGATATAAAATACTCCTCATTTCTCCTTTACAATACTGCATTTTAAGTAAATAGAAGTTTGATATAAAGCTGTTTTTCCTGGCAAGTACTATTTAAAAATGTTTTAAGGGCAAAAATTAACGATATTAAGAAAGTAAAAAAAACAGACTAAAACTCTTTCAATAAACTTTCATAAATTTTATTTACGTAAACGTTTAATTTTTTTTAAAGATAAGGAGCTGACTACATTATTTTGAACTTAATGAAACTCATTGAACTTAATGGTTGGGTAGTTAGTTGCATGGGGTTTTATGGCTCAAAATCCCCACTGAACTAAATGAAAACAAAATGTTGGGCTTAAAAATGTATTTTTAATTTATTCCATAATATGATTCTCTTTACTTTTTCCTCGTACTTTTAACAATTAGTTTTTAGTAATTAAACTTTTTACTTACAAAGCCATGTACAAAGTTTTTCAAATTTTTACCATAATGTAAATAAACAAAAGTCAGAATAGGAAGATATTTACTCATGAAAGTAAGTTCTGTCATAAAATATGGTTTGTTATCAGCTCTGTAAAAAAATTCAAAGCAGTTCGGTTTATCCTGCCAACTTTAAACCAAAAAAATTACGACAACATTTTTCAACATCATCCACATCATTAAACTGCTGTCTGCATATAAAGTGAGATTTTTTGGAAAAATGAAGAATATAATTTAAGTTTTCAGGGAACTCGTTAATTTTTTTTCCAGGAGCGGGAATCAGACAAAATCCTCATGGCGGCTTCTGCTGGTACTTCGGAAAAATGAACTTAACAGCGAAACACCGAAAGGTTCAAATAAAATATATTTTTTTTTTCTTTAAGAATCTGAAATTCAAATAACCAATAGATGTCATCAGTGTGACGTCACAGGCAACTCAACTCCGCGTATCAACCGCAAATTGGATCCAAATAAGCTCAGAGAGTTCAGAGTGTATTAGAAATGTTATTTACCGTCAAAACGTCTTGCAATATGAAGTCAGATATCGCTCAAATCATTTTACCCAAACAAGACAAGCACGTGGAACCAGAGTTGAATTCATTGGAGTGAGAGCTTTTGAAAGCGAACCATAAGTGTTTGGCCCGAATTGTGACCGGTTTTAATCGGTTGCCGGGTTGGATTTATAGCTTCACGCCAAACCTACACGTTTCCTCACTATTTTTCTCTGAACTGTGTAGTTTGTTTGGATACAATTTACAGTTGATATGCGGAGTCCAGTTGCAGGTGACGTCACTACTGATGAGATCGAGGCTAATGAAAAAGAAAGACTACCACGGTTCTTTACGCGTATCTTTTTTTACAGACCGCTGGAGTCATGTGATGCTCGAACTCACCAATCCAGGTATACGAAAAGAGCATGACGTCACTCTAGCGGTCTGTAAAAAAAATATATGAGGAATGCACCGGTTTAGCCTGTCTTTTTCTTTAGCCTCGTGATGAAGTTTATTGCTCGGAAGTTATCAGACCCGTGAAATCTTAAAAATGAAAATTATATATCATTGCAACACGAATCAATATCAATTTATTTTTATTTTAAATAAAATGCGTGAAAATGTTTTTAAAACACATATTATGTAACTTTAATTTACCTCATTTTAACAATACTGTTGCACATAATTGGTCAAGGATGACTTCTTAATTTTAATCTTTAATAATTCAATAACTATTATAAATACATCGATGGAAATAAGTGAATTTTTTATCTGATAGATTAGACGTTTTGTATAAAGTAATTAAAAAAATAATTTATCTTTCCGTGAATAAATGGTGCTGCAATGTCTCAAAAGTTTATTATTGTTCATACTACTATGTAACACTGAACCAATGAATCTCAGAGTTCATTTTTTATTCTGTAACATTAGTAACTGTTGAAATATTCATATTTTAGAATTTTGAAATTAATTTGAGGGCAATTTTAAAGTTTGATAATGCATAGCGCTGTCTATTGATGGAAAATTAAACTATATTTCAAATTACTCTATACACAGTTTAATTCAGCTAATACTGAATTTTAAAGTTAGTGCAACATTTATAAAAACCTTTGTATTTACATTTCTTTGCAGCAATTGTATATTTCTTTCTAAATAGACTAAGATTTTTACTTCGAAGTTTTCTTGCAACATTAACACATATGAGAATTTTTACAATAAATTAAAAATTACACGAAATTACAACACAATTAGAGTTTAAGACAATAACCTTTATTTTATAAGATGTAAGCGATAACAATTATGGACAAAATGGTGCAAATTCACTCATTACTATTGTTAGATAAACATTGAAAGTGAACGCGAAGGTATAAAGTTTGTCTTTGATTTCCAAAATGTTTATCATTTACATTAAACACAGCTAGTGAACATCAAAGATAAATAAACAAATCTTGGAATAAACAGAAAAAATATATAAACATAATCAAATATTTACTTTCGCTATCGCAAAGGTAAATATATATATATATATTATTTTGTGTTTACAGATACAATCTGTTTGTTACAATTTTAAAAGTAGTTTCTGTTACAGTAGGAATTTTTAGAGTGTATTTCACACGTAATTTCATTTTTTTGTTTTTTAAATAACAATTTGTTTTTAAT
Organism: Maratus speciosus; assembly: GCA_963932465.1. Lineage (NCBI taxonomy): Eukaryota > Metazoa > Arthropoda > Arachnida > Araneae > Salticidae > Maratus > Maratus speciosus. The sequence continues at coordinate 119,864,997 of OZ010793.1, read as the reverse complement.
ACTAAAAAACTAGTTTAAATAATTAAATATTTCTTCGACATTTTAAAACAAAATATCTGTTGATAATTCATGCTTTATTTAAATTCACATTCATTCTATTTAGATATTTAAATATTGATAGCATAATGATATGCATATGATCTTGTTATTGTATATATTTTTCTTTTCTTTTGTTTTTTGGTTTTGTGTATCAAGTGTGCATTGTTCTTTTGTTGGGAAGTGCATGAATAAAATTAATAATAAATTAATTCAAAGGAGAAAGATCCTCTTATTACAAGCACGTACAAAGTTTTTTGAGAGATGAATAGCTTTTAAGAGCTGAACAATTATTTTGCAAAGAAAATTATAGATTATCAGTTTTCCAATGATCAGTACATCCCACTTCTGAAAAAAGTTTAGAGTGGGATAACGTTATACGTAAACGTTCTATTTGCATTTCTGACAACATGTTAAAATCAATAAAAAGTATTTTGCTAAACATATCCTTAAGCATATGTCATGTATCTAATAATATTTCTATAAAGAAAACTTTTTTTTTTTTTTTTAACAGGAATTGCACTAGTCCTACGTGTAAAATATCAGATTCACCAAAACTTTTTCCGCATCTTATGAAATAAATAAAAATAAGTCGGAAATTCTACGTCAAATGCGGAAAATGAGGTGCGTTCGTACTATAACTAGTTTGATAAATATTCAGATCTTCGTGCAGTAGCTGGTGCACTCTTAAGCAAAAATGCACGAATACAAAATTTATTACGATTATACTCGTACATATTAAATTTAGTATTATGAAAATAATAGGACTCCATCTTAACCCTAGAATACTAACCTTTAAATTTAGTACTTAAATACTAACCATGCATAAAATTTACTCACTTCATATTTAAAATACCTTTAAGGCATATTTTAAAAAAATAATTCTTATATATACTCATGCATTGAAATTGAATTCAGAAAATTATTCATTAAACAGATCCTTGTAATATAATTCAGAAAAATAAGCATACTTAATGTGTAAAAAGAAAGAAAAGTTAATAAGGAAAATTACACTGGCGTGTTCACACAAGTGCAATATCTGTTGATATTCACCGCATATTGGCGCGTACATTTCCGGGGTGTGTGAATAAAATTTACGCAGGTTAGTATTCTAGGGTTAAATAGGACATAACTACCATAGCAATCTAGAATCACTACCTATCATGGGATATCCTTGAATTAATTACGTATGATAGGATTTAATAGAATGAAGAAAACTTTTTTAAGTATCTTTTTACGTTTTGATTCGATTTTCATAACATTTGAAACGGACAGACGGACGGAACAGACGACGTGTACAGATGCTGCGTATTTTATAATTACGAGCGTACCTAAAAACAGAAAAAATATATAGGTGTTAAATCTGTACAGATTTAAGGCAACGAGTATTTGTTTATCTATAAATGAACTCAAAATTTCTCTTCCACTTCAGTGTGATAATTTATATGTTTCCATTCTATGCTGAAATCAAGATTTTCATTGAAAGTGAAACGTTATTTCACAGTTATTTCAGTTAAAACACGGTTATTTCATTGTGATCATTATCTGTCTGTATGGGAAACGAAAAACTTAAATACATAGGGCTCGTGCTTCGTAAATTACATGGCACTCTACTGCTGAAATATGCTAATCTATTTCATGGTAGCAAGTACTAAAAGATATAATGAATGGAAAGTGGGAAAGAGATACAGGGTGCGAAAATATTTTATCACGATTTTTTAACAGACTTTTACACCTTATTTAACTGCAAAAAAGGGTAAATTCTGTGACTTAAATATTAAATAGAGGTTTTCTTATCTTAACCATTTATGTACTGAATTACGAATTCATGAAATTTTTATCTTCTAAAGCATTTTTCGTGAATTGTTTTAACTACATTAGAAGATTTACATAATCTTTTAATACATTTTAGAAGGGTTGAAGGATTTAGAACGATTAATTAAATTTTAATTTATAGGGATTTTGTGTAATATTTATAACACCACTTAATTCTTTCATTTTAAATATTTTTCTCAGTATTTTGTAGATTTAGGAAATGCACAAGTAGAATATTCTTACAATAGAAATATAGAAATATTTTCGAATTCAAAAATCCCTCCCCCCCCCCCAAAACGCCAATAAAGCTGAAGTCAAAGCTAAAGGCAAAGCTAAAGGCAAAGTCAAAAGAAATCATCCTTTAAAAAATATTTTTGTTTTGTGTAACCAATAAGGCTTTTGGAACAAGATAAAGTAATGCATCTAAAACTCATTCTAAACTGTATTACAACTAATCGATGAATTAAATAAATTTTATAACAAGTTATTTTAATGGTACTTATAAGTAAAGTTAGTAGATAAACGGTTAAATAGTACCTTGGATGTAGAATAAAGTTATTGCACAAGTCTTGGAACGTGAAAAGATGATAGTATTTTCAAGTAAGTTCAAGTAAGTTTTCATTAAGTTCGAAAATAAAATAAGCCGATCCCCAGTCACATCACGTTTAATTTCCAATAAAGCATATTTTAACCATTGCTATGGCTTTGCTACCCTTTTGACATCATATTCAGTCCATAGACAGGTTGTGCTGTAAGGGGCTGTACAAGTAAGAGGATATTTTGTAAAATATTTTATTGTGATTATAAGTGCAATATTTGGAGTATAATTTTATGACGTGAGGCTCATTACTCTGACCATAAAGGTACTGTGTGAACACTCTCACCAGAATTCGAAAATGTAATTTTAAAACTTCACTGTGTGTGGTTTTCATTTATTTAACGGTTCTATGTTTTCAAACCGTTAAGTTTCAGATGTTATAAATAAACCAGTACAATTGCTATTTTAATTAGTAGTCTGTGCATTGTGGTAATGCGATTCGCACGTTGTTGTTTTGATACTTTAAACCAGGCATGTCAAACACGTGGCCCGCCGAGCAATTGTGAGTGGCCCGCCAACCCTCTGGCATTATTTGTAAGTTTTATTTAGTTACACGAATATTCACACACAAAATGAAAAAAAAAATCAGGATTGGGTTTCTGAAAAAAATATTTTCCGGTTTATATTTTGCTATTAATTTAAAACTTGATTCATCATAAATTATTTATTGTACGTAGTATTAAGAATCTCACTTATTTAGCAATAATGTTTAATAAATCACACAGTTTATAAATGAGCTTCGAATCTTTTTTTTTTTTTGGCAGACAGACTGTTTTTCGCCTAGGCATAACGGGATTCTGATTCTCCCATTGATACATCGACAAAATATCTTCAAGTTGGCTGGCGCCTGCCTTAAAGTCAAGGGAAAAATTAACTTTGTGCTCCGTGTCATTTTCCCTATCCAAATAATTTCCGATTATTTAGTTTAGACTACCGGTGAAGAACTTACTTAGATTATTGAAAGCTATGATAAAATTAAAGTTCCCGAAAATAGATCAGTTGGTATTTTAAAACAGAGCGTTTTATCTTTCACACTCATACTTTAATGTTCTCGTCAAAAGTTTCAAAACATGTATTAAAAGTTGAAAGTCATTTGAGATTTAATAATGGGGAAAATGTTATGATCATTAGGGAAATTTTGGGGAAATATTTGAATGACAAGATTATTATCACCGGTCGAATGTTACCCTAAGAATTTGCACTGCAGCGGTAAAATGTATTAGCTACTTACACTTTATTGAATCCAGTCTATTATTTCTGGTGCATTTTCTATAATGAAACGTATAGTATTTTCTTAAAATAACTGCTGATTTTCAAAAATAAGATCGACATTTTTTATCAATATGAGTAAAAATCGATGAAACGAAGAGCATCGAAGATTTCAAGAAAGATGGGAATTGCAATATTTTTCCATTCAAAACAAAAACAAAGTTTTGTGTTTAATATGCAGAAACACTATTGCAGTTTGGAAAGAGTTTAATGTTAAAAGATATTATGACACCAACCATAAAGTAAATTATGAAAAATATATTGGCAAACTTAGGGAAGATAAATTGTCAGAATTAAAGTTGAAACTTCAAAACCAACAAAGTACATTTACTAAGCCAAATGAGGATAATACAGCGGCTGTAAAAACAAGTTATTTATTGGCACATTTAATTGCAAGCAAGTCAAAACCATTCACAAAAGGGGAATTTGTTCATGAATGCATACTTAAAGCAGTGGAAGTGATGTGTCCGGAGCAAATAAAAAAATTCAAAAATATTAGTTTAACGCGAAATACAGTTGCAAACCGAATTGATGATATAGCTGGTAATTTAAGAAAACAACTAAAATCTCTAATCACAACATTTGAAACCTATTCCATCCAAATTGGCGAAAGTACAGATGTGCGGGATACTGCTCAATTGGCAATTTTTATTCGCGGATGTGACTTGAATTTAAAAGTAAGTGAAGAGCTTCTAGAAATTATACCAATGCATGATACCACCACCGGAAAAGATATTTTCGACTCGCTTATGAAAGGACTGAATGAATACAATTTGTCTTTAAAAAAGCTTGTTTGTATTGCAACTGATGGTGCTCCTGCCATGACTGGTGTCATTAAAGGAGCGGTTACAAAACTAAAAGAGGAATGCTAGCAACAAGGAAATACATATTTCTATCATTTTCATTGCATTATTCATCAGCAAACGTTGTGTTCGAGAGTTTTAAACATTGGACACGTGCTTAAAAATGTTAGCAAAATAGTTAATTATATTCGTTCACATGGACTAAACCACCGCCAATTCAATACATTTCTTGAAGATGTAGGTAGTGAATGTACCGATATACCTTATTACACTGAAATTCGGTGGCTTTCGAGTTATAAAGTTTTAAAGCGATTCTTCGAATTGCTGGATGAAATCACTATTTTTCTGGAATCGAAAAATTATGAATGCACGATATTAAAAGATCAACAATGGGTAAAGGATCTCGCTTTTTCAGTTGACATTACAAATCACCTCAGTCAACTTAATCTTAAACTTCAAGGTAAACTTCACCTTGTTACCACTTTATATGATAATATTAATGTATTCAGGCGAGAGATAGTTCTTTGGGAAAAACAAATTCAAAAAGAAAATTTATCTCATTTTGAATGCTGCCAGAAATTACTTAAAAAATCGCCGGAAATTAAGTTTTCAGAATACAATAATCATATTAAGTTGTTACAAAATGAATTCGAAAGGAGATTTTTAGATTTTAAAAAATGTGAAAGTGAATTCCTTCTATTTACTTCTCCTTTTTCAATTGATGTTGAAACTGTTGATGAGAATTTACAGATGGAGTTAATCGAAATTCAGTGTGATACTATCTTAAAACAAAAATATATAGACGTAGGAATACCAGATTTCTATAATTATTTATCAGCTGACCGATTTCCCAATATGTTATGCACAGTAAGACGTATTTTGGCTATGTTTGGAAGCACATATTTGTGCGAACAATTATTTTCAACTTTAAAAAATAACAAAACTCCCGAAAGATCGAGATTAACTGATCAGCATTTACAATCAATTTTAAAAATAGCAACAGCCCAGCAAATTGAACCAAATTTTGAAGATTTGGTTAAAGAAAAACGTTGTCATGTTTCTTCAAAAAAGTAATACTACAGTTTAATTTAAATAATTAGATTAAAACTCATAAAGTATGACTTTGGATTTCCTATTTTTACTGTTATTGGAGATTATTAAGCACCAGATATGTCACCCTTGCGTCATACCATGCCAGTCATTAATATGTAAGAAAACATTTTCTTTTGCACGGTATCTGTATTTTGTTGATATTTAAAAATTGCTTTCCCTATTTTATGTTCGTGTTATAATATAAATGTTTTATTTTTCTATGTTTAATATATTTTACCTTGTAGTTTTTTAATCTCAAACTTTTTATGTTTCTATAATTGTCTGTTAATTTATTTTTGAAACAGCTAGTTATATCTCTGACAACATCGATTTTGCGGAAAAGTTCTACCCAATTCACTGCGGAATTAAAGCTTGCCAAACGCGACTAGGAAAGCACTCAAATGCCAAATATTCAAAAATACCGTTGCTAAGAATTTTTTTTTATCATTTCATTTATTAAAAAAACAGCAGAAATAGCAAAGGCATAAAATGAAATTATATTTTTAAAATTCATAATTGTATTTAAATTTCATGGAAATGTATAGAATTTTCAAAATTCATATCGTTATTAAGATTTTATTGTTAGATATTTGTCGCTGTCTTAATTTTTCGTATATCATAAATTTGTTGTTTATAAAGTTTATCCAAATGGTGCCTTGTATAAATTACTATTTTATTGTGACTAATAGTGAGCATTTTAAGGTAGCAGTTTTAATTATTATTACATATTATTTTTATTTGTTTAGAATTAGTTATTTGTATCTTGAAAGTGTTGAATCATTCTGATATCTACCCGGACATTGAAAATTTTGCATTACCTTAATTTTTCAGTAATACAAAGGGCTCTTTCTTGCGAACCTTGTGCTGTATTGTGAAAACAAATGAGTAGCATTTTGACATATAGCTTTTTTTTCCCATTATTTGGATTTGTTTTAAGGATATGATATTTGGTTTCTTGTTATTTTGATTATCGTATTATTTTCAGTTGCATTATTATTATTATTATTATTATTATTATTATTATTATTATTATGGAAGGAGTGTTTAATAAGTTTTTCGAATTAGTTTGAGTAAATTTATTAAATATAAAAGCATTGAATTTTCTTTGTTATTCTCTTGTCATAAAACTTAAAGTATAAGAAAAATTGTTTTATTGGCAAGTTTTATTTTTACTCCTCAGTGGTTTAAATTTAAAAAAAATACTTAATTTTTATTTCAAAAGATATATTTTTCTTGTGCATCAATATAATCTACAGATGAAGCAGATTTCTAATGTATTCAACTGGCAATGTCTCTAATTTTTCTGGGATTTTCCTTCGACTGTAATAGGAGTTCCGGCCCCTTTTCCCCCTATAGGTGTTCTTCTCTTCCGCATGGAGGAATATATGCAAAATATATCTTTTAAAATTAAAATAAGTACGTTATTATAAGTGATACATAATGTATCTCGAATGAAAAACACACGTATTTTTTTTTTTATTTTTTTTTTTGCTCGTGAATAAGCTAGTATTAAAAATAAGGAAATATTCTACCTCAACTAATATTTAATAATAAATATGCATTTATGTTCAATAATTTTCCATAACCAGAATAATCTATAAATTGTAAAAATAAATATATTTTTTAACTGGATAAAAACTGCTGGATCTTTTTTGTATTATCGGGCAATTTTTTCATAAATCTAACATCAATTTTCCTTAATGTTTTATTTAAAAAAACCCTCGGTTGTACTTTGAATTGTTTTGTACAGTGTGACAAAAACCTTATTTTTTTTCATTCGTTTTTTTTTTTTTTTTTTTTTTTTTTTTTTTTTAAATATGATGTAATGTGGCCCGCGGCCTTATAGATATAATCGTATTTGGCCCGCGTTGGTAATCGAGTTTGACATGCCTGCTATAAACGATAAGTTTTCAGCTGGGATAGGTCATAGGTACCAAACTCGAACTAATCTTCCGTAATACGTGCGTTAAGTTGATCCTGGTTTAATACGTTCGAGCGAGAAATATTTTTTAACAAATGAAATTAAATACGTTCCACGTAGAAACATCGAATTAAATAAATAAAAAATCATAATATAAATTTTCTGTTTCAAAAGGGGTTAACCTGGTTTAAATTAATCCAGGTATTACGGAAGATTAGCGGAAGTTTGGCAGCTATGGGATAGTTGAATAATTCCGAGTGATCTTTCACTACGTATTTGGTAGAATTAACTATCTGTTACAATTTGGAAAAGACTTAAAACCTAACATTAATTTGACTCTCTGCAATTTAAGGCTTTTCTCGAGGATTGCTTTTAAATGAAATAATTATGATATAATTCTACGTCGTATAGGTATATTCTAAGATGTATGCATTTTAAAATAAACATATATAACCCTTTGAGGGGTGCCGGTATATATTATATACCACCTACGATTAATGAAGTTTTACATCAGAAAAATTTTATAATTTTACTTTTCTAACTTAGGTGGAAAAAAGCCGTAAAATTGCTTTTACTTATTTTGAAATAGAATTTTTCAAAGATTCCGCTGCGAGTTCAACATTACAGGAACACAATCACTTGCCCCTCAAGGGGTTAAGATGTATTAAGGGAAATGTGTAAATAAAAATGTATGAAATAGTGGATATAATGAATTAAATGGCAACAACAGTAGCGAAAATCTTTGGAAACAACTGATATACAAATTAGTTGGGCAAAAATAATAATTTATTGAATGGAATTGACAGGAAAAATTTTAAGTACATATTGTTGTAAGATAGAATCAAATTAATTGCAGCGCAGATTCTTGATTTTAGTTCAAGAATGGATGCAGAAAGTGACGGCTTGTGCACTCGATCCTTTACAAAACCCCATACACCAAAATCAAGCGGTGAAAGGTCTTGTGATTTGTAGTGGTCTTTGAATAACACCTCCGCTCGCTAAGCATTAGCGTCAGTTAAAACACCTAACGCCATTTATGAATTAACTACGGCAATATTACTACTAGTCTGACTTTCAACTAGTTAATTTCATTTAATATTTCGGACGTTCTTAACTTACGAAATTTCCCAACTAGTTTGTAGAAACCTTAAACTAATGAAGCAATTTTAATAAATTTGTATTGGTATTATGTTTAGCTATATTTTCAATGTTTTTCGTTTCTGACAAATCCATTTTTTTTAGTGACATTAAATAAAAAAAGCTACAATTATAGATAATTAAAGGTTGTTATTATTAAATTATCATTTGTTGAACGATCAATTTATATGTTAGCCATTGCCGAAACTATTAAACAGAGATCTAAAATTGCTTTAGTACTTTCCCCTAAAAAGGTATTTAAATATAATTTTCACTTCATAAACACTTCCTAAAAGTGTTCGTATTTCTTAGATATAAAGTTTCAAAATATAGATATAATTTTGAAATTAAAAAAATATTTATATAAAACGTTTCTTATATGATAAAGAAATGAAACTAGACACGTTGAAAAAAATATTTATTGACAAAAAATTTAATCGATCAAGCTCTGTAAAAGCAGTCTGTTTACTAAAGACAGGGATAACTATTCAGTTCGGTGTTAGAAAGTAGGAGGTGTAAGGCTACACCTATTCCACATTTTCCGCTGATGTATTTTTTTGCACATATCAATCCAGAAGAAATAGTCCTAAATAATTTTTAAATATCGTAAATACAAAAACATCTGTTGAACTTTTAATGGCATCATATATATATAAATCAAACTTCTTTTATGATATTATTTTCATTTTGAAAACTGCGTTTTTAATTTTGATTTAAATTTATTTGCTTCAGATAAACGTTTAAATGCCGGATAATCATCATTTAGAAGTAATGCAAAGATAGCCTCAATCGTAATTTTTCGATTCCATATAGGGCAAACTATTAATGATTTATGGGATTTCAATATATTTATTCAAAGAAAATTTAGTTGAACAAGCTCCGTAAAAGCGGTCTATTCACTATAATCAGTCATAACAATTCAATTTGTAACTTACAAGTGAAAATAAATGATTAATTTTAATTGCTACTTTTTGCTGTTTTTAGAAAAACTGCTACTGTATTATTTGATTATATATTTATTAATGAATGCACGAAAAGGATTGAATTTTGCAATGAAACTCACAACATTAAACTATAATTTACATGGGAACTTTACTTGTCTTAAAATACAGGCATCTGAGCTATAAGGTCGCAACGCATTTCACCATTCTGACTATTATACTGTAAACAAATCGGAAAATGTACTACAAACGAGGCAAATAAAGTGCGTTTGTACTAAGTTTTATAAATATTCAGATCTTGGTGCAATAGCTGCTGCACTCTTATGGAAAAGTCCATACGAATACAAAGTGTATTATGATTATATACATTAAATTCAGTAACACGGAAATAATAGGACTCGATCTTAAATAGGACGACATCATCATGGCAACCTAGAAACATTACCTATCACGTGATATGATTGAATTACTTAGGCATGATATTATTTAAAAAATGAAGGAAACTTTTATTAATATCTCTTTGAATTTTGATTCGATTTTCATAAAATTTGAAATCGCACGATAAAATTCTGATACAATTATATATAATAAATTTCAAACCATTCAGTTGGATAGTTTTTGCGCTATTATATGCGATCAAACAGACAGACAGGCCGACAGACGGACGGATCAGACGACGACTATAGGTGCTACGTATTTATATAATTACAAACGTACCTAAAAAGACAAATTTTCGTAATCTAGGAAAACATAATGTAACGACGAACGCTTTTAATAACATGCAGTACAATGTTTGAAAACTAAGGGTTTTCAAATTAGCTATTGTCAACTATAACAGACTATATATATATATATATATATATATATATACTAGCTGATACGCCCGGCGTTGTCAGGCCCCGTGATAATTAATAATCTTAAATGAACCCTAAATTTGTATGATTTTATTACTTTAATTCGATTTTGTCTGAAATACGTACCCGCTCACTGCGTGAAAATAGGGATAAAGCTACTAAATGTGAAAGTTGTTATGCAAGTTTTTTTTTTTTTCACAATTTTTGAAAAATTGTATGCAGTAGTAATAAACAAACTAAAATTTTAAAAGGCCTTCTAGTAATGCAAAAATGAGTCAAGAGGATAGGAGAGGGGGGGGGGGGGGGTGGCGGGTACTTAGTAATCTACAGGCCAAAAGCTTTCAAATGATATGTAAATGAAAAAAAAAAAACATTTCTGCTTTTCCCCAGGGAGGAGGAATGCCCCTAACTGTCTGGGATCAAAATAGACCATGCAAATTGAAGGTCTGTAAGAAAATTCACCTTCGGTGAAGCCTTTAAATGAGGTCGAAACTCGCTGTAGCTTAATTAAGAGATGGTTAGAAAATTGAATCCCTGGGGGGGGGGGGTAAATTGAGGTGAGGTGGGAAGAAAGGTTCATAACATGAAAGAGTGGTCGAAGGTTGTTTCGATGGTACATCACATGAGGTTTTCTGAAAAAGTTTTAAAATTGCCCAGATATGGCCAAATATTAAAATTTTTTCGATCCCCCTTTAACCTACCTTTGGGGATATTTCTAAAATCATTGAAGCGTGTGTTCAAATTTTTTTATTCAATTTATTTTCTGGAATTTCATGCTTCTACCTAAAATGGCTGCTGAGATATGGCCAAATGTTCTAAAAGTTTCGACCTCCCTTTAACCTCCTTAGAGGAGGATTTCTAAAATCGATAACACACGTGTGCAATTATTTTTTTTTAGTAGATTTATTTTCAATAATTTCACGCTCCTACCTAAAATGGCTGCTGAGATATGGCCAAATGTTCTAAAAGTTTCGACCTTCCTTTAACCTCCTTAGAGGAGGATTTCTAAAATCGATAAGACACGTGTGCAATTATTTTTTTAGTAGATTTATTTTCAATAATTTCACGCTCCTACCTAAAACGGCTGCCACATGCTCTAAAATTTTCAAACGCACTTTTAACACCCTGAGGGGGGATTTTAAAAATCCCCCCTTAGCTTCCATATGCTTCCTTTATACTCACTTATGTCATAAGAAGTATGTTTCCCCCAATTTTCATGAATTTAGGTTCAGTAGTTTGGGTTGAGAGATGATTAGTCAGTCTGCAGGACATTGCCTTTTATATATGGAGATATACTGGATATATATATTAGGCGTGTTCAAATGAAACTCGTTCGACATTTCTAATAAGCGCAACATTAATAAAGGAAACACGAAACTGAATAAAATAGAAATAATATTATATATTGAAATTTATAGCATTCGCATTTGTTAAGAAAAAGTCACTCATGGCGTTTAGACACGCATCCGTTTGGGAAGGCGACGAATGCCGTCAGTAAAGAAAGATTTCAGTTGCTGCTTGAACCCACGGAAACTTAAATTCTCTTCGCAAATCACTAATGTTTCGTCGATGGTTTCATCTTGATCTCAGTGTCAATGCCCGCAATCGGGGTCCTGGTAACAACTTTGAGCACCTGCGCCAAATCCGCCGTTTCTTCACGGCCGTCGCGAACTTTCGGGAACAATCCGTTGCAGTTGTCTTTGATAAGCAGTTTTCTTTATACATATCAAGCATTTTCCGATGAATCTCGAAAGACGTGCAACCCTCTGTCGATAAAAACTGTATGATTGCCAGTTCATCTTGTTTGGATGGGATCGTAATCACTCCAGCTACATTAAACGTTCTACAACTTTCAAATAACAAAAGGAGAATGACCCTTTCGCAACGCTATGCATGTACACCGGTGGAAAAAAATTAAATCCCCCTATTAACTCTGCAAATCTTCGGTTTAAACTATGCCTTGAAAATAAATTTGAAGTAATTTGGATGATAAATTCTTGAATTACAAACCAAAGCGATATAAGTAAGCGTCCTATCTTAAATGGGAGAAGTAACCGCAAGATTAAAAGCGAGGTCACATCAATCAAGGTCATACGCCACGTAGCGGATGGAGTGTAAACTACAGGTAGATACCTAACTGTTTTCTTACTGACACCACTAAAATTGTAAAGTTTTTTCACCTTGATTAATAACTGAAGTGCTTTTGATAAGGCGAAGAAAACTTCGCGGTGTCAAGTGCCTCTGGGCGACCCTCTCGGTACGCCATTATTTTGCAATAAATGAAGCAAACAAAATTAATTTCCATGAGTGACTGAAGATTTAGAAAATACGCGCCACACTAAAAGCCCGCGTATGTGAATTATCACTCCGCCCACAAGGTGGCGCAACTGTTTTAATTTACGCCTGATTCCAGCATTAAGTTTGTTCGCTTACTTATAACGCTTTGATTACAAACATTCAAAATTTAGAGCTTCTAATGTTAAATTATCTTTTTAGATTTTTATTAACCCTCTCATTGCGCAGCCCGAGCTATGCTCGGGCTTTTCCCGCCCTATTTGGGGGTTCTCACCAGTTATGTTTTAGCGAAAACTTTCTCTGACTTAATCAGGACATTTTCCCCGATTATGATTTAAAGAACATTTTCTGCTTTAAAGAACAGGTGATAAACGATTAAAAATTATGTAAAAGACGCTCATCGCTAAGACTTAATTACGCAGCAAGAGGGTTAATATCTCCTGAAATTATAAACGTAATGTGGTATTTTTTGTGCAGTTCTAATACAAGAAACCCAAACATAAATACATTGAGTGTGTAATTTTAAAAATTTTATTATAAGAAATATGAATTATGAAATTAATATTAAAAAAATATATAAATTACAACCTACAATTTCTTTGATAGATTTATATTTATACTGTCCTGCTTTAACCTAATAAACAATAAAAAAATTTTCAAAGTTGTTTTCGAATTATGCTTTAAAAATATCAAAATGATGCTTTAACCCCTTGAGGGGCGGTGGGATATATTTTATCCCACCTACGATTAAGGATGATTCGCACCAGAAAAATATTACGAAATTTTATTTTCCTAACTTTGGTGGAAAAAAGTCGTAAAATTGCTTTTCCTTATTTTGAAATAATTTTTTTCTAATTTTCCGGTGGGAGTTCAGCATTACATAAACGCAATTGCTTGCCCCTCAAGGGGTTAAGAGGTCGAATCCGTGTATGATGTCCAGAAAAGCATCATTTGAAAAATATATATTTTACTCATTTTATTGAAACATTTGGGCTGACAATAGTCGAAATAAATTCAGTGAATGAAATGATCATGTCGTTAAGAAATAATTCATTAATAGAAGTGACATAGTCATTCTGAGGCATTTCAACAGTCGAGTACCGAAGTTCATTTGGATACAACCCCTAAAATAGACTCATTTTAAAATAATATTTTCTTTGAAACTAATCGTACAAAATTCGGGAAAATTAGTATTTAGACTAATTGAAGTATGTTAAATTTGATTATTGCGTCAGACTTGGGTATTTCAATGGAAAAAAATAAAGTTTGGGTTCGTTTTCATATGTAGATGGCCCCCAATGGAAATTTTATATGCATCATTTGAAAGTAGGCTTCATTTCCAATCGTTTGATACCAGTAACTTTCTTGTACAATAATGTGTTGTAGAGTTTACTTTTTTTCACGACTGTACCATACATATGACGTTACTAGCTCATGCGTATTTCCCACTTTAACCCTCCGTCGGTCGCAACTCTAAGACGCCCAAGTTTGAGTGCAATTCGCTTCACAGGCGCTTGTTAGAAAATCACTATTAGCAATTAATCCACACAATTCTAACACTCTTAAAGTCATCAGTGACCTTCATTAGGATGTAAAATGAGAGAATATTTCCAATTTCAATTAAAAAACCTCGTTTATTACACTCAAAATAAGTAACTCTGAGTGCTCTAGTTGTGGAGAGGGGAACGGTGGAGAGGAGAACGGAAATAGCAGTGTTGTGCCTGTCAGGCCTGTTGCGACCGACGGAGTGTTAAGCACCAACTCGCAAATTTGCACGCTTAGAACGTGTTTCATTTGAGCATGTTTCATATATAATTGCACATGAGTATATATATACACATTCTCTAAAAATATATATATTCACTACTTGACAGAGATAATTCTGTTACTATATTGTTAAGGGTTTTTTTTTTCTTTTTCAAATCGTACTGTTCTATACATTGTTCTATTTCTCCTAAGTATAAAAAATATAATTAATCCTTAAATGTATAGTGTAACTCAGGAGTTACCTGATGTTTTTACACCTTTGGTGAACTATTATGTGTTACTTACGTGTACTAACATGCATTTAAGGTCATGAAATCTGTTTTTGTTCTGATTTGTTATCAAGAAGAGGTTATTACATCTTTAGTTGATACCGCTTGTAATGAGCTCGACTGATGTTTTTTCTCTATCTTTATAAGTTGTAACTTTTAATTCTGAAAACTATTAAAATATTATATTTAATAACCATAAAAAGTATTATATCGTTGAATAGCTGTTATTGTGCAGTGTAAAAACTTTAAAGTAAGTATATATGTTAAAATTATCATTTTTGAGCAACCTTTGTTATGTAACTCAGGAGAAACAGAAACATAACTACATTTTTTCACTATTTTTTAGTGGGTAATTAACAAAAATGGACTTAAGTGTAATGTTTTCCGAATAAATTAAGGGGGCACAGGGCTTTTAAATAAAAAAAAATTCAGTTTTCGGTTTTTGTTTAATTTTAAATTTCGCGAGTTATAATCATACACAGACGGTGAGTATAATTCAAATTCTGTTTATAATGAAACTTTAAAATACGTTTTCTCAGATTAGTAAATTTGGAGTCTGTGCGCACTGCAACTTCCAAACCTACATGTAACCTACAGATTTAAAAAATTAACGCAATATGGGTTTCTTTACAGTCAGTGTTGCCAGATTGCGGACTTTTTTAATTCAGATTATTTGACTGTCACCACTTTTTAAAAAAAGTATAATAATTCAACTTCTTTTTTCAAAATTTTGAACATACAGTGAAATACGTTTAACAGGAAACTGATGGGATCGAATTTTTTTTTCGTGTTAAAAGAATTTCGCGTTAAAAATTCTCTAAAAAAGAGAATCATTCAAGAGAATCAAAACTCAGAAACATTTTCGACGTCGTCAAATTTTATTTTGATTTCCTGTTAAACTACTACCCGTAAGGCATGGTGACGTCACGGCGACGTCGTTGTGAAGTCACACTGTGATTTAGTGACCGTCGATGTGACGTCATAGTGACTAGAAGGCGAATTCCTTATGGCCGTTTTAGAGGTCGTTTGTGACGTCACATTGTGACCACTGTGTGAAGTCACGGTGTGACAAATTTGTGAAAAGTGTGTCTTTTGGGACTATTTTGGCATTAACTTTGTGACGAACCTGTGACGACAGCGACAATGCTTTGAAGTCACATTGTGACTAATTTGTGAAATATGTGTCATTTGTGACGAACTTGTCATAAACACTGTGATGATTTAAAATGAAAATCAAATTTCAAATTAATTGCTTAAAAGGGCAAAGGCCAACATAGAGAAAAAGATTCCAAGCCGGGACTCGAATCCGGGCCATCAGTGTAGCGCACTGACATTCTACCGACTAAACCACATGGAACGAGACCCAGCCTCGAAAATTTCTTACTAGTACATGTTGGCAAGGCTACAAACGCAGCACAAGATGGAATATTTATCGTGAGCTGCCAACATAGGGTAAACACGAAACTTAATTAAATCCAGCATCGATTCAAAATGTATAAATACTTGGAAATTTTTCCAGAGAGAACCATTCGCCTTGCATACAATTTTTTAAATGAAAATCAAATTTCAAATTAATTGCTTAAAAGGCAATTTTAATTTGAAATTTGATTTTCATTTAGAATATTGTATGCAAGGCGAATGTTTTATACAGTTGAATTTTACAGTTTTATACAGAAGTATTTATACAGTTTGAATCGCTGCTGGATTTAATTATGTTTCGTGTTTACCCTATGTCGGTGGCTCATGATAAATATTCCATCTTGTGCTGCGTTTGTAGCCTTGCCAACATGTAATAGTAAGACATTTTCCAGGCTGGGTCTCGTTCCATGTAGTTTAGTCGGTAGAATGTCAGTGCGCTATACTGATGGCCCGGATTCAAGTACCGTTACGGATTTTTTTTCACTATGTTGGCTTTTGCGCCTTTTAAGCAATCAATTTGAAATTTGATTTCCATTTGAAATATTGTTTGCAAGGCTAATGTTTCTCTCTGGAAAAATTTCCAAGCAATAATACTGTGATGATTCTTGTTATAAACACTGTGATGAATTTTAAAATAAAGTTTTGTTTGAAATATACAATATTATCTTTTTTACCGTACTTTTTAGCAAAGTATCATGATGAACATATGGCACTACAAATGGCACTACATTAAGATCATGACGTACGCTTAGTAAATTCTGGACGTCAAGGGGTGAAGGGCAATTTGTTACTTTTTTTTAATATATAGGAAGTTACCTAAAATACATTGATACGAAGTAAACTTTACGAAATTTAAGAAATACAAAAAAATATGAGCAGTGTTAAACATACAAAAACACCAAAATACAAGAATATTAGTTATTTTAATGTTATTTCCATTTTAATAAAAATTGCTTTAGACCTTTAGAGAGATTAGAGGTATTTTGTGTTACAAAATTAGGAAATATTCCATTTACTTATTACAGATAATCGTAATGAAATTTTACTATTTAAAAATTTATGTATATATGTAGGATTTTTCAAAATTGAGAAACCAAAATCACATATTTATTTACTAAGAAATCTTTAAAACCTTCGGGACAGGAGTCCTTTTACGAAATTTTTAATCATTTGTCACCGTTTTTTAAAAACAGAAATTTGTGTCTTCTTGAATCGAGAAAATGCGCTGATTTAATAAGGCAAATTTTACAGTAAAATTTTACTGGTGAGGAAAAACAAGAATTCTGACCACTTCATAAGGCACGTATACGTGCCGCTCGTCCCCAAGGGGTTAAGACCTTATCTTAATTTGCTTTCCATTTTAGTAATAATTGTTTTAAAGAGATTTGAAGTATTTTATGTTATAGAATTATGAAAAAACTCAATTTAATTATTAGAGAAAGTCGCAACGAAATTTTACTGTTAACAAATTTAACTATATTAATAAGATTTTTCAAAAATTGAGAGACCAAAATCTCATATTTTTTACTAAGAAAACTTTAAGAGATTTCTTAGTAAACTGTCGCAGTCTGTCGTTTGCGAAAACTAAATTTTTAAAATTTTAATGGACACTGTTCGATTTTGTTGAGATGTTAAAAACAAGCTAAAACAATTATGCACAAATATCAAATTTCATACACAAAAAATATCTTTCATTACAGCATTTTAAATGTTTTAATACGATAAAAAATTGACATACCGTCATTTTACTTTGGGCCATTTTTTCCTAGTTCCAGTCACATTTCCATTATTAAAAAAGTATTATATGAGATTTTTCAACGTTTAAATGGAGTTGTAGACAATTAACCCTTTGTTGCATACGTCAAAACTAGCAAATACCCAACGTTAAGCTTGTTATTTCCTATTTGCTAAGTTACCCGGCTTGTATTGCTATCTCAATTTTTCTACTGAAAGTATAGATGTTACAGAGTAGCATAAGCTTTTGATAGGAACTGTAAATGAAATAGTTTAGATAGGAGAAAAAATAACAATTTTGTCCACTGTAGTGGACAGTATGCAACAAAGGGTTAACATGAATTAATGAAGCAAACTGTATGGTTTTAAAGAGGAAATTTTTAATTTTTTTTAATTTTTTAAATATTTTTTAAATTTTGGCTCAAAGTAGCCCCTGCTCGAGGTTTCTTTGGTTCATTCACTTAGTTTCTTATAAAATGAATGCATTTTATATGTAAATGAATAAATTTTTATTTAAACCCCCTTGCAATAGCATTCGCTAATAAATTAAAACTGCAAACTCGATAAACAAATGTTTTTTTTTTTTTTTTTTTTTTTTTTTTTTTTTTTTTTAAACATGTAAACACAATAAACTAGATGCTAATATTAAAAGAACAAGAAACAGTTTTCGTCATGTTATCCTCAGCAACTGCAACAAAAATAATTAATGTAACATTTTGCCACAGTAACATTTGAAAAAAAAAATGTTACTTAAAGCATGTTTTAAGAGATTTGTTTGTATAAAAGCCATTTCTAAGTAATTGGGGCTATTTTCGGACCAAAAAAGGGCTGGCACAAAGTAGCCCCTAAATACTAATTTTCATGTAAGTTTATGAAAACGTGAACATTTCCTGTCAAAATAAAAAGTTAACCTTCCTACCCTGAATGGGTCTAATCGACCCATTGCTATAAATCATTTCATTCAATTCGAACTAGAATTTTTTTATTAAAGTAAGTTAAATAAAGGCTGCCGATAACTAAGAAAAATAAATATATTAAAAAGATTTTAATACAAATTCTGATGTGAAATGTTTTTATTGAGGTTCAGTAGAATTTCAACAGGGTAGGAAGGTTAAAAGAAAAACTGTGATCGCACATGAGTTACAGATTAATAAAGGTAATATTTTGACACTTATCTTATATGTAGCTCTTATCCAGATTGTTTCACTACAGAAAGTTTGAAGAGTTAAAATTTACCCACGAAAACAGTTGTTTACAAACACATTCAGTGTTGAAACTAAAAAATTTTAAATTACCACCAAACTATTCAAATACCCTATAGTAGGGTCTATGATATTTTTCAAGGGCAAAAACTACAAATTATCTTGTATTGTTTGTTCAATAAGAATAATAAAAACTTTTTTTATGGGATGGACCAAGGTAACCTCGCAAGGACCAAAGGTTGACGGTATTCAAAACGTTCCAAGCGGATTTCTTTCGCATAAAATATGACATATTTATTTATGAGATACTTTTCAAATATTACAATGGAAGTCTGAATGAATCGTAAAAGTTCACAGAATGAATGTATAAGAAGTATTTTTCAGTTCCTACTATTAGTTCACACTCTCCCTATATTTATTTATTTATTTTTATATCTTGTTCAAATTTTCAATCGTTAATAAAATACTTATTATTCATCCTATCAAGTTGAAATAAATTTTTTTAAACATGTACTGGATGACAATTGATGTTAATACAGTTTTTTCAAATATTAATTCATTAATTAAATTTTAATTAATTAATTTTAGTTTTACATGGGAGACAAAATGGCGGCCATTAGTCATTGAAGCATTTAATGCATCTTCATATCTATAAGCAGAGCCTGATTACCCACGGGGCAAGTTCCTACCACTAAAAATAAACAGAAAATTTTGCCTCATTCATGACAGAAATTTTACATGAATACGGCGTTTAGACAAGTCGAACTTTTCTTTTAAAATTTATTGGCGTAAGTGTGCCCCGTTGGTAATCAGGCCCTGTCTATAAGGGGGGCTACCATAAGGGGGACCCTGTTCTATCGCCAAATACCGCTACGTTTGTCGCCAACTTGGCGATATATCGCCAAAAGGGACGCCAAGTTGGCGATATCTCTAATATTTCGCCAAATTCCCATAGAGTTCCATTGTAAACCTACTTGCTTATAGAAAATTAACAAATTGAGATATTTTAATGCAACAAAAACTAATATTAGCTTAAGGGATTATATTAAATTTTTCTTTGATGACCTAAGTAGGAATCGACTTTAAAAAGGAAATTTTTATATTACTTGTTCTTTTATAATTATGGTTTGTTTTATGATAACGCTAGCTATATATTTCCATACACACATAAATTTGAAGGGTAAAGAACACCTGAAATGAATCTTTTTATTCTATTATTTATTTATAATATTGTATAGAGTGCATACAGCATAAATGGCAATAGAATCTGATTATTAGGAATGCACATAGGATATTTTAAAATTTAGAAACGTGTCAAATTTTTAATTTTGCGAAAGCAGCATTTTAAGTATAAACAACTGTTTAAACAAGTAAAAATTTAATTTAAAATTCAAAAAACCTGACAGCGTAAAAAGCGAACTAATTAATTATTTCTCATCAATTTAAAACTATTTTTATATTACTTACCTATTTTTTTTATTTGCTTGTATTGATGACTTTTGTTTTTAATTGTTATTTCCTGTCTATAAACACCGTTTTGATGAGGCCATGGATGTCTATGATGGTTAGAGTTGCCGTGAAGCTAGACATCCTACCTACACTTCCTGGTTGTGTAATATTTAAACGGCGTTTCTAACTTTAAAATAGTCAATGAAATATCGCCTTCATTTTGAAAGACCTATCCAATGATAGGCCTCTAAATGCGGTGCGTAATAATTTTTTTTCGTGTCTACCACTATTTTGGATTTTACGGTCGCCATTTTGAATTTATAAAAACAAAACCTAACCTATAACCATCGGACGGTTAAGACGAATCGATAGGGACTACATTTATTAAAATCCATCCAGCCGTTGGGATATTTCGAGGATATAAAGAAATCCACATACCCAGATACGCGTGCAGTGTTGCCAGATGGGCTACTTTTTTTTAATTCAAATTCTTGATTGGCACCATTATTTTGAAATTGTAAAATGTGCCTTATTTAATGACATATTAATTAAGGCGAAAACAAAGGGAATTTTGCCGTTTCAAATAAGTGGTGGCATTCAAGAAATTTGAATTTTAAAAAAGTATCCCACTGGCAACACTGTACGCGTGAAACACATAACCCTTCTTGACAGTCGGGTAATAAGGACGTGGGTTTCAAAATCCAAATAAAAGTTTCTTATCCAAAAAGATACAAAAATTCGTGTCTTCTCTACCAATCTATTCTATTGGTAAACCTGCACCGACAAACACAACAATCTTCAAAAAAACTAGTTTTACCCAGTATTTCTGCCATTGTAAAATCTTGATTTACAATGAAAATCAAACGTCCTCAAATATATGCTCTATTTACAAATATAAAAACATATATCTCTGCTTAGAACGATTAGATATGTTTTTTTTTTTTTTTTTTTTTTTTTTTTTTTGCAAGATGAGTTTGAGCATTTAGTTTAATAATTCATCAATTAAATAAAATCGATTTTTTAGTCGAGTTTAGTGAATTTGAAAGTCCATTGTCCTTTTAAGACTATTTGAAAACATATTTTTTAACTAGTAATGGAATTACAAATTCAGTATTTTAAATGAGTCGTACAATTACTAATGATAAATTAATTTTCAACTGAGAATTCAATTTTTTGAATTTCAAACGAAAGGTTTGAAATTCAATATATATAATCGTTGCAGAATTTTGGCGAGTCATTTAAAATTTTATGAAAATCGAGTCAATACCTAAAAAAATGTTAATAAAAGTTTTCTTCATTCTATTAAATCCTATCATACGTAATTAATTCAACGATATCCCATTCTAGGTTGCTATGGTGATGACGTCCTATTTAAGATGAAGTCCTATTATTACGGAATTTAATATACATAATCGTAATAAATTTTGTATTCATGCATTTTTGCGTAAGAGTGTAACAGCTATTGTACCAAGATCGGAACATTTATAAAACTAGTTATAGTACGAACGCACCTCATTTGCCACGTTTGGCGTACAATTTCCGACTTGTTAAGATTAAACCCTTTCAGCTCTGATGGGTGAATTTTCACCCACTTAATTTTAATCTCCAAATGTCACATTGGCACCTGAATATTCGACCAAATTTATTTGAAATTAGATAAGTGCGTTTTATCGTGTATCTGATAAGGCGAGTCTTTTGTTTACAAAATACTGGTGCCAATGTGATATTTGGCCATTTTGTAGAAATTCATCCCCAGAGCTCAAAGGGTTAAGAATGAGTTTGCAAATTTCGACATAAATATTCTTGATACGCGGTCTCAATGGAAAACTAGGTGATAAATATAACAATAGTAAAAGTCTAATAACAAATAAAAAGAAAATACTTTTTAAAATGAAACACATCAATAAAAATATACAATAGATATGAATATCATTTTCTACCATATAAAGCGAAAACCAAAAGCACCTTCATTTTAGAAATATAAAATGTTATCTTTAAGTCCAATTTGAACGAAGAACTTTTATGGAAGCTAGTAAAAGTTTATAACTGTCAGTAGTTGCATAAGAAAGATAAAATTGCTTATCTGTTTTGAAGAGCAATACCTATTGAGATATAAGAAAGTATTCTTTCTTTATTTATTCATTTTAGATTGTTTATCTCTTTTTTCAAGCAGACGATTTTATTCCCACCCGTTATGTTCAACACAAATTAGGGGAAATTTGGGAAAAGAATTCATCATCCTAAAAAGAAGATATTTAAATTGGTAAAAAAAAAAAAAAAAAAAAAAAAAAAAAAAAAAAACTTTTCAACTTTGTTGGAAAGTGTTAAAAAGACTATCTCAAATTAATCTCCGAAGACCAGTACATAAACGAACTTCCTTGTGTGACACTGTAAATGAATGATAAATGCTTTGGACCCAATATTCTACAGAAAGCACGTTTTAGTGCACCTCAGCAATTAATATCAATTTCATTGTGTTTGTAATAGAGTAATATCATTTAAATACGCCGCAAACAAGTTCTCTTCATATAACAATAATATAACTGAACACTGTTGAGTTCCTCCGTATACATACTGTAAATGCTACAGAAAACATATTCTATGTTAATCATCTTCTTGTGCAACTCAATAATGTACATAAATTTCATTATGTTTAAAATAGTCTAACACCATTAAAATGCACAGCAAATGATTTCCCCCATAGACCATAATGGAACGGAATACTTTTGAATGCTCCTGTAAAGGAAGTATAAATGCTACACACTTTATTTTCATAACTGAACATGGCAGGTTATAAAACTCAATATCACTTACATGGCAATCCGAGTACATTTTCGCGAGTTAGAGCTCGGACAGACATATGGACGGACAGACAAACCCAATTCATAAAAAACTTTTCAACTATGTTGGAAAGAGTTAAAGAGCTTTTTAACATAGTGGAAGGAGTTTATATACACCACCTTTAACCACATTTATTTACACCATATTTTAAACTGTTCTATACATCTACAATTAGATGGGTTTTTTCAGGTGAAGATAAACATGATACTAACTTTATATTATATGTCACATTATGTCACAAATTGACCGAATTTTTGCCCTTTATAACAGACGTCACGCAGTTCCAATAAAAAAATTGTCTAGAGTCGGACATTAAGTAAACAAAAAGTGAGACATCCTAATTCATTTTATACGTAGTGAAAAATTTAAAGAGTACTTTTTGTTGCTTATTTCTTTTATACAAGTACGAAATACATTTAAAAGTTTTCAAAGAACTTATGTATACTCGATATAAAAAATATGGCTGGTAAAAAAGTTGTCATTTTTTTCATAAAAGTATTGATATGATAAAAAAATATTAATAAATAAAAGCAGCAATATATTTTTAAAGCTGCATTATATTTCTAAAGAATGGCAAAATTTTAACAAAAGAAGAATCCTAAAGAATAAACAAACAAGTATGAAATGTCATGCGTCAATTTTAAACTATGAAACACTAGCTGACTCTACACAGAACACTGTTTCGAGATTATATCATACTCCATCTTATATCAAACACTGACAAAAGTTTTGCTATTTATTACAGACATCACGCAGTTCTCAGAAAAAAAAGTCTAGACTCTGATAATAAAGAAAACAAAAAGAGAGAGATTCTAATTAATTTTACAGGTAGTGAAAAGTTTAAAGAGTACTTTTGGTTGCTTTTTTCTATTATAGAAGTACAAAATAAAATTTAACTTTTCAAAAGACTTATGCATATTCGTTATAAAAAAATATGGCTATTGAAAAATTGTCATTTTTTTGAAGATTATTGATATGATAAAAAATTAAATGAAAAAACACCAATATATTTTTAAACTATATATTTCTAGTGAATGATAAAATTATAAAATTTAAGCAACAGAAGTATCCTAAAACATTAACAAATATCATGATCGATATTAGACTATGAAACTCTTTCTAACTCTAACAGATCAATGTTTCCAAATTATATTAACTTTATATATTACCCTACCTTATATCACATATTGACAAAATTTTTGCTCTTTATAACAGACATCATGCTGTTCTTAGGAAAAAAATGTGTAGGCTCTGATTATAAAGAAAACAAAAATTGAGACATGATAATTAGTTTTACATACAGCGACAAGTTTAAAGAGTACTTTTTGTTACTGTTTTATTTTATAGAAGCAAGAAATTAACGTTAAAACTTTTGAAATAACTTATATATAATCGATATAAAGACTTGGCTAGTGAAAAAGTTGTCAGTTTTTCACAAAAATATTCATTTGATAAAAAAATTTAATATATGAAAATGCCAACATATTTTTTAAACTCTATTACATTTCTAGTGAATTATAAAATTATAAAATTTAAACAAAAGAATAATCCTAAAGAATAAACAAACAAGAATGAAATATCATGCGTCAGTATTAGACTATAAAGCACTTGCCGACTCTACCAGAATAATGCTTCGAAATCATATTTACTTTATATTATACATCACCTTATATCACACATCGACAAAATTTTTGCACTTTATGACAGACATCACTCAGCTCTCAGCAAGGAAAAAGAAAAGTCTAGACTCTGATAATAAATAAAACAAAAAGTGAGTCATGCTAGTTCCTTTTATATGTAGTGAAAGTTTATCCCCTTGGGGACGAGCGACCGGTACTCGTGCTGCTGTAAGGTGCTCAGAATCAGTGATTATTCTCACCAGTAAATTTTTTTTGTAAATTTTGCCTTTTCTATTGCTAGCACTTTCTCAATTAAATTAGGCAATAATTTCTGTTTTTAAAAACCGGTGACAAAAGATTAAAAATTTTGTAAATGACGCTCGTCCCGAAAGGGCTTAAAGAGTACTTTTTGTTGCATTTATCTTTTATAGAAGTATGAAATAAACTTTAAAACGTTTCAAAAAACTTATACGAGGGGTGTATTTTAAGTAAGGGCATTCTGAAAATAAAAATCAAACGAAAGAAAATTTTCAAAAACCAAAGTTATTTTCAGATTCTACTTACATTTCTCTATTTTTCAACATAGCTGACAATTTTTTTTTTTTTTTTTTACACTTATCATACCTTACAATTAGATTTTGAATACCCTCTTCATAGAAACTTGCCGCCTGCTCTGATACCCAGGAGTTCATGACCGTTTTTACGTCTTCGTAATCGTTGTAGTGGTTGCCGCTGAGATGATGTTTGAGATAGCGAATAAGATGTAAAATCGCTCGGCGAAAGGTCGGGGCTGTAGGGGTGGTCCAAAATTTCCTAACCAAAAGAGTCCAGTAAAGTGCCCCACCTTGCGCCGAGCGATTTCCATCTGTTTTCCGCTATCTGAAACATAATCTCGGCGGCGAAGACGAAGACGTGAAAACGTCCGAGACATGAAACTCTTGGTTATCAGCGCAGGCGGCAAGTTTCCATGAAGAGGGTATTCAAAATATAGTTGTAAGGTATGATAAGTGTCTAAACTATCTTGGCAGCTATGTTGAAAATTAGAGAAATGTATGCAGAATCTGAAAATAAATTTTTTTTTTGAAAATTTTCCTTCGTTTGGTTTTTATTTTCAAACGGCCCTTACTTAAAAAAACATCCCTCGTACATATTTGATATAAAAATTTGACTAGCGAAAAAGTTGTCCTTTTTTCATAAAAGTATTGATATCATAGAAAAATGAATAATTAAAAACTCAATATATTTTTTAAACTATATTACTTTTCTAGTGAGTGATAAAATTGTAAAATTTAAACAAAAGAAGAACTTAAAGAATAAAGAAACAAGAATGACAAAATGCGTCATTATTAGTCCAAGGAAAACTTTTCGACTCTACCAGAACACTTTTTCGAAATTATATCTTGTCAATTTATGAAAATATGCATCTAAAATTATTAAAAAATTGAATGACGAAGTTAAAAAGCTGTTTTCAACAATTTGTAATCACAGTAATGTATTATATTTTTTTTTTCTGCAAACTGTGTATAATCTATGCCATAGTAAAGTTTATTTCAGCTACAGTTGCAACGCATTTCAGAACTCACTTTCATTCCCGTCCTGTAGAGTAATATATTCCAATTGGAAATCTCAGCTCTGTATATGACTAGTAGTACTTACTAGTAGTGACTAGTAGTGCATACTTTTCATAGTGAAGGACAGAAATAATTAAGTTTTATAAAAAATAATCTTTATGGTTCTTAAAGAAACTGATATCAAAATTTGGACGATTAATTTTTATGAATACAGTATTAATTATGCCTATTAAAATATCTCTTAAGCAATTATGCCAGCTTTGAAATTTTCTTTTAATAATATATGGATAAATAGGTATGTCATATATATATTTTTTAATTCTTATCACAAATTCAAATGTATGAAAATATATTACACATATTTTGATTATTTTCCTTTACACCGCTAAATTCAGTAGAATTCAATTTTCTTAATTTCTGGAACATGCACAAAAAAGTATTTTAATACAGTGCAAAGATAGTAACACAATATTTTAAACAGGTTCTGTAAATATATAATTAGACATTTTTTTTTTCAATTGAAGATAAACATGATACTAAATTTATATTATATATCACGTTATGTCACAAATTGACAGAATGTTTGCCCTTTATAACAGACATCACTTAATCCTCAGAAAACAAAAATTGTCTAGACACTGACAATAAAGGAAACAAAAAGTGAGGCATCCAAATTCCTGTTATACGTGTGAAAAGTTTAAAGGGTACTTTTTATTGCTTATTTCTTTTATAGAAGAAATAAATAAATTTTAAAACTTTTGAAATAACTTATATAAAATCGATATAAAAATTTGACTAGTGAAAACATTGTCTTTTTTTCACAAGAGTATTGATTTTTGATTAAAAAAAATTATAAATAAAACGTCAATATATTTTTAAAACACTATTACATTTCTAGTGAGTTAAAAAACAAGTTGGAAATTGCTCGTCAAACGTGGCAAATGAGGTGCGTTCGTACTATAACTAGTTTTATAATTATTTTTTGCACCCCATA
Source organism: Maratus speciosus (assembly GCA_963932465.1). NCBI lineage: Eukaryota > Metazoa > Arthropoda > Arachnida > Araneae > Salticidae > Maratus > Maratus speciosus. Next base: position 119,837,371 of record OZ010793.1, on the reverse strand, counting down.
TTGTAATGAATGTATACTTTTTTGCACTTCATAAAGCGCATAGTCTGATACATCATTAAAATGCACTTCCAATAATTTTTTCCCATTCCCCGTAATGTAACGGAACACTTTTGACTGTCCCTGTAATTAAACTATACATCCGATTTTCCTAAAATTTGAAATAGCTCAACAAAACTTTGCAACAATTATATCTTTAAAATTTCAGACCATTCGGAAGGCTGTAATATCATTAAAATGCACTTGCAATAATTTTTCCCATTCCCCGTAATGTAACGGAACACTTTTGACTGTCCCTGTAATTAAACTATACATCCGATTTTCCTAAAATTTGAAATAGCTCAACAAAACTTTGCAACAATTATATCTTTAAAATTTCAGACCATTCGGAAGGCTGTAATATCATTAAAATGCACTTGCAATAATTTTTCCCATTGGCCGTAATGTAAAGAAAAACTTTTGACTGTCCCTGTAATTAAACTATGCATCCGATTTTCCTAAAATTTGAAATGGCTCGACAAAATTTTGCAACAGTTATATCTTTAAAATTTCAGATCATTCGGAAGCCACTAATATCATTAAAATGCACTTGCAATAATTTTTCCCATTGGCCGTAATGTAAAGAAAAACTTTTGACTGTCCCTGTAATTAAACTATACGTCCGATTTTCATAAAATTTGAAATGGCTCGACAAAATTTTGCAACAATCATATATTTGAAATTTCAGACCATTCGGTTGGGTAGTTTTTGCTCTGTTACATGCGGACAGACGGACGGACGGACAGACGGACGGACGGACAGACGGACGGACGGACTGAACGACGACTATAGGTGCTACGTATTTATATAATTACGAACGCACCTAAAAATGCAATTTAAACAAAAGAAGAATCCTTAAGAATAAACAAACAAGAATGAAATATCATGCACCAATATTAGACTATGAAACACTTCCCGACTCTACCAGATCAATGTTTTGAAATTATATAAACTTTATACTATATACCTTATATCACACATTGACTGAATTTGGGCACTTTATAACATACATCATGCAGTTCTCATAAAAAAAGTGTCTAGACTCTGATTATAAAGAAAACAAAAATTGAGACATGCTTATTCCTTTTACACGTAGTGCAAAGTTTAAAAAGTACTTTTTGTTGCTGATTTTTTTTTTTTTTTTTTATAGAAGTAAGAAATAAACTTAAAATCTTTTAAAATAACTTATATATAATTGATATAAAAACTTGGCTAGTAAAAAAGTTGTCAATTTTTAATAAGAGTGCTGATCTGATAAAAAAAATTTAATAAATGAAAACGTCAATATATTTTTTAAACACTATTACATTTCTCGTGAATTATAAAATTAAAAAAAATTAAACAAAAGAAGAATCCTAAAGAATAAACAAACAAGACTGAAATATCATGCATCAGTATTAGACTATGAAACACTTGCCGACTCTGCCGAATAATGTTTCGAAATTATATTATCTTTATACGTATTGTGTTATACGTATTAAACGTATTTATAACCACCGTGGCGAGCGGCCTCTTTTCGTCCGCAGTTGTTTATTGTTCTACTTATTCCGACTCCTTTGCGGAAGCAAGGTTCATGGGTCCCCAGCCACGTCCCGAGTAAAAGACACTCTAGCGAAAGACAGGGAAAAAAATCCAAAATTGAAACCGTTCAAATTTAAAAGGTAAATTATACAAATTAAAGACACCGAAAAGCGGAAAATAAGGGCTTGGAGTGATAAAGCTACCAAACAACTCCTGCTACTTCGAGCCTAATATGTCCCCACCTCAAATCACACAGTGACAAAAATTTTTGCACTTTATAACATCGCGCAGTTCTCAGAAAAAAATTGTCTACTCCCTGATTACAAAGAAAACAAAAAGTGGCACAGGCTACCGTACATACTCGCGTATAAGCCGACCCCCACTCCCATTTTGAATGACAAAATATTGGTAAAATTCTTGACCCGCTTAAAAGCCGAGCTCAAATAAATATATTAAATTTAAAAAATCAAAAAATCCGACTGCGTAAAAAGCGAACTAATTAATTTTTTTCTCATCAATGTGAAAATATTTTTTTAGATTACTTACCTATTTTTTTATTTATTTGTTTTGATGACTTTTAAGTTGTGTTTAATTCTTAGTTCCTTTCTGTAAACACTGTTTTGATGAGGCATATAGATGTCTATGAAGGTTACAGTTGCAATAAAGCTAGAGATCTTATCTACACAACTTTCAAATTGTGTAATATTTCAACGGAGTTTCTGACTATAAAATAGTCTATGAAACATCGTCTTCATTTTGAAAGACCTATCCAATGATATGCCACTCAATAGGGTGCGCAAATTTTTTTCGTCTCTACCGCCATTTTGTATTTTACGACCACCATTTTAAATTTATAAAAACTATACCTAGCCTAAAACCATCGGACGGTTAAGACGAATCGATAGAGACCTCATTCATTAAAATCCATCCAGCCGTTGGGTTGGTTCGAGGGTATAATGAAATCCACATACCCAGATACGCGTGAAACACATAACCCTTCTTGACAGGAGGGTAAAAATTCAAATACGTTTTCAGACAAAAATCACATTTTTAAGGAAATACAAAGTAAGCAAATATAATTATATAAAAAATTAGGAAACTTCAAACGAATCCTTCAAATCATGGAACTATTAATAAAGAGGAACTGACATGTCCTTAAAACAGTGAAGATTCAGCTGTAACAGCTTTTGCAGGGTTTGATTACCGCCGGGGGAAACTCCCACCAGTAAATTAAAATAGAAATTTTCTAAATACCTCATTAATGAAAAATTTCATTCCTAAATAATGGCAGAAACAGATATTCATTTTTGCGTGTGGGAGATTATTTTGGCGGTAGTCAAGTTCTACGTTTCCGCCATATTGTGACAACCTAGACAACAAGCTGTCAATGTCAGTGAAAAATATTATAATATATCGGTAAACTTACACCAGTATAAAAACAAAGAGAAAATTTCCCATATTTGTGAGAAATTATATCTGTTAAAAACACTTTATTCAAATGAACTGGCTGATGTTTGCCCCTGAGAAAATAAGAAACCGCCATCTTGTGACAACCGCCTCAGTTACTTCACTCGCAACTGGTAGACGTTATACAATGTGTATCCTCCTCTATATTCATAACTCAATTTATCAAATTCGGAATCACTACCTGACTCTCTACAAAGTTGTATGAAGTCCCGTCCCGTTGCTTCCTTGTCATAAAATTGGACTCAGAATCTGACGATTTTTCGTCATTGCTGGGCAACATATAACTATGATATGTTCCCGCACCATGTTGGTTAAATCAAAGTAAAATTGCGTAATTTGTTATTTCTGTTTGTATAAACATTTTTTATAAAATATAATTATGAGTGTAAAATTATAATGTTTATATATTTAAGTAAAATAAGAGTGTAAGTTCATACAGAAATTATTAAGTTGATTTTAAAGATTAAATATATATTTTTAAAAAATTGTTGTATTGTAAAATGAAGGTATAATATTGAATGGAGTTCGGATCTCAGACAACAACAATACGCAGACGCCATGGTGTCGTTTTATGACAAGCCAATGGAAAGTGGTGTATAATTAGAAGTCGTAAAATCATAAAAACGTTGGAATCAATTTATGGCCTCAATAAAAGTGTTGGGATAAATTTATGACTTTTCAGACCACCCAAACTTTAAGGCAGATAATAATATTAAAGTATATGTTAGGGGCCATTTGCAGACTGCTAGCTAATAGGCCTATCGAAGTATAATAAAAAATCTTCTCACATCCAATAACAGTGGACTAGACAAAAATAGCTCCACCCACTGCAGGAACTGGTGTGCAAGAAGAATAAGTTTTAAAAAAAAGATAGTCTGAAAAAAGATGTAGAGGATGCAAGAGCTCTCCTGAAAGCCCGTGCAATGAGTCCCGCAAGCCCTAGTAAAGCCCAGGCGAGATGGACCTAGCGGAGCGAGCCTAATCCAGCCTAATCAAGCCTAATTGAGGATGTCTTCCTGAGGTACCTATCGGAGTGAGCCTAAACAAGCCAAATTGAGGATGTCTTCCTGATGTACAGATCGGAGTGATCCTAAACAAGCCAAATAGAGGATGCGTTCCTGATGACACATTGCCATGATCCTAAGCAACGCAACAACTCGGAATTTGGCAAATAAAGGCCACCATCCCGTATATTAAAAGAAGGTACTATTTTACACATTTTCTTTTACCACATAAGTTCATATGAAAAATCTAAAAAAATACTTTTCTGATATTTTATGGTAGAGAGTTATCTGAGATCCGACCAAACCAATAATTAAATAAGATTAAGGTAATTTTAAAAATGAAAGAGAGTATTTCTTTTAGCAAAAAGAAACAATTATAATAATTAGAGTACGTGAAAATATTGTTTTTTTTTTTTTAAAAAAGATTAAACATACTTAAAATAATGAGAAGCAAACAAAAGTGTTGCTTTCTATTTTTTGAATTAATATTATGTTTTTTTTCTGTAAATAAATATGTTCAATGTAAATAAATTATTTAATCAAGTTTTAAAAAGTTTCTGTAATTATTTAATTAATAATATTTAAAGTGTGTCAATTCATTTTTTTACAGCTTAAATTTTAGTTTAATTCATAAGTGGAAGAGTTCATCTAAATAAATCACAACGCAATCTCTTAATTCTATTCGTAATTGTTCAAATTTAATAATTACTTTTTGACGCGAATTATAATTTATTCTTATTAATGCTTCGCGTTGCTCTTCTACTAGAATTTAGGTAAGTACGATCACTTATATTATTTAAATTTATCTAAGGTATATAAAACTATATACCAATTTGCTATGAGGTTGCTTGGATGATTTGGACCAATTAACAATTTTGAATATATTTAATAAAAAAATAAAAAGGTGTAATTATCTGTCCAGCATCCCCCCTTCATAGTACCAATGGCGCCGTGACTCAGGAACGTTCATTAAGTACAATGGTGCTATGACTCAGGAACGTTCATCTGAGGTCATTAGAAATAATAATAATAAAAAAAGGAAAATAAATTTAAGTATTATTTTAATGTCACAATTTTAAAGATATTGTAGGTATGTAAGTTTAATTGATTAAAATTTTATTAAAATTAATTTTATTATTGTAACAATAATGACACACATATAATAATTTTATATAAATAAAAATGAATAATATATGTTAGTAAAAAAAAAAAAAGGAAATAAAAAAAAAATAATTCTGGGATTTATAATAGGTAAATTTAGGAATTACAATTTTGTTTTTTTTTTCTCTCTTTTCTCTTGTGGTTGGATCTCAGTTACCATTGAAAAATAATGGCATTCACATCACAGATGACACATTTGTAAAAATAATTTTTTTATATAATGTATAAATAATAATAATAAGAAGAATAATGAGTAAAATTTTATAATATGTCTGGTATAAAAATGATTGAAATGTCAATAGATCACGATTTTTGAAATTGTATCACCTTGATACAAAAGACAATTTATGAGTCGTACTACGAAGTAGTAGTACAATATAAAAAAAAAAAAAAAATAAATAAAAAAAATAAGATTGTTTTTTCTGTAGAAAAAGACAGATATTTTTCTGTTAAATGAAATTATGTTGTTTTTTATATATACGTGTATTATAAATATTTTAGGGGTATTTATGTGTGTAAAAGAATAATCTACAAAACAACTTCATCTCCTAAGAAATTTTTTTTTAAATTTTAGTGTTGTTGTTTTTATGTATTTATGCAATTTAGAATATTTTCATACATATGTGGTAATATAAAAAAAAAAAAAAAGTATGATAAACAGAAACATTCTGTTAAAAGGTTATGCCCAACAATAAGCGAAAATTTAAAAGGAGAAGTGTAGATTTAAATACTTCTGGGGTTAAAACCAGAGGACAGAAAAATAAAATTATTTCTCTAAATTATTCGCTACAAAAAACTAAAAAGAATACAATGACTCAACCTAGTGTTGATACGCTGTTGAATTGTATCCCCGTCTTTGACGGAAAGAAAGAGTCGAATATTAAATTCTTTTTGAACGAATTCGATAATCTAATTAAACAAACGGAATTAGAGAATGTTTCGAAACTAGCGCTCTTGAAAACGAAATTAGTCGGTAGTGCTAGAGATAAATTAGCTAATGAAGAAAATCTTAATACAGAAAAAGATTACGGTAAATTTAAAGAAAAATTAATCGATACTTTTTCTACTAAAACAAGTTTTTCGGCGGCTCAAAGCAATTTTTTTTCTCTTAGGCAAAAACCTGCGCAGACTATCGCTGATTTTATCAGTGAATTCAATGCGGCTGCAAAACTTTACCTAGACAAAAGTGGCCAAAATATTGACAACGGTAATGGTAGTTTATTTGAAATGATAAAATTCACAAGATTTTTAGAATCAGTTAGGGCAGATTTAAGTTTGGACATTCGAAGAATGGCGCCGAAAAATTTCAACGACGCATGTAAATTTGCGAAACAAATGGAAGATGCATACAATCAAGTTGCATCAAAGGAAATTAATTCGATTACAAAAACCTCCACTGAGGAAAATTTGGACAAATTGTTAAAATTAAATATGGAAAGCGCGGAGCAAATTAAAATTTTGACTTCCGAAATAAACAATTTGAAAATTAAAACAAAAGACACTGCATCAAGCAGATGGTGCGAATTATGTAAAAAAAATTCGCATACTTTAGAAACGTGCTGGTACAAAAATGATAATAAAAATACATATAAGGATAGCAGAGATTTCGCAGGTCGGCATTTTAATAAAAGGTACTCTTATAATGGACAGTATCAACCGAGAGCGAATTTTAATCCTAGATTTGTTAACCCAAACCAGCAGTGGCATTTTCAATCTTATGCACCCACAGGTGGTTACTATGGATATTCTCCATATCCCCCACCCCCACCAAATTACTTCCCTCAGCATGTGCCATATAGGAATAGTCAACCTCAGAGTCATGCCAGTTATTATCCAAATGAGGATAAAAATGAGAATTTAAAAGACAATGCTCAAAAGTATCCAAAAAAGTATAAAAATAAGGGTAAAACTGATGATCAAAGGGACAAGTAAGGGATATGAATTGGTATTAAAAATAAATCAAAATGCATAATTAATCGAATTTCAAAATTTAAAAAATTTTTTTCAAAATTTAAAAATAAATTTTTCTTTTTTTAGATAAAAAAAAAAAAATGAAACAAAATTAATAACTTGCCTTTTTAAAATTCAAAATAATAATAAGAAAGGATAGGAACATGGGAACGCCAATTTGTCTCAGGGTTACAATATTGAGCAAATGTGCAGGGCGCACCCGAAAACATACTTATAAAATTATGTAATGTGCTTCACAAAACTTCAATGGAGCAGTGAAATATTTCGCTCCAGGCAAAAGTTATATATATATATATTTTTTTTTTTTTTTCGAATATGAATTAGAAAATATAAAATCTTAACAAAGCCAAATAACATTAAAACTTAATTAATTTCATAGTAAATAATGTTGGAGTAATTTAAAAAAAAAAAAAAAAAAAAAAAAAAAAAAAAAAGAGAATTTTTTCTGTCTTCTATAAGGGTAGCCTTTGCTAATAGCCTTACAATTTAGATGACAAAATTTCAGAATTACTCTTTAAAATGAGTAGGTGTAAGCTATAGGTTCAGGGTAGTTAGAACAGCTTTATAGCATACTCATATATATATTTTTTTATATAAATATATGGTTGACAAGGAATAAATTATTAGTGCACTCTATATTAGGATAGCGGTCAGCTATAAGCCTAAATATAATAAAATATACAAAAAGTGCTAAGATTTATTCCGGTAGTTCAAGTACAACTTATATGCTAAAGTCTAGAATTTAGACAGCAGGGATAAGTTTTATGAACAAAAGTGTTATAAAAAAAAAAAAATTTAAAAAAAGGATTTTGGTGTAGCACATTGGTTTTTTTAAAAAAAAAAAAAAAAAAAAAAACATATATATGTATAACAATGGACAAGGCAAGTTATTTCAACATGATTGCACACAAAAATAATAGTAAAAATACACAAATAAATAATTGAAGTAAAATTAAAATTTTCTCACCAAAGGCTTTCTGTATAGGGTACAATTTTGGCCTACGGCTGGGTATGCACCAACACCAACAAAATTTTTGTAGAAAATTTATCAATTCACAGATACATCAATATATGGTCCACCTAGGCATAAATTTCAGGATTCTTGGCTGAAAAAGGAATCGAAGAAAAAATTAAGTATGGTATAATTACTAGATGTTATGCTCAGAAACAATAAAATTAGTAATATTATATTGTAAAAAAGCAGCATTTTGAGTTTTCTTGAGGAAAATTTTTGATTTTTAGGTTTTACACATTTATGGAGTGTCTAGTTCAGTGTTTACTTCCTAGATTTAATAAGAAAAAATAATAAATAAAAATATAAGTTCGTGTTGTTTTCAAAATAAATAACAAAAGGTATAGCAATTAGCATTTACAGTTAAAATTTATGGAATTTTCATCAAAATTAACATTAGACAAACATAGTTTATATTATATTTAACTTGATAAGCTAATTTACTTTTATTAACGGTATTCAATTAGAATTAAAGTAGGCTTAAATTCAAGTTAAATTAATTAATAACATTGTTGTAGTGTAAAATTTTATGTAAGACTATTATATTTTTATTGTATATATAAAAATATGCAAATTTAACAATTAATAAAATGTATTAGCAAAATTATTTAATATAAATATTAAATGACATCTTGCTGAAATCAGCTAGAAATTAGATTTTTTTTTTTTAAATAAAATATTTTATAAATTTATGTTAGTTTAGAATTTAAGCATTTTTTTTTCTTTTCTTTCCCTTAGAATTAAATGCAATTCTAAATTTAACACATATAAATATACATAGTATTGATAAATTTGAGGGTGTGAGTTCATAATTTTTTTTTTTTTTAATATATATAATTTGGCCAATTTAACATAAGAAAACAAAATAAATAAATAAATATATTTATATATATTGGCCTTAATTTTATTAAAATATGTAGTATGGCTTAATAAATTTATTTACTTAATTTTTTTTATAGTACGTACAGTAATTATTTTAAAAACTTGATCTATAAAAAAAATTGGATGTGGTTGTTTGTGAGTATACAAAGATTTTTTCTGCTGGCAGAAGTTCTTTGGTCCGGCCGGGTACTCATAGAGGGCTGCATACGATTTTACGTAGTAATTATCATTTACTTTTGTTTTTTTTTTTTAAAATTATACAAGTGTATTAAGTACATTTTTTTTTATAATTAAATAATAATTATTAATGTTGATTAATAATAATAATTTATTATCTTTTATTTTTAAAACATATCATTAAATTTTAGATAGTAGAATTCACATACGGAATGTTAATGATAAATAAAATTTTGAATAAATAAATTTTTATTTCATTCAGTAAAAAAATAAATAAATATGAAAATTTAACAATCTTTTAAGATAGAATTGTTGGCTAAATAAATAATAATTTAAGACAAAAAAATTGTTCTCTTCTTCGTCAATGGCATTTTCTGACAACACTATTTAATAGTATTAAATGAAGGTGCATTTTTAAGGTCAGCGTAATGCATATTTTGCATTTTGGAGAGGCCGTAGAAGTCATTTTTCCGTGTTGTTTACATTTTAATAGTAAACAATATCATGTATCAAAATTTGTGTTTGTTAAAAAGGTCTAAAAATATACAATGTAGTCAGTTAAAGAAAATTATATGCTTTTTTTTTTAAATCCTGAAAGGCAATTTGGTTTAGATTAAACCTGAATGAATAAAAAGCCATCCTCGCTTCAGTTCCAGTAGGAGGCAGGAGAATGCAGAGGCTAGAATCGCCATTTTTCCCCTGCAAAATAATAAAAAAAAAAAGCAGAAGGTTTACATTAGATACGATACAAATACATACACTGTTTATGCATAGATTATGTTTAAAATTACATACAGGCATGCACAGTGAGTTAAGAAGAAAGTATATCAAGAAATTATACTAATTAATAAGGTAATTACAAGCATGAAATGGTTTTAAATACATACCTTTGGGAAGTCGTAAAATTTTGTCACAGCACATATCATCTCGCAGAAAGGGATTAGTAGCTGACCAACCCCTCGTTTCGAAAAAATAGGGGACGTTCAAAACTGGTTTCATTCTCTCCCCCTTCTCTTTTTGTTTTTCTCTCTTTCTCGTATTGGGTAAAGTTGGAAAGCATTGCGTAATGATATATTAAAGGAGATGAATTAGCTTGTACATTTTGACAGATCATACATGTTTGAAGTAACAAATAAATAAAATAATGTAACAAGTTTGTATACAATATTTTTTCTGATTATAATTTGAATACATCAGATTAATTATGTGAAAATATAACATGTCATATTACAAGCATTGTATTTACTTTTATTCAGTATAAAATGTGTTTTAGATAAAACACTGTGTCATAAGGTTGTATGTGATGAAATAATATGCAGGGTTCGCACAGTTTTACCACTAAATTTTAACAGTATTTTGAAAGTATTTCACTGCAGGAAAATATTGCAAAATCTGTGAATAAAGGCGGGGATTGCGACGTCTGTGTTTTAAAAATTAAATGTAAATTTTCTTATCATTAATAGTGGTGTCAGAGTCCTTGGAAATTCCAAGGAGTGTGCGAACCTTGAATATGTCAAATGCGTATGCCATTATTTTTCTTATAATGAGGTTTATTTCGGCATATTAATTTCAGACAAAATTATAGCTTTGAATGTATTTTGGGCACTTAAACTGTAAAGTTACAAAATTAGTAAACATGTGTGTGGTAAAGAAAAAAGGCTTCGAGAAAGACGTCTGATTGTCAGTACAGAGGTCTTCTATACAGGTGAATGTCAACAGACAACTATGCTATCATGTGTTGAACTTTCTGTTATGAAACAATAGAAGAACTTCTTATAAAATATACCAGAACCATTCATAATTGAACTTTACAGTCTTCGATCAAAAACTGTGTAGATACACAGTCATATGGACACGTACATTCCTTCAAGCTTTAAAAAAAAAAAAAATAAAACCAGCAATCAGTTTTTATTTTTTTTTTCTTCCGATACTGGGAGAGATGCTGGGCAACATATAACTATGATATGTTCCCGCACCATGTTGGTTAAATCAAAGTAAAATTGCGTAATTTGTTATTTCTGTTTGTATAAACATTTTTTATAAAATATAATTATGAGTGTAAAATTATAATGTTTATATATTTAAGTAAAATAAGAGTGTAAGTTCATACAGAAATTATTAAGTTGATTTTAAAGATTAAATATATATTTTTAAAAAATTGTTGTATTGTAAAATGAAGGTATAATATTGAATGGAGTTCGGATCTCAGACAACAACAATACGCAGACGCCATGGTGTCGTTTTATGACAAGCCAATGGAAAGTGGTGTATAATTAGAAGTCGTAAAATCATAAAAACGTTGGAATCAATTTATGGCCTCAATAAAAGTGTTGGGATAAATTTATGACTTTTCAGACCACCCAAACTTTAAGGCAGATAATAATATTAAAGTATATGTTAGGGGCCATTTGCAGACTGCTAGCTAATAGGCCTATCGAAGTATAATAAAAAATCTTCTCACATCCAATAACAGTGGACTAGACAAAAATAGCTCCACCCACTGCAGGAACTGGTGTGCAAGAAGAATAAGTTTTAAAAAAAAGATAGTCTGAAAAAAGATGTAGAGGATGCAAGAGCTCTCCTGAAAGCCCGTGCAATGAGTCCCGCAAGCCCTAGTAAAGCCCAGGCGAGATGGACCTAGCGGAGCGAGCCTAATCCAGCCTAATCAAGCCTAATTGAGGATGTCTTCCTGAGGTACCTATCGGAGTGAGCCTAAACAAGCCAAATTGAGGATGTCTTCCTGATGTACAGATCGGAGTGATCCTAAACAAGCCAAATAGAGGATGCGTTCCTGATGACACATTGCCATGATCCTAAGCAACGCAACAACTCGGAATTTGGCAAATAAAGGCCACCATCCCGTATATTAAAAGAAGGTACTATTTTACACATTTTCTTTTACCACATAAGTTCATATGAAAAATCTAAAAAAATACTTTTCTGATATTTTGTGGTAGAGAGTTATCTGAGATCCGACCAAACCAATAATTAAATAAGATTAAGGTAATTTTAAAAATGAAAGAGAGTATTTCTTTTAGCAAAAAGAAACAATTATAATAATTAGAGTACGTGAAAATATTGTTTTTTTTTTAAAAAAAAAGATTAAACATACTTAAAATAATGAGAAGCAAACAAAAGTGTTGCTTTCTATTTTTTGAATTAATATTATGTTTTTTTTCTGTAAATAAATATGTTCAATGTAAATAAATTATTTAATCAAGTTTTAAAAAGTTTCTGTAATTATTTAATTAATAATATTTAAAGTGTGTCAATTCATTTTTTTACAGCTTAAATTTTAGTTTAATTCATAAGTGGAAGAGTTCATCTAAATAAATCACAACGCAATCTCTTAATTCTATTCGTAATTGTTCAAATTTAATAATTACTTTTTGACGCGAATTATAATTTATTCTTATTAATGCTTCGCGTTGCTCTTCTACTAGAATTTAGGTAAGTACGATCACTTATATTATTTAAATTTATCTAAGGTATATAAAACTATATACCAATTTGCTATGAGGTTGCTTGGATGATTTGGACCAATTAACAATTTTGAATATATTTAATAAAAAAATAAAAAGGTGTAATTATCTGTCCAGCAGTCATCACTTTCGTAAATAAAATCGTACTCGGCGCCACCTTAGCGTTGCTAATACCTCACTTTTAAAATGATTTCGCAATCATATTCATTGTACAGTCGTGGAAAAAAAAAAGTAAACACCCCCTACTAACTCCTCAGCAAATCATCGTAGAAGAAAGTTACTGGTACCGAACGATTGGAAATAAAGTCTACTTTTAAATGATGTATATAAAATTTTCTTAGGGGGTCATCTACATATTAAAACGAATCCAAACTTCATTTTTTTCAATGGCAATGCCCAATTTTAACGTGATATTTCAAATCTTCCGTTCAAACTATGCCTAGACACCAAATTTCAAGTCATTTGAATGATAAGTTTTTGAATTATAAACATTCAAAATTTAGTGCTTCTAATGTTAAATTACATATTTTTTTTTTTTTGTAGTAATAATACTAATATACCCAAACATAAATAAGCTGAATTTGCAATTTTTTATAATTTTATGATATGAATTATGAAATTAATATTCGAAAAATTTATGAATTGCAACCTACAATTTTTTTGATGGATTTAGATTTATTAAGTCCTGCTTTATGGAAATTCAAAAATTTCACATTTTTATTCCAAGTAGTTTTCAAATTATGCTTAAAAAACGGCAAAATGATGGTTTAAGGGGCCGTCTATGATGGAAGTGAGTAGACATTTTGAAATTTATTCTGCTGTACTGTAATCTAACACGCTTCATTGACTCCTTGAGTGGCGCTTAGGGTGCCTTGATCAAGGAAGGGGCTCTCTCGGTGAACAATCCAGTACGGAACTTCAATTTGGATACAGCCCTTATAATAAGCTCGTTTAAAAATAATTAATTTCTCGGAAACTTATGGTACGAATTGCATAAAAATTTGTTTTTTGGCTAATTGAAGGGTGTAGAGTTCATTTATGCTGTCAGAATTGGGTACTGCTATTAAAAAAAACAAAGTTATGGTTCGCTTTAATATGTAGATGGCCCCCTAAGCAAATTTTATATACATCATTTAAAAGTAGACTTTATTTCCAATCGTTCGGTACCAGTAACTTTCTTCTACGATAATTTGTTGAGGAGTTAGTAGGGGTGTTTACTTTTTTTTTCCACGACTGTACTTAACATCCACGCCTCTTTACCCAATGAAGCGATAACATAGATTCCTACTTATTCCTTATTACCAACCTTTGTTTGCTGCACATCTGGGAAACACCTCCACTCAATCCAGATTTTCCGCAATCAAACTTTAAAAGATTTGCTGATGAAACTTCATTTTGCCTTCGCCCACAGCCCCCTGAATACTAGGCCTGAGCGCTCACACAAAAATGGCGGCTGCCGAAGGCGGATTATTTTTATGGTCAACCGCCACGGCGAGCGGCCCATCTTGGTCCGCAGCCTTTTATTCTTCTACTCTTGTCCGACTCTTTTACGGAAGCAAGATTGTTAGATCCCCAGCCACGTCCCAAATAAAAGGTCCCTTAAATGTTGACACCAGTATTTTATAAAAGATTTCTCTACCTTGTTTATTCTCAGAAAAATGAAGCGGAAAAAACTTCAAAAAATTATTGGTAGGAATATTTAAGGGACCGTACACACGCTGTAATAAATCCGCCTTCGGCAGCCGCCACTTTTGGTCCAGCGCTCAGGCCTAGTATTCAGGGGGCGGTGCTTCGCCTGTCCAAAAGCTCTGTGGCTTAGAACATTTATACTAAAATCTGATCCGAGTATAAGCCGACTCCCCGTTTTTAACCCTTTTGCTGCCAACCACGAGTATACTCGGGGCTTTAATTTATTAATTACTTTGTTACCACTATTTTAAAAATAAAAAATGCTTTATTTATTGGCAGATATTTCGCTGTATTAGTAAAGCGAAATTTACCTTTCTGAATTTGTGGTGGCAAACGACTTTCAACAAGAAATTTGAAAATTCCTACTTTATAGTTTTGGCAGTGAACGCGTTAACCCTTTGCACTCGTGAGGTGATTCTCACTCACTACTTGTGTCGCCAGATTTCCCGTGTAAATCAGATCTCCAATTGCTCTGAACAACACTAACTTTTTACAGTTTATTTTGCCATCTTTATTCGCAGATAATTCTGCCAATAGGTAAGAGGAAGAAAATTACTTTAAAATACTGGTGTCCAGAGCATTTGGAACCTCGGTTTATGCGGGATATCTGTCAACACTAGTGGTGAAAGAGAGTGACTTCTCGAGTGCGAAGACTTAAAAGACAATTTTAGGTAAAATTTTTTCGGCTTATACGCGAATATATACTGACATTCATTTTACACTTAGTGAAAAGTTTAAAGAGTACTTCATTGCTTTTTTTTTCTTTTATAGAACTACGAAATAAACTTTAAAAGTTTTCAAAAAACTCATGTACATTCGATATAAAAAAATACAGCCAGTGAAAACGCTGTGATTTTTTTATGAGAGAATTGATATGATAAAAAATATTATATATAAAAACACAAATAATTTTTTTTTAACTCTATTACATTTATAATAATAAAATGATAAAATTTAAGCAAAAGAAGAATACCAAAGCTATAAAACAAACAAGAATGAAATATCATGCTTCAATAATAGACTATGAAACACTTGCCGACGCTATTAGAACAATGTTTAGAAATTATATCAACTTTATATTATATCCTACCTTGTATCACGCATTGGCAAAATTTTACACTTTATAACAGACATCACGCAGTTCTCAGCAAAAAATTGTCTAGACTAAGACAATAAAGAAAACAAAAAGTGGGACATCCTAATTCATGTTACACTTCCTTAAATGGTTAAAGAGTACTTTTTGTTGCATATTTCTTTTGTAGAAGTACGAAATAAACTTTAAAACTTTTGAAATAACTTATATATAATCGCTATAAAAATTTGGCTAGTGAAAAATTGTAATTTTTTCATAAAAGTATTGATTTGTTAAAAAAATGAATAAATAAAAACAACAATATATTTAAAACTAGTGAATGTTAAAATTATGAATTGAAAAAAAAGGAGGAATATTAAACAGCAAACAAACAAGAATGAAAAATCATACGCCATTATTAGACTATGAACCATTTTCCGACTCTACCGGAACATTGTTTGGAAATTATATTTATTTAATAGAAGATATGCAGGGGTTATACGCTTCAGGGATTTTTCAAGACAAATATCAGTATTTTTCTTATAGAAAAGTAAATCTAGGTTAAACGCTCGAAATTTCGCCCTGTTTAAAAGAGATTTTCTATAAGAAAATACTGGCACCGAAGAAAATCCTGGTCTCGAAATTTCAGGTCACGTACGACACCTGGATATATCTAAAATTATTTAGAAATTCAATAACACAGTTAAAGACTCATTTTCAGCAATCAGCACTAATAGAAATGTATTATAATTCTTTTTTGGAACATTGTGCATAATCTATACCATAATAAATTTTATTTCAGCTACCAAACGCATTACTTTCACACATTCTCGTTCGTACACAGTAATATTCGAATGTTCAGACATGTATATGACTAGTGTTGGTAGCGTTTATACACACTAGATACTGCAATTACTGAAATTAAGTTAAACATGAAAACACACTACCAGCAATTTCCGTTCAAGTACATGCTGTATTTGACGTCCTTTGTGCAAAGCGTTATAAGTAAGCGAACAAACTTAATGCTGGAATCAGGCGTAAATTAACATAGTTGCGCCACCTTGTGGACGGAGTGATAATTCACATACGGGCACAGTGTGGCGCGTATTTCCTAAATCTTTAGTCACTCATAGAAATGAATTTTGTTTGCCACATTTATTGCAATATAATGGCGTAGCGAGAGGGGCACCCAGATGCACTTGACACCACGAAGTTTTCTTCGCCTTGTTAGAAGTACTTCAGTTATTAATCAAAGTAAAAAAAAAAAAAACTTTATAATTTTAGTGGTGTAAGTATGAAAATAGTTAGGTATCTACCTGTAGTTCACACTCCATCCGCTACGTGGCGCATGACCTTGATTGATGTGACCTCGCTTTTAATCTTGCGGTTACTTCTCCCATTTAAGATAGGACGCTTACTTATATCGCTTTGTCCTTTGTGCGGCGCTGAAAAAAAATATAACCGTTACATGTATAATTTTCATAATGAAGATAACGTTTGAGAGCACGCAGTGTTAAAAGCACGTTCAGACATTATTGCCTATGGAGAGCAATGTAATTGATTTCTTTGGTATTTCGCTGTAAATGGAGAATAAATGCTACGCATACCATGGTTTCCAAGAAAAAAAATCTAGTAATGCATATAAATAAGGAAGCAAGACATTTCGATCCTCGTGTTTCGATCCCGATGTCTTTTTGGACCTCCACCATTTCGGTCCCTTGCCATTTCTGTCCTTAGCCATTTCGGCCCCCTGAAGTTTCTATCTATTGCCATTTTGGTCCATAGCCAGTCCGGCCCCTTCTCCAGCAAGCTGCAATTTTGTGTACCTGAAAAATTTGATCGAAAGTCACGAAAATTAGAATGGGAATGGACAGATGAAACGAAACCATAGCGTTAGAAACACATGAAAAGTGAGATTTATTTAGTATAACTTATAAATCCCTTCGATCAATAAGTCTTAAAATTAAAGTTGCTATGATTTTTTTCGTTCAAGAAATAGCTTATTGACAAATATACGAGTTAAAATATGTTCGGCGATTGTACAAATATTAAGAAAAGCTAACTGATAAAATCATTTGATTAGGAGTATACATAATACCTTTTAAAAAGATAATAAAGAATAATTTATATAGGAATGATAATGTCCTCTCCACTGGATGTAAAGTTGCCACGCAACTAAGTAGTCCATAAAGCTGATTACATTCTTTCTGCTTATTTTGCAATTAATTTTTTTAAAGATTCTGGAGCGAATTCGACATTACAGAAACGCAATTGCTTGCCGTTAAATTACGTTAATCGATTTTTAACATCTTTAATGTGAAATACATGCACCTTTAACCCCTTGACCTACAATGACGGGCACAGCCAAAGCGTTATAAGTAAGCGAACAAACTTAATGCTGGAATCAGGCGTAAATTAACACAGTTGCGCCACCTTGTGGACGGAGTGATAATTCAAATACGCGGGCTTTTAGTGTAACGCGTATTTTCTAATTTCAGTCACTCATGGAAATGAATTTTGTTCGCCACATTTATTGCAAAATAATGGCGTAGCGAGAGGGGCATCCAGGAGCACTTGTCGCCACGAAGTTTTCTTCGTCTTATCACAGGCACTTCAGTTATTAATCAAGGTGAAAAAAACTTTAAAATTTTAGTGGTGTGAGTAAGAAAACAGTTAGGTATCTACCTGTAGTTCACACTCCATCCGCTACGTGGCGCATGACCTTGATTGATGTGACCTCGCTTTTAATCTTGCGGTTACTTCTCCCATTTAAGATAGGACGCTTACTTATATCGCTTTGGGCACAGCCCGCGTACGATGATCGAGCCAAATGTAAATTTTTCTTACCACTAAAATTTCACAGTAAATATAGTTTAATTTAATCGTCGAAATTCCATGATAAAGCAAGCCAAAAATCTCTATTAAATTTTAGTGGTAGCTATGGATTTGCAAAACCGTGGAGCTGTTGAGACGTAAATCCTAGATTAAAGGGTTAAACAAATGAGTAAAGTTCTGATTCGTACTTCTTTTGAAAATTTTCAAGTAAGAAAAGCGTTTGAAATATTCAGTAACATTGCGGCTTTAAATATTAATATAAAGATATAAGAATTATTTAAGTATAATTAAAATACAATTTATATAAATTACGTAGATTGGAAGATATTTACTGATGCATAAACTTAAGAAAACCTGTCCAGGAGACAAATTTACAAAAGACTTTCAGAACAGGGAGAAGCTTTTACGGTGTAAAACCCCAGATTTTACAAAACAAAACGTCAGTAATGTGTTGAGGTAAAATACTCAAACTAAAAAATGACTACACACGAATTTCCGAACATTTTAAAGAATGCTATGCGGTACTATAAACAGTAATATAAAAATAAATAAAAACTATCATCATAATTTACAAAGTGAAAATCTTTACACTCGCGAAACCAATCTTACGTTGAAAACGTAACGCTTTTCTTCAAAAAACAAATATTTTTCTAAAACAATTATGTAAATTTTAATGCATTTCCTCGAATAAGACGTGTAAATTAAAAAAATATGTATTGAATTAACAAAATAGAGTTTTAAGAGTGTTTTAACCCTTTTGGGACGAGCGCCACGTATACGCGCCACTTAACCCTTTAAATTATGAAGTATGCTTTTCTATAGGTGATCCTAAAAAAGTGAGAAAACATTTTCCTCTTTTTGTGAAATTTAAAGTCGAACCTGCAACCACAGAATTGCATGGATCCTCCTTTTGCATAACCCGACGTCGGGTATTTTTTTAAATATTTTTTACAATCAAATATGATCCTATTAACCCTTTATCTACTGACGGTACTTTTAAGTACCATTTAAAAAACTTATTATAAAATTCATTTAATACATCGATTAGTAGTTATACAGTTTAGAATCAGTTATAGATAAATTACATTATCTTGTTCCAAAAGCATTATTGGTTACACAAAACAAAAATATTTTTAACCAGGGAGAACACGCGTATACCCAGGGTATGAATGGCTTTAACTTTGCCACCAGTAAATACAAATAATAATCGTCACCTTATTTAGTCGGAGACAATTTGCGATAAAAGAAGTTGAAGATTACTTTTAAAAAGATAGTGGTGGCAACTGCAAAAAACGTACACAAACCGGGTCTATGAGGTCCAGTCGCGCGTCCTCTCGGGGTTAAAAGAATGTTTTTTTTTTTTTTTTTTTTTTTTTTTTGGCCTTTGCATCTTTTCAGCTTTCTTGACGTTAGGTGGGGAAGTGATTTTTCTATTCGAAAATATTTCTATATTTATATTGTAAAAAACATTATATTTGTACATTTCGTAATTATACAAAAGACTAAGAAAAAATATAAAATAAAAGGATTAGGTCATAAATATTGCATTAATCCTTCTAAATCTTTCTAAAATTCTTCTAAAACTTATTAAATGAATTTGTAAATCTTCTAATGTAGTTTCATAAAATCACGAAAAATGCTTTAGAAAATAAATATTTCATTTCATCAATTCATAATTCAGTACATAAGGGTTAATTAGAGGTAACCATCAAAATTTTTCATTTCTGCCAAAAATCTCCCGGTCTTAAAGGAATAAGGCACTCAGAAGCCTTGATTATTTCCGCAAATTATTTTTTATGGTAAGGTTTCTTTTATTTAATCAAGGAAACCCCGATTATATTAGGCAAAACAATCTGTAAAAGACACCGTCAAGAAAGGGTTAAATACATCTATTTCGTTATTTTTCCTTAACAAACTGCACTGCTTAAATTTCCATACTCTTTAAAAAGATAAAAAATAACTGTATTTTTTGTTTGGTTTTAAAATAATTTATTGGCGCGTTAATATATAAATAAAATAATTTCAATCTCACAAATATAAAATATCTTCAATCTCATTAAATTATAGAAACTAGAAAAGTATATATTATTTCACTGGCATAATGGTAATGCTTATTCAGTTTTTATGCAAGACAAGAAGTGCATTAAGCATTTCCCAAATATTACCTTTTACAGCAGTAAACTTTTTGAAACTTGTCTATTTTTATTTAACATAACAGTTTTTTTATTTTTATTTTATTTTTTTTATTTTATTTTTTTTTTTAACTAAAGAAGTATTTTACATTCTCAAATAAAGCTTTTAGGAACAATACGTTTTTATGAAATTCACCTACTTTATTCTGTTCTAAAATGGTTTGCACATATCAAACAAACATTTTTCTTGATATCTTAAAAAAAATGAATCAGAAACTTTATTAATTTTATTTATTTATTTTTATTTATTTAAATAGTTATCTTATAATGTGAGATTCATTTTTAAGTTTTAAAGAAACTATTTTCTTCAGTTCAATTCTTCACATAAAAAAAAGTGATACATATATATATATATAATAATTTAATATTGCATTTATTTAAATTGGTGTTTTTTTTAATTTTCCTGTAACAATTATGTGAATTATTATTTTGGAGGTCACTTTATTTATCGAGTATGTTATTTTTTACTTCACATTAAGTATTCTATGTATAAATCACACATGTGAAATCTTAACAATAGACATTTTGTCAGTTTTTTTTTTTTTTTTTTTTTTTTTTTTTTTAAGAAACTTGATAGTTGTATTTTGATTTTCAAAGGTATATTATATATATATATATATATTAATCATTTGATATTATTAGTAGTACTCATGATTACTGATAATTATTAGTAATACTCATATAAAACATTTAGGTGAGAAATACCAATTTTAATGTGGTTTTCACTAATTTTCTACAATGCCCATTTAGAAGTTTTAACAAAAATGAACCATTAAAAATTGGTCATGAACGGTATAAAGTTTATTATTGCTCTATGGCTGCCGAAAGTTTGGACTGCAATTCTTATTTCGAAAACTTCTAATTTTTGATATTCCAAAACAGATGAAGCTGGTCTGTCATTGGTTTAAGTGTTTTCAATATCCTAAAAAGTGACAGCTAATGAATTACTGTTATAACCCCTTCAGGAGCGGTGAGATATATTTTATCCCACCTAAGTTTAATTAAGAATTACTCCAGAAACTTTTAACTAAGTTTTACTTTTATAACTTTGAGGGAAAATTGTTTAAAGATTGCTTTTCCTTATTTAAAAATAAAAATTTTCAAACTTTCCGGTGGGAATTCGGCATTTCACAAATGCAATTGCTTGCCCCTCAAGGGGTTAAATGAATGTGGTATATTGATCCGATGCGTGTGAAACCTTTAACCCTTTCAGGGGCGGTGGCTAGAGGGTCTAGCCACCTAATTTTAATTTCAAAACTGACTACTGGCACCAAGAATATTTTAATAAAAAGTTGCTTTTGTAATTAAAGTGCAAAAAAAAAAAATAGCGTTTTGTTATTTACAAAGAAATTCATTTGAATATTCTGGTGTCAGTCAATTATTTTATCAGTTTACGAACAGAATTTCTCTGCCCCTGAAAGGGTTAAAGTCGCCCATATAATATGAATACTTTTCTTTCCTTAAAAACTGATAATAAGCACCAGAAAAATATAGTGAAAAATATTATATTTATTAAAATATTTGATTAAGTGTATCCGATTTCCGTTCATAAGATAAGAAGTCACGCTATCTGACTGTGGTTTTGAGCCTGTTAGAGAACAGTGTTGCCAGATTGGGGATTTTGTCCCCATTTTGGGGAATTTTAAACCTTTAGAGGAATTTTTTGGGGACAAGAAGTTCGTGGGGAAATTTTTGGGGACTAAAAAATTTTTGGGGAAAAACCTGGGGATTTCGTTTTTCTTACTATTTTCCGTAAAGATATCTTTTTGGTCTTGTAGAAAAACTGGATCTGTCTCGAACTCAATTTCGATTTGAAAAATGAAACAACCCAGAAATCGGAAATATCAAACATTATTCTCTTGAATGTGGTCGTCTTTGTTGTTTACTATGTTACACTGCAGTTTACAGATATTACAGATGCATGTGACTCTAAAGTCTTAAGCAGCTTAAACCTGCACGTGACTAAATCTGCAGGATTTTAACGAAGAATTTCTTCGCCGTACTTAAAAAATTAATTTAAATATGTGGAAAGTAGATATTTTTCTCGTATGATATACAAAAGTACATCGATTGATACAGCAAAAATACTTTGCATTATGATAATGTACTTCAGTATAGGGAGGACAAAAATAATTAAAACAGCGTACCATCTCGGATTCATTCAAATCCCAACTGATAAGAGATTATCTAAAGCTATGGAGCAAATGTAACAATAGTCCAACATTGTTAGACAATACTTTTAAAAACAAACGTAAAATAACTTGTCACTGCAAAATATATCTTTCATTCTCTTAATGTAGCTACGGAATATGCATTCAGCCAGTTTAAAAGTTTGTTTTTTGTAAATTGGGAATTTTTTCAAAAAAAGGCTTGATTTGGGGAAAATTTTTGAGCTCAAATTACTTAAATATTTTTTATAGTGATAAATTGAAAATTAAAAAATTCCCTTTTTGAGTAAAAACTGAGTTGGGGACTTTTGCAGAAAAAAACACTGATTTGGGGAAAATTTCAAAAATTTTGGGGAATTTGACTTTTGACTATCTGGCAATACTGTTAGAGAAGCCAAATTTTTAGTAACACGACATTTTCCTGATTATGTTAGGCAACGCTAAGTAAAAAGTTGTAACCTCTTCGTTATTGAACAAAATATATTGGAATAGTTTTTTTTCCCTATTTTGGTTTAAAAAATGATAATAACAGAAAAATTTTTAAAACTGATGCTCCACGGTACTAGTAAATGGAGGTCCACATATGTAGACCTTGGGACACAATTGCGTAAAAAGTTCAAAATTTTGGGAAAATCTATGTAAATCTTTGTTTCTTTTTAAAATTGCGAAAATGAATGGTCTTTTTATATAACATAATTAAATATTATGTCTATTGCTTTAAATGTATTAAATTAATTAAATTGTAAATCTCAAAATTTTTAAATAATTTTTACCTTGAACTATTCTTAAGAAATGAGTGCAACATTTTAATTTTAATACTGTATTTTTTACTTAGTGTGGAAATTTTCAAAATAATTGTTTTTCAAAATGCATAAATAAACTTTATACTTTATACATAAAGCTCTACTTTTTTATTTACATTCTTCCAAATAATACTTAGACGCATTTTTTATGTTTATAAGCCTTGTTATATGTCCTACATTGTCAAGACGGATTTCCTTTGAGGGTGAGTTAGTTTTTTTGCTGCTTTGTCATTTCTTCTTTCAGAACTTTTAATTTATTGGTGACCTACGTCTACGGGGATTTATAAAATTTCTTCTTTCATATCTTCTTTCATACTTGATCAGAAGTGATGACTAGAAATCTAGTAATGACATGTATTTTCATCATCATTGCCTTATTATCTCTTACGGAATGATTCCAGCCATTAGAAATAACTAGATATACAAAGTGATTAAATACACGCGTTGGCCATTTGCTTGTTTTTGCTGCACAGTCATAATATGCTAGTTACCAATTAAAGATCTGTACCACCTGTAGATATGTAGTACATTCTTGCTACAGCTGGTTGGCTACCCTTACTTTTTCCTTATCGTCTTTCAACTATCAAAAACATGTATAAATTGCTTCATTTGCAAAACATGTTGAAAGAAAGGAACTGATTTGTTATATTTTCAGTTTAAAATGGAAATATCATCATCTCTCAAAACCTTATCCCACTCTCCTTTTTTCTGTTCTTTACCAATTCTCAATTTTTGTGTATCAGAAACGATTCTATTTGACGTAATAGTTGCGGGAAAAAAAATGTTTTGCAAAAGGTATTCCACACATTTCAAGCTAGTAAAAAATCTTTCTGCATGTATTTTATGATTAAAATATTGAGGCACACTTTAACACAGCAATTTAACAATACCCCTACCTAAAAAAAACCTCGCATATCCTCTGAGGAAATACTGCCATTGCTAACATATGTATATACAGAAATCTAATACCAAGCCATCTTTAACAGACAGGACAAATATTACAAACCTAGAAAATTTGGTTTTGAAGATCCATATTGTAGGAAATCACACTGCCCAGGAAAAGAAATCATTTTTATTCCAAAGAAATATGTTTAGGTCGAGGCAAGCTTAAACATTTTTATCTTGTAAAGTCTAAAAAGAGTGGCAGAATTATCAACAAAATACAGATATTTCCTTAGTTTAAAGAATCTATTTTTTTGTCATTGTATCAACAAATTTCTGGACTGACATGTGGTGCGATAAATATAATTTAGCTTGGAGGAGTTTCGATGTGCCCATGAGAATATGCCGGCGTGTAAGTTTCATCATATCAGAAACTTGTAGTATTCACTGACCAGTGGTCTCGATTTTGCTCTGAATGTAAAATTTTTTGTGCAGCTAGTTTCTCGAAAAGCTCAATATTCATAACTGTGATTAAATTTTATTTTGAAGAAAATTACTAATTTTAACACTATTAGGCAATATATTAGCACTCTTAAAAATAATCAGTTTTTTGATTTCCATCTCAAAGTTTAAAATTAATGTATAAGAATAAAAAGTACATATGTATTAGTATTAATAGAATTGGGATAAAAAAATAAATTTAAAAGTTGACCTAAGAAAAATCTTTTAATATTTTATTATTATTATGTATTATTTACGCGAGATAATAACTTACAAAAATAACTATATGTATAAAAACAATCATCTTTATTTATTTTGAGTAAAAAATACATTATATACAGTCTCCAATGTATCTATATATTTTCCATTTAATTGCAGAACTTAATGAGCAATAAATATTTAATCAAATAAATATACAAAATCCACTTAATCTAGCTTAAATAACATATTCTGTTAAAAAGCATATATTTTAAGTTAATTAAATATAGTGGGACTTTATTATTGTTTCTAAACACGATACCAGTATTCCTTGAGTGTAAGCCTATTTATAGTAGTTGAGTGCTGAGGTCCACGTGTGTGGACCTCAATAAAATAATAGTTTTAAAATCAAAAACTTCACAAAATTAACAAAAGGAAGTTATCTAGTGAACATTTATAATGTTTTTAGCAATAGAAAAAATTATGACATCATAATTAAAATTTTAACATAGATAAATATTACTTACTTTTACGCAATCGCTGAATTGACGACATTTTTCAAACCCCACTTGCAACCAACGGTTTAGGCATGAAAATAAGTCAAGTGTTCAAATCTGTTGGATTCATTTTGAAGCTTAAGCTATCATAAATGTGAATTCATAATCAAAATTTAGATAATTTGATTGGTTTTATTACTATAGGCTAAGATCCAAGGTTCGCATATGTGGACCTCAGAAGAGAAGAGGATACGCAGTGTTGTCAGTGGACTACTTTTTTAAAATTCAGATTTCTTGATTGGCACCACTTTTCTGAAATGGTAAAATTCCCCTGGTTATCGCCTTAATTAATATGTCGTTAAAGTAGACGAATTTCACTATTTCAATAGAGTGATGACAATCAAGAAATCTGAATATAGAAAGTCCTTCCGGCCAGTGCCGGGAGGAAGAGGTTGCTTTCATATTCCTTATTTTAAAAAAGCCAACTTATATTATTCAAACACACGAAGCTCAATTAAGTGGAAACCGAATGTAGGAGATTCAATACTAATTTTTATCAATACTAAATCATTATGAATGAGAATTTCGCGAAATTAGTCAGCTGTATCCAAGCTGCTTTTATTTAAAGTAACTTATATTTGGCTGCCAAATTCGTCGATTTCTTAAAGTGCCTGCCATTTTAAGACAACATGGTGGATGAGGCTAACCAGTGAACTTGGTCGCGACCTTAGTAATTGCTGTGCACATGCTCACTCACATCGGAATCGGTTGATATATACGAGTGCTGTCACAGGCAAAAAATCAGATTTTTCAAAATGTCACCCACGTTAGAAATTGAAACTACTATATCTGAGCCATTTTTTAAGATAAAGACAAACAAAAAATGCTCCTGAATCCTTATATCAAGGTCAAATACTTAAGAAAGAAACCTTTTTCAATTTCTAATTTTTTTTTGCATCTCACTTTAAATATATATTTTTTTTATTTAATGGCCGCCGTTTTGAAACAAGATGGCTGATGAAGCTGGCCAGCGAACTTGGTCGAGATATTGATGTATACTATCCACATGCCTTCTTCCATCGAAATAGTCGAATACGTGTGGTATCGCGTGACAAATACAAGATCGTTTCAAAGTGTTAGCCATGATGGAAATTCAAAGTGCTATAATTCAACCACTTTTTAAGATATAAACAAAAGAATAAATTTTGAGAAACAAAAACTGCTCCAGAATCTTTGTATCAAGGTCCAACACATAAAAAAAATCTTTTTCATTTTCCAATTTTTTAATACCTCATTTTAAATTTTAAATTACATTTTTTTTTTAAAAAATGGCAACCCTTTTGAAACAAGATGGCGAATGAAGCTGGGCAACGAACTTGGTCGAGACATTGGTATGTACTACTATGTACAGACGAAGTTACATTCAAATCGGTTCATAAATACGCCTGTTATCGCGTGACAAAAATCAGGTCGTTTTAAAATGTCAGCCACAATAGAAATTCAAAATGTTATATCTCAGCCATTTTTTTAGATATATACGAAACAAAACCTGTTCCGGAATCTTTGTATTAAGGTCAAACACATACGAAAAAAATCTTTTTCATTTTTCAAATTTTTTGTATCTCATTTTAAATTTAATTTTTTTTAAATTTTTTAAATGGCCGCCATTTTGAAACATGATGGCGGATGAAGCTGGCCAACGAATTCGGTTGAGTTATTTGTATGTACTATGTACACACAAAGGTACATCCAAATCGGTTCATAAATACGTCTCTTATCACTTTGCAAAAATCAGGACGTTTCAAAATGTCAGCCACGCTAGAAATTCAAAATGCTATAACTCAGCCACTTTTTAAGATATAGACGAAACAAAAACTGCACCCGAATCTTTTTATCAAGGTCAAACACATAAGAAAAAAATATATTTTCAATTTTCAATTTTTTGGTACCACATTTCAAATTAAAATTTTTCTTAAAATTTTAAATGGCCGCCATTTTTAAACAAGATGGCGGATGAAGCTGGCCAACGAGCTCGGTCGAGACATTGGTCTGTACTATGTATAAACGAAGTTACATCCAAATCGGTTCATAAATACGCCTTTTATCGCGTGACAAAATTCAGGACGTTTCAAAATGCCAGCTTCGCTAGAAATTCAAAATGCTATAACTCAGCCATTTTTTAAGATATAGACGAAACAAAAATTGCTACGAAGTCTTTGTATAAAGGTCAAATACATAAGAAAAAAATATTTTTCCATTTTCAAATTTTTAGTACCACATTTCAAATTTTAAATTTTTTAAAAATGTTTAAATGGCCGCCATTTTGAAACAAAATGGCGGATGAAGCTGACCAACGAACTCGGTCGAGACATTGGTATGTACTATGTACACACCGAATTACATCCAAATCGGTTCATAAATACGAGAGTTACAGTGTGACATATTTCAGATATATATATATATATATATATATATATAAATTTTGAACGGACGGTGGTTTCGGGGTCTGGGGTTCATGATCGACGAAAATATACCAAAATTTTTTTAAATCGCTTTCCTCCAAACGGCTGCAATAGGTAGCTTTTTTTAAAGAAAGCTACCTAAAAGAGTAGCCCACTGTCAACACTGGTTATCCCCTTGAGGGGCAAGCAATTACGTTTAAATCATTTACTTCGTTTTCTTAGTTTACGGTGTAAATCTTTATTAAACGTAGGTGGGATAAAATATATCCCACCGCCCCTCAAGGGGTTAAATGGGTGTTACTTTTATAAGATAGTAAAACGAGTCCACGCTGATTCTGAAGACCTCTCAGATGCTTCTTTTTGTTCGGTTTATATCAAGAAATGATGGTAAGAAATATTCTATTTAAAAAAATAAATAACCTCGCATAAATAAATGAATAAAAACAGTATATGTGTACCAGAAAGTAACATTATACATTTACACATAATTAAAAGATGTTTATTTAAATATTTTGACCTCATGTTTTGATGTATTTTCAGTAAATAAAAGACTTCGAATAAAACTATCTTTACTGTTTTGACTTAATCTTTGTCTTTGCGTGAGAAACTTTCGCCACCTGATGTAAATTTGTGTGTGCGTAATAAGCCATTGCATGGGTGTTCTTCATCATTAATTCTAATGCTTCCCTTAATAAAGGTTAGTTGAAATGCATATGATTAGCTAGTTTTGGGATATTTTTCATATTAACTTTAATAATGAATCTATCATAGTTGTTGATTTAAATAATATTAAAAATTAGCTAATTATATACATTTCAAATATGGTTTATTGAGAAAAGCAATGGGGATACTAAAGGGCAATGAATGCGCATGCAAAGAGATAGATCCAGACATTAAATAGACATTAGAGATTAAAACTCACATTAGATTGCACAATCTACTCAAAACTAATTTGATGTGGCAATCCCTAAACTTTTTCTCATACATGTTAATACTTCCTAAAAAAGACAGCATAGCAACGACACCAGTCAGGTGATTTACTGTAAAATCTAATCAGCAGCAACTTATATCAACTTCTAACTGAATATAAAGTTTGATAAAAATCAGTACATTAGTTTTTGAAATATAGTTATTGAGGCAATCGTAAAAAAATGCAGCATAGCAGACGCACCTGTTGGACGATTTAGACCAAAATCTAATCGGGATCAATTTATATCAGGAACTAACTGAATCTTAAGTTTAATAAAAATTCATGTTCTAGTTCTTGAGATACATTTATTTCGGAAATCGTGAAAAATGCAGCTTAGCAGCGCCACCTGTTGGGCGATTTACGCCATAAACTAAACAGCACTTATTTATATCAGGGACTAACAAAATCTGCAGTTTGATGAAATTTTGTGCATTAGTTTTTGATACAGAGCTAATACGAAACCGTAAAACATACACCATAACAGCGCCTCCTGTTGGACGATTTACACCAAAAAGTATTCAGCACCAATTTATATTAGGGACTAACCGAAAAAGTTTTATTAATTTCGCTTCATTACTTCGTGAGATAGAGTGCCACAAAATTTGTGTCACATACAAACACACAGACAGACTCATAGACAGACATTTCGTAAAAACATGTTTTTCGGGATCTCTGAGCTATAATATACGTGCATATCCGTCGAAAACCAGAAATCGAAAATTTTCACGAATCCAATACTTTCTTCTTGTAAAGATAGAAGAAAGTAAAAAAAGGTCAGAGAAAAAAGTCAAAAAGATCAATAGTGCTCTTAGGTGGGGAGGACGAATGGGAAATGAAATAACAGGTAATGCTATTGCAAATAAGTTAATTTTATGTATCAGAAATTGGTATCCAACTTTCCCATCTACATCTTATAGGGTGAAAAGCACTTTAAAAAGTAACTCTTTCAAAAATTCTAAGATTCCTAAATGATTCTTCGTGTAATTTTTAGCTTATCGGATTATATTTTGATACATTTTGAGGGATTATTAATGTTTACTAATTATGCTGTTTGATACGCGATTTTAATTACATGCATCTCCTGATTTACGTAAGTAATGCGTTCCGTAAAATTTCACGTAACTTGAATTTTATGTAAGTCGAATTTGTAAGTTTCTAAAGATAAAATTTTCGTAAAAAACTGCAATAATTATTATAGTTATATATTTGTACATATATACATTTATATATTATTTTCACCGTATTATTTCATAAATAAAGCATCATGCGACAGTATTTACTCGTATATAAACTATAAAAGCATGAAAAAATATAAAAATAAACTTAAAGCACACTTTTCAAATATCTTGTGGAATACGGGATTTATAAATCTAGCATTGATGAATAGATTTTTAAAAATTATGGATCTACATTAAACGACTATCAAAATAAAAAATAATTAAAGAAGACAAATTTAAGCTATTCTCTATGAATTTCTAAAGGTGAGACAAATGAATAGCACTCACAAAATAAAATAATCTTTGATAAGCACTCTATAATGAATTAGATCACTACTATGAACAACTAACAACAAAGATTAAGCTGTTTTGTTACAGATTTGATTGTATATACCAATAAAAATATTAATATAACTGTATCTAATATATAAACTATCTTACGGTTGTGGTTTGCATCTATATATTTTATTTATAAAATAAATATCAAAAGTACAGCGTCTAGAATACCTAGTGTGAAAATATACTATCCAAACAGTGCTAAAAATTTGTATCCCTTAAATGTGCAACGATACTGCTAAAATCCCAAGTGTCAATCGCAGCGACATCTGCGGGATTTTCGTATTACTAGTATTACGACGATTGTATAGACTAGCAAAATCTTGCAGTTGTAGAAAATATCCTGCAGATGTCGCTGCGATCTTCATATTTCAGCAACATCGTTGCACATTTAAGAGATACAATATTTTAGCGCTTTTTTAAGTATTACAGGGATAGCCGATTTCCACTCTATATATTCTAGGCGCTATAATCAAAAGTATGCAACTGCGTACCAAACACGCTAGTATGTTCCCAAATGTAATTTTCGAGATTCATTACGTAACTGCGAATTTACGTAAGTCGCGTAATACGTAAGTCGGGGGATGTCTGTACAGTGCTTTGAAAGTATTTTATTCCAGTTTAGTCCCAAAACGTGACTAGATCATGATATTTTATTGGTAATTTCAGGAACTAAGTTTTTTCGCGTAATCCGTTTTCTAGTTTCTTGATTAGCCTGTGTACAAATTTTAAGCTTATGCAGTAAGTAGTTCAATATATATAGCGGTCAGAGTAGGGGTGTTTCGATTCTGGTCGCTCTGTATCTATAAGCAAAGAAAATAAATTTACATTAAATAAGGAAACTTAAAATTCTTGTTGAACTTAGAACGTGTAACGTTGGCATGCGTAAAAGAAGGTATCACTCTGCTTGT
This sequence comes from Maratus speciosus, assembly GCA_963932465.1. Classification (NCBI taxonomy): domain Eukaryota; kingdom Metazoa; phylum Arthropoda; class Arachnida; order Araneae; family Salticidae; genus Maratus; species Maratus speciosus. Next base: position 119,805,925 of record OZ010793.1, on the reverse strand, counting down.
GAAACGCATCTCAGTCGGCCAATTCAGAACCGATGTTCAAGCTGTCCACAGACAGTTGATTTTACATCTTCGAGAAGAAAATCATGTTGAGCAGCATACCATGCGTTTATAAGCCCATTGTCACGTAAAATGTTCTGTACGTTCAAAAAAAAAGAGACGAAAGATGAGACTTTTCAGATTATGACCAATTATACAGCGCCTTCAATTGGTAATTTCAGGAGCTAAGTTTTTTCGTGTAATGCGTTTACTCGTTTCTTGAACAGCATGTGCACAAATTTTAAGCTTATGCAATAAGTAGTTCAATATATAGAGCGGTCGGAGTAGAGGTGTTTCGATTCTGGTCACATCTGTATATATAAGCAAAGAAAATAAATGTACATTAAATAAGGAAACTTAAAATTCTTGTTGAACTTAGAACGTGTAACCTTGACAGCCGTAAAAGAAGGTATCACTCTGCTTGTGAAAGGCATCTCAGTCGGCCAATGCGGAACCGCAATTATAGCTGTCCACAGACAGCTGATTTTACATCTTCGAGAAGAAAATCATGTTGAGCAGCATTCCGTGCGTTTATAACCCCTTGACACGTGAACTGTTTTGTACATTAAAAAAAAAAGAGACGAAAGAGGAGACTTTTTAGATTATGACCAATTATACAGCGCCTTCTATTGGTAATTTCAGGAACTAAGTTTTTTCGCGTAATCCGTTTTCTCGTTTCTTGAATAGCATGTGTACAAATTTTAAGCTTATGCAATAAGTAGTTCAGTATATAGAGTGGTCGGAGTAGAGGTGTTTCGATTCTGGTCACTCTGTATATATAAATAAGCAAAGCAAATAAATTTGATTAGTTCATAAAAGTTTTTACTAAATTCTAATTCCACATATTGAAAATCTGTGTTAATATTAATTATTCCGTTAAAATACGTCCTTTTTACAAAGCCTAGAATAGTTTTTGCTGTGTATTTCTAAAATTTTATTCGAACAGAACATTTTATTTGTATGTAAGCATCTTTGGATGTTTGTAGGTATCTGTTTATCCAGTTTTTAAACCGAAATTAAAAGGTATAATGCCGTGCATAGGTAATTTTTGTAACTAAATATTTTAATTTGTTAAAACAAAATTTCCAATCACGAGAAGAATATTCAGATTAAACCGTATTCTCTCATGCTATTTGTTGAAAAAAGCTTTATAATTTTTCATTTAAAAAAATAGTTATCTTTAATTACAAATATTAAATGCAAAAGCAATATTTTACAACGACAAAATGTTTTTTTAAATGCAAATAAGGGAAATAAAAATGTCTTAGATAACATTTAAACATTCCAGTTTCCAAATAATTCAAAGGCAGATCTTCTACTATGGAAAATATGATAAACCAGAAATTATGGCCATTCCAGAGTAATAATAATAATTCAGACACAATCAAATGCACATATTTCATTGCATACGAAAATAGAAATATAAAATACAGTTAGAACTCGAGAGAGAAAGAAATATCCATAAATATTGGATTTCATTTAATCCAAGAGGGACCCATATGAATTGCATATTGAAGATAAAACGGACATGTATAATTATTATTATGACTTATCGTACTTCGCCGAGTATAGAATAAGTCTAATTGAGATAAAATAAAGCATTCTAAAACGAAAATTAACTATAACTTAAGAATGTTATTTTTTATTATGGAATTTGTTTAAGATAAAATATTTATTAAAACAGGGTTCGTAAGGGTACCAGTATTATCTAAGTAAATTATCATTTTTTTTTTTTTACTAAAAAAATAAATCTAGTGCAACGCGTGAAATGTTACCTTATACGAGCGACCGGTATACTTGCCATTTAAGTTGCTCAGAATCCTCCATTATTGCCACTAGTTAAATTTTATTTTACACCTTATTAAAGCAGAGCATTTCTGCGATTCAATTGTAGATTTTTTTCTGTTTTGAAAAACCGGTGGTAAAAGATAAAAAATTAATCAAAGGGCTCTTCGCGAAGGGATTAAGGAGAGATATTCTATAAAAAAATACTAGTACAGATGACTTTCCTGGTCTGGAAATACAAGGACTTCTACGAACACTGTAGAAAGTTGATATAACGATAAATAATATAAAGATATTATAATATAAAGTTTTATTGACAATTATTTTAACAAGGCAAAAAAAAAAAAAAAGGAATGAAACATAAAGAAAATTATCGTAAAATAATTGAAAATTGTTTGAAAAACCCGATTGTTTCTATTTCCAATAGAGTTAGTTATCAATGTTGACGAATGTCAATCTAATATTATTTCTGTTGTAGCAAATGTATCTTTATATGCGAAGATCTTATAAAAATTTAAATTTGATGAGTGAGGCTTATTTTATTTTAGAAATTAATGACATTAATTAAAAAAATAAATAAACTTGTAGATACATGCACAGAACATTGATTTCAAAGTGGTGCAAGTCCATTTTGTTAAACAAACTACCGTATATACTCGCGTATTAGCCCGTTCCCGTATAAGTCGACCCCCCTATTTTGAATGACAAAATATTGGTAAAATTAATGACCTGCATATAAGCCGACTCTAAAAAATTCCGATATGTTTTCAGACAAAAGTCACATTTTTAATGAAATACCAATTTAAAAATAATTATATAAAAAATTAAGAAACATGAAACGAATCCTTCAAATTTGGAATCACTATATTACAGTCGAGTCTCTCTATAACGAAACTCCATACATCGAATTTCTCTATATAACGAATTTTTAGTAGGAACGGTCCCTTTTTCCCATGATCTCATTAAAAACAGTCTCCATATAGCGAAATATCTATCTCCATACAACGAATTTTTTCATAAAATGTCCTTTATTTATTGTTTTAAAAAAGCTTCCAAATCACATGGAATCAATTTTCCATCCCTGATTAGTGATTTATCATTTAATGGTGAATTTTTTATCTTACTTTTCTACCTTGAATCTCCTTGTTTTATATGCCCAACGAATTCATCTCCCCCTCCCCCTCCCACACACCTTCCAACATAATTCTAAAAACAGTGTCAATTGGATACACATATAAGAGCGGGATCAGAGAGGTAATTGAAGTTTAAGGTGAATGAGAATTCAAATGGAGGAAAATGTTCCCGATACAATTTTCCATTCCTTGCTAAAGTGTGAACATTTTTTTCGAGAGTGTAACAATTTTGAAATCAAAACAGCGAAAAATTACAGATTTCTTCGTCTAAAATTAATGTAAGATTTCCTTATGTGATTATTATTATGCTTTCAAATAAATGTCTGTTCTCTTTTTTGAAACTGTTTAACATCTTGAGGGGCACCGGTATATTTTACATACCACCTACGATTAATGAAGTTTTACACCAGAAAAATTTTATTAAATTTTACTTTTCTAACTTTGGTGGAAGAAAAGGCCGTAAAATTGCCTTTACTTTTTCTGAAATAGAATGTTTCAAAGATTCCTGTGGGAATTCAGCATTTTACAAACGTAATTGCTTGCCCCTCAAGGGGTTAAATAATTCAGAAATAGAATATTAGGTTAACCCCTTAATTCTCGCTCCCGTCATATTCTCGGGCTGTGCCTTTTACTCAAATTGTTTGATTCCCACCAGTTTTATAAAATAGTGAAATTGACTATATTTTAGTATCGTTTTTACTATCATTAAATAAGGTGAATATTTCTTTTTCATAAAAGTGGTGCCAATAAGCAATTTGAATTATTCAACCGTAATTTAATTCGAGCGTTAAGAGGTTAATATGTATAGTTAAACATTTCAAATTCTTAATTCAACACCTGAAAAGTAATTTTAGTTCAAAATTTACACATTAAATAGGAATTTTTACTCATTCTCTAAATAACAAATTTCTCTGTATAACGAATTTTTTACTGGAACTATGGATTTCTATACATAGAGACTCGACTGTAATCTCGAAAACACCCGATGAAATCCCCGTACCGTTGCTTCATCGTCATAAAAATTGGGCTCAGGATCTCATACATTTTCGTCATTACTTTCGTAAATAAAATCGTCCTCGGTGCCATTCATGACATTGCTAATAAGCTTTTTAAGGTGACATTGCTTTTTAAGGGGACCGAGGATCTTTGTTTGAGCAAAAATCGACCCCATGTTCGGCATTTCTTTTTGTGTGTATTATTAGTCTCCAATTTGTACTACGTCATTCGTGGAAAACCGCATGCAGATGCGATTATTAAGTTACATGTGTTTTAATTTTGTTCACAAATAATTTTTTGGCCTTTTAATATGCTTTAAATCTGTTTTCCTGAATACTGACATTTCAGCTTTTTTTTAATTTTTGAAATTCTACTTGCTACTTAATTTTTGATCAAAATTCATGAAACTTATAAGGAACAATCCTGATATTACTTAAAAAGAAACTGTTTATGCATTTTAAAATTCGACTTCATAAAGACAATTAAACTTGATTTTTAACTTATTCTAATACAGAATTTTGATGAAAATCGATATGGAATTCAGAAAAAATCTCTAAAAAATTAGCTATTTAAGGGATTAAAAAATATCGATACACAGATTTGCTCATAATACAGTTTTACGTGATTAAAATCCAAAATTGAGCACATATCTAAAAAATTAAAACGCAAGGACCGTTTTTAAAATTTTAAAATTTTTATACTATCTTATAAAATTATAATAAGATTGGAAATTTCTTTTATGATATTCTATATACTTATGGTGAAATGTATATTTGCACAAAATTTCAAATCTCTATTATTGAAATTAAAAGAAATTTTTTAAACGTCCACCGTCACCTTAAATGATTTCACCATAATCTTCCTTGAAATTGACAATCACGCTCCAAGAGATGCTAACATGGATTCCTTCTTTTTTCAAATGGCTGACTCTTGTTTTCTGCACATCTGGCGAACATATCCACTCATTCCAAATATTTTGCAATCAATCGTTAAATGATTTGTTGGTGAAAACTTCAATTCACCTTTGCCAGTGAGAAAGCTCAGTGGTTTAGAAATTTTCTCCCAAAATCCGACCCGCGTATAAGCCGACTCCCCCTCTTTAAAAGACAATTTTTGTCAAAATTTTTCGGCTTATACGCGAGTATATACGGTAGTAAAAGATAAACCTCAATAATCTTATTACAACTTTATATAAAATTTATTATTTTCATCAATTACTAATAAATGTACTTTAATATCTGTATAAAGAGTAATTTTTTTGGCCAACAATATTTCAGTTCCATTAAGAGTCCACGCTAGTCACTCAGAAAAAGTCGAACGCCAATGGTAAGCCTACGGGAGCGTTATTTTCAAATTTCTCGCTTGAATTTTAATATTTTTAAATGATTTTTTTGCACCGTATACCTGAGGACGATCTACAACCGGGCTAGTTTGTACTTTTCCGAATTTTGTTTCAGATTTTTTTAATTACTTTGACTTTCGGGACCGGTTTCAACCGGTTCTGAAATTAAAACTATCCTCATATATATCGATACATATCGATACATATCGATATTTCTACCAAAATCGAAAAAATAAATACTAGCCCGGTTGTAGATCGTCTTCAGCTATCCTATGAAAAAAAAAATCATTCAAAAATATCAAAATGCAAGCGGGTTATTTGGAAATTACGGCCCCGTAGACTGAACATCAGTGCTTCCCTTTCTTACCGTTACTGAAGTGGGCTCTTTGAGTGATGGAAAACCACTCTAAATAGAATTATTTTTTATGCTGCGTAATATTAACAAGCACAATCATAATATCCTTATAAATACTTAAAAATTTTTTTGCAAAGAACTTTTTTTTAATATGCATATAATTTACTATTGAATATTTTTAATTCATTTTTCCACATTCAATATAAAATTCAATTTAATTTTTGTTTTATTGTAACTTTTCTAAACAAGAATGAAATATTAAAATAAAATAAATAAGTAAATAAAATTTAATTTTCAATTTTTTGTTGTTATATTTATTATCCTTTCAAAAAAAAAAAAAAAATTAACGTTTTCAACAAATCACTTTGATTGTACGATAGAATCTCGATTATCTGAAGTAAGGGGCACCGATCATCTTTCTGAAAATCGAAATTTTTGGATTATCGAGAATACTTCAATTTTAAGATTAAGGATAAATATATGCAATATTTATATATTATGGTAGCAAGTCCTTAATAAAAATAAAGCAATTGCAAAATAGAAACAAGAATAATTTACCTGAATTTTAATTTTGACATTAAGTACATTTTACATAAATCACAAGGGTTTGGAAAAATGTTTAGTTGGTTGCAGTTTCGATTGCCTTTCTTTGAAGTTCTATCACAGAGCTTATTATTTGTTCACCAGTATCACAGTCTTTGTGCTGCTCCAGCCATGGCTTTTGCAAAACATTCACAAGCTTCAGAATTGCTAATTTGTTCGTTTTCTTCGTTCCACTCCACAGCTTACGGGAGCTCAAGTTGAATTCAAGGGAGCTCTAAGAAAGGGAATCGAAAATATTTATATGTACTCGCAGTTCGGAAAGGGCCGCACACAAGGAATATGATAGTTCAAAAAAAAAAAATGGCTTTAAAAAATGGATTCTGCACACAAGGAATGTGATAGATAAAGAAAAAACTTTAAAAATGGATTTCGGTTAACCCAGAGTTTCGGATAAAAGGGGTTCTACTGCATATCAATAGTGAGGTGAGTGCATAAGTGTATACCAAAGCAACGATTTTTCAGTTAACATGGATAATCATCATTACACAGTAAATTTACATGAAATAAGACCTCAAAAAATATAAAATATAACTTAGCAATATTTTCAAAACCATTCAAATTTTAACTATTAAATATGAAGAGGACAGAATTAAAGTGCATGTGTTTAAAGATCTCTAAGAGGCTAAACTATTTGAAATATTAAAAAAAAAGATTTGGTATTTATTCAATTTAGATAATGCGGAAAAAAGGTCTGCAATTAAAAAATAAATAAAAAAATATTAAGCCAGATGGCGCTATATATAAACGAATAATGGAGAATTTCCTACCAGCTAGATTTGGAAAGTTTTTTATAGAAAATTTCACATTATAAAGTGTTTTTACCGAAATAATGCCAATTATAGAACTGCCATGAAATAATATCGTCGTCTCTAAAGATATTGATTTAAAATGTGTTATTTTTGTTTATATTTTCTAATAATACACTTATAACATTAAAGCGCCATCTATCGGTAAAATTTTAAACTAATAATTGTTATCGAATAACTCGTTTCAGTAAAATGTAAAAAGGTACAAGTTCAGACTTTGTAAATACGACAGTATACGACAAATGCCAAAGCTTTTTCAAATAATTCAAGTAGTTTATTGACATGTAAAGAAACAGGTGCAGTATAATTATGGTCACCCTCTTTAACAAAAAATGACTTGCCTACATTTAAAATCAACGGCTCATATTATGAATGCAAATATAATATTTCCCATATTAGCAAAAGTACTAATTTCATTGTTTAACCCTAGAACTACCGGAAATTTTACTCAAGTTTTATAAAAACATTCTACACCAGAATTTTTACTTAAAACTATTTAATTTGTTTATTTAACTTATTATTGTCTGATTTATACATTTAGTTTGTTTTGAAGAAATTTCTGGTTTGAATAAATATTTTGAATGTACATGTCGGGTCCAATGGACCCGTCTGGTAGACGGAAGGTTAATGTTTACACGAAGGCTCGTATAACAGCTGTCCGAGAATGCATGCTTAAGCTGACAAAATGCAATAAAATGAGACCCTGATATCAATTGCTATAACTGCATATCTGATTAACTTTCGGATATGAAATTTCAAACACACATTAAAAGAGATATATTCTAATAGTTAATATTCTGAAAAAAAAAATCTAGATGGATATAAAGGTTTTTTTTTTATTTAATTTTAAATTTAATGTTTTTTTAAAGGAAAAACGTTAAATGCATTTCGCATCATAGCGCGGATTTCTCATAATTGAATTGTCACAGTGAGCTAAAAAAAAAAATTATTGAGTAGAGATATAATCCGTGTTTTAAATCACCTGCTCTAAAAAAATATAATGATTACTTGAAAAAACAAATGTAAAATCAAAAATCAAAATTCTGAATCTTTTATTTTATAAAAAATAGTCATAATTTCTAAATTTCTTACATTATGGACATAATAGTAGGTCATTTTTTGCATATAAAAGTACAAGGTAAGTTCAGTAAAAAGTTCTTTAATTCTATCCAGAAATTTCTTAGAAATCATGCGCGCAATGAACAAAATCACTGTTTTGTGAAAATCGACTTTAACAGGGTTCGTACGGGTACCGTTATTTTCAAGGCTAAATATCAGTATTTTTTTATAGAAAAATAAATATGCTTTAAACACGAGAAATTTCTCCTATTTTAAGTAGAGATTTTCTAGAAGAAAATACTGGTATCGAAGAATTTCTTAGTCTGGAAATTAAAGGACCCGTACGAACCCTGTTTAAAGATCGAATTACCCTTAATCATATAAATAAAGCTCAAACTGTTTTAGGGGTCAATATCACAAAATACGGAAACTGCAGTCCGCTCAATAAAATTTCTATTTAATGTTATGTAATGCAATTTTCTTTTTTACATTCTAATAAAAGAAATTCTTAGAAGTATTTTTAAGAGATACCATATTCATAATAACACAAAAATAAAGCAATTAAAAGACTTAAAATTTCAGATTGTCATTTTCCTGGCATGTCACACTGAGATGTATACAAAGTAAAAGGCTTTCTGCTATCATGTACAGATATCTTTTTCTATTTTTTTTTAATTTCTAATTAATAATTATACCTTATATAACACATATATGTGGAAGGTAACAAGTTCTGTATTTTACAAATAATTTTCCATAATTAAAATATGATTGTCATTGAAAATGGATGTCATTGCCCTGGCATGCTCAGTTTAGTTCTTTATGAGGTATAAAGATGGCGCTGCAGAGTAATTTTTCTTGTTCTTGACATAGTTCAAGTCAGAAGTAGTAAAATCATTGCTACCAGCAAGATCTTTTAGATATTTTTTTGAAAATAATGTGTTTAAAGGCTTTGTAAAAAATGAGTAGACTTTTATTATGCCATTTTCCTGGCTTTTACTACAAATTACAAATAAACATAAAAAAAGCGTGACAATAAAAAAAAGTGTGACATCATTTATGGATCGCCCCTTACTGGTGAGAATTCGGAATACTTAAATAAAAATTCAGCCAGATGCGGAATGCCACAGTGTTGCCGCATCTGGTTGATTTTTTATTGAGCGATTCCAAATTCTCACCAGAAAGTTTAAATGGTTATTATTGTTTTATAAGATGCTAGATATTCCACAAATAAAATAAAAGAATATTGTTATTCAAAATTTTAAATTCCAACACTAGTGAGAAGTCGGTCGATTAGTGATGACGTCACAGCTCGTGTCCTCTGGCCTTGAGTATTTCACCTGACCCCTTAAGCCGGACAGATGCTATCTGAGTCCCGTGTAAAGGTTAAAGAAATAACATTCATATTCATACGAATTCAGATATACCTGGTACTTAAAAAGTAAAGCATGCTTTTTAAATGTACATTATATAATGTTGTATTATTTATTGTATAAGTCTGGATACATCTGGTTTATTTCCCAAGGAAAGTTTTTAAGTGGAAAAAGAAAATCGAAATCTGATATGAATATTCACAGCAGTCAATTATTGACATTCCTTTATTATAAGATAAATAAGAGATAAGAGCTCCGTGTCTTATCAGTAACATAAAAGAAATGAACATTAGTTTCGTTTCTCTCTTTTTTATTTGTGTGTATAAGAATAGGTTTGATTTTGTGCACATAAAATATTGATTTGGATATGAAACTGCTTTTGGCATTAGTTTTGTGTGGTGAGTCAATTGCATATCTTATATAACATAAATAGTAATATTTATATTTTGCACCAAATTTGGCATTAGAGATAAAAGAAAACATTGCTCCTGCTGTGACAAAGCAATAGATCGCCAGTTGTGATAAACCTTCCAGTCTTTCCTAAATTGGTCGATCTCCTTACATTCATTAATGTTAATGAACTGTTATTTAAAATCATTAAGACAAGCAAATTTAGACAAATCTTCTTAACCCCTTAACGCTCGAATTAAATTACGGTTGAATAATTCAAATTGCTTATTGGCACCACTTTTATGAAAAAGAAATATTCACCTTACTTAATGACAGTAAAAACGATACTAAAATACAGCCAATTTCACTATTTTATTAAACTGGTGGGAATCAAACAATTTGAGTAAAAGACACAGCCCGAGAATATCTCGGAACGAGAATTAAGGGGTTAAGTTTAAAAACTTACATAAAATTTTATGATTATTTTAAGGGAATGAGATATAAAATAAAAAATGGTATATAGTATGAAGTAACATTTATTTCAAGTATTATTTTGTCCCCTATAATTTGAAGACAAAACTAATAATAGACTTCCTGGGTTTGTGTAAAATTATCTAATTATACCGTGCCGTTTCTCTTAATTTTGTTATCAGTTTCAGTTTTTGAATTGTGTGTACATTGTGGATGAAATATTGTTTTGTAAAAATCTTTTACTATGTTTTGAATTACGCATCATTTATATTCTGAAATGTCTGTAAATTATATTTTATATTTCGGATTATTCTTCCAACAATATTTGTTGTCAAAGTAATATCTTTGTCAACGTAATATCTTTGTGAAAGTAATATTTAGTGTCAACTTATATCTTTGTAAATTTTAACGTTCAGAAACTCTCGGAAAGGCAATAGCACATCTGGGAAACCCGTGGTCACGGTCGAGGTCAGAGCGCTCCTATGAGCGACCGGTACACTCGAAGCTCGGGGGAACCCAGAGATATGATCCCCGAAATATGAGGCTTAAACTTTGAGTTGTGATTTACTTGTATTTTACTGTCGCGTAGTGGGCGTAGGGAGCGTGATGGGTGCTGAGCAGTGCTCTTCCTTCGGTAGCAGGTGTCATGCCGGCACAAAATTAACTGTTCGGTTTGACGCGATGCGCAGTTATTCAGAGCATAGGCAGGTGTGGTGAATTGCCGTAACATATGTTCATCTTAACATACTGTTAAATCTTATTACAAAATACAATTTGTTCTTACGCTTCATAAGCTAGCCTATACAGAATACTTTTGCTATACAAAAGAGTTTTCTGGTATGGTTATAATCAAGGAATATCAAGAATGGTTATACTCATGAAATTACCCAAATTTTTGTTGATAGCTGAAAATGTGAACCAGTGTTGCCAGATTGGGTACTTTTTTAATTAAGATTATTTGACTGTCACCACTTTCATAAAATAGTATAATTCGCCTTATTTTTCAGAATTGTTAATCTATTTCTAAATGAGCCGTATATTTCTATTTCAAAAAAAAGGTGACAATCAACAATCTGGGGACAAAAAAGTCCCTAATCTGGCAACACTGATGTGGACTCAGCATTACTGGTACCTTATATTCAGAATCGTATTATTCACTCAAAATGACTACTGGGTATAGTAAACAGAATGTGTAGTTATGTACAAAAAAATTTCTGTCTTGCATTGTGGACATGATTGCATCAAATCAAGCTTAGCTCCACAACGCTAAAAGAAATAAACCATGAAGTAATATTTTAAGTATAACATTAATATAGTCAAATTGTTGAGGATTTTTAGTGGATTAATACTTCTGACATAACACATCTAACGCAATAATTTTTGTTTCATGTAATTACTGTAAAAAAGGAACCTTATGTCAATAGACTTAAGCCAGACAAATAGTTAGTATATGGTTAACCTTACATGTTTAGGGTTTTGGACTTATTTTGGGCTTTGATCGTCCTGGCTTATCAATGACCCATGGAATGGAATATGGCCCATACTTTGTACTGAACTGACCTTTCAGGTTCTGGCTCATTACTAAACCAGCCTCTAACCTATACTTATGAACCCAAATGTTTAAACTGTTTAAGAATAATTTGAATTTGGAATGTGTTAAATATGTCTTTACTTCACTGATTGATTTTAACCCCTTCCGGCGCGGAGTAATTCTTTTTATAAACTGACGAAATAATGGACAGACACCAGAATTTATAAACGAATTTATTAGAAAATAGGAACTTGCTTATTTTCACGTACAATATAAAAGGAAAATTTTAATTAAATATTCTCGGTGCCGTTTGTCAGTTTTGGAATTTAAATTAGGTGTCCTTTTTTAATGACTCCGCTCTCGAAAGGGTTAAGGCACTAATAAAGCTCAGCCCACATTTTCAACAATCAATACAAATTTGAGCAATTTCATGAGTTTTACAGATAATCTGATTCCATTACTTTTCCACCGCAACCTTAAAAAAAAAACGTCTTTGTGAGCTTTACAGTAAATCAGGTTCCTCCATTACATTCCGACAAGAACCTTTAACCCCTTGAGGGGCGCCGTTTGCAGTCTGCAAACGGTTAATTTTAATATCGAAATTAACAAATGGGACCAGAAATTTTTTAGTACACTTTAGATCTCATAATATACGTGAAAGAGTGCTTTTGATTATTTTCAAATAAATTTGTTCTTAAATTGCGGTGTGAATTAAATATATGAACATTTTTAGAGCAGAAATTCCTTGCCCCTGAAAGGGTTAAACATGGTTTTATGAGCTTTACAATCAATCTGGTCCCATTACTTTTCTACGCACTATTTACTTTTTTAGACTTTTATTTGCCAACTTTTTACTGTAACATTTTCAGATCGAGCTTTACTTTTCTCTCTGGTTTCACCAGTTTATTCATACGATTAAGATTGTATCGGAGAGATAAGCAAAGTTATTGTAAAATAGATGTCTATAGTAATTTTATATTCCAATGGAATAATTACCGTAAAAATAGTAAATAAAATTTGTCGGTATATCACTATGCATAAATATGTTACGTCTAAGAATAACCGTCTATATGTCTACTGTTTACATATATAGCTCTGTTCTTTTCTTTGATTCCTGAATAAAGAAGCTATATAATTTTAATAAATTTAAACTTTGCGCACACATACAGTGTAGGGGAAGTATGATAATTATGATAAAACCCGATTATGGAAATATTCCTATATTTTTATGTGCCTTCGTAATTGTATGAATACGCAGTAGTCCTCGTTTTGTCCGTCCGTATGTCTGTCCGCATATTATATCTGTAGCACAAAAACTACCCAAACGAATGATTTGAAATTTAATATATATAATCGTTGCAGAATTTTGTCGATTAATTTCAATTTTTATGAAAATCGAATCAACACTTAAAAATATATTAATAAAAGTTTTTTTCATTCTATTAAATCCTATCACACGTTCAATAACATCCCAAGATAGGTAATGATTCTATATTGTTATGGTGATTGCGTTCTATTTAAGATGGAGTCATATTACTTCCATATTACTGAATTTGATATATACATAGCTACAAACGTGTACGGATTTTTGCTACCACTAAAATTTAATAGAAGATTTTGTCTAATTCAATTGTCGAATGTTGATAATTAAATAAGACAGAAATTTCTGTTAAATTTTAGTGGTAGCAAAAACCCGTACAAGTTGGCAGCTATGATAATCATAATAAATTTTCTATTCATGCATTTTTTAATAAGAATGCAAAAGCTAGATATGGATATTTATAAAACTAGTCATAGTACAAACGCACCTCACTTGCCATGTTTAACATACAATTTCCGACTTGTTTCATTATTATTAATAGATAGTCATGTTTTACTGCCAGGTTTCTTATTATTTGGAATTGATTTATTTATAGATTTATTTATTGTTTTCATTTAGAGATTTATTTTCCTGTAAATTTCTAGATTATAAAATCTCGCAACTCAGTGTAATTAACTTTCTACATAACTCAATACAATTTACACACCGCCCTTGAGGGGCGGTGGGATATATTTTATCCCACCTAGGAATAATAAAGTTTTGCACCAGAAAAATGTTATTAAATTTTACTTTTCTAACTTTGATGAAAAAAAGTCGTAAAATTGCTTTTCCTTATTTTGAAATAAAAATTTTGGAAGATTCCGGTGGGAATTCAGATTTATACTAACGCAATTGCTTGCCCCTCAAGGGGTTAAGACTGTATTCGAGAGTTAATCCATTAAGGACGAGCTTCTTTTACATTTCTTTTAATTCTTCGACACCGGTTTTTTCCTCATTGTAATTTTGATTTATTTAATCGCTCAAAATATGAGATTAGATAATGTGAAATTTTCCAAACTACAATACTGGTATTAAAATTTAAAAGTTTTGTTCGCCTTATATGGCAAGTTTTCTTGCAAACCGTCTTTAACCCCTTAATTCTCACTCCCGTCATATTCACGGGCTGTCTCTTTTACCCAGATTGTTTGATTCCCACCAGTTTTATAAAATAGTGAAATTGGCTATATTTTAGTTTCGTTTTACCTGTCATTAAATAAGGTGAATATTTCTTTTTTATAAAAGTGGTTCCAATAAGCAATTTGAATTTTTAAACCGTAATTTAATTCGAGCGTTAACCCCTTGGAGACGAACGACACGTATACGTGCCGGAAATAGGCCTAAGGATCCTCGTTTATCGTCACCAGTAAAATTTTACTGTAAAATTTGCCTTATTTAATCCGAGCATTTTGCCGATTTGAATAGGCACAAACTTCTGTTTTTTTTAAACCGTTTTAAAACCGGTAGCAAAGTAATAAACATTTCGTAAAAGGCTCCCGTCGCGAAGGGGTTAAGGGGTAAATGAGTAAAGCAAACAAATTTAGTGGTAAATAGGTCATTTTATATCCCAATGGAATAATTATTGTAAAAATATTAAATAAAATTTATACGTTTTATGACTGTGCAAAGTTTTGACAGTGGGCTACTGTTTTCAAATTCAGATTTTTTTTTTATTGGCACCACTTTTTTGAAATTGTAAAAATTGCCTTATTTAATGACATACTACTTAAGGCTAAAACAAGGGGAATTTTACCATTTCAAAAAAATGGTGCCAATCAGTAAATATGAATTAAAAAATGTAGCCCACTGGCAACACTGACTGTGCATAAATATATTATATACAAGAGTAGCCCTCGTTGTACATCGGAGGATTTCAAAAGTTTGTGCACTATTTCATTGATGTAGAATCTGGTAATTATGACTGTCATTATGTTTATTTTATAACCCTATTATTAACTGACAGTTATTTACATGTGTCGTGAGTGATCAGAACGTTAGAAAAAAGTTTTACAAATTAATTTGTGCGCAATGTTGATATTCAAAAGGGAAAATGATACGTTACATTTTCGTCTTGTTATGTTATATGAGTTTAAAAAACGAGTGAGTGTTGGAAATGTTAGAAAAAATATTCACGGCGTTTACTTGGATCGTGCTCCCGCTCTTAGGACAGTTAAAAAGTGGTTTTGTCTACTTCGAAACGCTGATTCCCATCTAAACGGTAAAATTTGCTCTGGACAACCTTCTGGCATTGATAATGACTAAATCCGGGATTTAGGGAATAATAAGTCATAGGTTACTACTTAATCCTTTTCGGCGCTGAGTAATTCAGTTTGTAAAATGATGAAATGAGGAACTGACACGAGAATTTACATACGAATTTATTAAAAAATGAAAAGTAGCTTATTTTCGAGTACCTTATAAAAGGAAAATTTTAATTAAATATTCTTGGTGCTCTTAAAATTAGGTACTCTTTTTGTGGACACTCCCGCTAAAGGGTTAAGGGAATACTGAGTGACTACCGGTTCCAAACATGACTGGTGAATTCAATAACTTGCAAACGGTGACAGATATTAAAAAAATTCTTGCACGAGGTTGTGTATGATGGCAGGAGTTTTTTTAAGTGATTCTTGATTTTAGTC
The DNA here is from genome assembly GCA_963932465.1 of Maratus speciosus. NCBI lineage: Eukaryota > Metazoa > Arthropoda > Arachnida > Araneae > Salticidae > Maratus > Maratus speciosus. Next base: position 119,790,052 of record OZ010793.1, on the reverse strand, counting down.
CGAATTTCAAATAACAGATGGCGCTGAGAGCAGTACGTGCTCAGTCCATACCCGATTTTTGGTATTTCGGGAGCGATTCAATACATTTTAATCTTCTTTTTTCGCATGGAAGAAGAGAAAGGCCGAAAAATCGAGTCTTGATTTAGCGGTTGTTGCTTGCAGCGCCATCTATCGATGCTATTTGTAACGAAAACTGAGAATCGCAGCATAAAAACTTCTAACATCTTACACAACACTCCTGCAAGAATTTTTTTTAATATCTGTTACCGTTTGCAAATTATTGAATTTTAAAATCCATCAGTCATTTTTGGGACACCCGGTAAATATTTGACAATTCGACTGCATTTCTCTATTTAAAACAACTTTGGCACACCGCGAAACTTGATGCTTCGGAAATCAGGCAGGAACTTTTGAAATCATCCAATATATAGCCATGTTTTACTGTATTCCAAAAAATAAGCTATAATTTAATTGCATTTTTACTCCCCATGCACATACAGTGCAAGGAAAGTTTTGTAATAATGATAAAAACCCGATTATTGAAATATTTTAACTTTTGAGGTGCTCTTAATCTGTTTTATATATTTTTTACTGTGCTTTCCTTTGTATGTGGTGATGTACAGGTGTACGTTACAATTTCCTTATGTTTTTGAGGTTCCCGTAAATCAAATTTTTAAAATTACGATCTATGTTTTTATTTATTGTTACTATCGGGCTCTGTCCACTACGAGCTACGCTTGTCAAACCCCGTTCAATCATCGCAGACTCTAAAATCACGCTAATATGATCATCTTTAGAAAGATAACAGAGTATTATATTATAATTAAAAAACCAGTGGTGATCTCCATGTAAAAGGGTTTCATTACTTTCCTAAAAGGGAAAGATAAAAGCTGAACCCTTAGTAAAATATGAGGTATTTAAAAGACGAATAAGCTGCTGTTTAGACATCTAATGGCTGTTTTCATGTTTGATTAAATAAGATTAGTTAAACATTGGAAAATCAGCTAATATAAAACGAACTATGTCAACAGTATCTTTGTGTCTCGATACTTTTTAAGAAAGATATTAGAAAATAGTTTTAAATAAGACATTTTACATGTATTGTTTAATATTCACCAAAGTTTTTGTTCCCTTTTTAATATTCACGTGAAAATATTTTCATTATTCGAAAAGATTTTGTGCTGTCTTAAAATTGGCAATAATAGATAAAATGATAATTTCGAAATATGAAATAAATGTGTCATGTAAATATATTTTTTTAATTTAAACTGTTTGACAATGTTATTGTTTGGCCGTTTTAAGTATCACGTAATTTCTCCCATTTACTCCTTTTAACACATATTAATAAATTCATTATTTCCTTTCTTTTTTAATATTCACGTGTGTCATATTTTTATGACGTAATTTTCAATATTTTGCTCCTTTTAACACGTAAATATTTAATTCTAATTTGAAAGTCAGTCACGTGTAGATAAAATTTTAATGGACAGGAAATATTGTTCTTTGCGCTTTTTTTACAACTATCAACAATTTAAAATAATAACCTTTTCTAAAATATGAAAAAAATATTTCTTGAAATGCTGAAAATTTGAATAAAATAATTGAAAAAACCTTCAAAAATTAGTCAAATTAAAAAATAAACGCAGTCTGCATACCGCGAGCTTGTGATGTATATCCTTGAAAAGTTATTAAATTCATATGAATAGTTTTTGCTCCTATAAAGCTCTTTTAATGGGATGATTTTGACCAACTTTAACCTCAAATAGCTCTGAAAATAACTATTTGATTTAAAAACTGTCTGCATCAGCGTGTTTATCAAACAGTTTTGTATAATACTACCAATTTTCATATTTTTGTATCATGTATATTGTTTTAATACTAACGAAGAAATACCTCCGCTCACAAAGAATTCATTTACTGCGGCGATAGAAGATTTAGTTACTTTACTTTTTAATAGAGGGATATTATAGATAATTATTTTAATCTACAGTATTCTATAAATTGTGTGGAAAGTCTAGGTGCATTACTCCAGAAATTTTCAAGTAACTGTATTTAAATATTGATTATATTTTGTATCTCTTAATTTCACAAAGAAATTTTTAATATGTGTAAACTAATATTTTAGAGACAACACAAACCAATTTCTTGTATGTTACCTTTCTTAATTTTTAATATCCTAGGTTATATCGCACTTGTTTCATTGTGTCCGTGTCCCATCAGACGCCCCATCACTTTGTTATTTAACACATGTCTTTCAATTTCGAGTGTAAATTGAAAGTTTTCAAAAAAAAATCTAAAAGTAGCGAAGTAGTAACTAATTTTAAAAGTAGTTTGTAGTCGCAACTTTTTAACCCTAGAACTACCGAAAATTTTACTCAAGTTTTATAAAAATATTGCACATCAGAATTCTTATTTAAAACTATGGAACTTATTTACTTAACTCATTATTGTCTGGTTTACACATTTAGTTTATTTTAAAGAAATTTCTGGTTAGAATAAATATTTCGAATGTACCCATCGGGCCCATTGGACCCGTCTGGTAGACGGAGGGTTAAAACAAGTAGTTGTAGTTAAATACATTTTGGGTAAAGTAGTTGTAGTTAACTACATTTTTGATTTATATAGCATGCATAGTTGTATATTACAGCATTTATAGTTGTAGTTCGCTATAAGAAAACAGTAGTTTTTTCGCCACGTGTGTCCCGGTTTGCATTTTGTGAAGGTTTTTATGGTAACTTACTTTTCAAAAGAAAGTCTACAATATTTTAAAGAGAAAAAAAAGTAAATATTTTAACATAAATAAGTGCGCATACATGTTTTTCTCCACTGTCCATTAACCCTCTCGCAGCGCGACCCGAGTTTTTCTCGGGCATGCATTTTTCCGTCTAATTAATCCTCCTTGATTGTTCTCACCAGTTATTTTTTTATTCTTTTTGTAAATTTCGCCTTATTTAATCGGAGAATTTTCCCGATTAAATTAGACAAAAAATTTTGTTTTGAGAAACCGGTGGCAAAAGAAGTATTTTAATTATTCTGAAGCTATTTTAATAAAAAAAATTACGCAGCGAGAGGGTTAAGGGTATATAAATGTTATGATGTGATCACATAAATGTCATTAATTGCTTCAAAAATAAAATTATGTACTTTGTTTTGAACCGTGGCATGGTAGATAAATGCGCCATCTTTCTGTTCCGCGCAAGTTTAAACTGATAGTGGATCCATTCCTCATAAAGAAATTCATTGATTTTTTTTTTCAGGTTTTTACAATTTATATCCATTTTATTTTTTATAAACAAACTGATAAAAAGAATCAGTAGCAATTTAATTTACTTCATTTAAAAAAGGTATATTTTTCAATCAATTGTCCTTCAACATTTTATCCCTTGTTATTATATTAGAATAGAAGTTAGTCTTGAAAACATTTTTTTAATTATAATTTATTTTTTAGATACAGTGTAAATATTGTAGAATTCTATATTAATTTCATTTATTTTATAACTTAGGTGCTACGTCTTGCCTTGCACTTCCAAAATGTTCCAAAGAAGAAGTACAATCGTGCAAAATAAATGACCATGAAGACATACTGAATGGCTATTGCAGGTACACAACGTTACGTTATAATCGATTTAAAATATAAAAATATTTTCTATTTAAACTGTAACTTTTCTTATAAGTTGGGACTGACTTATACAGGGGCCTACGGGGCAGGTGGTCCGAGCCCTTTTAAGAGGGCCCCATGGAGATAATCAACATTTTCATTATAAGGGGCTAAATTGTTTGGCGAAAAAGGACATCATACATTTTCATACATTTTCAAACATTTAGGAAGAGACTGTGGAAGAGACTGTAGGAAGAGACTCTTTGCTTCCCATATTCCCCATTTCTCCACCCGCGCAAAAAAATCAAATATATTAAAAAAATAAGTATTAAAATTTTATTATAACAACTTGGTATTCTATTGTTTCCAAAATTCTTTATTGACGTTTTCCTCGTAACGAGTCAAGTTAAAACAATTAATGTTGACCAGATGGGGGAATTTTTTTATTAGAACTCTTACAACATACCTAGATAAGGAAAGTAAAAGTTTGCAAGCAAATACTCCTGTCAACCAAATAATATTTTTTCTACTGTTATCCTAGTAGTATTTTGGCTTAAAGTTCTCACCATCTTTTTATGATACCCTGTATAAAGATGTCAGGGTTCGTACGGGTCCTTGAATTTCTAGAATAAGAAATTCTTCGGTGCAAGTATTTTCTTATAGAAAATCTTTCCTTAAATAAGGTGAAATTTTGCGCGTTTACACTACATTTATTTTTCTATAAAAAAATACTGATATTTGGCCTTGAAAATAACGGTACCCGTACGAACCCTGAGATGTGAAATGAAAATAGATAAAATTGCCAAATAGTACGCAAAACAAGAACCTTTATATGAACTCGTAGAAATAACTATAATTATAAAAACATAGAATCTACGTTAAGCAGTTCGAAACGGCATGTACCAGACAATCCAACAGGTGCTACCCTGGTTAGAGAGGTCCGATATATGCCAAATGCAAAGAACATAGATAAAAATCTTATTAATTTAAAATTCTAAAGAATTTTTACATTTGGTGTAACTTAGGGTAGATTAATGTACTACTACAATTTCAAACCATTGCCAAAGTGACATTAAATTTTGTCACACGTATAACAAGTTTTAATGTGTGTACACGGTTTTTTAACCACTTCATTTTTTATACACGTACCAGGGAATCCAATCGCGCCACCCGTGTTTAAATGTCCAACATACTGGCCGGGGTACAGAACATAGATTTAAAATCTTTTTTTTTTTAAATTTAAAACTCTACATTTCTTACATTTAGTATATTTTCTTAAATTGACAACCAACTACACCAAAACGAATTTTTGGTATTTTTTTATTATCACCATGTCAGAGGTCAATCGCGAAACATCTCACTATTTATAACTACCTTAGTAATTCTAATTCTTTCAATATGTAAACATTTAGTTACATTACATATCTGTTCAATTAGTGTTTTCTTAATTTATTTGTGAAGTTTTAATTTAGTTTGGCAATAATGGAATATTACACGACAACAAACAAATGTTGAATTATTTACATTGTTTTTAGTTCAAATACGTTAATCTTGGTTAACCCTTTCCGGGGCGGAGTAATTCTGTTTATAAACTGATGAAATGACATACTGACACCAGAATTTGTAAACGAATTTATTAGAAAATACGAACTTGCTTATTTTAAAGTAACTTATAAAATGAATATTTTAATTAAATATTCTGGGTGCCGGTAAAATAAAAATTAATTGTCCTTTTTATGGACACCGCCCGCGAAAGGGTTAACCCTTTGAGGGGCAAGTAATTGTGTTTCTTTAACGTCGAATTCGCACCGGAATCTGCAAAAAGATTTATGCAAAATAAGGAAAAGCAATGTTACGACTTTTTTTCCACCAAAGTTAGAAAAGTAAAATTTAATAAAATAATTATTTTGCAAATATTCATTAATCGTTGGTGTGACAAAATATATTCCACCGCCCCCCCCCCCCCCCCCACCCCCAAGGGATTAAATGGGTTGCACACAGGTTTAAAAATATTCATCCTTGAAAATTCTTTTAAAATCCATAAAAGATCAATGAACTACACTTGAAAATATACTTTTATTTCGACTTGGTAGAAATTGAACTTAAATTTAGAAGAAAAATATCAGTAAAGGCTAAATATTTATTTATCAGGTCCTTGCCACTATGAATATGACGCCAGCGTTAACGAGAATTGCATTAGAAGTTAGACAAATGTGTAAATAACTAGGTATATTTTTTCTTTCTTCATAAATAAACATATCGAATTTGTGATGATACTGCGTTATTAATGGACGCGTTTTTGCTTTGCGATATAGATATTCAAAATTTGGAATTTCTCTTTCTAGGACTTTTGCTGTGTTAAAGGAACATCCGATAATTTCTACAGGATTATTTTTTTAACACTTTCGCCCCGACTTTTTTTGAGGGGGGTGGGGTCGGGGGGAATTACTTTGACGCTAATAAAATTAAAAGTGTAGCAAAATGACTGCCTAACTTGTGTCAAGTCTTCGACATGATACACACCATCACAAAAGTAGCTATTCAAATTACAGAAGTTAAGGTTTACTGAAAATTAACGAATATTATATTTTCTGAATCCTAACGAAGGTAGTTATTTTGCGTACTTTTTATTTGACAATTGACTAAGGAGGAGTTTTCGTAGACATTTGGAAATAGTCTACAAAAACAGTTAAAAAAAACAAACTTTCATGACTTATGTTTTTCATGCGTTTTCTCTTTTAGTTTTATTTTTTAATTTTCTTCTTTCTTTTCTTTCTTTTTTTTCTTTCTTTTTCTTTCCTTTTCTCTTTTCTTTTCTGTTGATTTTTTTACCATTTTAGCAACAGTTTGAGAAGGAAAATTAATTGATTTTAATCGGGCCGCAAAAAAAATTCTTTGTCAGTTTCTTCTTTAAGAGATATTTACCAGAATTTGTAGTTCGCCAGGTTGCCACATTTTTAAGTACACTAGGGATTTTTAAGGGAAATGTTATATTTTTTGGTATTACTTTTATCGATAAAAATTGACACACCTATGCTTATTTTTTAACAGCAAATCCAAATATCGAAATTTCTTTGACATCCGACCGCAATTAAGGAATAAACATAAATTAAATTTTCAATTTTTCGAACGTTTTTTAATCTGGCAGCTGTTTGATAAACATTTCAGCAGCGCGTACGTAGCTGTAAATCATACAAATTTAATGTTTATTTAAAAATATTATCATGGGCCCGGGCAACGCCAGCCGGGTCAGCTAGTAAAAGTATAAAAATACCCTTATAAATACTATTATCCATGTTTGTTATTTCAGCTTGGTACGTTGCTGGATGGAATATTACAATAAATGTGAAAAAAGTCTCTTTGGACCATATTTCCCTCATACAGATTTCAACGAAATGCTAAATACTGTATGCGTGAAGGGAAATCCCATGCAAAAAAGTAAGTGCCTTCAGTATTGTTTAACACTAGAACGGCGGGAAATTTTACTCAAGTTTTATAAAAAATATTTCACATCAGAATTTTTATTTAGAACTATTTAACTTATTTATTTAAGTTATTTTTGTGCAGCTTATGTTAATCTTATATTACAAAAAAAATTCTGGTTCGTATCGAAATGTATTCATTCGGCAAGGGTCAAAATGACCCCTCGCCACCGTTCTAGTGTTAATGCTGTTCGTTATTTTTAGACTGAATATTCATTCTGTGAAACATGAATTTAACATTAGGTTGAAACTATCAGTTATTGACACCTAATCAGTAACTGACACTTCAGCAAAAATCTAACTCAAATAAGCATTTCCTTGTAACATTCTGCAAAAAAATTGTCATCCAGTGGTAACTTAGACACTCATTTTTATTTTGGAGTCCATTTAATCACGATTAGTACGCCAAGAACATATTTAATGTTCCATTGGCTACACCGATCTCCCGATGTGTCTACCCTCGATTACATCTTATGGGCAATTCCACATAACATGGGAACTATAGTGTAGACCCTTGAGGGGCGGGGTTATATACTTTATGACGCCTTATTTTAATCAAGATTTGCACCAGAAACATTTAATTAAAATTTAGCTTTCTTACTTTGGTGGAAAAAAAATTGCCTTTCCATATTTTGAAACAAACTTTTTCGAATATTCCAGTGTGAGTTCAACATTACAGAAACGCAATTGCTTGAGCCTGAAAGAATTAATGGCTAAAGAGGGAAATGTGATGTGAGTCACAATACCATGTAACGTGAGTCACACACAAAATATCGATTGATATAATTAACTACTGTTAAAACAATATTATTTTTGTGTATATCATAAGTTGAAAGTGTGTTGTACTCTATGAAATACTTCTTTTTTACTGTGTTGTGATAAATAAGGAGAAATTCTAGGTCTTCATTAACCCATAAAACTTGACTTCCTTTTTTTTGTAATGTGAGTCAGAGTACCAAATTAGGGTCTGCATACCACCTGTTAATTTAAAAATTTATTACATTGTTATTCTTAGTTTCTTATTGTGCCCCAGATATCTATGAAGAACTTTTTAAAAAACAAATGTGATATTTCTTCGATGTATATAGAATTTACTTTTGGAAAAATGTGTCAAATGGTAACGTGAGGCACATGGAATGGCCCTTTTGAAGGTCTCTGAAATTTTTTTTAACGCGATTCCAGTTGGCGATTTCGTCACTCGAATATCTATTATTTCTGCTGCACGTGTACCTAAATCTTTGAATCTGTACGACGACCGCTTCATCGCTACTTCCATGCATGTGTTACAATTGTTTTAAGCAATTTTGGACAGTTATTGTAAGCATATTGCAGCATGTCAATGAAGCTGTCAAAAAAATTTCCTTTCATTTCTCTTTCCTGTGTTTGTGTCTTAACGCGTAATTTGCACTCTTACATTTCTATACAATAAATGATTATTACTGCGTACTTTATTAACTATTACAGTTTGGCCCATAAGTTCGCGAAGAATCTGTACACAATTTTTAGTAGAACAATAATTTAAAATGTAACTTTGATAAATCGAATTTTGCAAGTAACTTAGCAAAGTAGTGTAACTATACATTCATACAATATCCAGCTTGTAAAGATTATGCATTGTAAAGATTTTGGGCCCTTTTTGTTATTCATTTAGATTGAAGGTACTTTTTTTATTTCTACTGTATAAAAATGCTGCAATACTTTTGTTGTTTACTTTCGTTGCAAAATGCTATTTTTCTTAAACAAACCCTGTTGATATATAATTATTTCTTATCTCAGGAAATATCATTTTTGGAGGCACACTGTAAAATTTTTAACACAATTATATCCCTATAGTAGGAAATATTTTTATTGAGGAATTTTTTTTAACACAAGCTCTTGAGTAACACAGAGTTTTTTTACAAGACGTAACTGAAGGAGATATTTATTTTTCGTTGGTGATGTAAAAGAATCACGTATTACTTTTTTTGGCATAGAAGCATATTTCACACTGTTCCCAAAAGAAACACGAAGAACGCAAGTGGAAGGTATCATACGTGACTTAAATTGAAACAATTTTTGTATTCTGCTGATTTCTATTTGTAGATTCCACAAACAGTTGAAGTAACCACGCAATGCAACATGGAAAACATTAATAATGTAACAGATAATTTTAAGTAGCTAAAGCGCACGGAATGAAAACTTGAATCACTCCGAAATATATATTATTAGAGAAAACACAAGAATATAAGAATGGGTTCACTTGGGTGCCGAAAAATCAGAACACATATTTATCGTTGCATGTAAAATTTGAAAACACTTTTCCTATTTCAAAACAAACATCTCCAGCGTAAGGAAGGGAAGTGAAGTAACTTCTATTTAGTACGGAGGGAGGGTACATCCGACGATTCGTTTAAAGCATCGTAAAGCGAAAAGTAGACATATGATGACAGTGGTAGGCATGAACGAGGACGTGAATAGAAAATATTTGATTTCCACAAGTATTTTTGTCAAGCTTTTTACGTGAAATTTTGGAAGACAGTACATGGAGAAAAGTAAATGTCTTATTTTATTTACACTGTCTAGTTCACGTTCAAAAGTAAAAACTTAACTAAACCTTGTTTATCAGCACCACCTTGAAATGTAATATAACTGCTGCTCTACTGTCTAAGACACTGTGGTTTATATAAATATGTCTTACTGTTGATAGCGGATTGAATGATAAAGTACATAAAGCCCATTTGCACAAGTGTTTAATAGCAGTGGAAATGAGATGTAAAACTACTCCAGGTACAACCAAAGCAGAAATCTCTAGCAAATTTATTACTCCAAATTAAAAATTAATAAATAATGAGTATAAGAATGAAGAGGAATTTTAAATTCTACACCGGATTTGCCGGGAATTCAGACTGACAAAACATGTACAAAGCAGTAAAGTGTCAGAGAAAGGAGTGGATGTCTCACTTCTGAAGACGTTTCTTTCGAATGAGTTTTATATATCGCCAAATAGTTGCCATATTGGAGGGTTCTTTCTAAAAGAACGTCACAATTTTGAAAAAAAGCACATTACGCGTCAAAATCCCTTGTGCGCTCATGATGTGCTTATGACTTATAATTTAAGCGTCGCCAGAATTGTAGGTGTAAGTTAAAAGCATTTTTTATTGTTGCGATCTAGACATGTTTAAGAGAGACTCCTGATTTTGACGGATACGTTCACGAGCCATATAAACAGATATATTTCAGCTGAGATAAATTTGTATGTTAGATATTTTGGGAACGAATTATTCAGTGGTTTTTGACGGTTTAACTCTAGAACGTCCGGAAATTTTACCCAAGCTTAATATAAATATTTTAACAACAGAATTTTTATTTAAAACAATTTCACTTATTCATTCCGCCGAGTTTTCTCTAGTTACAATTTAATTAATTTTGCGAAGAAAATTCTAGTTCGAATCGACATTTTGTCATTTGATCGGTGTCGAATTACACCAGCTGGACGTTCTAGTGTTAAGGCAGTGTTTCTCAACCTTTTTTGGTTGACGGCATACTAAAAATATCTCGAACTATTCGCGGCGCACCTGAATATAAAAAAATTTAAAGTTGTATGATGCAAAAAAATATATATTTATTTACAAAATTTGTTTGATGAGAGGGTATATTCTCTTGGTTTATTTTCCACCTCTGGTTGTGACGTTTCCAAATGTTTCTTCAGTTTACCAGGAACGAGAGCTTCTTTTTGCAAAGTTCTTTTTCCTGACTACACAGAATGGTATTTCAGGGTCTGCCTTTTCAATTGCGATGAATCAGAATTCGATGCAGTCATCTTTATACTTCCGTTTGTTTCATTATTTAATTTCCGTTTGTAAGGCACCATAATTGTCCATTATGTTTTCCTTTACTTCTTCTTCTTCTTTTTTTTTGCATTCTTACCAACTTAGAGAAGTCAAAATCAAGAGTCTGACCTTCAACTCTTTTAAACAGCAACACTCACCCCATGTCGTATCGTGGATACGACACCAAGCAATTTTAATTATTTGTCAAAAACCCTTGCGGCACATTTGACATTGGTTTAACCCTTTATATACTGAATTATGAATTCGTGAAAATTTTATCTTGTGAAGCATTTTTCGTGAATTCTTTAAACTACATTAGAAGATTTACATAATCATTTAATACATTTTAGAAGTATTTTAGAAGTATTAAAGAATCTAGAAGGATTAATTAAATTTGAATTTGTAGGGATTTTATGCAATATTTATAACCCCACGCAATTTTTTTTATTTTAGATATTTTTTTAGTAATTTTAGAATTAGGAAACGTACAAATATAATGTTCTTACAATAGAAACGTATAAATATTCGCGAATTGAAGAATCGCCCCCCCCCCCTATAACGAAGACTTTCTTGACTATTTTGTTCTCTTTTTCTTGAAGCTTCAGACGGGTAAAAGGGCTGCAAAAAAACAAATGTTGGTTATTTGAGTAACACGACAGGACGCTATTGAATTCAGAACAGTCAGTGGTAGATCATCTAAGTTTCTTTATTGTACACTTTACACTTTGATCTTTTCAACCACAACCGAGTTAGGCGGCTAGTGCCGGCTGGAGAAGGGGGCAAAACATTACATTTTTTATGCTCACATCAGAGGAACTGTTCCAATTACATTCTCTCGAAATGGTCGAGAGTTGGCAAGCGTACATACACAATTTCGCCAAATACATATACTATATGGCGAGATTAAAAAGAGAGGAAGACATGTGGTCAAAGTACAATAATTGAAATTCAATGGGGAATGTAAAAGAGTAATAATAAATATTTAACGCCAATGGCTGCGTAGGAATTCTAGCTTATAAACCGCGAAAGATATTCTATAGGGGTTGCTAAAGCTCTCATGGGATTGAAGCGGCCGAAAGAGCACGTTAAAAAAACAAAAACAAAATAAAGACAGGGTTAATAACTGAAATGACACATCTATCTAACATCTGGACCAACGGATAAAAATGTAGAAGTAATATGTCTGACTAATTTCTGCAAATCATCAAACTAAGGCAGAAGGATGAAAATTAGAATCCAGTTATTAGGCGAGAAAAGGAAATGATTTCTTTTCTTTTAACTGCAGTGCGCTGCGGTTAAAATATTAAAGAGACTGAGAATTGAATGCTTAATTTATAAAGGGAAAAGAGCGCTAAAAACAGATTGAATCCGAATGCAGACAGATAATTAAATTTAAGAATTTTAAAAAAATGTAATTTTAAAGGGGGGAAAGAGGAAAGGTCTTATTATTAATATGTGAAGGTAGGCGCCTTCGCACCCCCCCCCCCCCCAACGGCAAAAATGCCGAAAAGATGCAATGGCAAAATAAATCATTCTTTTAAAAATATTTTTGCTTTGTGTAACGAATAATGCTTTTCGAACAAGATAAAGTAATGCATCTATAATTCATTCTAACCTGTATTACAACTAATCGATGTATTAAATGAATTGTATAACAAGTTATTTTAATGGTACTTATACGTATCGTCAGTAGATAAAGGGTTAAACAGCAACACACACCCCATGTCATATCGTTGATACGACACATAGCAATTTTCATTATTTGTCAAAAACCCTCGCCGCACATTTGGCAATCTCTCGTGGCACGCAAGTTGAGAAACACTGCTTTAAATGGTGTGAATTATTACAGCTATACATGAGTTCGTTATAAATTAGTGGGATTTTTATAGTCTCTACACATTAAAAATATATTGTCGAAGCTGCCTTTTCTTACTGAAAATGAATAAAGAAGGAATCGACAGATAATTTCCTAGCAGTTGAATAATAAATTTAGCTGGGATTTGTTGTTGTTTATTTTCTCTCAACGAGAAGTTTTAACGCAGACGATCTGGAGAAACTTATTTGAATAAATATTGAGTCGTTTGGAAAGTCGTGTCCGTTTGGGAAAATCAATTCGGACCGGAAAATTCTGCCCGGTAATTATTAGACATCAGATATCGCAATCAAAATCTAATAATTAAATGACAGAATTTTCCGGTACGAATTGATTTTCCCAAACGGACACGACTTTCAGAACGACCCAATATAACGCATTGCGTACAGAAAATACTTTCTTTAAATTATCTCTTTTATGGGGGTGATTATATGAAATTAAATTGCATTAGAAAAAGGAGAGATTATATAAAACAGAATTGCTTTAAATAGTGAATATAATTTAAAAGGAAATTATAATCAGGGTAAATTTAGATCTATTAAAATAAACGGAAAAGCGGACATATAGAGAAATTGAATTAAAGGGATGGGGAACTATTAACATATGCAGAGCTACCAAGTCTCCAGTGTTTTGGAAACAGGTATTTTATTACATAAATGTTGTTTTGTTTAATTTTAACATTCCGCGGATTTACAATAACAACTTTTTGTCTTAGATAATACTGGTGTGCAAAAAGCCGGAGACTTGTAACTCTGATAAATGGTACTTGAAAATATCATTCGGTCTACCACTCGAGCTATGACAATGTATGTAACATAAACTACATTCAGAGACATGGCGTGTATATTTCTGAGTTATTTGGATACGGATGGTTGTCTTTTTAAACTCTCGTTGTATCGCTACAATTTGCATAAAATTCGTTGTTTGTCAAATTTCAGAAAATTTGGTTAAAATAAGTTTGTTATATTTAAAACTACAAACAAAAATTCAGATACGCGTTGACTTTTTTACTAAATAAATGTATTGTGGTCTTAGTTTTCTATCAAAAAATTTTCTGTGTGCTCTAGGTTTTCTCCAACTTTGAGAGTTCCGGGACACACTATAATATTGCTTCAAGTACTTCATTAGATTTAACATATAATCTTTAATTTATAATAGCTAATCTTTTACAGCTAAATTAAAAAGTTGTGTTGTTTTTTTAATTGTTATTACAGAGTATTACGACAATCTCGAATGTATTACTAAGTTCTTACAAGGAGATAAAGGTAAAGACTATGATAAAGAGTGCTCTATTAAGGCGAAGACAAAGAAGGAAATGTGTGAGTAAGTATTTTTCATAAACTTATTTCTTTACTCTTGTATTTTAGTCTTTTTTAGTGTATAATGAGTATTTTGTATAATTTTTAAAACTTTTTTTTTCATTCTTAAGATACACGTACATTTTACCACTACCAGCAACAAGAGCAGTCAATTTGACTGCTATCAAGTATGTTAAACTCGGCTTGAACCAGAAATTACTTTTTAAAAAGTGTGAAATATATGTAACACATACGCAAAATCAGTTAAATAGACAAGTTAAAAAGCCTTAAATAAAAATTCTGGTGTAAATCTTTTTATAAAACTTAAATGAAATTTCCGGCGTTTCTAGTGTCAACGTCTGAATTAAAATATTATTTGAACTAAATATAAAACATTAGAGAGACTTGAATACATTTAAAAAATAATTAAATTTAAAATATATTCATAAAAACATTTAAATAAAATAAAAATCATACAAAGTATACGTTTCGAGATGTCATCGCATAGACTCATCGTCATGAGTACTAACATCAGCCATAACAACAAAACATAGAACACACACTTGACTCAGTTAAAGTTTTTCTTTTAGAAACAGGGAATTTAATTGCTAAAAACAATTTTAATTGCTTTTTAAATTTATTCAAGTCTCTGTCTAATGTTTAATACAGTAAAACCTCGATTATCCGAAGTAAATGGGACCGACCAACGTTCGGATAATAGAAATTTTCGGATTTTCAATTTGAAGTTTAATGGCTAATATGTGCGCAATTTCTTATTATGGTAATAAGTGCTTAATGAAAATAAATCAATAGCAAACTAGAAACAAAAATGAACTACCTGAATTTTGATTTTGAAATTTAGTACCTTTTACATATTTCACAAGGGTCTGAAAGAAAGTTCTGCTTGTTGAAGTTTAGATTGCCTTTGCTTTGCAGCTCTATCATGAAGCTTTTTAATACCATTGGTTCACCAGTATCGCATGTATTCTGCTGCTTTCTGCATAAAACTTTTCCATTTTTGCAGCATCTCTCTTCATAACACTAACCGCTGCAATACCTGTGCCGTATTCATGAGCTTATTTTGTCATACTCTCACCCGATTCTACATGATTTATGATTTGAATTTTTTCTTCTATACTTTTTTTTGTACATATGATAAAATGAAAATTTTTACTCTAGTAAAAATCTCGTACGAGAGCTCAAGCTAAATTCAAAGAAATTCAAAGAAAGAGGATCCAAAATATTTATCTGCATTCGTGGTTCGGAAAGGACCGCTTACAGACGAGGAATGTGACAGTAATAAAAAAAAAGAAATAAAAAAAAATAAAAAAGAAAAAGCTTTAAAAATGGATTTCGGTTAACCGAGAGTTTCGGTTAAAAGATTTTCGGATAAAAGAGGATCTACTGTATTTAGTTTAAATATTGTTGTTTTGTTCCGCAATAAGCGTAACAAATATTTCTATCGAAATCGTTCACTGTGCACTGTGAAAAAAGACAAATGTTTCTTAATCTACGGACATGTTTTATAGCCACGAATAAAAAGATACAATAAGCTCGTACGACTTATCCCTGATTTAGAAAAGCAGATATAGATCTTAGGAAACCGTTAGCAAACCAGATATTATATATAATGGCTTTTAGATTATAGTCTTTGTCTTATATTGACTTAATTTTAGGATTTTAGTTTTGAAAAATAAAATTATAGTAGTCAATGCTAATTACGATGTTAGTTGTTGTTAATTTGCAAAAGACGTTAAACACATTCCAAAGGACCGCGTAAAAATTATCGAATATTTGAGGCAATAATTTTTAATAACTAATTACTAAATGTTTGAGGAAGTAACTCTTAATATCTAATTTTCGAATAGTTGAGACAATAATTCTTAACACTTAATTCTAGAATACTTGAGGCAATAATTTTAACGCATAATTCTCGCATTTTTGGGGCAATAATTCTTAATACACAATTCTCGATTATTTGAGGCAATAATTTTTTATACTTAATTCTCGATTATTTGAGGCAATAAATCTTAATACTTAATTCTGGAATGTTTGATGTACATGAAAAGAAACGTTTTTTCAGTATTTAAACCTTAATATTCCGGCATTGATGTTTTTTGATGGAGAAAATACAAATCAAATTGTTCGCCTTGCAAGAACAAACAAATTAATCCTAGAACTCTTCTCGGAAGGTAAGTGGGTGGCAAAGCTTGTACACTTTGCAGATAATGTTCAATGAAGAATAAATCAAATATAGCATTTTTAGGTCAGTTTCGGGATGTTTTTCATCTTCGAAATGAAACGGATGCTTTAAAAAGAATTCTATGGATTGTGCTAAATAAGAATTGCAAATTTTCTGCAATGTAAATCTAGGGTCGTAAATCGGTGAGAGAAGTCGTTGTGCAACAGCATTCATAATAACTCGCATAGCATATTGGTTGTTATTAACAATAGAAATAAGATCCCAGGCATATGAGAATATTAGAAACATTTGCAGAAAATAATTGGTGCTGCGCGTGTGTGATACGGGGGTTAAAATGTGAAAAGTAGATGAGTCAACGCTTGTTTAACATCACTTTCAGAAAAAGTGATTAACCAAAGAATCAAAATCCCAATAAACGCAATATGTAAATAATAAAACAATTTCTAGAAAACGTCGGTGGTGGTGCATTTTGAAGGTTGAAAATCGATCTGTTCTATCTATATTGATATAGAAGAAATTCCTTCAGGTAGGCCTTTTGAGTGGAAAATGACCACATTATGGTTGGCGTACAAGCAAAACCTTCAAAACCCTACACGTCATCCTCCCAGAGCGAGCTGGTATTGAATCTCCCAACATAGGCCCGATTGAATTGTCCAGCTTAAAAATTTTTTTTTGAATAGATCAACAAAATCAAATGCAAGAATTACAAAGAGGGAATGATTTAGAAAATACCAGAGTATTTCATTGGATAACGGATGTAAGAGCACAATAGTGTAAGCAGTTAACAAACACATTTAAAATGAGTCATTACTGCAACTGAAAATGTTAATTCAAAAATTTAAAATACATAAAAACATACACCAAAAAATTTTTAAGTATTCAAAGTTATTCAAAACATATTGTGACAGAAGAAATTGATTTTGATTTGCATCGTTAAAACGTAATTATTCTGCTCAGAAACTCCATCAACTTAATCTTGAATGTTTCTCACTGGAGAATTTCCTCTACTTACCCCTCCGATTCCCCATAAAATCATCAGGTTTCAGAACTAAAAACCCTGGAAAATCCTATGTTTTTTATATCATAAAGAACTGATAAAAAGTAAAAAGTAAATTGAAATGAATTTTCCATTTGTTTTTGGGAAATAAATTTTTTTTTCATAAAAACTGGGAATCATGCCTGGTATAGAGTCAGAGATAGGTATGCATTTTTATATCTGCATTTGTACTTTTAATCTCCAATGCCTTATTCTGAATATAACAAAGATGTATCCATAAGGATAATGTGGCGACCAGAACAAACTCTGCCTTATTGTCCCCCTTCTCCTCTCTATGCAGCGCTTCTTTCAGTTAAGTTATTTCAACCTAAATTAGATACCATAATGAATGGTAATGAATGGTAATGAAATGTATTAAAATCTTGAAACCTTTAAAAAGCCTTCATATTTTCTACATGAAAAGTGATTCTAATTTTAAATCAAAATACCTGAAGGGATCTTAAGAAAATCTACAGTGATTATAAACTTGATAAAATAAATCTATATGAAACCATTAAAAACTGCTTATTTCTTTAAGAAAGTCTACAGTTTTCACGCTCCTTCAAAATAATTGAAAAATCTTGTTTTTTTCAAAGGTTTTTTTGCTGCTTTTTTTTTAAATTGGGAATACACCGTATTTTTAAAGGTAGCTTGCGCCGTTCTCTCGAAGTTAACGGAGTCTTTAGCGGAGTAGTAGTAGGTCCTGCGAATTAAATTGAATAACCGAAATATATAAACAAATGTCACTATATCGCCTAAGAATAGCAGTTTTACTTCTTTACTTCTAATTTATAAACTGAAAGATTTAAGTAAAAGACTGTTTAAAATACCTGATGGACTTACATAAAAATGTTTAAATTGTATAAGTAACCGTTTTTAGCTATTTTTTTCCATTTTAGAAACATGTAATAAATTTAGCGCTTAATGCTTCAATCTCACAGAAGATATCAACTTTTAATATTTGGCGATAAAACTACACTGTAAAAAATTACTTAGTATTAAGTCGGTCATTTTAACGGCAGAAAAATTTCCAATCATTCATACGCTTTAGCTTTATGGATAAACAAACTATGAAGCTCTCTCACTGATCAGAATAAAGTAAAATTGTGGTTACTTTAATAGATTCATTAAATTACTAAACGGCGATATTTTGGTACTTCGTTGTTATAGGGGATTTTACGTTATAGAGAAAGCGGGTTTGACAAGAGAAAAAAGTTTTCACACATTTTCTGACAACTAATTTACTGTTTCTTGCGCAGCAGTAACGTTTCAATGCCTATTCAATTTATTTAATATACAGAAGCTATTTAACTGTTAATATATACAAAATGAAGTGACATATCTAATAACTGTAGTCAAAAGGATTTTATATATATGTAAGGGCATAATAACCCTTCAGTTCTATTTTCATATTTATATTTTTATACCTTGTTTATATTATTTAGCAAGAAATCTCACCATTTTAAACTCGAATTAGATCAACATTTTAAAAAAAGCGATAAGGTACCTATAACAAAGAAGTGCCTAAATAAAAGGTATATACAAATATCCTACATACATACATACAATAAACCCAACTGGAGTGAAAAATTAGCCAGAGCCAGGAATCGAACCTGGGACCACAGTGTACTAGGCTGTTGTTCTACCACTGAGCCACTCCGGCTGATGCCTAGGTCTGCAATTTTTCACTGATAAACCATGTTGGGGAAACATGGGGAAAAATGAAAAATAGCTGAGCCAGGTATCAGCCGGAGTGGCTCAGTGGTAGAGCAACAGCCTAGTACGCTGTCGTCCCAGGTTCGATTTCTGGCTAATTTTTTACTCCAGTTGGGTTTATTGTACTTATTTTATGTATGTCTGTAGCATACTTGTATAGACCTTTAATAGTTGATGCAGGCGTTATTAATGTGTGTATGTGTGTTTTAATAAGTACCTATATAGTTATTAACGAGCAAACAAAATCTAGATAAACGTTGAAAAACAGTAAAAATAAATAGGTATGGGTGTAAATGTAATTGGTGTAAACATGGGAGTAAATAAAAATAAAGTAAAATATATGGTTAATAATTAATAATTTCACGTGAAATATCATCAGTGTAGAACTGTAGATGCTAAAGGCAGAAAAGTTACAAAATGTATGTAAAACATGTTTCATGTCTTTCTACCTTGAATAATATTTTTTGTTGTTCTTCTAGAAAACTGCATGGCAAAGCAAAATGCACGTCAGATTATATTACCAATCTTTGCGGCCAAGATGCAGGCGAAGTTTCTGAAGTTGCAGTTGCACCGTTCCTTGTTTATACATTTTCCGGCTGTATACCTGCATTTGACCCAGAAATTGTTTCTTAAAATTCAATAAATATGACTTATTTACAGAATGGTTATTATTTATTACTGGACGGATTGTATTATTATTTTGGAAATGACTGGAGAAAATAATACTTATGAAGACACTCTGAAAAAAAATTACTGATGCTGTTATAGATCAGTTAATATCCTGGAAGCTAATCAATGTTAGCGCAATATGACGCCAATATTGAATGTATTTTAAATATTCCAATAAAATTCCAATATTGTTCCATAGTGGCATTACGTTGGAAATACTATGTAATACCAATACTGGAGAAATACTGATCTTGTTTTGAAATTATTTTCAATAGAATGGTAATATTTTGCTTTTGCATTTGATAAAAGATTTATTGTCAATATTGATGAAATAAAAAAACATCAACAGTGTGTCAGTATTCCTCTTCAGTTGGTCATTACTTTGCTATTGCCCTTAAATTTAGCCAAGATATACAAATGTTCAACGAATATTGTCTGGCTACTTCTGTAAAACTAAAATGGCTATCCAAGTATTGACTCCACTAAAATCGAGTAAGGTATTTTATTATTTTATTATTATATATTTTTTAAAGCTATGTAAGTAATTATTTCAACGTTTTACTTATTTTACATAATTACTAGATCACTAAATAAAGTTTCAGATACGTTAATACTTATTTTAAAGTGTAATACATAATAGGATATATAAAAGTACGCCACGAGATTTATTCTTTATCTTTGTTTACATAATTAAAGAAAAAACACAGGCGATTTTATTCTTGCTAACAATATTAAACTTAAAATTAGGAAAAAGAATTTATCATCTTAAAAACGAGCTGTTTTATTTAAATAAACTTTTGAGAAGCCGTGGTCATCTTTGTTTACATTAAATATTTTGGCTTATAATTCTGCATGAATATTTAATTCTTAAAATATTTTTTTATTAATACTTTTTAGCTTCGAGCGCACTATACGTGCCATATATGCTGAGCAAAATCATAGTGTAGGAAAATATTTAAAAGAAATTTTTGCTTAATTTAATCGGATCTCTAGCGCTATGTCTAGCTTGAGGCAGATATTAGTAACGAGTAGCATTCACTGGCGTCTGAGCGTGGTCCGTAATACACTCTATACCAAGGAATATTAATATGACAAATAGGGTAGAGGTTTTCATGAAGAAAAAATATATTAATATGAGGATGCTCAGAAATAATCAATCTAAGGAATTTCTTAATTTCATATTGAAGAGAATTATAGTTCCAGGAATAAGATAAGAAAATGAAGAAGAATGATTCATTGTCAGGGTTATTAAGTTCAGAGTCCAGACTGGCCAGCAAAAATAATCGTGCTGTACAAAATTAAAAGAACTGTAGATTATCTAGAAAGTATAAAATTTGTCTGAAAAATGCATCATAAAATTGCCTTAATGTAACAAACGCAAGTAAAAAAACAATGCATTTTATAGAGCAATACGCCAACATTACAGAACCAATAAAATTTGTCTGAAAATATCGTATTTATTGATTTTACAGTAGCATAACTCTCTTAAAATTTTATTTTTTAAGATTTCTTATTGAACAATTATCATATATGTTTTTGCTTGTTTGTTTGTTCGTTTGTTTTTGAAAAAATTACTTTAAATAATAAGAAAAAAATTGGAAAAAAAATCTTTCAATGTCCTCTTAATTTCAATTTGTAAAAATAATGCATTTTGATTGTATTCTTATGCGGCGCGAAAATGGCTTTATTCGTTTCCGTAGAATTTTTCACGGCAACCTTGACCGAATGTTACAGTCGTCTGCTGTTTTTGAATAGCTGTTTGAATTCGTAGCACTATGCCTGGTGACTTAACTCGGTTTTAGCAGGAAATTAATTATTAAAAGAAAAATATAGGTTCTCTAACCTTGGCCTATAGGGTATTAAATGCACCAGGTCTGAATTCAAGGTATATGCTTCACTAAAAGTATTATTTTGTTAGGGAACATAACACTAATATATATATATATATATATGAAATGTATAAATTCCACATTAAATAGTAACAGTTTTTAAGATTTAAAAAATAAAATAGAAAATCATTTAATTTGATTTTTAAGCTGAGAAAAAGGGAAATTTAATGCAGAATGATTAAGTTTATTTTTGTAAGAAATAGAGGCAATAAAAAATAATACCTGATTCGGCAAAAAAAAAGGATGCTTAATTTAACGGTACCGATTGAAGTGTGGGGTAAATTAAAAAGACAGATACAGAACAGATGCTGCTTTGTATTTTAACACTTTATTGAAGAAAATAAAAGACTAGGAACAGATTATAACTAAAGTATACGGTGGTAAAGATAATTGGAAAAAATTACAAAACCTTAAATGTTAAGATTAGTGTCAACGGAAAACGCCATTCAAAATTTTTTGTTGTTGACCCAAAATTTATAATGTAATAGTCCAAGTCATGTGACTGTCATAAACAGCTGAATGCTGACCGCTTAGCTTTTCGTATCCCAGACGGCCATTTTTACTAAAAATGTTTTCGAACTACTATTACTTTTTCGAAGGAAATTGCATGAAAGTTATATTTTTAGAAAGATCTTTAAAAAAAGTACTGTTTAAGAGATGAGTTCCATTCAAATATGTATATATTCTGATATGGCTTCAGTTTATTGATGTTGGCAGCCCATTATCTCATTCCATGAAAGTATACAAACACAAGGGGTTCGTACATCGTGAACGATAAAAATATTAAAACATGTAGGTAATTATTCGCAAAGCAAGTTTTTCAGCGATAAATTTTGCAGCTAAAAAATAATTCGCGCCTGTCAGCCAATCGAAGTTTAGTATAATTCTGTTAGGTGCAGAGCTGTACTACTCTTCTCCCTTCACAATTTTTCCTCTATTAAATGAAATCTAAACAAGCTTAACTCATGTAATATTCAATGAATGAAGTTTGAAAAGGTATTGTCAGTTAATTAAGTATTTAAGTATTATCCGTACAAGGAAGATAGATCACCGAAAATTATTCTTAATCGCCAATTATATTTACATTTGTCAATGGCCAATCGCATTTAAAAGAGTAATTTAATATACATTTATTAAGTACATACCACCATTAAAATGGTAAATAATATTGAAATAAACCAAAATGATACACAAAGTAATAATTTCGTATACATTTATTAAACTTATAACAAAAATGAATGATCGTGACGTCACAATCACTTGGCGTCCTATTCGTAACACGCTTTTGTGAGATCATGAAGTGATTTTTAATTCGATGTTTATCTGTATTCTTAATGATGTTTTACTGATGTATTAGTTTTTTCGTTAATTTAAAAACAATTACGTCATAAAACGTTGAATTAAAACATTGTTTTTAATAAATGCTTTAGTATTGCAATAAAAATTGTGGAGGAAAGTGTAACAGCATTTTCTGTATTATTTTTATAATACCTGAATTGAAATCCCGCTAAAATGATTTAACAAAAATGAGAATTAGGAAATTGTTATTTACGATTATTATTTATGATAAAACGTTCATCATGCAATTATGCAGTATCTTAAGGATATGCTTATTGTAAAGAGTTTCATGTTCACCGATCAGGACTAGGTATATTGCAAAAAAAGTTAATAATGGCCTTGTATCACCCCCAATCGTTTTCAACATCCAAAGCATTGACAACAAAACAACAGATTACTTAATTTTCAATTAATTTGACAGGACCGTTCCGACCATATTCGCCCGTTCTATGTGAGAAGTTAAATTTCCTATCCAGAGCACGGAGTCTGTTTGTCACATGACAACACTGAGCACCGTATATAACAAAGTTCTCTGTTCAGAGTTCTCAGCAGGCGGTCAGAGGCTTGCAAGGCAAAGTTAAAAACCAGTTCGCCTTGTGAATGTTAGATATTAGTGTTTTCATCTAATATTATCCTAAATTATACTTCTCGAATTAAGCTATACTTACTAAATAAATAAATGATTCTCTAATGATGTAAGGAAATGCGATAAACAGCATTTTTTTCATAAATCCGATCTAAAATTATCGTCTTTGTATCCTACCAAGCTGACCACTCGAAATCATGTCGGGAAATAGGAAGATAGATATCTTGTTGTATATGGAGCTCAGCCGCTGCCATCGAAATACTCAAGGCGTGAGGAAACGAGTTGTGACGTCACCACTAATCGACCGATTCCCCATCAGTGTTGGAATTCACACAGGAAAATTTTGAATAACAATCTTCTTTTATTTTATTTGTGGAATAGCTATCATCTTACAAAACAATAATAACTATTTCAACTTCCTGGTAAGAATTCGGAATACTTAAATAAAATATCAGCCAGATGCGGAATTCCACAGTGTTGCTGCATCTGGCTGATTTTTTATTGAGGGATTCCAAATTCTCACCAGGAAGTTTAAATGGTTATTATTGTTTTATAACATGCTAGATATTCCACAAATTAAATAAAAGAAAATTTTTTTCAAAATTTTCTTGCGTGAATTCCAACACCAGTGAGAAATTAGTGATGACGTAATGACTCGTGTCCTCTGGCCTTAAGTATTTTGATGGCAGTGGCTCAGTGCATGAGAAACAGAAAAATGCAGAAGAATAAACAAAAGTGATTTATTGGGACCATTTTGGTATCGAAAAAAACTAGCCAGAAAAGTATGAGAAAGATTAAAAAAAAAAAAATACATAATTATTTTTACAGTTACATTCTTCCCCAATGGCTTACACATTCTGTAAAGCATTCTATCAATAGACTGGGCATGAAGTTGATTGCAACTAAGAAGTACAGACATGGAAAAAAAGAGTAAACATTCCCTACTAACTCCTTAACAAATTATCGTAGACGAAAGTTACTGGTACCGAACGATTGGAAAATAAAGTCTACTTTTAAATGGTGTATATAAAATTTGCTTAGAGGGCCATGTACATATTAAAACGAAACCAAACTTCATTTTTTCAATGGCAAGACCCAATTTTAACGAGATATTTCAAATCTTTGGTTCAAACTATGATTAGACACGAAATTTCACGTCATTTGAATGATAAGTTTTTGAATTATAAACATTCAAAATTTAGAGCTTCTAATGTTAAATTACATTTTCATATTTTTATTTATGTCTCCTGAAATTATGCTGCTAATGTGCTAATTTTTTGTGTAGCAATAATACTAATATAACCAAACATAAGTAAGTTGAATTTGCAATTTTTATAATTTTATGATATGAATTATGAAATTAATATTCGAAAAAATTATGAATTGCAACCTACAGTTTTTTTGATGGATTTACATTTGGTAAGTCCTGCTTTACAGAATCCGAAATTTCACATTTTTCTTCCAAGTAGTTTTCAAATTATGCTTAAAAAACGGCAAAATGATGGTTTAAGGGGCCGTCTATGATAGAAGTGACTAAATATTATGAAATTTCTTCTGCTGTCATGGAATCTAACAGGCTTCATTGACTGCTTGAGGTGACTTGATCAAGAAGGGGGCTCTCACGGTTAACAATCGAGTACCGAACTTCAATTTGGATACATCCCTTAAAATAAGCTGATTATAAAATAATTAATTTCTCGGAAACTTATGGTATGAATTGAATAAAAATTCTATCAATAGACTGGAGTGAAGTTGATTGCAACTAGGAAGTACCTAAACACTGAAACTACCGGAAATTTTACTCAAGTTTTATAAAAATATATTGTAGCAGAATTTTTATTTAAAAAAGTTTAAGTTATTTATTTAACTTTTTCTTCCTTATTCAAGATAGTCCAGGCAAATTAAGATAAATATGCCTTCAACCTGGGCAAAATTGCAATAGAAGTTCTGTTAACTGATTTTGAATCAGTAACCCTTACTGAGAAATATTACCAAAATCAGGCAAAATCCGAACACGGGAACACCCTTAAAAATGGATTTTAAAAGGGACTGAATCATATGTCGGTTTACGTTGTATTGTTGCATAGTTTTTAGTAGCGACTTAAGACGATAGAGAGCAGCACTAACCAATTTGGACCTCTGATTTTTTATCAAAGAATTTACAGTTTTATAAATATCTGTTAATTAATTATAATTCCCATTATCATAATCAATTTTTAATTTCTAAAATCCTCTTATGTTTCTTTCCATTTATATATGTATAATAATCATATTTTTTATTTCTCTATTAGATAATTTTATTTTCTTATGCAGTAGTATTTTTCTGCGGAGCAGTGCTGTATGTTTTGATTTTATGAACAAAGTGTCAGTTCTAAATCTCGATTCTATTAAATTCTGAAAAGGACAAATTTAATCCTATTTGTTCTGAGTTATTTAAGTAATTTAAATCTACATTCAAATCGCAAGTCTTCAACTAGTTATTTAGGTAGATCCAACTTTTTAATTTACCTATTCGCATCGGAATCTTCTTGGAATGAGACTGGGAATCTACAAATGTAGGCTCGTATTTCGATAAAGGTATATAAAGATATATATATTCGATATATATTCGATAAAGGTATATATTCGATAAAGGTACTATAATTTTTTATTCTTAAAAACTCTATAATTGTTATTAACTCTTTATGTCCCAAATTATGAATTTATCAAAATTTACTCTTCTAAAGTATTTTTGAAACTACCTTACCTTTTGAAACTGAATTTTTGAAACTACCTTAGAAGATTTTACCCCCCCCCCCCTCAACCTTTCAACGTCAAGTCAAGAAAGCTGAAAAGATGCAAAGGCAAAATAAATTGCACTTTTAAAAATATTTTTCTTATGTGCATGTGCAACCCATAATGCTTTTGGAACAAGATAAAGTAATATATCTTTAACTCATTCTAAACTGTATTACTACTAATCGGTGTATTAAATAAATTTTTTAACAAATTATTTTAATGGTACTTTAAAGTATCGTCGGGGCGTAAAGAGTTAATTTCTGCTTTTTTTTCTTTTTTTTTTTTTGTATTTGTGGTATTATAACAATTAATTTTAGTTTTATTTTGTTTCAGACTGAATTCCCTGTAAAAATGGACAGTACTGAATTTTGTGTGATTTGTGAGAACGAAGACACATGAAGAGAAAACTTTTAGAACACTATGGAGAAAATATTATAATATCGGGTGAAAAAGGGAAGTCAGATATAGTAACTCTGTATGAAACAGCAAATGAAATTCTTCGAAGTTACCAACAAAAGTCAAAGGATTGCGATATTCAGCTGCAGAAAATTCAGTTGATAGAAACTGCTGCAAGGATAATCAAAAGTGATGTCAAATCACTTAACACGTCTAAAACTTATGAGTATCCATCACCTAAAGACCTAACGGAGGAAAGCGCTTTGGATTACATACCTAGTAGCTTGAAACTGCTATTATCAAAATTATTTGTGGGAAAGGATATGTCCATGAAAATCGGTGCTGTTGGTCAGACCGTTATGCAAGCTATTCGTCCCAGAGCATTACTATGTCCTCTACAAATTGGTCTGGCCGTTCAGCTACACCATAACCACAGATCAAGATATCTTATTGACATTTTTCACAATCTTGGGTTTTGTTCATCCTACTCCGAAGTAACAAGATTCGAAAAAAAATGCTGCAGTATCAGGCGGTTCCACTTCTTTGATTATTGTAGAAAACTCCTCATTACTTCTAGCAGCAGATAATGTCGATCACAATACCTGCACTCTGGACGGGAATAATATCTTTCATGATATGGGTATGATTGCTGCAAAAGGGCAACATCTATCCTACTGTCAATAGGCGTAATGTTGGCGATATTGATATTAAGAACCTAGCCAAAGTTGATATAGTAGAATACAGGCATTCGAAAACCATCATGAAGGAGATCTTATTCTGTAAACTTCCAATACTACCAAATGCTTCGGTAAATAGACTGAGTCTTTTGTGGCAAATCTCAGCATCCGAAAGACAGGGTCCAAATTGGTCAGGAGCTGTGCAGTTAATTCATTCCAAATCGGACGTTTCACATCCAGGCGAATCATCTATCACATTTCATCGTATAACTGAGATGGCAGCCGGCGACATGACTTGTATTTTTTCAACACTAATATACCTTAACAAAGTAGCATACGATCATAACGTCCCATGTGTAGTTACTTTTGATCAGCCTTTATTTTGGAAAGCTTCCCAAATCATTAACGGACAAACAGACCTTTAAGATATTATTTTAATGCTGGGAACATTTCATACTCTAATGAATGTTTTATGTGCAATCGGAACTCTCATGAATGGTTGAGGATTAATTGAAGTACTTGAGGAAATCTATGGAACAAATACTGTGGTACATATGATGACAGGGAAAGCTGTTTCTAGGGCAATACGAGGACATATGCTCGTCGATGCAGCTCTTAGTTGCCTACTAGTTTCAGTGATTTTCCCTCGCAATGAACATGGATCTTCCCATGACCTGGTAAAGGAAGGTTGTGATCTGTTCGACAATATTATGACCGGCCAAAAACAAATGAAAGACATTGAACTGTGTGACGCAGAATCTCAGATTGACATTGCTCTGGAGACTAAGAAAAATCACTTGGAATCTTCTTCGAGAACAAGTAAACTCTGGTTAGAATATCAGCGAATAATCAGTATTGTAAGAACCTTAATAACAGCTGACAGGATTGGCTCTTGGGAATTGCACTTGCGTGCTATGCTGGAGATTCTCCCAATAATAGCAGCAGAAGAACATGTTAATTATCTCAAGTCACTATACCTCTACTTAGAAAAAATGTTTAACCTTCCGTCTACCAGACGGGTCCATTGGACCCGACAGCAATATTTAATGTAAATTTTTCTCATGAAAAATAGCATTCAAAGTTTCGCGATGACTTTTCCTGCAATTGTCTCCTCTATGTATATGCAATTGCGATTAAAATTTTGTTCGAAATTTTTTACCTATTTTTAATTTGTTTCATTGTTTACCACGCGGGTCCATTGGACCCAACATTAAAACAAACGTAATATACTGTTGCTTTCTTTTTCTAGGGTTGCCATAAATCATGAGGAGGAACAGGGTTACCATAATTGGCTGTTTATCGCCCATTTGGCGATGGATTTTTAGCGCCAATCTCGCCAAATATGGCGACTTTATAATGAAGTTTTGAGAACATTCTAGACTGATCTAGTAAACTTCGTGCTCTATATATAAAAGGTTACTTCTGGTTCAGAGAGTCATTTATCAACAGACACAGTTAATGAGCGAATGGTGTCTATTGATGTTTTTGAGCCTTTTCATTGAAAATAGGACTTGATATTTGAAGACAAGTAATAAGTGTAGTTTGTACGTGCTTTGTTATTTTACAAATATTCATCATTTTCTTATTTCCTAACTTATTTTTTGTTAAAAACTGAATTGAAGATGAACAGAAAAAAAGTATTGACTCAAGAGGAAATTCAAAAAATTATGGAAAATCCGGACGATATAGAATTCGACACCGATGATGAAAATCTGTCGTCTGATGAAGGTGAAGTAGATTATGTTGAAATACATAATGAAATTTCTGATTCCTACTCAGAATCTGATAATGATTCCAATGAAGTAAATGTAGCAACCACAAGTACTTCAAATTCTACTTTTGTTTCCAAAAATAATTCACAGATCTGGTATAAGAATGAAGTTGCCAGACCACAAGGAAGACGTACTGAAATCAATATTTTACGTGAAAAATCTGGACCTTCAAGATTTGCAAATCGTAAAGTGGATTCCATATCATCCTCATTTCTTATCTATTTCCGAAAAAGACTTTTGGAAATTATAGTAAAATGGACAAACGCGGAAGGCAATAGAGTATTCGATAAAGAGTGGAAACCTATAGATATTATAGAACTTAAAAAATTCATCGGACTTTTATTACTTATTGGAGTATATAAATCGAAAAATGAAACAGTAAGCGAACTTTGGAGCATAAAAAATGGAAGACAAATATTTCGGGACATTATGAGTCGCAATAGATTCACAAGTATATTACGTGTCATAAGATTTGATGATGCTGCTGAGAGGCGTAAAAGAAGATCAACTGATAAATTAGAGCCAATAAGAGAATGCTTTGAATTGTGGAATAGCTATTTACAAGGCCCTTATATTCCTAATTGGTCTATGACTGTCGATTAGCAATTAGTTTCTTTTCGTGGAATATGTCCTTTCCGTCAGTATATGCCATCTAAACCTGGAAAGTATGGATTGAAGTTCTGGGTTATTTGTGACAGCGTAACATCGTATGCTAGGAAACTGGAACTATATACAGGCAAAAATGAAGTAAGAGAATCTCATCAGGGAGAAAATGTAGTTAAAAGATTGACGAAGGAAATTGAAAATTCTGGTCGTAATATTACATGTGATAACTTTTTTACGTCATATGCATTAGCAACACATCTTACTTCAAAAAAATTATCTCTTATTGGAACAATTCGAAAAAATAAACCTGAATTACCCGCTGTGTTCACAAATCCAAAACATCGTTCTGTATATTCTACTTTATTTGGGTTTCAAGAGAAGGCGACCATCATCTCTTACTGTCCCAGAAAAGGTAGAATTGTTACTTTGCTAAGCACAATGCATAACACTTATGATATTGACAACAGCTTAGAAAAAAAGCCACAAATAATCCTAGATTATAATAAAACCAAAGGCGGAGTAGATACGATGGACAAAATGGTAAGAGCATATAGTGTGAAACGCATGACACGTCGGTGGCCTTTGATTGTATTTTATAATATGATCGATATAAGTGCGATGAATGCATACATAATATGGTTGTCACTGAATGCTGAATGTGATCCGAAAATGAAAAAAAGGCGGAATTTCATTATTCAACTTGCAGAAGAATTAGTAGGTGAAGGAGGTATCGCCGTCTCAACATCTACTTCAGAACAACTTTACGCAAATAGTTTTGAACCGCCACGAAAAAAATCAAGATGTCATATTTGTCCCTCTAAAAAAGATCGAAAAACACGAACATTATGCAAGAAGTGTACGAAAAATGTTTGCGGAGAACATTCCGTCGTTATTTGTACTTCATGTACAGAATAATTTTATTATGATGAAAAACGTTTTGTAGTCATTATAATATACTATATATATTACTTTCTTACTGTATGTGTTACTTTCTTACTCTATTACTATATATATCACTTTTATATATTGTATAAGGTGCATTAATAACAAATATATTCATTGTAGATAAATGGGTGTTTTGTATATTTTGAAATCCTATATATTTTACATATGGGTCCAATGGACCCGAATGGTAGTTCTTGCATATACTTTTTTTTGGTAGTCTGAAGGTTAATCTGCCATCTGAAAACGCAAAGGTGCACAAGATGTTTGTAGAAGGTAAATTTGTGATAAGAAGAAGTGACAGATTATGTGATGGACTCGGATCAGATCTTGTAATAGAACAAGTGCTTTTGCGTTCTCTTAAAAGCAGAGGAGGTCTGACGAGAGGAAGTGGACTTACGGAAAATCAAAGGGCTATATGGCTGTTTTCTATGCCTGTTTGTTCGATTTACAACTTAGCTATGCAGGAATATGCAGGGGGTTTTATCCAAAGCAGGGAACAAAACAAAGAAATAAGGGACAGCAGACACAAGAGAGACAGCAATGACGTTAAAAAAAGTGGCCAATGTACTAGAACACATATCGCCATTTCATTCTGATTCTACTCTACGCAATATTGTTACAGGCGTAACAGCGGAAAAAAGAAGTTAATGTTGATGAGTTGCACTTATTTGGTACGAACATCATCTCTAAAATGATAGGGAAAGATATATTTAGGTATTCGGCCAAAAGGTCGGATAAAGTGGAAACTCTAGGATCTGCTGCCGCCATCTGTAGTAACAAAGATGACTTAGATATACAAATAGATCCAGCGCTACTCTTCCAAAGAATGATGACTGTTGCCACTTGTGGTGAAATGAATCTCGGAGATGTCATGCGTTATGAACTGTGTGCGTACCCTGCAGCATTATTTGAATCACCAAATATGATGAGGAAATCCGACAAATCGCAGTTAGCTCAAGCACTAATCAAACACATAAAAAATTGAATAATGAAGAATCTGACAACGTAGAAAGTACAGAAAGATACATTTTGGACGGAGGATCCCTTTTGCATCGCGTTTTCTGGTGTAGCAATGAGACATATGAAAATATTGCTATGTCTTACGCTGATTTTATTCTGAAACAATATGGAAAGCCTATCATTGTTTTTGATAGTTACATTGGGTCCCCAGCGATCAAAGATGTGGCTCACAGACGACGATACAAAAAACCCAGTAGAGATATTAATTTAAGCCCATGCATGAAGTTTATTGGCAAAAAGGAAGAGTTTCTGGCCAACGAAAAAACAAGCAATCAATGATTTCCCTCATAGGCGAATTGCTTACAAAACAAGGCTGTACAGTTCATAACGCAGACGGGGACGCCGATATAGACATTGTTCGTGCTGCAGTCTCATCTGCAGAACATGCACATACCACTGTAATAGGTGAAGATACCGACTTGCTTATTCTCCTTCTTTACCACTCAAAGGATAATGGCTTCAAGTTATACTATCGTAGTGACATAAGACGAGGATCTTGTTCCAAACCAGTCTATGATATCTTCAAAATGCAGTCTCTATTAGGTCATAAAAATTTCAACTTACTTCTGTTTCTGCATGCTTTCACGGGCTGCGATACAACATCCAGAATTTTTTCAAATGGAAAATCATAAGCATTTCTCAAACTGAAGAAGGACCCAGAGCTCCGTTCTATTGCAAAAATATTTTGCTCAAATTCATATCTACCTTCAGATATCGCTGAGGCTGGGAGAAAAGCAATGCTTCTGTTTTATGACTGCAAGACACTGGAATCCACAGACAAACTACGTCCCCAAATGTTGGTAGAGAAGGTAACTACAGCAAAATCATTTGTTAGACCTGAATGTTTGCCTCCAACCGATTCTTCAACAAAATATCACAGCTATCGCACTTACTTACAAATAAATATCTGGAAAGCTACTGAAGAAAGTACCAAGTCAGAAGAATGGGGTTGGTATGTAAAAAATAACTCATATTACCCACCACTCTGCGACTTACCACCAGCTCCAGATTATCTACTTAATATGATTCGATGTTCTTGCAAGACAAACTGTGCTACTTTATGATGCGGATGCAAGCATAATGGATTGCCCTGTTCTACAGCTTGTGGGGTGTGCCAAGTCAATGGATGTAACAACAATTACCTAACTCCTAACTATGAATATGATGAAAATTATTGATACGTTTTATTTTTCACTGGAACATTTCTTTAAAAATTAACTTAAGCAGTAATTTGTAAAGAAGAGTAGACTTTTGTGTGCTGTTTAACTTTTTTGATTACACTTCAAAGTTAAGTTGTAAAAATAAAGCAATATATTTTTTGAGCAATATATTTTTTGCCGTAGCTCCAGAAAGTTCCTCCGCCATGTTGAAATCCGTATATAGGGGTGTTCCCGTGTTCAGATTTTGTCTGATTTTCAGTATGCTATTAAGCAGTAGTTCCTGATAAAAAAAAAACTGTAAAAAGCTTCTATTGCAATTTTGCCCATGTTCATTCACAAAATGCCTGGACTAAGATTCGTACATGTCCTTGAATTTCCAGTCTAACAATGAGAGGGCCAACGTTGTTCATCACAGATTTTGATTATTTTAATATATGTTGTAGGGTAGAGACCCCTTAGTCTCAGGTTGAACGGATTTTATCCAACGCTCCTTAGTTCTTGAGAAACCAGGGGGTCTAATAGTAGTACACAACTTAAATAATTACTTTGTAAACAAGAACGATAGGTTAGTCATAGCTCAGTTGTTACGACGTTTGCTCGCTGATCGGCGGTCAAGGGTTCGGAACCCGACCGCGCAACGTTTGTTTTTCTCATTTTTTGTTTTAGAAATATACTTGTAATTATAATTTAATAATTTAAATTAAAAATTTTAATATCATACATTAATTATAATGTTAACAAACTTAAATTTATCATTTTTTTATTTTTAAACAATTATTTATCATCATTTAAAGAGGTTTAAAAATAAATTGGATATATTATTGAATGATAAAAATTACAAAATCGTGACAAAACTTGTTGTGGCGCCATCTAGTTATGATAAAATAATAGAATATTCAAATAAAATAAATAAAAGCAGAAATAAGATAAAGGGGAAAGCAAAATAATTGAAAACGCAAGCATACGTAATCCAAATTAAAAAAAATTTAATATGCAAAAAATCGGTTGTAATTTAATTCTGATGCTAATTTTAATATAAGTATGCTTGATATTTTAAAAACACAATAATAGTATTATCGCATTGACTTCCTTTGTTAAAGCAATGCGTAAATGATGTTTTTTTTTTAAAATTACGAATTGACACAATTGCTCAATATCATTGCATCGATAAAGAATATATGAAATATATTTTTAAAGTGATTTAAAATAAAAAATAACAGTTTTAAGATCTTTTATAGAACTATTTAGTTAAAAGTAAAAAAATAAATAGGTTAAAATTATAATTGGTATACAATATTATAAATTTTAATTGACAATAAGTTTATTAAGTTATACTTACAAATATATTTCTAAAACAAAAAATGCGAAAAACAAATGTTGCGCGTTCGGGTTCCGAACCCGGGCCCGCAAATCAGCAAGCAAACGCCGTACCAACTGAGCTACGACCAACCTGTCCTTTTGGTTACAAAGTAATTATTATGTTGTGTACTACTATTAGACCCCCCGGTTTCTCAAGAACTAAGGAGCGTTGGATAAAATCCGTTCAACCTGAGACTAAGGGGTCTCTACCCTACAACATATATTAAAATAATCAAAATCTGTGATGAACAATGTTGGCCCTCTCCTTGTAAGAAGCTCTTCAATACCAGTATTTTCTAATGGAAAATCTCTCCTTAAATAAGGCAAAATTTCGCCCGTTTAAACTAGATTTATTTTTCTGTAAAAAAATACTGATATTTGGCCTTGAAAATAACTGTACCCATACAAATCCTGTTACATTTTTAAACTTATTGTATAAAAAAATCTTGGTACAAACCAAAATATTTTCAACTAGCAAACCCCGCGGCTTTGCTCGCGTAATATTTGAAATATGCCAAGTGATATTTATATGTTTAATTTTTATTAAAATGTACTAACTAAATTTTTATTTTATTAAAAGGTAATATTTTATTTTATTAAAAGGTACTTATTACTTTTAGGAATAATTAAAAAAATTACTATTTAAAACACAGTTTGATTAAACATCATTGTTACACTGCATAAGGCCGAAATGAGACTTAAATTAATAAAACGAAATAAAACTAAATAAATAATAATTTAGAAAATATTTTGAAACTTTTATGCTCAATTAATACGCTCATTTCAGTATTCATTTGAAGTTTTGATTTTTTTTAGAAACTATCTTCTTACATCTTAAAATTAACCATCATGTCAAATTCAAAGTCCTACCACCTCTCTCAACATAAAGGATTACGTTGAAATAGGAACTGTCACCTTTAATTTGCCAACATTAATTTTGAAATTGGTTTGTTTTTTCCTAATATTCCACAGAAACGTAATTTAGAAAGCTTTTAAAGCCCTTTTTTAGAGCGTTTGTTGTTCCTGTGAATCCCAGGTAGTAGAATCATCGGCTTAAAATATAGCCTGTGTAGGATCAGAGACTGTTACCATTGATTCGCAACTATTACTTTTATATTTGGTTTATATTCCCTAAAATTGCGAAGAAATCGCAATTTAGGACTTTTTTAGAATGCTTTTCGCACCTCCCCTTCACTTCACCCCTTTTTAATTCGAATTTATTTTCGACAGTCCTTCGAGGGCATTTATATTTTATAAGTAACTACCATGCCATATTTAAAGTTTCTAGCCTTTTCAGTATCACAGAATCGCAATTTAGAAAGTTTTTAGCTACTGCAACCCTCTGGTGGTAGTAGCACAGACATAAAATATAGCTTATGTTTGAGCAGGTTCTATCACCAAAAATTTGTTATCATTATTTTTTTAATCGGTTTGGTATTTGATAAGATTACATAAAAATTGTAATTTATAACGCTTTTCGCTCACTTCATCTTTTTAAATTTGAAATTTTCTTTCGACAGTTCATAGAAAGCAGTTGCATCTTGTAAGTAAATAACATGCCATACTTCAAAGTGTTAGACCCTTCAGTTATGCAAAAAACGCAAATTAGAACATGTTTTGCTTTTGTAACCCTCAGATGGTAGTGACAGCAACATAAAATATAATGTATGTTATAGCAGGGACTGTCACCATTGATTTGCAACCATTACTTTTGAAATAGCTTTGGAATTTCCTGAGATTGAGTAGAAATCGCAATTTAGAACGTTTTTAGAACGCTTTTCGCGCATTTTCACCCCTTTTTAAATTTCCAATTTTTTTGAAACTGTTCTTAAAGATCATTTATATGTAATAAATATGTACCTTGCCAAATTTTAAGTTGCTAGCCCCTACGATCACAAAAATCGAAATTTGGAACGCTTTTTTGCTTCTGCAACGTCTAGGTGATAGTGATACCAACTTAAAATAGCGTCTATGTTAGAGCAGAGGCTGTCAGCATCAATTTCTTACCATTACTTTTGAAATCAGTTTGATTCTTCCTGAGATATTGGTGACAAATCAGCATTTAGAACGTTTTTTCGCTCATTTTGCTCCTGAATCTCCTCTGGGGTAGTGGAAACAGGTATAAAATATAGCCTATCTTGGAGCAAGATCTGTCACCATCATTTTAACTCCATTATATTTCAAATCGGTTCAGTATTTCCTGAGATTGCATAGAAATTGCAATTTAGAACGTTTTTTACAACGCTTTTTGCGCATTTTGACCACCCCCCTTTTAAATTTCGATTTTTTTAGGAAATGTCCTTAGAGATCATTGATATCTTATAACTAACTACCATTCTAAATTTCACGATTCAAGGCCCTTCCCTCACGCAAAATCCGCAATTTAGAACATTTTTCTCCTGCACCCGCTTTGGGGTAGTGGCACCGACATAAACATAGCCTATATTGGAGCAAGGATTTTCACCATCATTTTGACGCCATTATTTTTTAAATCGGTTTGGTATTTCCTGAGATTGTGTAGAAACCACCATTTAGAAAGTTTTTTAGAACGATTTTCGCTCATTTTCACCCCTTTTAAATTTCGAATCGTTTAAGAACTATTCTTAGAAATCCTTTATACCTAATAAGTAGCTAATGTTTCAAATTTCATATTTCTAGGTCCTTCAGTAACACAAAAATCGAATTTTTAGAACGTTTTTTTTTGCTCTTGCACCTCCTTTGGGGGTAGTGGCACCGACATAAAATATAACCTATCTTGGAGCAAGCGTTGTCGTCACCAATATTTTGACACCAATATTTTTTAAATCGGCTTGGTATTTCCTGAGATTATGTAGAAACTACCATTTAGAACGTTTTTTAGAACGCTTTTTGTGCATTTTCACGCCTTTTAAATTTCGAATTGTTTAAGAACTGTTCTTAGACATCATTTATATCTTATACGTAACTAATATTCGAAATTTCATATTTCTAGGTCCTTCAGTATCGCAAAAATCGCATTTTTAGAACGTTTTTTGCTCCTGCACCCCCTTTGGGGTAGTGGCACCGACATAAGATATAGCCTATGTTCTAAGTTGGGCGAACACCATCATTTTGATACCATTACTTTTGAAATCGGTTTGGTATTTCCTGAGATTATGTAGAAACTACCATTTAGAACATTTTTTACAACGCTTTTTGTGCATTCTCACCCCTTTTAAATTTCGAATTGTTTAAGAACGGCTCTTAGGCATCATTTATATCTTATAAGTAACTTATATTCCAAATTTCATATTTCTAGGCCCTTCAATAACGCAAAAATCGCATTTTTAGAACGTTTTTTGCTCCTGCACCCCCTTTGGATAGTGGCACCGACATAAGATATAGCCTATGTTCTAAGTTGGTCGAACACCATCATTTTGATACCATTACTTTTGGAATCGGTTCGGTAGTTCCTGAGCTTATCTCCGACAAATACACAATTTTTTTCCTCTTTATAATATGAGTATAGATTATTTGGCACTTTTTTTATACTTACAGCTTTAATTCATAATATTACGGTGTTTGATGGTGGTAGGTTATGTTTATCCCCTTAATTCTCGCTCCCGTCATATTCTCGGGCTGTGTCTTTTACTCAAATTGTTTGATTCCCAACAGTTTTATAAAATAGTGAAATTGTCTATATTTTAATATCGTTTTTACTGTCATTAAATAAGGTAAATATTTCTTTTTCATAAAAGTGGTGCCAATAAGCAATTTGAATTATTCAACCGCAATTTAGTTCGAGCGTTAAGGGGTCAATTAATGGTTATATATATATATATATATATATACAGGGTGTTCCGTTAAAGGGGTCCAATATTAATAGGGGTAATAGAGGAGATCACACGGAGCATAAATCAGTATATAATGCCTGGCCGGATCTCAATAATTTTCAAGTTACAGCAAATAGAATGAAAAATCGGAAATTTGTAAAAAAAACCCTCATTGCTAAACTATCGATAATGCTACATAAAAACGAAGCACATATTTAGAAAGAGCAGAAAAAATCCTACGAAATGACATAAGTTGTTTTAGAATATTGAGAATTAATGGCGAGTTACAAGCTCTGAAACAGTGAAAAAATACAAAATCAAATATTTAGCAAAATATTTAATCGTTAATTCCAAAAATGCAACTCTACCTACATCAAGGAAAATGTTATAAAATTTGGTCCATTCCGAAAGCATTCGAAGAAGCTGACAATAAACCATATCAGTTTAATTGTATGGGAGAAATCAAGCAGTTCCCTAGTTACAACTCTGTACTGTTGCACGCTCGGAAAGGGCGAAACTCCGCCCATGACGATTGTAAACACCCCGTTTTAATATCTTTCAATTATACATTTCTGATCAACCTCTATCAATACCCTTTCATTATTCAGTCTGGTCAAGTGAATGACATATTGTGCAGCTCTCGCCTTGTCTTAAAGCAAACTCCGTGACTGCTGCGTTTCCTCCATGAACTTTCAGGATGATGAAGAAGAAGTACTTTTTATGCAAATTTTCTATGTGTATAGGAAGAAAAGTGTAATAAAACAGCAGTCATCAGTGGGCGTTATGTTAAAGGGAGGCTGTTGTAAGTGGGATTGTAGTAAGTTGATGTATAATAATTATGCCGGAATACTCTAACGAAGAATATGCGGACATGCATCTGATGTACGGGCAAGCTCATGGAAATGCATGTCTAGCACAGCGCATGTACCGTGAGCAATTTCCAAGGAGACGTTGCCCAACTTCGAAACTCTTCATAAAAATCGATAGACGATTACGGGAGACTGGATCGTTTAAACAGCAAGCATTGATGCAGGGAAACCTCGACATGTACGAACACCTGCAATGGAAGAAGATGTACTGAATATTTTTTAAGATAACCCCTCCACGAGTACACGAGCTGCTGCGTCTGAAGTCGGTGTTTCTCACCAAAGTGTGTGGCGTGTTCTGCGTGCAGAAAACATGCACCCCTTTCATGTGCAGCGGGTACAACTGTTATCAGTAACAGATTGTGCTCAGCGGACAGAATTCGTACGCTGGTTGTTTAATGTAACAGAAAATAATCCACAATTTCTGGAAAATATTTTATTTACTGATGAAGCAACATTTACGAGAGAGGGCGTGGTAAACACGCACAATATGCACACATGGTCATATACAAATCCGCACACTGTTTTCCTGTCGAACGCACAACAAAAGTTCAGTGTGAAAATATGGGCAGGTGTCCTCGGCGATTATCTCATAGGACCATATTTACTCCCAGATGTACTCAATGGCAGTACGTACTTGGTTTTCCTACGGGATATCTTACCGCAGTTACTGCAAAATGTGCCAGCAACATTGCGCCACAATATGTGGTTTATGCACGATGGCGCACCGGCAGATTTTTTCATAGGTGTTCGCAATCACCGCAATTCAACATATCTTGGGAAATGGATTGGACGCAGTGGACCTGTTGCTTCGCCTGCACGCTCTCCAGACCTCAATCCGTTAGACTTTTTTGTTTGGGGACACCTTAAATCGCTGGTGTGTGAAACGCCTGTGGATACACCGGAGGATTTACTAGCGCGAATCGTTGTCGCTGCAGGAGACATTCCCAACTCCGTCGGAGCTTTTCGGCGTGTTCGCCAATCTTTACGACGTCGCTGTCGGCTGTGCGATTCTGTTAATGGGCGCAACTTCGAACACCTATTATAATAATGTCCGTTCGTCTGCCTTCCGACATTGAACTGTGCAGCGCAGGCCAGAAGACTATGCTTCACATATGTCATAAAGTACGTGGAATCTAATTCTTTATTTGTCATTTTTCTTTTATTTTCAACACTTTTGGCACAGTATTTTGTAAGTCACAGACTGTGGTGTACTCAAATTGTAAATTACAAAGTTTGTATGAATTAATTTAAAATTTAGTGTCTTTTTTAAATTTATAATTAATAAAATTATTATGCTATTTGTTATTATTATTTCCTATCATAAATTATGATGCACATATACATACAATAATTGTCCATGTAAAACATGTACTGAAACTTCTTGCATAGTTACAAATCGCAATATTTTTAATTATTTCCGAATTTTCACCACCAGTTTAATTTTAAAGAATTTAACTTAAGCTTTATATCAATAAAAGACCACTTTAAAATGTAGACTATTATTGTAAAGTTATTTTGGTTCATTCAACTCTTGAATAATTAAAAATGTTGCATCTCAGAAGAAGCATGATCGAAAATGTATAGTTGAGAGTAATTAAAAAGGCGGTGTTTCCAATCGTGATGGGCGGAGTTTAACCTTTGCTAGTGTCAAAGAAAGCGGAGTTGTAACTAAGAAACTGATTAATTTCTCTTACACAATTAAACCGATATGGTTCATTGTAAGCTTTTTCGAAAGTTTTCGGAATGGACCAAATTTTACTACATTTTCCTTGTTGTAGCTAGAGTTGTCTTTTTGGAATTAACGATTAACTATTTTGATGTATATTGGATTTCGTACTTTTTTCACTGTTTCAGGGCTTGTAATTCGTCAATAAATATTGCTATTTTAATACAATTGATGTCATTTTGTAGGTTTTTTTCTGCTCTTTCTAAATATGTGCTTCGTTTTTATGTAGCATTATCGATAGTTTAGCAATGAGGGTTCTTTTACAATTTTCCGAATTTTCATTCTATTTGCTGTAACTTGAAAACTATTGAGATCCGACCAGGCTTTATATACTGATTTATGCTCCATGTGATCTCCTCTATTACCCCTATTAATATTGGACCCCTTTAACGGAACACCCTGTATATATATATATATATATATTGAACAAAACATTACGGTATGTTATAAATGTTTAGTATGGCATAAGCTAAAGGTGGGGAGGAAGGAGGTTTTGCTCTTGAGTCGAGCCCAGGCTCCCTCACTTATTGTAATAATAAAGAGGTTTTTATAGTCAAATAATAACCTGAATGATATATAATCTTTTTGCAACAAAATAAATGGCATAAAACATAGATTTAACGCATAGACATTAACAGAGAAAACCCCTACCCTTTAGTGCCTATTGTTCTAAAATTAGGACGTTTTCATAAGCTAAATAAATATTTTTTCAAAGATAATTATCCTTTATGTTTATTTTACACTATTTACTATAATTAAGCACAAAATTGAGTTGAAAAAAAAAATCAGGTACTAATGTGTTAATATCGTTAATTTTAAAGATGCGGATTTTATGCAGTATTTTATAACGATATATTTGAAAGAAGGGGGGAAATGCTTTAATTGCTCGATAATGTGTGGGAGAGAAGAAATCGGTTTTTGCGGTTTTTTCCAACTCTCTCTAGAAACATTATAGCACCCTTGTCCAACCTTTAAGTAAAAAAAAAGTTTCATCTCATTTGTTTGCAAAACATGATGGGTGCTATTATTCACATGTTTCAAAGTATGGAACAACACTATCACACAGTAATATTGTGAGAGCTTGATTACCGCAGGAGTTAGCTTTTTTCAGTATTTTTGAATAATAATCGTCGTCTTACTTAACCTCTTAATTCTCGCTCCCGTCAATATCACGGGTTGAGTTGTCGATTGTTATTTCTCGTGCCCGTCATATTTCCGGGTTGGAGAAGATTAATTTCTGTAAAAAGATTTTGAAACCAGAAAAATTTAATTGGTATCTTCGTCTGGACTCTTTGAATATTACCGCTCGGGATTGGCTTTTAGCTCAGATTGTGATGTTGGGCATTGTATTTGCATGCAAAGCGTTATAAGTAAGCGAACAAACTTAATGTTGGAATCAGGCGTAAATTAACATAGTTACTGCACCTTGTGGACGGAGTGATAATTCACATACGCGGGCTTTTAGTGTGGCACGTATTTTCTAAATCTTTAGTTACTCATAGGAATGAATTTTATTTGCCATATTTATTGCAATATAATGGCGTAGCGAGAGGGGCATCCAGATGCACTTGACACCACGAAGTTTTCTTTGCTTTATCAAACCACTTCAGTTAGTAATCAAGGTGAAAAAAACTTTACAATTTTAGTGGTGAGAGTATGAAAACAGTTAGTTATCTACCTGTAATTCACACTCCATCCGCTACGTGGCGCATGACCTTGATTGATGTGACCTCACTTTTAATCTTGCGGTTACTTCTCCCATTTAAGATAGGACGCTTACTTATATCGCTTTGATTTGCATGTTTCGAAATATTTCCCACTCAAAAAAAATTATAAATAATCAAAATTTAATGTATATATTACATTTCAAATATTATTTGTAAAAATTTGCGTGGTGATGATAAATAAAGATTTATGATGTGAAAAATAAAAGTCTTATTCGTATCCATTTGTATGGTGTAAAACAAAGATTAAGACACAGAATTCTCGCATGGTGTTTTTTCTATAAATTTGAATTTGTTCTATAACACCTTTTATTTTCATCTTATAAAAAACTAATTGCATTTTTTATTTAGAAACCATATAATTATTCAATTTCTGCTATAAAAAATAGATATTTTTTTATGGTTTCCAAATATCAAGCGATTCTTAAGGGGTTAAATGCAGAATTTTGACATAAATAAAACGAAATTTACCATTCGGAAATAGTGGTTGAAGATTGCACTTTCAGCAATCAGGCACTATCCAGTGAAAATCTTACACGTCACATAAGTCTTATATGATGCACATACGTCTCACAGTAGCAGTTATAAGACAACTACGATTCAAGAACTATGTAAAATTATTTCGCAGCGATAATATAAATCATAGTAAATTTTGAATTACACTTATCTGAAAGGTGGCCTATATGGAATTTTGTAAAAGAAGAAGCCAAAAGTCTTAATTGTTCCTACAACATTTAAGACATAAACATGCAAATATTGATTTTAACCTCTTAATTCTCGCTCCCGTGATATTCACGAGCTGCGTCTTTTATTTAGATTGTTTGATTCCCACCAGTTGTAGAAAAAAGTGTGATTGACTT
Source organism: Maratus speciosus (assembly GCA_963932465.1). Lineage (NCBI taxonomy): Eukaryota > Metazoa > Arthropoda > Arachnida > Araneae > Salticidae > Maratus > Maratus speciosus. The sequence goes on along the minus strand of OZ010793.1, from coordinate 119,746,872 downwards.
TATTATAGTATCATTTTACATGTCATTAAATAAGGTGAATATTTCTTTTTCAAAAAAGTGGTGTCAAAAGCAATTTGAATTTTTAAACCGTAATTTAATTCGATTGTTAAGGTGTTAAAGAAAGAATACTTTATAATACTGCCTCCATCCCAAATTAGTTGCGACATTTAGGTCGAACATTTTGTCCCAAATTAGTTGCTACATTTCAAGTGGGTGGAGTCATAAATAACTTCCGATGCAGTTTAGTAGATCGACACCATTTTGTAAGTACTCTTCCACCAGAGTACATTAAAGATCCTTTTCTTCCTAAAGAATTAACGATTCAATTGTTTGAAGGTAGTTTTATGCGATTACTGGTGGAATAATCCTTAAAAAATGGGGCGTGGTTTAAGAGCGTGCGAACCCTGGATTTTTTAACCCCTTAACGCTCGAATTAAATTACGGTTTAAAATTCAAATTGCTTATTGGCATCACTTTTATGAAAAATAAATATTCACCTTATTTAATGACAGGTAAAACGATACTAAAATATAGCCAATTTCACTATTTTATAAAACTGGTGGGAATCAAACAATCTGAGTAAAAGACACAGCCCGTGAATATGACGGGAGCGAGAATTAAGGGGTTAAACTAATTTGGAACTTATTTAAGAAGAGACAGAGGGAATGCTTGGTAAGTAAATGTTGTTGACTGATAGCATAGCACCCTGAAATGTCTGAAAAATGTTCAAACAAAACCATAAAATCATCAGTATCAATGATCAGTACAAAAGTAATCAAATGTAGCAACTACTTTGGGACAGATGGAGTATATTTTTATCCTTAAAAAAGCAGTTTACGGAAAATGTTAAGAAGAACGGCATGAATACCTTGAAAGGGTGGTAAGACACTTTCAGTCGCCGCGTTGGAGAGCTTTGCATTATAGTAATTCTTCATATTATTTATAAGCAGTCTGTACTCATAATGATGTGGAGAAAATGAGTAACCCCTCAGAATTATTTCATTATTTTTTTTTCTAGTCATTAAGTTGCTGACTCGATTCTTTTGCTCACCGGTTTCTAATTTTTTCAATCTTTTATTTTATAGCCGCCCTATGAGTAGCTATATCACACGAACATTGACAATGCCTATAGCTTCAGCAGCTAATGCACCGTTAAATTTTATTACATATAAATATTTCTTTGTAACTTTTCTGGTGTGAATAAGAAAAAATGCCTTTATATGGTGTTGTCTCAAATTATAGAATAAATTTGTTAGAAAAAATAATACTATAACGCAAATCCTATAAATATACCCTTTAGAACTTCCAAGATCTATGGTAGTTAGTATGTTTGATTAGAAATTTTCATTATTTTTAAATCGCTCAAGTTATAATGGTCTTATTAAATAGCTGAATTTGTAATATTTTTCTCCGATTAATTTAGGAGAAAAACTCTATGCAAAAACTGAGGTAGATCTATGCGACACCGATAATTTATTTTTTCTTTTATTAAAATCGGAAAACCCTGACAAAATAAGAAATATTTATTTAAATAGGAATATTTAAGGTTACTGCATAAATGTATTCCCGTGCTTTTTTTTATATATTAACACGAATTATAGATTTTTCTTCAGTACTGTGTGTACAGTTTATAAGAAAATTTTTTATGCTTTTAGAGAGAACAGTAAATGTATTGTATGATGTTTCATACAGAATTAGGAGCTGTATTCTAGGAAAATTCTAGTTGGTTTGTTAACATGCAATTTTCTGTAAACTATTGATACGAAAAAAATTATCGCTTATTATATATAAGTAATTGATGGAGATAACAGTTAAATATCCCATTACGGATTTCTTATTATCTTATAGCAATGAATAACACATATGAATTTTTATTTATTTCATGATATCATAATTCATGTTATCGAGGTAATAATGATAACTATAGTTTAGAAATTAAATTATTTCTAAAACACGAACAATGGCAAACAGAATGTACTATTTTTAAATCTATCGCTATTTTAAATTTTAAAAAAATGTCATTGGATGACGCTTACGTCATATCGACGGTGGCAACGACCTGAACAACCCATTTCCTCTTTTTAAAAATTTAATTACTTATAAACGTCGCATATATGACACAGATGTATATATGATGTGATTTTTTTATCGTGAAGTAGACGAAAAATGTACTTTCAAATTTAGTTTGTTTAAAAACTGTATCTCAATTTAATAATTTAATGTAGTTTTTACAATAATGTCCACACGGGATTTTTTTTCCAATCAAAAATAGGAAGGGAGAGGGTGAGGGTGAAACGCTGGTTTGGAGCTTCTGAGGCTACATTTGTGACAGTGGATGAGATGTGGCTACATCACTATGATCCCGAGTCCAAACGACAGTAGTTATGTCTCATCCACTGTCATAAATCTAGCCCCATAAGCTAAAAATCAGCCATTCACCCCCATTCACACTTTTTCCCTCCTCCCTCCAAAACTATGTGAATATTTCAGCTACGATTCTGAAATTGAGCATATAGGAATCTAAGACATTAGGCTTCAATATTCCACAACAAGCATCGCATTACAAATATTTTATATAAACTAGGGACAATAATTATCGAATCACCCACATAATGTATAATGTCATTCACACTATTATGAGATGTCTGTTCTCGAATTTTTAAAATTGATCCTTCAGTTATTAAAATGTGTAACCTTATTTACATCCACCCATGAGGTTGAATAAAGTTGGACTGTCACTCTCACCAACCAAAAAAACAATTTTGGCAAAGGATATAGAAGGAATATGAAAGGATATATATTTTTGTATAGAAGGACTAGGGAATCCATACACCAGCTTTATTGTTCCATTATTGATAGCATAATAAAGCCAATTACACTATTCTTTAAAACTGGATCAAACAATCTGAATAAAGGACACGGCCCGTGAATATAACGGGAGCGAGAATTAAGGGGTTAAGGAGTAAGAAATTTCTTCTCAAAAAATGTTGAAATAATTGATTTACACAACAATTTACGAATCACTTTATTTAAAAATAATAAAAAGCTTTTCTTTACGTATATTAGGAGGCCAAAATTGTGCTAAAAATTCATGGTGGCTATTTGTAGTTTGGGAATTATATTTAAGTGTTTGCACTATGCGAACGGGGCCCCAGAAAGGATTAAAAGATAGTGAAATGCTTGATCTTCAATAAAAGCATTCTTTAACCCCTTGAGGGGCGGTGGGAAAAATATATCCTACCTAATTTAAACAAGATTCTCACCAGAAAATTTTAACTAAATTTTATATTTTTAACTTTGGAGGAGAATTGCTGAAAAATGGATTTTCCTTATTTAAAAATAAAATTTTTCGATTATTCCTGTGAGAATTCAGTATTTAGTGACATTTTTGCTTGCCCCTCAAGGGGTTAAGAGAATATGGACTTAAAAAGATGGAGTATATTAGTTTCACTCCTCTCAAAATAAGTTTTTGATTTTGCTTTTGTAAGTTGCACCATTTATGAATATTTCATAAATTACATAACAATTTTCGTTTAAAAAAGACATTTTTAAACGGATGCGGGAAAAAATGTGGAAGTATTTTCTGTGTTTTTGCATTCATTAATTTTGATTAATTGGCCTTTAAAGAAAATAAAAACTTTCACATTAATTGCAGTATATATATAATAATAATAATAATGTACAGATATTTTACGGTAGGACTTATTTTGTCTTGTTCGTATGCTTAAACATTTCATTTTACAACTGCTGTTGCCAGCAGTCAGATCTTGATACGTTTCAGAACATGCGTTATATGCTTAAACATAAAATAATGAAACATTTTAATTTTATCATAAACGTATTCCTTAAAAATACTGGTGTGAAATATAATATATAAAGCTTTTTGCAAATAGTTAAAGTTTTATTTATGAAAACATTAAAAATGCCAATAAATAGTAATTCTTCAATACCTTCGTCGTAACCAAATCTTTTCAAGATAATTTCATCAAAAAAAAAATTATTGATGAAGAACTTTAAAATTCAAAAATTATCTGAACATTTTTTTTTTAAATATCATAATTTCACTCAAAACTGAAACAATTACCTTTTTCCCATATAAGTAACTGCATATAAATATAACAACGGTTACCAAACGCAGAAAAGCTACTTGTATATTATATAGAAAAAGCTAGGTCATTTTTGTAGACAAAGATACGCAGCAGAATAATCCATGATGATAAAAAAACATAACTTTCCCGTAGTGAAAAATTTCCGTAGAACATTATGTTAAGGGGACATGGTACCTTTTAAACTATTTTTTCGATTTTGAATAATACTGTAATATACTTAAATATAATGTCACTACAGATATGAGGTACTATAAAGCAAATATAATTTCATATAATTTCAAAATAAAATCTTGTAGAACAGCCTATTTAACTAAAATTTAAATTTTAAAAAAATTAAAAAAATGTTTTTAAATCCCTACTACTTTTTTAAATATGAATATTTTTGCTTCAATTTTTTTTCCATATTCCTTAGATTATACTACATAAAACTGTGCATGGAGTTTTAGATGTATGGGATATTACATTTAATATCAATCTTTTTCTCTTTTGTATAGTAAACTAGCAGGCTATGCCCGCTGCGCTGGTCAATATCTCCAAATGAACTTTGGTTAAACTAAATGGTGAATTTGAACTTGTATTTTAAACAATATGGGTCTTCAGCTTGACCTTGCTCATTACTGAAAACGTTGCGAACGCCATTGCGATATAATGTTATCTTAAGCGTTGGACAAAATTTAGCAATTAAGAAGTAATTGTTTTAGTTGATTAGAAACAGCGCACTTGTGGTAGGGTAATGAGACCGTTATGACAACAGGAATTAATACCTCTGTAACTAATCAACATATAATGAAATCGTATATACTAACACCATTCCTAAAAGTCATGCAACAGGGCCACTTGTAACAAAATATGTTCTGTAGATTTTTTTAAAAAGGCTAAACTTTCATAATCAGGTTCACTTAATTTTTGAACTTTTACTGTTGCTCTATAACTAAGTACCCTTGAACAATATGTATACACTAAAACCTTTCCAAAATTATTACCTAACTAATTGTGGTATATCCTACGAAAGTATTATAAACAATCGGAATGAAATACAAATTTCCATTGTAAATATATAGTAGATGATGATGATGCGATTTTGTGTAATAGAATTCATAGTAAAGTTTTCGCTTCAAACATAAACGATGCTTTCAACATTAAAGCTAATACACCAATATGTTAAGTATCCGATTACGGAAGGTTAACTTGAATTCTCATGAGCAAATACTCAAAGAAAAGTGAATATGTGGCTTTTGTGATACTTTTATGTCAGCCGGGCGCAGGTAATAAATCAATAAAGATTGTTTTCATAGCATATTCTTATTTTATTATTTTCATTTAAAACACAAACCTTTCACTCATTTCATTTAAAATGCATGCCTTATACTAATTTCATTTAAAAAACTGAAAAGAAAAACAATAACAGGAAATAATGCCATAATTAAAAACAAAAAAAATATTTTTAATCTACATACGCAAAATGTAACTACTGCTACTGGGAATTTTAAAAATGCTATCAGCGAGATGTGCGCTCGGTTGTTATAAATGTAACCATTTTTTCTTCTTATCGAGGAGCAATTTATAAATCGCACAATATTATTCCAATTCCAATTTCTTTCATTGAGGAACCTATGACCGGGAAAAATGGAAAAAGACTCTTGTAGATTCTTCGGATGACGGCATCTGACGCCATAAACCGAGTTTATATATATGAAAATAATTTTTAAGTCGTTACAAACATTGCTTTCATACTTAAATATTTTCATTGGTACTACTTGTTATTCCGTCGACCAATTTCGCCAAATTATATAAATCGCCAAACCATTCGCCAAATTATATAAAATGACATAACCTTTATTTTAAATAACGAAATAACAAATAAATTAGTATAACATTAATAAAAATACAAATAAAACGTCGAAATTAAAATCACTTGATGACGTAAACACGTGTAGCTTGTTTAAATTCAAGTGAATTTGATATTTACGATCAACCATTATTCGCATTTAATCTTATAGTTTGACGATAGATTTTTGGTCGACGGAATATCTAAGTAGTACATTTTCCATTTTTGCTTTATAACGCTAAATTCTCAGTATTTTTTTTCCTTTTATTTTACATAAAATCACTATTTTTTCAAAAAATTAAGATGCTTGCATTTTTATTTCAAACTCATAGAGCCGTTTTTATTTTTTAGCCAAAAGGGTTGATTTGAATTTTTTCCGTTGCAAGAGTAACGGATGTAATGATAGATATTTTGAGGTTTAGATGCCAAAGACACCGCCTAGTTAGAAAAATATGAAATGTGTCATGAACTGTTGGACTTATAAAAATTTATTTGGTAGCATTCGATTCAGCATACAAAATTACATTAAAATATGCTATAATTTGACGCATAATTTTGATATTCGATTTTTTCCCCTCCCCGTGCAAAAACCATTAGGGGTGACACTTTAGAAAATCCTTTCTTAGCAGAAGTCTATTTCATAAGAAGTGTTTTTACCACGATTTTCAAGATTTTAGGTTCAGTAGTTTGCGCTGTGCGTTAATTAGTCACCTAATCCAGACTTTATTTTATATACTATATTAGATATTCCATTTTGCGGTGAATCGATGATTGAACATTAGTCCAATATCATTTGAAATATTACATAACAGAGGAGAAAGTACGAAGAAAGACGAAGAAGAAATGACGAATTACAAAACACTTGTATTTTTTTTTTTTCAAAATGTTGAATTTTTCTATAGTAATAACGTATTAAAACATAAATTTCCTTAAAAATTATCTTTATTTCCTAGATTTCGAATCTGTGAATTTTCCTATAAATGAAATTGGCGATATGACTTGAGAAAAAATGAAATAAACAATAGATAATATTTGCTTATATAAAATGGGTAATATTCGTTGATCTGAGTTCGAACTTATAAATATCACATGCTTTCGGAATTACGGCGAAAAACATTTTAAAAAGTATGAAATTATTTTACAATATGTATGTGTGGCAGAAATTCACACTGAAATTTAAGTATTCGATTCCATTTTTAAAATATTAACTGATATCTATATTAGTTACAATTGAATATGAAAATGTACTCAAAAAATGATCTCTTTCACCTAAAAAAACACCATTTGTGAGAACATCCTCAAGCTAATGTCACGCTTATGCATTTTTGGCTTAAAATCACATTGTTTGGCGACAAAAGAAAAATAATTGTAAAGAAACAAATAGTAATTACACATGGGACTCACAATTACATCTGCTTGTTTCTTCTATAAGTCACGTGATGGGACAATCAGATATAAAAAAAAAAGAAAAGAGCAGAACAGAAAGAAAATGTCGTTAAAATTTCACCTAATCAAATTTTCAGATTCGTTTCCATATCTAACGCAAGCGATAAAGAGCCAAATATTGCGTATCAAGTGTAATATTTCTTATTAAATTAATTTTTAAGCATTACAAATATTTCTTTCAAGTTTTGATTAAATGTTTCCGTTTTTTAATATTATCACTCATTAAAACGGATTTTCTTCTTCTTTTTTTCTTTTTTTTTCATTTAAATAAAATTAGTAACAGTTTTTCTTTTATTTTTCGAGGTTTAATAGCCGTTTCAATTTTTTTTTATCAACGATGAATTTCGCCAAGAAATAAAATGGTAACCTTATCGCCCAAAATAACAGAATTTTCCGTCATAATTCTAAAACTAATCTAGGTAGAATAATATGTTATAGCTTAAAACCTTCCGTGAAACAATACCTATCTAACGGTATAAGTTCCGTAAAAATCTATGCAGTAGAACTCGAAATCTAAGCGTTCGGAACTAAATTTCCGTTTGGATTTTATATATATAATAGATAATAGAATAGATAATAGATTTTATATATATATATAATAGAATAGATAATAGATTATGTGTTATGAACTATCTCAAAGTTTAAAACAGATCGCATTGTTAGATTTCCCAATTTTAACAATATCGCGTTATGTTAGTTCCACATTCCACCACCAGGGAGCGCACTCTATTCTTAACGAAAGCGTATCCGAACGAAACTCCTTCGTGCAACCTTTCCGTAGATACATGAATCGGGAGGGTGGCGGTCTTAACGAATAATGTAAGATAATTGCTGAAATTACTACGAAAAATATGTTAAAGGGGCCCTACGCGGGCCCCTAATAGAGTTAGAGGAAATCGGAAGACGGCAAAATAATCGCGGGGAAAAGTTTGCTTGGGTGCTTCGGAGCTACTTTTGGCGCGAGATCTAAGCTCTACGATCAATAGGAGCCTAGATATTTAAGGAAATATGAAGTTACAAAGTTCAATATAAAAGAATTTTCCGTAATAATTCGGTAACTAATCTAGGTAGAATGATGTGTTATAGCTTAAAACCTTCCCTGAAACGATACCTATCTAACGGTATAAGTTCCGTAAAAATCCATGCGGTAGAACTCGAAATCTAGGCGTTCGGAACGAAATTTCCGTTTGTATTATATATATATAATAGATTCCCAAGGGAGACATTTGCTTATTTGGCAGTTCTTATGTTTAAAAACGTTTCCTCAGTAGATTAGTGTCTCTCAAATAGCAACACACTAAAATTTGTGGCATTTAATATCCAATGCATAGTATTTTAGACATATCATTGCAAATTTTAAGAGATAAAATTGCGCAATACAACCAACAACTTTCGTATATGTAACCAGGGCCGGAACTCATTTCTGAGTAAAAAATACAGGACGTTTCCTCCAATTCAAACTCAGTTGTTATTTCTTAACCTTAAAAATAGGAAAGCTATTTTAATAATAATTTTCAACATAACAAAACTTCTTGAGTGACATGTGATCAGAACCTGATTACCCACGGGCAAATTCCTACCACTAAAAATAAACAGAAAATTTTGCCTCGTTCATGGCAGAAATTTTACATGAATACGGCGTTTAGATAAGTCGAACATTTCTTTTAAAATTTATTGGTGTAAGTGTGCCCCGTTGGTAATCAGGCCCTGCATGTGATAACATCCAAAACGGATTGAATATGTACAATAATTCATTACATAACAACTTATGTAATGTCTGCTACTTTGTAAGATATAGAGTGTCTTCTTGAACGTTATTTGTATGAGGATGGTGACCACTTCAAGCACTCCTCATTATTTCGTTAATTTTTTGAACAAGGGAAGGCAAGTTTTATAAAAAATTTGTATTAAAATAAAGAACTATTTCCAGTGAGTTTTAATTTTTGCTTAAATATTTGCCTCTGACCATAGCGCTGTATTTTTAAATTTTCAGACTTGGATTTGATGTGTTCATAGTAAACATAATTAACCAGAACATTCAGAAAGAGAAAATATGACTTAATATATGTGCAAAATATTATCAATTTGTAAATCTTTCTTCATTTTATCATTTAGACCTCACATTACAATTATTTGAGATGAAATTTGCGGTGATTTTGTGGGATTTTTGTTGTGAGCTATATTTTGCTTTTTATTCTTCAATTTATTTTGCAATTGAAAAATCCTTTATTAAACGAAAGAAATCAGTGTTATGAATTAATTAAAAAACCTGATTTAAAAAACTTAAAAAAAAAACAAACTCGAACGAAGAAGTGTTTACATTTTTGATGTCACTAAAATGGGTTTATTTTTTATAAAAAATAAATTCTTGTTTTAATGGGCATTCAATTTGAACATAAATCAAAACACATATTAAAAATCCCTATAAAAATTTTATATTGTATGCAAAATACGAAAATATTTGCATATCAACCTCCTTTATTTACACATGACAATTTGAATATAATTTTTTATTCCGATATAAAATTTTATTATTTACTTTTGGATAATAACTTATCACATCAGTGAAAATGTTATTGACCTATTCCATCACACTTCGCCAATGACTACGCCAATAAAAGATTTTATGCCTAATTTTAACGTGACATACATATTTTATATGTCTTTTCGAATTTATATGCAATGGATTTATTATAGACATTTGAGAATCTTCGCTTCATATAGAAAGTAATGAATGTTTTACTCTATGTGCCGAAACATTATGTAATCTTCCTCTTGAGAAAAATTTATGACTGTTGACCGTAAACTTTTATACCTCAGAGTAGATGCATTTTATAATACAAAATATAAGAAAGTTTATGCTCTTCCTGGGAAAGAAATATTTTCACGATCGCAATTAATGATTTAATTATCTTTTCACCTTTTTAAATATCTAATGAATCTGCAGAAATATGAATTAATCATTATGTCGTTGCAATTTATGTGTAAAGTGTTGAATATCTTTTAATGTTTCAAGTCTTTAAATAATGAATGTTGAATAAAAATTTTCTTCAAATTTTACTGATCTTAACATGAGAATAATCTATTAATCGCGTTTTTTAAGAACACTATATATCGCATTTTGCAAAGAAAAAAAAGATAAATAATTTTAATTTATTATTTCAATAATCTACCCTATATATATAAAATCCTAATGAAACGCATTTTATGAAACGGAAGTATGTAACGGAAGTATGAAACGCAAGAATGAAACGACTGATTATGTTTCACGGCGATTTCTCCTAAAATATGGAATACTTTGCGATGAAATTAACACCAAAAATCAATATTGATCCGCAGATTTCAAAACTGGTATTAGAATTTTTAAATTCGAAATAGTTTTCGAAATATTAATTTCTTTCTAGTTTTATATACATTTTTCTAATGATGACCACTCAAATTTTAATCATAACTGATATACTGATATTTCTTTTCGTATTTCAGAAAGGGTTATTATTTTTAATTAATTTGTGACCAGTTTGGCCTCGCTTGAATGAGTGCTAAGAACAATGTTTTTTTTTTCATTATCATTTTATTTAATACTAGCAAACCCCGCGGCTTTGCTCGCGTAATATTTGAAATATGCCAAGTGATATTTATATGTCTAATTTTTATTAAAAGGTATTAACTAAATTTTTATTTTATTAAAAGGTAATATTTTATTCTATTAAAAGGTACTTACTACTTTTAGGAATAATTAAAAAAATTACTATTTAAAACACATTTTGATTAAACATCATTGTTACACTGCATAAGGCAGAAATGAGACTTAAATTAATAAAACTAAGTAAATAATAATTTAGAAAATACTTTGAAACTTTTATGCTCAATTAATACGCTCATTTCAGTATTCATTTGAAGTTTTGAATATTTTAGAAACCATCTTTTTACATCTTAAAATTAACCATCATGTCAAATTCCAAGTCCTACAACCTCTCTCCCCATAAAGGGCTATGTTGAAATAGGAACTGTCACCCTTAATTTGCCAACATTAATTTTGAAATTGGTTTGCTATTTCCTAATATTCCACAGAAACGTAATTTAGAAAGCTTTTAAAGGCCTTTTTTAGAGCGTTTGTTGTTCCTGTGAAGCCCAGGCTGTAGAATCATCGGCATAAAATATAGCCTGTGTAGGATCAGAGACTGTTACCATTGATTCGCAACTATTACTTTTATATTTGGTTTATATTCCCTGAAAGTGCGTAGAAATCGTAATTTAGGACTTTTTTAGAATGCTTTTCGCACCTCCCCTTCACTTCACCCCTTTTTAATTCGAATTTATTTTCGACAGTCCTTCGAGGGCATTTATATTTTATAAGTTACTACCATGCCATATTTAAAGATTCTAGCATTTTCAGTATCACAAAAATCGCAATTTAGAAAGTTTTTAGCTACTGCAACCCTCTGGTGGTAGTGGCACAAACATAAAATATAGCTTATGTTTGAAAATGTTCTATGACCAACAATTTGTCATCATAATTTTTTTAATCGGTTTGGTATTTGATAAGATTACATAAAAATTGTAATTTATAACGCTTTTCGCTCACTTCATCTTTTTAAATTTGAAATTTTCTTTCGACAGTTCATAGAAAGCAGTTGCATCTTGTAAGTAAATACCATGCCATACTTCAAAGTGTTAGACCCTTCAGTTATGAAAAAAGAACGCAAATTAGAACATGTTTTGCTTGTGCAACCCTCAGATGGTAGTGACAGCAACATAAAATATAATGTATGTTATAGCAGGGACTGTCACCATTGATTTGCAACCATTACTTTTGAAATAGCTTTGGAATTTGCTGAGATTGAGTAGAAATCGCAATTTAGAACGTTTTTAGAACGCTTTTCGCGCATTTTCACCCCTTTTTAAATTTCCAAATTTTTTTTTTAACTGTTCTTAAAGATCATTTATATGTAATAAATATGTACCTTGCCTAATTTTAAGGTTCTAGCCTCTACCAATCACAAAAATCGAAATTTGGAATGCTTTTTTGCTCCTGCAACGTCTAGGTGATAGTGATACCGACTTAAATAGCGTCTATGTTAGAGCAGAGGCTGTCAGAATCAATTACTTTTGAAATTAGTTTGATTCTTCCCGGGATATTGGTGACAAATCGGCATTTAGAACGTTTTTAAAACGCTTTTCGCTCATTTTGCTCCTGCATCTCCTCTGGGGTAGTGGAAACAGATATAAAATATAGCCTATCTTGGAGCAAGATCTGTCCCCATCATTTTTACACTGTATTTGAAATTGGTTCAGTATTTCCTGAGATTGCTAGAAATCGCAATTTAGAACGGTTTTACAACGCTTTTTGCGCATTTTGACCCCCCCCCCCTTTTCAATTTTGACTTTTTTTAGGAAATGTCCTTAGAGATCATTGATATCTTATAACTAACCACCATTCTAAATTTCACAATTCAAGGCCCTTCCGTCACGGAAAAATCGCAATTTGGAACGTTTTTCTCCTGCACCCCCTTTGGGGTAGTGGCACCGACATAAAACATAGCCTATGTTGGAGCAAGGGTTTTCACCATCATTTTGACGCCATTATTTTTTAAATCGGTTTGGTATTTCCTGACATTGTGTAGAAATCACCATTTAGAATGTTTCTTAGAACGCTTTTCGCGCATTTTCACCCCTTTTAAATTTCGAATTGTTTAAGAACTGTTCTTAGACAACATTTATATCTTGTAAGTAGCTGATACTTCAAATTTCGTATTCCTAGGCCCTTCAGTAACACATAAATCGCATTTTTAGAACGTTTTTTGCTCCTACACCCCTTTTGGGGAAGTGGCACCGACATAAAACATAGCCTATCTCTGAGAAAACGTTGTCACTATCATTTTGACACCAATATTTTTTAAATCAGTTTGGTATTTCCTGAGATTATGTAGAAACTACCATTTAGAACGTTTTTAGAACGCTTTTAGTGCATTTTCACCCTTTTTAAATTTCGAATTATTTAAGAACTGTTCTTAGACACCATTAAAACTTATAAGTAAGTAATATTCCAAATTTCATATTTCTAGACCCTTCAGTAACGCAAAAATCGCATTTTTAGAACGTTTTTTGCTCCTGCACCCCCTTTGGGGTAGTGGCACCGACATAAAATATAGCCTATGTTCTAAGTTGGGCTAACACCATCATTTGGATATCATTACTTTTTAAATCGGTTTGGTATTTCCTGAGATTATATAGAAACTACCATTTAGAACGTTTTTAGAACGCTTTTTGTGCATTTCCCCCCCTTTTAAATTTCGAATCGTTTAAGAACTGTTCTTAGACATCATTTATGTCTTATAAGTAACTAATATTCCAAATTTCATATTTCTAGACCCTTCAGTAACGCAAAAGTCGCATTTTTAGAACGTTTTTTGATCCTGCACCCCCTTTGGGGTAGTGGCACCGACATAAGATATAGCCTATGTTCTAAGTTGGACTAACACCATCATTTTGATACCATTACTTTTGGAATCGGCTCGGTAGTTCCTGAGCTTACCTCCGACAAATAAACATTTTTTCCCTCTTTATAATAGGAGTATAGATTGGTAAGGGCCAAATTACCCCTCACAGTACGGTTAGTGTTAATGCTGCTTCATTGTTCAGCAATTTTAAATTAAAGCACATTTTTAAAAGATTTTGTTGATTTGTGCATAACTGTGATTTTTAGCCTGTTAGCGACTCAGACCGATAATAAACTGTCTACTCCATTGCATTAAGTAACATTCAGAATTTAGTTCACATTAGAATGAAAGCTTATGAGTTTTAGAAAATCAGCTGGCGACATAGTCTCAAAACACTCTCGGCCGAACTTGGTATAGGACTTATGACATATCAAAGAATGTTAGCTGTAATATCAATTTACCAAATTTAATAATTCCAATTTAACTCTTAATAGTTGCTAATTACGCATTTCCCTGAATGCGTAGAATTTCAATGTTTTTAAAAGTATTATTTCATAGCTTACCGTAAACCATGACAACTTTTGCACCCTTTCTGTTTTCCTACGTATCGTCTGCTTACTCATAATGTTCATTAATGCTTCAAAATCGCCTTAAACCTTTAGTCTTGAACTACAGCATAAGAATGTGTGATAACTTGGTATCGTGAGCAAGCATTTCTACTTTTTTGCCCGTAAAACCGAGTTGGCAAATTTAAATTGGAAACGGGGCAACTTTGCCAACTTTCTAAAAACCAGTGACAAACAACACAAGCAAAGGGAGATTCAGTTTTATAGTTCAAATAATGTATTTAAATTGTGACATATACATTTCAATAAAAATAAAAAAAGAATTATAAAAAAAGTCGGACGTTCTTGTCAGAAAATGAAAATTTTTATATATTCTCTATGTAAGGAGGTTCAACAATGTACACAACATCGACTCCATTGACGGAACTCCACACATCGTGTTTCGTTCTAACGTGTGGCACCTCAAACTCTCCATGACCTGTAATACTAAGTGATTTTTGTAGCATAACGTTTTACACTTTTTTATGCCATGAATTTAGCGATTACAAACATCCCAAACTTGAACTGTATGAAGCTTTTGCCATCTTGGGCTAACTTGATATCTTCAGTCATTGATGATTGATTATCATCCTGAAGAGAAGTGCCCTGCACTAACTCTTCACTGGGTTCTTCAGGTTGCTCGTGTTCTGGATATTGTTCTGGTCCTGCTTCTTCCCAGAGCTTGATTACCAACGGGGCACACTTACACCAATACATTTTAAAAGAAATGTTCGCCTTATCTAAAAGCCGGATTCGTGTAAAATTTCTGCCATGAGTGAGACAAGATTTTCTGTTCTTTTTTACTGGTGAGAATGTGCCCCGTTGGTAATCAGGCCCTGTTTCTTCCTCTAGTACTACATCTTGATGGGTTTCTGATTCAGATATGTCACGTATGGAAAAAAATGCAACAACAAAAAAAAATAATAATTGAAAAACCTCCGATTTGAAGAAAAAGTATGAAGGAATCTTGGAAGAAATGACAAAATTCTAGGTTGGCAAAGTTGTCCCCATTCTTCCCAAGATTCCTGGTGCAGCTTTGCCAACTAATATTATTTAAAAAATACATCATTAGATCGGGTTTCAAAAGCGATTCCAAATGTTATTATATACTCTATCAGACAAAATTGGAAGATTCTACTTACGTTTGGATTAAAAAGGTGTAACGGAACTTTTAGACTTCCAAAATCTTCTGCTTAACACCCACACCATATTTTCTCTGATAACGGCCATAAAACAACGGATAAGAAAAAAAACCGCTTAAATAATGTCATACAATAGAGAAATACAATGTCATACTTAGAGAAATAAATACACTAGCGCTTATTTTAATTGGATCTGGAATTTTCCATAGAGCCAAACAACATATTTTTCAAAATGTAGTAAAGTTGTCCCGGTTGACAGTACCTGATGAACAAGTTTAATTCATGATTTTTATCACATATAAAGGCAATTACAGCAATTTGAGAACCAGCACATAACATTATTACATAAATTTTTTGCTCCATTGCCATTTGAAATTGAAACGAAAATATATCCTTATATCTTGCTGTCAATGATAAATTTTTAATATTCGTGATAATGCATGCTGGGACACATGAAGATTTATTGAATACCAAAAACTGAAATGCTATAAGAAATGTATTTAACGCATGTGACTTGACACGTTTCTTCATTTATTTTAATTTTTATATTTTGCTAATATTATTTTGCGGTCTTTTGTTCTAAAAATTAATTGTTTTCAGTCTTTTTACTACCAGTTTTTTCATTAAAAGAATTTAAAAAATTCGGTTACTATATTTTTAATGCAATTAAATTTTCTGACTTCATTTAGTAAAAAATTTATGTGAAGTATTTTATGAAGCCAATAAAACTTAAAAAATTAGCTAGAAATAAAAAATGGCTACATAGTGTTAAAATTCTTGAAAATCCAATTAATAGTCACAGTAAATTACGAAATTTATTTTGACTATTAAGTGGGAAAATTTATGTTCATTTATTTATGCTCTTTTATTTAATTGGTTTCTCAAATTCTGTAAATCTACTTTCGCATTTAGTGCATATCAATCTTTCGATATGATTTTATCGATGCATTTGTATTCATTTGTACTGCAAACACGAAGACAGAGTATCTTTCTATTAAATAAAAGAACCTGAAAAAGTAACACCCATCGGCGGAGCTTCTTGTTTAAAAGACGAAAATTAATCGATAGCAATCCGTTAAGGGGACAGTACACTTTTAAAATTTTCAAAAATCGATTTTATTTTTATTTTTACATCGTTATAAAGGTTATTGTATTCTGAATAAGTTGATATCAATATTTTAACTGTGTGATAATTATTTACTGAGATATTTGGAAAAATGTAAACGTCACCCCTTCATTTCCAAATTAACAGCCCTGCGACAACTGTCATGGCGGCTTGTTTGCATTTTGTTTTCGCGCTTTCACATTATCGTAACTTTGAAAATATGCTAAAATGCGGCAATTGTTATTGGTTAAATATCTTAAGCAATAATAAAAAACCTTTAAAATCTTAACTTCAACTTCCACTTTCACCAAATTCGTTTCCTGTCATGGTTTTTCACAGCTTTATTTGCTATTAAGTGCTTAAATTTGAAACAAAACATTTTTTCCCTAGAGCAATAATTTCCTGATTTTGTAATAGTATTCCACTTCTTAGTATTTATTAGCTTTTTAATGAAAAATATGCAAAATGTGCTTCAGAACAGCATCGAAGAAGGAGTCAGTTTAATGGTAATCGTTATACAAAACAGGATGATATAAATATATTCTAAGGTGTTAACTCATTTTATAGAAAACTAAAAAGTAGTAAATTTGATAGTGATTTTTGTTTCAAGTGACAGTTTACAATACAGATTTATTGGCATTAATCTATTTTTTTAATAAACTATCTGGATTTTTGAGCAGCAAAGCATGTGAATCAGATATCGAAATACAAGAATCCCTAATAAATGGACTATATTTTACATTAAATAATTTAGTTTTATAAAACGTGCACATTTAATTCATTTTACAATCAAAGCGAAACAAAATTTTAAGTTATATGTTTAAAATTCATTTTTTGCAATAGTAAATACTACATTTTTACAAATTACATCTATTTAATTTTTAAGCATGTTCCTATATTCTGCAGCATTTTACAAATAATCTTATATTTATCATTTTAAACTAGCATATAATTTTATTTTTAATACAGAATACGATATATAATTAGTAGTTTTGTTTCCTTTATTATATATTTGATATTTTGATAAATACAATTCAATCTTTAAACGGCTTTTTCTCAAAATGACATTTTTTACTCTTGCGCGCACGATATCTCCAAAACTATTTGATGTAGAGCTTTAAAAATTTTTGCCCTACATAAATATTTATATTATCATGAAAATGAACTAGCATTTTAACCCCTTGAGGGGCAAACAAAAATGACTCTAAATATTTAATTCTCACTGGAATAATCGAAAATTTTTATTTTTAAGTAAGAAAAAGCAATTTTCCAATGAAAATTCTATAAAGTTAAAAACATAAAATTTAGTTAAAATTTTCTGGTGAGAATCTTGTTTAAATTAGGTGGGATATATTTTATCCCACCGCCCGTCAAGGGGATAAAGCTGTGTTTAGTATGAAAAAAAATATGCGATTGAACGCATGTAAAAATTCATAGATTTTCTAATTTTTCTAATGAAATGTTAAATACTCTTTAACTAATTAACCGATTACAAATATCCTAGTTCAAATTATAGGCTAGAGTGTTATCTTTAATTTAAAATAAAGTTTATACAAATACAATGAAATTAGCATGAGATATCGTACGCGCAGTGAAATGTTATCCACTTTAAAAGTGTATTGTGATTTTAATTGACCCCTTGAATTTTTTAAAATTATAATATATCCGCAGTGAAATGTTATCCACTTTAAAAGTTGTATTGTGATTTTAATTGACCCCTTGAATTTTTTAAAATTATAATATATCCAAATAAAATTTTTTTAAACGTAGTTCCATATCAACTAAACATACTCTAAAAATGTTGTGCTTCTAGAGAGGTTATCTTTTTTATAAAAAGTTGCTAAACTTATGACAAATTTCGAATGTTTTATGACCGTTAAATGTGTACTGTCCCCTTAAGGCAATATATTTCTTAAGATATTAAAATTTCTATCTATACTTCAGATTCAAGGAAATTTCTTTATTAAATTGTCTTTTAAGAGAAAATTTAGTTAACGTATCAATAACGGTACTATAAATATCATCATCATCATCAACAACAATTTTATCAAAAATACTATGAAAGTTATTGTCATTTCCTCAAATCTTTATAGACTTTAATCGTCCTTAAGTTTTATATAATTGACCATTTTTTGTTTTTGATACATATCCAAGGTTCGTACGGGTCCCGTTATTTTCCATGTAGAATATCAGTACTTTTCTATCGAAAAATAAATACAGATCAAACGCGGGAAATTTTGTCTTATTTAAGGAGAAATTTGCTATAAGATAATACTGCTAACGAAATATGTACTGGTCTGGAAATTCCAGGGCCCGTACAAACCTCGATATCTAATTGCAGCTTGTTTGCAGCGTATTGATACCAGCGCGCTACTTTATTTTTTGCATTCAGATTGCTTCATTCCTACTACTTATTTGAAATAGTATAATTTACTATGCATTTATTTTTGCCCCTTAATCAGTTGTTAAATAAAGCGAATATTACTATTTTACAAAAAAACGTGGTGGCAATAAAGTAATCTGTATTTTTAAAAATGCAGCGGGTTATGAACACTCTGTCGCCCAATGGCGTGGTTAGTAAGCGGAAGCTGCTGTCATGCTGAGGGCCCGGGTTCGAGTCCCTGTGTAAGACATGGATGTAATTGTGATTGTGTTTTCAAAGTAATACATATATGTAACGTAGAGAAATAAAATTGTTATGCCTGGTTTGTGTTAGAATTTCTGTTTATAAATAATGATCATTCGAGGCGACAGCCGTTGTTGCTATAGGCTTCAAAGTAATCTCCACTACGGTGGATTTCAAATCAAATCAAAGCGGTGAACACTCTTTTAACATACGCATACAAGTAGAAGTTTAAAAGCTACAGTAGAGATTTTAATATATTTTGTTTAAAGTAAATATTTATCTTTTACTAGCTACGTTAATTTTAATGTGAAATTGTTTTACTAAAGTGTATTATAGTCCAGGCAATAGGGAATTTTACCTAGAAAACTTAATGGTAGTAACGGTAGTAGCTGGAAATCAGCTTTCTAGATGTTTTTAGGGTCGCTGAATCCGAATTTGTAACTTCCCACCAAAATTTCCCTCGGCAACCTCCCAAAATTTTGGTAAAAAGCCCCCCAAAAAAGGTTTTTATTAAAAAATTAGCTAGAAAAGTAGCTAGAAATTCAGAAAGTAGACAAAATTTGCAACAAATTAGATATATGACATTATGACTTAGGGTGAAGGGGAAGGGGGTATCTGCCTCGGAACATGCGCATGGTGCTGCGTGTACTAAGTTGCGCAATTCCACTTAACCACTCACACGTTTACATTCGCCCTCCCATCTTCCCTCCGAACTTTCTCTATAAGGTTTACTTTAAGATTTTTGGGTCGCTGAATCCGAATTTTTAACTTTCCCCCAAAAATTTCCCCCGCGAAACCCACTCCAAATAGTTGTTTTTAACTTAAATTTCTTATTGTTTTAGGGGAAAAGCATTACGAAATTCAGAAACTAGACAAAATTTGCAACAAATAGGATATATGAAATTATGAATTAGGATGAACGGGGAGGATGAGGGCTGCCTCGGAACATGCACTGCGGCGCTATGTGCACTAAATGATGAAGTCCAGGCAATAGCGGATTTTATCTGGAAAAATTAATGGTAGCACTGGAAATCGGCTTTCTAGATGTTTTTTGGGTCGGTGAATTCGAATTTGTAACTTCTCACCAAAATTTCACCCGGTAACCCCCAAAAAATTGATTTTTTGAAAAAATTTGGTTTTTGAGAAAAGTGCTCGGGGACTGTTCCGTGGCAGCCCCCTCTCTCCCCGTTTATCCTACGTCGTAATGTCATATATCCTATTTGTTGCAAATTTTGTCTAGTTTCTGAATTTCGTAATGCTTTTCACTTAAAACAATAAGAAATTTAAGTTAAAAACAACTATTTGGGGGAGGAAATTTTGGGGGTAAGTTAAAAATTCGGATTCAGCGACCCAAAAAACTTAAAGTAAACCTTATAGAGAAAGTTCGGAGGGAAGATGGGAGGGCTAATGTAAACGTTTGAGTGGTTAAGTGGAATTGCGCAACTTAGTCCACGCAGCACCGCGCGCATGTTCCGAGGCAGATCCCCCCTTCCCCTTCATCCTAAGTCATAATGTCATGTATCTAATTTGTTGCAAATTTTGTCTACTTCCTGAATTTCTAGCTACTTTTCCCCTAAAACAATAAAAAAATGGAATTTTTTAATAAAACCCCTTTTTTTGGGGGGGGGGGGCTTTTTACCAAAATTTGGGGAGGGGGAGGGTTGCCGGGGGAAATTTTGGTGGGAAGTTACAAATTCGGATTCAGCGACCCCAAAAACATCTAGAAAGCCGATTTCCAGTACTACCATTAATTTTGCTAGGTAGAGTCCCTATACGGTCGCTATTGCCTGGACTATTATGTGAGGGTGTAGATAGTATGTAAGGAAAGTGCTGCATAAAATGCCTTTAAAATGAAAATAAAGGAAATAAATATTTGTCATATTTTATTTTAAACCTCGGATTTTCTGAATAATTTAAAATCTATTATGAGAATCTTAAAACAGAAAGCATGATTGTTCTAGAGTAATAATAACAATTCAGACCCAAACTAATGCATATATTTTATTACATACAAATAGAAATATAAACTATAGTAACCTTCTAGCGAAGAAAAAATACCCATAAATATCGGATTTCCTTAAATCCAAGAGGGACATATCTGGATTACACATCGAAGATAAAAGGGACATCTAGAATTATTATTATGGCTTATGGTAAAACAACGAGTATAGGAAAAGTTTAGCTTAGCTAAAAAAATAAAAGAACAGTAAAGCGAAAATTAAATATAATGTAAGTGTATTTCTAATAAGGAACATAAGCATAGCTTATATGAATTATACGATACAATTAATTGGGTGATAAACCTGAAAAAAATGCATAAAACTTTTATGCGTATGTGAAATTATTATATGGAGTTTTAAAAATATTTTAATTATTAATAATCCTCAACCAGAATTATAAAAGCAATTTCATGTTTGGCCCTAATACAAAAATAAATAAATAAATAAATAAATAAAAATCACCTTCAAAAGGACTCTTTTTTTTTAAATTTCTCATTTAACCCTTTGAGGGGCAAGCAATAATGTCTCTGTAATATTGAATTTTCACCGGAATAATCGAATTTTTTTATTTTTAAGTAAGGAAAAGCAATTTTTCAATATCTTTCCCCCTAAGTTAAAAATATAAAATTTAGTTAAAAGTTTTTGGTGCGAATCTTGCTCAAATTAGGTGGGATATAATATATATTGGTTGGCCTACCTTATTCCCGACCGGCCTTGAAGTGTTTGCTCACTGCACCCCGGCCATTTATACCTTTCCCCCCCATTTTCGGTTCATTTGACCGGCGGTACTCAGGCACCCCAGTTACGAAAATCATGACCCAGTTTTATAGTTAATTTTGAAGTTACTTGTCTTTTTTAGCTTTTAATTTTAATCTTAACTTGTCCCCATTTTCGATCACTGTCAATGGCAAAATGCAATTTGCAATAGCGGTCTCCTCTCGATGTCTAGTACCACAAAGCCTTTTTCAAGGCTTAACGGTTTGTGCGAATGCCGGGAGACCTGCGACCTGTAATGCGCACCAGGCTTGACATCAAAATTAGTGAGCTATGTGGCCCCCTTTGTTTTTTTTTTATGGTTTAGAGATAGATAGGCTTGGCTACCTTTTGCTATAGCTCTCCTGTGCTCGTTGGTACCCTACTCCCTTTACATTCTCCGATCTTGCCGATGCCAGTCGGTGAAGTAACATCGAAGTATAGGGCAACCAAAAAATTCTTGGATGCATTATGCGCCCCTTTTTTCTGGAGGTTATATTTAACTTCGTGCTTTCAACTCTGGAATCGCCCTAGGGTCTCCACCAGAGCTTCCAAATTATACTTTTAGGCCGTGCATTGTTTCGAAATTCATCCTTAGTTCTTTTTCATATTTAGTTTGAGTTTACGCGCGGCGGCGTTGCACACCGCGTCGGCACTCCTTAAGCACCGCGATGTCATGTCAATATATACCACCACCCTTCAAGGAGTTGTACAGTTTAGTGGTAGGATTATACATACATTCTATGTAAAAAATATCCGAAATTTATTATTTAAAAAACGCGAACAAAAGATAACGTCGATGTCATGTCAAAGCATCCAATATAAATTTTCATTTGGATAGTTTGCAATGCTGCCGACGATATCACAAAAAATTCGTCTTATGCAATTCGGGATCACTGTAGCGAGTTACAACGTGGAGTTTGAGTGCACTATGTGAGTTATTGTGTTGACATCAGCTTTTTTTTTTCAAGATCGGTGTATAATTAAGAAGAGTTTGGATTGGAAAAAAATTAAACAAGAGTTTGGATATTTGTGGCCGGAATCTTTCATTTATAGATTAGTTCAAATTAGTGCAGAAAAGCTGAAGTCAGTAAAAATAAGCATTGTTAGCACAGTCAACCACGGACGAAAAACAAAATTTCACAGGCCATAAAATCTGAAAAAAAGTCTTTGTACAGTAGCCAAATTCTTGCCAAAGATGATATTACGTTGCGTTTATCCCGTTGAGGGGCGGTGGGATAAAATATATCCCACCTTAGAGGTCTGCACGGGCCGACATTTCCAGGCCCGGGCCCGATAAAAAAAGTTAAAAGTTCGGGCCGAGCCCGGCCCAGACCGTAGAAAAATTTTATTGGCCCGGACCGGTATAAAGTTAAAAGTTCGGCCAGAGCCCGGCACGAAAATAAAGTTAAAATCTCGGCTCGAGCCCGGCCCGGGTGAATTTCCTCAACACATTGATTTTCACGTCGATTTGGTTAAAAGTTTGTCTCGTACGAGGAGTTCAAGACAAAAAAATTTATCTTAACTTTTCTTTTCATGTTTATAATCTTCATTTTTATCGCAGGGTGCGATATTTATTTTTTTAATGAATCTCTATTTCTTGTATGTATAATGTTTCAGTTATCATTAATATTGTTAATCCATATTCCATCTGTTGAAGTGTTAAATATCTGAAAAATGCTATACAGTAAAATCTAAGACTGAATTGCATAGAAAAAAAATGCGTTATAGACAAGTTCCCTTCTTAGCAAGTGTAAATGTATTATATATTATTTTCTTAAGTAATAGTATATTAATTTTGCATGGATCAACACGTTTTTCAGTTTAAAACAAAATTCCGTCATAGACTAGTTCTTTTTCACACGTTTTACTATATTTTAATTTAACTATATTTTAATAAGTGTAGAAATCTACTAGTCTTTATAAAGAATGAATTTGAATGTTTAATTGTAGAATAATGGCGATTTAAAAATGTATGCATTTTTTAACAAAAAATTTGTGCCAAGCCTAATTTTACTGACGTTTGAACGGACCAGGCCATGCCGAGAAAATGATTTTCATACGGGCTGGGTGAAAACTAAGAATGAAAATTTTGGGCCATTAGGAATGAAACCAGTACCCGGGTGTGTGGAGAAAAAATAAGTTAGGCCCGGCCCGAACCTTCAGGAAAAGTAAGGCCCGAGCCCGACCCGGCTCGTAAAGAGTGGTGAGTAGGCCCGGCCCTCGGGCCGTGCCGGCCCGTGCAGATCACTATCCCACCTACGATTAATGAAGATTTGCACCAGAAACATTTTAAGAAATTTTACTTTTCTAACTTTGGTGGAATAAAGTCGTAAATTTCACTCATTTTTTTTTCTCGGTCAGTTGCGTTGGAGGTTGGGAGTGAGGAGGTCGTATGTGGTGATAGCTCCTTCGTGTGTTACATTTACACAGTGATGAGTAGCAGATGGGGCGGTTCGTATGAATAGTTTTATCGCTGTTTGAGCTGTAGCATGGCGTTGATAGAGGATACAAGTTATATTGCGGATGTTATTAAAATATCGCAAATGGGACGTTAGACAGCAATTTCAAGGAACAATTTGATAATATTTCATCCAATTTCGAGGACCATTCTAAAAAAAATACTGGCTGATTTCTTTGCCTTTGTGGATAGATATATATTGGACTTGAAAGTTAAAGATGGTTGCAGTACTCACCAAACGATCCGGAGGAGGTAAGAAAAACTTGCTTTGATGTTTTTTCTTTGCTAAGGGAGCCTACTATGGATAATTTGTTAAACTCTGCTATTTTTAGCTTTTTCTGTTCTATTCAACATGAGAAAGCACCTAACTCAATCATTAACGACTCTAATCTTAAAAATGAATTATTCAATCCTGTCAAAAAAGGGGTTAAGCGTCCCTTGTCAGAGGAGAGTTCTACTATCCCTCTTGCTAACACATTCAAAAATATTGCAAATTAAGTCAACTTAAGTGACAATATTGATATGGAGCAATCCAATTCTAATGTTAGTTCCGTCCAGGAACCTGGTAACTCAAAAAAACCTATTAACCCATTTTATATTGAAATCGACCAAAATTGGGCGACGCTAGCCCGTGAAATTACGGAGCTAAATTCTGAAAAACCCAAAATAGCCCTAAAAGGAGAACGTTTAGTTGTTCAATGTACTTCCGATAATGACTATAGAGTAACGCAGAGATGGTTAAATCAAAATCAGAAAAAATATACAACTCTTGACCCTAGAGAGTTAAGACCGAAAAAATATGCATTAGGGGCCTCCCGTGTTATACAGATGTTAAACTAATAGAAGAAAGCCTACGCGAGAATGGGCTTGCATGGCTGCCATACTTAAAAATAGAAAAACAGGGCATCCAATGCCAATCTATATGTTAAATGTCATACCGCGTAAAAACTTTGAGGACATCTACAAAATAAACGTGATCCATTATATTTCTGTCAAAATCGAAGTCTTTACTACCAAATTTAAAGTTAAACAATGCTATAAGTGTCAAGTCTATGGGCATGCCTCAGAGGTATGTGGCTTTGATGCCAAATGTGTTAAATGTGGTGAATTACACTTAAGCACTGCTTGTGAGCATAAAAGCAGAATTAAACCTACAAGCACTAATTGTAGCCTTGGGCATCCCGCGAATTACCGCGGCTGTCCTAAAAACCCCTATAGACTTGAAAATAAACATAACAAAAGCTACAAGTAATAGCGTCAGCAATCTCTCCACCGAAACTCAACTTCTTGCCGATATCTTTAAAGATTATAACTACACTAAGAAATCTATGACCAATGAGCCTGCAACTAGTACTAACATGATAAATTCTGAAATTAATGGTAGAGAATCCTCAAATGCCCCTTCCTCTCCTACTAGTGAAAATACAAATTATACTAAAAATCTAAAAATACCCTCAAATTACTCTAATGATAATAAATACATACTTAACACCTTCAATGAAATAAAAGAAGTTTTTCAAATTACAAAATTCTTAAGTTGCATCAAAAACATTTCAACTCAAACCAAAAAATATGGTAACCCCATGCAAAAAGTGATTGTCATTTTAAACGAATTCGACAAACTAGCTAACCTTCTCAACTTAAATGAAGAATAATTTCTTATTCTGCTAAACTTGTTTTTTCTTGTCTTATTTTGTCTGTTTTGTTATAAAATAAAAAAAAAAGAAAAAGAAGGGAAAAAATGTCATTTAAACTGCTTTTTCTAGTGTTTTTTCATGATTATATTTTGTCTTGCTTTTTTGTTTTATCGTTCTAGTAACATGTTTTCTTTCTATCATCTATTTCCATTGAGTTATCAGACTGGGTGGGCGCCGTCTTCTTTTCCCCTTGTTTCCCTATACTTTTTGTGCTTTTTTCAGTTCTGTTAGTCTGAACTCTCCTCAGGAATGTCTTTTATTCTCTATTGTGCATTAACTAATAAACTTTTATCATTTTTTTGTAAATATGTAAATATTAATTTTTTCTAAACTTTCGAACTTTGCTTTGCATTTATTTGTGTTAAACTAATGTATGGTCTCTGAAAAGAGTCTTTTTTTTATGCTGGGGCTTCCTTTTGGTAGCTTTTTCGACGGCCATGGACATTTTATTAGGATCATATGTAACTTTTTTTTTCTCGCTCTCTCTCTTGTTGCTATACATACAATTTTTAAGTGTTTTTTCTTCTCCACTTTTAAAATTTTTTCTTGTGATCATCAGCCGCTTTTAAACTTTATTTTTTCTCAGGCTCCCAATGCATTGAAACACGCAATATTTATAGCCTGGATGTAAAGTTGCCAAGCAACTAGGGAATCCGAAAACCTGCTAATATTGTTCCATTGTTCCAGTCGTAAAATTGCTTTTCCTTATTTTGAAATATATGTTTTTTTAATTTTCCGGTAGGAATTCTGCATTACACAAACGCAATTGCTTTCCCCTTAAGGCAGTGGTTCTTAAACTGTGGTCAGCGGGCCCCAAGGGGTCCCCAACGCATCGTAGGGGGTCCGCGAATCTCTACCGTTCAGAGTATATCTTTTCAATTATCTAGAAGATGCGAAAAATTTTGCTTGTAAGGAAAAAATGTTAAAATATACAATATATTTAAGAAATCTCGTACTTTCTGTGCAATTAACGAAGATTTGTAATAAAGACGCAGTTTCTTAGTCGATGAATGCGGTTTATATGACGATCTTTCTCAGAAACACAACGTATACACTACAACTTGCATAAAAATGTCAAGAAAACGACGTGATAAAATCAGCAAAGCATAAATATCTGGTTGCACTTCGTTTTCAAACTAATATCGCTTGTCCCTAATCCCAATTGTCTCTCTCGAACGGTGTTTCTTATATACTTTTTACTGATGATGACGTCATAAGGTTTTTCCAAATTTTCTGAATAGATCCAATAATTTGTATCATAACTTTCATTTCTTCTCTTAAAATTTTTGGCTGAGGGTTGACAATGAAATTCAAATTGCTCGTCAAAGTCGGTAATAAGATCCGCTGGTCAATATCGCAGATTTTCCTGTTCATGTGCAGCTTCTCTTTCTCATTTTTCAATATAGTAATTTTCTTATATTATTATTTGACGATTGGTTTTCGGTATATAATAGTTTATATACCTCTGTTATTTTATGTACAGCTCATATTCAAAATATTAGAATAATTACTTTTTTTTTTACAAATTGTAAATATCGTTTGGTAATTTAATGTCTTTTAATGAAAATTTGCAAACGATATTTTTATTAAGAACTTATTGTTGACTAAACTTACTTATTATCTTAATATTAATGTCATTTTTGAAAAGATTAATTGAAAAATTTATTTTGAAAAGTCAAAATATTAGAATATTTATTCAAGTGGTTCAAAACATTAGAATATTTCACATTAAGTCTCCTTTAAATATCACCAATTCATAACTGGTGGCATAAATTTAGACGATTTTATTTAAAATCAGTATTTATTTTATTTATTTTATTTTTTTATTTTTTATTTTTTATTTTTTTTTTTGCAGTTTGTTTGCTTTTCCGACTTAAAATGGTGTGAGTGATATTCCTGAATTTATTAAACTTCTATGGTTGATTTGTATCGGCACGGTAAAAATCAATGTTATATAGAGAATTATTTACATTGTTCGCAATCACTCGTTAGTAAAATACTAACACATTATTAAAAAAAAAAAGAAATTTAACAAATTACAACGACCATTTGGAAAATGATTTTTTTCAAAGACTAAAATTTAAGACATAAAAAATGCACGGAGTTGATCATACATTACGTACGCCATGAATTAAACATTAATAGTGTTATTACACGTAAAAATTGCAAGCGACAAAAATCGTCTGCGACTCGTCAGATTTATCTTACGTATTATCCAAGCATTTCATTGGCTGTTCGGGGAAAGGCTTTTCCATCGTCAGATTTCCAAGAAATCTGACAACCAATTTTAAATTTCATTCTTAAACTTCCAAACATCCCGCAATATTACTTTTTACACCGTCGTATAGAGAACAAAAAATGTACTTTTAAATGCAATTTCGTTGAAAGCTGTATCTCAATTTGTTTCTGAGTTATTATTATATTTTTTAGTAGTCTTTATTACTTTTTTTGTCATAGTGGCAACAAAAGTATTCATCTTTGTTGAAAGTAAAGGGAATACAGATTACCGTATAGACCTATCAGAATACGAATAAAATGTGGATTCAACCAATAAAACACTTCAGATATGTTTTTGATTTCCTACCCTGACATAGAACAATAACCATTTTTCCAAATGGTTAAAAATGGAAAATTTCAAAATAATCGCCGAAATAGCGGCCAAAAACCAAAAACATCTGCTAGAGGTGACAGGAAACTGAAGCATATAGTGAAGAAAAACCGTTTTAAAAGTGTATGAATTCTGAACCGAAAATGGAAAGAAAAAGGAAGTTTCTGCATCGACAACATTAAGAGGTCTCCATAAATTTAAGTTTGAATCTCGTGTACCGAAAACAAAATCTCTCATGACTGCAAAACAAAAGCGTATAAGATTGAATTGGTGTAAATCAAGACGTTTTTGGAGCGAAGAAGATTGGAAAAATATATTATTTAGTGATGAAAGTGTGTTTTGTGTTTCATATGGTAATCAATGTATTCGAGTTTGGAGAATGAAGCAAGAAGCATTTTGTAAAGAATGCCTTAAACGTTCCGTAAAATTTGCTGCTAGTGTCATAGTTTGGGGTTGCATGAGTGCAGAAGGACCTGGAAAGCTATGCATCGTCTTCAAAAAGGTTAACTCTCAGATATATCAAGAAATTTTGGAATATTACATGATTCCATCATCAGAAGATTTATTTGAAGATGATTTCATCTTTCAACAAGATTTAGCATCACCGCATACCTTGATATCAACTAAAAATTAGTTCCGCCAACGCAACATTAAGGTACTTCCTTGGCCACCAAACTCACCAGCCCTTAATCCAATCGAAAAATTATTGTGTATACTGGTGTATAATGGTGTATAATGAAGAAAAAATTCCAAGAAAATCCCCCTTCTTCAAGTAAAACTGAGTTAGAGGCACGTATATGTATATTTGGGTTAATATTGATAGAAATGTTTGTAAACACCTTGTGTATAGTATGCAAGATCGATTGTGAGCTGTTATGAAAGCTAAAGGGGATGCTACAAATTAACTACCATTTACTTCATATTCATCAGGTAATATTGTTGCGTAAAATAAAATATTCTAATATTTTGAACCAATCTAAATTTTATTCTAATATTTTGATGTGTTTCAGAAAGCTGTATTCCTAATTTACTGTGCTGTATTTTATATTTTGTAAATGTTAAAATCTTATCTAAACATTCCAGATTTAATTTATAAGAAATTAAATTGCATTTACTTAGTATCAAAAATAAATAAATGAAAAAATATTTTTTTCTTATTACTTTTTCTCGATTACTCTAATATTTTGAATATGAGTTGTACTCTGCAAACAATATTCTAAAGAATATCATTTATTTGAGCCTTAAGGGTGTTTGTTCTCAAATCCAAAAGGGCAAATTTCTGACATAAGTTTTAATCTATTTTTGTTCAAAAATGCATGAAACTAGCTGGTGTTGTTGTTCAGAAACTATGTCATTGAGCTGTTTTTTCCATTTTTTTTTTTGCAAACGCAACAGATATTTCAGAAAATTGCGTCAACGTGGGCATTTTGAACCGAATTTCTGCACGAAGGGAGAAAGAGCACTCAAAAGCGGGCGAAAAAGGGGTTTGTCACGTGATCGAATTCGCTTATAACTCAATAGTTAATTGATTGATCAAAATTTGGAAAAAACAGTTCAATTCCAAATCGCTTCCATGGCCAGGGTTTTTCAATTTTATATCTTTCCGTTAAAAAATGAATTTGTGAATATTTCAAAACGTTTTGCACTTGTTCAGCAGAGGAGTTAAGAACAGCCTTAAATCCAGGGGTCCGCAAAGACAGGGACAGTACGAAAAGGAGTCCGTGATGACTAAGAGTTTAACCCCTTAACGCTCGAATTAAATTATGGTTGAAAAATTCAAATTGCTTATTGGCACCACTTTTATGAAAAAGAAATATTCACCTTATGTAATGACAGGAAAAACGATACTAAAATATAGCCAATTTCACTATTTTATAAAACTGGTGGGAATCAAACAATTTGAGTAAAAGACACAGCCCGAGAATATGACGGGAGCGAGAATTAAGGGGTTAAGAACCGCTGCCTTAAGGGATTAACCCCTTAACCTACGATTTACGTCTCAACAGCTCCGCAGTTTGGCAAACCCATAGCTACCACTAAAATTTAATAGAGATTGTTTAATCATGGCATTTCGACGATTAGATTGAAATATATTTACTGTGAAATTTTAGTGGTCAGAAGAATTTACATTTGGCTCGATCATTGTACGCGGGTTATGCCCGTCATTCTAGGTTAAGGGGTTAACAAGGAAAGACAAATAAATATGTTTTAATTATAAGTCCCCGACATCCATCAGTTATATTTCAAACTGGTGATAAACACTTACCAGAAATTGTAAAGTTCTATATTCGTACAATATTTGGCGTCGACGTGCTCGACCAAATTGCACAGAAGTATGAAGCTAGTTTTAGACAATGACCTCTCCAAGTGTTTTATAATTCTATTCATCTTGCGGCGTCAATTCTGAAAAACACAGTCAAAAAAGAACTTAAATACCAGTATTTTGCCAAAGAGGAATCAGCTTCCTTTAATCCCTTTGTGTTAATCCTAGAATTTTCTAGAAGAAAATACTTGTAGTTCCTCTTTTTTTGACTGTGTTTTTCCCTGACCACTCGCCACCCTGAGTATTGTATTTCTCTGAAGATAAATATAAATGTGTGCTTTCACCAAGTTTGATTTTGTTTTTAGCAATTTCGATTTCGCATGAAAAATATTTTTTTACTATAAAATATTCTTAAAATAAAAAATATAAATAATATATATGTATCTCAATATAATATAATTATAACATAATAAAATATAATAAAAATTATGAAATATATATTATTATATGGGCAATGATGGTAATAATAGAAATAAACGATACTAAGAGAAAAAAATGGCAAGTAAACAATAGTTGCGCATGGTAATGGACATCGGTCAAAATGACCGCTGTAGCGGTTCTAGGTATACGTGTTTACGGTTCTAGTGTTAAGGATGTTTTTAAGCATTTTTTTTTTTTTTTGATGAAACAGGAATAAAGATTTTTGCTTCGGGTATTTTGTATGTTATTTATTTTTCTTTGAAGAACATTTCAGATTTTTTTAAAATAAAAAATTAATTATGTGACTCGAGTCACATGGATGGATGTCCTAGTGTGCACCACACACTTCAAATCTGTGTGGCGCGGTATTCGATAGATCGCCAGAATCGTTTGCAAGAATTATAAAATAGTTCCGTTAAGAATTATAAAATAGATAATATTATCTGGAGTTTCAACAATTTTGAGATCAAAAAGTGGCAACGATTTGAAAGAATGTCTATTTCTGACCCCTTTGTTCGCCCTTGTAGTTCGCCCTTGGCTTTTAAAAATGTTTATTTTTTATTAAAAAAATGGCTGAAAGTAGTACAAGCTCCAATAACCTATATAAACTTTAATTAAAAACAATTAACAAGATCGGTTTAGCCCTTAGTGTGCAACTTTTGATATACGCAAACAACAGTGTTTTGGAATTTAATAGCTTGTTTTTATGCGTATATACCTAATTCACACCAGAAAATTAAAATAGCAATGTTTTCTTTAATAAGTAAGAGACATTCCGTATGTAAATAAAGCGAAATTAACCAATGAAACTTTCTGGTGTAAAGTCAGATTCTCTGAACTAAGTAATTTCTAAAACGTATTCTATCATTGGAATTAAAGGGTTAAAGGTTAAGTTTTATAAAATAAATAACTTTATAAATTAAGGTATTTGGGTACATACTTATTAAAATAT
Source organism: Maratus speciosus (assembly GCA_963932465.1). Taxonomy (NCBI): domain Eukaryota; kingdom Metazoa; phylum Arthropoda; class Arachnida; order Araneae; family Salticidae; genus Maratus; species Maratus speciosus. The sequence goes on along the minus strand of OZ010793.1, from coordinate 119,714,357 downwards.
TTACTAATTTGCAATATTTTAGCGTAAAACTGCCACACGACAATAGTTTTACTTGGATTTCAGATGTGTGCCAGAAGAAAAGATTGACGTATCATACGAAAAATGTATTTCTGATTTTTTTTTTTTCATTATTTTTCTTGTGTAATAAACCTTTCAAAGAATCATATATATATATATATATATAGACATATGTTGTAGGCTAATTGAGAAATCAGGCTCTTTGCAAAGAGCCTAGGCTGTTTGCAAAGAGCCGGGCTAATTGGAGAATCGTCTTTCTTTTTCCAATTAGCCTGATATTTTTCAGGCTTATTGCAAAGAGCCTAGACACCGTTAGGCTAATTGAAAAATGACCACTTATATCCCAATCACAATGATTTTTTACGCTTATTAACCCATAACCCGACCCGAACAATAAATTACAACAGACCGTATCTCGATCTGAGCAAGACAAATAATTTCAGTCTGCACGCAACCCAACTCGAACCTAAAAATTCCATTAAAAAAAACCCCGGAATCTGAACCGAACCAAATCTGAACCCGACAACAATATTCCAATGAACCGTAACCGATCCGAGCAAGACAAATTGATTTCTGAGGACATGCAACCCGATCCGAACCTAAAAATTCTATTTGAAAAAAAAAACGGAATCTGAACCCGACAAAAATATACCAATGAACCATAACCGATCCGAGCAAGACAAAATCATTTCTGAGGACATGCAACACAACCAGAACCTAAAAATTCAGTTTGAAAAAAAACCAAAATCTGTCGCGAACCAAATCTGAACCCGACAAAATTATTCCAAAGAACCATTACCGGATCCAAGCAAGGCAGAATTATTTCCGTGGTCACGCAACCCGACTCGAACCTAAAAATTCTATTTGAAAAAAAACCAGAAATCTGACGCGAATCAAATCTGAACCCGACAAAAATAATCCAAAGAACCATAACCCGATCGGAGAAAGACAAAATAACTTCCATGGACACGCAACCCGATCCGAACCTAAAAATTTTGTTTAAAAAAACACGAAATATGACCCAAATCAAATATGATAACCGACAAAAATATTCTAATGAACCATAACCCGATCCGAGCAAGACAGTAATTTCCGTGGCCACGCAACCGGACCCGAACCTAAAAATTCCATTTGAAAAAACCCTGAAATCTGACCCGAACCAAATCTGAATCCAACAAAAATATCCCTCAAAACCATAACCAGATCCGAGAAAGAAAAAATTATTTTCGTGGACACGCAACCCGACCCGAACCTAAAAATCCCATTAGAAAACCACCGAAATCTGAACTGAACCAAATCTGAATCCGTCAAAAATATTCCAAAGAACCATAACCGGATCCGAGCAAGACAAAATAATTTCAGTCGGCATGAAACACGATCCGAACCCGAAAGTTCTACTTGAAGTTAACCCGAAACCTGACCAGAACCCGAAATTAAAATACAACAGGCCGTATACCCCGATCCGAGCAATGCAAATTATTTTTCGCGTACACGCAGTACGACCAGAATCTAAAAATTCCATTGGAAGTCAACCTGAAACCCGATACGAAGCCGATCGAAACACGACAAACATATTTCAAAGAACCCTAATCCGATCCGAGAAAGACAATATAATTTCCTTCGACAAACAACCGGATTCGAACCTAAAAGTTTCATTTGAAGTCAACCCGAAAACCTTCCATAAGCCGCGTTTGGGTCGAATTTCGGATTGAGTTTAACTAGAACTTTCAGGTTCGAATCGGGTTGCCTGTCGACAGAAATTATTTTGTCTTGCTCGGATCGGTTATGGTTCATTGGAATATTTTTGTCGGGTTCAGATTCCGGGTTTTTTTTCAATTAGAATTTTTAGGTTCGGGTCGGGTTGCATGTCCTCCGAAATTATTTTGTCTTGCTGGGATCAATTATGGTTTATTGGAATATTTTTGTCGAGTTCAGATTTGGTTCGGTTCAGATTCCGAGTTTTCTTTAAATGGAAGTTTTAGGTTCGTGTCGGGTAATATGTCCACGGAAATTATTTTGCGTTGCTCGGATCCGTTTATGGTTCTTTGGAATAATTTTGTCGGGTTCAGATTTGGTTCGCGTCAGATTTCTGAGTTTTTCTCAAATTGAATTTTTAGGTTCTGGTTCGGTCACATGTCTTCAGAAATGATTTTGTCTTGAACGGAACGGTTATGGTTCATTGGAATATTTTAGTCGGGTTCAGATTCTGGCTTTTTTTCAAATAGAATTTTTAGGTTCGGGTCGGCTTGTATGTCTTCAGAAATTATTTTGACTTGCTCGGATCGGTTATGGTTCATCCGAATATTTTTATCGGGTTCAGATTTCGGGTTTTTTTAAATGGAATTTTTAGGTTCGGGTCGGGTTGCGTGTAGACTGAAATTATTTTGTCTTGCTCGGATCGGAGTACGGTCTGTTGTAATTTATTTTTCGGGTTCGGGTCGGGTTATCGGCAATTAAGCCTAAAAAAGCATTCTGATTGGGAAATAAGTGGTCATTTTTCAATTAGCCTAACTGTGTCTAGGCTGTTTGCAATAAGCCTGAAAAATATCAGGCTAATTGGAAAAAGAGAGATGATTCTCCAATTAGCCCGGCTCTTTGCAAACAGCCTAGGCTGTTTGCAAAGAGCCGGGTTTCTCAATTAGCCTACGACATATATATATTTTTCCCAAACGAAATATAAAATCGCGCATTTAAGGGTTAATAGCTTTTGCGTTCTGACACAGCACAGTTTGACAAAAGTCATTTTGCGTAAAATGAGTTATAGTGATCCTAAAGAGTGTAAGACTACGGACGCTTTACGCTTAAGAACTCAATAACTACGAAAGGACTTCGAATTCGGACAAATCGTTGTACACGGAAAATCTAAAGACAATACGAAACAGAAAAACGTAAAAAAAAAAAAAAAAAGTTTTTTTTAATCGAAAAAAGCATATCTCCTCTTAAGGGGACAGGTACCCTTTAAAGTGTCCAAAAATCTTATTTTTTTTAACAGTTTATAATTAAATACGATTCTTTATATAACATTTAAAATTAAACCCATACAAAATTTCCATTAGAAGAGAAGTTATGTCTAAAATACTTTGTTTGATGAATGATTTTAAAAATGTCGCCTCTTGTGGGATGAAACGAGCGTCAATCTAATTAAAGGTATTCGATCACTTTTACAGCATTTTTTTTTAGCTTTGTTTCATTATAAATGATTAGCATAAACATTTTTATAACGCTTTGAGCTTTTTCTATGAAATCAAAGGGGGATTTAGTCTTTAATGTCAATTTTCTCAAAACAGCAATTTTCATCATTGCGCGCACGATTTCTGAAAAATTTCACGAAATTTTCGGTCAATATAGTAAACATATAGAAGTACAAAATGACCTATTATTATGTTTCTCAAGTAAGAAGTTAAGAATCCACGACTACTTTTGTAATAAAAAAATCTCGATACTTCGAGTTTCTTTACAAAAACATTTTTTCCCGGGATCTACAAGTTTTTTTATTTTTCATTGTAGGTCATTTTGAAAATACATTATATCTGTGCTCAATAAAAAAATCTTGGTTTGTATTAACCATTCAAATGCTGTGTCTTTTACTCAAATTGTTTGATTCCCACCAGTTTTATAAAATAGTGAATTTGGATATATTTTGGTATGATTTTTACTGTCAGTAAATAAGCTGAATATTTCTTTTTCATAAATGTGGTGCCAATAAGCAATTTGAATTATTCAACCATAATTTAATTCGAGTGTTAAGGGGTTAAAGAATAATAATTAATGTTGTGTTGTGTCGTGTATTCTGTGTTTCCCTTAGCAAAAAATGACATAGACCAACAAACACAGAACTTATGGTCCGCTAACGAATACGTTAGCCTTGGCCGCAAGTGTTTGATTGCGGTCGCTATCATTTTACGTTACGGCTCCGTCAAAAAAGTGTCACGCCGGACATAATATGGCCACAATATAATTGGCCGTAAATGCATGAATATGGCCAAAATCATACCACTAACTTTTTACCGAAACTGCTAAATAGACTCATACTGGCCACATTTATTCTTTTAATGGCCATGAAAAATAAAAGCTAGCCAGAAGCTAGCCATAGCCCTGCCATTTGTTGTTGTCAATAATTAAATGTAGCCCAAAGCTGCCCATTAAAAATCCTTATATGATTTTGTTTCTTTAAAATGTCAAAATTTGTTCTGTAAAATACACTTGTTGGAAGATTAATTAAATGATAAGTGCTTTTGCATGAAAAAAAATATTAATAATCATTTACGTACACTTTTCAAAAAAATTATAAATTTACTTATCTTGAACTTTTTCAAAAATTTCCAAAACTCAATAGTTGAATTTGTTTATTTATTCAATTATACATTTTAAAAATTTATATGTAATGCGATTTTTAAATAGTTGCATTTCATATACATTTTTAACGTATTAATTGCAAAATAAAATAATTAATTAATTCACTATGCCAAGCATCGTGTATGGGAAACTTTTGAAGTAATTCAATATAAGAAAATGTATAATATTTTTTAAAAGTGTACCTACACGATTATTACTATATATATATATATATATATATATATATATATATATATATTAAATGCAAAAACACTTAAGCAATTAAGCAATCTTCCAAAAAATATTTTTCACAGAACAAATTATAAGTTATGAATGTCATATTATATAGAACGTGTTTGTGTTTGTGATTTTTTTCCCTTTTTTTCCATTGGTTTTTACACATAATGGTAAGTGTGTTACCAATACGTTATGTTTTTCCTTAAAGAATTATTACGAAACCTGTTGAATATTTTTTGCATCATTTGAATATATTAAAATTTCACATTTAGATTTTATTCTCCTAGTTTAATAGTAAAATATTACAAAAATATATTACTTAAATCTTTTCAAAATCCCTGAGAATTATTTACAGTAACTAAAAATGTCACCAAAATTTTGAATGATTTCTCTAAATTTTATTGCATTTTATTCTGATTTTTCAGAATTTCAATTGTTTAATGAATAAAATTTTTTTCATTGTAAACTATTAACTTTCTTCGCTCAAAATACGAAAAGAAAAAAATCTTTCCTTCACAGTCATGTTTTTTATTATTATGCTAAAACAAGCTATTTTAAGGATCTAAAATGAAACCAATAATCATAATGTCTAAAATAATTCAGCGAACCTCTACAAAAAGATTTTTTTAAAGTTAAACAAGCATCTATTAAATGATATTTTGCACAATTTTACACAGGACGATGATCATACACGAAAACACTCTTTCTCACATCCAATATGTGAAAAGAAAAGTACGTTTTATCTTTAATAATAAAAATAAACTTTACTTAAATTAAACTATTCAAGTTTTTGCGATATTTCTAATGACATGCACTGTCAAAGCAGCAATCGTTATTTGAAAATATGATAAACTTTCAAACTTTACAATTTTAAAGAATTAACCCTCCGTCTACCAGACGGGTCCATTGGACCCGACAGGTACATACAAAATATTCATTCAAACCAGAAATTTCTTTAAAATAAACTAAGTATATAAACCAGACAAAAATAAGGTAAATAAATAAGTTAAATAGTTTTAAATAAAAATTCTGGTGTAGAACGTTTTATTAAAACTTGAATAAAATTCCCGGTAGATCTAGGGTTAATTTTAGCCAAAATTTAATTTTATTTAATAATTTCATTTTAGCTATTTTTCCTAATTTACACAAAATTTTAATATAATGGAAAGTCGGTGAATAACATAGTATAAAGTAAATATTATCTTGCGTTTGCTAAAATTAAAATATATTTAAATATACGTGTGATTCCATAAAAATAAATATATTTCTTACATCATTCAGTTATATTTTTTGTAACAAACACGCCTAATATTGATGCAAACAACAACAACAAAAAAAAAACTCAACATGTTATAGTGAAATAAATTAAATAAATTAATAATTCTGTAATGGATCAACATAATAAGACTTACCCATATTTTGAAAAATCCAAATCGTGCAACCATTATTTTGAACACTCATCCCAGACTGACTGATCTGATCTACTTATCAACACGGACAAAACGAATGGAATGAAAGGTACAGTCTAATTCTCGGAAACATTTCCCGTACTTTATCGTTGTCTTTGACTTTGAACAAGGGGGACGGGTACATCATATTCATTCATATCCATATTTTGCACAAATCGCAATTTCCACTTATATCTACATATGGCCGAATACAGAATATTTTCTTTTCAGATTTTAGCAAAATCTGAGAAAAAGATACACTGCAGAACTCGATTTAACATAAGAAAATTAATTTCCGAGCCGAGTGCTAGGTAGCTGTTTTTAAATTTTAAATATTTTACACATCTGATAACCGTTACCGCCTCTTTTTGGTAACAATTTTTGGTACTTTTCAGTTTGCCGGGTGCCAGTGTTATATATAATACATATATATATGCTTATATGTTTATGTGGTCGTTGTCGTCAGTGAACGATTTCTTATGTTGCTCAAAACATAAATTTAAATTAATAAACACATTTATTTGATGAAATTATTTAATAAAGTTACTGAAGCTATGGCATATTTGAATTTAGTTGATTACATGATGTATTTTAATGTTTGTGCATGTACTAAATTCTAAAATTCATTTTTTTGATAAATTTCAACGGTATCGATTATTTCAAAATGTTCCATGTGCATAATTTTTTCTCTGATTCCTTTGAAAATTTCTATGGCTGTTTGTCATTATATGTTTCACTAGGGGCCTCTGCCCCCTGCAAGCTACGCTTGCCAACCCCCGTTCAGACACCGGAGAATCTAAAAATCTAAAAACATGCTAATCTAATGGGTTTTAAAAATATTAGAGAAGATTAAATTATACTGAAAAAGATGTGCAGATCTCCCTGTAAACGGGTTTCTCTTCAATTCCCTTTGATTGCAAAAATTTAACGGAGAATCAGTTGCTGTTAAGACATCCAATGATTGTTTTCGTTTTTGGTTAAAGAGGATCAGTTAAACATTTGAAAAGAAGCTAAAATAAAATGAATTAATTATTCAGAGTCTTTGTCAACCGATATTTTAAAACAATCTCTATAACAACAGCCTAAATCATGTGATTATCATCAGCAGTACCGGGCGGAACACTTTGCTTTTTATACTCTAGGTGCCATTTTGATACTTTAATGTTATTCAGGCACAGGTGATAAATCGTCAAATATTATTCTATCCCCATCATTTCTCCTATATTATAATAGTTCAAGTCATCAAATGCCATAAACAAATACGACCCTTTGCCTTTCATATGAAGGTTTGGAACAAATGTCATATACGCTCCCATATTGGCGCGATATTTTTCCAACGCCAATTTGGGGAACCCATCAACAGCATAAACAACAACATCCGGCTTACCATATCAAGCAAAATAACGATACTTTGGCGCCAGTTAAATACCCGTTGCGTATATGATATTGGCTGCAGAAAAAAAAATCGTGCCAATATGGGGCCGTATATGACATCTGTGCCGAAAGAAAAAAAAGCCGGGTGCAAATCTCGCCAATATTTTTTTTCAACTCGCCAGTTAGCATTTTTTTTATTGTTCGAGTTGTAAATTTAAACATTGATTTGAAGTTGAAATTAAATGTCACGGTCTGTTACATAATTTAATATTTCGCCAGATGTTAGTGTTGATGTGTGTGTATGTGTTAGTGTGTCGCACCGCATGTTTGGCAAGATTTTTTTTTTTTTTTTATTACGAAAATTAGGCTAAATTCGAATACCGAATTCGTTTTCGAATACCAGTTACAAATGTATTTTTGGTACTACTTAGTTATACCGTCGACAAAAAATCTATCGCGAACTATAAGGTTAAATGCCAATAATGCTTCATCGTAAATGTCACATTCACTTGACTTTTAGCAAGTTACACGTGTTTACGTCATCAAGTGATTTTTATTTCGACGTTTTATTTTTATATTTATTAATGTTATACTAATTTATTTGTTCTTTCTTTGTTTAAAATAAAAATTTTGTCAATCTGTACAATTTGGCGAGTGGTTTAGCGATTTATATAATTTGCGAAATTGGCTGACGGAATAACTACTACATTGTACCGTATTTTTTAATTATTTTCTATTATTTTCAAAAGGAAATAGCAAAAAAATAATTAATAACTATAGAACAAAATAATTTATTAATTTATATAAATTTAAAAAAGAAATAAAAGTAAATAAAAATTTATTATTAAATAAACAACAATAGCCGGGTTACCATGTCTATCAAAATAATGCCATTTGTGCGGCAATTAGGTACCCCGGTGCGTATATGACATCTGTGCCTAATATTTTTCTTTTTTTTTTCTTTTTTCTTTTTTTTTTAAGAAGTTATTAAATTCATCAATTTAAATGTTTCATTTTTAAATGAGAGTTTTGTATTTAATAAAATGATAACGAAATACAAAAAAAAGCATTGTTCTTAGCATAGATTTAAAGGAGGCCAAACTGGTCGCCAAATTAATTTAAAATGGTAACCTTTTCTGAATTATGAAGAAAAAAATTTGCTATGATTAAAATTTGAGTTGCCATCATTAGAAAAAAATGTATTTAAAATTAGAAAAAAATTTATATTTCGAAAATTAATTCGAATTTAAAAATTCTAATACCAGTTTTGAGATCTGTGGATCAACACGGATTTTTGGTGTTAATTTCATAGCAAAGTATTCCATATTTTAGGAGAAATCGCCGTGAAACAAAATCAGTTGTTTAATCAGTCGATTCAAAGAATCGATACATTTCAGCCGTTTCATATATTCGTTTCATAAATTCGTTTCATTAGGATTTTATATAGATAGGGTAGATAAAACTGTGCATGTTTTTTTTTTTTTGTTTTTTGTTTTTTTTTTTTTTTCTTAACTAAATATATAATTTCAAAAGTTAAAAGCAGATAATTGCAGCAATACGATGCAGAAATCCTGAAAATTTCATAAAACTAAGATTTTTTTTAAAAAATGTATATTAAAATAGATAAAATTTTGTATACAGTTTCATTTATATGTATAAATCAAACATGCATTAAAAATATTTGTGATTTTAATTGCTATAAAATGTGCATGGAACAGTTCGAAAAATTCTTCGTAACGCTACGAATTTTGGCGTCAACGAATGATTTCTTATGTTCTTTATTTTTCTCAAAACATAAATTTAAATTGTATAAACACATTAATTTGATGAAATTATTGAATAAACTTAGTGAAACTGTGGTTATACAGGGTGATTCATAAAAGATGGGCAGAACTTTAAGGGGTTATAGTACACTTAAAGACAAATAATATTAAATAGGAGACTAAGGGTCCCAGAGGTATTCCCAAGGAGATAGGGGGCATTAAAGTTTAGGGTCCGAAATTTCAAATGATTATAAAACATGGAAAAATTGGTCGATTCGTTTGCGGTTTTTGCAAAAAATTTTCTTTATGCCAGTATTTTCTTGAAATAGAATTTTAAAGTTCAATTTCAAAAAATGCCGATAGGGGGCGCTTTAGACTTTGGAGTAACAAACAACTATTTTTTAACGTTATTTTTTGTATTTCTTTAAATGATTTCGAAAGCTTAGACTTAAACTTAAATTTTGATCTAAAAATCTGAGTCCTAACGAGTAGTTAAGTAGCATAAACTGAAATTTGAAATTTGAAACCCTTCTCCCCCCCCCCCCCAACAAAAATCAGTTATTCCCGATCTTTGTGTCGTAGATTAGGCTCTAACTACTGCCGCGTTTTGCTAAAATTATTCTTTATGTCAGTATTTTCTTGAAAATAAATTTTAAAGAAAATTTTCAAAAAATTCCGATAGAGGGCGCTTTAGACTTTGGAGTAACGAACAACTATTTTATACCGTTATTTTTTGTGTCTCATTAAATGCTTTCTAAAGCTTAGACTTAAACTTAAATTTTCAGCTCAAAATCTGAATCGCTGAGCGTGGTTCAGTAGCGAGGGGAGGGGTTCAAATCTCAACTTCTGAACATAGTTCAGTTTGCACTACTTAACCATGCCCAGCGATTCTGTGCTGTGATACGAGGCAAAAATACAACTTTCGTCAAGGACTGCATAGTCGGAATTCACTCATAAAGGCACTGGCACAGTTGGAAACGTCGCTCATGCAAACGTTAAAGCTCCATTCCTGACGCTAGTCACCGGGTGAAGAAGGAAACAGAAAGTATGCAAATGTCAAATGGGGAAGAAGAAGAACACGTATGCAAAATTTCGACACGATTCAGGCATAAAAACCACTGAACGGTGAGTCAAGTGTAAGTCGCTGTAGTAATGAATCGGAAAATGGTGCCCTTCACGAATAAGGAAAAGGCTGAGATGCATTTAATTTACGGAGCGGCAGATGGAAATGGTGCAGAGGCACAACGAATGTACGGAGAGCAATTTCCCAACAGGCGGTTCCCTAACCGCAAAACTTTCGAGCGCTTGCACAGACAGTTTTGTGAGACGGGATCATTTCTCGCTTCCCGGTCGAATGCAGGTCGTGCAAAAAAGGACGAATCAGTAGTTGTTGCAGAAGCCATTCTGGATGTAGTAGCGGCGCAGCCAAGTACAAGTACACGAACAGTGGCTAGGCAGGTGGATACCTCACAGTCCATGACTTGGAGGGTACTGAAGGATGAACATTTGCTCCCGTTTCATGTTTCGAGTCCAGAAACTGTCTCCAGCGGATTATCCAAATCGTATTGAATTCGCCCGCTGGTTTCTGCAGCAGAACGCGCTAAATCCACATTTTGGACGAACTGTGCTTTTCACCGATGAATGTACCTTCACACGTGAAGGTACATTTAACACACACAATGCACATGTATGGGCGGATGTCAATCCACATGCTACGTATCCACATGCTCATCAGAGACGCTTTTCCATCAATGTTTGGGCAGGAATCCTCGGAGACCACCTAATCGGACCGTACCTTCTTCCTGAACGCCTCAACGGTAAAACATACCTCACATTTCTGCAACATGTGCTGCCAGACCTGTTAAACGTTGTTCCTCCACGCATCCGGCGGGTCATGTGGTTCCAGCACGATGGAGCGCCAGCCCATTACGTACGAGACGTCCGCAACTATCTGGACATCACATTTCCGAACAGATGGATTGGTCGAGGTGGTCCTGTTGCTTGGCCTGCTCGCTCGCCAGATCTTTCACCCCTCGATTTCTTTTTTTTGGGACGATTGAAGGCTCTTATGTATGAGACACCCATTGAATCCCCCGAGGAACTGGTCGCCAGACTTTCCGCCGCTGTAGGGGAAGTGCTCGAAAAGCCTGATGTTTTCGCGAATGTTCGCCGTTCCATTCTTCGCCGTTGTTCTGCGTGCATAACCTCTGGTGGTCACAATTTTGAACATTTATTGTAATTACATGTTAATAAATATGCTTTGGTAACATAATCCTAATTTGTGTCTTTTTACCTCGTATCACAGCACACAATGTGTGGACATGGTAAACTGAACTGTGCTCAGGAGTAGAAATTTCAAACCCCTCTCCCCAGAAACTTAACCACGTCTAACGATTCAGATTTTGGGCTGAAAATTTAAGCCTAAGCTTTAGAAAGCATTTAATGAGACACAAAAAATAACGGTATAAAATAGTTATTCGTTACTCCAAAGTCTAAAGCGCCCTCTATCGGAATTTTTTGAAAATTTTCTTTAAAATTTATTTTCAAGAAAATACTGACATAAAGAATAATTTTAGCAAAACGCGGCAGTAGTTAGAGCCTAATCTACGACACAAAGATCGGGAATAACTGATTTTTGTTCTGGGGGGAGAAGGGTTTCAAATTTCAAATTTCAGTTTACGCTACTTAACTACTCGTTAGGACTCAGATTTTTAGATCAAAATTTAAGTTTAAGTCTAAGCTTTCGAAATCATTTAAAGAAATACAAAAAATAACGTTAAAAAATAGTTGTTTGTTACTCCAAAGTCTAAAGCGCCCCCTATCGGCATTTTTTGAAATTGAACTTTAAAATTTTATTTCAAGAAAATACTGGCATAAAGAAAATTTTTTGCAAAAACCGCAAACGAATCGACCAATTTTTCCATGTTTTATAATCATTTGAAATTTCGGACCCTAAACTTTAATGCCCCCTATCTCCTTGGGAATACGTCTGGGACCCTTAGTCTCCTATTTAATATTATTTGTCTTTAAGTGTACTATAACCCCTTAAAGTTCTGCCCATCTTTTATGAATCACCCTGTATGTGAATTTAGTCAATTAGAAGGTATATTTTAATATTTCTGTCTTCATTAAGACAAAATTAATTTTTCTTCGTATAAAAATTTTGTCGATATTATTAATTCAAAATGTTCCATGAGCATAATTTTTCCTCCAATTGCTTTGAATGTCCCACCAGTGGCTGAGAGGTTCTGCTCTCGAAGCTGGTAGACGGGAGGTGCTGGGTTCGAACCCAATCGCGCCCGTCGGCCTAATCGTTCGGAGTTTTCGTGGTTTTCTTCGAACCGTGGATTCCCAGGCGTTAATACGGATTAGGTTCCCTTAGAAAGACCTCCATGGAAGGCACTCCCCCTAGGGTAGGCACTCCCTCGTGTAGATAATTGGCCGTCAACAATCAACATACCAATTGATTTGAAATGTTTTATAGCTATTTGTCATGAGTCATGTTCCATGAGCATAATTTTTCCTCCAATTGCTTTGAATGTCCCACCAGTGGCTGAGAGGTTCTGCTCTCGAAGCTGGTAGACGGGAGGTGCTGGGTTCGAACCCAATCGCGCCCGTCGGCCTAATCGTTCGGAGTTTTCGTGGTTTTCTTCGAACCGTGGATTCCCAGGCGTTAATACGGATTAGGTTCCCTTAGAAAGACCTCCATGGAAGGCACTCCCCCTAGGGTAGGCACTCCCTCGTGTAGATAATTGGCCGTCAACAATCAACATACCAATTGATTTGAAATATTTTATAGCTATTTGTCATAATATATGTAATAAAACTGTGCATGGTTTTTTGAAAATAAATATAATTGTAAATGTTAAAGGTAGTTAATTGTAGAAATATGGTGCAAAAATGCTCAAAATTTAAAAAAAAATTAGAAAATATTTTTTTTCTGACCTTTATATTCAAATATATAAAATTTGATGCACAGTTTTACTTATATGTTTAAACCAAACTTGTATAAAAAATATTGGGGATTTTCGTTGATATGGAATGTGCATGGGGCATTTTGAAAAGTACTCCGTAACATCTAAAATGTTACTTTTTTTTTTTTTTTTTTTTTTTTTTTTTTTAATAGAATTGTTTTTAATTTTTTTTTTTGATAAATGTATCCCATAATGCATATAATCTACCGTTGAATAATATTTAAAGTGAGATTTACAAAAAATAAAAAAAAGGATTTAAAAGAAATTGCTTCAAAAGTTCCTGGCTGTTTTTTACTGTTTTCTTGAGTGTATGTGACCCAATTCCATAAGATTTCATTCAGAAACCCCATACAAATGCCATAGGATTTCATCCCTAAAACTCCTTAGACGTTTACCAAACAGTGCCATAAAAATTACCATACAAATGCTACCCCAAAAACTCCTTAGACATTTACCATACAGTGCCATAAAAATTACCATACATGTCATTTCCATGCCATTGTTTATATGGTTTTCCATAGGATATTTTTCACCTCAGGCAAAAAGCCGTAACATTTCACTTATGGTTTTTTTTTATGGTAATTCTATATCATTTTTTGCTAAGGGTTGTTACGTGATTAAATTAATAAGTATAACCCCTTGAGGGACCGTGAGATATATTTCATCCCACCTAAGTTTAATTAAATTTTTTTACCAGAAATATTTTACTAAGTTTTACTTTTTTAACTTGGAAGGAAAATTGTTGAATATGGACACCCTTAGTCGCTTGCACAATTCCAACCTGCGTACTGTCCGTAACGCATCTCGTTATCTTCGCAACTCCACGGTCCGAAGAGACCTAAAAACTACTACTTTACGTAAGCACATAAACGACTTAGCCAAAAAATTTTATGAAAAAAATTTCGACCCCCCCCCCAATGAAATCGTAGCGGAGCTACCGGATTATGACGCTTTTGAACCCCACCATCGGAAACGGCCCAGGTTTTCCATAATTATGGACACACATCTGAGTTCACCACGCTATATTTTTTCCTCTTTATATTTTTCTTACCTTTTTATTTTTTTTTTCTTATCATAAAAAAAACCTCTCTATATACTATAGAGACCATAAAAATTGTAAAACTTTAAAAATAAAGTGTATGGCCCTGATTAGTTTCTTGGTTGGATGTTGTGGTCTTTGCCACCCTAGCTTTTCTTGCCCATGCTTGGTGAGTGTTTCTCTGAACAGTACTAACTTTAACTTTCTAAATTCCTTATAGTAGTTATACAACTACAGTTTGACTTTACTTATTTTAAGATTCTTGTATTTTTTAAGATTTAACGTTAACTTTCTTTCATCTTAAGTTTATACTTTAAAATTCAATTTTATTCCTTTTTTTTCTTAAATTTCTTATTTTCTCTTGTTAACTTCTATTACTCTTCTAGTAGCTTTGCTACAGTTTAACTTTTTCCCAATGGCTCATTAAAACATAAGACATTTCAATTTCCTAGTCTGGGTGTTAAGCTGCCATCAGCTAGGAAACCCCTCAATGCTGATTACCTGTTCAGTACCTGTTCAGCTGAATAATAGCTTTTCCTTATTTAGAAATACAATTTTTCAAACTTTCCGGTGGGAATTTATCATTACGCAAACGCAATTGCTTGCCCCGGAGGGGTTAATAAGAGGATTGCCTTCGTCAAGTTATTTGCAATCTTGAACTTTACTCGAATTTAACGACTCTGGTCACAAGTGATTATAGTTATATTACAGCTTTTGTTTAAGAAATTACTCATCTCTTGTTGATTTAAGAAATACCCTGATCATTATGGTAATTCTGACAGTAGTCATTTTACATCGTTATAGCAAACAAATTCTGTTTAACGACAAAGAGTTTAAAATTTATACTTGAAAATTATTTTTAAAGTCATAAAGAGACGCCAGGCATGAGAGCGCTCCGAACCCAAATGAACGATTACTACCAATAAATTTTAATAGTATTTCTCGCATTATTTAATAACAGAAATGCTGAGATTTAATAAAGCAAAGAATACTATTAAAATTTAGGGGTAGTAATAGGTCAATTGCGTCGGTGCGCTCTCAGCCCTGAGAGACGCTTAATTTAGTTACAACTCAACAAACCAATTTCATTCGAAAGTACATAATGTTCACTAATCGATGTTGGAAAAATTGAATATTTGTGATATTTAAAAGTAGGACAACAATTTTCTGACGACGATAGAAGTGTCCGTATTGAAAAAAAAAAATAATTTTCCGGTAATGCTTCTAAAATGTATCGTATAAAATTTGCAAATTATTTCATGAAACAAGTTCATTCAATAAATGTACATTTTCAATTATAACAATTTAAAAAGTGCCTGCTTTATGTTTTGTACAGTATTTTATTTCTTAATTACATTACTGACATCTTATTTTTATAATTTCTTTTCAAGTTTATTGCTTTTTAATTTTTATGTAATTCTTAGCACGATTTCTTTTTAATTTCCTGGTAGTATATTTTTAATGGTAATAGAAAATTCAGCTAAAATATACTGATTAGATTCAAACATATTACAATCAAATTGTGTCTTAAGCATTTGACTGACATACAGAATGCAGCATTTGTAGTACGGATATCTTTAAAGAAATATATTTATTAACCCTTTCAGGGACAAGGTATTTATATTCGCAAAATGCTGAAATAAGTGAACGACACCAGGATTTTTAATCTAATTTATTTGAAAATAAGCAAAAGCTTTTTTTTTTTCACGCACTTTATAAAAGGAAATTTTTAATTCAAATACTCTGGTGCCAAAGTGGCATTAAGGGATTAAAATTAGGTGGTCCAAAAATAGACCTCCGCCCTCGAGAGGGTTAAGCAAAAAAATACGCAGAGATTCATTCAATTCCCTATCTAACTATTCAGGCCCCTCTAACTGCCATCAAAAGCAGTTAGACTTCTCGAACCGAGAACTCCGTCCAAAGCGTTATAAGTAAGCGAACAAACTTAATGCTGGAATCAGGCGTAAATTAGCATAGCTGCGCCACCTTGTGGACGGAGTGATAAATCACATACGAGGGCTTTTAGTGTGGCGCGTATTTTCTAAATCTTTAATCGCTCATGGAAATGAATTTTGTTTGCCACATTTATTGAAAACTAATGGCGTAGCGAGAGGAGCATCCAGATGCACTTGACACCACGAAGTTTTCTTCACCTTATCAGAAACACTTCAGTTATTAATCAAGCTGAAAAAAACTTTACAATTTTAGTGGTGTGAGTAAGAAAACTGTTGGGTATCTACCTATAGTTCATGCTCCATCCGCTACGTGGCGCATGACCTTGACTGATGTGACCTCGCTTTTAATCTTGCGGTTACTTCTCCCATTTAAGATAGGACGCTGACTTATGTCGCTTTGACTCCGTCCACAAACTCGCGAAACAATTTTCTCCTTTCATATTTTCCGTTACACTATTTGCGGTATTAGTTTGATAACTGAAAATGACATTATCATAGTACATAGATTTGTTTGATGCAAAATATATTATAATAACAAATTTATCTTATCTTCACATTAATTAAAATTCAATATCAAGTTAAAATCTCTATTTTTCTTTGAAAAATAGTACTTTTGATCCAACTGCGGTATATTTTGGCTGATCGGTTCCAATGGTTATATTACAACTTTCTTTAAGAATTTACTCATTTCTTGTTGATTTGGGAAATACGCTGCAAATGGTAATTCTGACACTAATCACTTTACTATGTTTTAGCAAACAAAATCTGATTACAGACCAAAAATTTAAAATTATGTTTGAAAATTATTTTTAAAGTCATAAAGGGACGCTTGATTTTGCTACAACTCAATAAACAAATTTCATTCGAGACTACATAATGTTTACTAATCGATGTTGCAAAATTTGAATATTTGGGATATTTAAAAGTAGCACAACAATTTTCTGACGATGATAGAAGTGTCCATATTGAAAAAAATATGAATTTGCGGTTAATGCTACTAAAATGTATTTTATAAAATTTACAATTTATTTCATGAAATAAGTTCATTCAATAAATGCACATTTTCAATTATAATAATTTAAAAAGTGAATGCTTTATGTTTTGTACAATATTCATAGCTGCCGACTTGTGCGGATTTTTGCTACCACTAAAATTTATCAGAAATTTCTACCTTATTTAATTATCAAAATGCCCTGCAATTTGGCAGTTGCATTAGGCTAAATTTTCTATTAAATTTTAATGGTAGCAAAAATCCGTACAAGCTGGCAGCTATGAATACTTTATTGCTTGATTCCCTTACTGATATCTTAATTTTATAATTTCTTTTCAAGTTTATTAATTTTTAATTCTTTGCATGATTTCATATTATTGTTACTCCCTTAGTAGTAATTATTTAAAAGTAATAGAAAATTCAGCTAAAATATACTTTCAAACTCTATAGCTATAAAAGTGTCTCTTAAGCATTTTAATGACATACAGAATGCAGCATTTGTTGCATGGATATCTATAATAAAATGTAATATTAAGCAAAATAATAACGCATCAAACAGCTCAGTTTTCCATTTGCTATTCAAGCTTCTCCAACTGCTATCAAAAGCAATTAGAATACTTGAGTTGGCATCATTAAGATTACCTTCAACAACAATTACATGAAACAATTTTTTCCTTTCATATTTTCCGTTATATTTTTTCCGGTATCAGTTTAATACTTGAAAATGACATTATCATAGTACATAGTAAATTTGTTTTGATGTCATTCATTGTTCAGTCACCGCCCCCTGAATACTAGGCCTGAGCGCTGACACAAAAATGGCGGCTGCCGAAGGTAGATTTTTTTTTAGCGTGTGTACGGTCCCTTAAATATTCGTACCAGTAATTTTTTCTCCGCTTCATTTTTCTGAGATTGAAAAAGTCAAAGAATTTTTTCATCAAATACTGGTGTCAAAATTTAAGGGACCGTACATACGTTTAAAAAAATCGTCTTCGGAAGCCGCCATTTTGTATCAGCGTTCAGGCCGGTATTCAGTGGGCGGTGGTTCAGTTTAGGAAATAATGAAATGAAAAATTGTGATTCTTACAAAACAACTTCTAGCGCATTCGTCAAAAGCTTGCAGGAAGTAAAGGATCCAGAATATTGCGCAATCTAGAACAATATGAATAAGTAAATATTATGAAAATCTTTTCTCTTCACATGGGCCGAAGCATATGCGCTGGTTTTTACCGTAATTAGAACAGAGACAAAATATATATCATAAAGCTAGGCAATTAGTAATCTTGCAAATTGAAATTAAGAAACCAAATTAAATTTTAAATACAATTCCTAGCATATTTTGATACAACGTATATTTGAACAATTTTGTATTATCTTCACATTAATTAAAGTTCAACATTAACCACTTCACCGGAGACGGGTATAGGGAAACAGTGCTTTTGCCCCCGACTTATCTCGGGGCAGACGTTGAAGTGATTAAATTAAAATCTCTATTTTTCGTAGATAAATATTATTTTTGATCAAAGTGCGGTATCTTTGGGCTGATCTCTTCCTATGGCTTCTCTACAGCTTTTTTTAGAATTTACTCATATCTTGTTGATTTGGGAAATCCGCTGCCAATAATGGAAATTCTGCCATTAGACACTTAAAATTGTTACAGCAAACAAATTCTGATTATAGAGAAAGATTTTTTAAAATCGTACTTGAAATTTATTTAAAAAGTCATTAATACACTTAATTTAGCTACAACTCAACAAACAAATTTCTTAAACAAATTTCATTTGAAAGTACACAAGGTTTCCTAATAGATGTTGCATTAACTCCTCCTCAAATAGCATAATTTTTTTTAAGGTAGCTTATATTTATTATGCTTTTTTTTTTCAATACTTATAGTGCGCCATATGTTTGAAATTCATGATTTTTAACCTTATGATTACAAGCCATGAATGACAACTATTTTTATATTAATTTGTACCACAATTTACAAATTTTCTTTGTTTGGGTATCACTTAAAAAAACCTAGCGTAAGTGAAGATGTGAGTTTCAAAACTCGCCTTATCCAAAATTAAAAAATTCGAGTTGCGAACCTGCATTAAAAAACACAACAATCTGCAAAAAGCTAGTGTTATCGTGTACTTCTGACATTGTAATATATTGGTTTACAATGAAAACCAATGGACGTAGTCAGTGATTTTTCGTGATTTCCCAAAATTTGATTTTCTGGATAAAGCGAGTTTTGAAACTCACGTCCATGAGTAGATCAGAGTTGCCAGGTCTGGTCTTTTTTTCATTCCAAAATTTTCCATTCACACTTGAAATTACCTAATATATTTTACACTTTGCTTAATGACAGACATACATTTCATTATAAATTGAAATAAAAATTCTTCATTAAGAATTTCCTGTGTGAATTCTAAGTTATTTTCATTAAAGTAGAGGGCAAACTGGCAACCCTGGTATTGGATACGAATAGAATAAAAAATCGTCGCTGGGACGTACGGTGTCCCAACACCGTAATCAAACCCAAGATTTGATTTTCTGGATAAGGCGAGTTTTGAAACTCACGTCCTCAAGTGGATCAGAGTTGCCAGGTCTGGTCTTTTTTTCATTCCAAAATTTCCTATTCACACTTGAAATTACCTATTATATTTTACTCTATGTTTATTGACAGACATTTCATTATAAATTGAAATAAAAATTGTTCTTTAAAATTTCCTGTGTGAATACTAAGTTCTTTTCATTAAAGTAGAGTCCAAACTGGCAACCCTGAATTGGATACGAATAGAATAAAAAATCGTCGTTGGGATGTACGGTGTCCCAACACTGTAATCAAAAGTTTAACCCATTCGGGACCGGCGTCGGTTACGCAACTTTAATTCGGTTCGCACCACTCTTCCTTTTTTAAAGTTAACTTTACTTTTGTAATCCCAAAAATGCTCTAATTAAATAATGTAAATATTACTTTGTTATATTATTGGTACAAAAACATATTCTGCATGCACCTTTTGAAGGTGCATATATGTCATCATATATGTCATATATGCCATGGTCCCTAATGTGTTAAGCAGTAACTTCAGCACAAGGTATTGACATTCCGTAGAATTCCCAGGAGTATGGCACCACTTTTGCCAGATTAGAAATTTTCTATTAATTTAAATTACAGAACAATGGAACAATATGAGTGGATTATGGAACGTATGGATTACCTAGTTGCGTTCCAACTTTACATCCAGTGGATAGGTGATTGTGTTGCAAGGGCATTAGGGAGCCTTAAAAAAATAATGTTTAGACGTGGCTGGTAGCTACAAAATTAAATTTACTTTTAAGAAAACAGAAAAGACTAACAAAAAATGACAAAGTACATAAGTACTAGTATAACATATATGAAAAAAGAAAAAAAAAAGAAAAGAAAAATTTAATTAAAAAAGAAAAAAAAATTCCATTAGTTCCAAAAAAAGAAGGAAAAGACGAAAGAGCTACCGGGGAGTGCCCAATAAAAAAAAGACTCTTTTCAGAGACCATACATTAGTTAAAAATATATAATGCTAAAGAAACTAACAGAAAAAAAAAAATTTTTTTAAATATACTATAGACAGGACAGAACAAACAGAAAGTGAGGGAAACTCAGTCTTCATCGTTAAGCAAAAGCGAGTATTTAGGGCGTTTTCTGTTAGTGGGGTCAGATACCTCGTAGTCGGGAAGTTCCGCTATAATTTGGTTAGGGAGGTTGTATACAGATTTATAAAAAAATGTAGCAAGTTTTTTAATGCGCTTTTTTAAGGAAGTGGTTTTCAAATCCCTGCGGATAGTGGTGTTACGAAGAAAATGGTGACCATTACGGATATAGTGTAAGTTTTTGTTATGAGCATTGTTACTGATCGTAATTAAAATCTTCCGTACGAGGGCGCTGTGTCAGCGCCGTAATTTTATTTATTATTCCAATCGTCTGCGTGTTGACGATAGATTGTAATTTAGTTACGAGTGAGTGGAAACACTGGATTTTTGTTGTTATTGAAATAATGGAATGTTTGACTTGGAAACGGCCAGAGAGACTGTTTCACTCTTAACAATTATTGTTTTAAAATAAAGAAATATACAGTTCACTGCGAAGAGTTCCTTAAAAATGGTGTCATTGAGTAACTTATTGTTTTATTCCTAACAAAAATTGGTCCTTCGAGGCCAAAGTAAATAGATTTATCGTTTGCTTTTAAAAGTCAAGAATCAGCGACGAGACTTGGTTTCTCCGAATAAGGTAGGACTTTTTCTTTAACATGTCTACTGAATTAAAAAATATTTTGACTAAAAAAAGAGTTTTAAAATGTAAAATTATTAAATTTGTGAGTGAAATTAAATTAAGTGACTCCGATGAATGCTCTTTAGAACTTGTAAATACGAAATGTGATCAATTCAATACAGAATTGAAAGAAATTTTTGATAAAATTTATTCATTGTGCGATGAAGAGGAAATTGATAAATATCTCGAAAAAAAATCATCGATTGAAAAAGAGTTATACGAAACTTGGTTAAAAATTAAAAGAGCGAAACAAAAACAAACAAATGTTCTTAATGAATCAAAGCCAAAACAAGAGAATAGTGTAACGAAAGTTCGACTTCCCACAATTAATCTACCTTCTTTTAGTGGAAATGTACAGGATTGGATATATTTTAGTGATCTTTTTAAATCTAGCGTTCACAATCATAGCGCACTTTCGGGTGCTCAAAAGTTATCATATTTGATATCTTCGCTTCATTCTGAAGCTGCCAAGGTTATACAAAGTATAGCGATTTCAGATGATAATTATCAAACAGCGTGGTCCTTATTAGAGGAAAGATATTCCAATAAAAGACAACAAGTGTTTGCTCACATTAAAAAAATTAATGTCCATTAATTCAATACAAAGTGAAACAGCTAGTGCTATTCTTAATTTAGCAGATACCGCCAGTGAATGTATCAGATCTCTAGAAATTCTCGATCAAAAAATTGAAGGGTTTGCGGATACAATAATAACTTATATATTGTGGCAGAAATTAGATGGGTCCACAAAATTATGGTTTGAACGTGAACAAAAAAAAAGACGAGCTACCAAAATTAAAAGAATTAATCGAATTTTTAAAAAGACAAGCGAGAACACTGCAAGTTTCCAAACCTCTTATAAATAATGTAACTCCTAAACGCAATGCTCAACAACGAGTCACTAGTATGGTATCTACATCTAATGGTAAAAACTCAAAAACATTTAAATGTGTTAAATGTCAAAGTAATGAATTCCACGGTGTGCACAAATGTCCAGAATTCTTAAATCTTTCAGTGGCTTCTAGATATGAATTCGTAAAGAAAAATAATATTTGTTTTAACTGTTTAAAATTCCACTCGGTTAGAAATTGTAAATCTACTTATTCTTGTCAGAAATGTATGAAAAAACATTCGAGTTTACTGCATTTCGAGAATGAAAATGAAAAGCAAATTCAAAACAGCGATAGAAAAAATGAATTTATTTCAAAACCCGAGGTAAGTGATTGCAATACCCAAAACCAGAATCAAATCATAGCGCATTCAAATCTAGACCCGAATGCTGCAACATTTCACATTCCTAACGAAAGAGTATTTTCAGGTACATCTGTTTGTGAGATGAATTATTCAAGTTCTGGCATCTTATCAACTGTCATTGTTTATATTAAAAATAAATTTGGTGAATTTAAGCCGTTAAGAGGTTTGATTGATGCTGGATCAATGAGTAATTTCATTACGATTCAGTTTGCTGATTATTTAGGAATTAAGAAAGAAAAAATAAAAGTTGCAGTTTCAGGATTAAATGGCATCTCCGTGATAATTAACTCTAAGGTAAAAGCATTAATTTCGAACAATTCAAATTTTAAGGCGAAAATAGAACTTCTTTGTGTACCAAAAATATCGGATACTATTCCAGTAAATCGGATTAACGTTCCAACAGAACATTACCCTAATAACATTAAATTAGCGGATCCAGAATTTTATAAACCTGGAAAAATTGATGTTCTTTTGGGAGCTCAAATATTTTATGATCTTTTAGAAGTCAGTCGAATTGAAGCCCCCAATTCTAATTTAAAATTCCAAAACTCGGTATTTGGATTCATTGCCTGCGGAAGCGTATTAAATCCTGACAATCAAATCACGCAAAATACTCATTGTGGGCTTGTTTGTAACTATGAAGATTTGACAAAAGAAGTTCAAAAATTCTTTCAGTTAGAAACATTAGGGATAAAAGACGATCCCACATGTACTGACGAAGATAGAGCATTAGAAATATTTGAAAAATATGTATCTTATAAAAATAAATATTACGAAGTTCCCTTACCATGGAAAAAGGATTGGCGAGAAATGAACCACAATTTCAAAATAGCCAATAATAGACTAAACTATCTTAAAGTGAAAATGAAGCGAAAATTAGAGCTTCGTGCTCAATATTGTGAGACTTTGAAAGATTATGAAAATAAAGGAATCATAGAAAAAAGAACGGAAACGCGCAAGCCAGTGGAGAAACCACTTTTTTATCTTCCACATCAACCTGTCTTTACATAAAGCCTAACAACAAAAATGAGAGTAGTCTTCGATGCCAGCTCACATGATGTTTGCGAATTAACGTTAAATGATTGTCTTTGGCCATGTCCAAATCTTAATCCAAACTTATTCGATCTACTTATCAATTTTAGATTAAACAAAATAGCATTGATAGGTGATATAGAAAAGGCCTTTCTGCAGATATCCCTAGCGGAGAAAGACAGAGACGCAGTGAGGTTTTTATGGATTGGAGATAGAGGTATAGAAATATATCGCTTCAACCGAGTTCTTTTTGGTATGAATGCTTCCCCGTTTCTTCTTGCTGCTACTCTAAGAAAACATATCAAGAAATTTCAAGTTATATATCCTACAACAACAAAGTTATTAGATAGGTGCCTCTACGTTGATGATTTCATCGCTGGTGCTGACTACTTGCAAGATGCGTTAGAAATCTCTCGAAATGCTGTTTATATTATGAGCGAGGCAAGTATGAAACTCAGAAAATGGTCAACTAATGATAACGATTTGATGGAGCAATGGAAACAAGAAGGGTTTGATATTCAGCCTCTACATAACCCAATTGAATTAGAATTTGACTCAACAAAAGTTCTAGGAATGTCTTGGTATACGAGTGAAGATTGCTTTATCGTAGATGTAAAAGGCTTATTAGAAATTTTATCAAAAAATGAAAACACCAAGCGCTTCATCCTGCGTGCTATTGGAAAAATATTCGACCCTCTTGGCTTGCTTACTCCTTATACTATTCGCATGAAATGCCTATTTTAAGATCTGTGGTTGATGAAAATTGCTTGGGATGAAGATCTACCAATAGATGTTAAAGAAAAGTGGCTTCAATGGTGTTCTGAGATCCCACGCCTCTCCGACCTAAAAATTCCAAGAATTGTGCTAAATTCAACGAAAGAAGAAAATTCAGATGTGGTAGAGATTCACTGTTTCTGCGATGCTAGTAAGAAAGCCTTCGGCACTGTCATATACCTCAGAATTGTAAAAGAAAATGCTATTGAAGTTAACCTTGTGACTTCAAAAAGTAGAGTTACACCTCTTAAAAAAATCACTTTACCAAGATTAGAGCTATTGGGAGCTTTACTTGCTGCCCGACTAGGTAATGCAGTCAAGAAAATAGTAGATCATAAGAAGCCATCAGATGTGTTCTTCTGGACAGACTCGAAAATCACTTTGTACTGGATTAGAGGTTCTAGTAAAAGATGGAAATCATTCATAGCGAATCGTGTTAACGAGATTCAATCTTTGACTGACTCCAATTCGTGGTTTCTTGTCCGGGAAAGTCTAATCCAGCCGACCTCCTTACCACAGGCGTCAGTGTTGATATGCTCTTAGAAAAGGATTTGTGGTTTAAAGGTCCCCCTTTTTGAGAGAAACAGTTCTCCCAACTAATGACTGCAACAGCCAAAATTCGCCAGATGACTATTCTGATGAACTAAAGAAAACAGTTAAATGTGAAAATGATAACTCTTTAGTTACTCTAGCTATTTATGATCAAAATTATTTATTAGATTATATTATTAGTGTTAGTAATAATTATATAACTATCATTCGTATTTTATGTTATGTGCTTAGATTTATTCATAACCTTCGAAATGTTAATAGAGTGAAAGATCATCTTACTTCTAAAAAATTGAATGCTGCAGAATTATCACTGATAAAGATGGTTCAACAAAGTGAGTATCAGGAAGAAATAAAATGTCTTCAGAAAGGTAATTCAGTACCAAATAAAAGTAAACTAAATTCTTTAAATTGTTTCTTAGATGAAAGTAATATTTTAAGAGTTGGGGGTAGATTGGATAACTCATATTTGACAACAAATGAAAAACATCCTATGGTTCTGCCAAGTAAGCATCCCTTTACTTTAATTATTGTAAGATATTTTCATTTAAAGTATTTACATGTAGGATCACAAACATTGTTGTACCATATTCGTCGTAAATTTTTTATAACTAATGGTAGAAACATCTGTCGCAAAATAACATATGAATGTGTCACTTGTTTTAAAAACAAGCCTGTATTAGCGAGTCAAGTTATGGGTGACTTGCCCAAAGAGCGTGTTACACCTTCATTTCCATTTTCCATTATTGGAACTGATTATTGCGGCCCTTTTTACATTAAATTCAAAAATAAAAGGAAAGGTACATATAATAAAGTGTATGTATGTATATTCGTTTGTCTCTGCACCAAAGCTATTCATCTAGATTTCGTTTCAGATCTCACTTCTGCAGCCTTCATTGCTTGTTTTAAGCGCTTTGTTAGCAGAAGGGGAAAGTGTTCAAAAATATTTTCTGACAATGCAAAAAACTTTGTAGGGGCAAACTTAGAATTGAAAAGGCTTCACAATTTGGTTAGACACCCAGATGAAGCATTAGCTGATTATTTTGCAAGGGAAAATATCAAATGGAATTTTATTCCTCCGAAAGCGCCGAACTTCGGTGGTCTTTGGGAGGCAGGGGTTAAATCATTCAAATTCCATCTAAAACGTGTAATTGGTAACGCGCACCTCACTTTAGAAGAATTTCTGACAGTAATTCTAGAAATTGAAAGTGTTTTGAACTCAAGACCTCTGTCCCCATTATCATCAGATTTCGACAATTTCGAGACTCTGTCACCGGGTCATTTTCTTATAGATAGGCCCTTAACGTCTATTATTGAACCCCAGCTCACTGAAATTTCGGAAAACAAACTTAGCAACTGGCAAAAAATAACAAAATATAGCCAGCAAATATGGAAATTATGGAAGCGAGACTATCTGAACACCGTGCAGCAACGTAATAAATGGCAAATAAATAAAAACAATATAAATGTTGGTTCTCTCGTATTGATCAGAGATGAAAATATGCTCAGCACAAAATGGGCAACAGGTAGGATTTCCGAGATATTTCTCGGTAAGGACAAAAAAGTTCGAGTAGTGAACATTCGTCTACCTAACGGTACAATAATAAAGAGAGATGTGAGAAGTATTTGTCCCCTTCCAATTAATGGAAACTAATTTCTTTAATGTATATATTTGGTATATTTTGAATATATTTTGTTGTTTAATTTCTATAGTATGTTTTATTGTATTCAAATGTAAAGTAATTTTGCCATTTTTTCTTTGTTATTAAATATATCTTTGCATTCTTATATGTAGTATTATGTAATTTTATATTATATATTGGAGTAGTTTTGAAACCTGCAGGTTTCAACGGTCGGGAGTATGTTACTGATCGTAATTAAAATCTCCCGTACGAGGGCGCTGTGTCAGCGCCGTAATTTTATTTATTATTCCAATTGTCTGCGTGTTGACGATAGATTGTAATTTAAATTACAGAATTTATAATCGCCTTATTTAATCAATAAATTGGTTATATTTTTCTGGGAATTAATACGGCAATAAATACCATTGTAAAATTGTGATAGAACTGCACGTTAGGGTGGAACTCCGTTAAGTTTTGGGTAAAAAATCTTTTTACATTTAATGTGTAATAGTGGAAACTTTTTTTTACATTTTTGGATCTTTAAACTATCGGCTGAAAACTTCTTTTAAAATTACTTTATTTTTAGGTTCCTCAAATATGTAAAAGTTTTACAATTTCAGTATAAAGTAACTTAAAGTAAAAAATGAAGCTCTTAGTTCAAATATGTTTATATTTGCATACTACCTAGATGTCACCACGAGGAGGTGGCTGCTTATCGACTTCCACTCTAGTCTGTTTCTGATATGTAGATGGCTCCCTAAGGAAAATTTATATGCGTAATTTAAAAGTAGACTTTATTTCCAATCGTTTGGTGCCAGTAAGTTTCTTCTATTACAATTAGTGTCAGAGTTAGTAGGGGAAGTTTACGTTTTCTTCACGTACGACTGTACAAATATTCTTAACCCTTAATTGCATGAATTATTCTTTTAGAATTGTGTTTTTTTATTTTTATACTAGCTGGCCCGCCCGGCATTGCCCGGGTCCGTAGTAATATTTATAAAGAAACCTTTAATTTATATGATTTTATATGTAACTCGATTTTGTCTGAAATACGTACCCACTCACAGTGTGAAAATGGGGGAGAAGCAGTTGCAAATTGTTGAGATGTTGTGCAAATTTTATTCATAAATTTTTGTAAAATTGTATGCCATAGTCATGAACAAATTAAAATTTTAAAACACCCTCTACTGATGAAAAAATTAGTTGAGAGGAGAGGAGTGAGTGCTTAGTAATGTACAGGTCAAAAGCTTTAAAACGACCTCTGTCAGAAAACAACATATAAAGGATACTCATCGTAGAAAACGCTACAGTTGAAAGGACAATTATCGTCAGCTGCCTTCCAAACTCGAAATTCAACTCTCCAACCTTCTATAAAATTTTAAAGTGTTATCATTCACGTAAGTTAATTTCAATTGTATTCGTTCTTCGTGTTAATGGCAATTTACATATGCATAGTCGCACAAGCATGGAACGTGTTTCTTGAACTTTCTATGAAGTAAATAATTTCCGTTCTTGAGCGATAAGAGTCCATTCACGTGCGATTCTTATAAAACTCGTAATATATCACAAAATGCACACCATGTTAAGTATTTCATGAACTCAAGGATTTTTCATTCAGTTCTTATTGTTTTGTTAATATTCTCTCATCCTAATGAAAACATATGTTATACTTTATTGAATGTTTTCACATTGAAAGGGCAGTGTAAAGTTTAGGCATAATTCAATAAAGCGAAATTTTTGAGTGTTTGTTATTTATAATCTATCTTCCTGTTAATATTGTTGACTACATTTTTAGACACCCATGAACGGTGAACACATATGCGATAAATTGTCACAAATTTAAAAAAAATCACAAATTTTGTAATAGATCGTTGAAAAAAATGTGAAATGATCATTAAAAAAAAAAAAAAAAAAAAAAAAAAACGAATTTCATCCAAGGATCTTGGAAAAATAATCATGAATTTAAAAGAAAAAAATTTCAAATTTCATCAAAAGATCGCAGAAGCACAGGCTGAATTTGCCAGTCTGTCACTCAGGAATATCAGGAACTTCGACAAATAGTCGCAGAAAAAAAAATCAAATTCGTCACAGATAATTGAAAAAAAAATGCAAATTTCGCCAATCTTGGGAAAAAATCGTGCATTTCGTGAAACGATCACTGAAAACAGCCCTCGAATTTCAGTAAACAATCGAAGAAAAATATTGCAAATTTCAGCAAAAGATCGCGGAAATGCATAGCAAATTTTGTCAAAAAAATGCAGAAGCATATGCGAAATTTGCCAATCTGTCGCTGAAAAATATCAGGGACTTTGGCAAATGGTCGCAAAAAAAAATAAATAAATAAAAATCACAAATTTCGTCATAGATCGTTGAAAAAAAAATGGACGCGGAAAAGAAAAACAAATTTTGTCACTGATCGTTGAAAAAAAAAATGCAAATTTCGTGAAACGATTTGGGGGGGGGGGGGATCGTGCCTTTTGTGAAATGATCGCTGAAAAAAAACGTGAATTTCAGTAAACAAAGAAAAATGTTGCAAATTTCATCAAAAGATCGCAGAAACGCATTGCAAAGTTTGTCTAAAGAGTGCAGATTAAAAATTTTGCCAATATGTCGCTGAGAAATATCGGGAACTTCGACAAATAGTCGCGGAAAAAAATAATCACAAACTTCGTCACAGATCGTTGAAATAAAAAAAACGTGAATTTCGTCAAAAAATCTTGAAAATAACAATCACTATAAAGAAAAAATAAATTTCGGTAATCAATCGAAGGAAAATATTGTAAATTTCATCAAAAGATTGCGGAAATGCACAGCAAAGTTTGTCCAAAGAGTGCAGATGCATATGCCGAATTTTTGCCAATCTCTCGCTGAGAAATTTTGGGAACTTCGTCAAATGGGTGCATAAAAAAAAAATCACAAACTTTGTCACAGATCGTTGAAAAAGGAAAAAAAACCCACGACTTTCGTGAAACGATCCTGTAAAAACAATCACTATAAAAATAAAACACAAATTTCGATAAAAATTCGAGGAAACTGCAAATTTCATCAAAATATCGCCGGAATGTATAGCAAATTTTGACAAAAGAGTGCAGAAGCGCACACTGAATTTTGCCAATCTATCGCTGAGAAATATCGGGAACTTTGGCAAATAGTCGCCAAAAAAAGAAAATAAAATTACAAATTTCGTCATAGATCGTTGAAAAAAAAAAACACGAATTTCGTCAAACAATTGCTGAAAAAAACCCCGCGAATTTCAGTAAACAATCGAAGAAAAATATTGCAAATTTCATCAAAAGATCGTGGAAATGCATGGCAAATTTCGTCATAAAAGTGCAGAAGCATATGCCAATTTTGCCAATCTGTCGTTGAGAAATATCGGGAACTTTGACAAATGGCCGCGGAAAAGAAATACACAAATTTTGTCACTGATCGTTGAAAAAAAAAAAAAAATGCAAATTTCATGAAACGATTTGGGGGGGGGGGGCGGAAGTATCGTGCAATTTGTGAAACGATTGCTGAAAAAAAAAACGTGAATTTCAGTAAACAAAGAAAAGTATTGCAAATTTCATCAAAAGATCACAGAAACGCATAGCAAAGTTTGTCTAAAGGTTGCACATTACAAATTTTGCCAATCTGTCGCTGAGAAATATCGGGAATTTCGACAAATGGCCGCGGAAAAGAAAAACACAAATTTTGTCACTGATCGTTAAAAAAAAACCCCGCAAATTTCATGAAACGATTTCGGGGGGGGGGGGGGGGATCGTGCATTTTGTGAAACGATCGCTGAAAAAAAGCGCGAATTTCAGTAAACGAAGAAAAATATTGCAAATTTCATCAAAAGATCACAGAAACGCATAGCAAAGTTTGTCTAAAGAGTGCAGATTACAAATTTTGGCAATATGTCGCTGAGAAATATCGGAAACTTCGACAAATGGCCACGGAAAAGAAAAACAAATTTTGTCACTGATGAAAAAAAAAACTGCAAATTTCGTGAAACGATTTGGGAGGGGGGGGGGGGGGGGAGATCGTGCATTTTGTGAAACGATCGCTGAAAAAAACGTGAATTTCAGTAAACGAAGAAAAATATTGTACATTTTATCAAAAAATAGCAGAAACGCATAGCAAAGTTTGTGTAATCTTTGGCTAAATGACGCTAAAAAAACCCCCAAATTTCGTCACAGGTCGTTGAAAAAAAAACTCTAATTTCATGAAACGATCTTGTAAAAACAATCACTGTAAAAATAAAACACAAATTTCGATATACAGTCGATGAAACTGCAAATTTTATCAAAAGATCGCGGAAATGTATGGCAAATTTCATCAAAAAAGTGCAGAAGCATATGCCAATTTTGCCAATCTGTCGCTGAGAAATATCGGGAACTTCGACAAATGGCTGCGGAAAAGGAAAACACATATTTTGTCACTGATCGTTGAAAAAAAAATGCAAATTTCATGAAATGATTTTTTTTTTGGGGGGGGGGGGGATCGTGCATTTTGTGAAACGATCGCTGAAAAAAAACGTGAATTTCAGTAAACAAAGAAAAATATTGCAAATTTCATCAAAAGATCTCAGAAACGCATAGCAAAGATTGTCTAAAAAGTGCAGATTACAAATTTTGCCAATATGTCGCTGAGAAATATCGGAAACTTCGACAAATGGCCACGAAGAAGAAAAACAAATTTTGTCACTGCCCGTTTAAAAAAAATCGTAAAAAAAAAAACCTGCAAATTTCGTGAAACGATTTGGGGGGGGGGGGGGGGGAGATTGTGCATTTTGTGAAACGATTGCTGAAAAAAACGTGAATTTCAGTAAACGAAGAAAAATATTGTACATTTCATCAAAAGATCGCAGAAACGCATAGCAAAGTTTGGCTAATGGTCGCAAAAAAAAAAAAAAAAACCGCGAATTTCATGAAACGATCTTCTAAAAACAATCACTATAAAAATTAAACACAAAATTCGATAAACAGTCGAGGGAATAAATTGCAAATTTCATCAAAAGATCGCGGAAATCTATAGCAAATTTTGACAAAAGAGTGCAGAAGCACACACTGAATTTTTTCAATCTGTCGCTGAGAAATATCGGGAACTTTAACAAATGGCGACAGAAAAAAAAATCACAATTTCTCTTCATTGAATTACGCCTAAACTTTAAACTGCTATGCCTGGCACCACAGTTGCAGAAAATTCTTCAAGTGTCTGTGACAGATACTTCAGTGGCAGAAAATAATCTGCTGGTAAAATATTTTACAATTGAAGCATTAATTATTCAAACCACCACTTACCTGCAATGTCTTTAAGCATTTTATTAATTTTTATAGATAATAATCTTAGTTTTGTATTAAGTAATAAAGAGATAAACATAATTGTAAAGCGAAAGTTTAGTTTTCAGGTGAAAAAGTTTGTAAAAAGCCTACTATTATGACAAAGAATTTTGTGAAGGGTCCTTTTTTTAAGGTGAAAAGTTTTGTGAAGGATCCTGCTTTGATTTGAAAACATTTGTGCAGAGTCCAGTTTTGACGTAAAAAATGTTGTGAAGGGTCCAGTTTTGACATGAAAAATGTTGTGAAGGGTCCGGTTTTGAAATGAAAAATTTTGTGAGGGGTCCTTTAAAGAACCCAATTTTTCCTAAACAGATCCCTGTGCTTGTTACATATCATGACTTTGATAAGAAATGAAAACATTCAGTAAAGTGTAAAAAATATGTTTTCATTGGGATTTGTTATGAAACTCATAATATATGGGGAAGTGGAAAAAAAAGATAAAAGAAAAACCCAAATAACTTCATTCATTTCCTCTGAAAAGAAATATTTGTTTTATTCCTATTCTTGGGCGATGACAACATACACCTCTTTCACCCGAGAACGGAAATTATTTGGCTTAGATGTTATATATTCCCGCGGCCGCTATCTTGGATTTCTCGGCGATGTTTTGTTGACGTTTATCGATAAGGCAACCCCGACGAGTGACGTGTTCTGGCAACCCCGTTAAGACTAACATGCGCATAAATCTGCTTGGCGACATTTACTTGACGGAAAAGGGTTTTCACGCCAAGAAAAAATCCAAGATGGCGGCATAACATCTGTTCCAATTATTTACTGAATGTTTCCATTTCATAGAAAGTACAGTTTTCATCTTACATTAAAGGTACAGTTCTATTTTTACTAAGATATGAAAACATTTAGTGAAGCGTTGATTCAGCAAATTTGAAAAAAAAAATAATCAGCAAATTTGAAAAAAAAAATAATTACCTTAAGATCCCAGAAAGTTCAAGAAACATTATACTACTTCATTCTTGGGCGACTACGCGTATGTAAATAGATATTAATACGAAGAACGAAAGAAAGATAAACAAAAGAAAAACCCAAATAACTTCATTCATTTCCCCTGAAAAGAAATATTTGTTTTTTTCCTATTCTTGGGCGATGACAACATACATCTCTTAATCACCCGAGAACGGAAATTATTTACTGAATGTTTCCATTTCATAGAAAGTACAGTTTTCATCTTACACTTTACGATAAAATGTACAGTTCCATTTTTGCTAAGAAATGAAAACATTCAGTGAAGCTTTAATTCAGCAAATTTGAAAAAAAAAAATTACTTTAAGATCCCAGAAAACAAAGTTCAAGAAACATTATACTATTTCATTCTTGGGCGACTACGCGTATGTAAATACGAAGAACGAATACAATTTAAAGTAACTTACGTGAATTGTATTAGTTTCTTTATAAACAATATCATTTTATATTATAAACAATATAAAAATCATTATAAAATAATGTCAATAAGATTAAATCTTATAATAACAAAAAAAAAGAATGAGAAATAAACAGTACAATTTCCCGCTTCAGTTCGGCTAGAAAATGCAGTCGCTGTATCTCATATTTACCATCTGCTCTCATTGGCTGGTTTCTTCATTGCCGCGGATTGGCTTAGAGCTATAAATAGCCTCTAACACATAACGTTTTAATTTTTTTTTAAATATCTAAATTGGAATTTTAAAATCCGGCGGTGGAGTGCACTTTCCGGTAATAGAATCTACACATGACAAAAATTTCAGAGGTCTAGGTGTTATAATTTCGGAGCTTTGCGCAGTCAGTCAGGCAGGCAGGCAGACAGACATCTCTTATTTTATATATATAGATTAAGGATTTGACACCAGAAATCTTAAGATAGATTTTTAACTTTATTTAGTGGCATAATTTTGTAATTTTTAGAGGAGTAATATTTCTATATAAATATAGTGGTTGCAAGAACTTAATTTGTGTATTAAAAATTAAATAAAAAGGTGATGGAAATTTACATCACTATGCATTTAAGGGTTAATACAAATATAATACAGTCGGGCCTCTATTTAACGAACCTCTATTTTGTGAATTTCTCTATTTTGCGCACTTTTCCTTGGAACCAAGAACATTTTGCGAATTTCTTCGTAAAATAACCTCCAAATAGCGAAGTGCATTCTCTATTTAACGAACTTTTTCTTGTGATCTAATTTTTTTTTCTCCCCATTTCTCAAAATATTTCTATACATTTCAAATTTATTCTTTGTTTAAACACATTTTATGATGTTCAATGGCCTTTAACTGGTTTTATCTGGCGCCTTCTTTGTCAGCAATGAGAATTCGGTAAGTACGGAAGACGAAGACGATAATCCCTTAGAGTAACTTAAGAAAATGTGGATACAGATGAGAAAAAAAGAAGAAATTAACCATGATGTGCTGATTGATGATTGTATTTAACTTAATTCTGAAACTGAGACCTCGGAAACACTATCCGAATTGGATATTTTCGACAGTGTAAAAAATAAAAACAATACAGCAATAAATTGCGATGAAGACGAATATGATGATGATGGAAATGATCATGATGCAGCAATTAACAAAACTTCGTATGATGAAATCCTAAAATCATTTCAAAGAATCCGAAGCGGATTATAGTTAGAAGAAAATGCGCATGAAGGGATTTTTGGTGCAGTGCAAAGATGCGAGACGTATTATGAGAGAAATCACTTTTTAAAAGAAAAAAACTCAGACAAAATTAACAGAGATTTTCAGAAATTAAATTTAAGGACGCATATGTTAATGTATGGTTAAAATTATTTGTTATAATAATAATAAATACGATAATGTCATTAAAATTCGTTAATTTTAATTTGAAACTATTTACTTTAAAAAGAAAATACAGTGTATTCCCGAACAACGTTTTGTTTTCCTTGCAGATTTCAAAGATTTAAACACATAGAAAAAATGAATTGATGATGGATGTTGGCGGGTAAAATAAATAAAACAAATCGATATAATTTATTTAAAAAAATGTGATTAGTTACTTTTAGTAAAATATTTATTGTTTGTGAATTTAAAATCTGTTTTATGTAGTTTAAAGTATTTTAAAAGGTGAATCTCTGTTTAACGAATTTTCCAAATAACGAACTTTTTTCCGGGGTTTAGCGACTTCGTTAAATAGAGGTTCGACTGTATTTCAATAGTAGAGAAGTGTTACTTTTACTGTTTAAAAACATTCATATTAACCTGGGTATAGATAACATTTTATTAAAACAATAAACAAGCTTTCTAAAATGTATATTATATAATTTTTGTGTAAACATCTGGGTTTTTCTCCGAGGACTTTTTTAAAGTGGAAAATGAAAACCGATATCTGATAAAAATCTTCACAGCGATCAATCGTGCAAAATCCTTTATTGTGTGAAAGATAATAGCTGTATTTCTTATCTACCGCATGGAAAATTCTAGCCATTAATTATATATATCTCTTATTTTCGGGTGTAAACACTTATTTCATTTTGAGAATCTAAAATATCAATTGAGATATGAAGCTGTTTTTTATGTTCGTTTTGTGCGGTGAGTGAAATTCATATTTCTTTCAACATAAATGTACTCTGTGACAAATCTGGCTTTATAAATACCCGAAGAATATGTCTTAATTGAAGAGCTGAGTGGATGAACATCTTATGCTACATTTTCTAATTTTTCCTTTTTATCTTTCGGATGAAAGCGTTATGAGGTATCCCATCGCACGGTGAAGCTAAAATACTAAGATTCTATTTAGTCTTGAATATTGAAGACATTATTTATTAATATTTAATATTTTAATATTTAATAATGTCAATAATATTAATAATTTTTAATATTTGAAAATTAAATATGAATAAGTTTTTCTGAGAGAGTTTAGTAACATACCGGTTAATATTTTAAACACATGGTATCAAACAGAAAATAAATCATTAAAATTTACAGCAAAAATTTTCACCTCAAATTTCTTGAAATGTAATTTTGATGATATCCAAAACAACTTATATAATAATAATTAGATTTTTAGATAGTTTTTTTTGTACTTCTTAGTTATTCCGTCGACCAAATTACTGTCGCCAAATTGTAAGATTAAATGCCAATAATGGTTTGCCATTAATTAATTAATTGTAAGATTAAGTGCCAATAATGGCCAATAAAACCATTAATTTGATTTTTCATTTGTGTTTTTATTAATGTTTTACTAATCTATTTGTTCTTTCGTTATTTAAAATAAAAATTCTGTCAATGTGTATAATTTGGCGATTTATATAATTTGGCGAAATTGGTCGACGGGATAACTAAGAAGTACCGTTTTTTTATAATTAGAACTGATTTAATAAATCGGTAGCAGATTTAATAAATCGGTAATAAATCGGAGCTGTTTTTGTAAAATATTTATAGTAATAATAATTAGGTTACTTAACAAAACATAACATTATTGAAACCTCACAATTCTTATAAGAACACTGTAGATAAATGTATTGTGATCCTATCTGTAACCGAGAAGTGTCTTGTTAGCCCCCGGTACGCTATACTATTTCTTTCTCCCAGCTGATTTTGTGCCGTCTCCAAAAAATAACGTTACCTTACAGAAGCCAGCCGTAAAACAAAGCAGTACGATTATATACTCTATAGCAATTTTTTAAACTTCTAAGCATCGCTCATTTTCAATTTTTTTACCGTCGTATTGGGAAAAAAAAATACTTTTAAAAGCAATTTGTTTGAAAACTGCATATTTTTGAAATATTAATTTTTTTTGTAGTTTTTGGAGCCATTTGCTTAATATTGGCAACGGAAGTA
Source organism: Maratus speciosus (assembly GCA_963932465.1). NCBI lineage: Eukaryota > Metazoa > Arthropoda > Arachnida > Araneae > Salticidae > Maratus > Maratus speciosus. The sequence continues at coordinate 119,677,583 of OZ010793.1, read as the reverse complement.
CTCCATTTCTGTAGAAAGTAAAGGAAAAATAGTTGTAAAATATTAATTAGATTATTTTTGTTGCGATTTTCATAACAAAGAAAATGTAATTAAAATACATGCTATTTTGAAAAAATATAAACGAATGATTTCCGTTAAAATATGGAGCTATTATAAACTATATTTAATTTTAAGTGTCTATTATTAATGTTACAAACAAATAAAGACCTATGAATCATTAGACAGCCGTTTTTTCTTTTCTTTTCTTTACTTTTTTTTTTTTTTTTTTTTTTTTTTGTCGAGTTCTTTAATGACGCAATTTTTTTCTGCATTTGTGTATTATTTCGCGATAGTGACGTCCTATGCCTACTTTACTGTAGATGTTTAAGAGCGGATCGTAAATGTAGGATTCTTAAGAAGTTGCGAATGAAGTCATTTTACATAAAAAAAAGCGTGTGCTTTAAGCCTAAAAATTGAAATATGTTTTGTGCTATTTATTTATATTTATATATTTTTTTCATCGGGGGCGACACTAAATTCTGAAAAAGCAGAATTCATGTTTTCTAGTAGTTGCAAATTTTTCGTATACTATTTTAGTAATAAAAAAGCTACACCTATGTAAATGGTTGAGAAAATAACTACATAAAAAAAAAAAAAAACATTTAGCTTCAACAGTTTCGCTGCGTTTTCTAAATGTAATCGAGCAAAGTATTATTGTATTCAAAGTACAAACTGCTTTTATTAGTAGACGAATTAACACTAGAACTACCGGAAATTTGAGTCAAGTTTTATAAAAATAATTCACACTAGAACTTTGATTTAAAACAGTTTAACTTTATTATTTAACGTTTTTCTTCTTTATATCTTTGAAACATATTTTATAATGAAATTTCTTGCTTGAACCGAAACACAGTGGCGTAGCTAAGGGGGAGGGGGGGCGGCCGCCCCGGGCGCCGAGGAGAAGGGGCGCCAAATTGAGAAATGTTTTCACCGAAATTACCTTACATATTTTGACAATAAATAAAAATTGTTGATTTTTTAAATTTTATTTGTTTGTGTGTGAACGTTTTCTATAGTAAGATATTTTGTTATATCCAAATAAGGAAGAACGAAAAAGCTTCTGTAAATGTTTCTAGGGCTGGCTCAATACACTTGGTACCTAAGATAATTATGTACCTTAATTGAGGCGCAAAATGATTAAATAGGGGGCGCCACATTGAGAGGAGATTTAAACCGAAATTATTTTACATATTTTTACAATAAATAAGAATTGTTGACCTTTTCTTTTGTATGCGTGTGTGTGAATGTTTTGAAGAAATTCGGTGAAGATAAGGGGAATAGAGAGATCCACAACTGTCAATTGCTGATGGAGGTTTCTAACAGTCTAGCCTCCAGTTTATAAATCAAAAGGCCTGTTGGCGACTTGGAGTCATATTTGTGGTATCAAAGAACATTTTTCATTTGTATACTAGCTGACACGCCCGTTGATTTTCCCAAACAAACCGCGAAAAATTAAAAGTTTTGTTCATACTGAAATTGAAAAAAACATATAACGGATATCTGAAAATGAACCTTTGAGATGGGTCCACACTGTCTTTGGCAGCGTAGATCGGGCGTGCTACGCCGGTATCTCCAACCACTAAAAACCTGAATTCGAATTTATCTATTTCAAAATTAATCTTCGGCATGGATCCTCGCTGCCTACGTTCCCGTATAGCAGACTTACTGTACACGCGACAAACAATCTGAAGAGAGTCGTAAGATGAGTTGAAAGAAAAAAATTCGAAGAAATTGGACCCATGAAATCTCAGATAAAAATGCCCCTGGCGGTAGAAGGTATAACTAAAAGCTGTAAAACAACCGAAAACCATGTTGGATGAGCAAAACCCAAATGAAATTGGGTCTACAGAAACCGAGTTAAGAATGCGCCCCCTGCACTGGAAGGTACAGCTAAAAACTGCAAGAAAATTGTAAGCTAAGTTGAAGGATTCAAATCACGTAAAAATCTGGTCCATAGAATCCGAGAAAAGAATGCGCCGTTAATGTGCGATAATAGTGGTAAAAAAGTTCTATATTTTGGAAAACATAGTTTTAAATGTAAATAAAGATGGGGGGGGGGGGGTCTTGTGGACGAACTCTTAACTCATATCACGGGACTCTTGCCACAGAACACACTAATAATCTTCGATTAAATTTGATAAAATGCTTTTAAATTATGTTTTTATCATTTGGCCACGTTTAATAATTAAGTGGATTGTCTACATGTCATATGATCTCTGATCCATCGATTTTCGGAAATTAATGGGAGGGGTCGGCCGGAAAAAGATTTATTTTTAGTTCGATTTTTAGTGGATGTTCGTCCCTGTATGGTTCTTTCTCCGAACTTTTGTATTGTTCGGCCGTCAGTTTTTTGAAAAAATTAAGAACAGTTACCGACATAGCTGCCAACTTTTACGCTTTTTTAATACCACTAAAATTTCATACAGATTTCTGTATTGTCTAATCGTGTAATTTCGACTATTAAATACTACAACATTTACTATAAAATTTTAGTGGTAGGAAGAAGGCGTAAAAGTTAGCAGCTATGGTTACCGACCAATTTTCAAACATTTTATAAACAAGTGTAAAATATCTTTCTACGTGTGCTCTGAAATTTTCCAATCGATATTTTGATTAGTTTCAGGGCTCGCAGCGTTCCTAAAATTTTCGCACTTTGCTACCACTAAATTAAAACGATAATCTTTGTTGTACAATTGTATTATAGATGTTAAAGGAACCTACCACGAAGAACTCTTATTTAAAATACTGCTAGCAAAGTGCGAAAATTTTAGGAACGGTGCGAGCCCTGTAGTTTTCTTAATTTTCGATGATTAGTGAAAATTGTTAATTTCTTTCATTTCGGCTCTGGAACCAGGTTCAGATGTGAACGCAATTTTGGCTTTTTGTGAAAAAAAAAAATCGCGTTTCGATGAGATTTTAATTAATAGTCTAGGCTAATTATAAAAAAATTAGAAATCTGAACCTCATGTCCATCAGTATCAGCCTAAAAGTTCAATATATTTTATTTATACTTAAATTCAGCGCATATGCATTAGAGATAACTATATCTATATCTGTCTATGTAAGGAATAACTGGGAGATTAATAAGGAGATAATAATTTGACTCGGGAATCTCTTTGTGGACCGAACTCGTTTATTTAGTATCTGAATCTTACAATCACGCCCCAAGAGTTCGATCGGATGTCCGCGAGTCATTTACGTCAATTTTGGGACCAACATGGTCATAGGTTGTGCAGGCATCTCAAATAGGCAAAATCTAATCTTTTTCTTGCGCCTTCTTGCTAATATGTTGGGACTTTAATATTTTCCAGCAGAAGGCGAAGGTATCAGTTTGGAAAGAACATTTAGTTAAATTGGTTAATTAGCTCTTGATTGACATGTGGTCAAGAACCGCACAATTACTGGGATTTGTAACATACAAGGCTTTAACCACAAACGAAGTAGAAATGTCCAAACGTCAGCATTTTCTATCTTAAATTACTCTCTGATTTTAATGGAAAACGGATTAAAATATTATGCTGGGAAACAAAGTTACAAGGCGTAAAACGGATATTAAAATATAGGATTTAAAGTTAGAAAAAAGAACTTAAGGATTTTAATTTAAATTTTTGAAATTTAATTTTAAGTTTTAATTTTAAAAGGATTTTAATTCTTATCCTTTTCATCTATGTATATGTATTTCTCATTTATCATATCGATACCTGATCATTGCCGTGCGACTGCGCTCATATTTATAAACCTATTTGTATGTGATTGAACATATGTTAAGGGTTCACCTCGACCAAATTCGTTGGACATCTTGATCCACCATCATCTTGTTTCAAAATGGCGACCCCTTAACAATTTCAAACTAGAAAAAATTATAAAAGGAAATTTATTTCTTGCATAACCGTTAGACCTTGATAGAAGGATTCATGGACATTTTTTTGGTTTCCACTCTATCTTAAAAAATGGATGAGTATAGCAATTTTAAATTCTAGGACGCCTGCCGTTTTGAAATAGGAGGTTTTTTTCCATAATCGGGCGTAAGTTAGGAGTTTTAGTAAATGTGGTTTTTGAAAATTTATTTTCAATATTGCTGCTCACAGTCATATCCGTGAACGTTCCGCTAAGTTTTTGAAATTCCCATTCAAATTCAGTATTGACAAAACTAGAAATCTCCTGCAATTGGGTTCCACGTATTTAAGTTTCGTGTGTTTAAGTAAAATTAGCTGAATCCTTAAAAAAAGGAAGGGTGAAGCTGTCTTTTCCTCACGGTACAAGGCAAAAATACTTTTTTTCGTCTTGAAGAAAAATAATGTGGTTATTTTTTTTATTTAGGAAGGGGGAGGGGAGGCGCAGAATTTCTTCCTGCCCCGGGCGCCAAAAAACGTAGCTACGCCACTGCCGAAACATATTAATATCGTAGCCGTCACAGTAGTTCTAGTGTTAGCTCATTAAAGCCGGTTGGCAAAAAAACGTGACAGGTAAAGCGAACATAATTTTTAAATTTGAATACCAGTATTTTAGTTTCGAAATTTTCATATAATTTAAAATCTCATATTTTGAGGGATTAAATATATCCATATTAAAAAGTGACAAAAACTGGTGTCGAAGAATTAAAAGACGTGTAAAGGAGGCTCGTCGTAAATGGGTTAAATAAATTTTACATTCCCTTTTTTAACCCTTCCCGGCGCGCATTAATTCTGTTGTGAAATGATGGATTGACACGAATTTATTAGAAAATAAATGCTTGCTATTTTTCCCGTACTTTATAAAAGGAAAAATTTAATTAAATAATATTGGTGCAAGTGCTCTTAAAATTAGATGCCCTTTTTTGTGGATACCGACCATTAAAGGGTTAATAGTAATTAAAAGTATCGTTGGAGCACAAACCGTTAAAAAGCCATGGTGTGTAACAGTTCTTATTTTTGGGTGCCACTATTTCTGAAGAGTAATCTTTGTCTTATGTAATAAAAGATTTCTGGTTTAAATAAAGAGTAATCCTCAAATATAGGGATCTTTACGTATCCTGCAATCTTAGGTTATAAATCGCCACTTGTGCTAATTCTGTGAATTTCTTCATTGTTTTTCAGATTTTCCATACATTCATTTATAAATACCCGATGCTAGCGACTTAATAAGATAGAGTGTATAGCAGGCCTTATTTCTGGTTACCATTATTTTTTAATAGTAATCTTCTCCTCATCCAATTGCAAATTTATGCGATTGAGTGAAATGCATATATACTCCTTTATTCCGGGTTCGCACGGTATTAAGCCACGCCCCATTTTGTAAGGACTCTACCACCAGTAATCGCATAAAACTCTCTTGCAAGAAATTATCTTCTAGCTAATGAATCGTGAAGAAAATGATCTTTATAATAATACTAGTGGTAGGGCCCTTACAAAATGGGAAGTGGCTTAATAGGGTGCGAACCCTGTTATTTAACCCAAACTGTTTTTTTTTTTTTTTTTTTTTTTTGCATGTAAAGATGGAATTTTCGAATCGAGTTTTAACCTAAATCCTGAAATTATATAATGATAAAACTTACATTAATAGATGTTTACCCGATGACAGCCCAATATTTTAATATTTTTGGAATATAATTATACATTAATAACTTAATTTTAAGTCATTTTCCGCTATCCCGCCACAGATGATGAGTCGCCACATAGTCTTTGTAACTCGCCCAATTGTATACGAGTTGAAACAACAATGTATTTAAAAATGCATCAAAACACGCTCGTCCAATCAGGCTAAATGGCTGTTAACCCTTTCAAGGGCGGTGCTTCATTTTTGAATAACCTAATTTTAATCCCTAAATGCCACATTGATACCAGAATATTTTCATGGAAATTTTCCTTTTATCAAGTATATGAACAATTCAACAAAAGACTCTTGGAGTATCTTCCTCAGTTGATGAACACTTTACGTAGAGTTTTTAGTCCTGATGCACTAATTTTTATGACCTTTTGCATGAGATTATGAGTGCTTGTTTTAAAAGAGGTTCATTATCATATAAACCTACGGCAAAATGGTATACAGAAATTCTTGAAAGAAACAAAGAAAAAAACAAAGTTAAAAAAAAGAAAGTTAGGTTGAAAGAAACAAAGTTAACGCCTTGTATAAGCGTTATAGGAAGAATTTGAATAGAGAAGATTACAAGGTTAAATATCTTACTGCTAGAAAACAATACAAAAGTAATTTACGTCGTGCAAAACGACAGGGTTGGCTGTCATTCTGTGAACGCACTGATAATGCCTATGGGTCTCTATACAGACATGTCTCAGGTAAAACCCGGAAACATAACGACATGATCTTTACTACATTAGAAGAATCTTCTGTGTTTGACACATATGATAGCGTAGCACATAGCCTTATGTCTGGTCATTTTGACGTGGATTATCGACCTTCTGTCCCTTATGAGTACATTAACTCATTCAATTATTCCTCATCACCTGATTTTATTCCATTTAAAGAAAAATAACTCTTTCATGTACTGCGCCTTCAGGACATAAATAAAGCTCCAGGACCGGACGATATTGATGGAATAATTATTAAAAATTTGTGTAACAGATTTACAACTCTTATGTTGACGCTATTTAATACTTGTCTTTCACTTGGTCACTTCCCAAAATGTTGGAAACGAGGAATGATCATCTTTTTTCGAAAACGTAATAGGACAGCTGAAAAAATTAATTCGTATCGACCTATTACTCTTCTCCCTATGATGGGTAAGTTATATGAAAGACTTTTAAAACTTCGAGTTATTACAATGCTGGAGTCTTCTACTTATCTTGATGATGGACAGCATGGCTTTCGTGAGGGACGAAGCACCTTGACAGCACTTTCTGCGTTAAAGAATGTCATTGGAGGAACACTATCAGTATATAAATACTGTGCAATGATTTCTTTTGATATCAGTGGTGCCTTCGACGTTTTGGATTGGCGTATTGTAGCCGATATCATAAATATCTTACCTATTTTTGATTACATGAAGTCTACACTTAAAAATTACATGAGTCATAGGCTTATTTGTTTTAAATATACGCATGGATTAACATGGTTTCATGTATTCCGTGGCTGCTCGCAAGGGTCATGTCTTGGGCCGTTTATCTGGACACTAGTTGCTGACAGGATTTTAAAGAGTTGCAAGCAGAGAGGATTACTGATTATTTATTATGCTGATGATAGCGTTATTATAGAGGCCGCAGACACGTGCTCTGCGCTAGAACATAAAATGAATACTAGTGTTCATCATATTTCGGATATCTGTTCTATACAGCATTTGCAAATTAGTGCAGAGAAGTCAGCCGAAATGCTGTTTGGGAGCCACAGTCTTAGTAAAAGAAGACCAATTTTTAAACATAATGACAGAAGTATCAGTGTAAAGGACAATATTCTTTATTTGGGATTTCTACTTGACAACAATTTTCGCTGGATGGATCACCTAGATATGATTAGAACTAGGCTTAACGATTTCACGTGTAAAATGCGCCAAACCAGAATCCATGATAGAGGTCTTCCTTCTATTTATCTTAAAATATCGTACAATACCGTCTTGAAGAAACGTATTTCATATGGGCATGAGATCTGGATGCCTGACTTAAATCAACATGGAATAACAAGATTACTCTCATGTCAACGTCTATGTCTGCTATCTGTCTTAAAGGCATATCGTACGATTTCTAATGACGCATTGTGTGTTTTGGTGGGTGCTCCACCACTTGTCATAGAACTGAATTTGTCTTCTAAGCGTTATAATATCATTTATGGAAATGGTACAGTCTTGATTGACAATATGTGTTTTAAAGGTGAAGATTTTATGAATAAACTGAGGACATATAATTATCCTTACTTCTTTGAAAACTTAAATATAAAATTTGTTAAGCCAGTGGTTGATACAGTACCAGTGGTGAATCATCCGATATTGTATACTGATGGTTCTCGAATGATGAACAGTGTAGGAGCTGCATTTACGGTTTGGTATAGGGATTCTTTTATGCTAGACACGAGATTAAAATTACACGACTATAACTCTGTTTTTCAAGCAGAATTGGCTGCGATAGACGAGGCTATCAGTTGGTGCATCGACTCCCCGCATGACTCATTTCATCTTTATACTGACAGCTTATCATCAATTTACGCTCTTCAGCGCTTATTTCCATCTAACGGTCAGCTTTTTAATATCTTCAACTCTTTGCGCCTGTTACATAATAAAGTCATATATATTGGCTGGATAAAATCGCATGTTGGAATATCAGGAAATGAAAGAGCGGACATGTTGGCAAAATCAGTTATTATAAATGATCTGTATGATAAAGTTCTACGCATTCCTGCACCAACTTCTATTTTAAAGCGTCATTTTAAAACACTTCTACATGATCAATGGCAGGTTTCTTGGGAAAATTCGGAGAAGGGAAGAGATACTTATGCGATATTAAACAAAGTTAACGATTTATTTCTATGTGAATCCCAGGTGATAGGTTATTTTCTTTCTTCAAATGGAGCATTTCCACAGTATCGGTTTAAAATAGGAAAACGCCCAAATAACAGGTGTAACTGTGGTGATGTAGGAAGTATACAACATTATTTGTTTGGACATTGTCCGTTAATGCCTTGTACATTTAAATTCAACAGGAATTGTACACTGAGATGGGACATTCGAAACGTTCTCATCACCCGTTCAAACTATAGAAAACTGTGTGCTATGTACAACGCACTTAATAGGGAATACTCATTTATTGAGTATAAATTTTGATAATTTTTACACTTGTAACTATTTACTTCTATCATACTGTTAATACTCATCAGTGGTTCGCTACGGACACTACGTGGTTTTCTGACACTACATCAAAGTTTCATCATTCTGCCTTTTATAGTAACTGTCCTTTGTCTGACATTTTTGTTGGCGGTGATTTTCTCTTGAGGTCTGAACATTATGGTGATCTTTCTTCAAGTTAGTTTTTCTTATATAAAACTTTTATGAACACTTTTCTTTCGAACACTGAACTCATTTGAACATTAGTGAACAGTGAACTTTTATGAACATTTACACTTCATAATCTTGAACAAGGATTTATAGTCTTAACTTTTGTTATACATTTAAGTCACTTCACTTTTGTTTTTATTTTTATTATTATGATGAAAGCAACGTCAATTGCTTTGTAAATTTACGATTTACTATGTAAGTTCATCAGAATATGTCCCTTTTTCCTTGTTATTTTGGGTGCTTTCCGATGTCCGGCATCGGTGATTGTTGTGGGGATTTTCCACCGGAGCGTTACATCCTATGCCATTCTTTGGTTGGTGCTCCGGTCGGGTGATCAAGTATATGAACGAAAGCTTTTATGCTCTTCTCATGATAATATTATTATTTTTTCATTCTTATTGTTTTATTCACCTCAAATTACTAGACTGGGTGTACGCCGTCCTCTTGCTTTCGTTTGCTCCCCTCGGCTTTTGCTTTTAACTGTTTATTTAGTTAGAACTCTCCTCATTGTAGCTTTTTCTTACATTTTTATTTTTTTTCCTTGCAGTAATTTAAACTCTCTTGTAAATATGTATATATTTTAGTTTATTTTCATTTCTTCACTGAGTTAAACTTTTTTACTTATCAAGTTATATTAATTGTATGGTCTCTGAATTGAGTCTTTTTTTATGGGGCTTCCTTTGGTAGCTTTTTCGCCTGTCTTGGACATTTATGCGGATCATTTGGAACATTTTTTTCCCTACTAGTTATACTCACATTTTTTTCTTTTAAAAATTGTCTATCTTCTTAGCTTTTACTCTCTCTTTTTCGTGGCTACTAGCCGCGTTTAAACTCTCTTTTTTCTATGGCTCCCATTGCATTGTAACACGATATATTCTTAGCCTGGATGTACAGTTGCCAAGCAACTAGGGAATCCACACACCAGCTTTATTGTTCCATTGTTCCAAGCTTTTACTTATTTTGAAATAAATTTGTTTCTAAACTCTGGTATCACTCACTCATTTTACAATTCCACGAATAGCCTTGCCCCTGAAAGGGTTAAACAGGAATCATGAAACATTTTAAAAGCTAAAAAGTAGAACGTAAATTATGAATAAAAAAGTGAGAGTTTAATATTTACAAAAAACATCCGCTTTTACCAGTTAATAATTTAACTCTCATCAGTCCTATGTTAATACAAAAGTAACATCGGGACTAGCATTTCTTACACGAATTTTATTCGGCTGGCATTACTTAAAAACACACACCCATATATATGTACTTTAACAACATGTGCAAGTCAAAAGTACTACAAAATTTATAGTTTAAATGTAGTGGTGAAAGTAGAATGTAAAAATAGAATCATGTATAAAAAGCTAGAGTCCGATAAGGGGTCAATTTTAATTCATGTACGATTATACTTCGAGAAATTCTAAAAAGATAGTTTAAAATAATGATTCCTTTTTTTCTTTCCAATTGCAGTATCTTAAAAAAACAACAGAGTAAAAATTTTATACTGTTTAATAAGTTCTCTTGCCTGCGTTTTCGGTCAAGCATAAAAAAAAACAACGAATTTTTCATAATCACGTTCGGTGCCGTTGAGAAATTAATGTTATGTAAAGGAAATATTAAAAAAAAAAAAAAAAAAAAAAAAAAAAAAAAAAAAACATGAACTAAAGTCAGAAAATTAGGCGGGTCTTCCGCGTTAAAAAGTTTATAAAACAGTGCTTTTTAAAAAACTATTTCTGTTTCAATATTTATTTTTAACATAAATGCTAATAATTTGTACTCTTTGACAAATCTAGCTTTATGAATACCAATAGAAATTCATTTTATTAATATAGTCGAGACAAATGCGTCTATTTAGATTTTTTCTTAAATGTTTTATAGTCGATAATTAAAATTTTAAAGTTTTCTTGCATTCTGACTATCTATATTATAATGGACAAACATAACTGTGCGTAACGCATACGTTATTCTGCGAATGGCAACGCTTTCAAATTTGAAATGAACTTTCGTTTTGCAATTATCGCTGCTGAAATTTTTGAAACTTCTACACATCCCACATGTTCAGTTTTTATACCGTCGAATAAGGAAAAAAAATACTTTTAAATGCAATTTGTTTGTAAGCTGTATCTCATTTCATTTTTGAGTTATTAATTTTTTATAGTTTTTATTACCAATTTTGTAATTGCGTCAACAGAACTACTCCATTTCTATTAAAAGTAAAGCTAAAATAGTAGATTACTGTTTTTTTTTTTTTTTTTTTTTTTTTTTTTTTTTTTTTGCAACTTCCTTATAAAAATTGAAATTAAAATACGTGCTATGTCAAAAACACCGTTTTACAATTCGGCGAGTCTTTCGCGTTAAAAAGCTTATAAAACAGTGATTTAAAAAAAAAAAACTATTTCTGTTTCAATATTTGTTTTTAACATAAATGCTAATAATTTGTATTCTCTAACAAATCTGGCTTTATTAATACCAGTACAAGTTCATTTTATTAATATAGTCGAGAAAAATGCGTCTATTTAGATTTTTTTTTAACCCCTTCACGCTCGAATTAAATTGCGGTTAAAAAATTCAAATTGCTTATTGGCACCACTTTTATGAAAAAGAAATATTCACCTTATTTAATTACAGGTAAATCCATACTAAAATATAGCCAATTTCACTATTATATAAAACTGGCGGAAGTCAAACAATCTGAGTAAAAGACGCAGCCGGAGAATATGACGGGAGCGAGAATTAAGGGGTTAATGTTTTATAGTCGATAATTAAAATTAAGTTTTCTTGCATTCTGACTATCTATATTATAATGGGCAAACATAACTGTGCGTAACGCATACGTTATTCTGCGAATGACAACGCTTTCAAATTTGAAACGAATTTTCGTTTTGCAATTATCGCTGCTGAAATTTTTTTAACTTCTACACATCGCACATGTTCAGTTTTTATACCGTCTGATAAGGAAAAAGAAATACTTTTAAATGCAATTTGTTTGTAAGCTGTATCTCATTTCATTTTTGAGTTATTAATTTTTTATAGTTTTTATTACCAATTTTGTAATTGCGGCAACAGAAGTACTCCATTTCTATTAAAAGTAAAGCTAAAATAGTAGATTACTGTTTTTTTTTTTTTTTTTTTTTTTTTGCAACTTCCTTATAAAAATTGAAATTAAAATACGTGCTATGTCAAAAATACCGTCTGTTTTACAATTCGGTGAGTCTTTCGCGTTAAAAATCTTATAAAACAGTGATTTAAAAAAAAAAAAAACTATTTCTGTTTCAATGTTTGTTTTTAACATAAATGCTAATAATTTGTATTCTCTAACAAATCTGGCTTTATTAATACCAGTACAAGTTCATTTTATTAATATAGTCGAGAAAAATGCGTCTATTTAGATTTTTTTTTAACCCCTTCACGCTCGAATTAAATTGCGGTTAAAAAATTCAAATTGCTTATTGGCACTACTTTTATGAAAAAGAAATATTCACCTTATTTAATTACAGGTAAATCCATACTAAAATATAGCCAATTTCACTATTATATAAAACTGGCGGGAGTCAAACAATCTGAGTAAAAGACGCAGCCCGAGAATATGACGGGAGCGAGAATTAAGGGGTTAATGTTTTCTTGCATTCTGACTATCTATATTATAATGGGCAAACATAACTGTGCGTAACGCATACGTTATTCTGCGAATGGCAACGCTTTCAAATTTGAAACGAATTTTCGTTTTGGAATTATCGCTGCTGAAATTTTTTTAACTTCTACACATCGCACATGTTCAGTTTTTATACCGTCTGATAAGGAAAAAGAAATACTTTTAAATGCAATTTGTTTGTAAGCTGTATCTCATTTCATTTTTGAGTTATTAATTTTTTATAGTTTTTATTACCAATTTTGTAATTGCGGCAACAGAAGTACTCCATTTCTATTAAAAGTAAAGCTAAAATAGTAGATTACTGTTTTTTTTTTTTTTTTTGCAACTTCCTTATAAAAATTGAAATTAAAATACGTGCTATGTCAAAAATACCGTCTGTTTTACAATTCGGCGAGTCTTTCGCGTTAAAAAGCTTATAAAACAGTGATTAAAAAAAAAAAAACTATTTCTATTTCAATATTTGTTTTTAACATAAATGCTAATAATTTGTATTCTCTAACAAATCTGGCTTTATTAATACCAGTACAAGTTCATTTTATTAATATAGTCGAGAAAAATGCGTCTATTTAGATTTTTTTTAACCCCTTCACGCTCGAATTAAATTGCGGTTAAAAAATTCAAATTGCTTATTGGCACTACTTTAAGAAAAAGAAATATTCACCTTATTTAATTACAGGTAAATCCATACTAAAATATAGCCAATTTCACTATTATATAAAACTGGCGGGAGTCAAACAATCTGAGTAAAAGACACAGCCCGAGAATATGACGGGAGCGAGAATTAAGGGGTTAATGTTTTCTTGCATTCTGACTATCTATATTATAATGGGCAAACATAACTGTGCGTAACGCATACGTTATTCTGCGAATGGCAACGCTTTCAAATTTGAAACGAATTTTCGTTTTGCAATTATCGCTGCTGAAATATTTTTAACTTCTACACATCGCACATGTTCAGTTTTTATACCGTCTGATAAGGAAAAAGAAATACTTTTAAATGCAATTTGTTTGTAAGCTGTATCTCATTTCATTTTTGACTTATTAATTTTTTATAGTTTTTATTACCAATTTTGTAATTGCGGCAACAGAAGTACTCCATTTCTATTAAAAGTAAAGCTAAAATAGTAGATTACTGTTTTTTTTTTTTTTTTTTTTTTTTTTTTTTTTGCAACTTCCTTATAAAAATTGAAATTAAAATACGTGCTATGTCAAAAATACCGTCTGTTTTACAATTCGGTGAGTCTTTCGCGTTAAAAATCTTATAAAACAGTGATTTAAAAAAAAAAAAAAAATTTTCTGTTTCAATGTTTGTTTTTAACATAAATGCTAATAATTTGTATTCTCTAACAAATCTGGCTTTATTAATACCAGTACAAGTTCATTTTATTAATATAGTCGAGAAAAATGCGTCTATTTAGATTTTTTTTTAACCCCTTCACGCTCGAATTAAATTGCGGTTAAAAAATTCAAATTGCTTATTGGCACTACTTTTATGAAAAAGAAATATTCACCTTATTTAATTACAGGTAAATCCATACTAAAATATAGCCAATTTCACTATTATATAAAACTGGCGGGAGTCAAACAATCTGAGTAAAAGACGCAGCCCGAGAATATGACGGGAGCGAGAATTAAGGGGTTAATGTTTTCTTGCATTCTGACTATCTATATTATAATGGGCAAACATAACTGTGCGTAACGCATACGTTATTCTGCGAATGGCAACGCTTTCAAATTTGAAACGAATTTTCGTTTTGGAATTATCGCTGCTGAAATTTTTTTAACTTCTACACATCGCACATGTTCAGTTTTTATACCGTCTGATAAGGAAAAAGAAATACTTTTAAATGCAATTTGTTTGTAAGCTGTATCTCATTTCATTTTTGACTTATTAATTTTTTATAGTTTTTATTACCAATTTTGTAATTGCGGCAACAGAAGTACTCCATTTCTATTAAAAGTAAAGCTAAAATAGTAGATTACTGTTTTTTGTTTTTTTTTTTGCAACTTCCTTATAAAAATTGAAATTAAAATACGTGCTATGTCAAAAATACCGTCTGTTTTACAATTCGGCGAGTCTTTCGCGTTAAAAAGCTTATAAAACAGTGATTAAAAAAAAAAAAAAACTATTTCTATTTCAATATTTGTTTTTAACATAAATGCTAATAATTTGTATTCTCTAACAAATCTGGCTTTATTAATACCAGTACAAGTTCATTTTATTAATATAGTCGAGAAAAATGCGTCTATTTAGATTTTTTTTAACCCCTTCACGCTCGAATTAAATTGCGGTTAAAAAATTCAAATTGCTTATTGGCACTACTTTTATGAAAAAGAAATATTCACCTTATTTAATTACAGGTAAATCCATACTAAAATATAGCCAATTTCACTATTATATAAAACTGGCGGGAGTCAAACAATCTGAGTAAAAGACGCAGCCCGAGAATATGACGGGAGCGAGAATTAAGGGGTTAATGTTTTCTTGCATTCTGACTATCTATATTATAATGGGCAAACATAACTGTGCGTAACGCATACGTTATTCTGCGAATGGCAACGCTTTCAAATTTGAAACGAATTTTCGTTTTGCAATTATCGCTGCTGAAATATTTTTAACTTCTACACATCGCACATGTTCAGTTTTTATACCGTCTGATAAGGAAAAAGAAATACTTTTAAATGCAATTTGTTTGTAAGCTGTATCTCATTTCATTTTTGACTTATTAATTTTTTATAGTTTTTATTACCAATTTTGTAATTGCGGCAACAGAAGTACTCCATTTCTATTAAAAGTAAAGCTAAAATAGTAGATTACTGTTTTTTTTTTTTTTTTTTTTTTTTTTTTTTTGCAACTTCCTTATAAAAATTGAAATTAAAATACGTGCTATGTCAAAAATACCGTCTGTTTTACAATTCGGCGAGTCTTTCGCGTTAAAAAGCTTATAAAACAGTGATAAAAAAAAAAAAAACTATTTCTGTTTCAATATTTGTTTTTAACATAAATGCTAATAATTTGTATTCTCTAACAAATCTGGCTTTATTAATACCAGTACAAGTTCATTTTATTAATATAGTCGAGAAAAATGCGTCTATTTAGATTTTATTTAACCCCTTCACGCTCGAATTAAATTGCGGTTAAAAAATTCAAATTGCTTATTGGCACCACTTTTATGAAAAAGAAATATTCGCCTTATTTAATTACAGGTAAATCCATACTAAAATATAGCCAATTTCACTATTATATAAAACTGGCGGGAGTCAAACAATCTGAGTAAAAGACGCAGCCCGAGAATATGACGGGAGCGAGAATTAAGGGGTTAATGTTTTATAGTCGATAATTAAAATTTTAAAGTTTTCTTGCATTCTGACTATCTATATTATAATGGGCAAACATAACTGTGCGTAACGCATACGTTATTCTGCGAATGGCAACGCTTTCAAATTTGAAACGAATTTTCGTTTTGCAATTATCGCTGCTGAAATTTTTTTAACTTCTACACATCGCACATGTTCAGTTTTTATACCGTCTGATAAGGAAAAAGAAATACTTTTAAATGCAATTTGTTTGTAAGCTGTATCTCATTTCATTTTTGAGTTATTATTTTTTTTATAGTTTTTATTACCAATTTTGTAATTGCGGCAACAGTAGTACTCCATTTCTATTAAAAGTAAAGCTAAAATAGTAGATTACTATTTTTTTTTTTGGTTGCCACTTCCTCATAAAAATTGAAATTAAAATACGTGCTATGTCAAAAATACCGTCTGTTTTACAATTCGGTGAATTTTGGTTTTATTTCGTTTCTTTTCATCAATTAAATGTTTCTTAGTTAATAGCAAAAATATTTTACAAACGATATAATACTTTCTCTTCTTGAAAACGTATTTGAAATAATAGTTTGACTTTCCTTCACAATCACTTATTTCGTATCAGAAAGCTAAAAGAAGGCAATTTTATTTATCCGTGTGTATTAATATTTTCTGAATTTTGATAAAATGATTTCTGATAAAACATGGAGCTATTATAAACAAAAACAAGTGAAGGCATATGTAACATTAAATACCCGATTCTTTTGGCGAACTTCTTGAATGATGATATTGCTTTTGCTGTGTTTGTGTATTATTCTGCGACAATAACGTTTTTTGAATACTTTCCTGTGGATGTAGGACTGACTACAAAATTTAAAAATTCTAGAAGCTCTATATAGATGTTGTTTAAGACTGGATCATAAAAGTTGAATGCTTTCGTTAATGCAAATGATGTCATTTTATAAAAAGTTGTGTTTTTTAATTCTTAAAACTGAAATATGTTTTGTAGAGAAGTACGTCATTTCACCGCAGCTACTTTGAAATTCTTCACAGATGAAAAAAATTCTTTTAAAAATAACGTAATTGAAATCACAGGCTGATAAAGCACGATATTTTACAAAAATTTTCAGTGTCTTTATAGAAGAGCAGTGACATACAATATGCATGCTCAGTTTAGAAGCATTTATTCAAAAGATAGTGACACATATAAAAGAACTTGGTGATTATCTCCTGGATGAATTCGCTTCGTCGAGTTATGCAAGCAAACAATGATCATCTTGGCAATAATTTGAGGTTTAAAATAATATCAGGTTCCCCATGTTTTTGTCCAAAATTCTCTTGACTAATAAAATTTTACTGCTATTCTTTGCGACATTCTACTATAATTTTATTAAAATAATAAAACTTGCTTATTTTTATTTTTTTATTTTATATAATCTATATATTTTGAAACACAAGGTTGTTTTTTAATCATCTGACCTGAGCTTTCTACTGAACCAATTTTACTAATATTTTATAATTGGAAACTATTCATTTGAATACGTGCACGCACTAGCGTTTTTTGTTAATATTCCCATTTTAATATTTTAATTTAAAAAATACTTTATGAAATTTCTTCAAAATGATCGCAATTAGATAGCGTTCATTATTGCAGAATTGAGACAATAATGACGTTAATTTATCTTTCTTTATGCCATTTTTTTGATAATTTTTTTTTTTTAAATTTCTTTTTTTCTATGATTTAAATTTTGTTGTATAGGGTTAAGTGGCGCAAAATCCCCATTAGGGACATATTGCACTAAAATATTTTGAATGGAAAATGACGTACTGCTTTTGAAAACAAGGATTTTTCCTTATAAAGTTTCCAATTTTTTTCTTCTGCATGAGTACTGATACTAATTTTGAGACACTAGACGTGTACGTGAAGTACACGTACGCTTAAGTACGTGAAAATGGTGTCATATTTAAAAGAAAACGATCAATATCTTAGATAATACGAAACATTTTAACATAAATGTGTCTAAAAAACATAAATTACGGCAATTTTTGCTCTTCGGAATTGAGATTAGTATCTGAAGTTAAGAGAGCTACTGTTCACATGCAAATATGTAGCTGACAATCGTGCCTTTAAGTTTTGAGTTAAAATGAATTGAAAATGGTGAAATTAAAATGCCATTTTATTAAACATGGTGAATACGGATATAAGAAGTGCATATGTAAATTATGAGAATGTGAAAATTATGTCGGGTTTAGATTTTAGAGGGAAAAACCCCTCCTCGTATCAAACTAGAATAAATTTTATTGTTTGGATTCGGGAAAACGAAGCATGAGAAACCTAATTCACAACTTCGTCATAATAACTGATCTTTATTATATTTTACTGATTAGATATGCAACTGAAGTTTAATTTGTATTAATTCAGACAACCAGAGGTCGCATTCCATTGGGGAAAGTTTATTGATCCTACCAGAACTATTAATCAATAATTTTCATATATTTTTTTTAATTTAAAATATGCTATTGAAATGTACTATGAAGATATTACTTTCAAAATAGTGGTAGGGACAATAAAATTTTCCCTGTAGAATGCGATCCCTGGACAAAACAGTTTTATAGAAATAATACTTTGTAAATTTTAGGTTAAAATAATATCATTTTGAAATTATATTTAACAATTTAAGATGCATTTTCTATTGTAACTAGTTTTGTAGGTTTATTATGAATCCATGAAACAGTTTATTCTTAAAAATTTTCCTTCGTCGAAGTTCAACGGGTAACACCTCGTATTAATAAAAGTAAACTTTTTAAAAACAAGTATATGTAGGTCATGTATTTAATGCGTTTTTATGCGGAATTTTATATATTTAAAAAATATTACTATTACTTATTTTTTTTTTTTTAATTTCTACAGGTGGTTCATAATATGCATTAAAGAGCTATGGAAAGATTCTTTTTATTTAAATCCTAGTTTTAATATATATAGTACTCGTTAAATGGCAAATTGTCAATAAAACATTTTGGTTAACTTACACAAAGAAAATAAGTTGAAACTGGTGTGAACCGATAAGAAATAAAACATCTTCTTAAAACACCGTCAAAAACTTTTAAATGCGCTAGGCATTTCTAAAGAACTGAGTCTTTCTTCGTCAGGTACAAAGAAGACTTGCTTCTACTATGAAAGCAGCAGTAAGACACATTAGTTTTTCAGACACGTAGCAGCAATGTGTCTTGCTGCTGCTTTCATAGTAGAAGCACGTCTTCTTTGCGCGTGACGAAGATAGACTTAGACCTTTTGAAAGGCCTAGAGCATTTAAAAGTTTTTGATGCTGTTTTAAGAAGATCTTTTAGTTCTTAACTTACACAGATATTTCAATTTTTTTTCATTCAAAAAATCAATTTCTCCCTTTGTAAAAAATTTGAAATCAAAATTTTAAAAATATAAGTATCTAAATATGTGTAATTGTAGTATAAGTATAAAAATCTTTAACAGTTTGAATTGTGTTTAAAATTATCACAAATGGCTTTGAGATAATTGCCGTTAGAAATCCGGAGAGCGTTTTAAACGTTTGCAAGTAATAAGAAAAAGCATTTCTTAATGAAGAAGAATGACATTTGCTATTCAGATATTCCCCGGAAGACGGAATTTTTCGTCTGTTCAAAAATTGCTGTTTTTCTAAAATGCTGCGAACGATGAATTTCTACCGCCTAATTTCTTTTAATTATTCACTTCCAAAATAGGTTAGTCATATTTTGATACCTTGTGAATATCTTAATAAGTGCATATTAATTTAATTTTTTATATAATTTAGGTGCAACATGTTGCCTTGCAACAAAATGTTCCAAAGGAGCAGTTCAAAGTTGTAGTATTGGTTTTAATGATGACACTCTTCAAGCGTATTGCAGGTATATTATGTTGCTGTATTATCGAAATAATGTGCATCAAAATGTTTTTGTATTTGGGCATCATTTTATAAGAAATATTCCTGCCTCGGAAATTAAAAAAATATTGAGGATAAATACAGCTTATTAACCCATTTGTGCCTGAATTTTGGTTTTCTCAAATGTATTGGTAAAATCACTTTAAAATATTGCAAAATGAACTGGAAAAATACTAAAAAAAATACACTTAAAATTTTTTGTATTTATTTAATAAAATGTTAAAAAACTACATATGAGTATTTCTAGTAGAATAATATGTACAATTATATGTTTTGTCTATATTTTTATTTTAAAAGTTTTTTAATTGTATATTATGTACTATAATTAGTATTTTTATAGACTACAAAAAAAATATATATTTATTTCTTTACAGAGACTAATAACGTTATAACTATTATTAATAATAAAATAAGCATAATCGTATTGCTGACTTAAAAACAATTTATTTCATAAATATTTTCAAAAGGAGATTACATAAATAACTGTCTCCTAAATATGAAACAAAAATATGTGCCCACTTGTGCCTAGAACCCTATATTTTGGACGTTACAAAAATGCATAAAAAATAAGCTTGAACATTTAATTTCGCAATTTATAAAAATACGTATTTTAAAAAAGTCTACAAGCTAAGATTATGACTTGCGCTTTTGGATCCTTCATAGAAAAAATACAAATAAACTTACTTTTTACATTTCGCCATCTTGAAAAATTAAAAATTTATAAACACCTAAAAAAGCCTCCATTTAAACAAATAAATATCCACCTTATGCTGTCATCTCTCGATAAAGACATTTATAAATAATTATTTCATACAATTTTCATGTTATAAAGGAGAAGAAAAATATACTTATTCATGAAAATTTGAACCGTCCCAAAAATGGGACGCTAGGCACAAATGGGTTAAGGCATGAATTACTGCTTTTGGAATTCATTTTAATCCTTTCAGGGGCAAATAATTGCGTGTATGTAATGTTGAATTCACACCGGAATTAAAAAAAATTAAAATAAAGAAATGCAATTGTACATACTTTCAACCTCCTTTTTTTTTTTTTTTTTTTTTTTTTTTTTTTTTTTTTTTTTTAAACCTAAGTTATAAAAGTAAAATGTAATTAAATATTATGGTGTTAATCTTGGTTAAAATTAAGTTGGATAAAATACATATATGGTGGTTCAAAAGATCATGTCCAAACGGCACGTGTGACTGTGTCAGGTCAAGAGGAGCAAGAATTACATAGGAACTGGGGGTCAGAAACGCGATTGTGGCCACGCACCAATGTTACCGCGATCCACGGACCTAAACTCCCCGGATTTCTACATCTGGGGATATCTGGAGCCTCTTGCATACAAGACAACAGTTCCATCGGCCACGTATCTCTTGGTACGGATCGCTGAAGCGGCGGCACGTGTTCGGGAGACTCTTGACCAATTGGAACGTGTTTGCGATTCCATGCGGTACCGATATGAAGCATGTATCACGGTTAATGGGGCATATTTTGAACACTTGTTATGAGTTGTAACATTTTTCATTTGCATTTAGTACTTCGATTAAGTTTTTTGTAAAATAAAAATCTTTTTTACACCGTTTGTTATTTTTTCTTTGCGTCACGGTCGCGATGCGATTGCACCGTCAGGATCGCGTTTCCGATTCCCAGTTCCGATGTAATTTTGGCTCCTCATGACCTGACACACCGACATGTGCCGTTTGGACATAGCCTTTTGAAACACCTTATACATCCCACCGCCCCTCAAGGGGTTAAACGAGTAAAATTTACCGACGGAATGTTTTTGCCTTTTTTGTAAAATAAGAATCTTTTTACACCGTTTATTATCTTTTCTTTGCGACATGGTCGCGATGCAATTGCACCGTGAGGATCGCGTTTCCGACTCCCAGTTCCTATGTAATTTTTGCTCCTCATGACCTGACACACCGACATGTGCCGTTTGGACATAACACCTTATACATCCCACCGTTTGGACCCGCAGTTTGGACTAAAATACTTCTCACGATGAAAATTTTTCTTCAGGTGAATAAAAAATTAGCTCCAAACTATGATCATAGATGCCATAGATGCCAGATATGATCATCACTTGCCAGTGTGTTTGATTCCAAACATGCGTTTTTTTCTGTTTCTTAGAATAATTTCGATTTGGTTTCGAAGTACCAACATACGCAATTAGATTGTTCTAAAACTAATCTGAAAATAGTAAAAAAACGCATGTTTGAAACCACAGCACTATTAATAAACAGGAAATTTCCTCAAAATAGTGAAGCTTCAACTATAACCGCTTTAGCTGGGATTGATTGCCGACGGGGAAATCTTCCACCAGTAAATTTAAATAGAAATTTTCTTATTTAAACGCCTTATAATCGAAAAATGTTAGTAATAAATAATGCCAATTTTAGTGGTGGAAGTTTATTCCGGCGGTAGTCAGGCCCCGTACTTCCGCCATAATGTGACAACTTACTCTCAGTGTCACTGTAAAAGATTATACTAACTAACAAACTGCCACCAGTAGAAAAAAAAAAAAAAAAAAAAAAAAAAAAAAAAAACAGAAAATTTATTTATCCTTACTAGAAGTTTTTTTCCGTGAAAAAGCCGCTAAACTAAGGCAAAATTTTCTATTCGAAATTTTCTGGTACAATTTGTTCCAGCCGTAATCAGAAACTGTTGATCCGATTTAACACGTTCACGCCGGCGCGGTGGGTCACACTCGACTGTCTCAGAGCTGGCAAGTCTCTGGCTTTTTGGATACCAGTATTTTAAAACATAGAATGTTGTTTTATTTAATTAGAACTATTGGGCGATTTAAAGGAACAACATTTTCTCTAAAATAGCAGTGGTGTGCAAAAAGCCGGAGACTTGACAACTCTGAGACAGTCGAGTGTGACCCACCACACCGGCGTGAACGTGTTAAAAAATCAGACGCCATCTTGCGACAACCTCCTCAGTTACTTCACTCACAACTGGTAGACAATGCAGTATATGTCTCCTCCTCTTTATTCATAACTCCATTATTGAAACCAAACATACAAACAAGTGGCGCCATCTATCGATATTTGGAACTGATTGTTTTCATTCGTTTGAAGAAAACTTTTTAACACGAGAAGCATATTGTCCACACCGCACTCCTATATGACAATTACTTGATTTTATATTGAATTTTAAAATGTGACAGAGGCTTTTGGGACACCCTGTATATTGTTGAATATGGTGTTACGAGATCTTTCTAATTATATGCCACGCAATAAAAAAAAATATATTCCTAAAAATATTTGCGAATGGCAAATAATATAAAAATATGTAGATCAATAGACTTTATAACTATAGCAAGTTTGAACTTTCCACGTAACATAGATTTCGAGATAAATGACGGTGACACATGGACAGAAATAAACACGAATGATCTCATAATTGTTCCGATTTTATTTTTTGAGTACGGAACCCTAATGATAAATAAAACATCGCATAAGCATTTTATAAACATACATGCAAGGTTTTATTAGTTTTAGATGCTATTTTGTATGGATATATGATAATTCGAACTTTAATTAGTACAGTTGCAGTTTTAACAACTTGTTTTCATGCATCTGGCGGTTTACGTAATTCTTGTTGTTCCGTGCCTATGGAATATCATTTTTACGACTCACAGACACATATTTCATATACTTACAAAGATAAACTTCTATCTGAAAAATTCGATTAAAATCACGGCCAACGAAAGACATAGTACGTGGCACTCAGCCATCTCAGCTTTCAGATGATTAATGTGGTTTTATAGTGTGCGAACCCTGAACAATTGTCGAATTTCTTTTCAGTCTACATTGTTCACTTACACATTCAAGTATCACAGTCGGTCTCTCTCGTGGCTGTCACTAAAACGAACATCTACCGAACTTGGTTAATCTTGTCAAATTGACATTCCATATACCACATTCTAATGAATACAATGTTCGTTACAGAATTTAAAAGCATTGAACTAGGACAACAATCTTGCTTATGAAAAAATGAAATTTAAATCTCGTTTTTCATTAAGGAGTGGTCGAAACAATTAGAAAATTGTCATTCCAAAACAGCGGTTTGAAAATGTGTAGAGCTTGTTTTTTATCTTGAAATGCTGTAATGATAATATTATACTTAAATGTCGCTGTTTATGTTGTCAGATAATTTGTTTTTTCGTGCTACAGACGTTTCTACATACTATTTCCTTCTCACTTTTAATTAAAACTGTAATTACCGAAATATTGTTCTTATATTTAAAATGGTCAGCAAATGTGTACACACCTTAACACAGATATTCTGAGAATGGATACTGAATCGGATTGCTTCGCATCGTAGCACGTGACATCGATTATAGTGACGTCAAAACACTAACGCCTACTGTTTGTGTACCATCTTACTAAATTTTCAATCCGTAAACAATGCGATTGCAAAGCGTCTCATATATGAGGGTTTCACAAACATGGTAGACCAAGTCCATTTTGAAAAAAAATGAGACGGTCCATTTAGAAGCTGCATAAAATCTATTTTAATCGCTCCCACAGTTAACCAAGTCTGTTTTCATTTGACTTTCTCATATATGTCATCTGTTTACAAACTTGGTTTACTGTGAGATTGGAAAAAACATATGTTATACACTTTCTAGATGGGCTATCTCATTTTTTTTTTTTTTCAAATTGGACTTGGTCTACTATGGTTGTGAGCCCCTCATATATGTATAACATGGTTTACTGATTATATGCATTTTTCTGATAATTCCATTAAATTGTTTATTTATTCAAAATGTGTTATCCCTCCTTATAGAGTTCAATGGAGCATCATGTACAGTCATGGAAAAAAAAATAAACACCCCCTACTAACTCCTCAACAGATTATCGTAGAAGAAAGTTACTGTTACCGAACGATTGGAATTAAAGTCTACTTTTAAATGATGTATATAAAATTTGCTTAGAGGGCCATCTACATATTAAAACAAATCCAAACCTCATTTTTTTTTTCAATGGCAATACCCAATTTTAACGAGATATTTCAAATCTCGGGTTCAAACTATGCCTAGACACCAAATTTCAAGTCATTTGAATTATAAACATTCAAAAATTAATGCTTCTAATGTTAAATTACATTTTCAGATTTTTATTAATATCTCCGGAAATTATACTCCTCATGAGCTAATATTTTGTGTAGCAAAAATACTAAAATACCCAAACATAAATACGTTTAATTTGCAATTTTTATAATTTTATCATATGAATTATGAAATTAATATTCGAAAAAATTATGAATTATGAAATTAACAATCGAAAAAATTATGAATTGCAACCTACAATTTTTTTAATGGATTTAGATTTATTAAGTCCTGCTTTATGGATATCCAAAATTTCACATTTGTCTTCCAAGTAGTTTTTAAATTATGCTTAAAACGGTAAAATGTTGTTTAAGGGGCCGCCTATGATAGATGGGACTAGATATTTTGAAATCTTATGCTAACCTATAAATTAGCAGTCTTCAATGACAGCTTGAGTGGCGTTTAAGAAGTCTTGATCAAGAAAGGAGCTCTCTCGGTCAACAATTGAGTACCGAACTTCCATTTGGATAGAGGCCCTAAAATACGCTCGTTTTAAAATAATTAATTTCTCGGAAACCTATCGTACGATTTGCATAAAAATTTTTTTAGGCTAATTGAAGGGTGTAGAGTTCATTTATGCTGTCCGAAATGTGTACTGTTATTGAAATATCAAAGTTATGGCTCGTTTTAATATGTAGATGATCCTCTAAGCGAATTTTATTTACATAATTAAAAAATAGACTTTATTTCCAATCGTGCGGTACCAGTAACTTTCTTCTACGATATTTTTTTGCAGAGTTAGTAAGTGGTGTTTACTTTTTTTCCACGACTGTAGATTCCAAATTATGTTTTTTCCCGAAACAACACAATACTGAGAGATAATATAATGCGTCTAATGGGGCTGATAAATTTTTTTTGGAAATAATTTACATGTTTCTTATTTCAGCTTGGTGCGGTGCTGGATGAATTTCTACATCAGATGTGAAAAATCTCTCTTCGGGCCACATTTCCCCCATAGGGAATTCGAGAAAATGCTGAGTACTATTTGTGTCAAGGGGAATCCTTTGCAAAAAAGTAACTACCTTTAATATTGCTCATTACTTTTTAGTAATGTAATCCTGAATATTCATTATGTGAAATATGTAGTTAACGTAACACATATGCATTAACTTCTCGATTGTAATTTTCAAATTATCTTGTTTTTATACTGACATATTCAAAAACAGGAAACAGAAACATTCGTCTTTGGCATATTTGAGGCTCCACTGAAAATACCTCGTTCAAAACATTGACTTTAACTCTCTCGCTGCGCAACGCGCAATTTCCTCGGGCAACGGAAAAGTAGCAAAATTTGCGCGACCCGAGATTTCCTCGGGGATGCATTTTTTCCATCTAATCAACCCCCTTGATTATTCCCATCAGTTATTTTTGTATTGTAAATTTGCCTTATTTAATCGGAGCATTTTCCCGATTGAACTAGACAAAAATTTTTGCTTTGAAAAACCGATGACAAAAGAATAATAATTCTTAAAAGTTGCTCGTCGCGAAGGGGTAAAATACGCAATATTTGAAGCTGTTTTGATAAAACAATTATGCGAGAGGGTTAAAGTCATTTTTAATAAATGATACACAGGGTATGAAGTATAAATGTAGATCCGATTTATGTGAGAAAACTTAGACAATCATAACACGATTATTTGCAACAAAGTTAGCCAGATAAGAGTGTCTTCTATCAGACAAGAGTGTCGTTTATATTTTGTATAAAATGGCGCCACAGGAACAATAAAATTTGATTGGCTGCTTTGATTTCGAACAGAAACGTAGCGAGATATTGTTTGTTAACCCTTTCCGGCACAGAAAAATCCTGTTCGTAAAATGATGAAATGATTGACTACTGTGGGGCTTGTTGAGCTCAAACCAATTGGTAGGCCTCCAAACCTGGCTGAATATGATTGACTACTGACACCGGAATTTACACACGACTTTTTTAGAAATTAAAAACTTGTTAATTTAAATTTTCATTGTGTAAGCAAAATTTTATTAAAATATTCTTGGTGCCGTTTGTAAGTTTGTAATTAAAATTAGGTGGTTCCCGACGTATGGGACCACTGCGCCAGAAAAGGTTAACACATATCGCTCGTGCTACCCAACTCGTCCAGGAACGTATACCTATGTTCGATAATGTAGGTTACCATAATTTGAGCAAAGCCTTCAAATATTCTCATGATGCGTCCTGTGCTTATATAGCCACTCTGTTTTATATAAAGGAACTCTACGCCGGCTGTAAAAAATCATTGTCATGAGGTAAACGTCAGACATGTGTGTCGTCTAGTGTTTTCATGTTTTCCGCTTAAATCGGGGCTCCAAATGCTCTAGACACCACTATTTTAAAGTGATTTTCTTCTCCTTGTCTAACGGCAGAATTATCAGTGATCAAAGATGGAGAAATAAACTGTAAGAAATCAGTGTTGTCTTGAGCATTTGCAGCCATGATTTACGAGGGATACCTGGTAACACTAGTATCGTACATTGCAGCAGATTGTTAAAGTAGATGAAATTTAAAAATCATCATTTAAAGTCATATGGTCAGGTCAAGAAAATAGAGGTTTCATTTAAAAACAGTATTTTTCAGCATAAATTCCGTTGTTATATTATTTTTTTTAATATGAAAATGTGTTTAAGATTAACAAGAATAACAAGCACTATTTCTGTTTAAGTTTGTGAATTTTTCAACAACGTTAATGAACGTAAAATGTATAACTGCTTTTGTTTATTTCACATTACCTGTTAAAATGTGCTGTTGTAAATTGTTCTTATGGAGTTTTTAAGGATTGCCTGAAACTTTACATTTTGATGCAGATCAATATAGAAACATCAGGGAAGAGGAACTATATGAACAGTTCAGCATAAATTTATAAATTCTACATTTTTATGACTGCATTTCCAGGACATCATGTGTAGTTTAAATATAGGCTTCGAGTGTTTCATTAGCTTTAATATTTTAGTTTGTTACAATAATTAAATAAAACAGTTATGTTATTTTTATTAAATTTTAGAATATTACGACAATCTTAAATGCATCGCAAGTTTCTTACAAGGAGAGGAAAGAAGAGATTTTAACTGCTCTTTTGATGGAACAACAAAGGAAGAAATGTGCAAGTAAGTATTTTTTAAATGTTTTTCTATGCGCTTCATATTGCAGTCTTTTACAACTTATATAAGCTAATACTTTGAATAATTTGAATAAGAATGTGTGTTTAGTTAAAAGAAAAAAAAAACGAACACAAATTTGTTTTCTGTAATACCCTCCATTCTGGAAATTTTATTGATAGATATATATTTAAAAGGTGTTTCAACAATAATTACATCGATTACAGAAACAAATGTTTCAAATACAAGTATAAAATGATACTAACTATTTAAATATATTTTGAAGTATACATATGAATCTCCTTCCCAGCAAAAAATTGAATCAATATTCTTAAGCCGATGACACACGTACTACCTCAAAGAGAATGACAGCAAGTTTGGCTTCTTATTGAAAAATCACACAAGGGTAAAATTGTGAGAGATAATCTAATAATTAAAGCAAGAAAAACTAAAGAAACAACCAATCAGAAAGGATGAAAGTTAAAGTAATAAAAAAAGTTGAACTTAAAGTTACACTATGTGCAAACTACTTAAAAGATGAGACAATATTTAAAAAGATACTAAATTACTTTAATATCCTTAGTACTTTCAACAATAAAATACAGTCTTTGTCGGAGAAAATACGAATACTACTGTTATTAACGTCTTATTTTTAATACATGTGTCTGATAATGTGTCATTTAATGTGTCTTATTGGGTTGTCTACAACATACCCTGAATTTGGCTCAGTTTGCTTAAAGAATCAGAAAACGAGTACTATTCCTTTTCCCTCAATATCCATTCTTTATTTTCCCAACGTTTTCCCGATCTAAAAATTGACTCCCACTTTTACTCCTTTCGACACCATTTACGTGAATTTTGGAAATAAGATGTTAATAACAGTAGTATTTGTATTTTCTCTGACGAAGACTATGTTTTATAGTTGAAAGTACTAAGGATATTAAAGTAATTTAGCATCTTTTTAAATATTGTCTCATCTTTTAAGTTGTTTGTACATAGTGTAATTTTAAGTTTAAAATTTTTTGAATATTAAACAATTTTTATAAAAGTTGGAGTTTATAAAGAAAAAAAAATGTAGTATTCTTTAAAAAGTTAAACCTTGACATAACTTCACCCTCTAATGCTCATAGTAGCATATACTATATGGCCATTAATGACCGGCAACATTCAATTTTAGACATTTTGTCGAATATTTAGAAATATACTTGTCAGATTCTTTTGGAATTTCAAAATTAAAAAGGACCTCATATTTATCAATGTCGATTTGACAATTAGGGGGGCCAGCAAAAAATCAAAGAAAAATGATAATACTTGGCACCACCCTGTAAAATAAAGTACGTGAAATGACTTATCGCTACAGAACATAAATAAACAAACATTGTGCAATATGTGTATTCATTTGTGTAAGAATAGCACGTATATTAATAAAAATATAGCGATTTAAAAAAAAAGAAACATCTTGCATGTTTTTTGCTTATAACATGCAGGGTTTTCAACCTAATTTAACGCTAGTTTCAGAAAAATTGGCAAAATGTATTAGACATAATATAGTGCAACTGGAATATAAATATATTATATATTTTAGGAAATATGAGCAGTTGTATGAAAAAATTTTTATCTGCGCATGCGTGAACGATAACAAGAATCGTTTTACATAATTTAACAGTCAACTCTACGGAGCAACTTATATATATAAAAAAAAAAAATACACTCAAATATCGTAAAAATTCAGAAAGATATCGGCGTTAAAGTGAGCTAATTTTTAGTTGCGCGCTGGAACTAGCTGAATGATAAGGGATTGTCCACAAGTTGCCAATTTTAATTTTACCACCAGAACGAGCCTATATCATGATAAAAAGAAGTATCAAAATCGAAGCATTTTTTCCAAGTCTACTCGTTGATAGTCACTAAATACTAACTTTTTTCTGAAAGTCAGTTAATGAAAAATGTCAATTTGTGGAAAATTCCTTATCATTCAGCTGCTTTTAGAGAACAACTAAAAATTTGCTCACTCTAATGCCGCTATCTTTCTGAATTTTTACGATATTTGACAGGGTATTTTTAATACGTTGCCCTATAGAGTTGACTATTAAATTATGTAAAATGATCCTTATCGTTCGCGCATGCGCAGATAAAAAGTATTTTATACAACTGCTCATATTGACTACAATATTTATTATATTTATATTCCAATTGCACTACATTGTTTCTACTATATTTTGTCAATTTTTCTAAAACCAGCGTTAAATTTGGTTGAAAATCCAGCTTGTTATATGCAAAAAACATGAAGAATTTTTTAATTTTTTTAAATAAATTGCTATATCACTATTAATATACGTGCTATTGTTAGACAAATGAATGCACGTATTGCACAATGTCTTTTTACTTATATTCTATAGCAATAGATCATTTCGTGCATTTTACTTTATAGGGTGATCCAAAGTATTATTATTTTTCTTTGATTTTTTGTTGGCCCCCTAATTGCCCCCTTTATGAAATCGACATTGATAAATATGAAGTCATACCTGTTTTTTTTAATCCTGAAATCCCAGAAGAGTCTGATAAGTATATTTCTAAATATTCGACAAAATGTCTAAAATTGAAAGTTGCCGGTTATTAATGGACATATAGTGTATATGCTACCACCAGTGCTTCAAATTTAATGGATTTTTTAATTCAGATATTCCAAATGCATACCAGAAATTTGAATCAGTGGTATTTGCTTTATTTAATAACAAATTTTCCGTCATTAAATAAACGAAAATTTACTATTGAACTTTTCTGGTTCTGAATTACGTATTTTCTAGAACGTATTCTACCGTGGGGATTATACGGTTAATGAATCTACATGGCTGCCAACTTTTGAGGTTTTTAGTTTTCACTACAATTAAATTAAAAAAATTATTTAGTGAACCCATTCAGGGTCAAATAACTTTCATTGCTAAAATGCTGAAATGAATGATTGGCACCGGAATTTAAGTACAATTTTATTTGTAAATAAGAAAAAAATATTTTTCACATTAATAATAAACGGAAAATATTGAAATACAGTCGGACCTCGTCATCCCGACACCCGATTTTCACGTCACTCCGCTTATCGCGACAGCATTTCAATGTCCCGATATTCTGTATAGGATTTTAATGTAAATAAACTCCGGATTTTACGTCGTTGTATAATTTTCAACTCCGGATATCCCGACGTTTTAGGAAAATTGTCCATTTTTCATAATCCATCTTATAAGCTCGGAAATTAAGCGGTAAGAAATGTCTTAGCGAAACCTTTCACAAAAGTGTAAAATACTCATTTAGATAAATGAGAAATTTTACTTCAGTCCTTTATCTGAGTAAATAAACCCACACACTATGAATGGCACACTTAAGCTCCAGATAGACGTATCAGTCTACTCGCGGTCTTATTGTTCTGGTCAGGCGGTGCTTTCTTGTGGTTACACAGCGTTTTCATCCGATTAAAACCGAAGCGTTGCATTGAATTGAAACGATCAGAAATTATCTGTCCATCATTTCTGAGATGACGAATATTGAATACAATTCGTTGTATAATATTAAAAAACGAATTATAGGAAGCACATCTAGAGATATGCAAACCTTAATTTATCAATATTTCATGTAACAATAAAAAAACTAGTCATCATAAATCTGAATTTTATTCTTTTCAATATTGTTTTTCTGTTTGTTTTGTTTCAAAATAATGTTTTATTGCTTAAAACTGTAAGAACAGTTGTAAATTTAAAATTGTCTTAAATTAGTTAAAAATCCTGCTTTATATAAACATATTTTCTCAAACTGCGGTTACCGCGACACTCCGCTTATGAGGACACATTTTTCTGCTCATTAGAGTGTCGGGATAACGAGGTTCGACTGTACATATAAATCACAATTTATTGTACAAAAATTACTCCCACATGCATAAATCTAATACAAAGGTATTTAAAATACTAATTAAAATATCTTAAAATACATCAGAAAAACATAGAACCTTTTGAACCACTACAAGGCCGTCATCAATAGGATTTAAATGTTGTTATTATTTTCTTTGCGCTTATTCGAGAGTTTTCCAGAAGCAAAACATCGCAATTTGAATATAAATGTTGTACGTCAGATGAGATGCTAAAGTTAATCAAATTTTCAAAAAACCGATCTTTCATCTATTATGTAGAAAATATCACCATACTCCATTGATATCGTATGAAAATACTCTGTTACAAGCTGTATCTTTATTAGCAATTATTTCAATAGATTCTCTTATGATGACTTCATGGTAATTATTTGTACGAAAGATAATTTTTGAGTTATTAAAATCTACGGTACTTTTCGGTTAGCCGCACACACACATAAATATATACATACATATGTATATACATACCCATACATGTCCATAAATACACTGCTCAAAACAATTAAAGGATATTTGAAGTTTTATATAAAATAAAGATATAAACGAAATTTTTTTTTGCCGAAAATAGAAGAAGAGAATCACAAATGCAAATTTTTCTTGTTTTCAAACTGTGGAGTATGCAAATTTTGAGTTCGACGTCAAAAACGTCGCTTCAGCGGCAGCGAATGAAATTTGACTTTCAACTGGATAAAAGAGAATGAAGACAAGGATGATCGGCATTCAGTGATTGCTTTGTTTCGATGAGTACGATGTCTCAGCGAAATCATTTGACAGATTCAGAAGCTTTGAGAATTGTTGGTAGGTTAGAAGGGGGCCAAACTCAAGCGAAAGTAGCGCAAGCCATTGGAGTGTCACAAAGTGTCATTTCCAGGATCTGGAACCGTTTTTTGGAGAGTGGATGTGCAGGCCGAAGACCAGCGCAAGGTCGTAGACGGGCAACAACGCCCAATGAAGATCGGTATTTAGCGTTAACAGCTCGGAGACACCGAACCATGAACGCTACTCTTCTCCAACAACACCTTCGCTCGGCTACAGGCACCACGATTTCAACTCAGACTGTCCGAAACCGGCTCCATACTGTAGGTCTGCATGCTCGCCGACCGATGGTATGTGTTAGATTAACATCAAGGCATCGTCGCGACCGCAGGGAGTGGGCAACCGAGCATGTCAACTGGAGGAGAAATGAATGGAGCAATATTCTGTTTTCTGACGAGTCCCGTTTTTTCTGTGCATCCGGATAATAGGCGTATTTTCATCTGGAGGGACCGTGGCAGTAGGAATAATCCTGCGTTCGTGCACGAAAGTGTCAGATTTGGCGGTGGAGGAGTGTTGGTGTATGGTGGCATCTCCATTGACGGGCGCACTGACCTCTACATCATTCGAGATGGAGCTCTGACTGGTCGCCGATATAGGGATGAGATCCTCAGGCCTATTGTAGTCCCTTACGCTGCAGCAATCGGAGATAACTTCATTTTAATGGACGATAACTGCAGGCCACATCGTGCAAACCTGGTGGAGGATTTCCTTTTCGAGGAAGGAATCGTTCGAATGGAATGGCCAGCGTGTTCTCCAGACATGAATCCAATCGAGCACGTTTGGGACGCTCTAGGAAGACGAGTTTCTGGCCGCCAACAACCCCCACAAACTCTCCAAGAACTGGAAAGAGCTCTTCTGGAAGAGTGGGGCAGAATACCCCAACTCGTCATTAATAGCCTCATTGAGTCCATGCCTCAAAGGTGTTCAACGTTGCTGGCCGCCCGTGGAAACCATACCCCCTACTGAAAATGATTTTCTTTGAAGAAAACACCTTTTCTTATTCTTTTTTTCTCATATGCACAAATTGTGTTTTTTTCCTTTAGTACACAAATGCGCAATAAAATGCATTTTTTTCTGCCAAACATGTGTAATTTATTCTCATATAACCTACTATGTCTGTCGACCATGTATCAATCAGCTAAACAGTTTACCAGATACAAAATCCACCTAAAACTGCAATAACCTTTAATTGTTTTGAGCAGTGTATATACATACATATGTATATATATATGTACATATATATGTATATATGCATAGCTGCCAACATCTTACGCTTTTTCAGACCACAAATTTTTTTATAGTAAATTTTACCTTTTTATATCGCCGTAATCTGCCGATTAAATAAGGCAAAAATTTCTATTAAATTTTTGTGGTCTGAAAAAGCGGAAGTCTTGGCAGCTATGCATATGGATGTAAATATAACACTGGCGCCCGGCTAACCGAAAAATACGAAATCTACATTTATAGGTTGAGTTTGAACTAATCTTAATAATGCACAATATGGTCTACTTAATCTGAATATGAAAAAAATTGATACTAAAATTCTGGTGCCAGTGAGAATTAAAATTAAGTGGTTACATACCACCGCCATTGAAAGGGTTAATCGTTAAAAAACGCATAATTTTGTCTGTTAAATTAGACAAAAATTTTTATTAAAATTTTAGTGCTTAAAGAAACCCGTATACGTAGGCAGCTATTTATCTACAGGGTGTCCATAATTAAACGACCCTAATTTAAAGTTGTTTACAGACAAAACTATTGTTCATAAAGTTGTCAAATTTTGTAAAAGTCATAATAAAGGGATGGGAATTTTTTTCAGCTAGAAAGTATATAAATAAAAATAGTTCAAATTTTTGCCACCAGAGGGCGATTTTTAATAAATTACACATTTAGCATTACGATAGTTTAGAAATTTTATTTACAGGATGTTCATAATTAATCGATCCTATTTTAAAGTTGTCTACAGACTACTATTGTTCAGTGATGTTGTGAAATTTTTTGAAAGACGTAATAAAAGTATAAAGATTTGTTTGAGCGAAAAAAAAAAAAAAAAATAGGATGTCGTTTTTTAACGAATTGCACATTTAGTATACATTACGATAATTTAACAAATTTTGTTATAACCAAACATCTTCTGCATGACTTTCATCCTTTTCAGATACCATATGGAATCATAAGATATAATAATCGTAAGATAATCGTTTCGCAGTTGACTGCGGTGTGTTCTGATAAATGCTAGGAACATGTCGTGAAATGCTGTTTTTAGAATAATGTTAAGTTAATAAACAAAATTTCTAAACTATCGTAATGCTAAAAGTGTAATTTATTAAAAATCGCCCTCTGGCGTTGCCATCAAAATACTCAAGGCCTGAGGACAGGAGTTGTGACGTCATCACTAATCGACCGACTTCTCACTAGTGGTGCAATTCACACCGAAAATTTTTGAATAGCAATTTTCTTTTAGTTTATTTGTGGAATATCCGTTATCTTATAAAACAATAATAACTATTTAAACTTACTGGTGAGAATTTGGAATCCCCCAATAAAAAATCAGGCAGATGCGATAACACTGTGGCATTCAGCATCTGGCTGAATTTTTATTTAGGAATTCCAAATTCTCACCAGTAATTTTAAATAGTTAGTATTGTTTTATACGATTATAGATATTCCACAAATAAAAGAAAATTGCTATTCAGTGTTTTCCTGTGTGAATTCCAACACTAGTGAGTAGTTGGTCG
The DNA here is from genome assembly GCA_963932465.1 of Maratus speciosus. Classification (NCBI taxonomy): domain Eukaryota; kingdom Metazoa; phylum Arthropoda; class Arachnida; order Araneae; family Salticidae; genus Maratus; species Maratus speciosus. The sequence continues at coordinate 119,641,995 of OZ010793.1, read as the reverse complement.
ATTAGGGATGACGTCACAACTAGTGTCCTCTGGCCTTGAGTATTTCGATGGCAACTCCTCTGGTGGCAAAATTTTGAACTATTTTTATCTATATATATATTTTTTCAGTTTAAACAAATTCCCAACACTTTATTATGTCTTTCACAAAATTTCACAACTTTATGGGCTGTAGACAACTTTAAAGTAGTGTCGTTTAATTATGGAAGACCTGCATATAGAAATGATAACGAATTGTATGTTCAGTTTTGATCAAAGTTGTTTGAAGATAAATTTAAAAAGATTTTTAGTGCTGTTTAACTCCTAAATAATAATTTTTGTTCTTGGTTTTTTCTTTTTTTAGAAAACTGTCAGACAAAGTAAAGTGTACTTCAGATTACATTGCCAGAGTTTGTGGTGAAGATGCTGGCAAAGTTTCTGAAGTTGCTGTTGCACCGTTTATGATTTATAGATTTTCCGGATGTATTCCTGCATTTGAGATGTAAATTATCGTTAAAAAAATTCATTTATTAACGAAAAGATAGATTATTTCTTCTTTTATAATTGTTTTATTATTATTATTTTGTAAATGACTCGAAAAAAAAATAATATTCATGAAAACAATCTCGAATATAATTAACTTTTCGGGTATCATTATATAATAGATAACAGAACCAATATTAAAATTTGATATAAAACAGTTTTGCCAGTTATTAACCATTTTTTTCTAAAAAAGTGGTGCATCACTGTCTTTGAATTTGAAGGTACTGCAAATATTCACGTAAAATTGTATTGTAAGATTACGCTTTACTTATTCATATAAGTCGTCCGAGCTCCCGATAGATAAAATGCATATTAAAAACAAGTTGGAAGATGCACGTCAAACGTAGCAAATGAGGTGCGTTCGTACTGTAACTAGTTTTATAAATACATTTTGCATCGCATATTTTACTAAATGTATATTTTAGTGCGCTTTATAAGTGCATATCAATTTCATTCTGCTCGATAGGCTGTAACATCGTTAAAATGCATTCGAAATCATTTTTCCCATTGGCCGTAATGTAACGGAAAACTTTTGACTGTCCCTGCAATTAAACTATACATCCGATTTCCATAAAATTTTAAATGACTCGACAGAATCTTGCAGCGATTATATATTTAAAATTTCAGACCATTCGGTTGGGTAGTTTTTGCTCTGTTATATGCAGACGGACAGACGGACAGACAAACTGACTAAACGACGACTATAGGTGTTACGTATTTATATAATTACGAACGCTCCTAAAAAATAATTTTTAACAAATAAGTACTAAATATTTTTCATTATCTAAAACACCTGGAGTGACCGTATTATTACGATGCGGCAAAGTTTCCAGTAATGTCCTCAAAATTTACAGGAAAAAAAAAATATCAATTCGATATATTTTTTTTCACGCGATATTTTTTTCTTCCCCTCTTCCTATTTTTAGGTGCGTTCGTAATTATATAAATACATAGCACCTATAGTCATCGTTCGGTCCGTCCGTCTGTCTGTCCGTCCGCATGTAACTGAGCAAAAACTACACAACCGAATGGTCTAAAAATATATCTATATATTTGTTGCGGAATTTTGTCGAATCATTTCAAATTTTATGAAAATCGGATGTATAGTTTAGTTACAGGCAGAGCCTGATTACCCACGGGGCAAATTCCTACCACTAAAAATAAACAGAAAATTTTGCTTTATTCATGGCAGAAATATTACATGAATACGGCGTTTAGATAGTCGAACATTTCTTTTAAAATTTATTGGTGTAAGTGTGCCCCGTTGGTAATCAGGCCCTGGTTACAGGGACAGTGAAAAGTTTTCCGTTACATTACGGCCAATGGAAAAAAAAATATTTCAAATGCATTTTAATGAGGATGCAGCCTTTCGAACAGAATGCAATTTATATGCACTTATTAAGTGCACTAAAATATACAATCAGTACAATATGCGTTGCAAAAAATATTTATAAAACTAGTTTATAGTACGAACACACCTCAGTTGCCACGTTTGACGAGCAATTTCCAACTTGTTCTTTTTAAAATCAGAAACAAGCATTGGCCTCACATTGTTGATAGCACACAAGTTGCTAAAGCACCTAGTGATGATTTGGAGTTATTGGCCTTGTTGTCAAACGGACCATGTTTAAAAAATATTTTTGCTAATGAAATCACAAACTGGCATAACTGTGACAAGAGTGATATGAGATATCACAAATTAACAAATAATGAAATTATTCAAAATGTTTTCAATCCAGGGAAACCTGAAGCAGATGAATATGATGAATCGGGCAATGATGTTCCGGGATTCAGCCATGCAGAAGTGAACACTATGCTCTCTAAGTGCATCAACTAGTTTGAGGTGCAAGAGGAAGACGATGCAAACCAAATATATTTAACTCATAGAATGCGTATTTTCGCTGCAGTAAAAACGTAATAAAAACAAACACAAAATTGCATAATGGGTTACTTTGGATTTAAAGAGGTTACTATATATTTACAGTCGAACACCGATTCAACGAATCGTTCGGGACCAGTAACTTTGTTCGTTAAATCGACATTATTCGCTAAATCGGGATAATAAAAGGAATACTTTTACACAACATAACAAGTTCAAAAGTGACAATAAATAAGAAAAAGAATGGTCACCTAACTTAATAATGATATTAAACATTTGTTGCTTTAAGGAAATACTCTGTATAAAAATTGATTCTTTTTTTTTTATGTACTACTATAAATCGAAAAACATTGTAATTCAGAAAAAAATCTCATTTATTCAAATTTTATCGATAAATTATATGACATCTTTTAGAAATGTTTCTTTCCTTTGTTTCGATTTGTATTCCAAACTTCTTTATCGATTTTTTTCTGAAGCTGTGAAAACAGTGTCACCAACACCATGAGCCACGAACTACCGTTTCAATGTATCCAAACTGCTAACTGCTGTTTTCAATGTTATATTCTTCATTTCTATTTCATCTTCTTCATCCGATCCACTACTAACTGCTATTAATGTCATCGGTGTAACATGCATTTTCGCATGTAGATATTTCTGCATCACAAGATACATATTTAGAAAATTAACAATCAGGCACATTGAAAATTTATAATAAATATTAGAAAATTTCTTCAATTTTTCCTTTTTTTGACAACGAAAATTATTCGTTAAATCAGGATTATAAATTCGTTAAATCGAAGTAGTTTTGTTCCATTTTCGTCGGGGCTATAAAAAAAATTTGCTAAATCGAGGAAATTCGTTAAATCGGGGCTCGACCTGTAAAACTCCGAATTTGTATCCTTTATTTATTTAATTTTTTTTTTAACATTTATGCTTTTCATTAACGAAAGTACACAACATATAAAATAACGTGTTCTATTATAAACTGATATTTTATAACCTGACAAATAAAAAATTAATTGTTGTAACGGCCTTGTATTGTCTTTCGCCACATCATCGGTCCCGTGAGTGACGGATAATCGGAAGTTTACTGTGTAGTGTACAGGTGTTAAGTTTTGTTTCGATCTGTTTTCTCGCATGGAATAGTGTTAAATAGTATTTAGTAGTAATTTTTGTTTGACAATAAATATTTAATTTTCAGATTCCACTTTCCTTCACATACAGTAAAACGTATTAACCACTTAACCTTTCGATTACGGGGTTGGTACATATATCGTCCATGCAACTACTTCTTTTTCTACTCTCATCACTTTTTGAAATATAATCAGTGTCATACACTCGTAGTAGGATACTTTCAAGCGAAATCTACTACAATATTTTTTTTTTTTTTTTGTAAATTGTGGTACGAGTTTATAAAAAAATAGTCACCGTCCTAGCCCGTAAGCAAAAGGTTAACTGATTTGCCTGTATGCCGTACAGGCAAGAAGAGATTGCTTGATCCATTACTTAAAGCTTTTTGATATCACTAATTTTCTTAACTACAATTTTATTTAATGACAGAAATTTTTAGACTAAATGTTACTAATATTTTAGTTTTTAAAAAAGTTGTGTTTATCCCATATTTTCAATTAATTGTACAAAAAAAAGAATCAAGTGGTTAAAACATAATTTCAAGAGATTAAAGAAAAATCCGATTTAGATAGGGCACGGTCATAGCAGCTGCATCTTGTATAGTAATTGTATGGTATTCATTTCAAGAGCCATGATTTTTTTTTCTCGCATGAAATAGTGTTTAGTAGTAATTTTCGTAATACAATAAATATTTAATATTCATATTGTATTTTTCTTCATATACAGTAAAACCTATTAAAACATAATCTCAAGAGATTGGAGAAATATCCGATTTAAATAGGAGATCGTCTTAGCAGCTGCGTCATGTATGGTAATTGTGTGGTATTCTTTTCAAGAAACAGAAATTTTTTTCATTTAACGGATATTTTACATTTTTGGCTTAAAATTCTCATGATTTCTATGATTTTTGTTCTTGTTGTTGTTACAAAGGAATGAGATATTTCCTTTCACTCTCCTTGTGTTACATTAACCCTCTGTCTACCAGAAGGGTCCAATGGACCCGACATGTACATTCAAAATATTTATTCAAACCAGAAATTTCTTCAAAACAAACTAAATTTATAAATCAGACAATAATAAGTTAAATAAACAAATTAAATAGTTTTAAGTAAAAATTCTGGTGTAGTATGTTTTTATAAAACTTGAGTAAACTTTTCGGTAGTTCTAGGGTTAATTGTCACTTGACTTACGTATTTACCGTAATTTTCCGCGTAACTGCCGTGGCTTAGTTAAGTATTTTTCAAACCGGAAATTTTATTGAAAAAAAGAAGTAAAATAAGTGCTAAGCAGAAGCGTCACATTTGATTTAAAATAAATTCTGGTAGGAAATAGTGTTATATGAGGTCCGGCGGATGCGCGCGAAATAGCTGTAATTTTTTTTTTGTGCATAAAAATTAAACAATACGCCTTACACGACAGGGAGTATTTGCAAGCGCCTGCCATGAAATTCCGATCGGGCGGTCTTTTTAATCCTTTCACAAGCATTTCAATAAAATTTGGTCACCGAATTATGAATGGGCTTTAAATTCTCTGCGTCCTAAAAGAAAGAATGCTACCTGCATCGTAGGCTAGGTGAGACGAGTCTGACAAGGGACGCCATACCTACAACCTCTTCCCAAAAGTATCCAGAGAACTTTATTTCCTTTCTACACGCACCACACCATTTCTCACTGGCCACGGACCCTTTAAACAATGCCTTAAGAAATTCTATTGCGCTTGATCACAACTTTGTGAAAGTAGCGAATTGGAAACTCCAGATCACACCTACTATCATTGTACCCTGACTGAAGCCTGGCATCTCAGATATCAGCCCTCTCCCTCTAAATCCTGGCTACAAGGGATACTACTTCTGCCCGAGTTGCTGGCCAAATTCAGGAACATATCTACTTACCTATTGGATGTTTCCATTCTAACATCTGAACGGCTTGTCTCTTTATCGCGTAGCGGGAAGTCGAGAGTGCTCTGCTCTCTCCTTGACCATCGACTGCTCTTCTCCGTTTCATATTTATTCTATACTTATATTTTGAATATTCTATACTCTATATTTTGAACTATCGGTGTGATACAGAACACACCGCTTACTGAGTTGCTGTTGCATGCTGTCAGGCACACGCAGTATTATTATATGCATTCCATCAAACCCGCTGATATCGTGAGGTGGCAAGCGTTCCAGCGGGCGGGATCATCTAAACAAATCTTCACATCTCACCCTTCTCTCCTGCTATCTGTTGCGAGGAGTCAGTCTGTGCCCCAGCTGGCAGAGCTTATTCTGTAAATACTTCTTCACGGAAATTTATGGAAATACTGCCCATTGTCGCGAATCTGTCGGCTTCGTGAAAACTTTTTTTTAAAGACCTTAATAAGGGCGACCGGGAGGGACAGTATGCTCGACAGACTTGGTTTCCTTATCTGAGCACTCCCTCTTAGGCAATCAAACATTTAGTTTTAAAAAATGATTTTTGACAAAATGGTTGTTATTTCAACAAAAAGTTCATTTTTTAGCTTTTTTTTTTTACATTTTACGAGCTTCAAAAAGGAATTAATCAATGAAAATGATACTTTCTGTAATTTGAACTCAAGCAGATACAATTACTTTTAAATTAAACAAAATGAAGACAAGCTGTAGAACAGTTGAACAAGAAAAATGGTCGCCCAGTTGAGAAAATATGATTTCGAAAAAAAAAAAAAAACCCGAGTACCGCTCGGGCATAAAGAGTAATCTTCGATAGTAAAAGCTTTGGATACCACTTAATTTTAACTGCAATCTTTGGTCTTTTATATGGCATACCTTTTTCTATTGTATAAAATCAAAAATTTTAGTAAAGATAAAGTGGTGCTGTGTCGTTATATCTAGTTTATTGTGTCAAAAAAGTAAACAGTTAAGGGGTTAATATTTCTGCTTTTATAGTGCTTGCGAGTAGAAAGAAGAAGGATTTCTTGAACTCAGCTTTTGTATTTTACACATTGCAAGAAAAAATGCAGCACTCTTTTTCCTTTTTCTTTTCCTTTGCTTTTTTTTTTTTTTTTTTTTTTGGCTATAGAGTAAACATCTCCGAAAATTTAATATAAATCTCTTAGTTACCAAATATTCTGCACACATTTCCCTTATCTTCTAAAAACATCTGGAGAAAAGGAACAATTAGAATTCCAAGTAAATAATGGGTTAATGAGTTTCGTTTATGGGTTACTGTTATCTGGTTCGTATATAATGGGTTACTTTTCGTTTCTGATTTCATTTAACTCTAGAACCGCCATAGTGGTCATTTTGACAGGTAAAAAATTAAAATATTTCGATTCGAACCGGAATTTGTTTCTATAATAAGTTAAATGTTCACCCAGGAGAAGTAAGTTTAATGAGTACCACGGGGAAATAAGTTAGATAGTTTTAGATAAAAATTCAGGTGTAAAATATTTCAATAACACTTGGGTAAAATTTCCGGCGGTTCTAGTGTTAAGAAGCACATTTTTAAAATATTCCACTAAATATTCCTGATTGTAAAGAACACTGTTTCATAATCATTGATAATTAAGGGGTTACATACCATAGATGCCAAAATTTACACAATTTTGTCACCACTATGTTCGTATAATTATCTTAGCTTAACACGTTCACGCCGGCGCGGTGGGTCACACTCGACTGTCTCCGAGTTGTCAAGTCTCCGGCTTTTTGTACACCAATATTATTTTAGAGAAAATTTTGTTCCTTTAAATCGCCCAATTGTTCTAATTAAATAAAACAATATTTTCTGTATTAAAATACTGGTATCCAAACAGCCGGATACTTTGCAGCTCTAAGACAGCCGAGTGTGACCCACCGCGCCGGCGTGAACGTGTTAAATGAAGAATTTATGCGATTAAACAAGGCGAATATTATTCGGAAATGATAACAAAAATCGTAAAAATTATCAGATGTGAATTGTACTGATTTTTTATAAACTTTTGTTTAAAATCAGGAAAAAATGTTGTATATTGATTGTATTGGCCGGTGTATAGTGATTTTAGGATGTTTTGTATTAAAAAAAAAATTACGTATTTAAAAATTTTGTCATAAAATTAGCAAGAATTAATTTTTTTTTCAGCAGAATTCGACTCCTACTTCTATAATAATGAAAAACTTAAAAAAGAATGTTTCTTTTTCAACCTTTTGTATTTTTTTTTTTTTTTTTTTTTTATACCTAATGTATTTTTTATTTCCTTTCCTTTTTGAGAAAAAATAACGGGATATGGCCTGATTGATATTGTTTCAATTTTGTCTTTCAAATTTAGCTGAGTCTGTAAATGGCAATGCTAATTTTCAAATTATATATATTTCTTGAATCAAGATTTTTTTTTTTTTTAATAAGAAAATACCGAACTCTATTTTTACGGACAGATAATAATATATATTTTTTGAATCAAGATTTGTTTTTTCAATAAGGAAATACCGAACTCTATTTTTACTGACGGATAATAAATAACATATAATTCTTCGATTTGTTCGAAAGTAATAAGTTTCCATTCATTGAATAAAAGCTTTCTTCAGCACAAAATAAAGGTAAAAGAAATTCAAAAATTCAATTTTTAGAATCTTTTAACGCATTTCTGCATTTAACAAAGATACAAGCTAAATACACATGTACCACACTTTTTTAGTAGAATTTTTAGTTTTATATTACCGCCGAAAAATATTACAAATTCTGTTAGCCAGTAAGGTAATTATTAACACGTTCTCTGCCAAGCCTATAAAGTAAGAATTTTCAAATTTCTTCTTGAAAGTCGTTTGCCACCACAAATTCAGAAGAGTAAATTTCGCTTTACTAATACAGCGAAATTTCTGAAAATAAATAAGGCAAATTTTTTAATTCTAAAATAGTGGTGACTAAGTAATTAATAAATTAAAACCACGAACATTAAAGCTACGAGCGAATGTGTTAATTTTGCGAACTCTCAGGACACTTAAGGGGGTCCGGAACAAATTTGAAAATAATTTTTATTTATTGAGTTAAAATTCTGAATTTTTTTGTGAAAATCAACCTTATCATTTGTAAACAAAATCACATGATAAAACTTCTCATATATATATATATATTTTTATTTAACATTTATTAAAAAGTGGGGTAGTTTAAAATCGTTATAATTCGAAATATTATTTATAGAATTTCAATTTATTTTCAAATAAATAAATAGAAATATATAAGTTTTAATTTTGATTCAACATTTAAAAAAAAATTAAAATATTTAACGAAATTTTTTTTTTTAAAAAAGTGGTGCAACTTAAAAAAAAAATCATATTTTCAAAAGTAAATATTTTTTCTCAAATATGCTGAAACAAAATTAAAGTAAAACAATTGAAAAAGATATGTTCCAAATTTGAACCCTTTAGCTTTAACGGTTCTCGTTATAAGAATTTAAATACGTGAAAAGGTGAGAAAACCTATCATTTATAAAAACGCATTTTTACAAGAAGTCATTTCCATGACAGCCATTGCTTGAAAGCTAAATTTTGAAATCATACCAAATCGAAAAACGTAATATTTTTTGTTCTAATTCATATAGAAACATGATTTAAATGTCATTGTAAGCTGGAAAAAACAGAGAAAGTTTTAATGAAATAAAATGTTTTGCAAAATTTGAAGATTTTTGTGTCCCGGAAAAATTTTCGATATTTTAATTTTTTTTAGTATGTTAAAGTTACTACATTATCTGAATATTTTTATATAAATTTTTCTTAAAATTCCCAATAGAACAGAAGTTATGGATTTTAGAATTATAACCGCGCAATAGTTGAAGTGGCCTTTCCTAAACTTTGAGGTCAATTTTCTCAGAACGATGTTTTTGGGCATAACGCGCACGATAGCTGAAAAACTTCTCAATATTTTTCACGAACTTTTCAAAATATGAGTTTTAATTGTATAGTCTGAATATGTATAAACTGATCCTAATTAGTTTCAGTTTATACATATTCAGTTTACACTCAGTTAAGATTTTCTTTTTATTTCTCAAAAAAATAATTTTTAAAGTGATTGTTGAAATTTTCAAAAATCTTTATGAGCTAAATACAGCTATGCATTAAAAATATAAAAAGTGCGTTAAATACAAATTTATTTGTGTTCAGAGTAATTACTATAATCTGAAGTATAATTAGGCACCAAAATTGTAATTCTAGTTGCATAATTAATTTTGTAATCCTGCGCGTAAGCTGTCATACCAAAATTCTGCTTGACAAATGTTTGTCAGTTTGAAGCCCCCTATAAATATTAATATTGCATCTTGTATTTTTTGTAATATATGAAATGAAAGAACATACGTATATAAAATTGTGTTTTAAAATAAAATACATTTTGAGATATTAAACGTTCAAAATGGTCATTTTTTTGTTTCATTTTTTCCAATTTTAAGAGACTTGAGACCTCTTAAATATAAAAAAAAAATTCAACGATTGTTCTCATTTTAAAGAAATAAAATTAGATTTCTTATGCGTATTTTCTGATTACAGTGAAACCTAAATTTATCGGTCACGCTGAACAAAAATAATCTTTGATAGCCGGACATGTTTTAGGAACGAAGTTATGAACAAGTAAAAGTTAAATTTAGAAATTCAAAATACCCGACTGCGTAAAAAGCTAACTGATTAATAACTTCTCATCAATGTGAAACTATTTTTTATATTACTTACCTATTTTTTTATTTACTTGTATCGATTACTTTTAAGTTGTGTTTAATTGTTAGTTCATATCTATAAATACTGTTTTGATGAGGTTTATAGATGTCTATGAAGGTTAGATTTGCAGTAAAGCTAGAGATCCTATCTACACAACTTCCAGATTGTGTAATATTTAAACGGAGCTTCTGACTGTAAAATAGTCAATGAAACATTGTGTTCATTTTGAAAGACCTATCCTATGATATGCCACTCAATAGGGTTCGTATTTTTGTTTTCGTCTCTACCGCCATTTTGTATTTTACGGCCGCCATATTGAATTTATAAAAACAAAACCTAGCCTATAACAATTGGACGGTTAAGACGAATCGATAGAGACCTCATTCATTAAAATCCATCCAGCCGTTGGCATGTTTCGAGGGTATAAAGAAATCTACATACCCAGATACGCGTGAAACACATAACCATTCTTGGCAGTCGGGTAATAAAGAGTAGGACACATTAGTGTAGATTCTATCATTTGCGACTGAAGTAACTGAGGAAAATGCCACAAGATGGAGGCTGATCTTTTACATGAGATCAACAGTTTCTGATTACCGCTGAAGCAAACTTGCACCAGTAAATTTTAAATAGAAAATTTCGCCTTATTTTAGATGCTTATCCATGCAAAATGCCTCTCACAAATATGGTAACAATTTCTTTTTTACTGTTGGAATTCTTTCCGGTATTATAATTGATTTCACTGAGAGGAGGATACTTTGGTTGTCACAGTATGGCGAAAACGCAGAGCTTATCTTGCGTCGATGTAAATATCCATCAGTAAAAATAAATCTCTGTTTTTTTGGCTATAATTGTAAATGAAATTCTGCATTAATAATTCGTTGAAATAGGGAGGAAATTTCTATGCAAATTTACTGGTGGAAGTTTGCCCCAGTGATAATGAGCCACTTCAAAACCAATTACAGTTGTGTCTTCACCCGTTAGAGGATACGTCAATTCCTTTTTATTCACAGTTCTAGGATTTTAGGTTGGTAAAGTACCTGACGATACTGTAGATACTGACGATACAGTAGAACGGGAGGGGAATGTTGAAATGTCACAAAATAGCAGCATAAAATCATATTCTGATGGTTTTATGCTCCGGTTTTCGCTTAACCAAACTTTTAGTTATTTTGTGGGTGGAGCTTGTTGAGCTCACGCCTTTTGGTAGGCCACCACCTAGAGGATACTGCTAGTTATTTATTTATTTTAATTAAAGTAGAACCTCGATTATCCGAAGTAATTGGGACGGGCCATCTTTCGGAAAATCGAATTTTTCGTATAATCGAGAATGCTTCAATTTAAGAATAAGGACAAATATAAGGGCTATTTCTTATTATGGTGACAAGTGCTTAATAAAAATAAAGCAATAGCAAAAAAGAAACAATATTAAATTACCTGAGTTTTAATTTTGAAATTAAGTACCTTTAACATATTTCAGAAAGGTTTGATACAAAGTTTTGTTCATATTAGATGTAAATTTCCAACTGGGCGAAAAATGTCCGGGTCAGGAATCGAACCAGGAATATCCTGGCTGAAGCCGCCAGTGCTCTGTCATCTGAGCTATCTCGGACGAATCTGGTGGAACTTTTTTTTTCTCACCCAGCTAACCTTAAAAAAGAAAAAAAGTTCCATCAGATTCGTCCGGGATAGCTCAAATGGCAGAGCACTGGCGGCTTCAGCCAGGAGATACCTGGTTCGAATCCTGGTCCGGACGTTTTTCGCCCAGTTGGAAATTTACATCTAATATGATTTATTTACCAATTAGAATAATTGTGTTAAAATTAATCTAGTGTAATTTCGCATCCAGCGATTTCTGGAGTTCCATTACCTGAGATTTATTCTGTTGAGCTGAACCAGGTTTCAGACTAGATGCTATAATCATTAAGGTTAGCTGGGTGAAAAAAAAAGTTCCACCATATTCGTCCGGGATAGCTCAGATGGCAGAGCACTGGCGGCTTCAGCCAGGAGATCCCTGGTTCGAACCCTGGTCCGGACATTTTTCGCCCAGTTGGAAATTTACATCTAATATGATTTATTTACCAATTAGAATAGTTGTGTTAAAATTAATCTAGTGTAAAGTTTTGTTCGTCGCAGTTTCGATTGCCTTTGATTTGCAGCTGTATCAAGTAGTTTTTCTAATACTATTAGTAAAGAAGTATCACAGTCTTCTACTGCTCCAGTCATGCCGAAACCTTTTCCAAAGCATTCAAAAGCTTGGGAATTGCTAACTTGTTCGTTTTCCTCCCCTGCATTGTTGTTCTCTTCTTCGCTACGATAAGCACATGTTCCTTGGATATCGTCAATGATTTCTTCATCGATCAATATATGAAATCCGGGATCATTTGAGTCACAATTTAGCCAATCGGTTATACTTGCAATTTCACAGTCATCACAACTGGGTATTTTATTAAATACTGATTCCAAATCGGCAGCATCATCCTCTTTTCATCTATAAAGCTTTCGTTCGTTTCAGTAGCTAAACGTGGAGAATGTTTTCTCTAACTTCGAATGGCCGTATGCTGCTGTAACAGTTCCTAAGCTTCACTTATAATGTACATACAGTCTTTTATAGTCAAAGGTTTCCAAAATTCCAAAACAGAAGTTTCAGTGCAATCTCCTCCGAAAAGCAATTTTCTAATAAAGAGCTTGACCGACGGTCAGTCGAAACTTCCGATAATTCCGTTTTAAAGATTCTAAGACTCTTTTGTCCATGGGTTACAAAATTGCCGTTGTATTCGGTGGTAAAAAAAAATGCATCAGATATCACCATCTTTGAGAAATGAAGTGTCTGGATAGGCAGGGGCATTGTCGATTAATAAATTAGCGCCATGTATATCTCTTTTAATTTGTTCCTTTCTAACTTCACTCAAAACGAACACTAAAAAAAAAAGAAAACATTGTTTAACCCTCCAGCCACAGGCAACTTTTTCAGTGGCTTACTTTTCTAAAATTAAGATTGTTTGATCCCCACCACTTTTTTGAAGTAGAAATATTCACTTTATTTAACTAGTATCCGTCAGGCCAAAATGTCGGAGCGTGGAGTCGTATAAACTTAACACATAACATTTTAAAAATTAAAAAAAATTAATATTCATGATTACTGTTTAATAGTACAAAATTAAATTTGAAATAACACCCGTTGAATCCTCATTTTCTAGTGTTTAATTCAGTCATCATTTGCCTCAGGTAATGCTCAAATGCTAATTTGTGGCATGATAATCAACAAAATGAACAATTATAGCCTGTAGCAAGCCTGGGTGTTGAAATTTTGGATCATAGACAGTATCTTTTACTGTACTCAGTACACCGCTTATCAATCCCTACTCCATCCAGATATTGGTATGTAAAATAACTCTGCATCCAACTGCTGAAAAAAGTCCAGCCTGAAGTCCAAACACGTGATCATCTTCACTACATCTTACTTTTAATTATTGTGGTCTGCTAACATTCTTGTCATTAACCACTTTGATTTAAGAAGTACTTCTCGATTATGTTCTTCCGCTTGCTTGTTTTGGGGAAAAAGACATGTAGTATCTTGAAATCATTCAAATTGAGCAGGAAGCAGTGTAGCTTTCCACCGTTGCATAAGGGATGAGAGTAGTCTGAAACTTGACGCACGCAAAGCGAATATAGAGTGTTTCGATACTGCCTTTGCTGATCGTCATTTTGTCTGAATGAGTTTGTTAATGTGAAGCAATTTTCAAAAGCTCTAAGCAATTTTTGTCTGCGAAGAGCCAAAATGTTTTTTTATAAAATTTCTCTTATATAGAGGGATGTCTTTTACGCGATGTAACTACCTAATACCTCTAAGGATTTAAACAAAGTACCTTTGCGACATCTTTGTTTAAGTTCAGCCATAAGACGACAATCGAAAATTAGCCAATAAAGATAAATAATACTGTATTCATGCTGAGCTGTAGATTTCTTTTTGCCTGACTTTTTAAATCAGCGAACTATTTAAAACACGGTGGTTTTTTAAGCACTGAGTGAATTAACTTTCCTTCGATATTGAACGCAGCAGTACCTGTTAGTGCCAAAAGAATGACAGCTTCTGATCTGCTATATGATTGTTTTACTAATTTCTTTGATTATCCTACTTTTTCCAGCTCTTGCTTTTCCAATAATAAAAGTTGACTTAGGGAAAATTGTAACTTTTGTTTGCAATGACGAAAGCTGTTCTGTGCATAACGAAAGTATTTTCTGCTGCTAATCTGTAAATCTGATGTCAGAATTATCAAAATTTTCATGCAGCATGATTTGGTGTTCTTTAAAATAATTCAGAAATGTTAAAAGTAAAGAGAATTTATTGACTAAGAGAGTCTACGTTAAAGAGAAAGAATAATCACCGGGGATGTGTTGAGCGATTTTGATTTGTTTAATGTAGCTACGATCTTTGAGACAATCAAAAATTGAACTGGATCCATCGAGCTAACGGCAGAAAACTTCAAAGCCCCTTCAAAGACTTGCATGTCTGGAATAGCCCAGACTTATTTAATACTAGCATACCCGCCCGGCGTTGCCCGGGATTTGTAAATAATAACTTTAAACAAAACTCAAGTTATGATTTTATATCTTTTGAAATACTTTTAAATGAACCTAATTTTGGAGTCCGCATTGCCTTCTGCAGCATCTAGTGTGTTCCAAACAAACTTCTTTCCGAACGAAACTGCAACCTGAGTCCCCGCTACGTATGGCAGCATTTACCGGAAGTGCTCTCACGTGCCGGAGACAATCGAATACCAAGTTGAGTGAGCGAAACCTCGTAGTAATCAAGCCGATAGAATTAAAAAAAAGAATGCACCATTAATCATTAATGTTAGAAAGTGTTGGCAACTGAAGTCTAAGGATAAAATTTCATAATACAGAATGTAGCTGAATTGTAATTTAAGTTGAATGAACTAAATCCCATTGAAATTGGCTCCTTAGAACCCCAGTGAAGAATGCGTCCCCAAGCGGTGAAACATGCCACCACCTCTAGAAAATTTCACGAATTACACTTAACATTAACAGGATATTTAATAAACGGATGGAATCCCTTACCTAAAGTTACCTTTAAAGTAACGCGACTTTTAATTTACGGCTGTGGTGAGTAGACATAAGGGGTCAGGAAACCTTTGAAGCGTTCCAAAATCGAATTTATTTTAAATAGCTTATAATTAAATATGATTCTTTGGGAACATTTAAAATCAAACCCCATACAAAAATTCGTATTACAGGGTGGCGAGTGGTCAGGGAAAAACGCAGTCAAAAAAAGTGAAACTACCAGTATTTTCTTCTAGAAAATACTTGGAATAATAAAAAGGGATATTAAAAAGGCGAATTCCTCTTTAACAGAATACTGGTATTCAACAACTTTTTTGACTGTGTTTTTCCCTGACCACTCGCCACCCTGTATTAGAAGAGAAGTTATGTCTAAAACACATTGAGCTTTTGCTATATGATCAACGGGTTTTTCAATCTTTAAAGCCAATTTTCTCAAAACAGTGATTTTGATCATTGCGCGCACGATTTCTGAAAAACTATTGCCTAGAATTTCACGAAATTTTTGCTGGATGTATTAAACGTACAGAAGCCCAACATGACCTATTATTATGTTTCTCAAGTAAGAAGTTTAGAATTCACGGCTACTTTTGTATTAAAAAAATCTCGATATTTCGAATTTCTCTAAAAAACATTTTTTTCCTCGAGATCTAGAAGTTTTATTTTTTTCATTGTAGGTCATTTTGAAAACACTTTATATCTGTACTCATTAAAAAAATCTTGGCTTGTTTCAGCCATTGAAATGGGAAAAATCATGCGCGCAATGCATGCAAGAATAATTCTTTCGTAAAAATTGTATTATCTTTAAAAATAAAATTAAAAAAACTATATATCTGTATACCTTTTCTAACTTGATAAAATAAATCATTCTTAACATGTGTTATCAATTTTATAATTAAAAGTTAATTAGTTAAAGAATGACTGCAATTCTTACAGAGGTCACTTTTCCATGTACTTTATTGGTTCAAAGGTTGATGCTGAAAAAGGATATTAATGTTCGAAAAATTTGGCAGCTGAGGGATAAAGAAAGACATAATTAGAATAGTATTTTAAAGAAATGCGCAAAAAATGGGGTAAATGCTTAAAAAGGGCCCTAGGGGCCAATAAATATATGCGGGTGTTGGCAGGGTCTGATTAGCAACGGGGCAAGCATACACCAATAAATTTTAAAAGAAATGTTCGCCTTATCTAAACGCCGTATTCATGTAAAATTTCTGCCTTGAATCAGGCATAATTTTCTGTTTCTTTTTACTGGTAGGAATTTGCCCCGTTGGTAATCAGGCCCTGGGTGTTGGTCTAGGTAGAAGAGTTCGAGATTCCATTTTAACATTATGTAATGAGAAGGTGATAAAATTAGGGGGTGGGGGGGAACACAAGGCACACAAAAAGTTCAAAAGGCCCCGAATCGGGCCAAACGGGTCTCTGGGTTGCCCCAAGATTTTAACTGGAATATTGAAACGGGAGATTAACTAAATGGAAAAAAATGAAGCGGCCAAAAATGAAGATTAAAAGGGGCACTTTATTGACAATTTATACTGAAAAATCATCAAGGGGCCCCGCATGTAGTTTGGTAAAAATGTACTTTTGAGTAATTTTTAAAGTAATCAGAAGACGCTAAAACTATGTTGAAGAAAGTTGCAACCAATTCGGTTCATTTTTAAAGAAGCTGCACCAGGGGCTCAAGAAGGCGATTAATATTCAAAATTGGTGGTAGATGAAGACTTAAAATTTTTTGTCGTTCATGTAGTAGTTGGAGGACCTAAGAAGTTAGAAAAAAAAGCTTGGGAATCGGAGAATTTTTAAGGTGGCTATAATAGAGAGCCGCCAACTGATAGTTAAAAGCAGGGCCCTAACATGGAAACATGTTAAAATGTCTCAGTACTTAACGCTTTGCATCTAAAGATAGTCAAAATTAAGCATAGGGTGTTAATTTTTAGTTAGAATAATATTTTAATTAAATGCGTAAAAAAATGAGTAAATGCTTTTAAAAAAGGCTCAAAGGCCCCAATAAAAATATGAGTATGTTCGTCCTAGAAGAAGAGTCCAAGACTCAACTTTAAAATTATGCACTGAAAGGTGAGGAAAGTAGTTGGTGCAATATGCATGGCGCACAAAAAGTTCAAGGGCCCTGTACCGTGCCCTCGGGCCCTACGGGACCATTGGGGCCCCAGGGTCTTAACTGGAATGTGTAGACGTGAACTAAACTAAATGGAAAAAGGGTTCCAAAAATGAAGATTCCTTGAAGCAAATGAAATTGTAAATTTAACCTTCTATTTTAAAGCATTAAAGACCATCACCTGGAATGTCCTTCCGCATTGTTGAAAGCAATGCGAATGCCATTGGGATATTATACACTGTTATGCCTTGGACAAAATTTGGGCAATTAAGAAACAACCCTTTTAGTTGATTATTTAAAGTAGAGCTTGGTACTGAAATGATACAGTTATGACAACAGGAATTAAACTTTTTCTAGTCATAACACTATTAAATTAGAGAGCATTACAATGATTGCAGAGATTGATTATTGAACTTTAAAAACATTCGGACCGTTCATTTTCATTTGTTTGTTGTTGAACTCCCAGCCTCTCAACTTGCGCTATATGAGATTCTAGTAGCTTAAATTCAATCTCATTACATGTTGCATTAATTTTTTTAATGAACGTCCTCTTCTGGCAGGTCTGCTGCTGTTTTCAATCTGTTGATTCCAGCAGATTAAATAGAATCAAAAACATAGGACAACAAACGAATAGGAAAATAGGACAACAAACCGACGTGTTTTTACCGTAAAGCATATTCAAAGATATTTTAAATGTCTGAAATTAAATGATTTAATCGTATGTGCGAGAGGCGGTGTGGGGGGCACACATTTAGCCTAAAATTTAAATATTTTACTTAACAATCATAATGTTAAATGCTTCTTATATAATTTACATTTGAATATAAATCTTTACTTCCAAATGTGCTCATATACTTAAGAAACACTATTATTGCGAGCGTTGTTCGGGCCTATGTCACTCTTCTGCCTTTTTGGCTTGAAATCGCAAAAAATTGTTTGGCGACCAAGGTAATAAACGAATAGAATGCAACTCACAAATCTATCCATTTTTACAATTACTGCTGCCAGTTTCTCTTGTAAGACACACACACACACACACACACATGCATATAAAACATTTTATTTACATATTATTATTATTATTGTTGTTATAAAGAAATTAGGTACTACTTGATTATCCCGTCGACCAATTTCGCCAAATTATTAGCCAAATTATGGAAAGGATATAATTTTTAATTTAAATAACGAAAGAAAAAATAAATTAGTAAAACATTAATAAGAATAAAACGTCGAATTAAAAATCATTTGATGACGTAACAAACACGTGTTAAGTGTTTAATATCAAGTAAGTTTGACATTTACGATCACCCATTATTGGCATTTAATTTTATAGTTTGGCGATACTTTTTAGGTCGACGGCAAAATCAAGTAGTACCAAAAATTATTTCTGTTCGTATTTAAATGCAGATGAATAGCTCTTCTTTATATTAAATAAATATCATAAATATTGAAAATAATGCTTACATGTATATGAAAAATTAATAGGTTGCCAGTAAATATACAAAAAAAAAATCCCTTCACTCGCTAAGGCCATTTTCTCTATCTCGCCAAAGCCCATATAATAAAAATATACCAAATACTCTTCAATCTGTTGTCTGGTACTAAGTAATCACAGTAATGTAACTGTTAGGCACAGATATCATATACATACCGGGTTTGGCGCGCTTCTTTTTCACGACAATTTGGCGAAAATATCGTTTTCGAATACCAGTTACATATTTATCTGGGAGCACGGCAGTGCGTCCGCCAAGTTCGCACAAGCCATAAGCTACCTTTTCTTGAACCATTTCGGCATACTTTTCACCCCCTCATAACGTCGTTTTAGGGAGAGATATAAATTTTTTTCTTTTACACATGCTCGTATGGTCAAACTGAACTATGATTCCACGATTTCATGTTTCTATATTTAGTAGTTTTCGAAATATTAAATTCCGAAAAAGCGCTTTTTTGTCACTGACTCACTTCGCATCATCAAATAACTAAGGTACTTCTAAAAGTCGTAGAATCATGAAATTTCACAAGTAAGTCGGGTTTGTAGCACAATTAACCAGAAAAATCTGAAAACACAGAATTTCCGCCTCTAAACCCTTCAAACAGGGGGTGTTCATTTGGCCGTAAACATTTCCTTGTGTCAATGTTGGTCGCCAAAACTCGATTACAGAGTTTTGAAGGGAGTCACGTGATTTCAATCAGAATAACATTTTATATATATGCTTTTCCAAAGATGTTTGTTAAATAGAAAAAATTAATATACCTAAAAATTTTAATCAGTATAGGTTATGATATATTCACAATATTAAAACAATAGCACATTTAACAAAATATAATCGCAGTTCGGTACTTTTCCGATATAGTAGCCTTGGCGAAATAGAAAAAATTGCATTGACGAGAAAAGAAATTTAGCAATAACGCATTTTCTGGCAACCTATTTACTGTTTCATATACACAAGCAATTTTTTCCATATGTATACAATTTATTTGATGTAAGGAACCCGTTTATTTATTTTTATATACAGACAGAAATAATTTGTACATAAAAAACTATATTTTATACATGTATAAATAAAATGTTTATATGTATACATATATATATGGACAACATAAAAGTTCATCAGGTTTGTTTTCATAGTTGTTTATATCATTTGGCAACATATCTCAGTTTCTGAAGTCCGAATTGCGCCAAGATTTTAAAAAAATGCCAAGGTCCCTATAGTGGAAAACTATCCTAATTCCATATGAATGTTTAAAAATCTCCTTTTAATTAAATGAAATGTGTAACTAATAAACTGTTTTTAACGATGTGCGACAGATGCGGCGTCCGAAGTCCGCTGCTAATGTTATTATATTGTATTATTAGCCTGCTTACTGTTAATGTATTGTTAATTTTAAATCTTTAAAAGAAAGATTATAGTTATAGATAAGATATGTTAGTCGCCAAAACCCGATTACAGAAAATTAGCCTGAGTTATAAAGGTGTTACATGATTTCAAGCTGAATGAATTTTTATATGCTTTTACAAAAATCTTAATAAGGCAAATCTTTCAATTTATCTGTCATCTTTCTATCTTTTACTTCCTTAAAAGAAATTTTATTAAAGACCGGGAGGCGTCTGCACAGATCACCACCTCATCGAGTTGACAGCTGAAATTTTAGGATTAGTTAAATATTGATTAGCGTATTGAAATGTAACTGGTCTGCCAAGTCACATCTTTGTGGAAACCACCTACAGACCCGATTTTACTTCTAATCTCAATAGCACTCTGGTCAATCTGGCAACACATCTCTACTATTTATGGAATACTATTCCTTTAAGTGCGTTTTAATGATGTTAATGAACTTATGCATATGCGTCATACATATTCTACATATGCATATAATACGTAATACATTTGCGTCATACATATTATAGGTATGTGTATAATACATAATACATATGCATCATTATGACGTCAGAATAAACAAAACATTTTTTGTCGCCAAATTTGAGAATTGACATGATATATTACCAAATTTTGCGAAACTTTGCTAAATGTCGCCAAACTTGGCGAATATTTGACGCTAGTGGCTATTTTTAAATGAGTTAATTATTAATGCGAGCCATCTATTTTTATTTTTCCGCATATCATCTGAATAGTTATATGATATAACGTACTAATATTTCCAAAGTGCTAATAGTTTCGTCACTGTCCAAAGCCTCTGCTATTGTTATTATATTGTACTGTTATTATACTTACTGTGACTATATTGTTAATCTTTACACCGCTAAAACTTCTGTATTATGTAAAGAAAATTTACGGAAACTATTAAAGCATTGAAACTGCCAGTTCTCCTTATGATTATTACAATTCTATAATATGTAACATCTTAATCGATATGTACGTTAGAATGAATCTTCTATAATCCGGTTCCTCGCATTTTAGTTTTCAGGTTTCAAATAAAATTAGCTAAAATCTTTAAACCATGGCACATTGACTAATTGTTCAACACGATCAGATGAGAAGAATGATAGATTTTCAAATGGATCATGGCAGTGAGCCGGTAGACCTTCTATTCTTCCGTAATCGAGTCTATTGAAAAGGTTAACGTGAAAAAAAAGATATTAGCATCAATATGGTTTAATACAAATGCAGATATTGTCAAAGGATTTCATAAGAATCATTTCACTTGTACCCAGTCGTATCAGTTAAAATACAACAATTGGCAGTGGCCCCAATTAGAAAAGATTACTTAATAGGATTAAAAATTTCCGCATTAGAGAACGAATCGTAACTGCTAAGGAAACATGCATAAGTGAGTTAAGCGATATTTGTCACGAAAGATGAAATACATAACAACACAAAATATATGATGTGCTTCCATGATTGTAAAGAGTTCTTGATTTCTCTATCAAAAGCTTCCGACTTGGGCAAAAGAATGGGCAAGTAAATTAAATTATGAATAACAGACACATGATGCAATGTTTAACATGGAATTAATACGGTCAATACTGCTTGCTAGAGGCGGCTAGTACTTTAATATAAAAAGAAATAAAGTATAAATTTTTATAGCTCAATAAAATAAATTTAGTTATTTTCATGTTAGCCGGGCGTAAGTGGCAAGTCGCCAAATAATGTTCCCAACTCCATTGTTCATATTGCATTCATTTCATTTAAAGATATACAGGGTGATTCAGCTCGTCGGTGACAAACTTTAAGGATCGATAGAGCACACCTAGACGAACATTTTTGAATAGGGAATGTAGGGTCCCTGACGCGATGGTAAGGCGCTAGGCGCTTTCGAAAATTTGGGTGCCGAAATTCGAAACGTCATAAAAACTAGGAAAATGGTTAGATTTTCTTGCTTGTTGCGTCGAAATGATTCTGTTTGTTTAGACTTTCTTCAGTACCAATTTGATAAGCGTATCTCTTAAAACATGGATAGGGGGCGCTGCAGACTTTGGAGAGCTAGACAACAACTTTAAGCCCGTTATTTTGATAATTTAACACATGCTCGCCAAAGTTTATACTCTAACTTAAAGTTTGAACCCAAAAGTAGAGCCCTGCAAAAAGCGTAAGAGCCGGAATAAAATGTCAAAGTACAGGGTGGTCGAAACTCGAAGGCTCCTAGGAGATAAACAAACAGATTTCTTGACTTATGGCATGCATTTTCATGATTCTGTTTGCTGGGGCTCTCTGAAACTCAGTTGAACGGTACAAAAAGAAACATCGATAGGGGGCGCTTTGGGCAAAAAACATAATTCGTTGACATTTCGGACGCTAACTGGAAACGGGGCGCTACGATCAGTTAGAAACAAAACAAGAGAGTAATTTACTTATCATAAGAAGCTATTAAAACTGCAGTTTGTTTGTTTTTTTTAACAAACATAGCTGGTTTCAATCATGCACAATGCGCGCAATAAAATTTACATAAGGTGCTTTTTGCTGAATTATGCAAAAGATATCGTACCATATCGATATGCAAAAGACACGTAATGCGTAGACGACAACGCGAGATGACGTAGTTGTATGCGCAGACACGTCTTTTGAACGTGCGGTACCTACTTAAGCTTCGGGTTACTTGTCTGCAGATCGGTAGTAGGATGGAACGGTACACAAACTCTGAATTGGCTGACATGCATTTGGCGTATGGCGCTGCTGGTTGTAATGGACGAGCCGCTCAGCGGTTGTACGCCGAGCGTTACCCCAACAGGCAAATCCCCTGCCATGCCTTCTTCGCTCGAGTACACCAGAGGTTGTCCACAACGGGATCTTTCGACGGAGGCAGGCCTGAACGGGAGCGATCAGTGAGCACCCCCGACAACGAAGAGGCTGTGCTTAACCTGGTTGAGGACAACCCAGGTCTTAGCACGAGAGATATCGCCAGACATGTTGGCATTTCGCAAGCAACTGCGTGGCGCATCTTACGTTCCCGGAATCTGCACCCCTACCACATCCAGCGGGTGCAGTTGCTCAGAGAGCAGGATTTTGGCCCTCGAGTGGAATTCTCAAGATGGTACTTGGCGATGAGATCCAGGGATCCCCGTTTTGTAAACAGCATTTTGTTTACGGACGAGTCCACCTTCAGCCGGGAGGGAATGTGGAACGCCCACAACAGTCATGTGTGGTGTGATGAAAATCCACATGAAACCAGAAGCCGAGCAGCCCAGGAGCGTTTCTCAGTAAATGTGTGGGCCGGCATTCTGGGGGATTGCCTCATTGGCCCTTATTTGTTACCTGAACGGCTGACAGGTGGAAATTACCTGATTTTCCTGGATCAAGTGCTGCCGCAGCTTCTGGATGAGGCGCACGTACCCGAAGGTTCGCGTCGCCAGATGTGGTTCCAGCACGATGGAGCTCCGGCCTATTACACGAACGACGTGCGTCTCCATCTAAACGCAAGGTATGGCCAGCGGTGGATCGGGCGTGGGGGTCCAGTTCACTGGCCTGCCCGATCACCAGACCTCACCTGCTTGGATTTCTTCCTTTGGGGTTACCTGAAGGCCGAGGTATACCATACACCTGTCAGCAGTGCTGAAGAACTTGTGGCGCGCATTGTGGCAGCTGCAGGGCAGATCAGAGATACTCCTGGCATTGTTGGAAACACACACTCCTCAATGCGACGGAGGTGCGAAGCCTGCATCATGGCCCAAGGTCGAAATTTCGAGCATCTTCTGTAGTGTTATTTTTTGTAAATAAATTTCCAGTATCATTGATGTTTTTGGTCTAAATTTATTCAGAAGTGTTGAGCAGAGGTAGAAAATGTGTTTTCATTATTACTAACTGATCGTAGCGCCCCGTTTCCAGTTAGCGTCCGAAATGTCAACGAATTATGTTTTTTGCCCAAAGCGCCCCCTATTGATGCTTCTTTTTGTACCGTTCAACTGAGTTTCAGAGAGCCCCAGCAAACAGAATCATGAAAATGCATGCCATAAGTCAAGAAATCTGTTTGTTTATCTCTTAGGAGCCTTCGAGTTTCGACCACCCTGTACTTTGACATTTTATTCCGGCTCTTACGCTTTTTGCAGGGCTCTACTTTTGGGTTCAAACTTTAAGTTAGAGTATAAACTTTGGCGAGCATGTGTTAAATTATCAAAATAACGGGCTTAAAGTTGTTGTCTAGCTCTCCAAAGTCTGCAGCGCCCCCTATCCATGTTTTAAGAGATACGCTTATCAAATTGGTACTGAAGAAAGTCTAAACAAACAGAATCATTTCGACGCAACAAGCAAGAAAATCTAACCATTTCCCTAGTTTTTATGACGTTTCGAATTTCGGCACCCAAATTTTCGAAAGCGCCTAGCGCCTTACCATCGCGTCAGGGACCCTACATTCCCTATTCAAAAATGTTCGTCTAGGTGTGCTCTATCGATCCTTAAAGTTTGTCACCGACGAGCTGAATCACCCTGTATACTTTTCAGTCATCTCATTTTAAATAGATGCATTTCCCTCATTTTATTTAATAGAATATTTAACATAGAAATAAATAAATAAATAAATAAGAAATAATAACGTAAACCAAAATATTTTATTTGAAAATCAAAGCATTGTTTCTAATTTAGACATGTAAAAAATGAAAACTGCTATTGGTGAAAAAACAAAAGGCTAATGAGGAGATTTGCTCCCGGCTAACATAAAAGTAAAGAAATTTAAGTTTTTTTTATATTAATATAGTTCAGAATAACAAATTTGAAAAAACATACAAAAAGCAGTGATATCCCAACAAAAAGTTTTTGGTAAAAAAAAAAAAAAAAAAAAGCGCCAAGTTCTCCTTAATGTTTCGGCCAGAAAAAGTAGTGATATCTGAAGTTCGCACAAGTTAAAAGCCAAACATCCCAAATCTTTCATTGAAAATGGCTTCCTGCGACTTGACCGTTAATGCCTTAGAGAGAGTTTTACAAATTTTAAAATATGTACCAATGAGCTACATGCCAACTACATTTTTTGATTATTTTAGGTATTTTGTGGCACAGAGTACAGAAATAAAATACACATTTGAAAAAAGCATTTAAACAACTTCAGTCTATTTAAATGCTTAGAAATTAAAAATAACAAAATACTTGTATTCAGGAGCCCTAATTGCTAAAACATAATTAGTATCATTTTTTATCAGTTTATAAATCAAATACCTCTTAATGTATGCAAACAAACTGTATTAAATGTTCAAACGAAATAAATCTCTTTCGTCAATACACAAGATTTCAATATTATACAATAAAATATAATGTAACATACTGTAAGATTTGAAGTAAGTAAATTTTGTTTTATTTCTTGGGTTTCACGTTAATGACTTTAGCTTTAGACCGTACAAAATGGCAATTAAACCACAAGTGGACTAAATGATCTGTAATCAAAACTAATGTTTGTTGAAACTGAATGGTAGTTATCAGAAATCTTTTACTTATAATGTCTTTATGTGAATTTGCCTCTTTGCATTCTCATATTACTTTTAATATTTAAATAATTCATAAATGTGTAATTTCTCAATCATTAATTTTGAAATGCTGTAGAAGGCATTAACGGCCAAGTCGCAGGAAGCCATTTTAAATGAAAGATTTGGGATGTTTGGCTTTTAACTTGTGCGAACTTCAGATATCACTACTTTTTCTGGCCGAAACATTAAGGAGAACTTGGCCCTTTTTTTTTTTTTTTTTTTTTTTTTTTTTTTTTTTTTTTTTACCAAAAACTTTTTGTTGGGATGTTTAAATTATTTTCTATTATTTTAAAAGGAAAAAACAATAAATAAAAAAAAGTATAGTTAATAAATATAGAACAAAACAATTTATATAATTGTAAAAACGAAAATAAAAGAAAATAAACAATTTATTAATAAATAAACAACAATAGCCGGGTTACCATGTCAGGCAAAATAACGCCATTTTGGAGCCCATTAGGTACCATGGAGCGTTTATGACATCTGTGCCAACAAAACTTCCAATAATATAGTAAATATTGCATTTGGCGGTGACTTGATTATCGGAGATTATAAAATAATCAATAATAATAAAAATAATAACAGTTAATAAATAATAATAATAATAATAATATAGAATTGAAATTCAGACGTTAATTTATGTGCTTTTACGTATCTAAGATTAGTCCAATATCTTTTAAAATATTACCTAACAGAGGGGAAAATATGAAGAAATAACAAATATAAAAAGATTTGTAATTTTTTTCTCAGCAAGCAATTATTATTTCAAAGTGTTGAATTTTTTTTTATAGTAATAACACATAAATTTCCTTAAGAATAATTTTCAGTTCCTAAATTTTGAAATTGTGAATTTTCCGTACTACTTAGTTATACCGTTGTCCAAATATTCGCCAAATCCCAAACCACTCGCCAAGTTGTACAAATTGACGTAATTTTTATTTTAAATAATGAAAGAAGAAATAAATTGGTATAACATTAATAAAAATACAAATAAAACGTCGAAATAAAAATCACTTGATGACGTAACTTGCTTAAAGTCAAATGATTGTGACATTTACGATCAACCATTATTGGCATTTAATCTTATAGTTTGGCGATAGATTTTTGGTCGAAGGGATAACCAAGCAGTACCGAATTTTCTTATACGTGAGACTGGCGTTATCAAAAAAATAAACAATAATATTTTCTAAAAAAAGAAAAAAAAGAAACGAAAATAAGGGATAATATTCGTTGATCTGAGTTGGAATGAATAAAAATCACATGCTTCCGTAATTACGGCGAATTTATTTTATTTTTATTTTTTTTTAAGTATGAAATTATTTTACAATATGTATGTGTGGCAGAAATTCATACTAAAATTTGGACATTTGATTTCATTTTTAAAATCATCCATTCATTTCATTTTATCAGCCATCTGTTTGTTTATACTGTAAATCACATGATGTGGAGTTAGATAAAACTAAAAAGAAAAGAACTAAAAAAAAAAAAAAAAGTGTAATTAAAAATTAGTCTAATCAATTTTTCAGATTCATTTTTTTAACGTAACGCAGGCGATAATTCGCCAAATATTGTATCAATTGTAAAATTTATCAATAAATTATATTTCAAGCATTAAAAATGTTTATTTCATGTTTAAATTAAATATTTTCGTTTTATAATATTGTGTCTCATTAAAACTTTTTTTTGTCTTTTTTAATTAAATATCAGTATTTTTTTTTCATTTATTTGCGAGGTATTTGTATTATTTTCTAACGAATATAGCCATCTTAATTCTTTAATCAACAAATCTTTCGCCAAAAGATAATCAATGGCAACCTTTTCGTTCAAAATAGAAGTAAAATAAGAAATTTATTATCAAAAATCATAGCTATCCCTATATATTTTCTCATAAACCACCCCGGGAATAGTTCCCATCGAATGATACAATTTGTAAAAGAATCCACCGGGTAGTTTTTGAAAACACTCGAGCGGAAGTTTCAGATCTTACTGCTTTATAATATATACTAGCTGGCCCGCCCAGCGTTGCCCGGGGTTTGTAAATAATTACCTTAAGCAAAACTCAAGTTTGTATGATTTTATATCTTTTGAAATTCTTTTAAATGAACCCTATTTCGGTATCCCCATTGCCTTCCGCAGCGTCTAGTGTGTTTCCAACAAACTTCTTTCCGAACGAACCTGTAACCTGGGTCCCCGCTACCTATGGCAGCATTTACAGGAAGTGCCCCGCACATGCCGGAGACAATCGAAAACCAAGTTGAGTGAGCGAAACCTCGTAGTAATCAAACTGATAGAATCCAAAAAAAAATAATGCACCATTAATAATTAAGAATCGTTAGAATCGTTAGAAAATGTGAGTAACTGAAGCCTAAGGATAAAATTTCATAATACAGAGAGTAGCTGAATTGTAATCTAAGTTGAATGAACCAAATCCTGTTGAAATTGGCCCCTTAGAACCCCAGGAAAAAATGCTTTTCCAAGCGGTGGAAGTGCCCCCTTCCCTTGTAAATTTCATGAATTACTTTTAACATTAACACGATATTTAATAAACGGATGAAATACCTTATCTAAAGTAATGCAATTTTTAATTTACGGCTGTAGTGAGTAGACGTAAGTTGATGCTGAAAAAGGAGATTAATGTTCAAGAAATGTGGTAGCTGAGGTATAAAGAATGACCGGGCAAAATTAAGCATAGAGTATGAATTAATCATTAGAATAATATTTTAAAGAAATGCGCAAAAAATCGGATAAATGCTTAAAAAAAGGCCCTAGGGACCCAATAAATATATGCGGGTGTTGGTCTAGGGAGAAGAGTTCGAGACTCAATTTTAATATTATGCAATGAGAAGCTGATAAAATTAGGGGGTAAAAAATACGTGACACACAAAAAGTTCAAGGGGCCCCGGATCGGGCCAAACGGGACCCTAGGTTGCATCAATATTTTAACTGGATTATAGAAACAGGGGAATAAATAAATGGAAAATGAAGCAGCCAAAAATAAAGATTAAGAGGAACAATTTATTGACAATTTATACTGCAAAAGCTTTAAGGGACCCTGTACCGGGCTCCAAGGGATCAGGGACTTGCATGTAGTTTGTTAGAAAGATACTTTTGAGTAGTTTTTAAAGTAATCAGAAGACGCTAGAACTATGTTAAAGAAAATTGCAAGCAATTCAGATCATTTTTAAAGAGGCTGCACCAAGGGCCCAAGAAGACGATTTAATATTCAAAATTGGTGGTAACTGAAGACTGAAAATTTTTTGTCGTTCATGTAGTAGTTGGAGGACCTAAGAAGTTGTTAGAATAAAAGCTAGTGAATTGGACCATTTTTAAGAGGGCTATAACAGAGGGCCCAAAAAGGGGCGAACTGACTGTTAAAGGCAGGGCCCTGAAATGAAAGCATGTTAAAATATCTTAATACTTAACTCTTTAGATCTACATATAGTCAAAATTAAGCATAGGGTATTAATTTTTCGTTAGAATCATATTTTATTTAAATGCGTAAAAAAGGGTCCTAATAAGAAAATGAGAGTGTTGGTCCTGGAAGAAGAGTGCAAGACTCAACTTTAAAATTATGCACTGAGAAGGTGAGAAAATTAGTTAATGCAATATGCATGGCGCACAAAAAGTTCAAAGGCCCTGGACCAAGCAATTGGGCCCTACGGGACCATAGCGGCCCCATGGTCTTAACTGGAATGTATAAACGGGAGAATAACTAAATGGAAAAAGGGTTCCAAAAATGAAGATTTTATTAAGAGTGGGCAATTAATTAACAATTTATGATGCAGAAATTTCAAAGGGTCCGAAAGCGGGCCCCAAAAGGCCAGGGCTTAACTGGAATGTTATTGGGTATAAATATATTTTCAGTAGTTATTCAAATAATCAGAGGATTCTAGAGCTATGTTAAAGAAAATTTCAAGAAATTCGGATCCTTTTAAAAAAAACCGCCCCAAGGGCCCCGAGAAGGCTATTAATATTCAAAATTGGTGGTAGCTGAAGTCTGAGAAATTGTTTTGTCGTTCATTTAGTAGCCGGAGGACCAAAGAAGTTAGGAAAAAAAAAATAGAGAATCGGACCATTTTTAAAGGAGTTACAATAGGGGGCGCAAAATCGGCCAATTCATAGTTAAAAAGGACCCTAACATGAAAACATGTTAAAATGTCTTAGAACGCTTTAGAATTTTAGTCAAAATTAAGCATCGGGTTTGAATTATTCGTTAGAATAATATTTTAAAGAAATGCACGAAATATTGGGAAAATAATAAATATATTACAAATCATCAGACATACAAGTAAAATTACATAAATACATTTAATACAATTAAAAAGCAAACGTTTCAAGCTAAATTTTAGCCCCTCATCAGTGCAACAAAACATTCAAATGACAGAAAACTATATATCATGTTTACAGTTAAAAATTATTAGCAGTTAAAATCAAATAAAGCATAAAATTTTTTTAAAACAATGCTGAGTATTCAGGAGGAAGTGCACACGATTCATTTATCGGCGACGTTTGCTTACGAGTGAACACACCTTCCAGAAAAACTCTACTTTTAATATTATTGCAACCGGATCTGATAACTTTCATATTCGTGAAATCTGGGATATGGTCGGTATCCAAAGAATGCTGTACAATTTTAGACTGTAGGTTTCCAGATTTGTAAGCACGTTTATGCTCGGCAAGGCGAATGGCGCAAGTGCGACCAGTTTCGCCAATATATACTGAGTCGCAACCTTTACATGGTATACTGTAAATTGAACCGGTTCTTAGTAAGGGGGGAATTTTAGGTTTAGATTTACAAAGTAAGTTTTTCAAAACATTTTGAGGCTTGAATGATGTACTGATGTTATGAGACTTCAAAAGGCTAGAGATCTTTTCAGAAAGATATTTGTTGTAGGGTAGAGATATGTAAATAGCGGGAGCCTTACAATTTACAGAGGATGACGCGTGATGCTCAGAAAAAATCCTTTTTAACCATCTTAAAGGATATCCATTTAGAATTAGGTCACTAAATATCTTCTTTTTTTCAAATTGGAAGGCTGCATCAGTATTACAATAACTTTTAGCTCTGTGGATTAAAGTTCTAACGACTGCGATTTTATGGGAGAGTGGGTTCATAGATTCAAAATTTAGGTATTGCCCAGAATTTGTCGACTTACGGTATACAGATGTTAAAACTTTCTGAAAATCAGTATTCTCTACTCTTTCAACCATAATGTCGAGGAAAGGTAATTTGCGATCAGTCTCGATTTCGGCAGTGAATTGTATTGCTGGACAGATAGAGTTCGCAGTTTGTAGAATTTCATTCAAATCCTCCTGCTTCGCAACAAGAAAAATGTCATCGACATAACGTCTCCAAAAACAGACCTTAGAGCCTAAAAGGCACATTATTTCATACTCAATGTACTGCATTACTATTTCAGCTATTCTAACGGAAATTGGGGATCCCATAGCAGTTCCATTAACTTGGCTATAATTTGGCCTAAATTTTGAATCTATGAACCCACTCTCCCATAAAATCGCAGTCGTTAGAACTTTAATCCACAGAGCTAAAAG
Source organism: Maratus speciosus (assembly GCA_963932465.1). Lineage (NCBI taxonomy): Eukaryota > Metazoa > Arthropoda > Arachnida > Araneae > Salticidae > Maratus > Maratus speciosus. The sequence goes on along the minus strand of OZ010793.1, from coordinate 119,610,668 downwards.
TTATTGTAATACTGATGCAGCCTTCCAATTTGAAAAAAAGAAGATATTTAGTGACCTAATTCTAAATGGATATCCTTTAAGATGGTTAAAAAGGATTTTTTCTGAGCATCACGCGTCATCCTCTGTAAATTGTAAGGCTCCCGCTATTTACATATCTCTACCCTACAACAAATATCTTTCTGAAAAGATCTCTAGCCTTTTGAAGTCTCATAACATCAGTACATCATTCAAGCCTCAAAATGTTTTGAAAAACTTACTTTGTAAATCTAAACCTAAAATTCCCCCCTTACTAAGAACCGGTTCAATTTACAGTATACCATGTAAAGGTTGCGACTCAGTATATATTGGCGAAACTGGTCGCAATTGCGCCATTCGCCTTGCCGAGCATAAACGTGCTTACAAATCTGGAAACCTACAGTCTAAAATTGTACAGCATTCTTTGGATACCGACCATATCCCAGATTTCACGAATATGAAAGTTATCAGATCCGGTTGCAATAATATTAAAAGTAGAGTTTTTCTGGAAGGTGTGTTCACTCGTAAGCAAACGTCGCCGATAAATGAATCGTGTGCACTTCCTCCTGAATACTCAGCATTGTTTTAAAAAAATTTTATGCTTTATTTGATTTTAACTGCTAATAATTTTTAACTGTAAACATGATATATAGTTTTCTGTCATTTGAATGTTTTGTTGCACTGATGAGGGGCTAAAATTTAGCTTGAAACGTTTGCTTTTTAATTGTATTAAATGTATTTATGTAATTTTACTTGTATGTCTGATGATTTGTAATATATTTATTATTTTTAACTCGTATATCAGACGTTAAACAATGATTATTTATTTTAATATTGGGAAAATGTTTAAAAAAGGGCCCTGGGGTCCCAATAAAAATATGGGAGTGTGGTTCCAGGAATAAAAAACCAAGACTCAACTATAAAATTATTCGCTTAGAAGTTGAGAAAATTAGGGGGTGAAAAATAACTGGAATGTAGAAACGTGATAATAACTAAATGGAAAAAGGACCCCAAAAATGAAGATCGGATTAAAAGGAAGCAATTTATTAACAATTTATTAGCGCAAAAAATCAAGGGACCCTGTATCGGGCACCAAGGATCCAGGGACATAACTGGAAAGTAGAATGGCGAGAATAACTATTTCATGGTGAATGCTACGCCAGAACGAAGAAGATTGAATAAAAAGGAGGAAAGTTATTAACAGTTTTGTGCATAAAAAGTTTAAGGGGCCCAAGGGCCCTGGCCCTTAAATAATTAAAAATCAGAGTATCAGGTGCACCAGGACCTGTCTTCAACTATCCTCACCTAAATTTTCAGACTTCTACGTGAGATAGATTTCGCTAGCCATCGCACACAGACAGACACGCAGACAGACAGAACGATGTGTTCTTTTATTACTATAGACAACGAAAGAAAAAATAAATTATACTTCTTAGTTTTTCCGTCTACCAAATTACTGCCACGAAATTGTAAGATTACATGCCAATAATGGCCAATAAAACCATTAATTCGACGTTCTATTTGTATTTTTATTAATGTTTTACTAATTTATTTGTTCTTTCGTTATTTAAAATAAAAATTATGTCAATGTGTATAATTTGGCCATTTATATAATCTGGCGAAATTGGTCGACGGGATAACTAAGAAGTACCAAATAAATTATTAAAACATTAATAAAAATAAAACGTCGAATTAAAAATCACTTGATGACGTAAAAAACAAGTGTAAAGTGTTTATCGTCAAGTAAATTTAACAGTTACGATCACCCATTATTAGCATTTAATTTTATAATTTGGCGATATTTTTTTGGTCGACGGCATAATCAAGAAGCACTACAAACTATTTCTGTTCGTATTAAAATGTCGCTAAATAGCTCTTCTTTATATTAAATAAATATCATAAATATTGAAAAAAATGCTTATATGAATATGAAAAGTAAATAGGTTGCCAGTAAATATATAAAAAATTCACTTCACTCGCCAAGGCCTTTTTCCCTATCTCGCCAAAGCCCATATAATAAAAATATACCAAATACTCTTCAATCTGTTGTCTGATACTAAGTAATCACAATAATGTAAATAACTGTTAGGCACAGATATCATATACATACCTGGTTTGGCGGGATTTTTTTTCATGCCAACTTGGCGAAAACATCGTTTTCGAATACCAGTTACATATATATATATAAATTATTTTCTATTATTTTAAACGTAAATAACAATAAATAAAAAAAAGTTTAATTAATAACTATAGGAAAAAACGATTTGTATAATTTTAAAAAAGAAAATAAAGGTAAATAATCAATTTATTAATAAACAACAACAATAGCCGGGTTACCATGTCAGGCAAAATAACGACATTTTGGAGCCCATTAGGTCCATGGAGCGTATATGACATCTGTGCTAACAAAGCTTCCAATAATATAGCAAATATGCCATTTGGTGGTGGCTTGATTATCGAAAATTATAAAATAAATAATAATAATAACAATTAATAAATAGTAATAATAATATAAAATTGGAATTCAGACGTTAATTTATGTGCTTTTAAATATCTAAGATTAGTCCAATATCTTTTAAAATATTACCTAACAAAGGGGAAAATATGAAGACATAACAAATTAAAAAAGATTTGCAATTTTTTTCTCAGCAAGCAATTTTTATTTAAAAATGTTGATTTTTTTATAGTAATAACAGATGATAGTATAAATTTCCTTAAGAATAATTTTCAGTTCCTAAATTTTGAAATTGTGAATTTTTGGTACTACTTAGTTATCTCGTCGACCAATTTCGCCAAATTATACAAAGCGCCAAATCACTCGTCAAATTATACAAATTGATAAAAAAATTTATTTTAAATAATGAAAGAACAAATAAATTAGTATAACATTAATAAAAATACAAATAAAACGTCGAAATAAAAATCACTTGATGACGCAAACGCGTGTAACTTTGTTTAAAGTCAAGTGATTGTAAGATTTACGATCAACCATTATTGGCATTTAATCTTACAGTTTGGCGATAGATTTTGGATCAATGGGATAACCAGATAGTACCGAATTTTCCTATACGCGAAATTGGCGTTATCGCCAAAGAAATAAACAATAATATTTTCTAAAAAAGAAAAAGAAAAGGATAATAATCCTTGATCTGAGTTGGAGTGTATAAAAATCATATGCTTCCGTAATTACGGCGAAAAGCTTTTTAAAAGGTATGAACTTATTTTATAATATGTATGTGCGGCAGAATTCAAACTAAAATTTAGATATTTCATTCTAATTTTAAAATATTAACTAATATCTATATAACTTATAATTGAATATATAAATGTACTCCAAAAATGATCTCGGTCACTTGAAAAAACACCATTATTGCGAAAATCCTCAAGCTAATGTCACGCTTATGCATTTTTGGCTTAAAAAAAAATTAGCTAAACATTGTTTGGCGACAAACATAAATTAGAAATCGTAAATACAGTAACTTTTACAATTACATCTGTTTATTTCTCCTGTAAATAACATGACGTGGCAATTAGATTAAAAAAAAAAAATTGTAATTCAAAATTAGTCTAATCAAATTTTCAGATTCATTTTTTTTAACGTAACGCAGGCGATAATTCGCCAAATATTGTATAAATTGTAAAATTTCACAATAAATTATATTTTTAATCATTAAAAATATTTATTTCATGTTTAAATTAAATATTTTCGTTTTATAATATTGTGTCTCGTTAAAACTTTTTTTTGTTGTCTTTTTTAATTAAATATCACTATTTTTTTTTCACTTATTTGCGAGATATTTGTATTATTTTCTAACGGACGCATAACTATTTCAATTCTTTAACCAATTAAACTTTCGCCAAAAAATGACCGCTGGCAACCTTTTCGTTCAAAATACCAATAAAATACGAAATTTATTACCAAAAATCATAGTTATCCCTGTATGTTTTACTCATAAACCACCACGTGAATATTCTCCATCGAATGACACTATTTGCAAAAAAATCCACCGGGTAGTTTTTGAAAACATTCGGGCGGAACTTTTAGATCTTACTGCTTTATAATATATATGATATGATATGATATGATATGATGATGATGATGATGATGATATAAGGGAAAGTTTTGTAGCACGTATATAACACGCACACATGGGTAATCAGCTATACTCCTCTATCAAACTTGATACTTTTGTTCATCTGAGTTATTGTTATATCGTTATTCGCGCAATTACTCGTAGGCAGCTGGGTTATTTTTATGTGACTTTTCCACATAGAATTACGCTGAATAACTCTTTTCATCTAAATGGATTTCTTTTAACCGACATTTTCGAAACTTTTATGTATAATTTTACACATATAAAAATATGTACATTTCTTAAAATGTACACTACATCTAGGCAACAGATAAAAAAAAAAAAATCACGAAATGATTTATGATTTTAGTGAAGTTAATTTCTCACAAATTATCTTTCATTGTTGTATCCATTTTCCGGTTATAATCATAAAATTATATAGTCATATACATTAACGTCAAAATTTTCGCCAAGCTGGGAGACATTTCACGAAATTTCGCAAAATTTGGCGACCAAAAATATGTTGATACAAATGCAACGAATTTGGCTGTAGCTGCCAAATTTGGCGAAATTTCCACTGAAATTCAGCACTGATGATTTTTCTCTAATCGGGTTCTTCACATTTTAGCTTAGCATTTTATCGTAAAATTAGCTAAAATCTTAAAATCAAGAAATAAGTAAGCTACTTTTTCTTTACGCTTTTAGGACTTTTTTATTTTGTTATCAACATATTTCTGTTTTCAAGTGTGCATCTAGGTCAAAAATGCTTATCTCATTCACTTCAGACTGTTCACTCGCATTTCAGTTGCAACAAATTCACTTACGGTGAATAATAATAAAAAAAAAGAGTAACCTTCTGTAATTGGGACCACTACCAAATGGTTATATTTGCGCATAAAACAGCGCTCACTAAATTATGAAATTTTCTACCAACCCGATTACGGAAATTTCCTAATATAAACATACATATAACTCTGAAAAAAAAAACCATACATAAGAATACATACATATAAGTAATAATAACATTATATTTGTCTCGAATTCTTTTATTATCATTCGTTTCCATGCGGTTAATACTGAATCTGTTATCATGCAACTAACATCCAAAATTGTATTCTGCGTATTCGATTTCTTTTTATTTCTCTTAATTTAAAATTCAAAGTGAATCGCATCGATTTCGTAAGTTACGGAAAATGTTCACTTGCATTTCAGTTGCAGCACATTCACTTACGTTGAATTAAAAAGAAAATTTAATAACCTTTTGAAATTGGTACCGCTACCAAATAGCTAAATTTGCGCATCAAACAACGCTCACTAAATTATGAAATCGTCTACAAACCCGATTACGGAAATTTCCCAATACAAACATATATACGTTTTAATACAACCATACATACATAAGAATACATACATATAAGTAATACATACATGACATTATATTTTTCTCGATTTCTTTGATTATCATTCGTAGCCATACGGCTAATAAACGAAATCGTATTCTCCGCATTCGATTTCTTTTCATTTCTCTTAATTTAAAATTCAAAATGAATTGCACCGATTTGGAAGGTTACGGAGAATGTCCATGTGCATTTCAGTTGCAGCACATTCACTTACAGTGAATAAAAAAAAATGAGTACCATTCTGTAATTGGGACCGCCACCAAATGGTTAAATTTACTTATCAAACAACGCTCGCTAAATTATGAAATTGTCTACAAACCCGATTGCGGAAATTTCCCAATACAAACATGCATACGTCTGAATATAAACATACATACATAAGAATACATACATATAAGTAATACATACATGACATTATATCAGGGTTCGTACGACTCCTGGAATTTTGCTACCAGGAAATTCTTCTGCACCGCTATTTCCTTACAGAAAATCTTTCCTTATAAGAATTCGAAATTTCACCAGTTTAGCCTAGATTTCTTTTTCCATTAAAAAAATACTGGAAACTCTTATTGAAAATACCCTGATCCGTACAAAACCCTCTTATATTTTTCTCGGTTTCTTTGATTTATCCTCGTAGCCATGCGGCTAATACGAAATCCGTTACCATGCGGCTAAGACCCAAAATGGCATTCCTCGTATTCGATTTCTTTTCATTTCCTTTAATTTAAAATTCAAAATGAATTGCATCGATTGGGTACCCAACAAACACCGAACTTATGGGCCACTGATGAGTTCGTTAGCCTTGGCCGAAAGTGTTCGATGGTGGCCCGCTGTCAGTGAAAGTTACGGAACCGTAAAAAAAGTGTCACGCCGGACAGAATAAGGCCACAAGATAATTGGCCGTAAATACAAGAAGTTGCCCACAATCATGCCACTAACTTTTCGCTGAAAATGTTAGATAGCCTTAAACTGCCCACAATTATTCTTTTAATGGCCACTAAAAATAAAAGCTAACCAGAAGCTTGCCTTTGTTCTGCCATTTGTGGTTGTCATAAATTAAAGTTATCCCAAAGCTGCCCACAAAAAAGCCTATTAGGGTTATTTAAAATGTAATCACTTGCCACTGTTGTGCCATAACGATTGTTTAGGAATAAATCAAAATTTATTCTATAAAAAAAAAAATACTTTTTATCAGCCTAATTAAATGATAAAATATTTTTGCAGGATTAAAAAAATCTTATAATTATTTAGATATAGTTTTGTAGAAAATGAAATTCTTTCACTTTGAACTTTTTCAAAAAATTTCCAAAACACAATATTTCACATAGTGCATTAATTTATTTGTTCATTTATTCACTTACATATTTACAAAATTTATATGCAATGCATTTTTAAATAGTTGCATTTCATAAAAATTTATAAAGTGTATAATTGAAAAAATAAACTAATCAATCAATTCATTATCAAATATTGTATTTTGAATATTTTTGAAAAAGTTCAAGTTAAATGAACTTGATTTTCTTGAAAAGTATGTCTAAATAATTATAAGAATTTTTTTTTTTTTTTATTAACCTGCCAAAACATTTTACCATTCAATTAACCTTCTAAAAAGTATTTTCTTTTGAAGAATAAATTTCGAATTTATGCTTAAATAATATACGCGATTTTAATATAGTTTATTATATATTTTATATAAAAATGTGTGTGTTTGTGATATTCTTTTTACTTAAATTTCCACTATATTTTACACAGCTTCGTTGGTAAATCTGTTAAATTATGCTTATTCATCAAAGCTTTATTAAATCACTATTATCTAAATTTTTGCATCATTTCTGATCATTTTATTAAAATATTACATAAAAATAAGTTTAATCTTTATGTAGTTAACGAATGACAGTATAATATTTCTCATATATTTTAAAATTTTGCTTTTATCAGATAATATTTAACTATTTCTCTTGCAGTTTAATAGCCAAACATTTGAAAAAATATATTATTTCAACTTTTTCAAAATTCTTGAAAATTATTTATAATTATTAGAAATGTAAATAATAGAATCATAAGACGAAACGCAATTTTTTCACCTTGATTCAACATAAAATATATGATGTGAACATTAAAAAGGTCCACAATCTTACTTAAAAGGCGACTAAAGTAATGAAGAAGATGTTACAAGTTTAAAATATACATTTTATTTAAAATTTCTTAGTACTTTCAAGCCTTTCAAGCTCATCATTAGAGAATATCTTAATAACTAAATGTTGTTTATTTATACAAATACGTCACTTTGTTTTGAAAATGAGAGGGTCAATAATTACTGAGTAAACGTAGCAGTTTCTTGGATTTAATTTAAGTAAAGAAAATATATATTATTATTATTAATTGCAGTTCCATTTTTTTACACAAAAATAATTATATCATAAAATAATAATTTAATTATATCCATGGAAAGTGACCTATGAGAAACAGAGTGATGTCATAAATAAATGGAACTGTAATTAATAATAATAATATATATTTCCTCTAATTAAATTCAATCCAAGAAACTGCTACTGCTACTGCTACTTCTACTTTCAACTCTAGTAATTATTGGCTCTCACATTTTAAAAACAATAAACAACATTTAGTTATTAAGATATTGTCTGATGATGAGCTAGGAAGGCTTGAAAGTACTAAGAAATTTTTAAATAAAATGTATATGTTAAACTTGTAACAACTTTTTCATTACTTTAGTCGCCTTTTAAATAATATTGTGGACTATTTAATGTTCACATTATATATTTTATGTAAATAATAGTTTAATAGTGATTTAAAAATATATATTAAATTAATCTTGATACTTCTAAATTTCATTTAAATTCAATTGTTTTAGTCACTCAAATTTTCTCGAGTATAAAGTCACATTTTTATAATTAAACTAAAATAAACTGTTTTAAGGGGTCTTGTACCTTTTAAATGCGTCGAAAATTAACGAAAAACTTCAACGTTTTAATTAGTTTATCTTCAAAACCTTTTTATGTATATACGTGAAATTTTGGATATTGATTAAACAGATTATGCTTTGTAATATACTACCAACAGAAATTTATTAACCCTTTACAGAATTTGTGTATTGTTGAAATCAAAATAGCTCTTTTTTTACCCCATAAGTCATTGCGCGCATGATATCTTAAGAAAGGATGTATGGATTGTCATGAAATTTGGTAAATATATTAAACAAATATGTGTGTTTAAAATGATCTACTTTTAAGTATTTACAATGGTAATATTTTTAGTTATGACTATTTATATTCATTAAAAATACATATGTTTTTTTTTTTTTTTTTTTTTTTTTTTTTTTTTTTTTTTTTTTTTTTTACGAAAATATTTTTTTATATAGTTAATGAAATAATTTTAGACTAAGAGTAGATCATTTTAAACACATATATATGTTTAGTATCTTTACCGAATTTCATGCTAATCCATACATACTTTCTCAAGATATGCGCGCAATGACTTATGGGGTAAAAAAAGAGCTATTTTGATTTAAACAATACACGAATTCTGTAAAGGGTTGATAAATTTATGTTTGTAGTATATTACAAAGCACAATCCGTTTAATCAATATTCAAAATTCCATGTTTATACATAAAAAGATTTTGAAGATAGACTAATTCAAACTTTGAAGCTTTTCGTTAATTTTCGACGCGTTTAAAAGGTACAAGACCCTCAAAGAACAATATCATCCGATACTTATAATGTTTAAAAATAAATTCAATAACTTCGAAAAACTAAAAATAAACTATTGAAGGGAATTTTACTAAAAATGAAAATATCTTTTACATTTTCTTTTGCAATTATAAAAACTAAAATATAAATATTCTTTAAGATAAAATGATGCAAAAAACAGATATAATGAAATTAATAAATTTGTAATGAATCAACATGAACTAACAAACTTACTGATATACGTGCTACATTTTGAAACCATGTCCACTTATTCCGACGAAGTAAATAACGCGAATGACAAAGCAGAAATGAAAATGCAAAGCTAAAGAAAAATTCTGAGAATTTCTCCCTCTCCCCTCTATCGTACCGGACCAGAACTTTCAAAACTGCTTAACCTTGAGCCATTTGAAGGTCCCATCATCTATTTGATTTTTCTGGAGAGGGAGGGAGGGAGAGTAGTTTTATGAGCCAATACCTTATTATAATAAATAAAAGTCATTTTTTCATAAATCATATATTTTTTCTGTTAATATTATTTTTAGTCATTTGGAAAAAGAGATTTGTTTTCCTTTTCTTTCTTTTTTTTTCGTTCTTTTTTTTTTTTTTTTTTTTTTTTTTTAGAGAAATAAAGATTTAAAATACATTGTTTGAATTTTTAAACTCTCCATACAGTTTTCAGATAACACAAAAACACTTTTTTTCCCTCCGATTTATCCTTTAAATGGGCATTTTATCTCTTTTCTGTAAATTTTTACCCATTTATCTTCGCAATTAAAAATTATAAGATTTAAAAATAACATGCATTCCATTTTATTCTGATATGCTCATAAAAAATATCTTGTTTATCTATTATATATATCAAGGCTTATTTTTGACTCAAGACGATTTTACTTGTAATTTATAAGAAATGCCTAAAAATTAATAGAACCTTTTCATGTTTATTTTAGGGCATAAAATATACATATCGCATTTTATTTAATACTTTCATATAATGTCAGATTTTAATGCGTATTCTAAATTTTGCCAGAAATAATTTTTCCAACTGGGTGAAAATGTATCCAAGTCGGGACTCGAAACCAAATAATAATGAACAAAAATTCTTTATTTATTCTGCAATTCATTACTTAATTCTGCGAAATTTCTTGATTTATTGTGCAATTTTTCACTTAATTATTTTTATACATGTGCAAGTTTTATCTGTATTTCTAAAGAGTAAAATAATGGTAGTAAAATCATTAAATATATCTAAATTGTTAGGAATTTAATACAGGCAAGAAATTTTATTTATATTTTCCGTTACAGTGGATTCAGAAACAAAAATTTCTTTTCCAGTATTTTCTTTTACATGGAAATATGTTTCAAATGATATTAAAAATTCATGTTTTAGTAACAGCTTTTAAGTTACCTTTTCTCTCCCCACCGCCCCCCCCCCTCTCCTCGCTCAAGAATAACTGATTATTGAAACATTTTCTCCTTTTCATTATAACAAATATTTTTTCATGAATGCTGAAAAAAAAGAGCATAAATAAATTGACATTTATCAATAAATTTTTAAACATGTTTATATGTCCGAAGATTGCAGTATTTTGCTATTAATATATTATTCAAATCAGCGTATATTTTATATTATGCTATCTGATTATTTTTGCAATCAAAAACAATATAAAATAACCATTAAATATAATCTTTTTTATTCAGGTGTGTTCAAAATATATTTATTTAAAGATATTTTAAAGGCAAGAACGTTAAACGCTTTTATGTTGTTGTTTTTTTTTTTTCATATTTTTTTTAAAAATATAAACAGGGAATTTATGTATATTTTGGGGACAATTTTTGATTTATGTACATTTTGGAGACAATTTTTGATTTTTGTAAAATATTTTCAAACTAAATAAAAATATGTAATCTATTTTACTGCTTTAAATATAAATCTCACGACATATTTATATTTTTACTAAAACCCAGATTTAAAATAATTAAACTTACTTAGAAAGAAATGAAGAGAAAAATATATTTCCTCTCTTTAATTAAATATTTGGGTTATGTGATATTAGCCCTCTACTTTCTAAACGATGACGATCCATTACATTTTTGCCAGAAACCGCCCCTTAAGAGTTGCCGGGCAAAGTAAATGCAACAGTTCTCTCACCGCCGAAACATTACCGTTCCGGCAATAGCTGCCGGAACTAGCGGCGGGTCATTTACGGTACAACATTGTTTGGTTACAAATGGCCTTAACACCTTTTGGCCACGACATATACGCCATTCGGCCTTAAGTCGAGTGTTTGTTGGGTAGGTTATGGAGAATAAAAGGTTCGCACTGAAAAAAAAAAGAAAAAGTGGTCGTTACGGACGTACAATGTAAAACTTCTGAAAGGCAATCAATATCTCAGGTCACAAATATTGACGACGCCATAACGATTCGGATGATGTTAAAATGCATACTTTACAACAATGGAGCTAATGTTTTGTTTAATAACGAGATGAAACCCGTCGAATTTACGCGAAAGAAATTGTTTAAAAAGGAACTCATACATTGGTTAATACTTATTTTCAACAAATGTTATTTTTAATCTAAAGTTACCAAACTACTAATTCCATAAACTTCGATTTTTCAACGTATTAAATTAAAATGTATTAGTATACCTAACCAAGATAAGTAATTATGATGAAATTAAACATTGAGGCTCTTATATTTGAAATTACCGATTGAAAAACAGCAAAAATGATTTTATCATGAGCCAATCATAGAATTATTTTTCGCGTGAAACCTAAATTTAACGTCATTTTCATCGTCTCAAAATTTACATATGCATTTCTCAAATTTATATTCACCATTTCAAAAATATCGCAGTACGCAATAAGTTATTAATACATGTATTTCCAAACTTGAAATCAAGTTTGCTAACTACGACTTTGCATGTGAACATTCGCACTCTTGACTTGTCATTCTAATCTGTGTATCGGCGAGTAAAATTCCAGAAATTTATATCTTTTAGAGGCGTTCGTAGTAAAATATTTCTTTTTATCAGAGAAAATGATGGTTTTCATTTAAATATGATGTCACTTTGCCTCGTTGAAGCATTTCACATAGCATCTCAAACTCAGTGGAGTGAAAAAGTATTGAATTGTAATAACTTTTTGAGGAAAAATTTAGTGTTTTTTTAAAGCGTGACGTCATTTTCTGTTCCCTTTTTTTTACAAAGTTAATTTTGAATTTTGTTAGAAATTGGTATCAATAAAGATGCTTTGTTAAATTTCTTTTCTTTACAACAATGGGAGTAATCCAATTGCTACCATTTAAAAAAAAAAAATCATAGAAAAATTTTAAATTTTAAATTTAAATATAAAAATGGGAATATTTAAAAAAAAAAATAGCTAGTGCCGCAAATCTACAACGAAACAGCTTTCATTTAAAAAAGGAATTATTAAAATTGGTTCAGAAAAAAGCTCAAGGTAGATGTCTAAAAACAAAAAAACCTTATCTTTCAAATATATAGTTTTAAACCCGCAATGTTATCTCTATGGGAAAATTTTGAGCAGACATTTCATGCCGTTAGGGTTGACAAATATTTATGATGTTCAATACGCACCGAGATTTTGGCACTACCAACGTCCATTTAATTTTTCGTGTCGACACGACAAGTATTTTGGCAGTTATCGTGTTAACAATAACTGTAATTTTTGAAGGGAAGCCGGAGCTGTGCTCCGACAACTACAGATTAAATAATGCAAGTATAAGCTGAACTATACGCTTTTAAAAAGTGGTGGGAATCAAGAAATCTGAATTTTAAAAAAAGTAGCCCTGTGGAACGCGAAAATAACTTTCCCCGCGGCTGGAGGATTAAACTGATCCATGTTCATGCATGCAGATTTTTTATTAAAGTTGTGAAGAGAAAGTGCTGATCTATTAACATGTTTGAGGCATCTGGGATTTTTAGCCTTCTCCACGAATGCTAATTTTCACCGATGAGAGCCCGATGCATTGGCACATGCTCGGATTGTAACACGATCTTTCATCAGTTTCCTTCCGAGAGCAGAAGCTTCATTTTTTTGCAGTTAATGTTTTCGCCGGAAGTATTTTCCGATATATGCATGTTTCATCACAGTTATAAATTTCATCCACTGTCAGATTTTATTCAGCAATTAACTTTTCTAGCTCTTTAATAAATGAGTCTGGTTCTGCTGCATTTGATGATAATTTCTCACCTACAATTTCAATACTGAGTTCCCGAATTCCATGACGATGCTTGAATTTTTTGAGCCATTCAGCATTGAGCCATTCTGGTTTTAGAATTATCGGAACCACCAAGTTTTGGATTTTAAATGAGAGCTTTTTCTTGAATTATAGGACGAGAAAGAAGCACAACTTCGCATCTTCTCTGGGTGCTACTAAACCCCAATATAATGTATAAATTACATGGCTATCCGAGTACATTTAAGACAATTAGAGCATGGATAGACAGCAGACATATAGACAGACAAACGGAATTCATAAACACTTTTCAACTATGTTGGAACGTGTTAAAAAATAAATAAATATCGAAAAGTAAAAAAAAAAAAAAAAAAAAATGCAATCGGCTCATTACAAAATATTTTTAAGTACTATTTACTTAATTTCGTCAAAACAAACTTATTAAAAAAAAAAACATAAATAAATCGAGAAAATATCTCTCACTCGTAGGAAAACTTACACATCTCGACTAAAGCAAATTTCATTGGAGAGGCAAACAAAATTTGTATGATTATAACGTAACATGAAATTATAGCACTTAGCACGGCATGCAGGAATAAAAACGCGCCTAAAAGCATAAAACGCTTAAACAATGAAAACGTAGGTTGAGGTTTGGAGGGTTGGGTAATTTTACCTCCCTACACAATCCACCCTTATTTTGTGGTCACAAATGGACATATAGCGTAATAAAGTGATTTTCCGTATACCTACACGTATAAAACTTTTAGTGTAGCAAGACGCACCTGTGTCAGACCATTAGTGGAATAAAACGCAAAATTAATCTTTGGGAGATGTGTCACTTTCGTTGGAGGTGAGCGATATGTTTTTATTTTTTTTACTCATCATAGTATAAGTATGGGCCGGTACACAAAAACAGTTGATATTGATATAGACAGAAGTTTAAAAATACCAAAGAGTAGGAAAGTTTTATGACTATTAAGTTGATTTTTTTTCACGATGTTTCGCATTATTCTATAAAGGTTCTTTAGAAGTTAATATTATTACCAATAATCTTTTCAGTTTACCTCTACATAATTCAGAAAACCTGGTTTAAAAATGTAGTATTTGTAGTTAGTTTCAATAAATTTATAATAAAAACACCAACAAACATACCATCTGTTAAAAACAAGGGCAGTATCAGCCAGTGACTTTTGTTGAAGAATTTATCAACTGAGGAATTTATTATTTATTTAACCCGTTCTATGCACGGGAATTCATGAATTTAATTCTAAAACCAAAATTAAAAATGACTATTCGATTTAGTAAAATGTTTTCTACTTCTGTGCATTTTTTTAATGAAATTTAATTTATCATGTTACAATGGCAGGATAAAACGATAACTTTGGAATAAAGGAATAAATAGAATAAAAAAATTTGTTGATGTCTGTGATAAAATGTTTGCCCTTTTTTTATTGTAATAATTAAGCGCAATTAAATAATCTCTAATTATTTGCATGTGAGGTAAAAGAATTATCGTAATACACTCTAGAGCTTTTTAGTATTGCAGCGTGGCGTATATCTCACATTGGCTAAAGAACTCGCGCAATTACGGGTTGAACGTAAAAAAAAGGATTTCATTGTGATTTTTTAATTGTTGGCAGCTGATATAACGAAAAATGTTTAAATTTGATAGGAAATTGCTGTTTTGGTGGTGTTTTTTTTTAATTAATTATAAGTTAACTATAAATTAATTCGATTCCGGATTCCTTAAGTTGCCTCGGCCGCGTTTTAATACACATGTGCACAACAGTTCACAATTCTGGCTACCAAATTGTGGATTTGTATTACATACAGCATTACAGACAGACAGACAAATTTTCATTTTCATATGTTACATTGAAAAATGCTTATCGTTCTCTTTATCATGGTCGTGTTTTAATCTAATCTATTTTTTACTTCGTTTTTTGCTAAAAAAAAGTGATGATACACAGAAGAAGCTTGTTCCTTATCTGTATTTTTAATATACTTGCTATGTAATAACGTCTCTATGTTTTTCAATGCATTTGCTAAATTAGACATTTTTTCTCGTTTAATCATATAATGAAATTATACTTAATTTCAACAATTTTATTAGAAAAATAATAATAAATTTACTCTAACTTCAAAATCAACAATTTTGAAAAACAATGACCATTTTTTTTTTAAAATTAAGGTAATTATTTTATCAGGTTAAAAAATCTTTTTTCTCACTCTGAACTTCGTTTATCATTTTTATTCCGATCTTCTTTGCAAGTAATCTATTTCTGATCTTTTTCCCCTTCAAAAAAAAAAAAAAAAAAAAAAAAAAAAAATATATATATATATATATATATATATATATTGTTACGCAGAGAAAGTAGGTTCCATTTCAGTATTTTCCCATTATTTTATTGTGAAATGAGCTTGCTATAGGATTAACTCGGGATTTATTTTTCGTTATTTTTCGATCTTTATAATGATCTTGTTTTCATGTAATCTATTTCCCGTCCTGTTTATTCCCGAGAAAAAGAGGGATGTTTTGATGTAAAATCGTGTATCATTTCTAGATTCTACATTATGTTATTGCGTAATGAGATCACTATGTGCTGTTTAATGTATACTGATATGCTGAATTATTATCCGCTGAATTGAAATGATATTCTGAATCAGGGATTATTTTATTTTACTTTTTGCTTAAAAAAGTAAATACAAAACAAGTGCTTCTAACAGATTTTTATTTCCCTTACTGATAATATATTGAATCCATTTTCTGTAATAGCTGAGCATTCTGTATCATAAGTACCTTTTGTTTAATTTAAAACAGAAGTAAACTAATTTTAATATCAAAAAATCCTACATCACACATAGTTGCCAACTCTAACAATTTCTGTACCACAAATATTTAATAGAATAGTTTGCCTTATTTAAACTGCTGAACAGGTGAGCAGCATTAAGGAGTTTCCTAGCTGATAACAGCTTAACACCCAGACTAGGAAATTGAAATGTCTTATGTTTTAATGAGCCATTGGGATAAAGTTAAACTGTAGCAAAGCTACTAAAAGAGCGATCAAGTTAACAAAAAGAATATAAAAAAGTTAAGAACGAAAGGAGTAAGAAGAGAAAAAATTAAGTTAAAACTTAAGATATAAAAAGTTAAAAGTTAAATCTTAATAAATTACGTAATCTTAATAATATATATAAAGTCTAACTGTAGTTGAAGAACTACTATAAGAAATTTAGAAAGTTAAAGTTAGCACTGTTCAGAGAAACTCTCACCAAGCATGGGTAAGAAAAACTAGGGTGGCAAAGATCACATTATCCTCCAAAAAAGGACTAATCAGTGCCATACATTTTATTTTTTATAAATTTTACGATTTTTATGGTCTCTATATCACTTATAGAGAGTTTTTTCTTTTTTTTATATATATAAAAAGTTATAAGAAGAGAAAAATATAGATTACCGTGATCTGAAAAGGTAAAATTTACTATTAAATTTTCGTGGTAGAAAAAGCGTAAGAGTTGACAGTCATAATCACGCATATATTATGAAACATTTTCCATCTATTCCTGTATATTTTAAACCAACTTTATCTTTTAATAGGTTGACTAAAAAAAAAAAAAAAAAAAAAAAAAAAAAAACCTCACAGTACAGTTGAAAAACCATTTTTAGCAATTACAACCTAACATCGATATTGTAATAGAATTTGTTTGTGCATCATTAGGTATGATTTGTATTATTTTATACACATCACACATTATACACATAAAATTTAATTTAGATAGAAGTTTGGAAGTTCAGTTAAAAGATAACTTTCAGAAATTTCCCTTCTCAGACTGTCATGTACTCTTATTGTTTGCGCAGCGCTGAATATGATATATCGGTTTTTTACACTCGTCAATGTGTTCTATTTCGTTTTCGCAGCTCTGTATATGAAGTTATTTATATTCTACAAACATATCTCTCGTATTACAATATAATTTGGTTCCTAAACGCATAAAATAGTTAAAAACACATTTTAAGCAATTCGTGCGCATATACGATAATGCATACAATCTTTTTGTCCAACTCTATAATCTGTAGTTATGCACACCACATAATGTACTAAAATTTAATTAAGCTTAACCTTCCCACCCTAATGGAATTTTATTCAACCTTCGAAAAATATTTCACTCAAGAATTTTTATATAGAACTATTTAACGTATTCATTTAACTTAGTTATCTCCCAGCCAAGAACGAAACAGTGGACCATCAGCTGGGAAAAAGATAGCAGCCAGCACTGCCATCAGCGGTAAAGTGCAATGGTGCCATTACTTAAACCAGTACAAAAGTATCCGTGCGGAATGCAGCTGGCCCATCAGTGATGGCCAACCACAGGCCAGCTAAGTTCTACCTCCTATCCCACTGCTGTTCCTTTGTTGGCCCAGCACTTTCCCTTACAAAAATTTCTTATAGAATTCTATAAAAAATACAGTATTATGGCTCTTTTTACTATAAGCTAGTTTCACCAAGAGCTACAGAAACATCGGTAGAAGTGCTTATAGTAGAAATGTCTATAGAAATATTTGAACTTGCAGCGGTTTCCATATGGTCACCCTCCCAAGTACTAACCACGCTCGATGCTGTTTGATTTTCGCGATCGGACATGAAAAAGCACTTTCAACGTATGCTACAATCGCTTGTAGTTTTCAAGCTCTCATTACACTATTTCAAGTTTTTTTTCTTTTGTGATTTACGTTCCCAATCATTAAACTGGTATAGAAATCCTATATATTTTATACGCTTTTTTTTATTATTGATTTTTAACTGTGTAAATTATGAAAACCGAAATCCTTTGTAACTTTGTAAAACCAGATTTAAGGAGAAAAAATGTGTTGAAATAAATAATTTATTTATTTATTCATTTACTTATTTATTTTGTTGGTGGCAGTGGTGCTATACTATTTACAGTTTTTTAAAAAAAATTAGCTTCACAGCTTAAATTGTGTTAAGATATTCATTTTACATTTGTCTTTAAATACTCAATGTCTTCGATATTCGCAATGCCACCTAGCGTGAGGGTTCCCAGCAATAATACTGCAAAAGTTCGTGCACTTCCATGTAGTGGTGGGCCAGCGCATGAGATAAAATGGAAGCCTACCAGAATTTTATCTGATGATTTCCAACAGCAAAGTTGACTGAAGCTGCCCAGCAGTGGTCATACAGTGGTCATTAGGCCGCACTTCTCCATCATTGCCAGAATCTATCCTGCTGCTGGCCAGCAATTTCCTCTGTGCTGTATCATTTCATGCCACATCGTGCCTCTCGATTTGTGCGCTCTCGTTTCTAACGTTTACATGTTGATCCAAGTTTGGATCCAAGTCAATGCACACTGCTTTGTCTTGCTCAATTTGATGGTCAACTGTACACACAAAGATCTCTGTTGCAAGAGTATACGCGACGTTCGCTGTTGTAAGCTGTATACATAATTCTACTGGCGGTTGAGTTCTCTTGTCAAACAAGATTCTTCTATGAAGTTTGATAACATTCTTATCTGATTTTTTTCACCAATTTATGTGATTGTTGCTGCTTCACATTGTGTGAAAAATTGACTGTTTCCTTCATAATGTCTGCGACTCTGGAGGATTTACGTCTCTATCGAAAATTAACAATATTGCATAGTATATCGACAGTTCATTACCACCGGACTTTCTTATGAAATCTTTCAGAATGCATTATAGAAACGAGTCAGTTAGACACAGATAGGCATACCAGGCGCGCACAAAAGCCTTATCTGGAAAAGCATATACAATCCATTAAATGCAATTATGCCATAGACAGTAATTTAAGCGAAATAATTTATGCGTATCTAAAAAAGAGTGATACGTACCATTTTTTGTAGAAAACATATTGTAGCTTACCTGAGTAGCCTTATCAATTTCCTTATGTTTTAAGTTGTGAAACATCATTAAAATACATTTCAAATAGTTTTTCTCACACAGATTATTGGTAATGGAAATCTTTTCTACTCTTCATAAACCAACTATAAATACGACGCACTCCTTTTACAAAGAGGGGCATCCTAGAGTGAATCTGAAAAACGTACGCACTTTCCGTGAAAATCTAAATATATTTCAGAAAAGAAAAGGACCAACATGTGGCCAGAAAGTCGTAATAACTTTTGGTACAAATTAGTTATCCCGTCGACCAATTTTGCCAAATTATATAAATCGCCAAATCACTCACCAAATTATAAAAATTGACATATTATTTATTTTAAATAACGAAAGAACAAATAAATTAGTATAACGTTAATAAAAATACAAATAAAACGTCGAAATAAAAATCACTTAATGACATAAACACGTGTAACTTGCTTAAAGTCAAGTAAATGTGACATTTACGATCAACCATTATTGGCATTTAATCTTATAGTTTAGCAATAGATTTTTGGTCGACGGCATAACTAAGTAGTACCAAACTTTACAACTATTTTTGGAAGTGTTAAAAAGGATAAAATTGTGGTTGTATTAAATAAATTAAAATCTACATTGTCAAATGTCCCTTCTTAATATATGTAACTCAAATATGAAAATAATATTTAATACACCAATATTAGCAATGGTGCAGGATTTATTGCCAACCATTGTGATGTTTGAATTTTGCCAATAACGTTTGCGTTGGCCTGCATTGTCTTAACACTAAAAATACCGTGAGGGGTCATTTTCATCTCTACCATATGAATATATTTCGTTTGGAACCAGAAATTTCATTGTAAAATAATTTTAAAAGATACAAAGAAGAAAGATGTTAAATAAATAGGTTAAACAGATTCAAATAAAAATTCCGGTATAAAATATTTTTATAAAACTTGAGTAAAATTTCCGGTCGCTTTAGTGTTAAACATTACTGCTTGCATTGACAACAATTGTTGCTTCAACTTTGATTATTTACATTTTGTCGATCATTGCAGGTACCAATATTGGAAAGAAACATTCCGCTTATTTCATTGCAATATTTTAAAAGTAAATTAATACTTCTGAAATATTTCTTATAAGATGCTCCATCATTTACTGAAATATCCCGAAAAATGCGCTTGATTTTTCATGCCATCTGCATATTATGTAAAATTATCATTTTGTCGAAGTCAAATATTGATGAACATCTAACATTTACCTCAAATCTGTACTTTTCTCTTTGCTTGTTCGTTTGTTTTTTACGTAATTTCTTGCTGTGCTGTTCTTTTTAAGCATTTAATTCTCAGAACATTTCTAATAAAATAGATATAGCTAAATTTCACCTCAAATACAATGACTGTACACAGGACGCAAAGGAAAATCCCTTTAACCTGAAAATACTTGCGAACGAAGAGAGTTACAGCTAATCAAGTGAGGTAACCGTATTGTAAAGCGACTATGCTCGATTTAATGCAAACGAGAGTAGCGCTGCTAGTGGTGAAATTTGGAAGTTAGCTATTGTAAATCGAATACGAAAAGAGGTAGAACAAAACTTCCAATTAGAAATTTTTAGAGCATCAATTAATTAGCACGAAACGACATTTGGTTTAGATTAGAGGTGCACAACTTGTGGCTCGCGGGCCACCAGGATTACCACTATTTTTATGCAGAATAATTTTCCTAATTAATTGACAGAAACTTTGCTATTAAATAATTCAAATGTTACTTTTAAATTTTTTGTGGTGGAAAACAATTTTCTGGCAAAAAGGCTGTGCAGCACTAATTTACATGGATAAGATAAATCTTCGCCTATGTACCAAAAATGTCCGAAATCGATGCACTCCATTTTGTGTAAACGTTTGAATGGAATAGTTAGAAGTATGAAGAAATACGCAAAATTTATGGTATAAATACGTACTTATCTCAATACATTTTGATAAAGTCACACACACAAAAAAAAAGATAAACTGTCTCACAGTGATAAAAAGTTAATGTTCAGTAAAGTTCGTCATTTGCACGATACACGCTTGTATTCGTGAGAATAATTCTGTATGAATATTTTTCAGCATGGAACGTCTATTGTAAATCTCGTCAATACGACGACACAGATTTAACCTTTTCAAGGCCGGTGGCTAGACGGTTTAGCCACCTAATTTTAATTCCAAAACTGACAAATGGCATCAAGAACATTTTAATAAAATTTTGCTATTGTAATGAAAGCGCAAGTTAGTGGGTTTCGTTTTCTAAGAAATTCATTTGAATATTCTGGTGTCAGTCAATTATTTCATCAGTTTACGAACAGAATTCTTCTGCCCCTGAGAGGGTTAATCTAAAATTTTAAATCCATTGGAAATTAAATTTTTACAGACATTTTACAGACATTTTACAGAATTTTTACTGTACAACGTCACAATCTGCAATTGTGCACTGCTACATTTCCGGAATGTGAATATGTAATGTAGAATCGTCGCTCATCGATTTCGGGCATTTTTGGGTATACAGGCAACGATTTATCTTATCCGTGTGAGCCACATTTCGTTTCGTACTAATTAATTAATGCTCTAAAACTTTCTAACTGGAAATTTTGATCTACCTCTTTTCGTTTTCGATTTGCAATGGTTATCTTCTAAATTTCGCCACTAGAGGCGCTGCTGTCGTTTGCATTAGGTCGGGCGTAGACACTTTGCCATACCGTTACGTCACTGGCATAGCTGTAGCTCTCTCTATTCTCAAGTATTTTCAGGTTAAAGGGACTTTCCTTTGCACCCTGTATATGTTTCTTACAGTGTATAATATTGCGTCTAAAGAATTATTTGTATACCCATAAAATATATTCTAAACGAGACAAAAATGACAGTTTATGTTTATGCATATTGGCTGATGGAGTGTCTAAACATAATATGTTTTCCAGATGAGAAAATGCTTTCACAAAAAATCTTTTATTTTAGACCCAAAATACTATTTTTGAAGAAACGTATGTTAAACACTGATGTCGACTGTTTTATCCGTTCGTAAATAAAACAGTATAGTGTTATGAGAAAACACACGTATAACTGTTATACGCGCAAAAACAAATCAATAATCCCCGTTATCTTGTGAATGCCAGTTAGCATTTAAAATCGTGACATATTCTAAAATACTGTACAATTATACATAGTCAGCTTTAACCTGTTCCGACGAGCATCGCGTATACATAACGCGAAAGTGCTCAGAATTCTCGATTATTCCTATCAGTAGTATTTTATTGAAAACTTTGGCTTATTAACTCAAGGAATTTTTATAATAAACTAACATTGCCCAGAAACTTGTCATTTTTTTATCACGTGGCTTACGACTTCTCCTTTTGCTTAGCCTGCTCTGCCCTTGGTTGGAACTGAACTAGTGCAACTATTATTTTTAAACATTAACTATTATCAATTTTCCTTTCATTTTTATAAGTAGTTTACACAACTAAGCTATACTTTCTTAACTATAACGTAATTTATCTATTTTATTATGGAATTATCCAAGCAGAATCTTTATTTTTGCCTAAACATAATATACCTGGAGGTAGCAGCACAGATATTCACCTCATAGATTTCATGGCTGAAATTCCAGATTTAGTTGAAACTCGATTCGCATATTAAAACGCAATCAGTCTACCAAGTCATATCTTGGAGGAAAACACCTGGAAACCCGATTTTTAGTGGTTGGCTCGTAAGTTTAATATTGTGCTTTCCTACTCCCAGTTCTCCATCTTTTCATACCTTTGGGTGCAGGAAAACACAATGGTAAACCTACGAGTCAACCACTAAAATCGGATTTTCAAGTCTTTTCCACCAAGATATGTCTTGGCAGACCGATTGCGTTTAAATATGCGAATCGAGTTTTAACTAATTTTGGAATTCAGCCGTGAACTCGATCAGGTGATTGTCTATGCTGTCGTCACCCGGTCTATAACTTTAATATTTAAAAAAAATCTTCATTTTAGTATCCTTCAGTATTTTAAACTTAAGGTGTAGACACTACAGAAACACTATATATAATACTATATATAGTGTATCTGTAGTGTATAATATATATATATAACTACAGATATACTATTAGCCAATAGTTCAAATAATGCAACAAAGTAACTAAATAAACTATAATAAAGTAATTAATAATTACTGTTTCGATAAACCGATGATAAAAAAATCCTAATTATGTTAAGATCCCTTCTAAAGAACATACTCTATTTGCTGGAAGTACATAGTATTATAAAAATCTATCTAACTCAATGAAATTATGGTTGAATTATTTTTTAGACCTTGATATACAATTTTATTCCGGAAAAAATTAAAGTATCGCCCCAAAAATATAACGTTAGATTAGCCAGCCTTAAAACGAAGCAGATGTATCATGGTACGGTTAAATACTGATAATATCTACTGCAATTTTTTAAACGTCTAAACATCGCACATTTTCAATTTTTACACCGCCGTATAGGAAAAAGAAGTGCTTTTAAATGAAATTTGTTTCAAAAGTCCAACTCAATTTACTTTTGAGATATTAAAATTTTTGTAGTTTTTAACGTCATTCTATAATGGTGGCAACTGAAGGAAAAATAGTTGGAAAACTGTAAATTGTTATATCTTTTTGTTGCCGTTTTCTCATAAAAACTGAACAAAAAAATTACTAAATTACTAAAATTACTAAAATTGAAAAGGTATAAATGAATGATTTCCGATAAAACATGGAGCTACTATAAACTATATTTAATTTTAATTATCCATAATAATTATTCAACAAATGAAGGCATATGAATCATTAAACTTTCGATATTTTTATCAAGTTTCTTGAATGACGACATCGCTTTTAGCTGGGTTTGTGTATTATTCTACGAAAGTGACGTCATATTCATAGTTTTCTGTAGATGCAGTTTAAGACTGGATCCTAAATTTGGAATTTTTCAGCGGACGGGGTTGACGTCATTTATATAAAATAAAAGCGTGTGTTTTAAGTCTCAAAACTGAAATAGGTTTTGTACTATCTATATTTATATACATATTTAAAATTTCGTCTGGGGCGACACTAAATTCTGAAAAAGTAGAATTCTTCTTTTCTAGTATATGACTTTTTTTCCGCATTTACTTAATTCCTATGAAAAAGGTGACAGAATGCAATTTTTTTAATTCGTGAGTGATAACATTTTCCGAATTTTGAAAAATATATAAAAGAATTGTTTCTGATAAAACAAGAAGCCACTATAAACTATATTTAATTAACATATTAATGTTACAAACAAATGAAGTCTTATGAATCATTAGATAACCGATTTTCTTGTCGAGTTTCTTGAATGACGACATCGCGTTTTCCTGGGTTTGTGTATTATTCCGCCATAGTATCGCCCTATGCATACATTTCTACAGATGTTGTGTAGCCCTTTATATTCTAAATTATGAATCTCCTCGAAACTTTTTTTCCTTGTTTTACTATGATACATTAGTAGTTTATATCATACATCATTTAAAAATAAAAGTTTTAATTTTTTTGTTAATTATTGCTAATTACTTGATGTGGTACTTCAAAGTACCGTTATGTTATAACTGTTGGACAAAAATCGAGACTTAGAAATAAAAAAGCATACCCAACTTTTTCTCATTCTTTAATGTGACTTGTTATGCATATATCTAGTGTATATATGTCTATGATATATATATGACTAGATGATGACGCTGTTGGTGCATCATCAGTGAGCATTTCGCTGCAGTAAGAAGAATATTCTATTGTTGCAATACTATCGCCCGATGGAAAACACATATTTGAAAGAAATTTCCGAACTTTTAGTTGCAGAAAACTCAAAAGGATTCTTAAAAATGCTAAAAGATAGTTTTAGATTTTTTTTTTTCTAATTTGTAATTTTTTTCCCCATTTTGTTTTGTAAAATTACAATATTTTTCTAAAGATAAAAATAACATATTTTTTCCTTTATTATTCATCAATATCATGCATAGATTATGCAATATCTTACAAAATCCATCTGTCTAGCAACCACGCATCCCTATTAACACTAGAACCGCCGTAGTGGTCAAAAATATTTCGATTATCACCAGAAATTTTTTTCTAAAATAAGTTTAAAATGTACCACAGAAAAATAAGTTAAATAAATAAGTTAAGTAGTTTCAAATAAAATTTCCGGTGTAAAATATTTTTATAATACTTCAGTAAAATTTCCGGTGGTTCTAGTGTTAAATAAATACGTTTTTATGCACCATATGTATTCAAAAGTTAAAAATGTAAGTATTAGGTGTACCGTAAAGTTCTTTCCGATAATGTTATTTCACGCCTACTTCTTTCAAATTCAGATTTTTTCATTGGCACCACTTTTTTGAAATGGTAAAATTACCCTTCTTTTCACATTTCCCATTCAGTTGAAAACAGTGGGAATTTTACCATTTCAAAAAAGTGGTGCCCATGAAGAAATCTGATTTTTCAAAAAGTGAAATAACATTATCGGACAGAACTTTCCGGTACACTTAATCAGGATTGCCACACTTGAGGAAATTTTCCAGTCAGTATATCAGAATTTTTAATAGAAAAATATACCTAGATTAAACGCAAGAAATTTTGCCTTATTTAAAGAGAGATTTTCTGTAAGAAAGTACTTGTGCCGAATAATTTCCTGGTCAGGAAATTCAATGAAGCGTGGCAACCCTGCTAATAAAAATCATGTTCAACGTAATCCTGACGGTACTCAAAAGTATCGCTTTGGAAAATCCTTCTCAAAGTAAACAAACAGAAATTAATTTTTTTTAGCACA
Source organism: Maratus speciosus (assembly GCA_963932465.1). Taxonomy (NCBI): domain Eukaryota; kingdom Metazoa; phylum Arthropoda; class Arachnida; order Araneae; family Salticidae; genus Maratus; species Maratus speciosus. The sequence continues at coordinate 119,584,564 of OZ010793.1, read as the reverse complement.
AGAAGTCAAGTGATCTACAGGGTGGTTATAATTAAACTTCCCCTATAAACAGCATCTTACAGCGCAAACGAGTGAACGGAATGCAATGAAATTTGGAATATAGACTATACACGAGATGTGCTCACGGAATTTCGAAAAAAAAAATAGTTCCAAAATGTCCACCAGAGGACGCCTTTTCCGGAAAAAACATTAAATTTAACACAATAAACGACCAAATCAGTCTGTTTTACTTTTTATTACTCATAATTCTTCTTCTGGAGGGTTAATATTGCTTCTGTATTCCGTTTTGGTCGTTTATTGTGTTAAATTTAATGCTTTTCTGGAAAAGGCGCCCTCTGGTGGACATTTTGGAACTAATTTTTTTTTCTTTTTTGGAAATTCCGTGAGCGCATCTCGTGTATAGTCTATATACCAAATTTCGTTGCATTGCGTTCACCCGTTTGTGCTGTAGGATGCTGTTTATAGGGGAAGTTTAATTACAACCACCCTGTATTTAATGTCATGTCTGTTATCATGTCAAGTGATCTATTTCAAACAAGAGAAAAAAAATATGATAGCCTTACGTTTAAAATTTCAGATGTTTCCAAGCAAAAGTTAGGGATACATGTCAGACAACAAAATGTTAGCAAAATTGAGACACACACGCTCCAAAATAGTTTCCTAAACAGTTTTCAGCTTACTTGAACTGCTATTGTTATCTAGTGATGGTCAAAGAAATTTATTGTTTCTTGAAATTACGACTGCGAATGCATTCAACGACTGTGTTTTAATTGGGATAGAAAACAGTGATATTTTAAAGTACCGTAAGGGCATAAAGGTTTTAAAGTTGGATGGTAAATGGGGAATCCTTCTGCGGTTATGTCGTTATATTATATAGAATAAAATCCTGTATATTAAGTCTTAAAACTAAAATATGTTTTGTACTATCTATAATTATACATATTTTTTTCATCGTGGGCGACGCTAAATTCTGAAAAACAGAATTCCTGTTTTCTATTAATTTTATCAAGATTAATAAAACAGTTATGAATGTAGAGTTATTAAATTTTACGTTTATGTTGCAGATATAGATCTGTATTCTGTGAATCTCCAATTTTTTTTTTATATCAAGTTATATTAATTAAGGGGTCTCAGGACTCTTAACCCTCTCGCTGAGTAAGTAATTCTTCGCGATGAGCGTTTTTTACAGCATTTTTAATCTTTTATCACCGGTTCTTTAAAGCAGAAATTTTTGACTATCGTAATCACAAAAATGTTCTAATTAAATCAGGCAAAGTCTTCTCTAAAAAATAACTGGTGGGACTAACCAAATAGTATTAATTAGACGGAAAAATGCATACCCGAGAATATCTCGGGTTGCGCAGCGAGAGGGTTAAAGCTTCAAAATTTTTGAAACTTTAATTTTTTTTTAGATATTAAACTCCGATCTTTTTTTCTGACCATTTCGATGTAATTGTTTCCTTGAAATTCCCATTTGAACATAAGTTATGGCTTTTAGAATTATACCAGCTCAATAGCTGAAGAGGCGTTTCCGAAACTTTGAAGTCATTTTCTCCAAATGCGGTTATTGAGCATAACGCGCATGATATATCAAAAACTTCTGAATATTGTTTCATGAAAATTTCAAAACATTTGTTTCATGTTAGTCTGCATAAACTGAACCTAAAATTTCCGTTTTATTGTGCAAAAAAGTATTATTTAAGGTGATTAAACTGTCGAAGTTTTCTAAATTTTGTATTACCTAAATATAACTTTGCATTAAAAACATAAAACTGCTTTAGATACAAATTAATTTAGGCTCGGGGTAATTATTACAATCTGAAGAATAACTAGGCACCAAACTTTTCATTCTAGTTGCAATATTTATTTTGTAATACTGGCGTAATCTATTTTACCAATTTTCTGCTCGTCAAATATTTGACAGTTTGCAGCCCCCTGTAAATGCTAATTCTGCATCTTGCATTTTTTTAAATGCATGAAATAAAAGAACATACTTATATCTTCTATCTCAATGAAAAATATGTTTTAAAATCATATACATTTTAATAAATTAAATGTTGAAAATGGCCTTTTGTTTTCAGTTTTTTTCAACGTTAAGAGTCCTGAGGCCCCTTAAAAGCATAAAATACATGTATCTCGAAATATGCTTGTCTTACTTTAACTAGTTTATGATTTTAGTTTCAAATAAAAGACTGAATAATTTTAGGATTCTTGTAAAATGATATAAATGACCTTTGACTTTCGCTTTTGAAAGTGTCTTTTTAAAGACACAGCATTAGTAACTATTGGGATAATATCCGATTAATTCCTTCTCTAATAACTTAAAATGATTTCTAATGTAAAAGATTTCTGAAGAAAATTCTTAGAATTTGCAGAAATTCTCTACAACTTTCAGTCTTTGATCAGAATGCCCTGGGAAAAAAATAGTTTTAATAATTAATTTCAGTTTTTCCTTAAGGTTTTCATTAGCTTTAATCCCAATTACTTTTGAAGATGTCCCTGTCTGAAGAATTAGCTTGTATTTTTAAATTTTCTAAAATGCATGGATTCAGAAACATACACAGTAGTGGGGAAGAAAAGTAAACACTCCCTGCTGACCCTGCAATAAGTTATTGTATAAAAAAGTTACTGGTATCAAACGAGTGTAAATAAAGTCTACTTTTAAATGACGTATATAAAATTTGCTTAGAAGGCCATCTACATATCACATATCAAAACGAACACATTTTTATTAACACTAGAACGCCCGGAAGGAGTCGATTCGACTCCGACCATATGATTAAATGTCAAGTGGGACCAGAAATTCTTTCACAAAATAAGTTAGATTTTAAAAACGCAGATTTACGTTAAATAAATCAGTCAGATAATTTTAAATAAAGGTTCTGGTGTAAAATATTTTTATGAAACTTGTGTAAAATGTCCGGGCGTTCTAGTGTTAAGTTGAGCAAAAAGTTCTGGGAAATTTTTAATCTACTAGTTACCAAAATTTGTATCGTATATAGAAGTACTAGTGGTACATCAATATGAATTCAGGATTTTTGGTTCCAAAATGCTTATTGAATAGTATGATTTTGCGTGTGTTGACCCGGCATTATTGGAGAAAAGGTGTAAAGATTATGAAAGCCGTCGATGAGATTAATGCATGTCAAGAGTTTTTCTATTCCAAGGAGCCGAAATAGTACTTCCAGCAAATCCGAAATCTGTCTGAAAGTCGTAGGATATAATGGTCTCTACTTTGAAGAATAGTCCTTGTTGTGTTTGTTGTTAATTTGCGCATAACAACGCAACTTTCCCAAATTTCCTAGAACTTTTTGCTCAACCTAGTATTTTCAATAGCAATACCCAAATGTGACATCATGTAAATAAAATCTACACCCTTCAGTTATCATAAATACAAATTTTTATGAAATGCCTACGATTGGTTTCAGTGAAATTGAATATTTCAAAATGACCCTATTTTAGGGGATGTATCCAAATTGAAGTTCGGTACTCAGTTGTTGAAATGGCACAGAATGAATATGTCACATCTATTAATCTATTATTTTTATTCAATATGACCATTTCACTCGCTTAATATGTTTAGACTATGACCAAACCAAAATGTTTCAATAAAATGTGTAAAATATTTTTTTTTTCAATTATGATATTCTGTTCATCATAGACGGTCCCTTAATCTATTATTTTGAAGTTATTTAATGATAATTCGAAAACTACCCGAAAGAAAAATTTCAAATTGAGAATTCGCATAAAGCAGGACATAATAAATATAAATCTATCAAAAATTCTAGATTGCAATTCATATTTTTTTAAATATTAATTTCATAATTCATATTATAATTTTCTTAAATTACAAATTCAATGTATATATGTTTCAGTTTTTTAACCTTATAACGACACAAAAATCACATTAAGATTTAAATTTCTGAAGATATTAATTTAAATATGAAAATGTAATTTAATGCTAGAAACTCTAGATTTTGAATGTTTATAAATGCTTTTGAATGTTGCGTGCTGCCATTGAAAAAAATAAAGTGTAGATTGCCTTTGATTTTTAGATGGCCCCTAAGCAAATTTTATATACGTCATTTAAAAGTAGTCCACGCCCCCTGAATACTAGGCCTGAGCGCTGACACAAATATGGCGGATGCCGATGGCGTCTTTTTTTTAGCGTATGTACGGTCCCTTAAATATTCGTACCAATAATTTTTTTTAGTTTTTTCCGCTTTACTTTTCTGAGATTAAACTAGTCAGAGAAATCTTTCATAAAATACTAGTGTCCACATTTAAGGGACCGTACCTACATTTAAAAAAATCCGCCTTCGGTAGCCGCCATTTTTGTGTCAGCGCTCAAGCCTAGTATTCAGTGGGCGGTGAGTAGTCTTTAATTGCAATCGTTTGGTACCAGTAACTTTTTACTATTATAACTAGTTGCAGAGGTAGTAGGGAGTGTTTAATTTTTTTTTCAGCGATTGTGCTAACATAAATGCTGCAAAACAGTATCAGTACAGTCAATCAGAGTAACTTTGATCCGCATTTTCTCTATTTTCATATGCCACACTCTTATTTGAAGAAAATTGTCGCAACTAGGGGCATAAAAGAGAAGAAATGATCCTGAATTATTGTTTGACTATAAAAAATTGTGGAATAATAAGGCTAAAAGCAATAAAAAATGGATTTTTAGCCTGGTTCAAAGTTACTCAGAAATTTTGGATAACTTTGCACCATATGATAAATTTTTATATAAAATAATTAATTATAAAAAAGTATTGTAGTCAGGACAACTTTAAACACCAAAATATGTTTTCAGATATGTAAAGACTGCGAATTTACATTTCCCAACATCACAAGATTTGTATAATTTATGATATTACAACAAATATCAGGCATAAGAAAAGTGGAAGAAGAGTACCATGAATATTTAGAAATAAAAAAAAAAACCTGTTTATTGTTCATATAAAACATAAAAATGCAGTGAAAAACAATTTTCAATGTTTTAACTCTATAATATATCCATAGTTACAGTAATACATACAGGTAGTAGTATTATTCAAACAAGAATAAAAAAACGTCGAACGTATGAAATGTCACATTTGAGTAGCTCCGCCCCTACACGCCTCTAAATGAATTTTATGTATTTTACACATATTTGTAAAAATATTTACATGTCATATCTAATGCACACTTTCGGCATTTATATAAAATATATGTGCAAATATGGGAAATTTTCGAAAGTAGCACTTATAATCAGTAAATTATAAGCATCAGTGTAACTTTGAGCCGGCTCAAAGTTTCCCTGAAAATGCGGTAAAATGCTAGTGCATTTTTATTTTACATTTTATTAACTATTAATAAATAAATAATCACAAAATATTAACACATTTACAACATTTAGATAATAACATGTCTGATAAATGAGTATATTGTTACTTACTATGAAAATTTAATTGAATTGCAACAACTTCAAAACAGCATTCAAAATTAACTTGAAAACAGTACTTCACAAAAATAGTTAGATGATGCAATTAATTGTGCATAATTTTGCTAATTTATTTTCTAAAATAAAGAGTAGAAATCCCAGTTTAGAACCTTGCCAACAGAGCACAGTTCCGGAGTTTATTTAGCTTTTAGAGTCAAAAATATTCAAAAATAGGAGGTGGAGCAAAGTTATACCCCGTGGTTCAAAGTTACCCTGATTGACTGTAATAATACCCTGTTTCTAAAGTGTATAACACTAATGTCTTGCCAAAAATGTATTCTATAGCAGATTGATTTATAAGGCTTCGGGCGATATACATTTTAGTCAATGGCGCTCAATATACGCGCCATATCTTATGAAAAATCGGCTTGATTTCGAAGGATTATCACATTAATACGTGAAGAAGTATCATGACGCAATTTTCATTAAAAATGCATAAAATTATAAAGGTTTTGGTTGGATTTTTTTTTTTTATAAAAAACACTGAAGTACTTGACTGACACCTGTTGCAGATATGTTTGAATATCTGACAGGTTTCAATAGACTGTAACTTTAACAGATAAACCGTGAGCCGGCAGCACAAACAACCGCTTCATCGAGTTCACGGACGAAATTCTAGGATTAGTTAAATTTTGATTCGCCTATTAAAACGGAAAATCGGGTTTTCAGGTGTTTTCCAGTGTTTATGCTACCGGCTCCCGGTCTAAGAGTAATGACTCCATTAATCAGATTTTTATTATATGGCAATCAATTTACAAAGGTTTAGATAGCGTTAATTTGAACAAAAACATACGATCGCGCTCCATATATTAAAGATCACCGGCATAAATATCCATCTGGTTTCAAAAGAGTATATCTTTGATACCGAAATCAGTGCTACCACCAAATGTTCACCGTAAGTGGATAATTTTATAAAGATTTTGATAATATAGATTAGGGCCAGAAATACACGATGTTTATTTCGATAAGGCGCTTCCCCGATCACTACTGGAGTCTCATTTGTTAAGTATAAAGAGGGCACCGGCATGCTAATCACCACTCTTAATTTATTTTTCAAGCTCCATTTTTCTTTGAAATAAGAGTATAACATATAATTAGTGTGAATAGCCTGTGAGATCAATGCCATCAGTTTATTTGGGCACTTAACTGTTCTTTTATTTTAGTATGAATTTTAACCAAAAAATTTAGACGCTGCTCTTACATGTTATGGATTATCGGATTAAATATCTGACCGCTTTCGAAAGAGTGTAACATTAATACCGAAAGAGAGACATATGTGCATATTTTATAAAGGTTTGGATAGCCTAGATAACAATGAAAAAAAAACTCTATGCTCCATGGGTTTCTGATACTCGACCTCGATGCCAGGCCGAAATCAAAAGAGTACAATTTTAACTTCCTAACTTTCGTAACTATATAACGGGACACGGCAGCATCCCGTACCATGAGCACTCATCTCTGGATCATCTTCCGTAGTTTGGTGGCCCAATCAGAAACACAGAATAGGCATGCCTCTCCTCGATCACATAATGAGTAATTGCGTTCGATATTTGGCACTGCCTTAATCTCATTCGTAATTCTTTGCCCAGAATTCCTGTTCAGGTACGACAGCGTCTACAACTGATACAACAGCTTCCGTCATCTTCCCCAAGAGGAAGACCAAGGAATTTTTACTCCAAGCCCCACGCAACCGGTCTCCTTCCACACAGCAATCAGCAAAATACAGTGATATTCGGACCAGGATTCCCGTAATCTTCCTCAATAAACGGTCCGAGCCACCTGCTAATATTTTTATTTCCTGATATTTAATTAAATTATTTAAAAATGTCCGTTTTCCGGTAAGACAAACGCAATTTTTTTTTATATTGCATTTTCCAGCGGTTACAAGAGTGACAAAATTTTCATTTATTATCAAGACAAGTAAAACGCTTTTTTTAAAAGTTGCATATGGTGTATGTGAGTTCAACACATGTGATTTCAAGTGGTTGTATCAAATTTATCCTAAATATATTTTGTAATAAAAGAATCGGAAGCTTTTTTGAAAATTTGCTCTGATGATCCCAATTGTAATAATGGGCGTTCCCTTATGATTTGTTATATTAGATGAAAAATTTATATTAACTTTATTGAATTCATTTTTGTTTTTTTCCCGAAACGATGACATCATCTTGTAATTCATTTAAAGTATGATTGCTAATTTCTTATCGCGAACGTCTTTTGAAAAAAGCATCCAGATTTTAATCAGGTTTTTATTTCATTTTTACTTGTGCGTTATCTGTTTTTTTATTTTTCTTTATTTCATCATGACTGTGTATATACGGACCAGAGTCCTGAGCGGGTAGGGTTGTACTTAATCTGAACCGGAAATTCGATTTGAAGTCCACCGGGCCAAAACCCACAAAAATAATTTCCGCGACCTCAACCCGATGTATCTGAACCGGCACCTCACACGAACATGCAATTTTACAGCCTTCAACCCGACTCGAATCCGAAAGGAAAGGAAAGTAAATCATGTTTTAACACATTCACGACAGGAAACGATAATTCTCGTTTTCATTCAAAAAATCATTGGCTATGGGCGTGGCTTCAGCGAAACAGAAAATGCATTTATAGCATGTTATCCATATTTTTTTTTATTGTAAGACATTTTATATTAAATTAGTACACTGAAAGATATTTACCGATGCATAAATTTGGGAAACCTACCTAGCACACTAATTTACACAAGACATTCAGAACAGGCCCGATTATGGTCCTTGCGCGGTTACATTGGTTCATTCCATAAAAAAGGTTTTATTCTTGTATTGAACAAACAATGCAAGATACTTACCTTTGAAAAATATTTTATAACCTACTATAAAATATTTGAATAGTTTGGGGGTAATTTAGTTTTTTTAGTGGCAACACTGGATGTGTTTCTAAACAACTGTTTTCGTGTGTAAAGTTTTACTCTCCAAACTTTGCGTAGTGAAACAATCTGGATAAGAGCTGCAAATAATTTAAGTATCAAAATATTACCTTTAGTAACCTGTAACCCATGTGTGATCATAGTTTTCCCTTTAATTTTATTATTTTGACAGGAAATGTTTACGTTTTCATAAAGCTAACATGAAAACTAATATTTTGGGGCTACTTTGTGCCAGGTCTTTTAAGGTCCGAAAATAACCTGAATTACTTAGAAATGCCTATTATACAACCAAATCTCATAAAACATGTTTTAAGTAAAAAGAAATTTCAAATGTTACTGTATCAAAATGTTATATTAATTGTTTTTGTTCCAGTTGCTGAGGGTAACATTTCGAAAACTGATTTTCGTTTCTTTAATATTAAAAATTGGTTTATTGTGTTTGAATGTTAAAAGAAAAACATTTGTTTATCGAGTTTGCAGTGTTAATTTATTAGCAAATGCTATTGCAAGGGGGTTTCAATAAAAATGTATTCATTTACATATGAAAGGGATTCATTTTAAATGAAACTAAGTGAAAGGACCAAAAAAGCCTCCAGCAGGGGCTACTTTGTTCCAAAACTTTAAAAATAGTTATAAAATAATAAAATAAATAAAAAATTTCATTTTAAAACCATACAGTTTGCTTCATTGTTTCATGATAATTGTTTACAACTCTATTTCGAAGATGAAAAATCATATATAATATTTATTAACAATGGACATGTGAGTGGAACCAGGAAAAAGCGGCCCAAATTAGCCCCGGTTGACGGTACCTCTAATAATTTTTTTCTGTTTTACATAGAAGAATGAAATAAATCTATATTATTTAACATTCAAATACAGTAAAACCAGTTAATAGAGTCAGAGCCTGATTACCCACGGGGCAAATTCCTACCACTAAAAATAAACAGAAAATTTTGCTTCATTCATGGCAGAAATTTTACATGAATACGGCGTTTAGATAAGTAGAACATTTATTTTAAAATTTATTGGTGTAAGTGTGCCCCGTTGGTAATCAGGCCCTGAATAGAGTCAAACATTGGATCGAGTGTCCCTTGTTTTCTTTTTTCGACTCGGAATGAATATAATTTTCTTTCTGCAGGTCGGGTTCATACTAGAAGAGTTGTTGCGGATCAAATTTATGTTTTTTGCAAGCCAGGTTGTTGAGATTTTCAGAAAAATTTTGAGCTCAGTTATGCTTCAAAGGAAAATAAATACGTATTTGAATATGAATGATTATATATTCAATAGGCTGTATGAGAAATAAAATATATATACGAAATTTCATCATAGATTATTCTTTCTTAACCTTCCGTCTACCAGACGGGTCCATTGGACCCGACATGTACATTCAAAATATTTATTCAAACCAGAAATTTCTTCAAAACAAACTAAATGTATAAATCAGACAATAATAAGTTAAATAAACAAATTAAATAGTTTTAAGTAAAAATTCTGGTGTAGAATGTTTTTATAAAACTTGAGTAAAATTTCCGGTAGTTCTAGGGTTAAACAATCGTTTTCTTCTTTCTAAATATGAAAAGTATTATGAACATTTCGTTTTTGATGCACACAAAAGCACATGTATTTGTGGTAGTTTAAGCAGAAATACATATACCGGGTGTCCCAATATTGGCTGACGGATTGTAAAATTCAATAACTTACAAAGGTCACAGATAATTAAAAAAAAAAAAATCTTGCAGGAGTGTTATGTAAGATGTCAGGACCTTTATGCTGCGATTCTCAGTTTTAGTTACAAATAGCATTGATAGATGGCTAAATCCAGGCCGCTAAATCCAGGCTCGATTTTTCGGCGTTTCTCTTCTTCCATGGGAAAAAAAGGAGATTAAAATGTACTGAATGGATCCCGAAGTACCAAAAATCGGATCTGGACGGAGCACCTATTACTCTCAGCGCCATTTATTGTTTGAAATTCGAACTAAATTCAAGAATCACAATACAAAAACTCCTGAAATCATACATAAACCTCCTGCAAGACATTTTTTAATATCTGTCACCGTTTAGAAGTTATTGAGTTTTAAAACCCACCAGTCATTTTTGGGATTCCCGGTATAAAGTGTGAATAGGTTGATATTTAGAGGTATAAGCATTCAAATACATAAATGTTAGGAATTGAAGAAGTGGTCGTTAAATAGAGGTGTCCGCTTGCTAGGAGAAAAGCCCCATGGAGGTCTTATTGCATATAGATTTTAAACATGAAAAAATATTTTTGACATTCATTTGAAATCCAGGCCGATTCTTTTCCAACCGTGTGGGTGTTGGTAAAAACATGTAACCTGACCGTTTTACAGGACTCTGATGCCTTGTTTACGGGAGTACCATCAGATTACGTAATTTAAGGATTATCCGAGGATTATCTTCCAATTGGATATACAGTTCATTAGGATTTACAAAAATACTGAGTATTCGTTTTGAGACTTCATTATGCTGTTAATAAAGAGGAATGTCGAATATAGCCAACCAACTCAGAACAATAATTACAGATAAGATAAAGCTGTTTCATTTTTAATAAAGATCAGGGTTGGAACCACCAAAAAGAAAATAAGATATCTCACGATAGTTTTCCAGCATAGAGGTTTTGGCGAGATAAAGATAATGGACTTGGCGAGAGTAGGACATTTGTCATGCATAATTTCTGTTCACCTACTCACTCTTTGATATACACAAGCATTTTTTCAAAATTTATACATTTAATTAATATAAAAAAGACATTTATTAATTTTATATACAATCAGAAGTAAGTTGTACACTAAAAAACAATAATAATATATAAATAAACTATATACAAGGTGGTACACGTCGAAATTTGACGTTAAAAAATGATTTAAAATGTCCTCATCTACCATTGTTCATTTCCGTTTCATATCTTGAAAACGCATTCATTGTTTTAAGCTAATTATTGTTTATGTAATATTGGAGAAATTATTTTTCAATAATAACAGGACAATCTACAGATGAGACATATTTTTAATGCTTTCATTTGATAAATCGTTTGTATGGTTTCTTCGTTCCTTTCCATAATCGGGATGGTTGTCCCTTTTTCACAAGCGGGGATCCTTTCTCTATTATCAAGTATTATACCCATTATCTAATGTGATTCGAAAAAAAATAATGAAATGCAATTCGTAATAGAGCGGGATGTAGCTGCACAAATCATCCCCTCGTCGAGTTAATGGATGTAATTTCCGGATTAGTTAAAACTCGATTCGCATATTAAAATGCAACTTTTCTGAAAAGTCATATCTTGGCGAAAAACACCCGCAATCCCGATTGTAGTGATTTTGTGGTAGGCTTACCATTGTGTTTTCAAGCTTCCAGTCCTCCATGTTTACATACTTTGGGTGTAGGAAAATACTATGATAAACCTACCGATCATGAATTAAAATCAGGTCTGCAGATGTTTTCTAGTTACATATGACTTGGCAGACCAGTTGCATTTTAGTATGCGAATCCAATTGTATCTAAACATAGATTTTCATCTGCCAACTCGATGAGGTGAAGATAAGCGCAGTCGTCTTCCTGGCTACATATTCTGATGCAAAACATATTTAAAAAAATTTAACATAATATTAATTTTTTGTTCAACATAAACTGAAAATCTGACTTTTTGCTTGTCCGATTTCAGTCGAGTGTCAAAATGTTACATCTTATGGATATTCTGATCTATAATCCGTTGTTTTTACTTTCTTCTGTCTTTACAAGAAGAAAGTATTGGATTCGTGAAAATGTTCGACTTCCGGTTTTCGACGGATTTACACGTTTTAGGGGTCAGAGAACCCGAAAAACGTGTTTTTACAAAATGTCTGTCTGTGAGTCTGTGAATCTGTTAGTCTGCCTGTCTGTATGTCTGTCTGTCTGTATGTGACACAAATTTTGTTGGCGCTCTATCTCAAGAACTAATGCACGGAATTTAATAAAATATTATATTCAGTTATTATTCAATTATATTCAGCCCTGATATAAATTGGTGCTGATGGGATTTTGGTGTAAATCGCTCAACAGGTGGCGCTGCTATGAAGCCTTTTCACGATTTCCGCAATAGCTCAATCTCCAGAACTAATGCACGGATTTTTATAAAACTTCAGATTCAGTTAGTCCTTGACATGAATTGAAGTTTTGTACATTTTGGTGTAAATCGATCAACAGGTGGCGCTGCTATACTGAATTTTTTACAATTTCCGCAATAGCTCTATCTCAACAACTAATGTTTGGATTTTCAACAAACTTCAGATTCAAGTATACTTTGATATGAATTAGTGCTGTTTGTGTTTTGGTGCAAATCGCTCATCAGGTGGCGCTGCTATGCTGCACTTTTCACAATTTCCATTATAGCGGTATCTGAAGAACTAATGCAACAATTTTCACCAAACTTCAGAATCAGTTAATCCTTGATATGAATTGACATTTTGTACATTTTGGTGTAAATCGCTCAACAGGTGGCGCTGCTATACAGCATTTTTCACGATTTCTGAAATTGCTGTATCTCAAGAACTAATGGACACATTTTCATCAAACTTCAGATTCAGTTACTCTTTGATATGAAATGATGCTGACTACGTGTTGGTGAATATCGCCCAATAGGTGGCGCTGCTACGCTGCATTTTGCACTATTTCCTCAATAGCTCTATCTCAAGAACTAATGCACGAATTTTCATCAAACTTCAGATTCAAGTACACCTTGATAAATGTTGATACTGATTATGTGGTTGTGTAAATCGCTCAACAAGTGGAGCTGTTATGCTGCATTTGTCATGATTTGCGCAATAGCTCTATCTCAAGAACTTATGCACGGATTTTCCCCAAACTTCATATTCAGTTAGACATTGACATATGTTGATGATAATTAGGTTCTGGTGTAAATCACCCAATAGGTGGCGCTGCTATGCTGCATTTTGATGGATTTACACGATTTCAGGGACAGTAATATCTCAAGATTAATGCACGGAATTTCATCTTTTTAGAATCCTCATGATGAGCATAGATGCACTGTGATAATGAATTTTGAAGTATTGACAAGTATGAGATAGAAGAAAGTTTTGTGATGGCCACAACATACTATTTTTTTTTTCTTGCCTCTGTTTTTTAAGTTGGTTGAAATAAATTTGAAAAACTAGAAAACAGGAATTCTGCTTTTTCAGAATTTAGTGTCGCCCCCGATGAAAAAAAAATGTATATATAAATAGTACAAAACATATTTTAATTTTAACACTTACGGCACACGCTTTTATTTTATGTAAAATGACGTCATTCGCATCCGCTTAAGAATTCCACATAAACGATCCACTCTTAAACATCTACAGTAAACTAGGCATAGGACGTCACTATCGCGAAATAATACACAAATGCAGCAAAAAGATGCCGTCATTAAAGAAACTTGACAAAGAACAAAACGGCTGTTTAATGATTCGTAGTCTTTCATTTGTTTGTAGCATTAATACAGATACTTAAAATTAAATATAGTTTATAGCTTATATATTAAATATAGCTCCATGTTTTAAAAGAAATCATTCGTTTATATTTTTTCAAAATAGCACGTATTATAACTACATTTTTTTCGGTTGTTATGAAAAAATGGCAACAAAAACATATAATTAATATTTTACAACTATTTTTCCTTTACTTTCTACAGAAATGGAGTACTTCCGTTGGCAATATTAAGCAAATGGCTCTAAAAACTAAAAAAAAAAAAATGAATATTTCAAAAATAAATGGAGATGCAGTTTTCAAACAAACTGCATTTAAAAGTACTTCCCCCCTCCCCCCCCAATACGACGGCATAAAAATTGAAAATGTGCGATGCTTAGAAGTTTGAAAAATTGCTATAGCGTATTTAATCATACCGCTTTATTTTACGGCTGGCTTCTGTAAGGTAACGTTATTCTATGGAGACGGCACAAAATAAGCTGGGAGAAAGAAATAACATACCGTACAGGGGGCTAATAATTCATGCTTGAAAAATAATTAATAATTCGCTGAATTGAGCATCAGTTTTCAAATAAATTTCACCCGAAAGTTAATTTTGTTCATATTTGATGATGAAAGGATTGAAATTGTATGATATTTAGAAATAATGTAAAAGCGATAAAAAAGAAATCGAAAGCGCCGTTGTTTTTTACCATCATTATACATTTCTAAACATTGCAACTGTGTTATGTGTGATAAAAGTAGGCTACTATATTTTGGAGACAACAGAGCATCTACAGTGAAATAATTAGGACTTTGTAGAAGACTTGTTAAATTAATTTATAATAAATCTACAAAAAATATTCCTATAAAATATAAGCCATAAATTATATAATCTAACCTTTAAAATAATTATTATTTCATGTCTTCTTCTTCTTTTTTTATGTGACACCAATTTTTATTAATCTTAATTTTCCTGAAATTCTTTACTTTTCTGAATTGTTTATTATTTTTTCATCTTACCTATAATTATTTTTTTAAGCAATCGGTATCATTTAATCAACATTGAAGGAATCGCTAAAGTCTACAATTCCAAACTTTATATTTAAGAAATGAAAAGCAGTGAAAATTCTCTATACATTTGTTAAGGTAAAAATCCATTTTAAGCTAAGTATAAAGCCACTTTCACGGGCACAAAACTTTTCACACGTATTTTATATATGTATTTTTATGCTTAACGAGCTAGTATTAGAATAAAAATACATTTTCATTTCATTGAAATGAAAAAAAAAATGGCTTCAATAAAATCATAATGCGTAAAGATAAAATAAACCCAATAGACAATATTATAGTGAAGTCACAGTAGATATGAATTTTTAGATGCCCCTAAAAATAAAGTAAACATGCATAAATATATTTTACCGAAATTTATCTTGCAAATTAAAAAATACATCCAAAAGCCACATGTCTGAATATTTTTCATTATTTCTCATTTATCTGCAACAAAGGAAGTAATCCAATTGAGATCATTTTGAAGAAATTTCATAAAAAACTTTTCAAATTAAAATTAAAATAAAAAACATGAGAATATATAAAAAAACAGTTATTACTGACACATGTACAAATTAATAGTTTCATAAAAATATATCCGCAAAATCTGTTCAGTAGAAAGCTTGGATGAGTTTGATCATGAAAGCTCTGGCAGATGTAAAAAAAAAAAAAAAAAAAAAAAAAAAAAAAACAGCCTTGTTATATATACATATACATACATATATATATATATATATATATATATAAACAAGCATAAAGATTCATCAGGTTTGTTGTCATATTTGTTTATATATTTTGGCAATAAATCTCCCTTTCTGAAACCCAAATTGAGCCAAACTTTTTGAAAGAAGGTCAATGATCGTATACTGGAAAAGTACTAAATACACAATTTTATTATAAAACGCACACAATTTTTATTATAAATGAACAACAAATTATTTTATTATAAAACACAAAATATTTATTTTAATATAAAACACATCAATCTGTTTTGCCAGGTTGCCATACGAAGCAAAATATCTCCAAAATCGCTGAGTTGCCCACTCATAAAGTCGCTATTTTCCCCCTAAATAGGTATTCCGGTACATCAGAGACATACGTACCCATTTCAAATTTGTTATACTTAGATATACAGTGTCCGTAAGAAGATATTGCATGGCGTATTTTAGATGTGATATGTCCCTTCAGACTATTTGTCAGGCCTTACAGAAAATTCTCAAACTGAGATTGGAGAACACCGAAATAATATTAATACCAGATCTGTATTATAAAATCTAGTAAATGAGGATTCTATCTCTTTTTATTTTCAAATAAAAACAGGTGTCTTAAATACACAGAATTCCATGCAGCTTTCTACTAAAAAAAATCATCATCATCATACGAGGTCTGTTTTAAGGTAGATATCGTAAGAAAAACTACCCATTGCAGTCGTTACCATGGTGCGACTTTTCAAAACTTCCTGCATAACTTTTCATTATATCACCCCAGGAACCCAAAACCACCTCCACCTAAAAAGTTTACATATATATATATATATATATATATATATATGTATATGTATATATATATATAAGCTATATATATATATATATATATATATATATATATATGTATGTATGTATGTATGCACTAAATTTTGTCCGCACTATAAAAGTCACAATTATGCACGGATCGTCTTCAAACTCACCAAACACATTGAGGTGGCTAATATCTCGGCGGGGATTGCAGATGAGAAAAATCGACCCAAAGTAGTAGAAATGGGGGAGGTTTAAAAATTTTGAATACTGCCTTAACATGATTCTGATAAAACCAGTTCTTACAGAAAAATGATTGGAAAATTAAAAAAAAATTCGTTATAGCAGTTGCCAACATTAAAAAAACACAATAAAATTCTTACCACAACAATTACTATTCTATTGCAATATTTCCACGTGAAAAATAAAAATCTATATGTATATAATACGCTGTCGTATCTCCAAACGTATAAGGGAAGTTACCGTAGGGGGACCCTGCTCTGTCGCCAAATTGGTGGCATTTGGCGATATATCACCAAATTTAGCGACCAAAATTAGTCGCCAAAAGTGACGCCAACTTGTCGATATATCTAATATTTCGCCATATTCCCATAGACTTCCATTGTAACCCAATAGTGTTTACTTACTACAATAATGGTTGATCCTAAAGGTGACATTCACTTGACTTTAAGCAAATTACGCGTGTTTACGCCATCAAGAGATTTTTATTTCGACGTTTTATTTGTATTTTTATTAATGTTACACTAATTTATTTGTTCTTTCTTTATTTAAAATAAAAATTTAACTTTTAACTTCGAAATCTACTTGCGCCGGCAAGCCGAGCCGGCAGGGATTTTATTCTCAACCTCCAATGAGTTGTAAAAATGACAACTTTGTATAACATAATACTTTTATCACGAAAAGTACAGTCCGTTGTTACTTATTTTTCTACATAATCGCCAAAAAAGTTGAGGCATTTTGTCATATCGCAACGCAAGCTTCTGGATGCCTTCTTCAAAGAAGTCAGCCGCCACTAAGGAGAGATACATCTCGACAGAAACCTGAAGTTCTTAGGTCTCATACGATTGTGTACAAATAAGAGCTTGACATTTCTGAAATTTTTTCAGAAAGTTCACTTCGTTCTGGCCGCCTGATGAACACGCTGTGCGATGTCTACAGTAGCAACAGACTTGCCCCTTGTCCACCATCATCATGGGCACTGATTTGCCCTTCTTTAAATCTTCTACACCATTCTTGTACACTACCAGCCTTCATAAAGTACTTTTTGTTTTCACTGCACATTTTGCTCATTCTGCGATGATTTCAGCATGGAACTACACTGGTGTCCAAAATTAAGGACCAGTCACAAAATGCTAGGTAAGCGAATACTCAAAAAGAAATAATATAATTCAAATAATTACTATCCCTACAGCACAGCTAGTCCATATAGCATTTCATTCATGTCACACATAGTCACAAGTGTCACAGTCACTACGGTGAAACAAAAAATAGGAAATTTCACATGTCTCATTATGAGTCTCAAATGATTACTATATGTGATTACACTGAGACGTCAATGTGACTGCTGATTTGTGACGAGTCACCAGGTGACTTTACAATGTAGTTACATTGTGACTCTCATGTGACTGTCATTTTTAGACTCAATTTCAAAGTCATCAGGAACGTTGCATTATGATAAGTCACCAAATAATATCACATTATAGTCACATGGTGACTTTTCACAAAAGAGCACAATGGCGACTTCACAATAGTCATCATGTGACTTTAATGTGACATTATTTGGTAACTTATCACAATGCAGCGTCCCCGATGATTTTGAAATTGAGTCTGCAGATGACAGTCACATGAGAATCACAATGTAACTACATTGTAAAGTGACATGGTGACTCGTCATAAAGCAGCAGTCACATTGACGTCTCAGTGGAGTCGCATATAGTGATCATTTGAGACTCATAATGAAATGTATTGAATTTCCGACTTTTTTGATTCACCGTAGTGACTGTGGAACTTGTGACCATGTGTGACATGAATGAGATGCTATATGGACTAGCTGTGCTGTAGAGATAGTAATTATTCGAATTATATTATTTCCTTTTGAGTATTCGCGTACTTGAAAATTAGCATTTTGTGACTGGTCCTTAATTTTGGACACCGGTGTATTAAGAAAGAGGAACTGACATATCCTTAAAATAGTGAAGCTCCAACTGTAACAGCTTTCGCAGGGGTTCATGACCGCCGGGGCAAACTCCCACCAGTAAATTTAAGTAGAAATTTTCTCTTTATTCAAACGCCTTAATAATGGAAAGTTCCAGTAAAAAATAACGGCAAAAACTTATATTCATTCTTACTGCAGGGAGTTTAATGTGACAGTAGTAATTCCGCCATATTGTGACAACCAAGACAGCCTCCTGTCAGTGTCTGCGAAAAATTTATAATACCTGTGCAAACTGACACCAGTAAAAATAAATAGAAATTTTTACCATACTTGTGAGAGAAATTTTCCATGAATAAGACGTTTAAATAAGACGAAATTTTCAATTCAAGTTTACTGGTGGAAGGTTTCACCGGCAGTAATCAGAAACTATGGATCCCATTAAAAAAAAAACAGCTACCATCTTGTGACAACCTCCTCAGTTACTTCACTCGCAATGGAGGATTTACATCTAGGTTATGATCACGTGGTCAAGGTAAAAACTTCTAGCGTAAAGAAGGGAAGACTCCGTAGACGTAATGAAAAACCCTCGCCACCCCGTGAGACAGTTCATGCGGAAAGCAGTAGTAGCCTCCCTTCTTATCAGTTAAGAGTTCTTTGTGTAAATTACCGGTATCAAGTGACTTTTTTCAGCCTCGAACCCAGATAAGAATAATGTCCATTGCTAGACAATACACAATATGTCTCCTCATCTTTATTTATAATTCCATTGATTTCAGTGGCACTACGTCCTTATGCTTGCAGAAAACCGATTACACTTCTTAACTCACATTTAACTATAATTGCAAAAACACCGCAGATTTTGAGGGACGGGAATAAATCCGGGAATTTTGGGGAATAAACCCAGAATTTTGGGGAATATTGGAAATTTTGAAGGAGTTTTGAAGAGAAACAAGCGCAATTATTTTTTAATTTGAAATTTTTATTTTAAAGAAATTTCAGGGAGGAATGTTCCAAAAAATAGATTTTACATTATGAATTCACAAAACTTATGATTTTACAGTCTGTCTTTATAATTTATTAGCTTTACAACGATGGCGTCTGTAAATAGGTAAGGATATGAATGTTTCTTAAAAAAAAAATTTTTTTTTAGTTTCTGTTTGCTCGCATATCTCTTATTAAGGCATACTTTATATTAATTTTCTAACGAGTTGCTTTGTATTTTTGCATCGATTTTTTTTTTAAATTTTGTTCATTTTCTTTTTTGTTTACATTCGTTGATTCGAAGAACAGAGGTGAAGTTTATATATTCATGCTAGGGAAGATGAATCTCTCATCTGCCTCTTTCACTTTTTACTCATCCACGATCAAAATACCAAATATCTTATGATATTTTAATTTCTCTTACTTAATATTTCTGCAGCTTAAGCCTATATTTCGTTAGTTTTCATGTAAACCATGTAATTTTTTAAATATTTTATGTTATTAGTTTTGTTTACATTGACAAAAATTGAAATCCTTAAAAATAACTGAAAATAATAAATTAAAAAATTTTCATTCTTAAAACTTTCTGAAAACTTCCGGAAATTTTCAAAATTTCCTTCCCAAAATACCCGGTTTATTACCGGGAATAAACCCGGTTTTTTCCACCCTTTGCACTCTACATTTATCGGAAGCTATAGTAGCGGCCATGTTCAATTTCCCGGCTACGACTGATGCATTGGAGCCGAGAACGGAAGAGGTCGTGATGGCGGTGCTGCAAAGTTGCGGGACGTGCAGACATGGGTCTCGCGTATTTCGTGCTTACCTAGAAACACGATCAGATGTTGAAAAATATAAACAGCCATCGTATTATTTCAGTTGGCAACATCCCTTTTTCTCTACTAAAATGTAGCGTACCATGGAGGAAAGAGATAGATGGAGATGCAGCATGCCGTAAAAAAGGTTTGAAATATGAAACCTTTGAAACCATTTATCGCTCAAATTTGAATATCCACAGAAGGCCCAAACAAAACAAGCACCTGGAACAAAGACCGAATTCTATGACATCACCCGTGCATTTTATTCCCTAAAAGCAAGTGATCTGCTTATTTTTAAGCTTACTAAAGCAGCATCACATTGTATTATGAATTAAAAATTGTATTATTAAAAGCTTTCTTCTTTTTTTCGTGAAAGATCATGCTGGTGTTTAGGCCTTCTGTGGCAGATTTTGGGTTTACTTTTTTGGCGTTACCCGCAGCCACATTACTGCATCTCCATCTGTCTCTTTCCTCCATGGTAGCGTACAAAGAAGAAAGATATATTATTGGATAGATATTTTTTTGTCAGCAGAGATTGCATATTGAATTTTGATTATACTTTTAGATTAAGTATAATCAAACATATTATTTCTGATACCAACATCCACTTTTCTATGTGCATAAAAGACGCACAACAATTAAAGAATCCGGGAAAGTAAAATTCAACCAAAAAATCTATTTTTACATTTTTATTTCATTTAAATAGTTTAAACTTTTATCTTTCCAACGATGTGTCACACATGTTTATATATATAAAAAATAAGTGTTGAAATTATTCATTCTTTCAAAGAGTACTTTACTGCTTAATGGCCATTTAAATCTTTAATTGACTTTTTCTCAAAACTTGGATTTTTCATGTTTATGTTCACTTTTTTTAATATCTATTAAACTTAAGAACTCAGATTTTTTTAATACTTTTATTATGTTATATTGTATACTTTAACATAGGGATTTAAGGATTCGTTGAGAATTATTTATTTTAGGCAGTGAAATCTTACCAAAAATGCTAATTTAAAAATGACTTTCAATAAATAATTAATAATTAATTTTGAATATCACTTAGAAAGAAAATGGTCAGTTGAAATACGTAAATCATATTATTCTGACTACTCTAAAAAATCTAGACCTCTATCTTTCACCATTTCTGAGAAAAGGGTACATAAAGTTGGTGAATTTAACATGGGGGAGATAGGGCTTTCCCGGTCCCCGTAATAGGTGTTATACGAAAGTTTTTTGAGGAGACTTTGGACATAGTACACTGATATTTCGTTAAAAAATCGAAGTTAATTACAACATATATTATATATTAATTATATATTAATTATATATTATTATATATTATTTATAGATAATATATAATAATATATATTATTTATAAATAAATAAATAAAGTTTCAGAAAATAAACTGAAAGATTGCAGTGCGAAAGCTGCGCACCGGTCTGCTAGTGATATATACACTGGTTTCCAAAAATTAAGGAAAAACAACAAAAGTAGCGATTACTCAAAATGTTACAAGTAGATTTTAATAAAACTGGGACACAATGTACAACACATCGTAAGGTATACAACGACATTAAAAGAAATTTCCGGACGATTGTGGTGTTTCAGTAATTAATACAATTATAAAATAAACAAAATAACTGTGTTAGTTTGGTATAGGAAAAGTACCTTTAATATGGAGTATGATCATCCCTAGAAGCAACACAGCACATACAGTGATGTGTGATACTGTCAATTATGCGATCGATAAGCTCGCTGAGAAGTGCGAGCCACTGATCTTGTAAAGCAGTTGCAAGCGTGCCAAGGCTCTCAGGAGGGGGATTGAGAGCAGAGACATATCTTCCTAAAGCATCCCAAAGATGCTCGATGGGATTCAAGTCCAGTGATCGCGCTGGCCATTCCATGCGCTGAATTGTTTGGTGATGAAGATAATCTTCTACGATGTGAGCCCTGTGCGGGCTAGCGTTATCGTCCTGTAAAATGAAATCATTACCTATTGCACCGGCATAATGGTGCACATAAGCATCAAGGATGTCATCTCTATAGACGTGAGTATTCACAGTTCCACGTGAAGAGACATGGAGGTCTGTACGTGCCCCCAAATAGGTACCATCCCAAACACAGACAGTGCCTCCTCCATACGAATCTCTTTCACGAACGTTTGATGGATGGTAGCGTGTTCACTGTTCTCTCCAAATCAAACAATGCGTACTATAGCTTTGGAGTCTAAACTGGAACTCATTTCTGAAGAGAACACGACTGCATTGATCAGCCGTCCAGTGGACATGTTGACGTGCCCACCTTAAACGTTCCCTTCGGTGACATGAGGTGAGCGTCACAGAAATGTCTGGTCGCAACGCGTAAAGACCACCTTCATGAAGCTTTCTGTAAACAGTAGACGTTGATACAAACCTTCCAGTGGCAGCAACATGGGAGACCCTAAGATGAGAGGGAGTTGCTGTTCTATTCCTTCGTACACATAACCGAAAATATCGGTCATCGGTGCTTGATGTAGCTCTTGCCCGTCTTTTGCTAAACCTTCTGGAGGCCGAACCAGTGGTTTGAATTTGTTTCCAAAGACTATTAACAACAGAAGAACTCAGATTTAGCCAACTGGCCACCTCTGTTTGACTTTGGCCTACATCCAACCTTTCAATGGCTCTATATCGCAGTTATGCGGACAAATGATACCTCGAGGTCATACTAATGAATTGGCTATCTCAGTTTTCTTATCTCATAATCACAGCGACACCAGCAGTCGTACTCTCTAGCATGCATTTTTATGCTCCACACAGATGACGTAATCCGATTGCAGCTCCACTAAATTGCATTTTGTAATTTTAATCAGAATCTTTCAGTTAACAACATATCCAAATTTCATGCGGATAGGTTAATTTTTGAACGAGTTATCGCTCTTTTTGTGACTTTTCCTTAATTTTTGGAAACCAGTGTATTATTTATGTTGTTAACATACCTTTTCTTTAGCATGTACAAACAGTGAAACGATGAATGAGGTATCATTCTAAAGTCTTTGAAACAGGCTACTGACACAGTACACTCACATTTAGTTAAATTATGTTTTTTTAATAAACAATTGCAGTCAATTAAAAATTGAATTAGCATTGTTTCACAAGTGAAATTAAAGTTTTTTCGCAAATCAATAATCCCCAATATAAAAATAAAATACTGCATTATATCATGCTCAGCAATGATTATAATAAAAAGTGTACGAAAAAGATAAAGTTTGTATGTCTCTTAACGGATTTATTTTATATTTATGATTAATCCAGGGCTCGCAGCGTTCCTAAAATTTTCGCACTTTGCTACCAGTATTTTAAATAAGAATTCTTCGTGGTAGATTCCGTTAACATCTGTAATAGAATTATACAATAAAGATTATCGTTTTAAAATAGTGGTAGGATAGTGCAAAAATTTTAGGAACGCTGCGAGCCCTGATTAATCCTTTCAGGGGCAAGTAATTGAGTTTCTGGAAATTTGAATCCACACCGGAATTTTCGACAAATTCTTTTTCAAAATAAGGAAAAAAAAATTACAACTTTTTTCCATCAAAGATATAAAAAAAAAATTTTATTTAAAGTTTCTGGGGCAAATATTGATTAAAATTAAAGGGGGTAAAATATATCCCCTTCCCCTCAAGGGCAAAATTAAAATTGGAATGTTTAGAATAAAAAGACACAATCGATCATTCGAAGGTGTAGTATTAAAAGATATACTTTGTTATATTAGATTAAATTGTATTGTATATTCATTCAATTTATTTTTCTTTGTCCCATATTTTACCATAAGTGGATGACACAGTCTACCATAGTGGATGACGCCTATAATGCTGTCAAAATGCTAATGTAATTTTTTTTCTTGTAGGTGCCTTTTCTTTGCGGGTCTATTTTTTATTCGGCTCCTAGAATTGTTTTCGCGATTTACCGCGAATTTTCTGCGATTTACTGCGAATTTATTAAAAGGAATTCGGACTCATTAAACTTTAAATTTTGCGCGGTTTTCTATTGCGATTCTTAACTTTTTAAGTTTTTTTAATGTTTAGCTCATTTTATGACCGAACGAGCAACGCAGGGCGGAATCAACTAGTTGTATGCATGAAAGATATTTTAAACATCAAAATGTTTTTTGTGCAAATAAATAATTTGTTTAAATTTGAAAATCGATTTTCGAATTTTCGTGTTGTTTGAAATAAGAAGATAATATGCCGAAATAAGGTAAAAAAAGTTAATAAAGTAATTGGAAGTAATAAAAACATTTAAATAAATTGATGTAGTTTTAAGATTTCGTTAAATTTTATTAGCACATCAATAGATTAAGTGTAAAATACATTAATAGAGAATAAATAAATAAATAAAGTGAATAAAGTGAAATTTTTTTAAATACATAACTGTGACAAATTTCAATATAAATACAATAATAATAAAACATCAGATTAATTCAGATAAACATCATATAAACATTAGATTAAACATCAGACTGTAAATTTCAAATCAAAATACTAAAAATCCATTTAACATAATTGTAAATCACGATAAATATGAGCCTTGCCCAGCACTTAAATTCGGCGTACGCTTTCTGTTTCTCTTCCTTTTCTTTCCACGGCAAGCTCTCACTGAATAGCGTGAAGCATTGGCACCTCTGTGCTCGAGAATATGTACAGAAATACCTATTTTGAGAAAAGTTTTTATTTTCCATGGCGGAACTCTCTCGGACAATGGGAATGACATCACTGTATTAACTATCTCCATATACGTTGATCCATTTCTATTATTCAGTATGAATATGGCCTTCTCTGCCGCTTTACGTGCTGATTGGTCAGCCTGTAAATATAAGAAAAGAAAAACAATGCATCAGGCATACATTATGAAACAATTCTCTGTACTTTTCCAGTATAAAAGCCTTAGAGGTTTTTGTTTTCTTTTTAATAAAAACTTGGCGCAATTTATGCTTTAGGAAGTGAGATTTGTTGCCAAATAATAAACAGCTATGGAAACAAGCCTCATGGACTTTTATGCTTGTTAATTATATACGTATTTACAGATATACAGTAGGCTCCCCCAAATCCGCAACCCTAAAATCCACAAACGCCTAAAATCCACCATTATCGCAGATGTAAACAATGAAACTTTCATTTCTGATATAGGGGCAAAATTACAGAATTTTTTAGTTTTTGCCATTCCTTGTGTATTTTAATTTGTAATTCTCAATAATATGACTAAACTCGTTGTTTTTCATGAAAGAAATATAAATTTATTTCTGAAAATAAATCAAGATTCACTGATATCACTGGTAATCACAATCTTTTTTACCAAATGTATTTATCTATTAATCAAGCTTTTTGGTTATTAAGACTAGCTAAACCTAAAATAAAACTTCCTTATTTTAAGATTTTGATGTGAATTAATAGGATATCTTTATGAGGAAAGTTTCATTGAATAATTCAAGGAAAATGTGTCTCATCTTTATTATGCATATTTAATTATAAATTATTATTTACTTGACCTTTAAGTTAAACCATTTAATCATTTTAAAAATTATCTTACCATTAATATCTTAGTATTTTAGTTTACTACTTCAGTTTATTATTTTAGTATTTTACTATATTGCAAGCATCCATTATAGTTTTGATTGCGTTTTACATTCAAATTACTGTTTAAAAAAATCCCTGCCGGCTCTGGCCTACAGGCGGAGGTAGATTTCGACGTAAAGTACTAAATTCACCAACTAAACTTAAATCAAGATTAGAGATAAACCCAGTTCCTTCACTAAGAGGGAGCTAAACATTTTGTGAAAATTCTAATATACACGAATACACTCACGCATTTATATGGGATAGGTTTAAAAATGGCTAAAACAAATTCAGAAAACCTCAAAGTGTTAAAATATGTTAATATTTTCCATAGTCGGGATTTTATAATGTTTTAATACGTTTCTTCAAACTCACATGACGTTACATATTCACCTGCTAAGGCCCATTATATTTCTAATATGACGGAATATATATATATTTTTTTAATTCGTCAAACTATTGATTTCATTTTGAGTTTCCATGCTGAAATCTTGCTCTAGAAAACTTATGACGTAATATTCAATTTGTTTTCAATTCGTCAAACTATTTATTTAATTTATTTTTTCAAGTGAAATTCTTGCAATAGAAAAGTAATTGTTGTGGTGAAAATTTTATTGTTTTTTTTTTTTATTGTTGGCAACTGCTATAACGAAAAATATTTATTTGTTCCTGTCATTGTTGTGTAAGAGCTGGTTTTATCAGAATCTTGTTAAGACGGTATTCAAAATTTTATCCCCCCCCCCCCATTTCCATGCCCTTGGGCCGATTTTGCCCATTTTCAATCCCCGCCGAGATATTAGCCATCTCAAAGTTGTTGGCGAGTTTGAAAACGACCCGTGCATAATTGGGACTTTTATCGTGCGGAAAAAATTGAGTACATACATACACACACACACACACACACACACACATATATATATATATATATATATATATATATATAAACTTTTTAAGTGGGGGTGGTTTTGGCTTCCTAGTGTCATATAAGGAAAAGTTATGAAGGAATTTTTAAAAAGTCGCACCATGGTAACGACTGCAATAGGTAGTATTTCTTACGAAACTACCTAAAATGTAAATAAAGAAATGACCAGAAATCAGCAAAATTCTAAAATTCGCACAGCCTCTGGTCCTAAGCTGTGCAGATTTTAGGGAGTCTACTGCATAACTTATTTATTTATACATACAGTAGAGCGCCAATTATCCGAACTCCAATTAACCGAACTTCCAATTATCCGAACAGCCAATTTATATAAAAAAATACTTTTTAACCGAACTTCAAATAATCCGAACAGCTTATTTCTCTCAAAGAAAATTTTTTTAATGAACTACCAATTATCCCTACACTTTATTAGAATTGGATATCAGATTTTAAATGATGATGAGATTGTGGATGATATTCAAGACGTAAAAAAAAATTGAAAACGAAAGCTCTAAAAATGATCAAGGTCTATCACATAACAAAGCCTTTGAATGTTTGGAAACAGCTATGAAATGGCTCGAACGGCAGAAGAATGCTGTTCCTATTCAACTAACGTATTTAAGAAGAGTTCGAGATATGGCAGCATTGAAAAGAATGTCTTCTTTGAAGCAAGCAACAATTGAAAGTTCTTTTGCTTAAATTATAATCTCTGGAGCTCAGAAAATGATGATAAAAAGTAAAAAAAAAAAATTAAAAAGACAAAAATCAATTTTTAAACATGCCAGCATTAACTAGTGCTGTCAGTCTAAAGCGTGAATTAAGTGAGAAGATTTCAGTATAGTCAGGAACTTCCGTCAAATTGGCTGTCCATTTATCCATTTATCCGAACATTTGCTTATCCGAACTAGGGTCGGTCCCGACTTGTTCGGATAATCGGCGCTCTACTGTATATTATTATTGTTTTTTACACAAACGTTACTCCTGTTTGTAAAATAAATAGCATATTTATACTAAATAAATTGTATAAATATTGAAAAAATTGCATGTGTAATATGAAACATGGTAGCCGTAAAATATGTTGCCTAATTCCTTTCCTCGCCAAGGTCATTCTCACTATTTCACCAATGCCTCTATAGTGGAAAAGTACACAATTTTTAACACTAACAGAATACATATCTATTTCATTATGTTTAAAATTCCGTTACATCAATTAATTGTACCAGAAGCGATTTTTCTTCATGACCATGATGTGACGAAATTATTTTTGTATCTTTGGAAACGAACTATAAGTGCTACACTCTTCATTTTCAACATCGAACATTCTTTTGCATAACTCAATAACATATAAATGTTACATGAAAATATGTGAATATTTTTGAGAGTTGAAGTATGGCTAGATAAATGGACAAACAAACCAAATTCATAACTATTGTTCAATTATGTTGGAAAATGCTTAAAAGAAAGGGATAAGAGCATTTTTTTTAAATAAAAAAGCAATGTTATTATTGTGTGAAATTTTATAGATTTTTGAAAACTTTCAAAGATACATGAAAGCATGTATTAACAAAAGATTCGTATTTTAACGAAAACGCTTTTAAATGGTATTTTAATTATAGAAAATCAACTCTAAAAAATGTTGAAATATTTTTAAACTTAACTTACACTATGTGCAAAAATACTTAAAAGATGAGACGATATTTAAAAAATATGTTAAATTATTTTAATACCTTAGTACTTTCAACTATAAAAACATAGTCTTCCTCAGAGAAATACAAGAAATACTGTTGTTATTAACGTCTAATATTCAAACTCATTGAGGAATGAGATAGATGGAGGTGCAGTATGCTACAAAAAAGGTTTGCAATATCAAACCATTTATCGCTCAAATTTAAACGTCCACAGAAGGTCCAAACAAAACAAGCACATGGAAGGGATTTTGTATTAATAAGACGATTTCAAAGAGAGGAATTACAGCTGAAGTATATTTTAAGAAAAAATGGTACATTTTTAAAATGGTCTTTTTTGTATTGGGATTTATTAAAATAAATGTTTGCTTTTAAAATAATTGAAATTGGAAAATTAGCAATAATAAAATGTCAAAATAAAATAAAATGTTTAAAACATTTGATATGAACAAAAAATTGTATTAATAAACGTTTTCTTCTTTAGAGTAATTTTTAACACATTCCAACATAGCTGAATAATTATGACTTCGGTTTTCTGGCTTTCTGGCCGAGCTCTATATCTTGTAAATATGCTCAAATCACCCTGCATTTTTATATGTTATAGACGTTTACTATAGCGTGATCGCTATTCGAAAAAAAAAAATGCGTAGCACTTATAGTTAGCTCATTTGCATGGACGGTCAAAAGTATTATGTTACATTACGGTCAATGGGGAAAATCTCGTTTCAAGTTCATTTTAATGATGTTAAACAAATAAAACAAAGAAATTGATATGCAATTATAAAGTGCAGTAAAAAATGCATTTTGTAGAGTATGGGGTTTGCAAAGCATTTATTATTCATTTACAGGGTCACACAAAAGAATTCCGATATATAATGATATATGGGGGGGGGGGGTCTATTTGCAGTGAAATTATGTTACTCAAATACAATGAAATACAAATGAATTAGTCGGATTTACTACAATGTACTTGCTGTGAAATATGATGTGCATAGGATTTATCGTTCATTTACAAAATCACACAAAAGATTCGGATACAGCAGTACTCTATCTAAAGTACTGTATATTATTGATAATTGCTGGAAGTGCTATATTATTTATGGTATGCGTGTTTAGGCTTAGCTAAATTTTTACTTGCTGTGTGATGTGTATAAATGCAATAGATCATATACAGGGCTACACAAAAAATAGTAAGCATGGAGTATCAGCGTGAATAACAGAGCGGTTTTAATAGAGTGAAGCACTTTCTAGTTGAGCTATATTTAGTATACTAAGAGATATTTGCATAATACAATCGGACCTCTATTTAACGAACCTCTATTTTGCGAATTTCTCTATTTTGCGAACTTTTACTTGGAACCAAGAACATTTTGCAAATTTCTTCGTAAAATAACCTCCAAATAGCGAAGTGTATTATCTATTTAACGAACTTTTCCTTGGGATCTAAATTTTTTTCTCCATATTTTTAAAAATATTTACTGGACATTTCAAACTTATTCTTTCTTTTAACACATTTTATGATGATCAATGACCATGAACAGGTCTTACCAGGCACCTAACTCACCGAGAGCAGTAAAATCGCTGTGATTCTTTGCTTTCCATCCAAAAGACGGGCAAACTTTCAATATCCCCTTTTAACCCTCAAGGGGAGCTGCCCCTTGTCCTTAAACTGTAGTTTCCCGTTTTCTAGATTGTTGATCATGATCAATCGTGTCCGTAATTTCGGTTCTTGTAGCTCGAAAATGTCAAAGCAAAAGTGCTTGAGCATCAAAGAAAAAAAAATTATTCTTGATGAGGTGGATAAAGGCATGAAGAAAAAGAATACTGCTTTAAAATTTGGTATTCCTCCAAGCAGCTTATCAACCATAATAAAAAATCGTGATTTTAATGTAAAATTATTTTTTTAACTGAAATTACAATGTATTTCCAGACAATGTTTTGTTTCATTCTTATTTCCCTAGCAGATTTCTGTTTGGTGGGTAAAATAATTAAATCAAATAGATATAATTTATAAAAGAAAATGTGACTAATTACTTTTTTAAATTATATTTAATGTTTATGGGCTTAAAATGTGTTTTACGTAGTTTAAAGTATTTTAAAAGGCCACTCTCTATTTAACGAATTTTCCACATAACGAACTTTTTTTCGGGAATTAGCGACTTCGTTAAATAGAGGTCCGACTGTATAAATAAAATCATATACACGGCCACGCAAGAGACTTGATACTTAGTTTCCTAAGGATAATATTATCTTAAAGTCTTCTTTGAGAAGTTTTAAAAATGTCTCAACAATAGCCTGAATTAAATTTTATCTTAATATGTGGCGCTTATAAAAATCGGTTGGTAATATACAGGACTGTACAAACAATTCAAGTATATTTCGCATATTTGTAGAAATTTCCAGAAAATCTGTTGTTAATATACAGGACTATACAAAAAATTCAAGTATTTTCTACATATTGGTAGATATGTACGAAGGTGAATTCCTACTATGAACTTTCTTAATATACGAAGTTTTAGCATAGAATATAGAATTCAAATTGGGAGATTAAGTCTCGGACTATATAAGCCGATAAATAAGCAACGTTTATAACTCCAAAACACTTTTGGACCAGTTTGTTAGGCGCATATTTAAACGCACAATAGAGTTGAACTACTTTTTCGGCTATGGACGGTAACTGCTGAAATTCGGTTTTCAAATGTGTCATGCATGCCTTTTCTGAAATGTTTACTTAGATATTTTTTTAGCTTATTAAACAGCTAAATTTCGTTAAAGAATTCTGGAAGTGTTGCAAAGCGTTTCATATTCTGCGCTTGATGCATGATTTTTCTTTATTGTTAAATATATTATTATGCCCCCTCGATCACGAAATTATAACAAAGTCTGCTGTTAAAACATTCTGAATGGATAAACTAAATATAATAAAAAACTATACTGCTAAATCCGGTTATCTCACAGAGCCCTTACCAGTGGCTAAGAGGTTCTGCTCTCGAAGCTGATAGGCGGGAGATGCTGTGTTCGAACCTAATCGCGCACGTCGGCCTAACCGTTCGGAGTTTTCATGGTTTTCTTCGAAGCTTGGGAAACCTTGCGTAAATACGGGTTAGATTCCCTTAGAAAGACTTCCACGGGGGGCACTCCCCTAGGGCCTACATCCCTCCTGCAGATAATCGGCCGTCATAAATAACACCAACACCGAGTATCTCACCAAAATATCTACTTAATCAGAAGCTAATCGATTACTTTTTCTGTAGTTATCATGAAACAGAGAGACAGACTAAAAAAATTTATTTATTTTCAAGGAATTTTTATATGAAACTGACACATATGGTTCAAAATAATATTCAACAGTTTTCTTATGAAAAGTTAATATGAATAAATTCACATAAATAAAGAAAAATAGAATGCACAACTATTCAGTTTTATTCACACGTTTATATTTAAAAGACATTTTATTTAAAATATCCTAGTTACAAGTTATAAATTAATACTGGAAAGTGAAAAGTGACCACGATTATAATATTATTTTATGGCTGAAGACTTTAATTATATTTACATTATAGTTGAGTGCCTACACTCGTCACTTAAAAACACACTCACACTCATAAGCTAATGTTAAACCCGTGGGAGCGTTTTTTTTTTTTTCAAATTTCTTGTTTTTATTTCGATATCTTTATTTTTATTTATTTATTTATTTATTTTTATTTATTTATTTATTTATTAATTTTTTTTTGTGCCATGGAAAAACTTAGGTTGTCATTTCTACTTTTTCGATTTTTGTTGCAAGTTGTTTTTTTTAGGAGGTCATTTTATCTTTAAAAACAAGTTTCAAAAGTTTTTATTTAAAAAAGTAAACAAATTAAAAAAGGGACTAATTAGAGAACCACTCCAGCTATCCTATGTACAGTAGGTTTTTAAAAATATTGAATTGTAAATTAGAAATTTGAAAGTAATCTTCCCGTAGATTTAAAATTAGTCTGCGAGTGATATTTTAACGTTGATTACAATTAAATGGTTATAATTAAACATAAATACAATGTTGCGATATCACAAATAAATTTATACTAAGTAAATAATTCAGGGATGAGAAGAGCAAAACTGCAAATAAATGCTTTCTTCTATCTTTACAAAAAGAAAGGATTGGATTCGTGAAAATTTTCGACTTCCGGTTTTCGACGTATTTACACGTTTTAGGGGTCTGAGATCCCAAAAAACATTTTTTTACAAAATATCTGTCTGTCTGTAGGGGACACAAATTTTGTGGGCGCTCTATCACAAGAACTAATTCACGGAATTTAATAAAAATTTATAGTCAGGTAATCCCTAATATAAATTGGTACTGATTAGTTTTTGGTGTAGATCGCCCAACAGCTGGCGCTGCTTTTTTCGCAATTTCAGCAATAGCTATATCTCAATAACTAATACACGGATTTTCATCAAACTTCAGGTTCAGTTGGTCCTTAATATGAGTTGGTGCTAATTACGTTTTGGTGTAAATCGCCCAACAAGTGGCGCTGCTATGTTGCATTTTGTAAGATTTACACGATTTCTGCAATAGCCCTATTTCAAGAACTAAAGCACGGATTTTCTGAAACTTCAGATTCAGTTAGTCCTTGATATGACTTGGTGCTGTTGCGTGTTGGTGTAAATCGCCTAACAGGTGGCGCTGCTCTGCTGCATTTTTCACGATTCCTGCATTAGCTCTACCTCATGAACTAATACACGAATTTACATTTAACTTCAGATTTCGCTAGATGTTAACACAACTTGTTGCTGATTAGGTTTTGCTGTTAATCGCCCAATAGTTGGCGCTGCTACGCTAAAATTTTCATGATTTTCGCAATAGCTCTATCTCAAAAACTAATGCACTGATTTCAGTTAGACGTTGACATAAGTTGTTGTCTGGTGGTTTTGGTGCAAAGCGCCAAATAAGTGGTGCTGCTCTGCTAGTCTGCATTTTGCTGGATTT
Source organism: Maratus speciosus (assembly GCA_963932465.1). Lineage (NCBI taxonomy): Eukaryota > Metazoa > Arthropoda > Arachnida > Araneae > Salticidae > Maratus > Maratus speciosus. Next base: position 119,551,020 of record OZ010793.1, on the reverse strand, counting down.
ATATGATTTAAGCGATAGACATACCTCAAGAAATAAAGCACGGAATTTCATATCTTTAGAATCCTCATGATGGGTATAGATTGCCATCTAATTTTGGCAGTGTGATAGAGAATTTTGAAGTATTAACATGTATAAGATAGAAGAAAGTTTTGGGATTGGTACATCCGAATAATTTATTATCATATTTATTACTGTAAGGGATAGATGCAAGTTTTGTTTCCCTTTTGGTGTCAATTTTCTGAAAAGAAAAAGTTATTCTTGTGAAATGCATAACAATTTTATGAAAAATAAAATTTTGTATCGAAAGGTCAAGTCCAATTACTCAAATGAGAACCAAGCATTTATTGATAGTAATGTCATTCTTACAGCTAAAATTTCCCTATCAGGTGAACTTATTTTTTTGCAAATAACAATATGTTTCGAAACTCAAGGAATTCAAACTAATTAATGAAGAGTTTCTTTTATGGAATAAAATTTTGTGATTGCGCTTCATATTTGCTCCCCATTTTTGACTGAATCAATCGTTGCTAATTTAGTTAAACGTCTTTATATGTTTTTAGCAGCATATTAATAATTGCGCATGTAAGTAGATAAAACATAATGATGAAAGCATTCTTTTAAAATTACGTATGAAAACTTAAATTACAAATATTAATCGAAAATCTAGATTTTCGAGTGCAAACGATTTTAAGGACAATAACGAAATAATATTACCCCTTCAAGTAAAATCTTAAAAGACACTTCTGATATTTATTCTTCAAATGCACATGATAAAATAATCAAATAATTCTGTGAAGTGATATATTAGTTCTTTGATACATTCGGATCCAGTACTACATCCTATAACAGCACATATAGCCATTTTTTATCGAAATTTTAATCATATTTTGAATAACAATTTCCGACGGTAAAAAACGAAAGCAAAGAAATACAGGTTTAAACCGGTTTGAACTGATAGCCCTGTCAAAGCACGTGGTTTTGTTTGGGCCTTCTGTAACGGATTTTAGGGTTACTTTTTTGGCGTCACCCCCAGCCACCTCATAGATTAAGGACAAAGATGGCACATTTACGGCAAAATCTGTAATGGCAACAGTACTAGCGTCACTACCGACAAGGGGAAAGAATTAACAAGCCGCCGAAATTTACCTATGCTGAAGAAATATGTTTACGCTCTATGTTTTGAATATATATTATTTCCTAAAACGAAGCAGGTGTCAGACGATATTCTTATTCATGCTTGCTTTATTTATTTAGCTGCTTGTTTTTTTTTTTTTTTTTTTTTTTTTTTTATACCGTACTTGTATTGGTCGTCTTTAACTTACAAAATGATAATTAGAGTAATAATATAAAAGAAAAACCCTATAAAATTCTGTTAATAACGTAAATATGCAAGTTTATGAGATTATATTGTAAAAAATCAAATTCAGGTATTGTGTTAATTTATTCATATCGAATAAAACTTTATTGAGTGTCATGTCAGTACATCTATTTATTTTTAGCTGTTAGATTTATCTAATTCTAAAAATCTGCCGAAATGAATTTTTCCTCGTCTGTAATTTTATTATTATTTCTTATACGTTAATATTATAAATATTACTGAATTGATTGTACGTTATTTACATTAAAAACAATATTTTTATTTTATCTGTAAGAAAGTGAAAATGCTAAATTTTAAAAGATTATTGTAACGATTGTTTAATACGTTAAACTTCCTAAAATAATAGAACATCGGCTATAAATATTTTCCTACCGAATGGGAATATTTATGAAATTTTCTGGGATTTGTAGAGTGCAGTACTTCGTATATTTTTATATCACACCATTACTTTATGTAGCTTTAAATCCAAATCCAATTTACTTTATATACACAGACGTGCCAAGTCTCCGGCTTTTTGGATACCAGTACTTTAATACAGAAAATATTATTTTATTTAATTGGAACATGTGGGTGATTTAACAGAACAACATTTTCTCTAAGATAATAGTGGTGTGCAAAAAGCCGGAGATTTGGCAACTCTGTATATAGCATTCAAGACGAAATTTTTACCCTGTTTTTCGTTCCACTTCTATCGTTCACTCATCAAGTAAAAAAGAAAAAAAAAATCATATATCCGTGCATGAACATAGAATAGATATTAGATATATAAAATAGAATATCTATTCTATGTTCATGTATCGGTGTATCGCTTAATCGAGGTTTCTATTAACCGAGCCGATAACAAAGTCTGATTTTTTTTCTTCTTTTGAATGAGCCTTGAAAATGACCGTACTTTTTAGTTCACTGCCCGTGCTATACAGGATCTTCTGCCGCCAAAAGCACTCAACTTCCAAGAAACAATGGACCCTGAGAAGTCAACAGCGAACAATGCTTTGTTTCCAGTGACGGTGTGAACTTTCGTAAATTTTTCAATTTGTTTTTTAAAATTTACTACTAGTAATTGATTCTCTTTACAAATTTGTTAAGCTGCGAAGCAGAACTTTAAATATATTTATTTTTATTATTTAAACAAGGTTCTATAATTTTTTTTTTATTTTAAGAGATTTACATACGACCCAGCGAGTTTTTACATACAGTTTCTATTAACCGAGATTTTCGATATCCGATGTACTAACGGTCCCAATTAGCTCGGATAATCGAGGCTGCACTGTATTTAGAAATCTTCAGCGATAACGAAATCAGGCAAGAAGAAACACAATTTCCCTATGATATATAATTAAATTGATCGTTAACCCCTTGGGGGCGAGCGACCGGTATATTTGCCGCATAGCGTGCTCAGAATCCGGGATTAATCTCACCATTAAATTTTTATTGTAAATTTTGCCTGATTTAATCCGAGCATTTTCCCGATTCAATTAGGCAAAAATTTCTGTTATAAAAAACCGGTGATAAATGATAAAAAATTCTGTAAAAGACGCTCGTCCCGAAGGGGATAAATAAGGAAGACAGAGCACCCATTCCTCAGCGATCAACACACTGACTTTAACCCTTTATCTACTGACGGTACTTAAAAGTTCCATTAAAATAACTTGTTATAAAATCCATTTAATGCATCGATGCATCGATTAGTTGTAATGCAGTTTAGAATGAGTTAAAGATACATTACTTTATCTTGTTTCAAAAGCACTATTGATTACACCAAATAAAAATATGTTTTAAAAGGATGATTTCTTTGACTTTGCATCTTTTCAGCTTTCTTGACGTTGGGGGGGGGGGGGGGGAGTTGGTTGGTTGTGTTTATGACGGCCAATTATCAACACGAGGGATATAGGCCCTAAGGGGGGGGGGGTGAGTGCCGTTCGTGGGGGTCTTTCTAAGGGAACCTAATCCGTATTTACGCATGGAAATCCAATGTTCGAAGAAAACCACGAAAACTCCGAAAAATTAGGCCGACGGGCGCGATTGGGTTCGAACCCAGAACCTCGCGTCTACCAGATTCGAGAGCAGAACCTCTCGGCCACTGATAGGGCTGGGGGGGGGGGGGGTATTTTTCAATTCAGAAATATTTCTATATTTCTACTATAAGAACATTATATTTGTACACTTCCTAATTCTAAAAAATACTAAGAAAAATATTTAAAATAAAAGATTTAAGTGGGGTTATAAATGTTGCACAAAATCCCTATAAATTCAAATTTAATTAATCTTTCTAAATCTTTCTAAAAAAATCTTTCTAAAATTTATTAAATGATTATGTAAATCTTCTAATGTAGTTTAAACAATTCACGAAAAATGCTTTAGAAGATAAAATTTTCATAAATTCATAATTCAGTATATAAAGGGTTAAAGCCGGGAATTTCGCTCAAGACCAGGAGGAAGCTTCTACTAATTCCCATCTAAACCGATGAGGAAAGAATGGCGATTATTGTAGCTTTAAAAGAGAAAAATACATTCTTTTACAATGACTAGGGGGCTCGGCCCCCTACGAGCTACGCTCGCCAACCCCCGTCCAGACACCGCAGACTCTAAATGCACGCTAATTTGATCGGCTTTAAAAAGATTTCGAAAGATTGAATTATAATTTAAAAAACAGTGGCGATCTCCCTATAAACGAATTTCTATTCATTTCTCTTTGATTGGGGAATTTTAACGCCAAATCCGCTGCGGTACTACTTGATTATCCTGTCGACCAATTTCGCCAAATTATATAAATCGCCAAACCACTCGCCAAATTATACAAATTGATATAATTTTTATTTTAAATAACGAAAGAACAAATAAATTCGTACAACATTAATAAAAACACAAATAAAACGCCGAAATAAAAATAACTTGATGACGTATACACGTGTAACAACATTTCAAAATAAGCTAATATAAAAGGAATTAAGTAAAGAGAGTCTTTGTCTCCTGGTATTTTTTAACAAAGCGAAAAGAAAGTTCTTTTAAATGAGACATTTTAAATTAATTCTCAAAATATCAAATAAATGTCTAGCGCAATTTTTAAATTTAAACTTTTTTGCAATATTATTTTGTGTTCATTTTATGTAATAACTATAATGTGACGTAAATATGACGTAATTTCTCCTAAGACTTCTAACGCATGTTAATGAATTCATTATTTTACAATATCCTTTCTCTTTTAAAATTCACGTGTATACTTTTTATGACGTAATTTTTAATAAGTTCCTGCTTTTTATACGTAATTATTTAATTCTAATTTGAAAGTTTTTTTCCTGTTTATAATAGTCACGTGTAAATAAATTTTTAATTTGAAGCAAACATTATTGCTTGCGCTTTTTATACAGTTGGCAACAGTTTAAATTAGTACAATTTTCTGAGATCTGTAAAAAATATCTCTAGAAATGCTGAAAATTTTAATTTAAAATAGAAATAAAACCTGAAAAAATGAGTCAAAATAAAAAAATTAATGCAATCTGCACTCCGGCAAATTCTAACGCATAAAATGATCTAAAAATGATTACACTGCTATGTATAGTTTTTGCTGCTATAAAACTTTTTTAGTGGAACGATTTTGTCCAACTTTAGCATTAAGTAACTCTTAAAATAATTCTTCGATTTGAAAACTGTCTGCATCAGCGTGTTTATCAAACATTTCTGTATAAAACCACCGATTTTCATATTCTTGTATGCATTATTTTTGTTAATATTAACGAAGAAAGGCCTCCGGTCACAAAAAAATCAAAACCGGCGGCGGCGGCGGCGGCGGCGGCGGCGGCGGCGGCGGTGACAGCGGTAGTTACTTTTTTTTAGAATAGAGAGATATTACAAGTTGTGTGTTATATATTGGACTTTGAATGCCATGATTTCAAATATATAAACATTTATATTATTTACAATTACACACTTGTAAATAATACAGGGTACAGGTGCTGGGTGGTCATATATAGAGTGCACGTGTTCGAAGAGCATTAGAAGTTAAACTATTTCAAATATTTTAAAAAGATTTGTTATTTGCACTGCTATATATAGAGTGCACGTGTTCGAAGAGCATTAGAAGTTAAACTATTTCAAATATTTTAAAGAGATTTGGTATTTGCAGTGTTTAGAGCATGCAGAAATAAGTTCTGGAATTAAAAAAAATTAAAAAATCCGACGGATGGCGCTGTATACCATACAATCAACAGATAAATAACAGAAAAAAGAGGATGTCCACCTGCAAAATTTTAAAACTTGTTTATTAAAAATTTGTCTATTACTATGTTTTATATTATGTCCAGCGTTGCTAGATTTGGAATTTTGCCTCCATTTTGGGGGATTTTGCACTTCCAGGGGAATTTTTTTAGTAAAACTTGGGGAAATGTTTCGGGACTATCAAGATTTTTGGGGAAAAACTTGGGAATTTCTTTCACTATTTCACGTAAATTTTACCTTAAGTCATCTGACAACACTGGATCTGTCTCAAATACGATTTTTTTTGGAAAACGAAAATAAATTACCGAAATCAGAAATATCAATCATTATTGCCGTGGTCGAGCTCATCGTTTACAATATTACAGTTTACACGTATCACAGGTACATCACGACCTGCCTTGGAATATCCCCGCCTAAATTTTCAGAGTATTATTTGCGGCATATTTTCCTAGTAATCGCGAAAAGACACACAGCCACATATACACATTTATTTTATTAGTATAGATTTATACAACAGAAACAAAAACAGTTTTATAACCCTTTTTTTTGTTGTTTAAAGCTGATTAATTTGTGCTTCATGGAATATCAGCAGAGCTTTTTGCAAGACATCCAATTGCATACTGCAATCACATTGCTATTGACATTACTCACGTTTATAATTGAACATTGCTCAATGATTGCAACAACTCCCTAATTCTCCTTATAAGAAACTTGAATGAAAACGCCACGGTCTTAAACAGCATAAGTCTTCGGATTACTAAATCTTCAGGACGTATGCAAAACTTTCATTTGCAGTGCTTTTTAAAAGATATAATTAAAGATGTGGAAAGCAGCTATTTTTCTTTTATTATTGACGAAAGCACGGTGATTGATACAACGAAGGTGCTTTGCATTACAATTAGGTCCTTCAGTAGGGTTCTCGTCGTAAAGTTGCGAATATGCATATTAGTCCGGGTGCTAAGGTTGGGAAAACTGCAAATCGTGATAAGAATATACCGCTTGGTGAGTATGTACGTTATATTAATACATTGCATTTCAGAGGGGAAGGCATCGTGTAAAGTCGTGGGAATTCAAAATGCCGGCTGTTATTCAAAATGGCGTCATTTTCTGAATTTTCGTACTATCCATCATAAAACTTTGTGTTTTAGGGCGATTTCGATGATTTTAAAGTCAAAAAATCCATTTTTAATACTTTCCGCCACAACTGAATCATTTTATGAATTCAGTTTGTCTCTTTGTTTGTCTGTCTCCCTGCTTGCCATTCCATGCTCTAACTCGCCTAAATATCGCTACTGGCTTAAATTCACTCAGTTTGTCATGTAATTTATATATGTTATTGAAGTTTACAATAACATGTTTCGAATAAAAATAAAGTGTATAGGTTTTATAGTCCGTTTACATGGTACTCAAAAGAATACCATCATGTTATTGCCTATTAATCCGAGTGCTACGGTTGAGAAAACTGAAAATCGTGAGAAGAATATACCGATTGGTGAGTTCTACTTTATATTAATACAATCCATATAAGAGGGAGAGGCATCGAGTAAAGCCGTAGGAGTTCAAGATGGCGGCTGTTATTCAAAATGGCGTCATTTTCTGAATTTTCTTACTATCCATCATATAAATGTGCATTTCATGTCGATTTCGAAGTTTTTAACGTCAAAAAATTCATTTTTAATACTTTCCGCCATAATTGAATGAGTGTATGAATTCAGTTTGCCTGTTTGTCTGTCTGTCTGCCTGCTTGCCATTCCACGCTCTAACTCGCTTAAATATCGCTACTCGCTTAAATTCACTCAGATTGACATGTAATTTATATATGTTATTGAAGTTTACAATACCATGTTACGAATAAAAATTCAAGTGTATAGTTTTTATAGTCCGTTTTCAGGGCCCTCAAAAGAATTCCATTACGTTATTGTCTATGGAGGGAAATCATTTGCAATGTGTTTTAATCATGTTATACTCTCTGAAACACATTCAAATTGATATACATCGGTGAGGTGCACTACAAGATACTTGCTATAGAACAAGGTGTGCATAGTATTTATCGTTTATTAGCAATGACACACCAAAAAAAGAATACGTGCGTTTGTAACTCGTGTATAAATTCTATAAAGATCATCAGTTAAATCAACTGTTATAAGTGGAGCCGCTAGGTATGAAAAAACTGCATTTTGTGGTAAAGATATTCCGAATGGTCAGTATCTATTTCCTGTTAATACAATTCATTAAAGAAGTTGAGGCATCGAGCAAATTCATAGTAATTCAAGATGACGGTTGTTATTCAAAATTGTTTGCATTTTTATTCCTATACATCATATAAAAGTGCCTATGATGTTAATTTCGATATTTTTAAACTGGAAAATTCCCTTTTTAATATCAAAATTACTCTTCAAATGAAAATAGGACAATTATTAAAGTATTTTTGTATTTTATAGAGAGGAAAATGAAAGGAATATATAAATTTAAAAAATTCATTTTTATTAATACCTTAACTATACAAGATATTAAAAAAATTGCATGTTACGCTTAAAGTTAGAGAATATAAAAATTTCGCTTTGTATCATCATATTTCTCACATTCGTTTTTGCAGTTGCGCAATAATGAGCAAGAAAGTCCAACCTTTCTACAGCCGCACTTATTTTTACAGATTTTGCAAATACATTTTACATCAAACACACTTTTATACGATGAATAGTATGATTATTGCAAGAATTCCAGAAAATGACGCCATTTTGAATAAGAGTCGCCATCTTGAATTTCTACGACTTGACGCGATGTCTCCTCCTCTTATATGGATTGTATTAATATAAAGTAGGTAGTCACCAATCGGTATATTCTCCTTCCTCTTTGAAGTTTTCTTAGCCGTAGCACCCGCACTAATGGGCAATAACGTGATGGAATTCTTTTGAGGGCCCTGTAGTTGGACTACAAAAGCTATAGACTTCAATTTTTATTCAGAACATTTTATTGTAAACTTCAATAACATATATAAATTACATGACAATCTAAGTGAATTTAAGCGAGTTAGAGCATGGAATGGCAAGAAGACAGACAGGCAAACAAACAGACAAACTGAATTCATAAACACATTCAACTATGACGGAAAGTATTAAAAACGTAATTTTTGACGTTAAAAACATCGAAATCGATTTGAAACACACATTTATATGATGGATAGTAAAAAAAAATCAGAAAATGACGCCATTTTGAATAACAGCCGCCATCTTGAATTCCTACGACTTTACGTGATGCCTCCCTCTCTTATATGGATTGTAAAGTAGATACTCACCAATCGGTATATTCTTCTCACTATTTGCAGTTTTATCAACCGTAGCACCCGCACTACTAGACAATAACGTGATGGAATTCTTTTGAGGGCCCTGTAAACGGACTATAAAACCTATACACTTCATTTTTATTTGGAACATGTTATTGTAAACTTCAATGCTATATATAAATTACATGACAATCTGAGTGAATTTAAGCCAGTAGCAATATTTAAGCGAGCTAAGCATGGAATGACAAGCAGGCAGACAGACAAACTGAATTCATAAACTCATTCATCTACGGCGGAAAGTATTAAAAGCGAAATTTTTTGACGTTAAAAAGATCGAAATCGACATGAAACACACATTTATATGATGGATAGTAAAAAAATTCAGAAAATGACGCCATTTTGAATAACAGCCGCCATCTTGTGATTCCTACGACTTTACGTGATGCCTTCCTCTCTTATATGGATTGTAAAGTAGATACTCACCAATAGGTATATTCTTCTCACGATTTGCAGTTTTCTCAACCGTAGCACCCGCACTACTAGACAATAACGTGATGGAATTCTTTTGAGGGCCCCTGTAAACGGACTATAAAACCTATACACTTCATTTTTATTCGGAACATGTTATTGTAAACTTCAATAATATATATAAATTACATGACAATCTGAATGAAATTAAGTAGTAGGGTAGTAGAGTAGTTAGCAGTAGCGATATTTAACCCGTTAATAGTCGCGCGTTGGTCTTTTCCCCGCCCGAAATTCGTTATCTTCCTGTAACTCATTTCCCGTTAAAGTTACGATAGTCAAATTCCTTGTAGCTGACCTTGAGTGTTCACACTCTTGTGTAGTAAAATTGCAAGTCATTCCTGCTATTTCTTAGCATTTTATCGTATTCTTAAGTTTCAATCGGTCTAAATGACCGCGTTGCGACCACTTACGTTAGTTGAATTTTTCCCCCTCGTTTTCATCCTTTCCCATTTCCGCGAAATCTGTGGGGAAGGTTTCTTCGAAGTACGCAGTCTCTGTCTGTTGTTATTTCGTCTTTCTTTCCTTTCTGCTATTTTATTCGTTCAAAGAGTACTTTTTTTACTTTTAGAATGTGACTTAAAATTGTTTTATTATATTAGTTGTGTAGTCAGTTCGCACAAAAAAATGATGGATGGTCAACATTTTTTTCATTGTCAAATATTGTGGGAATAAATTCTCAAATCGATAATTATTTAAATATGGAAAAAAAGGGAAATTCATCATCATTATTTGAAAGAACTTGCTTTCCATTTATTACCCGAACATATAAATGAAAGAAAAAAGACAATAACACTGCAAAACCATTAAAAAAAAGATAAGAGAATTTTGTGGGAATCAGTAAAAAAAATTGCCGTATATCCAAAATCTGAAAAGTATCGTTTTTGTACAATAAAACAAATTTTAAAGATAAAACAATCTTCTCAGAAATGTAGTGTGTATATTTGCGAAGAACATACATATAATTTATTTGTACAATAAGAAAAATAATGAGAATTTTATAATGTAGGTTAGAAATTACGCAAATAAAAAACTCTTTTGGATAATTCAGTGAATGTTTATACTATGATTTAAAAAAAATATATTTTAAGTATTTTTATAAAATTTATCTATTTTTAAATTTTCATACTGTAAGTAAAAACACATTTTTTTTTTAACAATGCCGCAGAAATTATTATTGAAATCCAATAGAGGCTTGGGGACAGTATCTAACAAATTTAAATTTGTTGTCCTTCATCAATTGTTCAAACTATTTTTCAGAATAATGTTTTCCAGAATATGAGAGAAAATTCATTTAAATTAAATTATTTCTGCATATTTATAATTTCGGAGAAAATTTTCTTATTGTTTTTATTAATTTAATGAACGTTATTATAAAACAATAAATTATAACATTAATACCTTATTATGAAATGTACAATTGAATATTCATTTTAATTAAATAGTTTCTGTAAAATACATCCCTATTAAGATGAACCTTTCAGTGATTCTATTAATTAAAATAATTTATCCATCTTAGGATTTAAATTTACAAATGCAAATGTATTTAAATTAAATATATAATTTCAATAACTTATTTATTATTTACTTTATATGAGCAAAATTCGTATCCAGAGTTTTTATTCAAGGGCGCTGCTCCCACCCTGAAATAAATAGAAAAACTACAAATCGTGAATTTTCATTTTCATTTGAAAAATGGATTTAATCACAAAATCTCGAGAGCCCCCCCCCCCTCCTCTCCCCCCTCATACACACACAGACACCCCACAAAATAAATAAATAAATAAAACGTAGTTACAACATTTACATTTATAATTTCGAAGTTAAGTATGTTTTACCTTTTTCTTTATTATATATATATATATATATATATATATATATATATATATATATATATATATATATATATATATATATATATATATATATATATATATATATATATATATATAATTATACATTTTTAATAATATTTGGTTTATGTGGTATTTGTGATTTCATAATTATTGGTCATTTTCCTTATTTTTCAATGGTATTATTGTACAGAAAGTTTATATATATATATATTGTCTTTAATCGTTTATGGCATCAAATTTGATGGTTTTTCATATGTTTTAAATGAATTAATCGTCCGCAATATGCTGGTGAATTAGTGGTTTTGTATTTGATTTTCTGTTGCATGTCATAGGTTCCATTTTTATTTTCAGTTTAATTGTTCAATTTAATGTCAGTGTAATATATTGATGCTAAATTTGTTAATTTTATTTTATTAAATGGATATAAAGTGCCGGAGTATCAAAAAAATCTACCTGACTCTGATTCTGTCCTTCCAAAAAAAAAATAAAATAAAATAAATAAATAAAAATACCCCTATCATGAATTTAGATTCATATTAGTAAATGTTTTCCTACTAATTATTGATTCATAGTAACATCAGAAATTCAATCAAATCATTTACTATTTACTTTTAAATATTTATGCAAAACGAAGAAAGAGTTATTAAAAACATTTATCTAGATGCCAACTGAATACATACTTAAGCGAAATAAATAATTGCTGTAAAAGGTTGTAAAATGAATAATTGCTGTAATCTTTTAAAGTTCAGTCACTATTTTCACCCTACGTTATCCGTTTTCGATCATCTGATAACAACGTCAAGGTTCCCCTTCGTTTTCGGCCTGCTGGTAACGGCGGCAAATGGACCGAACGCGACTACTAACGTTCTAAAAAATGTCGCGACTACTCTCGGGTTAAGCGAGTTAAGCATGGAATGACAAGCAGGCAGACAAACTGAATTCATAAACTCATTCAACTATGGCGGAAAGTATAAAAAGTGGATTTATTTTTTTTACTGTAATAACATCGAAATCGATCTGAAACACACATTTATATGATAGATAGTAAGGAAATTCAGAAAATGATGCCATTTTGAATAACAGCCGCCATCTTGAATTCCTATGATTTTACGCGATGCCTCCCCCTCTTATATAGATTGTACTAATATAAAGTCAATAGTCACCAATCGGTATATTCTTCTCACGATTTGCAGTTTTCTCAACCGTAGCACAAGAACTAATAGGCAATAACGTAATGGAATTCTTTTGAAGGCCCTGTACATGGACTATAAAAGCTATTTACTTCAATTTTTATTCGGAACATGCTATTGTGAACTTTAATAACGTATATGAATCAATGACAATCTGAGTGCATTTAAGCGAGTAGCGATATATAAACGAGTTAGAGCACAGAATGGCAAGAAGACAGACAGACAAACAAACAGACAAACTGAAATCATCAACGCATTGAACTATGATGGAAAATGTTAAAATTGAAATTTTTGATGTTAAAAACATCGAAATCTACCTGAAACACACATTTATATGATGGATAGTAAAGAAAATTCAGATAATGCCGCCATTTCTAATATAAGCCGCCATCTTGAATTCCCATGACTTTACGCGATGCCTCCCCCTCTTATATGGGTTGTATTAATATAAAATAGATACTGACCAATCGGTATATTCTTATCACGATTTTCAGTTTTCACCTTATTTTGCTCGTGTAGCACTCGGATTATATAAATTTCTGCAAATTTTAAATGTTTATTTTTTGTAAATGGAGAATTTTTTACAAAAAAAAAAAAAATGCTTGATTTGGGGGAAAAATTAAGTTTAAATTAGTTAAACCTTTTTTTTTTTATCGTGAAAAATTCAAAGTTGAACATTTACTTTTTTGAGTAGAAATTGCGTTGGGGACTTTTTCCGAAAAAAGCAGTAATTTGTGGAAATTTTCAGAAATTTTGGAAAAATTGACTTTCGACTGTCTGGCAACACTGATTATGTCAAATATTTAAAATTTAATATATCACAACTTGCCGTAATTTTAAACAACGCAAGAACTAGTAATTAGTAAAAAAATGAATAAAAATACAATTAAAACGTCGAATTGAAAAGACTTGATGACGTAGTAAACACGTGTAACATGTTTAATTTCAAGTGGATGTGACATTTAGGATCATCCATTATTGGCATTTAATCATACAGTTTGGCGACAGTTTTTTGGTCGACTGGATAATCAAGTAGTACCCAATTTTCTAGCGCAATATAGATAGGTATACCTAATAGAATTAACATTTAAATATAATTTCACAATAGATGCGATTAAACTACAGTTTATTTTATTAAAAGATACTGAGTCAGAACTATATATATATCTGAGCCAGCGATATAACGAGGGAAGTATAAACATCATGCACTGCAAAAACTTTATTTACCGTGATACTAATTTTATAGCATTGCCTTAAAAAATTCCCGTTACCTCATACGTTTAATAACAGGATTTGTTTCATTAACTCTTAAATACACTGTTAATATAATCACTGTATTGAGTTTTGTTTAGTAAGTAAGTAAGTAAGCACCCACCCTGGGAACCCGCTTTTGGCTTATGGTTAGGTGTAACCCCCAAGCCCAGGGCAGGGAAAAGTTTTACTACCTGCGGAAACAACCCCAGAACCCCAGTCTCCGGGAAAGAAGACTTCAGAACGACCCGCCTGACACGCCGAAGAGAGCACAAGAGGCAAGTGCCGTGTCCCCGGACCGCCTGTGAAAATTTATTATTATTTAAGATGGCGATTCTTTACCAATCACAATTGGCTACCCTATTGTTTCAGGGCGAGCCTAGAAATATAATACGATTATGATTTATATGTTTTGGAATTTACGTACTATTTGAAAAAAATTTAAGTATTTAGATTCATCTTTTCATTTGATAAGAAATATTTTTTTCCCCTTTTTTTCACCTTTTAAACAAAAATATTTATACATATTTACAATATTTCTAGTGGTATTTAAGTTCTTAAAAATAAAACAATCTCAAAAACACCCTTCCATACACCACGTGGACCCATGACATGTCCACCACAGGCAATCAGAAGAGGTAATTATTGAATGTATTTATATTGAATAAAAGAATAATGGCTATTGAGAATATCGTAGTTAGCATAAAGTTTTTTAAGTTGTGCCGGGTCATTAATTATTTTTAGGATGTCCTGAAGGATTGTCGTTTCTGTTCTGTGAAATTTAAACTTCATGAATTTGCAGTTGCCGAAAATGTAATGCATCGGGTCTCCTCGACCACCACGAGTTTTGTTTAGTGTAGATTACATCAAGTTGTATATGTTACATCCTAGGCCAATTCAATTTGGCGAGCTTTTATTGATCCCAAAGACTTCCTCAGCGCCAACCTTCTAGTCTGTCCTAGGCCATTCTAGTTTATCCTAAGCCAATGCAATTTGACGTCTTTTTATTGATCCCAACCATCACTCCGGCATCAACCGTGTGCAAAGTAGTATTGCTGTCACCGCTGTATAATATATTTTATTCGATGAAGAGTGGAATACAGTTCCCCTACCTTTTCCATTTCACTGCCATCGCTAGTTACAAAATATGTTCCATATGACAAATTATGTGCTGGAGGACCAAGAATGGGGCGCGATGCTATCATACAATTTAGGAGAGGAATAATTTGGAGAATTGATTAATTATGTGCAGTTATACCTCGAAAATCTGGCATCGTCAGGATCAGGACTTCGTCGGATTTTTGAAAATTCCAGATTTCTGTAAGAATATCAAATGTACTTCTGATATCTTAATGGTGCATTTATTCATAATTAATTCAAAACCAAGTGACATTTATGTGGGAAAAATAAATATAAAAAAAAACATTGATTTTTTCTACGGTACATAAACTCTAATATACAGTGAAATCAATTCTTGTGTCGATCGATAAAATTTTATTTGCTATAGTTTCTGCCGTTCTTTAACAAGTTTTTCTTGGATTTTATAAGTCAACAATATCGATTTCGGAAATGTAGTATTGTTCCTATAAACCATTTAGTAATTTTCCAGTGAAACATATACATTTTTCAAGTGACATCTTTTCTTCTGCAATTTTTTCGTTCTCCTTCCTATGAGGTGCTAATATAGCGTTATCGGCGGTTCTATTTAGCACAGCTTGAGCGATCTCAGTGTCCGCTAATCCATCTCTTTCGATCTCGAAATTTTTAATTCATAAACAATTGCTATTTTTCTTTGTCCCATAAGTTGGAAGAAAAAAAAAAATGGGAGAGCTGGCCTTCGTTCTCGGATTTTTGAAGTTGCCTTATTTCTGAATGCTAGATTTTCGTGTGAAATACAGGTGTTAAAAGTTTACAATATGCATTTTATCTAAAATTGCTTGTACTTTCGATCTCAATCCCACACTCAGGGAATATTTTTATTTTAATTGCCGTTACATTCATTCCCTGACGATGGCTGTGCGATTGCAGGTCAAAAGTACTAGGATATTTAAATAAAATATGTATTTTAAACTTGTAACATCTCACATTTCAAGTAAAACGGAGAAATTTTTAAAGTTCATATTGTATAGTTTGGCATATAAAACGCATTTTGTAACTACAGATGACGGTGAAATGGAGTAAATAGGGGGGAAGTATACCATACCCCATAGAATAAAATATTTTATACGAGGGTGATGGCACTACTACTTTGTACAAGGGTGTGAGTGTTTGTTGGCATCAGTGAGTATGTATGGGCATCAGTTGGCATTCAGATTTTCAGTATGAGCGAACTCATTGTGCGAAATCTCATGAGTTTAGCTCACTTTCTGTGACGTTAAGTTAAACTTGACTCACTTTTGATAAAAGAGCGTGAGCTGAAGCTCAAAAAATCTGTGAGTTTAAGCGAAATTTACAACTTAAACTCAATTTTTTTCTTAATTTATAAAAAAAAATTCCCAGCTGTTACAACATGTTTTTTCCCATTCAAATTCCATTTAGAAGCCTACATGGACTCAGGACGGGATGAGTCTGATCATCAGTTTTCTAGGTCGTGCCCGGGTCATGCTTTCTCTGCAGGCACGGGCCGGTCCGAACCGAACTTATTTCTGGATCTGTGCCGTATTCTTTCTAGAAGTGTCCCGAAATATTCTCGCCCGGTCACAACACTGCATGTATGAAAATTATTGACTCGTGCCTGTCTGACCCGTGCAAAAATCTGTTTAAGGAACAACTTTCTTGGGCCAATAATTTTTACGGAAAATATACATATATTTTTAAGCTACCATTATTCCGCAAATAAAATTCTCTTTACAGAATATTACATATACATTTGTACGGATGGGGGATACAGTACTCTAAAACCTGTTAGTAGAAACTGCGTATGACAAAATCCTGTTTTAAACGGATTTTTTTTTGTTTTGTTTTTCTTACCGGTGCAAATTAGATATAATAATCCGTTTGAAAAAAACATAATATCCCAACAAAAAGTTTTCGGTAAAAAAAAAAAAAAAAAAAAAAAGCGCCAAGTTCTCCTTAATGTTTCGGCCAGAAAAAGTAGTGATATCTGATGTTCGCACAAGTTAAAAGCCAAACATCCCAAATCTTTCATTGAAGATGGCTTCCTGCGACTTGTCCGTTAATGCCTTCTGCAGCATTTCAAAATTAATGATTGGAAATTACGCATTTATGAATTATTTAAATATTAAAAGAAATATTAGAATGCAAAGAGGCAAATTCATATAAAGACATTATAAGTAAAAGATTTAACTACCATTCAGTTTCAACAAACATTAGTTTTGATTACAGATCATTTAGTCCACTTGCGGTTTAATTGCCCTTTTGTACGGTCTAAAGCTAAAGTCATTAACGAAAAACCCAAGAAATAAAACAAAATTTACTTACTTCATATCTCACAATATGTTACATTATATTGTATTGTATAATATTGAAATGTTGTGTATTGACGAAAGAGATTTTTTTCGTTTGAACATTTATTCTAGTTTGTTTGCAAACATTAAGAGGTATTCGATTTATAAACTGCTAAAAGTTGATATTAATTATGTTTTAGCAATTAGAGATATTATCTCCTGAATACAAGTATTTTGTTATTTTTAACTTCTAAGCATTTAAATAGACTGAAGTTGTTTAAATGCTTTATTCAAATGTGTATTTTATTTCTGTATTCTGTGTCACAAAATGCCTAAAATAATCAAAAAATGTAGTTAGCATGTAGCTCATTTGTACATATTTTAAAATTTTAAAAACGCTCACGAAGGCATTAACGGCCAAGTCGCAGGAAGCCATTTTCAATGAAAGATTTGGGATGTTTGGCTTTTAACTTGTGCGAACATCAGATATCACTACTTTTTCTGGTCGAAACATTAAGGAGAACTTGGCGCTTTTTTTTTTTTTTTACCGAAAACTTTTTGTTGGGATATCACTACTTTTTGAATGTTTTTTCAAGTTTGTTATTCTAAACTATATTAATATGAAAAAACTTAAATTTCGGTACTTTTATGTTAGCCGGGAGCAAATCTCCTCGTTAGCCTTTTGTTTTTTCGCCAATAGCAGTTTTCATTTTTCACATGTGTAAATTAGAAACAATGCTTTGATTTTCAAATAAAATATTTTGCTTATGTTATTATTTCTTATTTATTTACTTATTTATTTCTATGTTAAATATTCGACTAAATAAAATGAGGGAAATGCATCTATTTTAAATGAGATGACTGAAAAGTATATATCTTTAAATGAAATGAATGCAATATGAACAAGGGGAGTTGGGAACAGTATTTGGCGATTTGCCACTTACGCCCGGCTAACATAAAAATACCTAAATTTATTTTATTGAGCTTTACAAATTTATACTAAAACGCACTTAAAGGAATAGTGTTTCATAAATAGTAGAGATAATTGACAGATTGGCCAGAGTGCTATTGAGATTAGAATACCGACATTTATAATAGACGTCTGTACACACCATCACCTCATCGAGTTTACAGCTGAAATTTTAGGATTAGTTAAAACTAGATTAGCATATTTAAATGCAACTGGTCTGTTAAGTCATATCTTGGTAGAAACCACCAGAAGACCTAATTTTATTGGTTAACTGATAGGTTTACTATTGTATTTTCCTGCATCCAAAAGTTTGGAAACATGGAGGAATGGGTGCAGGAAAACACAATGGAAAATCCACCAATTAACCCGTAAAATCGGGTCTGTAGGTGGTTTCCACAAAAATATGACTTGGCAGATCAGTTACATTTCTATACGCTAATCGATATTTAACTAATCCTAAAATTTCATCCGTCAACTCGATGAGGTGATGATCTGTGCAGACGCCTCCCGATCTTTAATAAAATTTGTTTTAAGGAAGTAAAAGATAGAAAGATGGACAACTGAAATAATTGCCTTATTAAGATTTTTGTAAAAGCATATAAAAATTCATTCAGCTTGAAATCATGTAACACCTTTATAACTCAGGCTAATTTTCTGTAATCGGGTTTTGGCGACCAACATATCTATAACTATAAACTTTCTTTTACAGATTTAAAATTAACAAGGAATTATCAGTAAGTAGGCTAATAATACAATATAATAACATTAGCAGCGGACTTCGGACGCCGCATCTGACGCACATCGTTAAAGATAGTTTATTAGTTACACATTTCATATAATTAAAAGGAGATTTTTAAACTTTCATATGGAATTAAGATATTTTTCCACTATAGGGACCTTGGCATTTTTTAAAAATCTTGGCGCAATTTGGACTTCAGAAACTGAGATAGGTTGCCAAATGATATAAACAACTACGAAAACAAACCTGATGAACTTTTATGTTATTTATATACATTTAAACATTTTATTTATACATGTATAAAATATTATTTTTTATATGCAGATTATTTATGTTGGTATATAAAAATAAATAAACGGGTTCCTTACATTAAATAAATTGTATACATATGGAAAAAATTGCTTGTGTATGACACAGTAAATAGGTTGCCCGAAAATACGTTATTATCAAATTTCTTTTCTCGTCAAGGCTATTTTCTGTATTTCGCCAAGGCTACTATATCGGAAACGTACCGAATTGCGGTTATATTTTGTTAAATGTTTTATTGTTTTAATATCGTAAATATATCATAACCTATACTGATTAAAATTTTTAGGTATATTCATTTTTTCTATTTAACAAACATCTTTGGAAAAGCATATATATAAAATGTTATTCTGCTTGAAATCACGTGAGCGCCTTCAAAGCTCTGTAATCGAGTTTTGGCGACCAACATTGGCACAATTGAATGCGTAGGAACTGTTTACGGCCAAATGAACACCCCCTGTATGAAGGGTTTAGAGGCGGAAATTCTGTGTTTTCAGATTTTTCTGGTTAATTGTGCTACAAACCCGACTTACTTGTGAAATTTCATGATTCTACGACTTTTAGAAGTACCTTAGTTATTTGATGATGCGAAGTGAGTCAGTGACAAAAAAGCGCTTTTTCGGAATTTAATATTTCGAAAACTACTAAATATAGAAACATGAAATCGTGGAACCTTAGTTCAGTTGGACCATACGAACATGTGTATAAAAGAAAAAATTCTATATCTCTCCCTAAAACGACGTTATGAGGGGGTGAAATGTATGCCGAAATGGTTCAGGAAAAGGTAGCTTACGGCTTGTGCGAACTTGGCGGACGCACTGCCGTGCTCCCAGATACATTTGCTAAAGACGACGGGCCTGCTAAAAAAGGAACTTAACAAAATCAAAGTTTTTTCCTCTCCTTTGTGATTCCAGATCAGATGGTTTTTCTATATAATTTTTTTCAGATTTTCAAGTCTCCGTACAAAAGTATTAATGGTATTAGTAATAATTCGGATATTTACATACAAATAGAGATTCATTAAAAAAAGAATATAGTTTACAAAAGAATCATTAATATCGTCAATCTACATTCTATGGCTTGGAGATTTAAAAATTGTTAAAATTCTATACAATAAAATCTTCTAAGACGGAATTGCATAGGGAAGAAGAAAAATCCGTTATAGGCAGATTCCCTTATTAGCAGGTTTATTGTCTGTTGTAAATGCATTATATTCTTTTCACAAGTACTAATATCTTCATTTTACATAGATCAACATTTTTTTATTGAAACACGGGATTCCGTCATAGGCAGGTTATTTTTCTCAGATTTTAACGTACCTTATTTTATTACAGTCTGAAAACTTCTGCTTGTTCAGACCTCAAGAAGAATGCAGTCAACTCCCGACTGAAGCCAGAAAAACAAGTTGGAAATTGCTCGTCAAACGTGGCAAATGAGGTGCGTTCGTACTATAACAAGTTTTATAATTATTTTTTGCACCCCATATTGTTCTGAATGTATAATTTTTTGCACTTCATAAAGTCCATAGTCTTTAACATCATTAAAATGCACTCCCAATAATTTTTTCCCATTCCCCGAACACTTTTGACTGTCCCTGTAATTAAACTATACATCCGATTTTCCTAAAATTTGAAATGGCTCGACAAAATTTTCTAACAATTATATATTTAAAATTTCAGACCATTTGGAAGGCTGTAACATCATTAAAATGCACTTGCAATAATTTTTCCCATTGGCCGTAATGTAAAGAAAAACTTTTGACTGTCCCTGTAATTAAACTATACATCTGATTTTCCTAAAATTTGAAATGGCTCGACAAAATTTTGCAACAATTATATCTTTAAAATTTCAGACCATTCGGAAGGCTGTAACATCATTAAAATGCACTTGCAATAATTTTTCCCATTGGCCGTAATGTAAAGAAAAACTTTTGACTGTCCCTGTAATTAAACTATACATCTGATTTTCCTAAAATTTGAAATGGCTCGACAAAATTTTGCAACAATTATATCTTTAAAATTTCAGACCATTCGGAAGGCTGTAACATCATTAAAATGCACTTGCAATAATTTTTCCCATTGGCCGTAATGTAAAGAAAAACTTTTGACTGTCCCTGTAATTAAACTATACATCTGATTTTCCTAAAATTTGAAATGGCTCGACAAAATTTTGCAACAATTATATCTTTAAAATTTCAGACCATTCGGAAGGCTGTAACATCATTAAAATGCACTTGCAATAATTTTTCCCATTGGCCGTAATGTAAAGAAAAACTTTTGACTGTCCCTGTAATTAAACTATACATCTGATTTTCCTAAAATTTGAAATGGCTCGACAAAATTTTGCAACAATTATATCTTTAAAATTTCAGACCATTCGGAAGGCTGTAACATCATTAAAATGCACTTGCAATAATTTTTTCCATTGGCCGTAATGTAAAGAAAAACTTTTGACTGTCCCTGTAATTAAACTATACATCCGATTTTCATAAAATTTGAAATGGCTCGACAACATTTTGCAACAATCTTATATTTCAAATTTCAGACCATTCGGTTGGGTAGTTTTTGCTCTGTTATATGCGGACAGACAGACGGACGGACTGAACGACGACTATAGGTGCTACGTATTTATATAATTACGAACGCACCTAAAAATTGAGTCACGGTCCATCTCGGTCCGAACCTCTTGAAAAAAGTAATTCTCAAAACAAGACCGGACCGAGTGTCAGGAAGGGAAATTGGGTGGGACCGTACAGACCCTTACATCGAATAACCAAAAGATTAGTTCACAAAATTTTGTAAATTAGGACGCTAAAGTTCTCTTATAATTAAAAAAAAAAAAAAAAAAAAAAAAAAAAAAAAGAGTATGAAGTGAACTTTGCTCACTGCCATAGATGAATTTGAGTTGAGCGGGCTCGTGAGAAAAATTTTGAATTTGAGCCTGAACTCGACTCATTTTTGAAAAATTGAAATTGAGTTTCCATTAGTTCATTTTTTTGTGTGTCCAACACTGTTTGGCATCAATAAAAGCACGTCAAATTGAATTGGCCTAGGCTAAATTAGACTGGCCTAGGACAAACTAGAAGGTTGGCGCCGAGGAGGTCTTTGGAATCAATAAAAGCTTGCCAAATTGAATTGGCCTAGGACAAACTAGATCGGCCTAGGATAAACTAGTTCAAACCAATGAATAGCAGGCTAAACTAGTTTTTCCTATGAGCATTAGGCCAAACTAGTTTGGCCTAGGAAAAACTAGTTTGTCCTACGTGCGTCAGGATAAACTAGTTTGGCCTAGGAAAAACTAGTTTATCCTATGGGCGTTAGGATAAACTAGTTTGGCCTAGGAAAAACTAGTTTATCCTATGGGCGTTAGGATAAACTAGTTTGGCCTAGGCCAATCTAGTTTGGCCTAAAATCGGGTTTGGCCGGTAACATATACAAATGTAATAAAACATCATGCACTGCACAAATTTTATTTACTGCAATACTAATTTTACAGCATTGTCTTAAAAATTTCCCGTTACCTCATATGTTTACTAACAAGATTTGTTGCTTAGATATTATATATTCCGGCGGCCGCCATCTTGGATTTCTTGGCGATTTTTTGTTGTTGTTTGATTGGCGATTTTTGTTTGTTGGCGTTAATCGATAAGGCAACCCCAACGAGTGAGCTGTTCTGGCAGCCCCGTGAAGTCAAACATGCGCATAAATCGCTGCTTGGCGACATTTACTACTTGGTGCAAAAGGGGTTTTCACGCCAATAAAATATCCAAGATGGCGGCCGCGGGAATATATAACATCTGTTCCGGATATGTTTCATTAACTCTTAAATACACTGTTAATGTTATGACTGTATTGCGTTTCATTGTTTTTGTTGTAGCTGTATGTCCTATTAAGTGGATTTTCCACATTTGGTTCATATCTGGACTTCTTTGTTTAGTGTATTTTTATTGTTTTTTTACTTGTAAACCATTGTATAATACTGCATTATGAAGGTTTGTATTTTTTCTCTTTCCTCTTTTTAAAATCTGTAATGTACATAAGATTGTATAATGATAAGTCCAACATGTCTGGGATATAAATGGGATTGTAACATTTGTAACATTGTAACAATTGTAACATTTTTGTATAATTCTGTAGGATTTAATATATAGGGGTCTTATTCATCGAAGGTTTTTCCGGGCCCTGCCCCCGGCAGCGGCCCGTGATGATGGTAGTTATTCTGCTGGGCGGGGCTTGTTGAGTTAAAACCATATTGGTAGGCCTTCCCGCCTGGCCTGAAACTGAAACTGAAACTGTTCAGAGTAGACTACATCAAGTTGTATATCTAAACAAATGTAAAAACAAAAACAAAACAGAACTCTAAATGAAAGAATGAAACAAATTGTAAATAAAGCTATTCGAATTGATCAGTACCAGCATTAAAATATAAGGATATTATAAAGATTTATTGGACAAGTGTTGCTAGCCAGTTACTTAATTGCTTTGGCGAATCAGAACATGGTATTATCTAGACATTCAGTTTTACCAGCAAGTGTCAAAGAGAAAAATCTATGATTTAGTACGTTGTGTTACTAAATCCTTCAGCTGAAATTTACTGTTGAGATTAGACAGTTGTTGAGCACAATATATAATGCAGAGAAAAATAAGTTACGATCACGTGATTTTTAGATTAGCATTTCCCCTACTGAAGATGTGTTAATGTAACGTCAATAATCACTACGAACTACTCATCTTTTGCTACTCTCTACATTGTATTGTTCATACACAACAAACTACTGTAAAGAGTAGCGACTATTGCAGTTTTACATCATGTATAGCGTAATATTTTCCCATCAGTAATTTAATATATTTGTTAGTGATTTCTTATAATATGCCAATGTAATTCAGTGCTTGTATGTTCCAGTAACTTTTAAATAATTTCATGATTTTATATTAGTGGGTACAATTAGTATATTTTAGTATATACTAATTATTATTATATTTTCATTCCCATTTTAATCGCTATTATAAATTGTTTATCATTTCTGAGATGCATTAAAACTTATTTTTGTCTAAAAGATATAAGACAAACCATTTATCATTCATTTACAGTATCATATAACATAATTGTGTTACGTGATAGTCTGAAAAGAAAAATCTTCTGCAATTTATTTCAAAGATCTTACAATATTCCAAACCTAAATTTTTTAAAAACCACATTAAATTACTGGGTTGCATCATAAAAGTTTTAGTACTGCAAAATATGCTGTGCATAGCCTTTGTGTCTCATTTACTGGGACACACCAAAGAATTCAGTTATACTACTCTACAGGCCACAAAGTTTCAAGACTGGTCTGAGAATACGAAATCTGTTAAACATTCTTGTACATCGACCTAAAATTCTTCGAAATACAATGTTGCAATCTTATGTTCTAAGCATCTGTTTAATTGCATGGCTAATTCTTTTTGTGATTGGTTTTGGTTTTTATAGCATTAACATACATAGCTTATTTTTTTTTATTTTCTACATTTCTACCACTTTAATGTACTGTAGCAATAATTCGAATAACTTAGGAAATTTGCATATGTGTTAATTTTTTATTTCGTAATTAATCTTTGTTTCATCTCCTCACATTAGATGTAATTAAATAGTTCACAAGTATTCTAATTAAAAATAAGTACATAAACTACTTTTTGAGGGAATTTAATGTACAATCGTGAAAAAAAATAAGTAAACATCCCCTACTAACTCCTCAACAAATTATCGTAGAAGAAAGTTACTAGTACCGAACGATTGGAAATAAAGTCTGTTTTTTAATGATGTATATAAAATTTGCTTAGGGGGCCATCTACATATTAAAACGAGCTCAAACTTCGTTTTTTTTTCAATAGCAATACCCAATTTTAACAAGATATTTCAAATCTTCGTTTCAAACTATGCCTAGACACCAAATTTCAGGTCATTTGAAGGATAAGTTTTTGAATTATAAACATCCAATACTTAGTGCTTCTAATGTTAAATTACATTTTCATATTTTTATTAATATCGCCTGAAATTATACTCCTAATGTGCTAGTTTTTTGTGTAGTAATAATACTAAAATACCCAAGTATAAATACATGAAATTTGCATTTTTTATAATTTTATGATATGAATTATGAATTATGAAATTAATAAAAAAAAATATGAATTGCAACCTAGAATTCTTTTGATAGATTTAGATTTATTACGTCCTGCTTTATGGAAATCCAAAATGTCACATTTTTCTTCCAAGTAGTTTTCAAATTATGCTTAAAAAACGGCAAAATGATGGTTTAAGGTGCCGTCTATGATAGAAGTGACTAGATATTTTGAAACTTCTTATGCTATCCTGTAATCTAGCAGTCTTCAATGACTGCTTCAGTAGCACTTAAAATGCCTTGATCAAGAAGGGGGCTCTCTCAGTCAACAATCGAGTGCGGAACTTCAATTTCGACACAGCCCCTAAAATACGCCCGTTTTAAAATAATTAATATCTCGGAAACTTATCGTACGAATTGCATAAAATTTTGTTTTTAAGCTAATTGTAGGGTGTAGATTTCATCTATGCTGTCAGAATTGTGTACTGCTATTGAGAAAAACAAAGTTATGGTTCGTCTTAATATGTAGATGGCCCCCTAAACAGATTTTATTTACATCATTTAAAAGAAGATTTTATTACCAATCGTGTGGTAACAGTAACTTTCGTCTACGATAATTTATACAGAGTTAGTAAGGGGTGTTTACTTTTTTTCTTTTCCACGACTGTACCTGGTATTCAGCATATTATTAATAAAATGAATATGCCGCTTAAGGGGTTGAAATTGGGTTTTTAAATGTGTTATATACTTTCTAATTCCAATGAAACTTCATTAAAACAATTAAATAAGCTGTTGTGAAATGATAAGATAAAAAGGACTTCTTAAAAATACCATACAATTTTTAATAAAATTAATAATATTTTAAAACCTTGCGCATTTTTTGAAGTTTTTATGGTGTTTTTAAGAAGTTCTTTTTATCTTACCATGATTATTTTATCAATCAGTATGATTAAATTAAAAGTAATTGTGTTATTTAACAAGCTTAACATTTATTAAATAAAAATAATAAGTGCTTGTTAGTTTTCCCGTCGACCAAATTACTGTCGCCAAATTGTAAGATTAAATGCCAGTAATGGTTGATCGTAAATGTCACATTCACTTGAAAACACCTATTTAAGTCATCAAATGATTTTTATTTCGACATTTTATTTGTATTTTTATTAATGTTCTACTAATTTATTTGTTTTTTCATTATTTAAAATAAAATTATGTCAATTTGCATAATTTGGGAAGTGGTTTGGCGATTTATATAATTTGGCGAAATTGGTTGACGGGATAACTAAGTACCAATAATTCAAATATGTAATGATAATTTTTACCCAAAAGACATCTCTTGCTACTTCGTTAATTTTGCCTTTACGGACAGCATTAGCTAACGCTACATCAATAGTTATGCTATGAAAGTGAACGTCGATTTGCTTGGCCGTGGACAAAATTCTTTTAACGGAAGCAAGATGAATAGGTTTCATAAGGCCGTGTTTTTCAACACAGCCAACAGCAATTTCCCCGATTTTAAATGCTGGGGCATTGCTGTAGTCTTGCTTCCTTTTTATCACCGAAACGGCCATATTTATATACAATAATTCTTATACATTAAAAATAAATTCTAATTAAGATATGTTATTTTCGAAATAATGCAAAATTAAAAAATGAGTGATTAAGCATTTGAAGAAGAACGTGCCTTGAAAACCTGTTTTTATTATTACACAAGGTAGCCATAAAATTGTAGTGCATGCAACCTGAAAATGTAACTAACCAGGGAAGGGCATGTGTGAGCTGCACAAAAAATGATCTAAATGAGAAAATATTTCTAGCATTTAGCTATTGAATCTAATTTACGATTCGATTACTTTTTTACTGAATTATATATTTTTGAGTTTCGAATAGGGCGAAATAAATTATTTAACGGAAGCTCTTCATTTAAGCATTGTGCGGCAGCTCGATACTTATCAACCATTTCGAAAAATGGTTATTGTCCTCATCAGGGTAAGATATCAAAAGTATATCTGAAGTTTTTTATTAGTTGAATCCGCATTTTATTCGTTTTCTGATTGGTCTATAAAGTAATCTGTGTTTCCCCTTACTTTCAACAGAGATAGATACTTCTGTTGCCACTATGACAAAAAAGTAATAAAAACTACAAAAAATAAAAAAATAAAAAAATAAATAAAAATTGATAACTCAGAAACAAATTGAGATACAGCTTTCAAACACATTGCATTTAAAAGTACATTTTTTTTAACCATTTGGAAAATTGCTAATTGTTTTCGTCAGGGTAAGAAATCAAAAGCATATCTGAAGGTTTTTATTGACTTAACCATCCTTTTATTCGTCTGCTGATTGGTGTTTACAGTAATATGTATTTCCGATTACTTTCAACAGAGATGGACAACAGAGTGTTGCCACTATGACAAAAAAGTAATAAAAACTACAAAAAAATTAATAACTCAGAAATAAATTGAGATACAGCTTTCAAACAAATTGCATTTAAAAGTACATTTTTTTCTCTATACGACGATATAAAAAGTAATATTGTGGAATGCTTAGAAGTTTAAGAAATAAATTTCATTTAAAATTGGCCGTCAGATTTCTTGGAAATCTGACGATGGAAAAGCCTTTTCCCGAACAGCCAATGAAAGGCTTGGATAATGCGTAAGTTTCAGGTGGATAATACGTACGAGTCGCAAGCGATTTCTGTCGGTTGCAATTTTTACTGTGATAACATTATTAATGTTTAATTCATGGCGTACGTAATGTATGATCAACTCCGTGCTATTTTTTATGTCTTAAATTTTAGTCTTTGAAAAAATTATTTTCCAAATGGTCGTTGTAATTTGTTAAATTGCATTTTTTTTTCTTTGATACGACGGTGTAAAAAATAATATTATGTGATGTTTAGAAGTTTAAGAACGAAATTCCATTTAAAATTGGTCGTCAGATTTCTTGGAAATCTGACGATGGAAAAGCCTTTTCCCGAACAGCCAATGAAATGCTTGGATAATACGTAAGTTTCATGAAATCTGACGAGTCGCAAGCGATTTTTGTCGCTTGCAATTTTTACGTGTAATAACACTATTAATGTTTAATTCATAGCGTACGTAATGTATGATGAACTCCGTGCGATTTTTTATTTCTTAAATTTTAGTCTTTGAAAAAATCATTTTCGAAATGGTCGGTGTAATTTGTTAAATTGCTTTTTTTAGCCTCCGGTACGGTATGTTATTTCTTTCTCCCAGCTTATTTTACGTCCAAAAAATAACGTTACCTTACAGAAGTTAGCCGTAAAACAAAGCATTACGATTTAATACTCTTTAGCAATTATTTAAACTTCTAAGCATCTTACATTTTCAATATTTATACCGTCGTATTGGAAAAAAAAGTTCTTTTAAATGCATTTTAGTTGAAAACTGTATATCTATTTATTTTTGAAATATTAATTTTTTTGTAATTTTTGGAGCCGTTTGCTTAATATTGGCAACGGAAGTAATCCATTTCTGTAGAAAGTAATGGAAAAAAAATCCCTGCCGGCTCAGGCCTACAGGCGGAGGTAGACTTCGATGTTAAGTACTAAATTCTCCAACAAAACTTAAGTCAAGATTAGAGATAAAACCCAGTTTCTTCAGAAAGAGTGAGCTGTAGGGAGTTTAACTTTTTGTGAAAATTATAATATACACGAATACACACACACACTTGTATATGGGATAGGTTTAAAAAAATGGCTACAAAAAATTCAGAGAACCTTAAATTGTTAAAACATGTTAATATTTCCATAGTCGGGTTTTTATCATGTTTTAATACGTTTCTTCAAACTCACATGACGTTACATATTCACCTGCTGAGGTCCATTATATTTCCAATATGACGCAATATACATATTTTTTTAATTCGTCAAACTATTTATTTTATTTTGAGTTTTCATGCTAAAATCTAGCTCTAGAAAACTTATGACGTAATAGTCAATTTGTTTTCAATTTGTCAAAATATTTAATTTTACACGTGAAAATTTTGCAAAAGAAAAGTAATTGTTGTGGTGAAAATTTTATTTATTTATTTTTTTTAATTGTTGGCAACTGATATAACGAAAAACTTTCATTTTTTTCCTGCCATTGTTGTGTAAGAGCTGGTTTGATCAGATTCATGTTAAGACAGTATTAAAAATTTTGAACTCTCCCCATTTCCACCCTCTTGGTCCGATTTCGCCTATTTTCAATCCCCGCCGAGATATTAGCCATATCAAAGTTGTTGGCGAGTTTGAGGACAATCAGTGCATAATTGCGACTTTTATCGTGCGGACAAAATTTAGTACATACATACATACATATATATATATATATATATATATATATATATATATATATATATATAAACTTTTTAGGTGGGGGTGGTTTTGGGTTCCTGGGGTCCTATAATGAAAAGTTATGAAGGAATTTTTCAAAAGTCGCACCATGGTAACGACTGCAATAGGTAGTATTTCTTACGAAATCTACATAATAGTTTTAAAATAGTAATTATATATTTTTGTTGCCATTTTTCTCGCAACAAACGAAAGATAATATAATTAAAATACGTGCTTTTTTGAAAAAAATATAAACGAATAATTTCTGTTAAAACAATGGAGCTATTATATACTATATTTAATTGTAAGTAGCTATGAATCATTAGATAGCCGTTTTTTTTTTTTCGATTTTCTTGAATGACGGAATCTTTTTGCTGCATTTGTGCATTATTTCGCGATAGTGATGTGCTATGCATACTTTACTGTATATGTTTAAGAATAGATCGTAAATGTGGAATTCTTAAGCGGATGCGAATGACGTCGTTTTACATAAAATAAAACGTGTGCTTTACGCCTTAAAATTGAAATATGTTTTGTACTGCAGTAGAGTCCTGCTTAACCGAGTTGTTTTCTTCTGATGGACTGGTGGCTTCTATTATTATGCAACAGCCATTAATAAATGAAGTGTTAGGTGAAGATGAAAGAGCAGCCGTAAAAAAAAAAAAATATGGCCATACCCCCCCCCCCCCCATTCTGAAATGAAAATCAGAGTTCTAACTTTTTACGGCTGTTCTTTCATCTTCACCTAACACTTCATTTATAATGTTTGTTTCATAATAATAGAAGCCATCAGTCCATCAGAAGAAAATAAAGTAATGGAAATGCCGGGGGCGACATTAAATTCTGAAAAAGCAGAATTCCTGTTCTCTAGTTGTTAGTTATCGGAGAACACTGAACCTACCACTAACTCTATTTTGATTTGGAAAACGAAAATAAAATACAGAAATCGGAGATATCATTCATTTTTTCTTTTGGTCGTGCTCAGCGTTTAGAACATTACAGCTTACACGCATCACAGGTGCATCACGACCTGCCTTGGACTATCCCGGCCTGAATTTCCAGATCACTAAGTGCGGCAGATTTTCTTAGTCATCGCAGACAGGCATACACATATACACATTTATTTTATTTCTTCTGTGACTACTCAAAGTTAATTTACCATATAGTAAAACCCGTCGATCGTAGAACTTTTCTGGCTTCTTCCCACCGTTTTGTCCTTGATGCCACAAAATTTTTAATCATTCCTAATTCTAATAACATTGTACATTCAAAGAACGAAAATGTTTGCCTGTCGTCAGGGTCAAAACGGATAATAATCTGTGTTTTCATATGGGTGGATTATAACCCAAAGAGTAATTGCCGAAACGTCAGTGAAGGCTTACTGTGGGGACACGAAAAGTTTTGGTTTCTGTTAGTCTGTCTGTCTGTTCCGCGATAACTGCCGCAAAAAGCATCCGATCGGCTTGAAATTCACTGGGCATGTTGATGAGGTACCCGGACTTAGCTGTATAGTTTTTGGTTAAATTTGGTTCATTCGTTCGGGAAATGTGGAACATTTTATTTTGCTCTATAATGCTTTTCAATGTCAAGTCAGACGATTTTCAGATTTTCATTTGTTGAAATAAATGGCTCATATGAAAAATGGATTTAAATGGTAAATTTTTGATGCTGAAATTTTTAAATAACATTATTAAATTATTCCAATAAATTATGTCAATATATTTGCGAGATTCTTTTAATTGGGTTTATAATATTGGGGGGAATTTTATGCATGTTTTCCAATAATATAAAGGATTTTGTTTTATCAAATTGACATAATGCATATTTCATTTTTTTTCTTTTCTTTCTCTGTTGCCTAGCAACGCATTTGGTCCTAATAATATTAGTATAATTGCGTGTATAATGCTTGAGTAAAGCCAACGTCAAAACAGATGAATTAATGCATTTGTATCTTTGCATATAGAAGGATTTTAGCCCAGAAATAAAAACAGGCAATATTTCATTTATTTTATTGAAATATTTTGCTTAAAAATACAAAAGTTCATTATTTTCATAGAAAATAACGTAACATTTCCCCATAACATTTCCCCATAACATTTACCAATATTTCTTTAATTGTTGCCAAGAAAATCAAAACCCGGAATAATATTTTCTTTTAAACAATTTTCAATTGAAATGTTTTGTCGTGAAACAGGAAAATGAAAAATAAAATTAAGAATAGAAAAATTAATATGGCGGCATATTAAAAAAAAAAAAAAAAACTCTCGAGTATTTCTTAATATAACAAGATGAAAAGTTTTGAGTAAGTACTCATAGCAGGTGAATTAGACGTCATTTATCGAAAACAAAGATGCTGGAATAAAAAGATCTTGGGTAAAATAAAATTAACTATTATTCACGGAGGAAAGAGATAGATGGAGATGCAGTATGCCGTAAAAACAGTTTGCAATACGATCTGCGTTATCGCTCAGATTTAAATGCCCTCATTCGGCCCAAACAAAACAAGCACGTGGAACAGGGACCAAATTCTTTGACTTCATCAGTTTTTTTTTTTTAAGCACGTCGTTGTGTTGTGCCGAATGTAGCGGATTTTGGTGTTACATTTTTGGCGTCACTTCAAGATTTATTGCTGTGTACGGTTAACATGAATATTTTATTTTAAATTTAAATTTTATTAATTTATAAAAAAAACTTATGCTTATCCTTATAAATCACAGCGTAAAAAAAAAACTAAGATATACTATAACCATCCGCACAATCAATAAAAAATTACGAATGTAAATTTAAATAGACTGCGGGGTGTTCAGGGGGGCAGAGCCCCCCTGAAGAAATGCAATTTTTGATTTAAAAAGTTACCAGAATAAGTAGCTCATCAGAATTTCAGAACATCAATGTACAACCACTTGTTTAACACTTTTAATTTCTGAAACTTTACGAAGTATCTTGTATGCTCATGAATATTTATGTAATTTGAAAACTTTAAAAAGCGATTTGTAGGAAGTTGAATATTATGCAATGAGTGTTAAAAAACAATGACTTGCAAAGATGACGTTCAGGCTCCTGATCTGCAGATTTACTAGTGTAAGCTATGTTTTATCCACTGAGCTCCATATATAACAGGAGATCTTATTTCCCAAAATGATTTCCAGAGGTCAGCATGGAAGGATACAATGAGGATATTTTTAGTTAGCATTGATGGCAAAAAATTTTGTTTGGCACGTTCCCTTTCATGATTACAGGATCATTTATTAATTTGATACGTATAACTTAATTAGAGATACCTAAGTTAGGATAATAGTAAATGAGAACACTAATATAATATATAAAAATGGAAATTTGTCTGTCTGTGATGCTATACAAATCCACAGTTTGGAAGCCAGAATTGTGAAATGTTACGCACATGTGTATTAAAACACGGCCGAGGCAACTAAAGTAATCGAGAATCGAAATTACTTATAGTTAATTTTTAATTAATAAAAACTACAAATTTAACAGCCATTGCCAATCAAATTTAAACATTTTTCGTTATAGCCGTTGCCAACAATTAAAATTCACAATGAAATCCTTTTTTTTAATGTTCAAACCCGTAATCACGCGAGTTCTTTAACCAATGTGAGATATACTATACATATTACGTACGCCACGCTGCAATCGGTATTACGATAATTCTTTTACCTCACACGCAAATAATTAGAGATATACATATTACATACACCACGCTGCAATAGTAAAAAGCTCCAGCGGGTATTACGATAATTCTTTTACCTCACATGCAAATACTTAGAAACATTAGACAACATTTTATCACAAACATCAACAAAACTTTTTATTCTATTTATTCACTTACTCCAAGGATAGCGTTTTATTGTCTGCTCCCAAAGTAACAGGATAAATCAAATTTCATTTTAAAAAATGCGCAGTAGTAGAAAAATATTTGACTAAATCGAATAGTTATATTAGGTAGCTTTCATTACAAAAAGCTACCTATTGCAGCCGTTCGGAGGAAAGCGATTTCAAAACATTTTAGTATATTTTCATCGATCATGACCCCCAGACCCCGAAACCACCCTCCGTTCAAAATTGATATATATATATATATATATATATATATATATATATATATATATATATATCTGACATATGTCACACTGTAACTATCATAATTATGAACCGATTTTGATGTAATTCGTTGTGTACATAGTACGTACCAATGTCTCGACCGAGTTCGTTGGCCAGCTTCATCCGCCGTTTTGTTTCAAAATGGCGGCCATTTAAAATTAAAAAAAAATAATAAAATTTGAAATGTGGTACCAAAAAATTAAAAATTAAAATTTTTTTTTTTATGTATTTGATCTTTATACAAAGATTCCGGAGCAGTTTTTGTTTTGTCTATATCTTAAAAAATGGCTGAGTTATAGCATTTTGAATTTCTAGCGTGGCTGACAATTTGAAACGTCTTGAATTTTGTGACGCGATAAAAGGCGTATTTATGAACCGATTTCGATGTAATTCGGTGTGTACATAGTACATACAAATGTCTCGACCGAGTTCGTTGGCCAGCTTCATCCGCCATTTTGTTTCAAAATGGCGGCCATTTAAAATTAAAAAAAAAAAATTTAAATTTGAAACGTGGTACCAAAAAATTGAAAATGGAAAAATATTTTTTTCTTATGTATTTGACCTTTATACAAAGATTTCGGAGCAGTTTTTGTTTCGTTTTGTTTCGTTCTTAAACAAGTTGGAAATTGCTCGTCAAACGTGGCAAATGAGGTGCGTTCGTACTATAACTAGTTTTATAATCATTTTTTGCACCTCATATTATACTGAATGTATAATTTTTTGCACTTCATGAAGTGCATAGTCTGATACATCATTAAAATGCACTTCCAATATTTTTTTCCCATTCCCCGTAATGTAACGGAACACTTTTGACTGTCCCTGTAATTAAACTATACATCCGATTTTCCTAAAATTTGAAATAGCTCAACAAAATTTTGCAACAATTATATCTTTAAAATTTCAGACCATTCGGAAGGCTCTAATATCATTAAAATCCACTTGCAATAATTTTTCCCATTGGCCGTAATGCAAAGAAAAACTTTTGACTGTCCCTGTAATTTAACTATACATCCGATTTTCATAAAATTTCAAATGGCTCCACAAAATTTTGCAACAATTATATCTTTAAAATTTCAGATCATTCGGAAGGCTCTAATATCATTAAAATCCACTTGCAATAATTTTTCCCATTGGCCGTAATGTAAAGAAAAACTTTTGACTGTCCCTGTAATTTAACTATACATCCGATTTTCATAAAATTTGAAATGGCTCGACAAAATTTTGCAACAATCATATATTTGAAATTTCAGACCAATCGGTTGGGTAGTTTTTGCTCTGTTACATGCGGACAGACAGACGGACGGACTGAACGACGACTATAGGTGCTACGTATTTATATAACTAGTAAATCTGCAGATCAGGAGCCTCAACGTCAGCTCTGCAAGTCACTGTTTTTAGACACACTTTGGTAATATTAAATTTCCTGCAAACCGCAATTTAAAGTTTTCAAATTATGTAATTATTTATAAGAATAAAAAATACGAAGTTTTCAGATATTAGAAGCATTAAATTAAAAACGTTGTTATGGAAGGATATTTTGAAGTAATTTTCATGAGCTACTAATTCTGATATTTTTTTAAATAATAAAATAGATTTCTTCAGGAGGGGCGGGGGAGGCTCCGCCTCCTGAACTCCCCGTGGTCTCATTAATTTACATATGTAACTTTTTATTTATTGCGCTAATGGTTATCGCAAATCTTAAATTTCTTTTTATACTTCCGAGCTTTAATTTTCAATACTGGCGGACAGAAAATGATTCACATTGACGCAATTATATTAAAAGTTTAGGTTTTATGAATGAAAATATAATTTCCTTTTAAAAATAAAATAATTTTCATTCATATTTTCTGAAATGAGGCGGCATTAAGAAGTAACACTCGTTATAAAATATTTTTTTAGGTAATCTAATTAATGCTTGGTTTTTAAGAATGAGAATATTTATTTCCCAATACAATGACGTCATTTTCGACAGCGATAATTTTGCGGTGTAAAATTTTGACATTTACTATATATTTGATTTTCAAAAGTTTTTTTTTTTTTCTCATTGAAATTTTCGATTAAAAATTAACATTTCTGTTAGCTGTGTGCAGACGATAAACCATGAGATATTAGTAACATTTCTTTTAATAATAAGAATTAATATCATAACGCAAGCCCTTTTTATTTCAACCTCAAAGCATATTAGTTTTATTTTTGATATATGAGATCAAATTCACTTTCTTTTCGTATTTTTGTTTTATTTCCAATATGAAAACGTATTCATGTCTATTTTTTATTTCATTTTCCTCTTGCACATGAAAATCTTTCAAATCAAAATTAACTGTTTAGGATAAATTATTATTCTGGGATAGGATTTTCTTGGCAACGGTAAAAACAAAAGATTGTTAAATTTTACAGCAAAATGTCGATTTATTCCTTATGAAAATAATGAACTTCTTAATTTAAAAGAAAAAAATATTTGAACAAAATAAGTAGAACATAGTCTTTCTTTATTTCTGGGGTAAATTTCATCTATATGTAAAGTCACAAAGGCATTAATTCGTCCCTTTTGACTTTGATTGACTTCAAACAATTACAAATACTTTCACATCTACGATATTTTTAGGTGTAGTTCCGTCGCTAGGCAACAGTTAAAAGAAAATGAAACAATGAAATATGTGCTTTGAAAAAAAGTAAATTTATAAAAAAGATATATTATTGGAACACATATATAAAATACCTCCATAAGTTAAACACAGAATTTAAAAACTCTGACAAATGTATACACAAAATTTCAAAATAATATGAATAATGTATGGTTCTAATTAGAAATTACATCATCCATAATTTACTATTTAAATCCTTCAATCATATGAGCCATTTCTTTCAACAAATAAAAATGGAAAAATCGTCTGAATTGCTATAGGAAAGCATTAAGTCGCAAAATAAAATGTTCTATATATTCCGAACGCATGAACCAAATTTAACCAAAAACTATACAGCTAAATCCGGGGATTTTACCAACATGCATACTTAATTTTAAGCTAATCGGATGCTTTTTACGGCAGTTATCGCGGAACAGACAGACAGACAGACAAACGGAAACCAAAACTTTTCGTGTCTCCACAGTAAGCCTTCACTGACGTTTCGGCAATTACGAACGCACCTAAAAATGGCTGAGTTGCAGCATTTTGAATTTCTAGCGTGGCTGACATTTTGAAACGTCTTGAATTTTGTCACGCGATAAAAGGCGTATTTATGAACCGATTTGGATGTAACTTCGATTATACATAGTGCATACCAATGTCTCGACCGGGTTCGTTGGCCAGCTTCATCCGCCATCTTGTTTAAAATGGCGGCCATTTAAATTTTTAAGAAAAATTTAAATTTGAAATGTGGTACCAAAAAATTAAAAATTGAAAAAATATTTTCTTCTTATGTGTTTGACCTTGATAAAAAGATTCGGGAGCAGTTTTTGTTTTGTCTATATCTTAAGAAATGGCTGAGTTATAGCATTTTGAATTTCTAGCATGGCTGACATTTTGAAACGTCCTGATTTTTGTCACGTAATAATAGGCGTATTTATGAACCGATTTGGATGTACCTAGGTGTGTACATAGTACATACAAATATTTCGACCGAGTTCGTTGGCCAGCTTCATCCACCATCTTGTTTCAAAATGGCGGCCATTTAAAAAAATTAAAAATAAAATAAAATATGATACCAAAAAATTAGAAAATGAAAAAGATTTTTTTCGTATGTGTTTGACCTTAATACAAAGATTCCGGAACAGTTTTTGTTTCGTCTATATCTAAAAAAATGGCTGAGTAATAGCATTTTGAATTTATATTGTGGCTGACATTTTAAAACGACCTGATTTTTGTCACGCGATAACAGGCGTTTTTATGAGCCGATTTGGATGTAATTTGGTCTGTACATAATACATACCAATGTCTGGCCAGCTTCATTCGCCATCTTATTTCAAAAGGGTTGCCCTTTAAAAAAAATTAATTTTAAAATTTAAAATGAGGTATTAAAAAATTGGAAAATGAAAAAGATTTTTTTTATGTGTTTGGCCTTGATACAAAGATTCCGGAGCAGTTTTTGTTTCTGAAAATTTGTTCTTTTGTTTATATCTTAAAAAATAGTTGAATTATAGCACTTTGAATTTCTAGTATGGCTAACATTTTGAATCGATCTTGTATTTGTCACGCGATAACACACGTATTCGCCTATTTCGATGTAAGAGGGCATATGGATAGTATACATCAATACCTCGACTAAGTTCGCTGGCCAGATTCATAAGCCATCTTGTTTCAAAATGGCGGCCATTAAATAAAAAATATATATATATATTTAAAATGAGGTGCAAAAAAATTAGAAATTGAAAAAGGCTTTTTTCTTAAGTATTTGACCTTGATATAACGATTCTGGAGCATTTTTTGTTTGTCTTTACCTTAAAAAATGGCTCAGATATAGCAGTTTCAATTTCTATTGTGGGTGACATTTTGAAAAATCTGATTTTTTGCTTGCGACAGCACTCGTATATATCAACCGATTCCGATGTGAGTGAGCATGTGCACAGCAATTACTAAGGTCTCGACCAAGTTCACTGGTTAGCCCCATCCACCATGTTGTCTTAAAATGGCAGGCACTTTAAGAAATCGCCGAATTTGGCAGCCAAATATAAGTTACTTTAAAGAAAAGCAGCTTGGATAAAGCTGACTATTTCGCGAAATTCTCATTCATTATATTGATAAAAAGTAGTATTGAATCTGCTATATTCGGTTTCCACTAAATTAAGCTTCGTGTGTTTGAATGATATAAGTTGGCTTTTTTAAAATAAGGAATATGAAAGCTACCTCTTCCTCCCGGCACTGGCCGGAAGGACTTTTTAATTTTGGTTTAGAAAAATATTTGACTAAATCGAATAGTTATTTTTAATTTTGGTTTTAAAATTAAATTCATGAATTCCCGTGCATAGAACGGGTTAAACAGCTAGTATCTAACATAGATAACGCGGACTATTTTTTACCTTTGCCTTGCATGCTTCATTTGCATTGCAAGCTTCTGACTGCTGACTAAGAACTACTGCTACACATAGAGCTCAGTGGTTTTATCTACTTTATTAGCCTCCGGTACTGTATACTATTTCTTTCTCCCAACTTATTTTGTGTCTAAAAAATAACGTTACCTTACAGAAGCTAGCCGTAAAACAAAGAATTACGATTAAATAATCTTCAGCAATTTTTTAAACTTCTAAGCATTGTACATTTTCAATTTTTATACCGTCGTATTGGAAAAAAAAAAAAAAAGTTCTTTTAAACGCATTTTGTTTGAAAACTGTATCTTCATTTATTTTTGAAATATTAATTTTTTTGTAGTTTTCGGAGCCATTTGCTTAATATTGGCAACGGAAGTACTCCATTTCTGTAGAAAGCAAAGGAAAAATAGTTTTAAAATAGTAATCTGGGAGCACGGCAGTGCGTCCATCAAGCTCGCACAAGCCGTAAGCTACCTTTTCCTGAACCATTTCGGCATACTTTTCACCCCCTCATAACGTCGTTTTAAGGAGAGATATAGAAATTTTTATTTTATACACATGTTCGTATGGTCAAACTGAACTAAGTTTCCACGATTTCATGTTTCTATATTTAGTAGTTTTCGAAATATTAAATTCCGAAAAAGCGCTTTTTTGTCACTGACTCACTTCGCATCATCAAATAACTAAGGTACTTCTAAAAGTCGTAGAATCGTGAAATTTCACAAGTAAGTCGCGTTTGTAGCACAATTAACCAGAAAAATCTGAAAACACAGAATTTCCGCCTCTAAACAGGGGGTGTTCATTTGGCCGTAAACAGTTCCTTAACACAGTCAATTGTGCCAATGTTGGTCGCCAAAACTTGATTACAGAGTTTTGAAGGGGTCACGTGATTTCAAGCAGAATAACATTTTATACTATATATGCTTTTCCAAAGATGTTTGTTGAATAGAAAAAATGAATATACCTAAAAATTTTAATCAGTATAGGTTATGATATATTTACAATATTTAAATAATAAAACATTTAACAAAATATAACCGCAATTCGCTATGTTTCCGATATAGTAGCCTTGGCGAAATACAGAAAGTAGCCTTGACGAGAAAAGAAATTAGATAATAACGTATTTTCTGGCAACCTATTTACTGTGTCATATACACAAGCAATTTTTTCCATATGTATACAATTTATTTAATGTACGGAACCCGTTTATTTATTTTTGTATAGCAACATAAATAATTTGTATACAAAAAACAATATTTTATACGTGTATAAATAAAATGTTTATATGTATAAAAATTCATATATAAATAACATAAAAGTTCATCAGGTTTGTTTTCATAGTTGTTTATATCATTTGGCAACATATCTAAGTTTCTGAAGTCCGAATTGCCTCAAGATTTTCAAAAAATGCCATTCCATATGAAAGTTTCAAAATCTCCTTTTAATTAAACGAAATGTGTAACTAATAAACTGTCTTTGACGATGTGCGACAGATGCGGCTTCCGAAGTCCGCTGCTAATGTTGTTAAATTGCATTATTAGCCTACTTACTGTTAATTTATTGTTAATTTTAAATCTGTAAAAGAAAGTGTATAGTTATAGATAAGATATGTTGGTCGCCAAAACCCGATTACATAAAATTAGCCTGAGTTATAGAGGTGTTACATGATTTCAAGCTGAATGAATTTTTATATGCTTTTAGAAAAATCTTAATAAGGCAAATCTCTCGGTTTATCTGTCCATATTTCTAACTTTTACTTCCTTAAAACAAATTTTATTAAAAACCGGGAGACGTCTGCACAGATCATCACCTCATCGAGTTGACGGCTGACATTTTAGGATTAGTTAAATATCGATTAGCGTATTGAAATGTAACTGGTCTGCCAAGCCATATCTTTGTGGAAAACACCTACAGATCTGATTTTACGGGTTAATTGGAGGATTTTCCATTGTGTTTTCCTGCACCCATTCCTCCATGTTTCCATACTTTTGGATGCAGGAAAATACAATAGTAAACCTATCAGTCACCCACTAAAATTAGGTCTTCAGGTGGCTTCTACCAAGATATGACTTAACAGACCAGTTGCATATTAATGTGCTAATCTAGTCTTAACTAATCCTAAAATTTCAGCTGTAAACTCGATGAGGTGATGGTGTGTACAGACGCCTCCCGGTCTATTATAAATGTCGGAATTCTAATCTCAATAACACTCTGGTCAATCTGGCAATTATCCCTACTATTTATGGAACACTATTCCTTTAAGTGCGTTTTAGTGATGTTAATGAACTTATGCATATGCATCATACATATTATACATATGCATATAATACGTAATACATTTGCATCATACATATTATAGGTATGTGTATAATACATAATACATATGCATCATTATGACGTCAGAATAAACAAAACATTTTTTGTCGCCAAATTTGAGAATTGACATGATATATTACTAAATTGCTAAATGTCGCCAAGCTTGGCGAATATTTGACGTTAGTGGCTATTTTTCAATGAATTAATTATTAATACGAGCCACCTCTTTTTATTTTTCCGCGTACCATCTGAATAGTTAAATGATATAACGTACTAATATTTCCAAAGTGCTAATAATTTTGTCACTGCCCAAAACCACTGATATTGTTATTATATTGTACTGTTATTATACTTACTGTGACTATGTTTTTAATCTATACACCGCTAAAACTTCTGTATTATATAAAGAGAATTTACGGAAACTATTAAAGCATTGAAACTGCCAGTTATCCTTATGATTATTATAATTCTATAATATGTAACCTGTTAATCGATATGTACGTTAGAATGAATCTTCTATAATCCGGTTCCTTGCATTTTAGTTTTCAGGTTTCGAATAAAATTAGCTAAAATCTTAAAACCATGGCACATTGACTAATTCTTAAACACAATCAGATGAGAAGAACGTTAGATTTTTAAATGGATCATGGCATTGAGCAGGTAGACCTTCTATTCTTCCGTAATTGAGTCTATTGAAAAGGTTAACGTGAAACAAAAAGATATTAGCATCAATATGGTTTAATGCAAATGCAGATATTGTCAAAGGATTTCATAAGAACAATTTCACTTGTACCCAGTCGTATCAGTTAAAATACAACAACTGGCAATGAGCCAAAATAGAAAAGATTACTTAATAGGAATAAAAATTTCCGCATTAGAGAATGAATCGTAACTGCTAAAGAAACATGCATAAGTGAGTTAAGAGATATTTGTCACGAAAGATGAAATACATAACAACACAAAATATTTCATGTGCTTCCATGATCGAACAGAGTTCTTGGTTTCTCTATCAAAAGCTTCCGACTTGGCGAAAGAATGGGCAAGTAAATTAAATTACAAATAACAGTAACATGATGCAACGTTTAACATGGAATTAATACGGTAAATACTGCTTGCTAGAGGCGGCTAGTACTTTAATATAAAAAGAAATAAAGTATAAATTTGTAAAGCTCAATAAAATAAATTTAGATATTTTATGTTAGCCGAGCGCAAGGGGCAAATCGCCAAATACTGTTCCCAACTAAACATTGTTCATATTGCATTCATTTCATTTAAAGATATATACTTTTCAGTCATCTCAATTAAAATAGATGCATTTCCCTCATTTTATTTAATAGAATATTTAACATAGAAATAAATAAATAAAAACAAGAAATAATAACAAAAACCAAAATATTTTATTTGAAAATCCAAACATTGTTTCTAATTTACACATGTGAAACAAACTTGAAAAAACGTACAAAAAGTAGTGATATCCCAACAAAATGTTTTCGGTAAAAAAAAAACGCCAAGTTCTCCTTAATGTTTCGGCCAGAAAAAGTAGTGATATCTGAAGTTCGCACAAATTAAAAGCCAAACATCCCAAATCTTTCATTGAAAATGGCTTCCTGCGACTTGGCCGTTAATGCCTTCGAGAGAGTTTTTAAAATTTTAAAATATGTACAAATGAGCTACATGCCAACTACATTTTTTGATTATTTTAGGCATTTTGTAGCACAGAATATAGAAATAAAATACACATTTGAAAAAAGCATTTAAACAACTTCAGTCATTTTAAATGCTTAGAAGTTAAAAATAACAAAATACTTGTATACAGGAGATAATATCCCCAATTGCTAAAACAAAATTAGTATCAGCTTTTAACAGTTTATAAATCGAATACCTCTTAATGTATGCAAACAAACTATAATAAATGTTAAAACGAAAAAAATCTTTTTCGTCAATACACAAGATTTCAATATTATACTATAAAATATAATGTAACATATTGTGAGATTTGAAGTAAATTTGTTTTATTTCTTGGATTTTTCGTTAATGACTTTAGCTTTAGACCATACAAAATGGCAACTAAACCACAAGTGGACTAAATGATCTGTAATCAAAACTAATGTTTGTTGAAACTGAATGGTAGTTATCAGAAATCTTTTATTTAGAATTCCTTTATGTGAATTTGCCTCTTTGCACTCTAATATTACTTTTAATATTTAATTAAATAATTCATAAATGCGTAATTTCCAATCATTAATTTTGAAATGCTGTAGAAGGCATTAACGGCCAAGTCACAGGAAGACATTTTCAATGAAAGATTTGGGATGTTTGGCTTTTAACTTGTGCGAAATTCAGATATCACTACTTTTTCTGGCCGAAACATTAAGGAGAACTTGGCCCTTTTTTTTTTTTTTTTTACCGAAAACATTTTGTTGGGTTATATATTTTTGTTGCCATTTTCTCGTAACAACCGAAAGAAAATGTAATTAAAATACGTGCTATTTTGAAAAAAATATAAACGAATGATTTCTGTTAACACAATGGAGCTATAATATACTATATTTAATCTGGGAGCACGGCAGTGCGTCCGCTGTTAAATCTATTGTCCATGTTTATTTATTTGTTATTATCCTCTCATCTTTATTCTCGTGATACCTTTTATATATGATGTAACGTGAAATTGTATTGTTTATTGTTGTTTGAATATTTTTATGGAAGAAGGTAAAAAGCTTTACCGGTAAATAAATTATTTTTGTTTTGAGAAGTTAATTGACTTCTTTATGTACATTTTAAGTTCATAAATACATAATTGGCATCCGCATTATATTCTGAAAGCTGGGTTGTTAAAATAACATCCTTTTTGAACGCTTTAATTAACATTGTGGCGTCCGCGACAGGATATTTTACAATATTTATTTGAAGCAAAATGTTTCAAGCCGTTAAAAATTTTAAAAAGGTCGACTTAAAGTTCGTGGTAGAAGAGCTTGGGGAAACAATCCCGCAAGATTATACGATTGGGACACTAAAGGAAATTATTTTGAATAGTAATGAATATAAACAGGATCCCGCTTTTGTACAAGAAATTTTATCCAATGCTGTTGCTGAGAGAAAGGAAAAAGAAAACGAGGCTAAGAAGTTACTCGTAGAAAAGGAGAAGTCGGATCAAGAATTAAAAAAGCTAGAATTAAAGGAGAAGTCGGAACAAGAGTTAAAAAAGCTAGAATTAAAGGAAAAGTTAGATCAAGAAGTAGAGTTAAAAAAGTTGGAATTAAATCATCAATTAGAATTAGCAAAGATTCAGTCACAGGGACAAATGCAATGTGAGTACATTTCAAATGATTACGAAACTAATAATTCTAAAAAGAAATTTACGTTGCCCAAGTTGGAATTTTGCCAATTTGATGGTAATTTAAAGGAATGGTTGCCATTTTGGAGCCAGTTTGAACAGATTCACAATGATCAAGATATTGCGCCAGAAAATAAATTCCAGTATTTGATCCAAGCAACTATCACTGGATCTAGAGCGCGAGAAGTTGTTGATAGTTTTCCGCCAACTGGCGCTAACTATGCCAAAGCTATAGAGAGTCTTAAGGCTCGCTTCGGTAGGGAAGATCTTTTGGTTGAAGTGTATGTGCGAGAATTATTAAAATTAATTATATCTGTGCAATCAAAAGGAAAATTTTCTATTACATCATTGTATGATAAACTTGAGTTGTATTTACGAGCTCTTGAGACGTTAGGTGTCACAACGGATAAATGTGCTTCAATATTATATCCAATGGTAGAATCTTGTTTTACTGCTGAATTTTTGAAAGCGTGGAATCGAACACATACGAATTCGGTTAGTTCTGATGCAAAAGAGCGCCTAGATAATTTAATGGCTTTTCTCAAATCTGAAGTTGAAGGAGATGAAAGAATTAATTTGGCAGTGACAGGTTTTGGTTTAGCGAGAAAAGATGACGCGATCTTTA
This sequence comes from Maratus speciosus, assembly GCA_963932465.1. Classification (NCBI taxonomy): domain Eukaryota; kingdom Metazoa; phylum Arthropoda; class Arachnida; order Araneae; family Salticidae; genus Maratus; species Maratus speciosus. The sequence goes on along the minus strand of OZ010793.1, from coordinate 119,506,050 downwards.
GAAAAAACAAAAGTCACAACGATGGTACTAAATATTTACCAACTGCTGCTACTTTATTAACAACTTCTTCAAGACCAGATTTAAGGAAAAATTGCGTTTTTTGCAAAGGAAGACATCTGAGTTCAGAATGCTTTTCGGCACGGAAGATGAGTTTTAATGAAAAGCAGAATATATTGAAGTGATAAAAGATGTTGTTTTTTATGTTTGGCAACAGGTCACACAACGAAGCAATGTAGAGCTATCTTGAAGTGTTTCTTTTGTGATAAAAGACATGCGTCTGTGATGTGTCAAACGCTCGATAAGAATAAGCTGAATGAAAAGAAAGAGGAAGACACAGAAAAGTCGCCTGGAAAAGAAGTAAATATGGCCAATTTCAATAGAAATCCTAAAGTGTTCCTTCAGACGATAAAAGCAAAAATATTTTCCGAAAACAAAAAGAAAGATGTTAGACTAATTTTGGACTCAGGTTATCAGAGATCGTATATTTTAAAACATTTAGCCGAAGAAATGAAGTATTTACCTCTTCGAGAAGAAAAAGTTTCTCATTCCCTTTTTGGCGGAGTCATAACAAAGGATTATAATCATTATTACTACAAGGTAAGATTAAGCGATTTGAAAGAAAATTTTAAATGTAATTTTGAGGTTTTGGTTCAAAACATTATATGTGAAAATGTTATGCCAGTAGGAAAAGGATCCTGGTTTAAAGAATTGTCGGAAAAAGGCATCAATTTGACGGATGTTGGTGAAACTCCAGAATCTATTCAAATATTGATTGGAGCAGATGTAATGGGAAAATTACTGACAGGTCGTAGAGAAATACTCTCGTCGGGATTAGTAGCACTGGAAACATTTTTAGGTTGGACCTTAATGGGAAAAGTGCCTCAAGATAATGCGTCTAAAGAAAATTTAGCTTTGTCAGTTACGTCTATGTTTGTAAAGGAAGCAGAGATTGCTGATTTATGGAAATTGGATTTGCTTGGAATAAATGATCCGATTGAAAAACAATCTAAAATGGAGATTGATCGTCAGGTTAAAGAGCATTTTTTACAGACAGTAAAAATGAATGAAGATAATCGTTATGAAGTTTCTTTGCCATGGTCAGAAGATACACCATCTTTACCTGATAATTTGAGTTTAGCCAAGAAAAGATTGAGTAACGTTACAAACAAGTTGCTTTCCGATAACATTTATCAAAGGTATGAAAAAGTACTTTTAGGGTGGCTTGATGATCAAATTATAGAGGAAATTCCACAGGCTGAAATGAACCTTTATGGAAATTATTTACCTCATCGACCAGTAATAAAAGAGAGCAGTACAACTCCCATTCGTCCAGTGTTTGACGCATCAGCTAGAATGCAGAACCATCCATCTTTGAATCAATGTTTGCATTGTGGGCCAAACCTTATTGAATTAATTCCTGACATTCTCTTACGATTTAGAAAAAATAAATTTGGTGTTGTAGCTGATATCAAGAAAGCATTTTTACAAATAGCTATTCGTAAAGAAGATCGGGACTATTTGCGTTTCTTGTGGTGGAGTAATCCAGAAGAAAGAAATATTAGAATGTTTCGACATACTAGAGTGGTGTTTGGAGTCAAAAGCTCTCCTTTTCTTCTCGGTTCCGTCATAGAATATCACATTAAAAACGATGAAGTATACGACCCCAATCTTAAACAGCAATTGCTGAGAAGCTTTTATGTTGACAATGTCGTTGCTAGTGTCCACACACTGGAAGAATTGGAAAGGTTTATAACTGATTCTAAATCTCTTATGGCTAAAGGTGGATTTGAGTTGAGAGGATGGGAACAGACAGAAGAAAGAAACAATATCGAAAATAGCGAAGAAACTGCTGTACTGGGATTGCAATGGAACAGATTTCTAGATGTTTTAAAAGTTAACGTAAGCTGGACGAAAGATATAAATATAGAAAAAATAACAAAAAGAATCATACTATCAGTTGCACACAAAGTTTTTGATCCAATTGGTTTTACTGCTCCAGTTATGATATGTCCCAAGATGATGTTACAGAAAACATGGAAAGAAGGAATCACGTGGGATGAAGAAGTTACTAGTGATATAAAAAATAAATTTATTGAATGGTTTCATGAATTAAATTGTTTACAAGAAATTCAGATTCCTAGATATATTCAGTTCACCCCAGATAATTTAAAAGGTTGTACTCTTCACACATTTTGCGATGCAAGTCAGTATGCGTATGCTGCTGTTATATTTTTGAGGATAGCAACTAAAGATCGTGTAGATTTATTCCTTCTTGCAGCGAAATCCCGCATAGGTCCTTTAAAATGTGGAACTATACCTAGAATGGAACTTTTAGCTACTTTGATTGGTGCTAGATTGGCTAAATCAGTAACTGACGCTATGGGCTGGGAAGATATAGAAAGATATTTTTGGAGCGATTCCAACACAGTGCTTGCATGGATATCCAGGAAAGAAAACTGGTCTGTTTTTGTTAGAAACATAGTTCAAGAAATAAAAAAATTGACTGATCCTGCTTTATGGAAACATATACCTGGTGAAATGAATCCAGCAGATCTGCCATCTAGAGGATGTAAAGCAAGACATCTGGTATCTCTCAAATGGTGGGAGGGTCCATCTTGGCTTAAAGATTCTAAAGAATATTATAAATATATGGATTTCAAGTGCCAAGACATAAACGAAGAAGAAACTGAAATAGAAAAATTGAAGTCTACAAAATTACTGGTAAATGCTGATGAAAGTCCAGAGAAAAGCTGGTACTACCAGTATTTATCCAGTTATGAGAAAATCGTACGTCTTGTTGGTTGGATACTTCGTTTCAGATATAATTCTTCTAATCCAAAGGAACAGATCAAAGGAGAATTGATGAATCTTGAATTTAAGAGAGCAGAAACGAAGATAATTTGGATGATACAAAAGGAATGTTTTTCCCATGAAAGTGAGGGGAGATTGAAAACTCTGGAGACGTTTAAGGATGAACAAGACATAATACGTGTAAAGACTAAGATTACGTATAGACAAGACAATATGAATTTCCTCACACCTATGGTTGTTCCTTCAAATCATGAAGTTGTCAAACGATTAATTTTACATCACCACCGCAAAAATTGTCATGCAGGTCCTCAGATTCTTCTGAATTTGCTTAGAGAAAAATACTGGATTTTGAATGGAAGAAGAACTGTGAGCTCTGTTCTATCAAAATGTACCATTTGTAAAAGATTTAATTCGAAGAATTTAGAATCTTCTCCAGTTTCTCTGCCAGAAAATCGAGTGAAAGATGCAGCTGTATTTCAAATTATCGGCATTGATCTGGCTGGCCCTTTGTTTCTTAAAAATAAACAGAAGAGTTGGGTTATCTTATTTACATGTGCCATCTACAGAGCTGTGCATTTGGAGCTTGTGACTTCAGCTTCTACAGAGTCATTTTTAATGGCTTTGCGAAGATTTGTATCTCGTAGAGGAAGATGTTCTGTTATATATTGCGACAACGGTTCCAATTTTGTTGGTGCATCCAATTTCTTAAAAAGATTGAACTGGAATCGCATACAGAAGTATGGAGCAATAAATTCTTTCAAATGGAAATTCAACCCTCCGACTGCTGCTTGGTGGGGCGGATGGTGGGAGAGGCTCATCAGATTGATGAAAGATCTATTAAAAAGAGTATTAGGAAAAGCCTGTTTGAACTATGAAGAGATGATAACTGTATTAGCTGACTGCGAAAGTATTATAAATTCGCGACCACTAACTTACATGTCTGAGAAAGAATCCATCAAACCCATATCACCGGACATGTTTCTGAAAGATATTCATGAATGTGGTTTACCAGACGTTGATGCGGTTGGGGAAGGTTCTCTCACTAGAAGACTTAAATATAGGCAAGAACTGCAAAAAGAGCTCAGAAATCGATTTAGATTAGAATATTTGGGTCTCCTTATCCAACGACCAAATGGGAGAAGATTGCAACGTTCAATTGCTGTAGGAGATATAGTCTTGGTGGGAGCAGATAACAAGAAAAGAATCAATTGGCCCTTAGGACGGGTTACAGAGCTCATTCGGGGCAAAGACGGAAAAGTTCTTCTTTTGAAGTTACAAACGTCTCATTCGCAGAAGATTCGGCCTATTCAAAGAATTTACCCTCTGGAAGTGTCATCAGTGGATTTTACTGAAAACAATTTTCCTAAACCAACTTTGAAGGAAAATCAGGTTGAGCCTGCAAAAGACGAATCGCAAATTAAAAAGACGAGATCTGGTAGAATGATAAAGGTTCCAGAAAGACTCGATTTATGATGTTTATGTAAATGTTGTATTTATTTAATGTGAAGTTTTGATTATAATATATAATCAAAAGGTGGGAGGATGTTAAATCTATTGTCCATGTTTATTTATTTGTTATTATCCTCTCATCTTTATTCTCGTGATACCTTTTATGTATGATGTAACGTGAAATTGTATTGTTTATTGTTGTTTGAATATTTTTATGGAAGAAGGTAAAAAGCTTTACCTGTAAATAAATTATTTTTGTTTTGAGAAGTTAATTGAATTCTTTATGTACATTTTAAGTTCATAAATACACAATTGGCGTCCGCATTATATTCTGAAAGCTGGGTTGTTAAAATAACATCCTTTTTGAACGCTTTAATTAACATCCGCCAAGTTCGCACAAGCCGTACGCTACCTTTTCCTGAACCATTTTGGCATACTTTTCACCCCTTCATAACGTCGTTTTAGGGAGAGATATAGAATTTTTTCATTTATATACGTGTTCGTATGATCAAACTGAACTAAGGTTCCACTATTTCATGTTTCTATATTTAGTAGTTTGCGAAATATTATATTCCGAAAAAGCGCTTTTTTGTCACTGACTCACTTCGCATCATCAAATAACTAATGTACTTCTAAAAGTCGTAGAATCTTGAAATTTCACAAGCAAGTCGGGTTTGTAGCACAATTAACCAGAAAAATCTGAAAACACAGAATTTCCGCCTCTAAACCCTTCAAACAGGGGCTGTTCATGTGGCCGTAAACAGTTCCTTAATAAATTCAATTGTGCCAATGTTGGTCACCAAAACTCGATTACAGAGTTTTGAAGGGAGTCACGTGATTTCAAGCAGAATAACATTTTATACTATATATGCTTTACCAAAGATGTTTGTTCAATAGAAAAAATGAATATACCTAAAAATTTTAACCAGTATAGGTTATGATATATTTACGATATTAAAACAATAAAACATTTAACAAAATATAACCGCAATTCGGTACGTTTGCGATATAGTAGCCTTGGCGAAATAGAGAAAATAGCCTTGACGAGAAAATAAATTTGATAATAACGTATTTTCTGGCAACCTATTTACTGTGTCATATACACAAGCAATTTTTTCCATATGTATACAATTTATTTAATCTAAGGAACCCGTTTATTTATTTTTATATACCAACATAAATAATTTGTATATAAAAAACAATATTTTATAGATGTATAAATAAAATGTTTACATGTATATAAATACATATGTAAATAGCATAAAACTTCATCAGAATTGTCTTCGTAGTTGTTTATATCATTTGGCAACATATCTCAGTTTCTGAACTCCGAATTGCGCCAAGATATTTTTTTTTTGAAATGCCAAGTTCCCTATAGTGGAAAAATATCCTAATTCCATATGAAAGTTTAAAAATCTCCTTTTAATTAAATGAAATGTGTAACTAATAAACTGTCTTTAACGATGTGCGACAGATGCGGCGCGTCCGAAGTACGCTGCTAACGTTATTATATTGTTTTATTAGCCTACTTACTGTTAATTTATTGTTAATTTTAAACCTGTAAAAGAAAGATTATAGTTATAGATAAGATATGTTGGTCACCAAAACCCGATTACAGAAAATTAACCTGAGTTAGAAAGGTGTTACATGATTTCAAGCTGAATGAATTTTTATATGCTTTTACAAAAATCTTAATAAGGCAAATCTTTCAGTTTATCTGTCCATCTTACTATCTTTTACATCCTTAAAACAAATTTTATTAAAGACCGGGAGGCGTCTGCACAGATCATCACCCCATCGAGTTGACGGCTGAAATTTGAGGATTAGTTAAAAATCGATTAGCGTATTGAAATGTAACTCGCCTGCCAAGCCATATCTTTGTGGAAACTATCTACAGACCCGATTTTACCAGTTAATTGGTGGATTTTCCGTTGTGTTTTCCTGCACCAATTTCTCCGTGTTTCCGTACTTTTGGATGCAGGAAAATACAATAGTCAACCTATCAGTCAACCACTAAAATTAGATCTTCAGGTGGTTTCTACCAAGATATGACTTAACAGGCCAGTTGCATTTTAATATGCTAATCTAGTTTTAACTAATCCTAAAATTTCAGGTGTAAACTCGATGAGGTGATGGTGCGTGCAGACGCCTCCCGATCTGTTATAAATGTCGGAATCAATCTCAGTAGCACTCTGGTCAATCTGGCAAATATCCTTTCTATTTATGAACACTATTCCGTTAAGTGCGCTTTAGTGATGTTATGAACTTTATGCATATGCATCATACATATTATACATATGCATATAATACGTAATACATTTGTATCATACATATTATAGGTATGTGTATAATACATAATACATATGCATCATTATGACGTCAGAATAAAGAAAACATTTTTGTCGCCAAATTTGAGAATTGACATGATATATTACCAAGTTTGGCGACACTTCGCTAAATGTCGCCAAACTTTGCGAGTATTTGACGCTAGTGGCTATTTTTCAATGAGTTAATTATTTATGCGAGCCATCTATTTATTTTTTCCGCATATCATCTGAATAGTTATATTGTATAACGTACGAATATTTCCAAAGAGCCAATAGTTTCGTCAATGCACAAAACCTCTGCTATTGTTATTATATTGTACTGTTATTACACTTACTGTGACTATGTTGTTAATCTTTACTCTTCTAAAACTTCTGTATTATATAAAGAGAATTTACGGCAACTATTAAAGCACCGAAACTGCCAGTTCTGCTTATGATTATTATAATTCTATAATATGCAACCTGTTAATCGATATGTACGTTAGAATGAATCTTCCATAATCCGGTTCCTAGCATTTTAGTTTTCAGGTTTCGAATAAAATTAGCTAAAATCTTAAACCATGGCACATTATTGGATAATTCTTCAACGCGATCAGATAAGAAGAATGATAGATTTTCAAATGGATCATGGCAGTGAGCCAGTAGACCTTCTATTCTTCCGTAATCGAGTCTATTGAAAAGGTTAACGTGAAACAAAAAGATATTAGCATCGATATGGTTTAATGTAAATGCAGATATTGTCAAAAGATTTCATAAGAACCATTTCACTCGTACCCAATCGTATCAGTTAAAATACAATAATTGGCAGTGATCCCAACTAGAAAAGATTTCTTAATAGGATTAAAAATTTCCGCATTAGAGAACGAATCGTAACTGATAAGGAAACATGCATAAGTGAGTTAAGAGATATTTGTCACGAAAGATGAAATACATAACAGCACAAAATATATGATGTGCTTCCATGGTCGTAAAGAGTTCTTGATTTCTCTATCAAAAGCTTCCGACTTGGCGAAAGAATGTGCAATTAAATTAAATTATGAATAACAGTAACATGATGCAACGTTTAACATGCAATTAATAGAGTAAATACTGCTTGCTAGAGGAGACTAGTACTTGAATTTTAAAAGAAATAAAGTGTAAATTTGTAAAGTTCAATAAAATAAATTTAGGTATTTTTACGTTAGCCGGGCGCAAGTGGCAAATCGCCAAATACTGCTCCCAACTCCATTGTTCATATTGCATTTATTTCATTTAAAAATATAAACTTTTAAGTCATCTCATTCAAAATAGATGCATTTCCCTCATTTTATTTAATAGAATATTTAACATAGAAATAAATAAATGAATAAATAAGAAATAATAACATAAACCAAAATATTTTATTGGAAAATCAAAGCATTATTTCTAATTTTTCACTTGTGAAAAATGAAAACTGCTATTGCCGAAAAAACAAAATGCTAATGAGGATATTTGCTCCCGGCTAACATAAAAGTACCGAAATTTGAGGTTTTTTTATATAGTAATACAGTTTAGAAAAACAAACTTGAAAAAAACATACAAAAAGTAGTGATATCCCAACAAAAAGTTTTCGGTTAAAAAAAAAAAAAAAAGCGCCAAGTTCTCCTTAATGTTTCGGCCAAAAAAAGTAGTGATATCTGAAGTTCGCAGAAGTTAAAAGCCAAACATCCCAAATCTTTCATTGAAAATGGCTTCCTGCGACTTGGCCGTTAATGCCTTCGAGAGGGTTTTTTCAAATTTTAAAGTTATGTATAAATGAGCTACATGCCAACAACATTTTTTGATTATTTTAGGCATTTTGTGGCACAAAGTACAGAAATAAAATACACATTTAAAAAATGCATTTAAACCACTTCAGTCTATTTAAATGCTTAGAAGTTAAAAATAACAAAACACTTGTATTCAGAAGATAATATCCCTAATCGCTAAAACATAATTAGTATCAGCTTTTAACAGTTTGTAAATCGAATACCTCTTAATGTCTGCAAACAAACTATAAAAAATGTTCAAACTAATGAAATCTCTTTCGTCAATGCACAAGATTTCAATATTATACAATAAAATATAATATAACATATTGTGAGATTTGAAGTAAGTAAATATTGTTTTATTTCTTGGGTTTTACGTTAATGAGTTTAGCTTTAGACCGTACACAATGGCAATTAAACCACAAGTGGACTAAATGATCTGTAATTAAAAATAATGTTTGTTGTAACTGAATGGTAGTTATCAGAAATCTTTTACTTATAATGTCTTTATGTGAATTTGCCTCTTTGCATTTTAATATTATTTTTAATATTTAAATAATTCATAAATGCGTAATTTCCAATCATTAATTTTGAAATGATGTAGAAGGCATTAACGGCCAAGTCACAGGAAGACATTTTCAATGAAAGATTTGGGATGTTTGGCTTTTAACTTGTGCGAAATTCAGATATCACTACTTTTTCTGGCCGAAACATTAAGGAGAACTTGGCGCTTTTTTTTTTTTTTTTTTTACCGAAAACATTTTGTTGGGTTATATATTTTTGTTGCCATTTTCTCGTAACAACCGAAAGAAAATGTAATTAAAATACGTGCTATTTTGAAAAAAATATAAACGAATGATTTCTGTTAACACAATGGAGCTATAATATACTATATTTAATTGAAAGTATCTATGAATCATTAGATACCCCTTTTTTTCGATTTTCTTGAATGACGGAATCTTTTTGCAGCATTTGTGCATTATTTCGCGATAGTGATGTGCTATGCATGCTTTACTGTAGATGTTTAAGAGTAGATCGTAAATGTGGAATTCTTAAGCGGATGCGAATGACGTCTTTTTACATAAAATAAAACGTGTGCTTTAAGTCCCAAATTGAAATATGTTTTGTACTGCAGTAGAGTCTCGCTTAGCCGAGTTATTTTCTTCTGATGGACTGGTGGCCTTTATTATTATGAAACAGCCATTATAAATGAAGTGTTAGGTGAAGATGAAAGAGCAGCCGTAAAAAAGGCCATTCCCCCCCCCCCATTCTGACCAGAAAATCAGAGTTCTAACTTTTTACGGCTGCTCTTTCAACTTCACCTAACACTTCATTTATAATGGCTGTTTCATAATAATAGAAGCCATGAGCCCATCAGAAGAAAATGAAGTAATGGAAATGCCGGGGGCGACACTAAATTCTGAAAAAGCAGAATTCCTGTTCTCTAGTTTAAATATATTTTTTAATTATTCAAAATTTTACTATTTTCATTGAGACTCGATGGACATTTTTGCTATAAAATTTAACATTTTTTTGTTTGTTGTTGCAATAAATTCAAATATCGAAATAATAATTTTTCCACAGCAATTAATTTTCAGTTAAGAGATTTGCAAGTGAAAAATGAAACTGAAATATATATATATATATATATATATATATATATATTTCAAGAATTAAAAAAAGGATGAATATGGCGTGATATTGGAAATAAAAAAAGACATTTGCAAACATTTGTTAGTAAGACATGGAATATTGAAATAATTACAGAAAGCGGGTGAATCTGGCGTCATATTTAAAACGAAAATTTTAAAATATATTTTCCCGATAAATTAGAGGTGCCAGGTATGAAAAAACTGCAAATCATGATAAGAATATCCGGTACTACTTAGTTATCCCGTAGACCAATTTCGCCAGATTATATAAATCGCCAAACCACCCGCCAAATTATACAACTTGACGTAATTTTAATTTTAAATAACGAAAAAAAAAATAAGTTAGCATAGCATAAATAAAAATAAAAATAAAACTTTGAAGTAAAAATCACCTGATGACGTAAACACGTGTAACTTGCTTAAAGTCAAGAAAATATGAAATTTACGATCAACCATTATTGACATTTAATCTTATAGTTTGGCGATAGATTTTTAGTCAACGGGATAACTAAGTAGTACCAAATATCCCGATTTGTGAGTAGTATCTACTTTATATTAATAGAATGCATATAATTAGAGGGGGAGACATCGCGTCAATTCATAGGAATTCGAGATAGAGGTTGTAATTGAAAATGACGTAAATTTCTTGACATTTTGCAATTTTCTTAGTACTCATCGTATAAAAGTGTGTTTGATGTAAATTTCTATGCTTTTTAGGTTAAAAATCTCATTTGTAACAGTTACCAACATTGTTGAAAAGCATTTATGAATTCAGTTTGTGTGGCCGTCTGGCTGTGTGTTCGTTGGCCTGTCCGTGCTGTTACTCGCGTAAATATTACCGGGTTGCCATGAAATTTATGTATTTTACTGATATTCAGTATGCCCTGTCTGGTATTGAAATGAAGTGTGTATCAGTTATGGGTTCTTTGTATGGACGTTCAAAAGAATTCCGCTATAGTACAAGCTATAGGAAAAATCGTTTGTGATGGTTTTTAATAATGTTTCACAATTTCAAACACACTGAAATTAATATAGAGAAGGTCTGCAAATTAGTTGGGCAATTTTGTAAGTTAAGAACTTCCGAAATATTAAATGAAATTAACTAGTTGAAAGACAGACTAGTGGTAAAATTGCCGAAGTTTATTCATAGATGGCGTTATGTGTCATAATTGACGCTATCGCATAACGAGCGGAGGTGTTACTCAATGGCCACCAGGATCGCAAGATGTTACACTGCTTAATTTCGGTGTATGGTTTTGTTTAAAGGATCAAGTATACAAGCCGCCACCGTCTGATTCTATTCCTGAACTAAAATCAAGCTTCTGCATTAGAATTAATTTGATCGACGGAAACATGCTGAAAAATCTGTGGCAAGAAATGATTTACCGATGGGATATTTGCACAGTCACGAAAGGAAGTCACATCGAACATTTGTGATAATGGCAAACTTGAACTGTTTTTCTATCTTACAACAATATAGACCGGGAGACGGTAGCATAGACAACCACCTCATCGAGTTGGAGGCTGAAATTCCAGAATTAGCTATAACTCGATTCACATATGAAAACGCAATCGGTCTGTCAAGTGATATCTTGGTGGAAAACACCTAAAAAACCGATTTTAGCGGTCGACTCGTAGGTTTACCATTGTGTTTTCCTGCACCCAAAGGTATGAAAACATGGCGCATTGGGAGCCCTCTTTTGGAAAATTGCACCATTCAAGAAAAAAAAAAATATCTCTAATATATCTAATTTAAACTGTGGTACCTAAATAATTACTGTAGTTCCTATGACTTGTTGAATTTATTTAATATGAGTGCTTTTTTTTATTTACAAAGTAAAGTTTTTGTTTTGTTTTTTCTGAGTAAAATGAAAAAAAAAAAATCTGATTTCAATATCTACACCCCCTCCATTAAATATTGTACATATTCTTTACATACTACCATCGTGAAAGTATTTATAGAAATGCTATACCACTGAATCCAATGATAGATGTACATTTATGTGACAAACATATGCGATAAGATTGAGAACAATACAATTTCAGATAATGTGTGATATGTACCAATAACATACAAATTTTTTTCTGTTATAAAAATAAATAAATCAGTCTGATTTTAAGGGTTCATTTTAGGAAATAAATAAATTTTGTTTAATAAATTTATATTTAAAATGTGCAACAATTATTTAGGTACCATAAGCAAAGTTAAAGATATTTATCTCTTGATAGGTACAGCATCGCAAAATAAGTCAAAAGTGTTGCATAAGCCATGAGAAAGACATCATTTTCAACACTTTCCAACAAAGTTGAAAAGTGTTTATGCATTCGGTTTGTCTGTCCGTCTGGCCGTCTGTACGCGCTCTAACTCCCGTAAATGTACTCGGATCGTTCTGAAATTTTTGGATGTTAGTGACCTCTACCATAGCACGAAATCTATTGCAAATGAAGTTTGTAGCATGTTTAGTTCATTTACAGGGGCAGTCAAAAATTTTCCGTTACATTACGGCCTATGGGAAAAATCGTTTAAAATGATTTTTAATGATGTTACATGCTTTCAAACATAATAAAATTGATATGCATTTATCAGGGGCACGGAAATATGCATTCCGTAGAATATGCGCTGCAAAGAATAAATATTATTCATTTACAGGGTCACACAAAAGAATTCCGTAACATAATGATATACGGGTGGAGGGAATTTCTTCTGCGTATTTTAATTATGTTAAATTATTTCATGTATAATGGAATTGATATACGTCGCTGAGATTTACTATAACTTATTTCATGTATAATACGAAGTGCATAGCATTTACAGGAACACACAAAATATTTCAGATACTATGTTGTATCCGAAGTATTGTACGGTAGCGATGATTGCTGGAAATGCATTTTTAATTATGTTATGCGCTTTTCATTTCACTATATTTATGCATTGTATATTATTTGTATAAATGCCTGTCATTCATATACAAGGCTACACAAAAGAATTCGTAATGGTTACAGGGTATGATTGTAAATTGCTTAAAGGTGGTTTTTAAATGAGTTATGCATTTTTAAGCTGAACTGCATTTTGTTTACTAAGAAATGTTTGTAGTTAAAATTATAAAACATACTATCTTAAAAAAATTCAGCGATTTTAACTCCGACTGAGTGTATTTTCACTCCTTTTCAGTATTGAAAATGCACTTATCCTATAGGAGTGAATTTCATCCATCTTGCGGAGTGGGTTTTTTTCATTCCTTTTTGATAAGCTGTTTTTGCTCTTTTTTTCGACTACATTAATAGGCAAAACGAGTGACTGCACTCATTATTGACAAGTCATTTTTAAACCCCTTTTTTTGTCAAATTTAATAGGCAAAATAAATTATTTCCCCCTTATTTTTAGAATTTTTTTTTATTTTGTTTTTTAACATATATAACTCCCCAGTTTCCAAAATGTATTATTTTTAAAACTCCATTTTGATTTATTTTAATCTAGATGCAGATGAAATTTTGTTTTTCATTTCCGAAAGATAAATTAAATAATAATAATAATAAAAGATAGCTCGCACCATTACAAGACAAGATTTTCTACCTTGTCAATATCCTGAAGTGCGCTCCGTTTACTTTATCTTTCTTATTATAATTTTTTTTCTTTTTAATATTTTCACATTGTATATATAATTTTAACGTTATTAGTTTTAATCCGGAAATGTCTATTTCTTTAATTATATCTCATATTATTATATCTTAATAATATATTTTGCTTATGACACAGATAAATAATTATGGAATATAGAATTCATGTGTTACATAACTGCAGACTTTTTTTAGTTAAACTTTTGAATATGAACAGAGCGAAGTATAACACAAAAATAAAAAATCAGAAAATCATAATTTTAAAAAAGGTCAAGCTAGTTGTGTCATAAAAATAAAATAAATTGATAATATTTTTTACTAATCTATTATTTTCTGATACTTTTTAAAAATTATCTTTTACATTTCGTACTATTTACATAATACTGTGGCAATTAAAAAAATAATAAATAAAGTGTAGATGTGTACAACTCTCTAAATGGACACAATTTATTAAATACTTGTACTTACTGAAACATAAAAAAATAGAACATATATCATAAGTTAATAATACTTTAATAATTTTTATAATCATGGGTTGTGTTCCGCAAATATTTCTGAGTGTCATGGGCAAAGTAGTATATTAATAATCAATAATAAAAGCACAAAATGATATATGTTTAATAATGTAAATACCAATTAGCGAAATTTTACACAATTTGAATACGAGAAAACTACATATCTAAGTGCATTTTATTGATTATAAAAATTATGGAACAGACCCATTAAAAAAAAGAAAAAAAAAGTAATTTAAGAAGTTCGTGTTTCCGGTTTAAAAGTAATAACGCTAAATAACGCAAAAAATCATATGTACAATGTGAAAATACAACAAGGAATGGCGAAGGAATTACAAGAAAGATGAAGTAAAACAACGTACTTTACCTTAGAATTTTCAGAATCAGTAAAATCCTAGAATCGCTGGTAGCCATCTTGGTTTTAGCCGGGAAACAAAAACGAAATTTATCCAGTTCTTTGTGATGATTGCCCCCCCCCCCTGCTTTCGTGGGCATAATCCATCTATCTTATTCTATGACATTTTTAAATCAATCAAATTATAATTGTAATATTGTTGTTTTAATCATGTAGGTAACGCTAAGCTTTGACGCTTGAAATAAACAAGCGACTCCCTTTTCAAAACGGTTCTTCCTCTGTCAAACTATATATCGCGTTACAGGATTTCAACCAATAAGGAAGTTTCTTAAACCGCTCTTTTAGAGATATTTTTCTGTTCGGATCTGAAATGAGCTGCCTTGGGATGCTACTCCTAAAAGGATGATTTGGCAAACCAGTTTTTTGTGGAAAATGTCTCTTTTTGATAAAACAGATACTCAGAAAGAACAAAAACACGCGTAAAACTTTTCGTTCTTTTATTGAGTTAATAATTCGTTCTTTTGATTTAAGAATGTAGATAAAATTATATACAGGGTCACGCAAAGAATTGGATACATGGCCGTCCATAAATGATAATTTCTGAAAATGTGATTCCAGTAGTGTAAGAGTGTTTTACTTTGAATAAAACTTTAGCTAAAATGTGGCGTGTAATAAAGGTACTATGTTAACTACAGGGTTGTAAAAAAGTATACAAGTATGTTTCCATCTATTAGTATACATTGCTGAAGGAGAAATTTCAACCTGTTATTCGTTTTCTTGCTAAACTAAATTTCTTCATTATATAGCATACATATCAACCTACAGATCAAATACAGAGCTGTACAAAAGAATTGGAATACATATTTGATATGGATGGTAACTGCTGAAATCAGTTTTTCAAATGTTTTATGCGTTTTTTAAAATGTTTACTTAGTTCTTTTATATACATTATTTACCTAAATAACGAAGTTTTGTTAAAGCATACAGGAAGTGTTGGAAAGTGTTTCATAATCTATGCTTAACGCATGATTTTTCTTGCTTGTTAAAAAAGTGTCCTGGGTTGTCCTGGGTTATTTTATCTTGAAATTCACAGCAAATTTTCTGAAAGGTTACAGCAGAGGGGGAGGGGGGGAAATTCCCTCCCGGCATTAATGCCGGGAGGGAATTTCCTATTGTGCTTTTTCCTATTATGCTTTTTTTCGCGGCTCTTTCACTAAATTCGAATTTATTTTGCTTTCCTTTATCGAAATTTACGCTTTTTCTACGACCCATTGACGAAATTTGCTTTTTTTTTTGCATTCTTTAGACAGAATTTTCTGAAAATTTAAGACATTCATTTCTGAAAATTGAAAAAAAAATCTGTCACCAATCCGAAAATTCGGACATAAAAAATACCGCGAATTTCAACAAATGGTCATTGAAAAATATAAATTTTGTCAATGGTTTGTGGAAAAATCGGCAATTTCGTCAAAGGACCGCGAGAAAAGCACAAATTTTGTCAAAAAATCAAGGAAAAATTGCAAATTTCGTCAAAGAATTAAGGAAAAACTGCAAATTTCTTCAAAGAATAGCGGTAAAAACTCAAATTTCGTCCAAGAATTGCGAAAAAACCCACACATTCCGTCAAAAGGTCGTATAAAAATAGCCGCTATTTTTGAGGAAAAATCGCGAAAAAACCGCTAATTTCGACAAAAGATCGCGAAAAAAACAAATTTCGTCAAAAATCGTTAAAAACACGCAAATTGCGTCAAAAGATTGCGAAAAACACACAAATTTTGTCAAAAAATCGCGTTAAAAACCACATTTCTTCAAAAGATCACGAATGAACTGCAAATTTCGTCAAAAGATAGCAAAACACCAAATTTCGTCAAGAGATCGCAAAAATCCGCAAAGTTCGTCAAAAGATGGCAAAAAACGGGAATTTCGTCGAAAGGCCGCGGAACTCCCCCCCCCCCCCCCTTTTTTTCACTCAGACCACACCTGTTTTAGACAAAATTTGCGTTTTTTTCGCGATCTTTAGACAAAATTTGCGTTTTTCACGATCTTTGACGAAATTTTAGCCTTTTTCTCGATCTATAGACGATATTAGTGTTTTTTTCGCGATCATTGCGAATTTTTTGTTTTTTTCGCGATCCTTTGACGAAATTCGCGTTTTCCCCACGATCCTTTGGCGAGTTTTTTTTGTGAACGATTGACGAAACTGATCTTTTACGGCAACCATTTGTCGAAATCCGCGATATTTTTATGTCCGAGTTTTGGGAATGAGGAGCAATTTTTTTTAAATATTTCGGAAAATTCAGAACAGAATCACCCCTGGCTATGTCGTAAATTTTTTCTAAGACGGGATCGCATAGGAGAGCACAAATGTTCGTTATAGACAAGTTCTCTTCTTAGCAGGTACACCGTCTGTTTTAAAAGTATTATTTTATTTTCACACAAATTATTATATTCATTTTGTGTGGATGAACACATCTTTTCCGTTTAAGACAGGATTTCGTCACATGCAGGTTCTTTTTCAACTGTTAAATTTATTTTTATCGCCTAGAAATTGTTATCGTCTATAACATTTATTGCCTAGAAAATGACAATTCTTTAACCATAATAAATTGAAAATTTTAATTGTAGAACAATGGAAATTGAAAAAAATATATGCAAGTTTTGAAAAAATTGTTGGGTCGGGCGAAATTATACTAATTTTTGCACGGATATATAATAACGTCAACTACATTCTAAAATTCAGCACTGTTTGGACGCGGATGATGGTAAACTTCACCAGTTCTCCTGATATTGTTATATCTGACACAATATTGAAAATTTTGCTAAAATTGTTTAATTAATTTTCAAGTTAGGAACAAGATTTCGGGATTGACTTCGAGTGAAATTCCGTGTGTATTTTTGACTGAACAATGGATTCCTGATTTTCCGTATAAAAATTGTTTGCTGTACTGCGCTCTTCCATCTCTTACAGTTTTCCTCATCGTTTTTTAAACACTTTTTATAAATCTAACATAGTAGTATATAGTTATTTCACTGGTGCATTTTATGTTTTGTAAAAGTAATATTGTAAAATGCTGTTTAAATGAATCACAATCAACGTAACAAGTGATTATATTAACCGAGAAAAAAATCATCATAATTTCATTCATTAAGTAGACTGATTCAACTAACCGGTGATTCAAGTAACCGGCGATAACCATTATCAACATCTCAACCCCCCCTTCCATCCCCTAGAGCCGAATTCTGGCTGCGACGCTGCTTAAAATACACAAGTTTGAGCCCGGACGAATAAATAATATAAGACATTTTGAAAATTTTATGATTTTTCGTTTGATCGCAAGTGTTGTTCTATAAGTATGCAAAATTTCAAGTCTCCAAATTAATTAGGGGCTGAGTTAGAAAAATTGCTTAAAATACAAAAGTTAGAGACTGGAGGGGTAAATATAAGACTTTTTGAATTATTAAAATTTCAGACTTTATGCTCCTCTAATTATTGCAGCACAGATGATTCTGGATACGATGACAATACTTTTAATTTGCCGTAAGATGAAGTTGTTGAAGTCGTTTCGAAACCGAAGTTGGATTTATTTCACATTGAGCGTACTTCCTTTCTTTACATAGCTTTTCTGCCTTTTCTGAAATATCATTTTCTATTGAAAGCGATTCTCTTTCCTCCTCTTTTTCTGTATTCTGTGGTTCAATAAGTTTAGATTCTAATGGTATTCCAGTGACGCTGCTTGCTGGAAAGTCACTTTATATAAAAAGATAATTTTTGAAAGGCTATAGAACTTTTATTTTAAATCTTGCTTTAGCAACGGCAGCAGTTTTTTCAAAGACAGGTGTTCACTATTTCACAATTTGGCACTGTGCACTCTTACACTGTCATCACTAAATATCTTTGAAACATAAGTAATGTCATCTATTGGTAAATAAATCGAGATCACTAAGGTGACAGGTAGACCCATAATAACCTAATCCGTAAAACCCCAAAATTAAATTAGATTTATTATCTTTATTATGATACTGTTTTCAAAAACCATAAATATTATAAAAAGAAGGCCAAAATCACTTTTTCTCTTCTAAATAAAAAAAATGTACCAAAATGAGCAGTTTTTTCACCATAAACTTATCATGTCATTACATCATTTACAATTGCAGCTAAATGCCAAACACGGTTTTGGTATTAGTTAATCGATCTGCATACTCTTTTGCACCAGCTTACCCTATGTATGAACTCAGTCACTTCAGTAAAATTTGCATAAGAATTCCAAGGTGTACCATGATAATAGTATTTTTTCTCTGATTTTAATAAAATAGTTAAGTGCACAAATTTTAAATCCTCTCCCCACGGAAAATATAGTAAGAAAAATTTGTTTTAGAGGATTTTGTAATACATTTATTGGAAGATATGCACTTAAGAATATCGGATTTGCAACATGCCGTGCTACATAATAGATGGGTTCATTTTGTTAAAAAATTCATTAAGTAATTATAAAGGGGAAAGACACTTTTTTAACGCCAGAAAATACTGAAAATTCATAAAATTAAAAAATGCAGTATGTTTTGTCCGTAAAAGGAATTTTTAACTGTCCTTCTTATTTCTTCTAATGTCATCATTTTTCTAAATATACGTTATACGAAAAGGAGGCCGTATAAAAATTAAATTTCGTATTTTAATGTGCACGCATCCACTTTTTAAATAAATCCCATGTCTGAAAGATGTACTTCATTTGTATACTTTTTGTAACTGGAAGTATCTATTATCAGCAGTTAAAGAAATTATATCTACTTGGAATCATCGTTACAGTTTAAGTGGATAGTACTATTAATACAAGCATTTCAGTGTATTTGCATTAAATGCCCATTTTAATATATTTTATTATTTTGCGTTTCAATTTGTTGTCAAATTCATGGCACAATAATAAATATTATAGTAAATAAATTGGAAACCCCATGAGAATATAATTAAATAAAAGCGCAACTTTATATTCTATAAAGTGAAAACCCCATGAGAATATAATTAATGAAATCACAACTTTATATTCTACTCTAAAAAAGTTCTAACTTATCATAACTGGAAATATAACTTTTCTCAAACTATCAAAGAAAGCAAAATAGCAGCGTCATTTTATCTTAAAATGTTTTTTGAGCCGAACCAATATTTTTCAAAAGTTAGCGCCAGTGACAAGAAGCCTTTTCTGACGAGCTCTGGATGTGAGATCACCTGGGCAAAAAGTAGTCGAATTAGGATATTCGGGTGAGGATTATTTGCTGTCTGGATCATATCCCAATTATGTATATTACCCTGATTACAATAGCAGACAATCTCTAATTGAGTTATCAAATCGTTTTTTTAAATATCATCAATTATTTAAATAAATTTATTTACCACCTCTGAGTTTTCAGAAAATTGTTTTACGATGTCATTCTATGGAAGCCTTTTAGCCGTTGCCCGTCGTCGAGTGAGCAACGTTTCCAGGGAGAACCACGTGGAGGTAGGCTTCCCGCTCTCCCCTTCGCAGGACCATTCCTCTGCTCATACGTTCATTGTCTGAACGTTGACTTTCCAGAAGGAAAAGAGCAGAGTGTATCCCACTCGCAGGACCATTCCTCTGCTCCATGTCTACAGTTCCCAGAAGGAAAGGAGCAGAGTGTGTACCGCTTTTGGTGATGGTGATGTTGACGGCAGAAAAGATGACATTGCAGCCTGTTGGTGTTGGAAGATTGAATTTAAGAGCAAGCCCAGGATAATTTAGGATCATGGTGGTCTTGGAGAAGCCTGGTGATGTTGGTTTTAATGATGGAAGATCAGAAAATCCGATGGTGATGACATAGAATAAGGAGATGCCAGAAGACAAGAATCAATGACGATGAACCCCGCCGCAAAAATGAGAAATAAACAAAATGAGTCTGAACAGAAATGAAACGTTCTTCAGCACCCGAACTGATCTACCTCGCAGCAATTACCAGCCTCAAGAATTTACACGACTGGAAGCATTTGGAATTTATTAAATTTAAGTATTTCGGATGTACAAATTATTTATCTATTATTCCAGTCTTTCTGTTTGATGTTAGTCTATTGCGAGTTAACCTATTGATATTAGTTTGTTTGTCTATTGCATTATGTTAGTCTATTGAACACGCCTTTTAACTGGGAAAACGAGTTTTAAACTATTGTTTAACTGAAAAAAAAATCAAACTACTGCTGTTTAACAAAACTATAGTAACTATTGATTTTCAATTAGCTATTATCCCGTTTATTGTAAACTATCACTATTAAATTGCTATTAATTATTATCCTCGACTATTGCAAACAGTTACTATTGCTATTACTGATTTTTTTAAAACTATTGTTATTGTATGGTAAATTTTGATTTTTAGGCCGAAACAAACATTTTATACCTTTTGAAAAATAAAAACATATTAATTTACAAATTTTGAAATATCTACACAGAAAGGCCGGATATACATGTATGTATTATGTTTTTTCTTAACAAAATGCAACGAAACTTCGATAAACTAAACTTCCCCAAAGATAAATATTTACAAAATCTTCTTTAGGTAAGGAAAAAAAGATGGATGCTGCTGTTTCATCAAACGTAATTTGTTTTAGGGAAGAATTAAAAAAGAAAATGAAATGATCAAGCAAATTCTAAAATAAAATTTAAATATGTCAGAAAAATGATAAATTATGAAAATTTTCAGAAGATAAGGTGACAATGTTGACGAAAGGTAATGTTCTGTATTTCTCTGAAACATTTGAAAATTTTTCTAAATTATAGGCAGCAGCAACAATAAAATTGTTGAATTTGATATTCGTGTAAAGACTGAAACCAGCGAAATAATGTAGCTATTACACAAATTTTCAAAATTCAAAAGTTTCAAAAAGAAAGTTCTTCTTTACTTAACCAATTATGAAAACATTAATTATATTAAATTAAAAGGGAGCACGGTGAAGACACTTTCTCTTCCAGATAATCAAAACACGTTTTTAAATTTAAACTAATGTGTCCGTTTAGTTTAGAGAAATTTCGTTGCATAAAAACTTAAATGCTAAAACTTAATTAGTAAAACTTAAATGATAAAGCTTAAATACTAAAACTTAAGGGGTCGTGCACCTTTGAAAGTAACAAATAATCCATCTTTATTTTAAGAGGTCTCAGGACTCCTAAAGCTTCAAAATTTTCAAAATTTTACCTTTTTTTAGATGTTAAACTCCTATCTTTTCTGTACATTTTGATAGAATTGTTTCCTTGAAATTCCTATTAGAACAGAAGTTATGACTTTTAGAATTATACCCGCACAATAGCTGAAGCGACATTTCCGAAACTTTGAAATCAATTTTTTCGAAATGACATTTTTGGGCATAACGCGCAGGATATCTCAAAAACTTCTGAATATTTTTTCATAGAATTTTCAAATTGTCTTTCATGTTAGTTTGTTTAAACTGAATCTAAAATTTCATTTTCATTATTCAAAAAAGAATTCATTTATTAAAAAATGCACAAAATTTCAAAGAATTTTGAAAAAATTATATGCATTTAGATTATTTTTCAGAACACTAACTGTTAACATGCATCTATTTTAATTTGTGTTTAAATTTTCTTATCTGAAAGTTAATAAGATGTAAAAGTTAATAAGATTCTTCAACCGCCAAACTCCCAACCCATCGAACCCTATCCATTTGTATTTTCTCACCCTCCCTCATCCATAAATTCCTGTAATGGATCAATCCGTATTAGAATAACTTTCATATGTAATTTGTCACTTTCAAAGCTACCTGACCCCTTAAATACTAAAATTTAATTACTAAAACTTAATTACTAAAACTTAAATACTAAAACTTAAATATACACACATACATATAATAACATACAAAATACATTTAATAAAGAAGAAGAGAAATCCAGTTGCCATCCGTCTTCAACCATTTAACTCCCAACCCACTAAACTATTTTTATATTTTCCCCCTCGCTCATTTCCCTAAATTCCTATAATAAATAAAAAAAAATCCTATCTATACCTAATTTCTATGGTTTAATCTTAACATCCTATGCCTAATACCCATTCCCATCTCTCTTAGTTGTTTATAATTAAAGGTTATATGGGAAATAAATATTTTTATTTTAAAATTTCTGTTTTTACTCTCTTTTTCTCCCCCAATACCCTTAATCCGAATTTCAAAACTTAGACTTTCTCTCATTAAAAATTGCTTTGCGCGAATTTTTGCTTTGATTAGCAGAAATTTAATTTACCTACTTCATTAAATTTACTCTACCTAAACTTTTTACATTTGAATTACCCGAACGCTATTAAGAAAATTTTGAGAATTAGAATGCTACGGAAGTTCTTATACTGTATATTTACACTTTTTCCTTCTGTATCTAACCTGACTATCTTTAGTCCTAAATCTATACTAAACGATGATGTATAAAATCGTCCCTATTCCCTGCTTTTTACTCTTTTTCATTGCTCCCCCCTTCCCTGTTCCACCTCTCTTCTAGATCTAAAACCCAGCCCCCCCCCCCCCCCCCCCCGAGGATGAGCTGAATGGACTCCAGTGGCCCAATATACTGCTCACCTCCAACCCTGGCCATCGCGTAACTACCAAAAACAGCAAAGTCATCGTCGATTGCTTCCAAGACGAGCTTTGCCTCCAAAAACGTCGCCTCATCCCCAACGTCAACAACACCCACTTCCCCTGACTCAACCTGATAGGCCCCGTTCATTGAAGAAATCTTGGGGCGTACACTGGGTCCATCCCAGTGCACAACGCGGTCGCTAACTGGAAAATCCTCAGCCAACAATCTACGCACATTTCTAAAATGTGCACGCACCTGTTCCCTCATACCCAACTCACGCGCCCCAGATCCCCCCTCTCCCTCCTGACCTGAGGCGCCTACACTTCCCTCCTTCATGCCCAACTCGCGTTCCCCAGATCCCCCCTCTCCCTCCTGACCTGACACGAACCCTACACATCCCTCCTTCATACCTTACTCGCGCTGCCCAAGATCCCCCTTTGTATCCTGCCCTACAAAGTCTAAACTTCCCTCCCCACTATCTGCCCCCTTATGCGAAGCCCTTCCGAAACACCCGAAGCACCCAGAAGAAAACCAAGCCCTAACACGCCGCCCCCCAAGTGCCCTAACAACCTGACCCCCCTCAGTGGCATCTGACGGAGGCTCTGTTTTACCTCTCCCTGTGCCCTTGCACTGCCTGAAGATCGCCGACCTATTTGAAGGAAAAAAATGCATTACGTAAACTTATATTAACCATAAACAAACTACATTTACGGAAAGAAAAATGAAAAGTTAAATATTACTGCATGCTTATAAAAAAAAAAAAAAAAAAAAAAAATCGGTGCATACATTACGCACTAAAAAATCTCTGCCGGCTCGGGCGGAGGTAGATTTCGAAGTTAAGTACTAAATTCACCAACAAAACTTAAATCAAGATTAGAGATAAACACAGTTCCTTCACTAACAATGAGCTCTAGGGAGCTAAACATTTTGTGAAAATTATAATGTATACGAATACACACACGCATGTACCGCGTGTCCTAAAAAGGACTGACTGATTTTAAAATTCAATAACTTGCAAACGGTGACAAATATTTAAAATTTTCTTGCAGGAGGTTTATACATAAGGCCAAAAGTTTTATTCCAGTGATTTTCAATTTTAGTTCGAATTACAAGCAATAGATGGCGCTGTGAGCAATAGTCGCTAAATACAGGCTCGATTTTTGGTCCTTTCTCTTGTTTCATGCGGAAAAAGGAGACGGAAATGTATTATCCGGGCCACGAAGTACCAAAAATCGAGCCTGAATTTAACGTCTATTGATCGCAGCGCCATCTATTGTTTGTAATTCGAACTAAAATTGAAAATAACTGTAATAAAACTTTTGACCTTATGAATAACCCCCCTGCAAGAATTTTTTAAATATCTGTCACCGTTTACAAGTTATTGAATTTTAAAATCTGTCAGTCCTTTTTAGGACACTCGGTATATGGAATAGGTATAAAAAAGGCTAAATCAAATTCAGAAAACCTCAAAGAGTTAAAATATGTTAAAATTTACATAGTCGGGTTTTTATAATGTTTTAATACGTTTCTTCAAACTCACATGACGTTACATATTCACCTGCTGAGGTTCATTATATTTCCAATATGACGCAATATTTAATTCGTCAAACTATTTATTTCATTTTGCGTTTTCATGCGGATATCTTACTCTAGAAAACTGTGACGTAATATTCAATTTGTTTTCAATTCATAAAACTGTTTATTTAATTTAATTTTTCACGTGAAATCTTGCAATAGAAAAGCAATTGTTGTGGTGAGAATTTTACTGTTTTTTTTTTAATTGTTGGCAACTGCCATAACAAAAAATATTTATTTTTTCCTGTCAATGTTGTGTAAGAGCTGGTTTTATCAGAATCATGTTAAGACGGTATTCAAACTTCTGAGCCCTCCCTATTTCCATTCCCTTGGGCCGATTTTGCCCATTTTCAATCCCCGCCGAGATATTAACCATCTCAAAGTTGTTGGCGAGTTTGAAGACGATCCGTGCATAATTGCGAGTTTTATCGTGCGGACAAAATTTAGTACATACATACATACATATATATACCGGGTGTCCCAAAAAGGACTGACTGATTTTAAAATTTAATAACTTCCAAACGGTGACAGATATTAAAAAAATTCTTGCAGGAGGGTAATGCATAAAGTCAAAAGTTTT
This sequence comes from Maratus speciosus, assembly GCA_963932465.1. Taxonomy (NCBI): domain Eukaryota; kingdom Metazoa; phylum Arthropoda; class Arachnida; order Araneae; family Salticidae; genus Maratus; species Maratus speciosus. Next base: position 119,480,826 of record OZ010793.1, on the reverse strand, counting down.
TTACAGTGATTTTCGATTTTAGTTCGAATTACAAACAATAGATGGCGCTGAGATCAATAGAGGCTAAATTCAGGCTCGATTTTTGGTACTTCGCGGCCCGGATAATAGATTTCCATCTCCTTTTTCTGCATGGAACAACAGAAAGGACCAAAAATCGAGCCTGTATTTAGCGACTATTGCTTACAGCGCCATCTATTGTTTGTAATTCGAACTAAAATCGAAAATCACTGTAATAAAACTTTTGACTTTATGCATAACCCTCCTGCAAGAATTTTTTTAATGTCTGTCACCGTCTGGGAGTTATTGAATTTTAAAATCAGTCAGTCCTTTTTGGGACACCCGGTATATATATATATATATATAAACTTTTTAGGTGGGGGTGGTTTTGGGTTCCTTGGGTCATATAATGAAAAGTTGTGATGGAATTTTTCGAAAGTATTTCTTACGAAATCTACCTAAAAAGAACGGGATATCTACCGTCAGATAGATAAAGCGAGAAAAAAATGTTAAAAACAGCATAGAATTATAAAAGAGCATTACTTTAATATTTTATGTATTATTCCTTTTATTATTATACTTTTTATAATCAACACAAAAATATACCTTAAAATACACTACTCAAAACAATTAAAGGATATTTGAAGTTTTATACAAAATAAAGATATAAACGAAATTTTTTTTGCCGAAAATAGAAGAGGAGAATCACAAATGCAAATTTTTCTGGTTTTCAAACTGTGGAGTATGCAAATTTTGAGTTCGACGTCAAAAACGTCGCTTCAGCGGCAGTGAATGAAATTTGACTTTCAACTGGATAAAGGAGAATGAAGACAAGGATGATCGGCATTCAGTGATTGCTTTGTTTCGATGAGTATGATGTCTCAGCGAAGTCATTTGACAGATTCAGAAGCTTTGAGAATTGTTGGTAGGTTAGAAGGGGGCCAAACTCAAGCCGAAGTAGCACAAGCCATTGGAGTGTCACAAAGTGTCATTTCCAGGATCTGGAACCGTTTTTTGGAGAGTAGATGTGCAGGCCGGAGACCAGGGCAAGGTCGTAGACGGGCAACAACGCCCAATGAAGATCGGTATTTAGCGTTAACAGCTCGGAGACACCGAACCATGAACGCTACTCTTCTCCAACAACACCTTCGCTCGGCTACAGGCACCACGATTTCAACTCAGACTGTCCGAAACCGGCTCCATGCTGTAGGTCTGTATGCTCGCCGACCGATGGTATGTGTTAGATTAACAGCAAGGCATCGTCGCGACCGTAGGGAGTGGGCAACCGAGCATGTCAACTGGAGGAGAAATGAATGGAGCAATATTCTGTTTTCTGACGAGTCCCGGTTTTCTGTGCATCCGGATAATAGGCGTATTTTCATCTGGAGGGACCGTGGCAGTAGGAATAATCCTGCGTTCGTGCACGAAAGTGTCAGATTTGGCGGTGGAGGTGTGTTGGTGTATGGTGGCATCTCCATTGACGGGCGCACTGACCTCTACATCATTCGAGATGGAGCTCTGACTGGTCGCCGATATAGGGATGAGATCCTCAGACCTATTGTAGTCCCTTACGCTGCAGTAATCGGAGATAACTTCATTTTAATGGACGATAACTGCAGGCCACATCGTGCAAACCTGGTGGAGGATTTCCTTTTCGAGGAAGGAATCGTTCGAATGGAATGGCCAGCGTGTTCTCCAGACATGAATCCAATCGAGCACGTTTGGGACGCTCTAGGAAGACGAGTTTCTGGCCGCCAACAACCCGCACAAACTCTCCAAGAACTGGAAAGAGCTCTTCTGGAAGAGTGGGGCAGAATACCCCAACTCGTCATTAATAGCCTCACAGAGCCCATGCCTCAAAGGTGTTCAACGTTGCTGGCCGCCCGTGGAAACCATACCCCCTACTGAAAAGGACTTTCTTTCAAGAAAACACCTTTTCTTATTCTTTTTTTCTCATATGCACAAATTGTGTTTTTTTCCTTTAGTACACAAATGCGCAATAAAATGCATTTTTTTCTGCCAAACGTGTGTAATTTATTCTCATATAACCTACTATGTCTGTCGACCATGTATCAATCAGCTAAACAGTTTACCAGATACAAAATCCACCTAAAACTGCAATATCCTTTAATTGTTTTGAGCAGTGTATCATAACAAATCAATATGTACAAAACCTCTATCCGAACTGATTCTTACCAATTTAAATTTAAATATTGTCAACTTAAATATACTCAGACAATGCAAAACTCTACAATTTGGATAAAGTTCTACTTAAACAAATTTCTTAAAACTGAATATTCTGCAATATCAATGTAAAAACATATAAGTAATTACCAATATACATTGCATGATTGCCTTTATTCCCTTAAGCTAAGTAATCTTACTTTATACCGGAACATTGGATACACCTATTCATGTAGCAGAAATGTAACGTAATTTATGCAAGTCAATTAAAGCACAGACTTTGTCTTCAACAACATACACTAAAAGTAAATTGAATGGTGTCATGATTACGGATTTTACCACTATGAGGGTGTCAGTTGTCCGATATTAAGATGCACCGCTCCTTTCGGTTTGATTGGGCGCGTCCAGAGGAGCCACCGGTTAGTGACCGGTGAGATGGGTTAGTCACCAAGGCGTTCAGTGCTGCTAACCGGGTCGCAACCAATGTCGTTCAGCGCAAGTAACCAAAGTGACCGGTGAGAGACCGAACTAACCGAAGAAAATTCTTGGTTAGTTGGGTCACGTGATCGGTTACATGAAAGTTTATTTACATTTGCATCGTACATGATGAAACAATAATAAAAGAATAATTACGGCAACGTAATACAGGTGGCGCCAATAGTAAATAGCACCAGTGTCGTCCAGTAGGTCTGTCGACCGGTTAGAGACCGGTCACTTACCGTGACGTCACGTAACCAATCTCACCGGTGACTTTGGTGAGGTCTGCTGGACTCGCCCATTGTATGCTATTAAGGTCTCCGATCAAAGTCGCCTATAAAGTATACATTATAGCACGGCTTTCATCCTGATGCTGCCGCTTCGGCGGACGCGATAGCTATCGGCTGCTTTTGTAATGGATTGAATAAATTCGATTACATATTTTGAAGTCAAATTGTACTATATAATTTTTAGAAATTATCGCTGGCTCTCGGACTATTACATCTTTGAGAAAAAAGCACTCTAAGCTTATTTTATTTAACATACGTTTAAAACAGACATAATTCCCAAATGAATAGCGATTTTTTTTCTCTGCGATTATTTACTATAATATAAAAAGGAGGTTCTGTTTCGTTTCTTTTGACCTACTGTTTAGCCTCTTCAGTTCCGAAGCTAAAATAGTAATAAAAATGCTTATTCATTAGTTTTTCCCAAACAAAATGACATCGTAAAAAACAGAAAAAAATATCTTTTCTGAAATGGATCCTTTAGGCGCTTAGTAATTTAGGTTCAAAAATAGGGATCTGAAACTACAAACCGCCTTAAAAACATCAATTTAATAGCCAGTAACCTAAATTGACACAATCATAAATTTAAGAGCTTTAAACAAGTCAATAATCTGCAAATTCTCAACATTTTTTATTGAAAAAGATTTAAGTTAAATACTTATGAAAATTTCTCACTTTCTTGGTAATACTGTCTTTTGGGCATTTTTAGGCATTTTGCAAACGCAGATGAAAATAGCATTTATTTTATGTGGGAATCAGCTTAGATGCTGCCATTTATTCGTTTGCTTTGAGCGCAAAAAACATTCAGCCATTTGGAAGTGATGTAAAAATGTAATTTTTTTTTTTTTTTTTACATCCCAAAAAAAAAAAAAAGAAATTTCATCAAAAAAAAGAAAGAAAAAAAGAAAATATCGGACATTTTAGTTTTTATAAGGAAAAAAACAGAAATCCCCGTATGGGGACCCAGGGACCGAAGAGGATAATGTAGAAGCCTCCACTGCATGTAGATATTCAATTGTATATAAATTTATGGCCTTGCAACTGACACAGACATATAAATATAAAGGGGGGAGAAGAGGCGGCTGAGGCAAAAAGATAGTTGAAAATTTAAAATATACCTCCAAATTGTAAATATGGTTGACGAGCCCTGTTTAAGGGTTAAATTCAGATGTAACAATTTAAGCTAGTGCACATATTCCGTTCGTACAACGATTTTGAGGAACGGCTATACGGTGAAACAAGATATTTCAAAGTAGTCTGTTGTGACTATTATAAAATTTTCCTCTATATACTAAATCAAATTGTCTGCAAACAAAATTAAGTGATACTCATTTAGATCTTGAGATAGAGCTGTCGCAGAAATTGTCAAAAACCATATGTAACAGCGACACTTATTGGGCGGTATACAACCAAATTCAATAAGTATCTATTAATGTCTAACTGAATGAGAAGTTTGGCGAAATTTCTTGCATGAGTTCTTGAAGTATAGCTATCGTAGATATAGTGTAAAATGCAGTACAGTGAAACCCCTATTTTACGTCCCCCGAATCTACGTTTTTCCCGCATTATACGTTTTTTTCATCAGGTCCCAGTTTTTCCGTATAATTGTAATGTTAATTTAACCCGGATCGTAAGTTTGTTATTTATGGAATTTCCCGCATTTTACGTTTACTCTGGAAAGTAATAAAAGAAAAAAATGCTCTAAAATAAGCAATAATTTTTCCTTTTGTGTTTTTTTAAAGTTAATCCACGTTGTTGAAAGTTATGCAATGTATGAAAGCAGAAACGCATTCTAAAGATCTTCTGCAACTGGTTTCCCCCCTCCTTTGTTGAACACCTGCTGTCGCGGACTGCTTCCTTCCCCCCTCCCCCGGATAGCTGGCGGGGGAGCAAAGTAAAGAAACAACACACTTTATTGGTGTAGGAATGAGATGGGCAGGGGAAGAGACACTCTTGTTACCAATGAGATGGGGGTGGTTCATTTCTTTCGTCGGGTTAGGGAAAGGGGTCCTTACCCTTCTTGTCGTTTTCAAATTGAGTTGCTGTTTAGCACGCGGTGGTCGCATTTCTAACCTTTTTGTGCCAAAATGACGAGTAAAAAACTCAGAAAATTTTCTGTTGCTGAGAAAGCCGAAATTGCTAAACAATTTGATGAATTCCATGGAACCAAAGTAGCGTTCGCTCAATTGCAAGGAATTCCTGTGACAACTCTGCAATCCATGCTACAGGAAAAAGAATGCATTGAAGAAGACATCGAGAAAGTGGGAGAAAAAAAATGCCAAGAAACGGAGAACATTGAAAAAATCGTTGTACGACGAGCTGGAAGGTATCTTATTAAAATGGTTTAAAGAAGCTCTTGCTGCGAATGTACCTGTAAATGGCACGATTCTACGAGAAAAAGCTCTAGAAATCGCCGATAGGCTTGGTGGTTTGAAGGATTTTTCAGCTTCAAATGGCTGGATTGACCGAATGAAAAAAAGACATAATCTTGCGTATAGATCGCTTTCGGGAGAATCAACAAGTGTAAATGAAGCTACAACAGAAGGTTGGAAGAAAAATCTACCAAATTTGACCAAAGGATACAAGCCAAAGGACATATTCAATGCGGATGAAACCGGACTTTTCTTTAACCTCCTACCGGATAAAAGATATGTTGCTAAAGGAGACTCCTGCCATGGAGGGAAGATGTATAAATTGCATCTTACGGTTTTACTGTACTGTAATTCTGATGAAAGTGAGAAGCTGACGCCTCTTGTTGTTGGAAAGTCACGCAACCCACGATGCTTCCAAAAGCGCGAGAAGTTATCCGACAAAGTACGAAGCAAACAAAAATGCTTCGATAACCAAACCCCTTTTCGAAGACTTTTTGCGCAAATTAAACAAAAAAATGGAGTTGCAAAATCGTAAAATAATTTTGTTCATTGATCAATGCAGTGCACATCCGGTTTTTCAGCTGTCTAATGTGCATGTCGAGTTTTTTTCTGCAAATTGCAGCCTTGTGATCGCGGCATTATTCGATCTTTCAAGGTTTTTTATAGAAAGCAACTTGTCCTGAAAGCTGTAGCTGAAATAGAAAATGGAAACCTGAATTACGCCTGCAAGTTAAAGTTAAGTGTTCTAGAGGCTATGCATTTTATTTCTGAGTCGTGGAGAAACGTTACACAACTGTGCATTTCCTATTGTTTTGAAAAAAGCGGATTCGGAGAACATATGAGGAATCAGCTGCGGTAGACTCGGAGAATGATAACGAAACAGTTATCTATGATTTCGATGATTACATCCCGGAAAATTTAGCAACATGTGAAGTTGAAAGAGCTACCGCTCCATCCGTAGCCGACGTTAAGGACTTTTCGTCCACCGATGAAGATGAAGAAGAAGAAACAGAAGCACAGCCTGTCCCTTCTTTCAATATTGCATTGAAGAGCTTACAAACAATGAAATACTATTTTCTTTCTCATAAAGACCAGGAAAAAACTTGCAAAGTATTTCAATCCTGGAAGATGCTGCATTCACTTTGAACTCAATGACTAAAAAACAATCCACTATTACGGACTATTTTCAACCTAAACGCCAGGATTCGCAATTAAATGTGTTAGTAAAATGATCTTAAAATGGTATGTATAATAATGTTTTTTTCGTAAAATATAGATTGTAATACCTTTTGAGAGAATCATCTTTACTACTTTTGTTTTTTTTCTACGATTTTTTGTCTTCTATGCATTTCCCGCATTTTACGTTTTTTTACTCAGTCCCTTGAGAAACGTAAATTCGGTGTTTCACTGTATAGCAGTAGCACCTGTTGGACAATTTACTCTAAAATCTAATCGGCACGTATGTATGTCAAGATCTTACTGAATCTGAAGTTTGATTAAATTCCATGCATTGGTGAATGGATAGGATAGATCTTTTTTGAAGTAGATTTCCCCATAACGTAGTGCCACACACAGACAGATCACGGACACATTTTCTAAAAACCGTCCAATCATCTCTAGGACCTTCTAAAATATCGAAAACCGGAAGTTGAACCTTTTCACGAATCCAATACCTTCTTGTAAAGATAGAAGAAAGTTAGAAAAAAAAGGTTAAAAAAATTGTTCCGGTCCATATCTGTCATAAACTCGCGTATGAAAGAGTTCATTATATCAAGAGAGGAAGCTTGTTGAAAAAACATGCCGAGAAGTCACAATTTGGAAATAAAATCAAATTACTCTAGAGAAAAAAATAAATAAATGTCTTTTATAAAAACTAATAGACAAAAAATATTCCAAATTGTTTTTAAACGATTCGTCAATATTTAGAAACGTATGCATGAGAGCTGACGCCGTCTAGACAAGGTACCAGAAGAGGATTTATTTGTAAAAACTTCTGGTCCCTAAAAGGATTGTCACTGATTTAGAGAAATAGAAATTACCTCAATACGAAAGTGCCGAACAAATTGGAAGCGAAATTCTCACTCAGTAAAGTATTCGATGCTTGAGAGAAAGAAAATTATGCCTGGTTATAACCCTTTAAGGTACTTCTTAGTTATCCTGTCGACCAAATTACTGTCGCCAAATTGTAAGATTAAATGCCAATAATGGTTGATCGTAAATGTCACATTCACCTGACAACACGTGTTTACGTCACCAAGTGATTTTTATTTAGACGTTTTATTTGTATTTTTATTAATGTTATACTAATTTATTTGTTCTTCGTTATTTAAAATAAAAATTATGTCAATTTATATAATTTGGCGAGTGTTTTGGCGATTTATATAATTTGGCGAAATTGGTCGACGGCATAACTAACAAGTACCCACTTTAATATAAAGCTATAATATGCAAATTTGGCGTAGACTCCGATTATGAAAGATACCCAACAATTTTGGTAGTATTTTAAAAAACAAGCAACAGTTTTGCACTGATTATTTTGTGAAATCTGTTTTATTTTAGCACAAAATAAAGGAGGTGGCAATTTTCTTTGTTTTTATAATTCATCAGTGGGTACAAGATGTATAGAGATTTCTATGGTTATAAGTTGCCTTCCGTTCAGATTTCATGCCAATTTATTACCGATATTGATTCTTCTTGTCGCTAACATAAACCGACTTTGCGCGATTTATCCACCATTATTAGCCTTTTTTTGATTAACTTACCTAGAAGAATAACGCCTCATCTTTCATTCAGTATTTACATTTTCTGTGCGAATTACATGACTAAAGATTTAAGGGCACTTTTCGGCTAGCCGGCCGCCAGTGTTATCTGTGCATATATATAGGATCATATATATATTTACAAATACAAATATATATATATATATACATATGTATCTATATATATGTATGTGTTATATATATATGTATGTGTTATATATATGTGTGTGTGTGTGTATATATATGTACATATAGGTGTATATATATGTACCGGGTGTCCCAAAAATGACTGATGGATTTTAAAATATAATAACTTGCAAACGGTGACAGATATCTCAAAATTTTTTGCAGGAGGGTTATGCAAGATGTCAGGAGATTTTATGCTGCGCTTATCAGTTTTAGTTACAAACAGCAGCAGTAGATGGCGCTGCAAGTAGATTACAGCAAAAAATATCCTGTATTTTTCGGATGTAAAAATATTTCCAAACGAAGTCATTTACACTGATGCAACAGAAAAAACTAACTTTCCGCTATATGAGCGTTGGCCTGTTTATTAAAACTTGGCGCTTTTTATACAGTTTATTTCTCATTGTATATAAAAATAGATAATAAATGGTTTCTTTATATTAAATAAATTGCATAAATATTAAATAAAATGCTTGTGTATATGAAACAGTGAATAATTTACCAGAAAATTTGTTGCCAGGTGTATTTCAGTCGCCTAGGAACTATACTGGAAAAGACAGTTTACAATTTCTGACATTACAAATTATTATTTTAACACAATCTTAGGGATTGGTAAATAAATCATGAGAATTGTAATTTTTTCCAACTTAGTCTTTGCCTAAAGGTTGTCTGTGTCAATTATGTCCGCCGAATTTGTCTAGTATAACTCCTCAGCTTAAGCCACGATCCTGGTTTCAAATTAAACATATTTTCACTCAGTCGAAAATACATTTTGCTTGATTTGTATTACAATCACTGAGAATATTTTAAAATATAATAAATTATAATTATGTATCCAAAGTGTATTGGAGTTCCTTTACTTGCGGTTTATTCTATTGAGCAGTTTCAGATAGCAGATCAGATATGTTTGCGAAAAGCTAGTCTGAGTGAATTTGCGTCCTCCGGATTTGTTCAGGATAGCTTAGTGGGTAGAACTTAGGACAAGATTTTTAGGAGCAGATGAAGGAATGATTGTACACACAATTCTTAATTTAGGCGGTATAATTACGTCATCGAGCTATGGCCTGAAAATTTATCGCATTAAAGATACTGATTAGTACAATAAAAATATTTCAGCCTACCTCATGATATCTTAGTACGAGATGAGCAGAGCGCACCAATTTTTAAATTTGAAGGTATTATCACGTCATCGAGTTACGGCTTGAAAATTTTAAGAACATTAAAGATACACATTAATACATTAAGATTATTTCAGTCTACCTAGACATATCTTGGTACGAGACGAGCAGATAATTAATTAATGATCATTAAGAATTAAGAATTGGCGACCCGGTCTGGTCATCTACCAAGATATGACGAGGCAGACTGAAATATTCTTATTATACCAGTCTGTATCTTTAATCTCATTAATTTTCAAGCCATAACACGATGACGTGACAGTACCGTCAAAATGGGGAATTGACACCCCGTTCTTCTCGCATTGTACCAAGTTATGCCGAATCAATCATTCTTTTACATACTGTTAAGAAGCTTTTCGTAAATAATTAATACATTTTGAAAGTCGATGGCGAACTAATGTGTAGGGCACTGTAATGTAAAATATTATGTTTATTAGGTTTGAATTGTACAATATGGCGACTTTTTCTTGTTATAAATTTTAGTCTGCCGGTATTTCTACCAAGATATGCGCAGGCAGACCAAAATATTTCCAAAATACTTTTTTTTTTTTTACTTTAATTTTCTACCAATTTCATACCGTAACTCGATGATGCGATAATGGCGCCAAAATGACGAGTTGGCGCCCTCTGCTACTCATATCGTACCAAGAAATGTCGAGACATTCCTTCATCTGCTCCTGATAATCTTGTCTACATCATGATTTCATATCGTAACTTGATTACATAGTTACTTTTGTCGTCGCCGCCCGGTCTAAGAAAGAATACCATACAGTTATACCTGCTAAGACAGACATCTATCTAAAATGTGACCCATTTCTCCTAGTGTTACCATTTTCATACTTTTTACTACATAGTATATACATACCGGGTGTCCTAAAAAGAACTGACTGATATTAAAATTCAATAACTCGCAAACGGTGACAGACATTAAAAAAATTCTTGCAGGAGGGTTATGTATGATGTCAAGAGTTCTTTTTACTGTGATTCTCAAATTTAGTTCGATTTACAAATAAAAGATGGCGCTGCGAGCAATATGCGTTTAATTCAGGCCCGATTTTTGACCCACTCAATACATTTTACCATACTCTTTTTTTTTTTTGGCATGGGAGAAGAGAAAGGCCAATAAATCCAGCTTGTATGTAGCACCTATTGCTTGCACCGCCGTCTATTGTTTGTAATTCAAACTAAATTCGAAAATAACGGTTAAAAAAACTCCTATCATCATACATAACCCTCCTTCAAAATTTCTTTAAATATCTGTCACCGTTTAAGAGTTATTGAATTTTAATATCAGTCAGTCCTTTTTAGGACACCCGGCATATATTTAAGGAGAAATGTTTAACGAGTTTTCCAAATAAGCCTTGTGTTTTCTAAAGTGTAAAGAAAATTATGACCGGCTGAAATTTCAGCCAAGACATCCTTGGTTTAAATCCTGGTCCGGACATTTTTTTTTTTTTTTTTTTTTTTTTTTTTTTTTTTTTTTTTGTCCAGTTGGAAATTTATATTCCATATGATTGATTTACCAATTAGAATAATTGTGTTAAAATTAATCTAGATTATATGGTATTTTTTTTTCGTTGGGACCATGAATTTTTAACACTTTCCAACATAGTTGAAAAGTGTTTATGACTTCGGTTTGTCTGGCCGTCTGGCCGTCTGTCCGTATGGCCGTCTGTCCACGCTCTAACTCTCGTAAATATGCTCGGATCGTTCTGAAATTTTTGGATGTTAGTAACCTCTACCATAGCACGTTCCCTATTTCAAATGAAGTTTGTAGCATGTTTAGTTTATTTACAGAGACAGTCAAAAGTTTTTCGTTACATTACGGCCAATGGGAAAAAATCGTTTCAAATGAATTTTAATGGTGTTACTCTTTTTCAAACATAGTAAAATTGATATTCATTTATGAAGCCCACTAAAATATGCATTCTGTTGAATATGTGGTGCAAAGAATAATTATTGTTCATTTACAGGGCCACACAAAAGTATTCCGTTCATAATGGTATAGGGGAAATTGTTTGCAGTGTATTTGAAAAGATTTCAGAAACTATACTGTATCCGAATTACTGTATATTAGTAATGATTGCTCGAAATGCATTTTTAATTATGATATGCGCTTTTTTAGGGTTTCGTTCATCTGACAAAACCCTATTCGTCTCGCTCCTCTGTCTGTTTGTCTGTCCGTTTATCATAGAGCCCGTTCTCAGAAACTATATATGTTGGAGACTAGAAATTTTGCATACTTATAGCTGAACACCACACATCATACAAAAAATGGTAAAATTTTGAAAAAGTCGTACATATAACCCTTTGGGCTCCCACATGTGTATTTTAAACAAATCTTTCTATGTGAGCCCCTAATTAGGTTGGAGGCGTGAAATTTTACATACTTATAGCTGAACACCTCACATCAAATGACAAACCATAACAGTTTGAAAAAGTCGTACATTTAACCCTTTGGGCTCCCACATGTGTATTTTAAACAATTCTTTCTAAGTGAGTCCCTAATTAGGTTGGAAGCGTCAAATTTGGCATACTTATAGCTCAACGCCTCGCATCAAATGACAAACCATAAAATTTTGAAAAAGCCTTACATTTAACACTTTGAGCTCGCACATGTGTATTTTAAACAATTATTTCTAAGGGAGACCCTATTTAGGTTGGAGGCGTGAAATTTTGCATACTTATAGCTGAACACCACATATCATACCACAAATCATAAAATTTTGAAGAAATCGTACATTTAACCCTTTGGGCTCCCACATGCGTATTTTAAGCGTATTTTCTAACTGGGCCCCTCATTAAATTGGAGATTTGAAATTTTGCGTACTTATAGCAGAACACTTGAAGCCAGATGATAAACTTTAAAATCTTGAAAAAGGTCTTACACTGCAAATAGAGGCGTCTTAAATTTAGACACTTGTGTGTCTGAAAAACTAATTCAGACACTTAAATGTCTGAATGTGCAATTTCAGACATCATAGACATCTAAATTTGAGACACATAAGTGTCTTATTATGATTATGGTATAAATGAACTAAAAAATGTCTGAATTCTGGTGGCATGTCTGAAATTAAGACATTTAAAGATTAAGACGCTTAAGTGTCTGAATTTGATTAGGGCACCAGCAAAGAATGTTTATTAATGGATGAGAGGTGATTAAAATATGCTTTTTCATTCACTGAACGATATTACTTTACAGAAGTATTTTCTTAGACCATAAGATGTTTGTCAAAACTTTACTGCACAAGTCTGTTAACAAATTCTTGAAACCAATTTTATCTTTTATTTATTTGTTTATTTTTTCATTAAAGTAATTAAAAAATTCTTTACATAAAAATATAAAGTTCTGAAAAAATCATTAGCTCTCGTCGGTGTACGCAGAAGAGTACAAGGATTCCCCCTTCTAAATATTTTAAAATACTAAGATATATGTCTTGAAATAGTAATATATATGAGCGCCGTTAAATAAAAAAGAAAAAATGTAGGGAAGGGCTTGAAAGAGGACCCGATTTTCCAACAAGTGTGCCTGTGGCCCACAACTCCTTTTTTAAAATGCAGAATTTGAATATGAAATATGCTAAGAGTTTTTTTTTAGAATGCATCGAGCAAAACAATATGTAAACATATTAAATTAAAAAGCAATACAAAAAATTGCAAGTAAAATAAATTAAATATTCAAAAAGAAACAAAGAACTGGAACTTTTTTTTAATATTCAGGGGACTCTGCCCCTATAGTCCTCTTTTAAGGTAAATTTGAAAAACATGAACGTAAAAAAGAAGACACAGAATTAAAAATGTTTTCATCGAGGAATTCAGAGGTGAGAGGAGGGGAATGGGGGGGAGAGTACCCTGACAAAATTGTCTTACGTGTTTTTACTATTAGAGTTTAATTATTCTATAGTCATTTAGAATATATTTTTTAAATAAACAGATATAAAGAAACCAACTAATTTTCAAAATCTAGGAAGTGGTCATGGGCCCCATAACAACCACCGCTGCCGACGATTATGTTTAAACTATGTTAATGTTCTACTAGACCCTGCCACCTCGCTAATAGGCGACAATCTAGCGCCCCAAAAATATTTTCGCTCGATCAATCACTCATCTCCCCCCCCCCCTTCCTATATACTTGCTATCGCACACGCTCGCTTTTACAATTAGATAAGAAAAAATATGGACTGAAGCGTATGATATGAAAAGTACGAATTTTTGGGAGATTATACATTTATAAGCCTTCCTTTATTAAAAAAAAAAAAAAAAAAAAAAAAAAAAAAAAAAAAAAGATTTAACCCGGGAGAACTTGCTAGTGAGAATGTTCAATTGCTTTTCTTTTATTTTACATTCATATAATATCAACTTTTTTGGTTGGCTTAGTACTTTTATTCACAAAATAGGTAAAGAAATTGAAAAACATTTTGAATTTTTTATTAAAATGAAAAATGATTTAAATAAGAGTCTTAAAAAAGTACGACTGTGAGAAAAAAATCTTATGCAGCGAGTTCTCCCGGGTTAAATACAAATCTAATTGCGAAATGTATCATGAAAGTATTATTACATCTCAGCCAATCAGAATACAAGTTCGCATCCGTTCGTTTGTTTCTGCAATTTTGGCGGGCAACGACTTCCGCTCGACGGCCAACGAAGGAAACTTAGTTAAAGTATACTAGCAAAGTAATTTCTGCTTAATTTTCAAAACATTTCATTTCACGCTGATAAAACTTTTAGTAATTTGATGTTTCATCACTTGTACAGCGAAGCTTGAGTCACTGAGTCGATCACATCGTTAAAGAAAAAAAAAGAAGCTAACATAGTATATTTTTTGTATGTGAAGAGATGTGTTTTTCATCTATTGGAGTATTAGAATTTGCAGCAATTGATTCTTTGGTGTGAAACATCTTATGTGTGTGTTTTCATTTTAAAGATGTTAGATGGAACGTTTTTATTACAATTCGGAAGAATTGTTTGGATTACCGTTAACGTTTGAATTGCTTGGAAAGTTCATGTAAAAGAATTGTGAATTGAATTTTTTTAATACATGTATTGAACTTTCAACAGATTTTTCAATAATTTTATTTCATCGATTATAAATTAGTCTATTTAAAAAATATAGTTGAAATATAGGAAAATGTGAATGTAAATTTCAAAATGGATTTCCCGTATAAAACATTTTGGATAAACCTCCTAAAGGTAAGCTTGAATAGAACGATATGATATTGCTCAATTTAGAAAACGGAGCATTGAAATTTCATATATATGTAATTTTATTATTTCTATTATTTTATCATAATAATTAATAATTTGCATTTTTCATATTAGCTTCTTTCTTGTACTCAATAAACATTTTTTGTGTTTAAAGGTTTGTGTGTTCATTTTTGCCATTTTCAATAAAATGATTATCATTTTCTGTATTAATCAATTTGATTAATATTTCTTTAGATCTTCATTTTATAAATTAAATTTTTATATAGTAAATAGGTTGCTTGAATCATTTGCTTTTTTTGATTATGTATCACTCCAAATTAATTGGCATTTCATATTGAACTTTTGCGGATAAAAACCACCAATTACAGAATATAAAATAATGCATATATTAAAATAATCATTTTAATAATTGCAATCTTCATTTAAATTACCATTAAAACTAATTCTGAAAAACTTGTCAAATTAAGTTCTACTTAAAAAACAAATTTTAGTTGCATTAATATGCTATTTATGTGCTATAAACTATATAAAAAATAATTAAAATAAACAAATCTTTGAGATTTATTGATTATTATTAACATAATCACTATTCAAATCTTTCATTTTTCAATAGTTGACTTTATTAACAATGTATATTTTTCAGCTTTAATTTTATTTCGTGTAGAATAAATTAATATATAAATCATTATTTACTTTTTCCTTTATGTTATTAAAAAATATATATTTATTTAATAATAGGTAAGTAGTTCTTGTGATTATCATCTGATCTATATTTTTACAAAACGTCCGTATGGCAATATTAAAAAATTCTAATTTTTATATAAATTTCCATAATTAAGTTTTTCCTTGCAATTTCTAGATACTTTGTGTTATTGATAAAATTTTACATGTGAATTTTAATTTTTATTGACAACAGTATCGTTTAATTATTTTACGGAGTCTATATTATCGAAGTAAATGTTTTGATATTAACAAATTTAAATGTATGTTTGGGAATTGCTATGAACTCTCTTTTGCTTCAGAAGGTACAAATAGAGCACAAAAAGAAATCATGGAAGCATCAGATTGAGTTATCATGAATTCCTGAATATTTTATAAATAATGTTTCAGTTTTTCCAGTGAGAAACAAATCCCTACTGCATGACGATGCAATATTTTTTTATATATATAGTCCTCATAAAAACTTATTAAAAAAAAAAAAAAAGAATACTTTGATACATATTTTTTCTGTGTTCAATCTCAATAACATAATTAAATTAAAAGACACAGGACCACTTTGAAAATAAATTATAAGGAAGACATAAAAATAGGCGTAATTAATCCAGTATAGTGGATTTCTTAAGCTCATATATGAGGTGTTTTTTTTTTAAAATCAAGTTGAATAATACACGTAAAAAGAAATGAAAATAATATGAGAAAAAGAAAAACACATGGGTACAAATAATACGCATTTGCGACCCATGACAGGCCATTTAGTTTTCTAAAGGGGTTTTCATTTTTGTAATAAAACTTCTAATCTAAATAAACCAATTATTAAAACACAGTTATACTCTAATAATCGAGACGATTAATATCAGTAATGCCTACTGATTGGTAACAATGATATTTAATATTTTAGGAAGATAACGTGACATTAAAAAACTATTATTCTTATGTTTTTACTGTTTGTGTATATATTTTCACAAAATTATTATTTTTTAATTAATAAATAAATGAAAGTTAAATAAAAGAAATTTACTGTGATGTTAATAAAAAAAGTTTTTTTAGTTTTTTTTTTCCTTCAAAAGAATTTTTTATATATATCTGGTGGTAAAAAAAAATCATGAAACTATTTAAAAAGAAAGCAATTAAAAGTTAAATCTGTTTTTTATGGTGGCGATGGGGGGGGGGGGGGGGGTTGTATGTGTGTGTTTGATACTGTGCATCGCAACACACATCATTTTTGTTGAAGTTCAATTTATGTTGTACCTTATCGTGTATGAATTATTAATTCGTTAATTTGCATGTTTCGATTAATGTGATTAAAGTAATTTTGCAAAATATTATTGATTAATCTTAACCGATGGACCTTGAATTCATTTGAAGCAAATGTATTATTCTGTTACCAAAAATGAATCAATTTTTATGATTTCGAATATATATATAAATGAATATACAGTAAAACCTCTAAATAGTAAAACTTTGAGAGCACGAAATTAATCCGTTATTGAGAAGTAAAAATGTGCAGATTTATAGGTGTTGGGGAGTAGATGTGTCCTCTATTCGGAAATGTTCCTTACGGATGTTTTAGTGTAAATATCTACAGTAAAACCTCTGTAACGGACTCCTCTATTTAGCAAAACATATAGCAGGGTTGGTTTGATTCCGGAAGCTGGACATGATAAAGCATGGGCAAACTGCGCAATGGTCCCTTCCCCGGATTTTTTTTTTTTTTGGGGGGGGGGGGAGGAATTTTGTATGCAATTTTTGTAAACCTGATACTTTATATCTCTTTCGAAATTGCGCGTCTTATTATGAATATTTTTAACTTTTAGAGTAGTATAGTAAGATGTAAAAGGTGACTGCTATCCGGGAATGTTCATTAGCCTCCTTAACGGACATTTCAGACTACTGGACACCTCTATTAACGAACAGTAATACAGGTCTGATTTTTTTTGCAGACGCAGGATTTGATTAAATCACGAGAAAACTGGGCAGTGCTCCCCACCTCCTCCACCACCACCACCTTCTACTTACATTTTGAATTTGTTTCAACATTGTACTGTGATTATAGTAAATATTTTGAATTTTTAGGTTATAATAAGATTAAAAATAAAAAATATATTTATCTAAATACAGTAAAATATCGCAAAGGCAAGCATCTCGGGAATACTGAATTTATCCGCTATTCGAAGGTGTTTGCTTCTCTGAGGTAACTCAGAGAAGCAATATATATATTTATGTATGGGTTACAGATTGGAAAAGATGAGTCGTCGCTAAATAAAATTGTCCGTTATGAAAGTTTTACGGTAAAACCTCCATAACGGACACTCCCAAGAAAGAATATCTCTATTTAGTAAAACCATTTTTCAATTCTTACCGCATGCTTTGTTGTATACTTTTACCTCAGAGAAGCAAATATTTCCGAATAGCGGACGAATTCCGTGATTCCGAGGTGCTCACTACTGATAAGTTTTACTGTATTTAGACAAATATATATTTTGTTTTTAACCTTATTCTACTCTAGAAGTTAAAAGTATTAATCATAATCAATACAAGGTCGAAAGAGATTTAAATTATCAGCTTTACGAAAATTGCATACCCTGTTTGTGGCCCCCTAAATTTAGATGGGAGGGGGGGCATGACCCAATTTGCCTGTGGTTTAATCACGCCCTGCTTCTGAAACAAACGTACCCCTGTTTTATGGTCAAATATTTTCCCAGTATTGAAGGTGGTCCAATCATGGCTACGTATAATGCTTATTATTTTTTTATGTGGTAAAAAAAATGTCTGCCTATTGCCAACAAGTGAGAGGTGGGTCAAACATGGACGCAAATCAGACATTTCAAATGTCTGAAATTCAGACACATACAAGTGTCTTAAAAATTAAGACATTTTAAAATGTCTGAAATTTGAACACTCTAGTTTAAGACACTTAAATGACTGAAATTCAGACACATACAAGTGTCTTAAAAATTCAGACATTTTAAAATGTCTGAAAATTGAACACTCCGTTTCAGACACTTAAGTGAATGAATTTCAGACATTTTAATTTAGAGTGTACGTTTAACCCTTTGAGCTATCAAATATGTATTTTAAGCAATTCTTTCTAAGACAGCCATTTATTAAGTTGGAGACATGAATTTTTGCATACGTATAGCTGAATACCTCAGACCACACGGCAAATCATAAAATTTTCAAAAAGTCTTGTATTATTTACTCCACCGGGCTCTAACTTGTGTATTTTAAGCAATTTTTCTAACCTCCGCCCTTTTCACCCGGGGAGCACTTTTCAAACTTTTGCCGAGACCCCTTTGACCATTCTTTCATATTATGCACCATAGCCTTACATATTTTAGTTCAAATTTTTCCGCAAGGGCCGCCTACTTATCTCGATAACTATCGGCCCAATCCCCTCGACTAATATATATACGGATAGTATATAAAACGGAGTTTCGTTCGGATGGAGGTTTGTTTAGAATAGAGTGCGCCCCTTGTTGCGAAATGTGGAACTAACAGATTTTTCAAAAGGATAAAGCGTTTTGAAAGGAATATTAAACGAAACCCTCTGTGCGATCTGTGATCACACTTACCTACTTATTCACTATATTTATGCATACTATAAAGTGCGTATAAATGCTATAATTCATATTCAGAGCTACAGAAATGAATTCGTAAAGGTTATTGAGTATGAGCATAAATTGCTTAATGGTGGGTTTTAAAGGAGTTATACATTTTCACGCTGAACTGAATTTAGTTAACTACGAAATATTTGTAGAATATAGATAAAATAATATACAGTGCCACGCAAGGAATTAGATTCATACCGTCTATGGATGATAATTTCTGGAAATGTAATTTCAGTAGTTTTAAGCGTGTTTTAGTTTGAATTAAATTTTAGCTAAATAGTGGCATGTAATAAAGGTACTATGTAAACTACAGGGCATTACAAAAATATTCAAGTATGTTTCCATCTATTAGTATAAATTGCTGAAAGATGAATTTCAACCTGTTTTGTATTTTCTTGCTAAACTAAATTTTCCCATTATATAGTATATATATTAACATACAGATCGAATACAGGGCTAATCAAAAGAATTGGAATACATATTTGACTATGGGCGGTAATTACTGAAATCAGATTTTTAAATGTTTACTTAGTTACCTTATTTACCTCATTCCCTAAGTAACAAAGTTTCTTTAAAGCTTTCAGGGAGTGTTGGAAAGCGTTTCATAATCTATGCTGTACGCATGATTTTTCTTACTTGTTATTTAATAAATGGAAAACACAAAGTGTAAACTTTTATTTAAAACAAAAAGAAATTGGAAATTTCATTTGCCTTTTTGTGTAGAGCCTTTTTCGTAAAGTCACAAAAATTTGGAAAAAGAACCATAACTTTCAACATTGGTTTAATTTTTTGGCCCTAAAGCTTTAAAGTTAATTTTTTTAATATTTTTTTATTAAAATCTGCGTTTTCTGACGCACTTACGGTGATATTTTTAAGATGATTTGCATTTTAGATCCAGAGAAACAATTTTTTGAAAATGGAACTGCAGTCTAAAAATACAGACTCAGAAATGTGCAATTTGAGAAAAATCCAAAAATTGGACCCCCCATATCTCACAAACTATGCGGTCTAGGAAGGAAATTTTTCTGATGTATTCATATCATGATAGAATTAGTATATACACCGAGTTTCATCCAAATCCCTAGAGGTCGGGTTATAAGGTCTGGTTGAATTGACATGAAATGACTCATACATATATATATACAGGGTATCCGGTCTCAAAGGTGTCCAATGGCTAATTCCTAAACCGTTAGTCATAGACATATAGTTCCAATTACAAAAATGTTTTAAATCAGGCAAAGAAATATTTTAAAAGCGATTTGGATCAATAAAAACATTTCTTAAAAAATTACGAAATTTAAATTTTTATACGGTCCCCCGGTCCTATAAGTTATATTTAGTGAAATTTTCCTTTTACACTGACAAGTAATACAAAAAAATGTCCCGTTATTATACGATTAAAATTGACCGAGTAATAGCTGTTTAAAGTTGGAGCATATTTTTGCTGCAAATTGGGGGTCATTCACAAATTTAGTCGAAATATAATTTCGTCAGATATAAAAAATGTTCGGGAGTAAAATTAACATTGCAATATAAATTTGATCTTTAATCATTCTGGCATATTAATGGAAAATATACAATTTGTAATAAACATTTAAGAAGAAAGAAAAAACAGAATTTTTGTTAAATAAAATGATTCTAAATTAACAGCCTCAATTCTTTACCAAATGATACGTATTTTAAAATATTATTAGATTGCACAAGCCTGCAAAAGTTGGGTTATTTCATGTTTTTAAGCTTTTGATAATTGATTCTTATATATTCTGTACCGCTGAATCCGAAATTGACCTTCGTTTTTAACTATCATATCAGGATTTTTCGCAAATTGCAAATTTCAAAGTTAAGAAGTTCAATGTTAAAATTAAATTTCCTCCCCCATCTCATCGGACCACTCAGCTGTTTAGCTGTAAGAATCCCAGGATAAGCAAAAATATCGAATAAATTTTTTAATCAAATAAAATAAAATAAAATAAAATAAAATAAAAAATGTTTTACATATGTTTTATGGTATGAGATTTTCGCTATATTTTAACTTACACATTTGCGATTTGCAAAAAAATTCTAACGTGATGGTTAAAAATGAAGGTCATTTTCAAATTCAGTGCTAAAAAGTGCGTAAAATCAATTATCAAAAGTTAAAAAACACAACCATCTCCTCTACTTTATAGTATTCGATTTTTGTTATTCTTTAAATTTGAAAATTTATGATTTGCGAAATATCCTGACATGATGGTTAAAAATTAAAGTAATTTTCGGATTCAGTGCTAAAAAATGCATAAAAGTTAAAAAACCCAACAATCGCAGTCTTGTATTATCTAATGTAAATCTCTTTCTTAAACTCCTTGGCAGAAATCTATCCAAAATTTTTTGTGTTATCCTGTAAAATAAGTATAAATGGTAACCACCGAAAATCTTAATAATATTAGATTGTTATCGGATTTGCGTCAGTATGTAAAATGCAATCTCGATCGTATATTTAAAAGTGGGTTAAAGTTCGAGTACAAATTTTGAACTGGAAAAACATACATAATATTGTTTAAGTAACATAAAAACTTATAAAAAAACATAATTTTTGTTAAAAGAAATCATAAGAGAAACAGTCTCAAATCCTGACAAAATAAAACCTATGTTATATTAGCCAATTTGAGACTTAATCATAATACTTGTAGGATATTTTTTCAAAGCGCAGATTCACATGAAGTAAGACCTTCGAATACTTTAAACACTTGGCATATGATCCCTCAAAGCCAAGCCGAACTCATTTGTTCTCAGAGTGGAAAAGTGGCATAAGTCATGCATTTTTAAAGTTTCATAACTCGCTCAATTTTAGCGTTATATGAATGGGACTTTTTTTGTATTACTTGTCAGTGTAATAGGAAAAAATTACTAAATATAACTTATAGGACCGGGGGACCGTATAAAAATTTAAATTTCGTAATTTTTTAAGAAATGTTTTTATTGGCCCAAATTGCTTTTAAAATGTTTCTTTACCTGTTTTAAAACATTTTTGTAATTGGAACTATATGTCTCTGACTACCTGTTTAGGATTTAGCCATTGGACACCGTTGAGACCGGACACCCTGTATATATATTTCGCGGTAAAAATGTCGAAAAAACTGCAACGAAAAAGGGGAGAGGACGATTCAACGTTAAGAAAAATACATTTCTTGTTGTCCAAAGTCTGTGTATAACTTTCGCGCTAAGATATTGATATCGAGTTATAAAAAGCAGTGTTTTTTTTCCTGTTATTCTTATTGTTCATTTTTGTTCTTCCGATGGATGGAAAATATGACAACATTTTTTTTAAATTGAAACTCATTATTTCCCTCCTGTATGTTATACTTTCTGAACCAAACTTATGAGTTATAAATATGTTTACAACGACTATGAGTACTTTGTGTGCTAAAATATAGATATTCATTTGTTTTACGAAAGACTAATTATTAGCCCCCGGTAAGCTATTTCTTTCTCACAGCAATTAGAGTGTCGTCTACAAAAAATAAGTTTGTTAAGCCATTAATATCCATTGTATAATCCAGCCGCAAAACAAAGCAGATGCATCATTGTACGGAATAATCTCTAATGCAATTTTTTAAACTTCTGAGCATAGCGCATTTTCTATTTTAATACTGTTGTATTGGAAAGAAAAATTATTTTTAAATGTAATTTGTTTGAAAACTGCATCTGAATGTATTTTTATGGTATTCATTTTTTTGTAGTTTTTAGCGCCATTTGTTTAATTTTGGCAACTCAAGTACACCATTTCTGTAGAAAGTAAAGGAAAAATAGTTGGACAATAGCAATTATATCTTTTTGTTGCCATTTTCCCATAAAAACGGAAAAAAATGTAATTAAAATACGTGCTATGTTCAAAAAAATATAAATGAGGGATTTTGGATAATCAGGGAGCTATTATGAACTAAATTTAATGTTCAGTATCTATATTAATATTACAAACAAATGAAGGCATATAAATCATTAGATAGCCATTTTTTTGTCGAGTTTCTTGCTGATTTCTTTTTGCTGGATTTGTGTATTATTCTGAGCTAAAGCGCGCGCGGGGAATGTTCCGAGGCAGCCCCCTCTCTTCCCGTTTATCCTACATAATGTCATATATCTTATTTGTTGCAAATTTTGTCTAGTTTCTGAATTTCGTAATGCTTTTCCCCTAAAACAATAAGAAATTTAAGATAAAAACAACATTTTTTTGGGGGGGTGGGGGGGGGTTCGGGAGAGAAAATTTTGGGGTAAGTTAAAAATTGGAATTCAGCGACCCAAAAAACTTCAAGCAAACCTTATAGAGAAAGTTCGGAGGGGAGATGGGAGGGCGAATGTAAACGTGTGAGTGGTTAAGTGGAATTGCGCAACTTAGTTCACGCAGCACCGCGGCTCAAGTTCTGAGGCAGATCCCCCCCCCCTTCCCCATCATCCTAAGTCATAATGTCATGTATCTAATTTGTTGCAAATTTTGTCTACTTTCTGAATTTCTAGATACTTTTCCCCTAAAAAAATAAAAAAATTGTTTTTTTTAATAAAAAACTTTTTTGGGGGGGGAGGGGGGGGGGGGTACGGGGGAAATTTTGGTGAGAAGTTACAAATTCGGATTCAGCGACCCAAAAAACATAAAGTAAGCCGATTTCCAGAACTACCATTAATTTTGCTAGGTAAAATTCCCTATTGCCTGGACTAGTAACAAACACATGTATCGTGCTTAATGTCAAGTTAATGCGACGTTTACGATCATCCATTTATGACATTTAATCTTATAGTTTGGCGATAGTTTTTTTTTTTGGTCTATGAGGTAATCAAGTAATACCATACAAACAATATACTTTGAAAAAATAACTTGGAAATATTCATGATGACGTATTAAAATCGTGAACAGAATTCATGAATAAGCTATACCTGTTCTTGAAATTTCTAAAGCTCGATCAAGACATAAAATTCAAGCGTAAAATTTCAAAACACAATGCTTTTCAATACGTGGATCGGAAAGCTATTTCCAAACAGACGGAGTTTTTTAACCTCAAACCTAAAGGAAGAATAGTTTTCATAGCGTCCTCATAAAACTCAGGAAGTTAGCGTTATTTTTAATCTAATCATTTTATACAAGCTAATTTTCAAATGCGTAATTGATCTTACTTATCAGTCCAAAAAACAGACGTCATTTATTACGACAGCGGTGAATGAGGCCATGGTAACCGAAAAAGGCCCATTTAAACGGAAAAGCATGGCAACGTGATTGTAGAAGACAGCCGCTGTTATACTGATAAGTCATTCAATCTTCCGTAACTAGGTAATATATTTTTAAACAGGGCACTTTAGTTTATTTTCAGAGGCTGCGAAGCATCAACGGTGGTTGGCGGGCTTAGCTCGAAGGGGTTGCGCCCCCCCCCCCTAGTATTATGTATTATTGTTAACATAGGCCATATACGTTTTACTAATAATTCAATTTCTTTTTCATTGGGAATCAATGAAATTATTTCCCACAGAATTCATTTTTTACATGATTTTCATGTGAAAAAAAAATTATATAAATATATATATATATATATTTAGAATAAAAATAACATATTTATGACGTCAGGCTGAAAATAAATCGAGATTTTCAAATATTTGGTATCAATACAAACAGAATGGTTATAAATATGTACAGTCGTGACAAAAAAGTAAACACCCCCTACTGACTCTGCAACTAATTATAATAGAAGAAAGTTACTGGCACAAATCGATTGGAAATAAAGTCTTCTTTTAAATGATGTATATAAAATTTGCTTAGGGGATGGGGGGGGGGAACTACAAATCAAAAACTGACCAAACGTTGTTTTTTTTTTCAATAGCAACACCCAATTTTGACAATATATTTGAAATTTTCGGTTCAAATTATGCCTAGAAACGAAATTTCTAGTCATATAAACGGTAAGTTTATGAATTATAAACATTCAAAATTTAGAGCTTGTAATGTTAAATTGCATTTTCATATTTTTATTAATATCTCCTGAAATTATAATCCTAATGTGAAAGTTCTTTGCGTGTGGTTATAATACTAATATACTCAAACATAAATACTTTGAATTTGTAATAAACAAAATCATAATATGAATTATGAAATTAATATTTGAAAAAAAAAAAAAATATATGAATTGCAAAATACAGTTTTTTTGATAAATTTATATTTATTATGTCCTCCTTTATGAGAATACTCAATTTCAAAGTTTTATTACAAGTAGTTTTCGTATTATCACTAAAATATGCAAAATGATGGCTTAAAGGGATGCGAAGAAAAGCATAATTTGAAAAAAAATATTTTTTACTCTTTTTTTTTTAATGTTTGGGCTGGCAATAGTTTAAATATATTAAGCGAGTCATCCTTCTATATATAAAAAAAAGTTTTGATTTGGAAATGGATCTATGAAAATCTGCGTAGATCATCCGGATATACTCCTACTAGATTTGCATCCATATTTTTTATGACCGGGGGTCTTTCGTCGTTAATATTAAGAAAACTGTTTCATACAAAAATATGAAAATCGGTGGTATTATAGAGACATGTTTGATAAATACGCTGATGCAGACAGTTTTTAAATCGAATAATTATTTTAAGAGATATTTAATGTTAAATATGGTCAAAATCGTTTCATTAAAAAAGTTTTATAGGAAAAAAAAACTATACATAGGAATTTAAAGATTTGTAGATCATTTTATACATTGGAAGTTCACGATGTGCAGACTGCAATTATCTTTTTAATTTGACTCATTTTTTGAGGATTTATTTCCATTTTAAATTCAAATTTTCAGCATTCCGAGAGATATTTTTTGCACATTTTTGAAAAGGGCAATTATTTTAAACTGTTGCCAATTTTATAAACAGCGCAAAGAATAATATTTCCTTCAAATAAAAAAGTTATTTACACGTGGCTATTATAAACAGAAAAAAACTTTCAAAATAAAATTAAGTGATTACGTGTTAAAAATCAGGGAAATAATCAAAATTACATCATAAAAACTATAGTTACACGTGAATTTTAAAAGAGTAAGAAAAGTTTTAAATACTAAATTCATTATTATGCGTTAAAAGTCACAAATGGAAATTGCGTCATATTTAAAAAAGCCAAATAAATAAAAGTTGGCAAAACACTTTAAATTAAAAAATATATTTGCACGAGACATTTATTTCATATTTTGAAATAATCTTTTCAACTATTATCGTGAATTCTAAGACAGCGCAAATAATATTTCCTTTCTAACAACAAAAGAATTTTCATGTGAATATTAAAAAGAGAAAGGAAACTTTGGGGAAAATTACATCACATTTAAAACAATACATTTAAAAGAACTTTCTCATAGCGTTTTTAAAAAGTACCGCGAGACAAAGACTCTGTGTACTTAATTCATTTTACATTAGCTTACTTTCAAATTTTTAAGTAATTTTTAACACTTTCCAACAAAATTGAAAAGTATTATAGATTTCGATTTGTCTGTTCGCGCTCTAACTCTTGTAAATATACTCGGATCGCACTGAAATTTTTGGTTATTGACGTTTAGCCTAGCACAAACCCTATTTCACATGAACTTTGTAGCATGTTTAGTTCATTTACAGGGACAGTCAAAAGTATTCCGTTACATTATGGCCGATGGGAAAAAAATCATTTCAAATGAATTTTAAAGATGTTACACCCTTTCAAGCATAATAAAAAATATATGCATTTACGAAGTACACTAAAATATGCAGAATATTCTGTAGCATATGCGGTGCAACGAATAGTTACTATTCATTTACAGGGCTACACGAAAGGATTCCATTACAAATGGTATTGGGAGAAATTGTTTGCGGCGTATTTTAATTATACAAATTCATATATAATAAAATTGATATACGTCGGCGAGGCTTACTTAAGTTATTTCATGTATAATACGAAGTGCAATGCATTTACAGGAACATACAAAACATTTCAGACAAGTATTTTCTATCTGAAGTACTGTATATTAGCGGCAATGGCAGGGAATGCATTTTAATTATAATATGCGCTTTTAAGTTTAACTATATTTATGCATACTATATGATGTGTGTAAATGTTATAGTTGATATACAGGGCTACACAAAAGAATTCGTAAAGGTTACTGAGTATGACCGTAAATTGCTGAAAGGTGGGTTTAAAATGTGTTATGCTGAACTGCATGTAGTTTTCTAAGAAATGTTTGTAGAATATAGATAAAATGATATACAGGGCCACGCAAAGAATTGGATACACGGCCGCCTATAGATAATAAATTCTGGAAATGCGATTTCAGTAGTTTTAAGAGTGATTTAGTTTGAATTAAAGTTTAGCTAAATAGTGGCGTGTAATAAAGGTACTACGTAAACAACAGGGCTGAACAAAAGTATTCAAGTATGTTTCCATCTATTAGTATAAATTGCTGAAAGAGAAATTTCAACCTGTTATGCGTTTTCTTGCTAAACTAAATTTTCTATTATATAGTATATATATCAGCCTAAAGATCAAATACAGGGCTGTTCGGAAGAATTGGAATAAATATATGGCTATGGATGGCAACTGCTGAAATCAGTTTTATAAATGTTTAGTTAGTATTCTTATTTACCTTATTTTCCTCAATAACGAAGTTTTGTTAAAGCTTCCAGGGAGTGTTGGAAAGTGTTTCATAATCTACGCCGTACGCATGATTTTTCTTTCTTGTTTTTAATCAAAGACGTTAACAGTCATTGTATCTCTGGCAACGGCTGATTTCGTCTTAAAAACCTCCAATCAAAGGAAAATGAATGAAAACCCGTTTACAGGGAAACCGTCACTGCTTTTTTAAATTATAATTCAATTTTTTTAAGGCCGATGAAATTAGCATGCTTTTAGGTAGATTTCGTAAGAAATACTACCTATTGGAGTCGTTACCATGGTGCGACTTTTGAAAAATTCCTTCATAACTTTTCATTATAGGACCCCAGGAACCCCAAACCACCCCCACCTAAAAAGTTTATATATATATATATATATATATATGTACTAAATTTTGTCCTCACGATAAGAGTCACAATTATGCACGGATCGTCTTCAAACTCGCCAACAACTTTGGGATGGCTAATATCTCGATTGAAATTGATTGATGATGAATTGAATTGATTGATGGCTAATATCGGGATTGAAAATGGGCAAAATTGGCCCAAGCGAATGGAAATGGGGAGGGTTAAAAATTTTGAATACCGCTTTAACATGATTCTGATAAAACCAGCTCTTGCACAACAATGACAGGAAAAAATAAATATTTTTCGTTATAGCAGTTGCCAACAATTAAAAAAAAGCAATAAAATTCTCACCACAACAATTGCTTTACTATTGAAAGGTTTCACGTGAAAAATTAAATTAAATAAATAGTTTGAATAATTGAAAAAAATTGAATATTACGTCATAAGTTTTCTAGAGCAAGATTTCCGCATGAAATGTCAAAATGAAATAAATAGTTTGACGAATTAAAAAAAAAATTCCTTGCCGGCTCGGGCCTACAGGCGGAGGTAGATTTCAAAGTTGAGTACTAAATTCGTTAACAAAACTAAAATCAAGATTAGATATTAACCCAGTTCCTCACAAAGAGTGAGCTGTATTGAGCTAAACGTTTTGTGAAAATTATAATATACACTAATACACACACGCATGTATATGGAATAGGTTTAAAAATGGCAAAAGCGAGTTCAGAGAACCTCAAAGTGTTAAAATATGTTAATATTTCTATAGTCGGGTTTTTATCATGTTTTAATACGTTTCTTCAAACTCACATGACGTTACATATTCACCTGCTGAGGTCCATTATATTTCCAATATAATGCAATACATATATATATATATTTAATTCGTCAAACTATTTATTTAATTTTGAGTTTTCATGCGGAAATCTTGCTCTAGAAAACTTATGACGTAATATTCAATTTGTTTTCAATTCGTCAAACTGTTTATTTACTTTAGTTTTTCACGTGAAATTTTGCAATAGAAAAGCAATTGTTGTGGTGAGAATTTTATTGCTTTTTTTTTAATTTTTGGCATCTGCTATAACGAAAAATATTTATTTTTTCCTGTCATTGTTGTGTAAGAGCTGGTTTTATCAGAATCATGTTAAGACGGTATATTCAAAATTTTGAGCCCCCCCCCCCCCATCTCCATTCCATTTGGCCGATTTTGCTCATTTTCAATCCCCGCCGAGATAATAGTGTTACAGTATATTTAAAAATATTCCAGTACCTAAATATTATCAAATTGTATGTATATACACCCCCTATATCCTTGTTAGAACCCTTAAAGTACAATGTTATTCTGCGTATGTGTTTCATGTTTTGGGGCAGAGTAAAAAAAAAAAAAAAAAAGAAGAAAAAGAGAGCCTAAAAGCCTGCTTGGGTGGCCAACCATGTATATAAAATTTTATGAGCCTTTTAAGTAAAATGCTTGGTGCAATTTTATAACCCTCCTTTTAAAAGTTATTGTCATACAGGCAATTTTGGAAATTTTTATGGGATAGTGCCGTGAGAAAAGATAGTTTGCTTGGCATTTAAAGATGGGTGGCCCATTAGAAAAAGTGTATAAGGTGGAAAGTGGATTATACCCCCTTTTAGATAAGTGGTTGAACCCTACCAGGTTAGCGAATAGGAGCGTCTGACGTCAGCAAGTAGAAGTGCACGTGTGAAATTTTATTACACGATACGGGGAAAAAGATAGTTAAGGCAGGAGTTTTCCGAAAGTAAAGATGTGATATTTTTCTCTTAGTGAGTGGGGGTAGGGGGAAAGGAGGCTTTCTTTTAGCCCTCCCCCTGACCAGTGGTCAGACTATGTTTCGGATTTGTTAAAACTAGGAGAGAAGAAAATAGTCTCTCAAGAAAAAGGACGTGATATTGTCCTGCTATCTTAAAAGAATAGAATTTTTTTACCAAGCGTGGGTACAGCAGCAACCATGATTGATCCCACTAGCACCGTTTGAACAAAATTTATGTTTACTTTGAGATTGAAGATTTAGAAGCTCATGTTGTCTTAAGAAACTAAAAGAAAAAAAACCTATGGGCATTCGCTGAAATTAACGAAACGCAATCAGCATGTGCTTATCATCGCCTTGATTTCAGAATTCAGGTACATCTGAAGAGATTCGCGGCATAGAAACTGGATATGTGTGTGTAATGAAATCGTAGAGGAAATGATGGTTTAGTACATCCTCATTGAAAGTTGATAGGTGATCCCTTGAACGATTTTTCCTTTTGTGAACTGTCTGTGATATCCGTGGTTACCCTGGGTTTAAAGAAAGAGTTAATATGGACAAAAATAGTTTCAATGTGAGAATACCAACATCCATTCGTCTAAAGAAAAGTATACACCGATCGACCTTGTCTCCACCCTATTAGAAGGACTGCCTAATAGATTAAAAAAATAAAGAAGAGTAAAATGATGTTATAGCCTACACCTTCTCTTGAATTGCCTTTAATGTAAGTAGAATTTTCTGTGCTGTTTTGATTATCTCTTACATATTTATTTATGTCAAAAGTATTAGAAGGAATTGAAATACCCTCGCAATTTGTTGTGTTAAAATGGCTATTTTAAAGTGAAAACTATTTTGAAGTATTCTTTGCTAAATATTTAATTGAGTTTTTGTTGTATTGAAAATTTTCTGCAATATGATAATAGTTAAACGACTCTTTTAAATTAAAAACTATTTTGAGTTAAACCCTGTCATGTATCAAATTGATTTACTTATACTAAAATCTCGCTGCAAAATATTGGCAAAAATAATATTAAATTCTTAATAAGATCTGAACCTTAATAAAATGATGTCAAATGTATTGCTCTGCTTTGCTCACTTCTCTTTCAACTAAATTAATCTCTAAAATAAAAAAAAGGGTTTTAATCTCATTAGTAAATGAAATAAATACTAAAGAATCTTAAGATCTGTTAACTCTGTATCAGTAGTAAGATTAAGTATTAAAGGAGGAATACTGCGCGAAATGAATTGAGGGTTTTGTTACCTTTTTTTTTGATTAATGGCTTTTATGCTTACTATGCATTTCCCTTTCATTTTATGAGTTTTGTGTGGATTAATTTTAATGTGTGTTACCCCTCTTATTAACTTACTTTTCTGGTTATGCTTATGCTGGTTCTTAAGTCTTTAAATTAAGGAGTTGGGTAATATGGTAACAAGATCCATTTTAGACGGAAATTTCAGTCGTACATGTGTTCCCTCAGTAAAAAAAAAAAAAAAAAAAAAAAAAAAAAGAAAGAGAAAAAATAAAGTATTATATATAAGTAATTGACTTCTGAAAAGAGTAAGCATTGTTTCAAAAAAAAAAAATTATAAATACTGAAATCTAGGTAGCCACTGGAATAATTAATACAAATTTTGGTACATAAATGAGTGGCTTAAGAAAGAACTTTGTCAGAAGTGAAATTCATCAGATTTTATAGTTTTCAATGCTAATGACACTATACGGTTATTTGGCCCCTGGATTTGAGAATATAAAGTGCAGTCATAATTTTATTATTCCATCCTTTTAAATTATTAAAACATATTGTTTAAAATTGGTGCAGACTTAAGAGTTTGCCTTTCACCTTTCTGGCTCTGTGGTAATCAAATTTTACTTTTCCTTTTTTTATTATGAATGTCTTATGTTTTCAAATCCAGTAGTGTTGGTGGTATTCTCTTCATAAGTTGTGAGTGGTTGAGGGTGTTGTTACTGTTAAAGAATTAAGGTTTAATCTTGCAATTTCTAATGGCAACATTTTAATATACTTAAAGTTAATTTATGTATTTCCTCGCTATTCTGTTTTTGTTTGTTGGTAATTGCTCTAAATTTCAATTTACTAAAGTGATATTTCTCGAAGCAAATTTGCTTATTTTTTTTAGTTTCTTTTCTTTGGTAACAACATCTACTTTGTGGTAAACTGCTCACACCTTGTTTAAAAATATGAGGTCAAGTTAATGCCATTGGTGAAAATTATTTGAGTAAATTAAAAGGTGGAGTGTAATATTAGAAGAAGAGAAAAAACCACCCAACAAGAATGGTACCGTGACATTTAGTCCTGGTTTGTTGTTTTTAAAATTTTGTTGCATTTTTATATAAACATGTGAAAGGTAAGTGTGTGGTTCTGTACTACTGATTAAGGATTGCTGTGGATATTTTTTTTCCATACTGGTGTAATTTTAAGAGTTTTCTTGGTATTTTTTTGTCCGAATTTACTTTTCTGTGAATAGTTGCACCCCTCTTGAAATTTTCTGGTACTAATTATGGCTACTGACGATCACATCAAAGATTTTGCACTGGTCCAAAAGAAGAATGCACTTATGGAAAATATTTCCTCCATTCCACCTTTTAGCGGTGAGGCAAATTCAGTGCCCTTCAATGAATTTTTTGAAAAATTTGATAGTTTGGCTAATTTTTTCAAATGGGAAGAGGAAGAAAAAAAGTTTGCTTTGTTTAGTAGAGTAAATGGGGGAGCAGCTAGATTATATAAGCTTAATAAGGGAAAAACAGTAGATGATATTATAAAAATTTTTAAGGAAAGGTATACCCACCATCTCACTCCTCTCACTCCGGATGTAGCACTCTCGAATTTTTTCAGTTTCAAGCAAACACCCCATATGTCAGTGCAGGATAGGGCATATGATATGTCGCTTAAAGCGTTGGATATTGATGGGCTGCAGGGTGATGTAGTAGAAAAAAATAGGAATGCTATTTTGCACTCGATGCTCCTTGGTACCCTTTCCCCTGAAATTAGGAGGGGGGTTATCACAAAAAATCCACAGACACCCGAAGAAATCCTCAGAGTTGCGCTTTTAGAAGAAAAGGCATGTAGGAGTGTTAGTGTAAACCCTTTCTACAATCTGCAAAATGACGTTAGTACCCCTTTTACGCCTCAGTGTGTACAACAAAGTGTAGCGTGTGCCGCTGTGCACCCAAAAAGCGAATCGAAACAGTCACAGCAGGAAATAAATAAACTAAGGGAACAAGTAGAATTACTCACAGCGAAAATCGAAAGTTTGGTGCAAAGTAATGATAAACGGAGCGAGATGCAGAGCCAGGAAAGAACAAATATGCGTAATTTTTCGTTTTGCATCTGTTCTGAGATAGGCCACTTTGCCCGAGATTGCCCACAAGCTAGGTATCAAAACAATTATGGTAGGGGCAGGTTTAGTAACTATAGGGGCCGTGGGGGCTATGGCAACAATTATCGAGGGTATCCTGGCCAACCTGATAATACTTATTTTAGGGAAAATAGAGACAGAAATGATTATAATTATAATGATAGAGATAGACAGGACTTTAACTATAGGGGAAGTAGGGGTAGAAGTGGTAATAACAATAGGGGCAGAAATGATTATAGTAATAGGGATAGGAATGATTATAGCAATAGGGGTACAGATAATCATGATAATCAAGGGAATAGTAATAGGGATCAAACGAATAATGTAAATGTAAATCAACCTAGTAGTGACAGCAATACACAGGGTGCTCCTAAAGTACCTTTAAACTAAATAAGGCTGGATCTGACATGGTCGGACTGATCCCCCAGAAGCCGAACGACTCCACCCCAGTATATAGTGTTTTTCCCCCACAAGTGTACAGTCTCCCAGTGACGAGTATGATTGTAAATAATAAAACTATCACTGCATTATGCGATTCTGGATCTGCGATAAATCTTTTGAGTAGTGCTATGCTAAATTTTTTTTTGGAGAGTAACGTAGAGGAATGTTGCACACCCATTGTGACTGTAACTGGCGAGAAAATGAATCTAAATCAATGTGTGGTAGCAACGTTTAAAATTAATGATATTCTGTGCAGTGCTAAATTTTTTGTTGTCCCAGGGAAACAGGCGGATGAATTTTCTGCCATTTTAGGAATACCTTTTTTAAAAAAGTACAGAGTTACCATTGATTGTTCAAATAATACTGTCAGTCTTAAAAGCTCTGAACAAACACAAGGTAAACAAACAACTGAAGACCAGGATCATTCCAAAGTTGAGGGAAATTCAGGTTGCCATAGTATTAGCACAGTAACCAAGGATGTAGAAAAGTGTCAGAATAGTACCAAATTGTGTCAAAACTTTGTAAA
The DNA here is from genome assembly GCA_963932465.1 of Maratus speciosus. NCBI lineage: Eukaryota > Metazoa > Arthropoda > Arachnida > Araneae > Salticidae > Maratus > Maratus speciosus. The sequence goes on along the minus strand of OZ010793.1, from coordinate 119,446,765 downwards.
TAATGCTGTAAATAATTCTAGTAAATGTAATTGTAAATGCAAATGTAATATAGCAAAAATGTGTACAAATTGTGGGAAATTTACTTGTGAGAACTACCAGTGCAAAAGTGTAGACAAAGCTAATAGTGAACAAAAAGTAGCCTGTAGTAGTGGTATAGAGGCAGTTCAGGGTACCATAAGTAATGAGAAGGAAGAATTAGGTAATAGAGGGCAAAAGAAGTTACTAAATGAAAGTAATAGTGACCTGCAAAGGGAGAAAATCACCGAGGAAGTTGAGAGTACCATAGATAACCACGATATACCACAAACTACTCATGTTCACCAAGTAAACCTTATTTCGCAAGACACAGGTAGGGTACAGCAAGGAGAAGATAAAAAAAACCTGATGCGGTGCAAATTGCTGATATTGAGGAGGATATAAGTGATGACAATGAGAATAGTGAAAGTGAAAATAAAGTTAATGAAAATGAGAGTAATGACAAAACCATCATAGGTATAGCCGCATTATGTGATAAAATAACAATCCCTCCCCAAACTAAAATTTTGACAAATGTTAAGTGTAGTAAAGAATTAAATGTAAGCATAAATGATCCTATAATGTTAAAACCCCTTGCTAGGAGTTTGCATCAAGGCCTCCTTATTACCAGAACCATTTGCACACAAGAGCATGGTTTATTTTTATCTTTTGCTAATTTTTCAGACAATATGATTCACTTAAATAAAGGAACGTTTGTAGCTAAAATTCTTAAATGTACAGATAACTTAAATTTAACTCATGATGAATGTAATTTAACTTCAAGTAAATGTAATTCAACTCCAAATAAATGTAACTTAACCTGTAATGTAAATTTTGACACCCCAATAGCAGATTTTGATCACGCTGATTTAAAGTGGAGTTCAGAAATTAATTTGGATCACTTAACACCTCCTTTAAAAACTCAAATGCAAGAATTCCTTGATAAAAATAAAGATGTGTCTGCAGCCTCTGTACTCGATTTACCCGGATGTGACACAATTCCCCATACTATAAACTTAACTTCTGACAAACCGGTTCGCTGCAAAGCTTATAGAGTTCCCTACAAACTGCGCCAGGAAATGGAGGATCAATTGAATATTTTGTTAGAAGTTAATATTTTGTCACCTTCAATGTCGGAATTTGCCTCTCCTTTCATCTTAGTGGAAAAAACAGATGTTTAGTTATCGCCTAGCTGTCGATTTTCGAAAGCTTAACAAGAATTTGGTAAAAGATGCGTACCCTATTCCTAATATCACAGACTCTGTAGATTCTTTGTCAGGTGCTAAATATTTTTCAACTCTTGATCTCACGAGTGGGTTTTTTCAACAAGTTATTAGACCTGAGGACAAGCATAAGACAGCCATTATAACACATAAAGGATTATTTGAGTGGTCCCGCAACTGCTTCGGTTTGGCGAATTCTGGTAATTCGTTCCAAAGACTTATGAATGCTATTTTTGGTGACCTAGGAAACTTGGGTATTTTGGTCTACATTAATGATATAGTGGTCTCGTCGAAAGACATTGAGTCTCACATCAAGAAACTCAATCTTGTATTTGAAAGGCTTCGCCAACACAAACTAAAACTTAAACCTAGCAAATGTAAATTTTTAACAGATAAAATTCAATATCTTGGTTTTGAAATTCATGGTGGCAAAGTGTCTCCCATTAATAAAAATATTGAAATTATTGAAAAATTGCAACCTCCTACTACTCGTAAGGTGTCAGATCTTTTATAGGCACACTTTCTTTTTACAGGCGTTTTATCCCAGATTTTACTAAATGAGCAATTAATTTAATAGATTTAACTAAAGAAACTGGGCCTTTTGTCTGGAATGAGGCAGCCCAAAAGGAGTTTGAGGATCTTAAGCAAGCGCTTATCTAAAAACCATGTCTCACCTTGCCAGATTTTAACAAAGAATTCATTATATATACAGATTAGGGCTGGATTATTTATCAATATATTGAAAAATATTGATATGTTTTAATTATCACAATAATAATATCCAAACTCTGCCTCTGACGATATATCCCAATATCGATATCAAAGTTCTGAGTCTACCAATACATCCCAAGAAATCTTTTTTATTTCCGTACCGCGACATTAAACCATGAAAAAAAAGCGCAAAATATCCCGCACCAATATCTCAATACCTTACCTTCTCAAATCCTTACTTTAGCGAACGCAATTATTCAACACCCCGCTCTATTCAGAGCAGAACATTCCTTTCCAGTGATTATTTCTGTTTGTTCATATCCAAACATATCCCAATACGTATCGCAATACCTTCTCAAATCCTTACTTCAACGCCCCGCAGAGCAGAATATCCCCCTTCAGTGATTATCTCTGTTTGTTCATATCCCAACATATCCCAATACGTTATCTACATTTGCTGTTATTAACCGCATATTTCGTTGCTCGTTCGTTACTGAATAAAGCTGTTATCGTCTGTGTTTAATTCCGCGGCTGCTATTGGTGTAGGCCTATTCATATGTATCAAGGCTTTGATATATCACCAGCTAAAATATGTGCGGAGTAGAGAATATTATTGTAGCTTAACAGCTGGAAAGCTCGGCTCGAGAAAAACCAACCAGAGTACGCTAATGTACGCTTCCTAATAAGTAAGCTTCGCCTGTTTGCTTTTCGTTACCATGGCAAAGCCTTTCCGCTTCTTCATTGGTTGCTTTTGAGTTGAATTTCCTAGCTACTAACGTCTAGAAATTGTCTCTGCTGCGCCATATTATTCGTAGAACATTTTCGTATGATCTTATTTTTTCTGCCTTATTAGCGGTATAAAGAATGTTTTTCGTGTGAATTTAACGTACGCTGCCTCAGTATTTCAGCTTAAAATGAATATTACTCAATGAAAAAAAAATCAATTAGTATAAAACTATTCCCATGTGTCATTTGATTAATATTTCAAAAAACGTTTTAGTGTTGTATTCATGTAGTAAACAGATAGGAAGGCATAAATACAGTGACATTCATTTTTTGCTTTGCATTTTTGAATTAAGATACTATGATACCATAGAAAAATATTGAGAAACTGTTAAAATATAGTTTTTGTTTTATGTTAATTCATATTTTGTCTCACGTGAACTTATGACATTATGCATTGATGAGTTGTTCATTAGTAACAGACAACTAAACTTGTTGTATCTGATAGAAAATGTAATATAGAAAAAATGGCTGTTCTGTTACCCATATTGATGTTATTAAAATTCATTTCGTAAGTTTCTTTTCTAAATAATGCGTTCCTTTCTTTCTTATTAATGTGTACTTAATTTAATTATCAATCGACTCAAAGCTATCATACCCTGCATATAAGATTACTAATAATTTTTAATAGGTTATGGGCTTTTCAGCTCGCTTTGAATTGCGCTAGTTAGCTCAAGTCTGATTGATTAGAATTAGATATAGATAAGTTAGGTTTTGCTCATAGCAAATGAAGTAAAACATTAGTTTATTTTAGTAGAGAAGAGAAGATTATCATTAAAAGATTTTGAAATCGCATTAAAGTTTAAGAAGAAATGGATTTAACAAAGCAAGTTAAGTTATTGACTGGTGTAGTAGACTGGCTATGGAAACGCAAGATCAGAGATTTACTTGATTATCACGAAGGAGCACTTGATGTTATAGATGGTAAATTAAAGAAACCTGAACCATTAAGTAGCACAGCTGAATATAGAGAAATCAAGGAATATAAAGTACGTTCTGATTTGTAGCGTAAAGCTAATAGTTACGTAAAATCCGTGATAGCAAGTACCGTAACTGATGTAGTTTATCAAAAGATTATGGATAAAGAAACAGCGCATGAAATGTGGGAAGCGTTAAAGCATCATTTTGAAGCAACGTCAAAAGATCAGTTATTTAAGATATGTACAGAATTTTTCTCATTTAACTGGGCGTTAGGCGATGATGTATCAACTCACATAGCTAAGTTAAGAACCATTTGGAGTGAATTAAATAACGGACTTAAAAATATTGGTGTAAATAAGTTACCTGATTTAATGTTAGTTTGTAAAGTATTGCAAATTTTGCCTCGCAAATTTGAAACCTTTAAGTCTAGCTGGATGTTGTTGTCTAAAAATGAAGGCAGAACATTTGATGAGTTAACAGAGCAACTTTGTATGTTTGAGAGAAATTTCATCAAAGTTGAAAACGGCGATATTGCTGTTCAGGAAGCGCTAGCTGCTTCAAGATTGGAAAAACAGAATAAAGATAAAAATTCCAAATTTATCAAGAAGTCATATAGAGCTGACATTTGTAACTACTGTAACCGTAAAGGTCACTGGGTAAGAAATTGTAGAAAATGGATTTCCGATGGAAAACCAGCCAAAAAGTCGCCAAATAGCGATACTAAAGATATAAAGAAAATCGCCAATGGTGCAGCGATGTCTATTTCTGTCGAAACGTATACTTCGGAATCAGATTCAACAGCGTTTTGGATTGATAATGGAGCAACTCAACATATCATGAACTGTTCAGAGTACTTTACTGATTTCACGCAATTTCTTAGTCCTTGTAGCATTAAGGCTGCTGGAAAGGAAAGATTGGCTGCAATCGGAAAAGGAACTATTCGTTTTAAATCTTTTGCTGGAGGAAAGTGTCAAGAAATTCAGCTGAAGGATGTCTGGTATGTACCCGAAGTCAACAAAAATTTATTTTTAATGTTGGCTGCTCAAGACAGAAATCAAGACAGTGAATTTCGATCGACATCTACTGAATGTTGGTTAAAGATAAATGATCAAGTGGTACTGTATGGAACAAGCAATGTATCTGGATCTTTGTTTAAGCCAATAATTGAGCCAATCATGCCAAAGCAAATTTTAGAAATAAACAATACTGAGAAAAACGATTCTTTATTACAACTTTATCATGAAAGATGGGGTCATCAAGATAAATGTCACATCAAACAAAAGCTTGAAAAAGAGTTAGGAATCAAAGTTCAACTGGAAAATAAGTTATGTGAACCATGCATTTATGGGAAAGCACATCGATTATCTTTTGGAAACAGAAAGAACGCAGAAGAACCAGGTGAGCTTATTTCAGCTGATGTCTGTGGCCCGTTTCCTGAATCTTTTCAGAAGAAACGATACTTAGTTGTATCTAAAGATAGCTTCACAAAGTTTAGGTATTGTTACATCATAAGAGAGAAGTCAGAAGTCAATAATATGTTAAAACATATGCTTGCTCATGCCAAAACTATGGGACACAAAATTAAAGAATTTTTGAGCGATAATGGAGGAGAATTTGACAATAAAGAAATTGAAGAAATTCTACGTGAAGAAGGAATTACAAAAAGACCTACAGCACCTTTTACGCCACAACAGAATGGATCAAGTGAAAGAGAGAACAGAACAATTGTAGAAATGGCAAGAACATTCAAATATTCGAATCCTGAAATTAGTTTTTCGGATGCAATGTGGGCCGAACTAGTATTTTCTGCGATATATATCCTAAATAGAACAGGAAAATCTTCAGTAGAGGGAGTTAGTCCTTATGAATTGTACATGAAGAAGAAACCTAGAATAAAGCATTTACGTGTAATAGGTTCTACATGTTATGCTCATATTCCTGTACAAAAGCGAAGAAAAATGGAGAAGAAAGCTATCAAAGGTTATCTTGTAGGTTACGATTCTGATGAGCGTTACAGAATTTGGATTAAAGAAGAAAACAGGATGATTTTTTCTAGAGATGTCATTTTTCATGAAATATTGAAAAAATGCGATAATTCAGTTCATTTACCATTCAACGACAATAAACAAGAAAATACAAGTGATCTTTCTAATCAGGGAAAGTATGAAGATGAACAACTTAAAGAAGATGAAACACAAGACGATCTAAGTGACAGCGAAGTTGATAGTAATGAAGAAAGACAAACCATCGTGGCTACTTCAACAACAGAGGCTGAAGTTATAGCAGCATCTGAAACAACTAAAGACATTCTTTGGCTCAGAAGATTGTATGAAGGAATAGTAAAACTAAAAGAAATGCCTATTCTTCAAGTAGACAATAGTGCAGCTGTAAAACTTGCCCATAATCCAGAATATCACAGGAGATCAAAACATATAGAAATAAAGCATTTCTTCGTTCGTGAGAAGGTGTTAGAAGGAAAGTTAGTTGTAGAGCAAATTTCAACTGAGAAACAGATTGCAGATATTATGACCAAGCCGTTAGCCAAAACTCGATTACTAATATTGTGTGATCAAATGGGATTATCAGGCTAAAGACTAAATATGTAATTAACAAGGGAAAGTGTATATAAGTCTCGTATAGTTTTTGTTTTATGTTAATTCATATTTTGTCTCACGTGAACTTATGACATTATGCATTGATGAGTTGTTCATTAGTAACAGACAACTAAACTTGTTGTATCTGATAGAAAATGTAATATAGAAAAAATGGCTGTTCTGTTATCCATATTGATGTTATTAAAATTCATTTCGCAAGTTTCTTTTCTAAATAATGCGTTCCTTTCTTTCTTATTAATGTGTACTTAATTTAATTATCAATCGACTCAAAGCTATCATACTCTGCATATAAGATTACTAATAATTTTTAATAGAAACAACATTTCTGCTGCATCTCCCATCCATTGAAACCTATTTAATTACAAATATATTAGCGTGACATGTAGCAATAAATTAATTTCGATTTTTGCTTTTTCGTTTCACTTATTTTAACCCTTTCAGGGGCAGAAAATTTCTGTTAGTAAAATGACGAAATAATCGACCGACATCAGAATTTTAAAACGAATTTCTTAGAAAATAAAAACTTGCTTTTCTACACTTTCATTATAAAAGTAAAATTTTATTAAAATTGTCTTGGAGCGGGTTGTCAGCTTCGGAATTAAAATTAGTTGGTCACGCCGTGTGACTACCGCCCTTGAAATATATACAATATATATAAATTTATTTATTTAAGGGATACTCTGTGAAAAAAATAGGTATAAAACAATTGATTCATTGCTTTCTAGAACTGTTTGTATTTAAATTGCTGCTACCTACCTATCTTTCGAAATAAGGATTTTTTTCAACTCCTACGCACATTAAGGTAGTTATCGCAATATATCACCAATATCAATATTAACTGGTTGATATATTGCGATATTAAATTTCTGATATCATCCAGCTCTAATACAGATGCAAGTAGTGAACCTCTAGGGGCAGTCCTTTCACAACTTGACGAGAACAAGATGATACACCCTGTTGCCTTTGCTAGCAGGAGACTCAAAGATGCTGAGGTAAGATATTCAACCACTGAGAGGGAGCTTCTTGCTCTTGTCTGGGCCACTGCCCATTTTAAATGCTACCTTGCCAACACTCATTTCACCATTTATAGAGATCATGCACCACTAACTTTCATGTTAAAGATTCAAGACCCGACGTCACGAATGGCAAAATGGATTTGCACTCTACCAGACTATAACTTTACTATAAGTTATGACCGTGGTAAATGTAATAGTGTGGCAGACTTTTTATCCCGTTTTGTTAAGGTAGACGAGCCTACATGTGCAGTCAGCTGCAATTTCAATATTCAAGTTGCTAAAGAGACATCCTTTGAACCATACTCCAACCTTATGAAAAAAATTAGTGAATGCCAAAAAGCGGACAAGAAGTGTTGTGAGATTGTAAAGAAATTAGAGCAAGGTTTGGAAATTTCACCTAAATACATGAAGTTTTTTTTTAAAGATGATATCCTAGTATGTGAAGATACGAGAGATTCTTTAATTGTAAATAATCCTATCAAATTAGTTGTTCCTAAAGCATTAATTTTACAAGTATTCACTCTAACACATGACTCTCTAGCTGCCTGTCATCAGGGGTTCCAAAAAACAATTGACCGCATCCGTGAGCATTTTTACTGGCCGGGGATGTCGTCAGATGTCAAGCACCTAGTGGAATCATGTATTAGCTGCCAAGAAAAAAGAGCCCATAAGGCAAACCATCTTGCACCACTGCAACGTCTTCCCAACCCCCAATTCCCTCTCAATAAAGTACACTTAGATATAATTGGAGTCCTGCCACAGACCTTTTCTGGAAATAAGTATATAATTACCTACATTGACTCGTTTACAAAGTGGCCAGAAGCATATGCTGTCAGTTCGGTCACATCTGATGTGATAGCAGACACTTTGGCTGATTTCATATCGCGATATGGAGCACCGTTTTATATTACAACAGATAATGGTAAAAACTTAATATCAGAAGCGATTGAACATGTGTATAATATGTTTGGCATAAAGCATATCAGAACAACTTCCTATCATGCTTCTAGCAATGGCCAGATCGAACGCCAAAATCGTACATTAAAAAATGCACTCTCTCATATTGTGAATGAAAATCAATCTGACTGGGATACTAAGCTTAAATTTGCCCTTCTTGCAATGCGTACTGCTGTACACTCTTCAACAAAACTTACTCCGGCAGCCGTAATGTATGGAAGAAACCTAAACCTTCCCTATAGTCTATTTTCACAACCACCTAGAATCAATTACAACGATGCACCATCTTTTTGTGAACTCACAATCCCCGCCCTTCAAAAAGTGTATGCTGAAGTTCACAACAATCTTATTTCAGTAGCTGAGAAGCAAGAAAAGTACAGAGAGAAAACAGCAGTTTGTAAAAATCTAAAAGTGGGTGATCTTGTGTGGCTTTACACACCTAAAATTGAGCCAGGTCATACAAAAAAATTAAGTAAGTTAAATAATGGTCCTTTCACTATAATAGAGCAGTTAAATGATGTTAATTTTAAAATCGCGCTTGTTGCTAACCCGAAAAATACTCAAGTTGTGCATATTGACAGGCTCACTTTATTCAAAAACAGAACAATTGCAGACCAAAACAATCCACAACAACAACAAACGACTAATGGGGATTCGATTCACAGTCCGCCCATCGATGAAACAGAACCGATTCAGAGTAGCGAGCGAGCAACCCACCCCCGCACTAGTAGACGTAGGAGATGCTATGCATGGGTACCGCCCCCTGTAATGCAACGTAATGTAAGTGAAAGCACCAGGGAAATCGAAACTAATGAAAATAGAGGCAGTACTCCCGATGACGCACGTAGTGATCCAACGGAAATTGTTGCTCTTTCCCCGCAACCGCAGGAAGCTCCGGGACGAGTAGAATCACAACCAGAGATTGCACCGGGAGGGAATGTTTAGGTTGCTCACCAGATGCATCTAGCGTTGCTGAAAGAGTCAGGGACGAAATTGATCATCCAGATAGCAACAATGCAGGGACGTCGGGTGATTCGATACGAACTTTCGGGAAATCGAAACGCGTCAGTCGATCCAGGTCGACTGCACGAACCGAATATTCGTTTCGGGATAGAAGTGTTCGACCAGATTATAGGGAGTAACGATTTTATTTGTTGTTTTTTTTAATGTTTTCTGTACATATATTTTAATTAATTTGTATTTATATGTGTTTTAATCTTTTTTTAGGTAAATGTATTTAATTTAAAACTCAATATCGAAAATGTTGAAGCTTCAAAATGGGTTGTTTTGATTTGTCGTCCGTAAATATTAGTAGCAGTTTTTGGAGCTTTATATGTCCTATTTGGAAAAATTCTCATGTTTTGTGTTATATCATGGCCTGCATACCGTTCCGCACCAGTTTTCTAAAAAGTTTTTAGCCAATTTTAGCCAAAATTTAAGCTAATTTTGGGGAGTTTGAAATTTTCAGGTGTGTTTTGAAAATTAGGTGCTGCAACTGAAGCGATATGTTTAAATGTGTACTTACGTTTAGTTAAGTGTATTTTGTATTGTGTATCCAATATCTTTTACATAGATAATTTTTTTTTCTCTCTGAAATAAATAAATTTTGGGGTATTTTGCAAAATTTTCGGAATGGTATTATGTTTATACTTCTCTGTGTTTTTGATGTGAGTTATCTACTGCCATACTAGTACACGCTCATGTTCTTTATGCTTTACATGTTCTATTTTCTTTAGCTGTAAATATGAGTAAATGTATAAATTATCCTTATTTATTTTATTATTATTATTCTTTCCTGTTAATTTTTTTTTCTTCTTTGATTAAATTTGGTAGGCATGTTTATTGGATGATTGTAGACAATACATCACCATCCTTGCATTGTTTGTGTAGTTTATTTTTGCCTTTTGCTAAATTTTTCTAAGCTATGGGTAGTGTATTCCTAGTAGTACAGAACTGCAGACAACAACTGTTTGCACAAATGGTCTGTAAGTGCATTTGAAAATGTTAAGTTAAAACCCCACCCTTTGGACAATGAACTTTTTCACGATAGGGGTTACAAAATTTTTTTCACAGTACAAATTTTACACACCCTGTAATGTTATTGATGTTTTTCTATTTAAACATATGTATGTATATAATATCATGTTAATGCTGTAAGTTAGTTTCAATGATCTTTTTTTAGTTATGAATCAGATACTGTTATGTGTTTTGCAAAAGATTTGATTTTTTTTATGTGTATGCATCTGCATCTCCAGCCTGTGTCTAATTGATGTTTATGCATATGTGTAAGTACCGGTTGGCAGTCCTTCACATATTTATTCCTCCATATTAATTGAGAGTTCTCTATTTTAGAAATTTTTTTAGGCTCAATTGCAGATGTAATGGGCATGTATGGTCAGGTGTGGTGTTCATTCAGTAAGAGCAGTAGTAGTACTAAAATGAGAGTTCACTGTCTACATGTTTAGGTCAAAAGTATAAACAGGTAAAATTATAGGTAAATATTATGTTGTGCAGATACTGGATGCTAGTATGAAGGCTGGGATTGGAATTCAGCTGGCTGTAGATTACTTTTATGGCTTAATATTTAACTTTTTTTTTAAGATTATTCAACTTAAAGTTCCTGTCTATTAAGGAAGTGTTTAGGTAGTCGATTCATTGTAAGCAGCTCATATTGCGCATTCCGGACTGTGCAGAGTGGTGTGTCAGGTATGTCGTGCTTCGAGACTCTTCGAGTCGCTGTTTGATTTGTTCGAGTATCAAGTGCTAATGTCGGTGATACCCCAGCATTGCAATGGACATACAATGCTTTTCGCTTCTCCCATTTTTTTATTATTTATTTAATACGCTTAATTAACTAACTTTGAGTGGGAAAATCGAGTTCTCCGCTGGGAGTTAAGTTATTGTTTCTTAAAAAAAAAAAAAAAAAAAAAAAAAAAAAAAAAATATTTTTTGGTGTTTCCAAAAAAATTTTTGTTTTTCTTTGAGATAGGGGAGCCATGTTACAGTATATTTAAAAATATTCCAGTACCTAAATATTATCAAATTGTATGTATATACACTCCCTATATCCTTGTTAGAACCCTTAAAGTACAATGTTGTTCTGCGTATGCGTTTCATGTTTTGGGGCAGAGTAAAAAAAAAAAAAAAAAGAAGAAAAAGAGAGAAAAACGTTTCTCAGTACCAAACAGGGGGGTGGAAATGTAACAGGTGCACCCTGTGACAATGGCAACCCCGTTTTGTTAGTATAAAGTGAGCGCGGGAAAAAAAATCTGCGAATGCATTCTCCCACAATTTTGTGTTGCTTATCATCACAGCCTAAAAGCCTGCTTGGGTGGCCAACCATGTATATAAAATTTTATGAGCCTTTTAAGTAAAATGCTTGGTGCAATTTTATAACCCTCCTTTTAAAAGTTATTGTCATACAGGCAATTTTGGAAATTTTTATGGGATACTGCCGTGAGAAAAGATAGTTTGCTTGGCATTTAAAGATGGGTGGCCCATTAGAAAAAGTGTATAAGGTGGAAAGAGGATTACACCCCCTTTTAGATAAGTGGTTGAACCCTACCAGGTTAGCGAATAGGAGCGTCTGACGTCAGCAAGTAGAGGTGCACGTGTGAAATTTTATTACACGATACGGGGAAAAAGTTAGTTAAGGCAGGAGTTTTCCGAAAGTAAAGATGTGATATTTTTCTCTTAGTGAGTGGGGGTAGGGGGGAAGGAAGCTTTCTTTTAGCCCTCCCCCTGACCAGTGGTCAGACTATGTTTTGGATTTGTTAAAACTAGGAGAGAAGAAAATAGTCTCTCAAGAAAAAGGACGTGATATTGTCCTGCTATCTTAAAAGAATAGAATTTTTTTACCAAGCGTGGGTACAGCAGCAACCCTGATTGATCCCACTAGCACCGTTGGAACAAAATTTATGTTTACTTTGAGATTGAAGATTTAGAAGCTCATGTTGTCTTAAGAAACTAAAAGAAAGAAAAAAACCTATGGGCATTCGCTGAAATTAACGAAACGCAATCAGCATGTGCTTATCATCGCCTTGATTTCAGAATTCAGGTACATCTGAAGAGATTCGCGGCATAGAAACTGGATATATGTGTGTAATGAAATCGTAGAGGAAATGATGGTTTAGTACATCCCCATTGAAAGTTGATAGGTGATCCCTTGAACGATTTTTCCTTTTGTGAACTGTCTGTGATATCCGGGGTTACCCTGGGTTTAAAGAAAGAGTTAATATGGACAAAAATAGTTTCAATGTGAGAATACCAACATCCATTCGTCTAAAGAAAAGTATACACCGATCGACCTTGTCTCCACCCTATTAGAAGGACTGCCTAATAGATTAAAAAAAATAAAGAAGAGTAAAATGATGTTATAGCCTACACCTTCTCTTGAATTGCCTTTAATGTAAGTAGAATTTTCTGTGCTGTTTTGATTATCTCTTACATATTTATTTATGTCAAAAGTATTAGAAGGAATCGAAATACCCTCGCAATTTGTTGTGTTAAAATGGCTATTTTAAAGTGAAAACTATTTTGAAGTATTCTTTGCTAAATATTTAATTGAGTTTTTGTTGTATTGAAAATTTTCTGCAATATGATAATAGTTAAACGACTCTTTTAAATAAAAAACTATTTTGAGTTAAACCCTGTCATGTATCAAATTGATTTTTTTTTATACTAAAATCTCACTGCAAAATATTGGCAAAAATAATATTAAATTCTTAATAAGATCTGAACCTTAATAAAATGATGTCAAATGTATTGCTCTGCTTTGCTCACTTCTTTTTCAACTAAATTAATCTCTAAAATAAAAAAAAAGGGTTTTAATCTCATTAGTAAATGAAATAAATACTAAAGAATCTTAAGATCTGTTAACTCTGTATCAGTAGTAAGATTAAGTATTAAAGGAAGAATACTGTGCGAAATGAATTGAGGGTTTTGTTACCTTTTTTTTGATTAATGGCTTTTATGCTTACTATGCATTTCCCTTTCATTTTATGAGTGTTGTGTGGATTAATTTTAATGTGTGTTACCCCTCTTATTAACTTACTTTTCTGGTTATACTTATGCTGGTTCTTAAGTCTTTAAATTAAGGAGTTAGGTAATATGGTAACAAGATCCATTTTAGACGGAAATTCAGTCGTACCCTCAGTAACAAAAAAAAAAAAAAAATAAATAAATAAAAAAAAAAATAATAAAGTATTATATATAAGTAATTGACTTCTGAAAAGAGTAAGCATTGTTTCAAAAAAAAATTATAAATACTGAAATCTAGGTAGCCACTGGAATAATTAATACAAATTTTGGTACATAAATGAGTGGCTTAAGAAAGAACTTTGTCAGAAGTGAAATTAATCAGATTTTATAGTTTTCAATGCTAATGACACTATACGATTATTTGGCCCCTGGATTTGAGAATATAAAGTGCAGTCATAATTTTATTATTCCATCCTTTTAAATTATTAAAACATATTGTTTAAAATTGGTGCAGACTTAAGAGTTTGCCTTTCACCTTTCTGGCTCTGTGGTAATCAAATTTTACTTTTCCTTTTTTTATTATGAATGTCTTATGTTTTCAAATCCAGTAGTGTTGGTGGTATTCTCTTCATAAGTTGTGAGTGGTTGAGGGTGTTGTTACTGTTAAAGAATTAAGGTTTAATCTTGCAATTTCTAATGGCAACATTTTAATATACTTAAAGTTAATTTATGTATTTCCTCGCTATTCTGTTTTTGTTTGTTGGTAATTGCTCTAAATTTCAATTTACTAAAGTGATATTTCTCGAAGCAAATTTGCTTATTTTTTTTAGTTTCTTTTCTTTGCTAACAACATCTACTTTGTGGTAAACTGCTCACACCTTGTTTAAAAATATGAGGTCAAGTTAATGCCATTGGTGAAAATTATTTGAGTAAATTAAAAGTGGAGTGTAATATTAGAAGAAGAGAAAAAACCACCCAACAATAGCCATCTCAAAGTTGTTGGCGAGTTTGAAGACGATCCGTGCATAATTGCGACTTTTATCATGCGGACACAATTTAGTACATACATACATACATATATATATATATATATATATATATAAACTTTTTAGGTGGGGATGGTTTTGGGTTCCTGGGGTCCTATAATGAAAAGTTACGAAGGAATTTTTCAAAAGTCGCACCATGTTAACGACTGCAATAGGTAGTATTTCTTACGAAATCTACCTAAAATATTGCATCAAATTGGAAATAAAACGGACCTCAGCAGGTGAATATATAACATCATGTGAGTTTGAAGAAATGTATTAAAACATTATGAAAACCTGACAATGGAAATATTAACTTATTTTAGCACTCTGGTGTTCTCTGAATTTGTTTTAGCTATTTTTTAAACCTATTCCATATACATACGTGTATGTAATCGTGTATATTAGAATTTTCACAAAATGTTCAGCTCTCTAGAGCTCATTCTTAGTGAAGATCTTGATTTAAGTTTTGTTGACGAATTTAGTACTTAACTTCGAAATCTACCTCCGCCTGTAGGCCCGAGCCGGCAGGGATTTTTTTAATCTGCGGTGTCTGAACGGAGGTTGGCGAGCGTAGCTCGTTGGGGGGGGGGGGGGCAGAGCCCCCTAGTATTTTAAAGAAATAATACATTAATAGAAAGGACATAGTCACATAGTCATTCTGTAGCATTTTAAAAATCGAGTACAATCGATTAGTTTAAGAGTACCGAACTTTAATTTGGATACAAACGCTAAAATAAGCTCATTTTAAACTAATTAATTTCTCGGAAACTATTCATACAAATTTCATTTAAATTTAGATTTAGGCTAATTGAAGGGTATAGAATTTGTTCATGGTGTCAAACTTGTGTATTGATATTAAAAAAAAAAAAAAACAAAGTTTCGGTTCGTTTTGATATGCTTTCTAAGCAAAGTTTACATACATCATTTAAATGTAGACTTTATTTCCAATCGTTTGGTGCCTGTAACTTTTTTTTACGATAATTTGTAGCGGGGTTAGCAGGGTGTGTTTACTTATTTTTTCCACACTGTAAAAAAAGAAATTGTAGTTCTACAGATGTTAAGTTACATGCTTACTAAACTTTCATCTGTAACTGTACAAAAAAAGCTGCAAATCTATAGAGGACATTTAAAATTGAGCTATAACCGCCTTCATATTTCAGGCCGTTTTTACGGCACACTGCATCTCCATCTATGTCTCTTTCCTCCATGTAATAATGCCATGAATATACGAGGGCTGTTGGTTTTTCAACATCCGATAGGCCATAAAATAAAGACTAGTGTGGATAATAAAATTCTTTGATAGCCTGGAGTCAAGTACATTCAAAGCTAATTTTTGATATACAGTAGAACCTCGATTATCCAAAATAATTGGGACCGACCATCTTTCGGAAAATCGAAATTTTCGGATAATCGAGAATGATTCACTTTTATGGACAAATATGTGCAGTATTTCTTATAATGGTAACAAGTAAGTGCTTAATAAAAATAAATCAATAGCAAAATAGGAACAAGAACAAACTACCTGAATTTTAATTTTGAAATTAAGTACCTTTTACATATTTCACAAGGGTTTAAAACTAAGTTTTGTTTGTTGCAGTTTTGATTGCCTTTGCTTTACAGCTTTATCACGAAAAATTTGTAATACTATGGGTTCACCAGTATCACAGTCTTTCTGCTGCTTTCTACATAAAACTTTTTTTATTTTTGCAGCATCTCTCTTCATAACACTAACCGCTGCAATACCAGTGCCGTATTCTTGAGCTTATTTTGCCATACTCTCACCCCATTCTACGCGATTTATGATTTCAACTTTTTTCTTCTATACTTAAAGTAATGCGAGATTTTTTGTACACATGGTAAAAATGAAAATTTTTACTGTAGTAAAAATCTCGTACGGGAGCTCAAGTTAAATTCAATGAAATTCTGAGAAAGGGGTCTAAAATATGTATCTGTACTCGTAGTTTGGAATCGACCGCTTACACACGAGGAATGCGATAGTAAAAAAAAAAAAAAAAAAAAAAAAAAAAAAAAAAAAAAAAAAAAAAAAGCTTTAAAAATTTATTTCGGTTAACCGAGAGTTTCGGTTAAAGGAGTTTCGGATAAAAGAGGTTCCACTGTACTCACAGAGAAGATTGAGTCATTTGTCGTACGAGTGTGCGTGGGGGGGGGGGAAGAAGATTGCCGCCAGCATATTAAGATAGGTCTCCTGGGCGTTTTGAAGATTTTTTTTGGAATAAAAATTGAAATGGAGTGCTATCTGCCCAGACCTATCTTCAGATCTCAAAAAAGATGACAATCACTCGGTGCCTGCTAACTGAAGGGCCAACAGCTTTTTTTCACTAATCGAACACATCCCATCGTATCACCGCCCTCAGATTCGAGAAAAGAGCTATTAGACCATCAATTCGACTGGCACCGAGTGATTGTCACCTCTTTTGAGATCTGAAGATAGGTCTGGGTGGAAAACACTCCATTTCACGTTTCATTCCAAGAAAAATCTTCAAGATGGCTTGGAGACCTACCTCGATATACTGGCGGCAATCTCTTTGAAGAAGGTATGCCCCCCCCCCCTCGCCAATTCGTACGACAAATGACTCAATCTTCTATGTGAGTGTGTCGAAAAGTAGCTTTGAGTGTACTTGACTCCAGGCTATCAAAGAATTTCATTATCCACACTAGTCTTTATTTTACGGTTCATCGGAGGCTGAAAAAAAACAGCCCTCGTACTTTCGGTTTGAAATACAGCAATTAAGAGTAATTATTTGGAGTCAGTTGTAATAAAATTAATAAATAAGTAAAGTAAGACTGAGTGAAATAATATTCAGAGAAATATTTCCGACGACATGTTGACAACAAGTAGGAAGCAGGAATTCTGCTTTTTCGGAATTTAGTGTCACCCCCAATGAGAAAAAAAAATCTATTCACTATATGGCCAAAGGTGACTGATCACTTGCGATTTTTGACGTTTTGTTAAATATCTAGAAAAATACATGAGGAATTAACCTGAAATTGCAGGAGTGTAAACAGTATAGCATAGGTCATGTATTTCCGCGAAGATTTTTCCCGAAACCCCATAGGGGACCGTCAAGAAATTGAAAAAGAACGAATATCTTTTGGATAACCCTGTAAAAACTAATGGAGCAAAAGCGTTGAAACTCGAGATTATTAATAAGTGGCTTAATTTAATACACTGTGTTTATTTTTATGAGGATAGCATGTATACTCGTAGGGAAATTAAGGTTTTTATAAAAACAGTCCCAAATTTCGCAAAGTTTTTTGCTTATAATTTGCAGAGTTCTTAATAGAAAACAAAGTTCTTTTCAGAAAATATGACGAACAACATTGTACATAATACCCGGTAATCGGGATGACAAAATAATCAAAATTGGATGAAAAATGAGTAGGTTTACTAAGAAATGTTTCACTGCGCATGCGCGAACGCAATCAAAATATAATGTATATAATGCGTTAGCTAAATGTATGGAACAACTTTTGTAAAAGTCTGAAAAATATAGTTTGAAAAGTCTAATAATAACCGTTTATAGAATAAGCTCAAAATCCATTGTTCACAAAATGAAGCCAAAAGATGAGGGATTGTATCCAGATATAGTATTACGTGCAATATTGTGTATACTAAATTAGCACTAATCAATGGATATATGGATAAAACCCCTTATGTTTTTGCTTCATTTTGGGAACAACGGATTCAGAACTTATTCTATAAACGATTATTATCAGACTTTTCAATGTGTTTTGAGAATTTTCGAAAATTGCTCTACACACTTAGCTCACACATTATGCACATTATATTTTGATTGCATTCGCGCATGCGCAGTGAAACATTTTTTGTAAATCTGCTCATTTTTCACCCCATTTTTATTATTTTTTCATTCTAATTGCGGAGTATTGTGTACAATGGTGTTCGACATATTTTCTGAAAAGAACTTTTTTTTATATTGAGAACTCTGCAAATTATAAGCAAAAAACTTGTCGAAATTTGGGACTGTTTTTATAAAAACCTTAATTTCTCTACGAGTATACATGCTATCCTCATGAAAATGAACACAGTATATTACAATGAGCCACTTATTAATAATCTCGAGTTTAAACGTTTTTGCTCCATTAGTTTTTACAGGGTTATCCAAAAGATATTCGTTCATTTTCAATTTTTTGACGGTCCCTTATGGTGTTTCTGGAAAAAAAATCTTCGCGGAAATATATGACCAATACAATACTGCTTACACACCTGCAATTTCAAGTTAATTTCTCATGTATTTTTCTAGATATTTAACAAAACGTCAAAAATCGCAAGAAACCGGTCACTTTTGGCCATATAGTGTATTATTACGCGATGAAACCTGTTGACTTATTCTGACGAAAGAAAAAGTTTAATCCCTTGGGGACGAGCGACACGTATACGTGCCACATGAAGCGCTCAGAATCCTTGTTTTTCCTCACCAGTAACATTTTACTGTAAAATTTGCCTTATTTAATCAGCGCATTTTCTCGATTCAAGAAGACACAAATTTCTGTTTTTAAAAAACGGTGACAAAAGATTAAAAATTTCGTAAAAGGACCTCGTCCCGAAGGGGTTAAGAAGGAACAATTTCATTAATTTATAATAAAACAACAAAATTAGCTACAATAACTAGAAAACAGGAATTCTGCTTTTTCAGAATTTAGTGTCGCCCCCGATGAAAAAAATATATATATACAGTGCGTGTAAAAACTTTAAGGACAGCAAAAAAATTTAAAAATTTTGATAAATTGAAAATGCGACAAGTGAAATGGTAATTTAATGTTGATTATAAAGTGGAAATACTAATATAAAAGTCAACAGAATGTATCTATGTCCTTTTTATTGCGAAAAAAATCATAATTATGCAAAAAAAAGTTATTTTTGACTGTGTAAAAACTTTGCAACACCAGTATTTTTTTATAGGAATGTTATATATAATTATTATTAAGGATCGATCGAAACAAGTCTTTAATGTTAAAAATTCCTAAAGGAAGAAAAGAAATTTTTGAAATACTGATAGTTTCGGTTGAGTTTCGATCAAAAATCTGAGTTTCTCCGAAACTCAGATTTTGGACCGAAACTATCAGTATTCCAAAAATCTCGCTTCTTCCTTCGGGAATTTTTAACACTTCTCATCGATTTGAGCTTTATTGGCCGGCTCAAATGATAGTTTTTATTGCTACGAATTTCGCTGTTTGTAATTATCAGTCAGGACTGACTCAAGACGTGAATGCAAATTATAAAGCAAGGAGTGTATATATAACTAAACTTTTTAACGTGCTCATTAAAAGCTACAGACATAACAGTAATATAAAATTTTCAGTTTGAAACCGCAGAAGAGTTTCGAATACTCTTTAAGAAAGTTCTAGTATTACATATGGCCATTTACAGAAATCATTATAAAAGATAAATCGAGGTGTGTATATATAAAACTAAACTATTTTTTTATTAAATGAAATTCGTATATTTAGAAAATCTTTCTGTGTTGTTGATCAATTAATTAAGTTTTATTTTATATGAAAAAAAAAAAAAAAACAGTTTTAGATCTAAGGCACAGAGAGACAATTTGAGCCACACGTATAATTAATTAATAATTATCTATATTTCATAAATACGCGTAATTAATTAATTATTATGCATATTTAATAAATACGTATAATTAAATAATAATATATTTATGTATGTATTAATTACTTTAATAGACACAATTTAATTAATTAAAAAAATTTTTGGACATTTTCGTTTTCGTTTTCGGCCGACAATAGGAAGATCGCCAAAATTTGGTCCCGGTTTCGGTTTCGGCCTTAAAAAAAATCCCTGCCGGCTCGGGCCTACAGCCGGAGGTAGATTTCGAAGTTAAGTACTAAATTTACCAACAAGACTTAAATCAAGATTAGAGATAAACCCAGTTCCTTCACTAAGAATGAACTCTAGGGAGATAAACACTTTTGTGGAAATTCTAATATACACGAATACACACACGCATGTACATGGAATAGGTTTAAAAATTGCTAAAACAAATTCAGAGAACCTCAAAGTGTTAAAATATGTTAATATTTCCATAGTCGGGTTTTTATCATGTTTTAATACGTTTCTTCAAACTCACATGACGTTATATATTCACCTGCTGAGGTCCATTATATTTCCAATATGAAGCAATGGCTTTTTGTTTTATTCGTCAAACTATTTATGTCATAAAAATATATTACAAATCATCAGACATACAAGTAAAAATTACATAAATACATTTAATACAATTAAAAAGCAAACGTTTCGAGCTAAATTTAAGCCCCTCATCAGTGCAATAAATAACATTCAAATGATAGAAAACTATATATCATGTTTACAGTTAAAAATTAATAGCAGTTAAAATTAAATAAAGTATAAAAATGAATGTTATTTATTGCACTGATGAGGGGCTAAAATTTAGCTCGAAACGTTTGCTTTTTAATTGTATTAAATGTATTTATGTAATTTTTACTTGTATGTCTGATGATTTGTAATATATTTTTATTTTTAAATCGTATATCAGACGTTAAACAATAATTATTTATTTTAATATTTATTTCATTTTGAGTTTTGATGCTGAAATCTTGCTCTAGAAAACTTATGACATAATATTCAATTGGTTTTCAATTCGCCATACTACTTATTTAATTTACTTTTTCACGCGAATATCTTGCAATGGAAAAGCAATTGTTGTGGTGAGAATTTTATTATTATTTTTTAATTGTTGGCAACTGCTATAACGAAAAATATTTATTTTTTCCTGTCATTGTTGTGTAAGAGCTTGTTTTTTCAGAATCTTTTTAAGACGGTATACAAAATTTTAACCTTCCCCATTTCTATTCCCTTGGGCCGATTTTTCCCATTTTCAATCCCCGCCGAGATATTAGCCATCTCAAAGTTTTTGGCGAGTTTGAAGACGATCCGTGCATAATTGCGACTTTTATCGTGCGGCCAAAATTTAGTACATACATACATACATACATATATATATATATACTTTTTAGGTGGGGGTGGTTTTGGGTTCCTGGGGTCTTATAATGAAAAGTTATGAAGGAATTTTTCAAAAGTCGCACCATGGTAACGACTGCAATAGGTAGTATTTCTTACGAAATCTACCTAAAACCTGTTTCGGTTGATCCTTAATAATAATTATATATAACATTTCTATAAAAAAAATACTGGTGTCCTTAAAGTTTTTACACAGTCAAAGATGGAGTTTTTTTGCATAATTATGAGTTTTTTGCAATAAAAAGGTCACATACATTCTGTTGACATTTATATTAGTATTTCAACTTTATGATCAACATTAAATTACCATTTCACTTGTCGCATTTTCAATTTATCAAAACTTTTGCTGTTCATAAAGTTTCACACACTGCATATATATATATATATATATATATAGTACAAAACATATTTTAGTTTTAAGACTTAAAACACACACTTTAATTTTATATAAAATAACGTCATCCGCATACGCTGAAGAATTAATTCTTCATTTGCTATTCTGTATTAAACAACATCTACACTTCTAGAGTAAAGTAAGCATATGACGTCACTACAGGGCTGCCACGCTACAGGGAATTTCCAGACCAGGAAATTCTTCGGCACCAGTACTTTCTTACAGAGAACCACTCTTTAAATCAGGAGAAATTTCGTGCGGTTATTCTACATATATATATTTTTTTTATAAAAAAATTCTGATTTTTTGACTGGAAAATTCCCTGGAGCGTGGCAACCCTGCACTATCGCTGAATAATATATAAATCCAAAGAAAGAGATATACTCATTCAAGAAACTCGGCAAAAAGAATCTGCTATCTAGTGATTCATATGCCTTTATTTGTTTGCGACGTTAATACAGATGCTTAAAATTAAATTTAGTTTATAATAGCTCCATGTTTTATCATGAATCATTCATTTATATTTATTCAAAATAGCACATATTTTAATGTGATTAATTTTTTTCAGTTTTTATGGGAAAATGGAAACAAAAAGATATAATTGCTATTTTCCAACTAATTTATCTGTACTTGCTACAGAAATGGAGTACTTGAGTTGCCAAAATTAAACAAATGACACTAAAAGTTACAAAAAAACTAATGTCTCAAAAATAAATGGAGATTCAGTTTTCAAACAAATTGCATTAAAAAGTACTTTTTATCTCCAATACCACGGTATAAAAATTGAAAATGTGCGACTCTTAGAAGTTTAAAAAAATTCAGTAGAGATTATTCTGTACAATGATACATCGGCTTTGTTTTACGGCTGGCTTATATAACGCAACGTTATTTTTTAGAGTCGACACTTTATTTGTTGGGAGAAAGAAATAGCATACCGGGGGCCAAAAAATGCATCTTTTACTGATTAGTCTAACTTTCAACCAAATATATATATTTCAGTATAAAATGGTCGCAGTTTTCTAGAAATAGCCACATTTTAATGGTTTTCGGTCTAAAATAGTCACCATAGTCGCATGGTGCTGAAAATATTGGGTCGATCGGAAAGTCGTGTCGTGTTGGGAAAATCAATTCGTACCGGAAAATTCTGCCCGGTAATTATTACGCATTAGATATCGGAATCAATGTCTAATAATTAAATGATAGAATTTTTCGGTACAAATTGCGAACTAATTAAGTATTTTCAATCACATGTATGTGTTGCGCGCAAGATTATAATAATATGTTCAATATATCCACTTAATATTATACATTATGTATTTTTACAATATCGTAATTTAACGTAAATCTAAATAATAATCAATTTTACAGATGAAGATATTTTTTTCAGGCAATTAAACCATAAAACGCAAAATATGGGATGAAATTTCAATAAAATTTAAAAAATGAATAAATATATTCATAGCTGCCAACTTGTACGGATTTTTCATACCACTAAAATTTAATAGAAATTTTAGACTTATTTAAATGTTAAAGTTTTTGGATTTTGGTGATTCAATTTGGTTAAATTTACCATTACATTTTAGTGGTATGAAAAATCCGTACAAGTTGGCTGCTACGAATATTACACGTACTTACATAAAAATAGGTAGAGGTTGTAAAGATATATAAGCTACAATATGATTCACAATTTTAAGTTTCTATGTTACTTACAAGGAAGGTCTCCATATGGGCATATTCAGAAAAATCTGAAAAAATCACAGAGTGTTCTTCTCATGTGGATATATATGTTTATAAAATTTTTTTTGGCGGAACCTCGATAGAACGTTCTTAAAAAAATAATGAAAATTTCGTTTATTTGGCGATTTATCATCGGTTGGCGATGAAATGAAATTTCGAAAAATGCTTTTTTATGTCGAATACTCTTAGATAAAATTGTTTCATATTGAACTTGTTTAAATAAATTTAATGTAAATAACTTTAGTTTTGTCAGTTTTAGTTTGATTTAACTATAGTTTTGCCATGTATATATAGATTTTTATAATGAGAGTTAAATATTAAATTTTATGAATTAAAACAAAATTAAAATAAATTAAAATTTTTTCAGTATCTCAAAATTAAGTCCAATTGAGCACTGTCGAGTCGATTCAATTTTGTTGCTATGGAAACGACGAATTCTTTGATTTTGAAATGGATAACTGGTAAATGAATGTTGTCTTTATTTTGAAATACGCTTAAATACATAAAAGTATTTTTTATATATGAAATTGTTTTTAAAGTAATAAAATTAAATAACAAACAACATAAATATGTAATACGAAAAGATGTATTTATTAAACTCTCTCATTGTTTATAACTTAAATTCATTAAATGCTTTTTACACGCATTCTAAAAATCAATTTAAAAACAATTTTCAGGTGCATTAAAATCGTTTGCTTTTCGCGAAAAAAAGTACTGCTCGCGCCAAATCGTTTGACGTTTTCGTCTTTTCGCGCCAAATACCCGAACGTACTTTTTTTAAAGACTTTCTACTATAATTCCGCCGCTAAATTTGACTGATCCTTCATTACATGCATGAGTAGTTTAATTGGTATTTTTTTTTCAAAGTATTCTGAGTATGCCCAATAAGGAGACCTTCCTTGTTAGTTTTGAAAATAGGATGCGCGCATGAAAAGTGTGCGATTTGAGTAAAAAGGCTTTAAAGCTAAAATTTACCTTGATTTGAATAGGTATCGGCTCCACATATTTTATCATAAAAACGATTTTACTTGGAGTGTCGTCATAAATTGTACAGCATGGTTCAAATTAAAGTATCCGTGTTTCGGACGCTCTAGTGAGAGAAGCAGTGGATGTAACGTCTTCATATTTGGAGGATATACATATCAAACCATGGGAAACTGATTGGTGCAAAAAATTTTTTTTAGTTCAAACAAAGACTGTTAGGGGAAAATGAGGCGCTGCGATCGGCTTAAGGTAAGGAAAATGTAGCGAAACAAATAAGCAAATAATACAAGGTGTCGGTAATTAACATTTAAAAAAAAATTCCCACCACTAAATTTTTAGTATTCTTCGCCTAATAATAATACTAACGAAATTAATCGGAGCATATACTAATAAAATTTAAAGCAATAATACCAATAAAATTTATTGGTGGGAATCGGCTTATTAGCACCTAGATATAGCGACTAGAATACATAGTGTTGAAATCGGCTATCTCTGTAATACTTGAATAAGCGCTAAAATATGGTATCCCTTAAATATACAGCGATGCTGCTGCAATATACTGATCGCAGCGAAATCTGCAGGATATTTTCTAAAACTGCAAGGTATTGCAATGTAATACTAGCAATACGAAAATCCCGCAGATGTTGCTGCGATCGACACTTGGCATTTTAGCAGTATCGTCGCACATTTAAGGGATAATTTTTTTTAGCACTGTTTGGATAGCAAATTTCCACACTAGGTATTCTAGACACAGTAACCTAGATGTTTACACCTTTGGTCATATTACATTTTCCAAACCGACCGCAGCGCCTCATTTTCCCCTAGCGGCTTTATTTGAACTATTTTTTTTTTTTTTTTTTGCACCAATCAGTTTCCCATGGTCTGATATGTATATCCCCCAAATATGAAGTCGTTACATCCACTGCTTCTCTCTCTAGAGCGTCCCAAACAGGGATACTTTAATTTGAACCACCCTGTATTTTAAAATTCGATAACATGTTATTCTTTCATAATAAACAAAAGCAAAAATTTTGAATTTTTAAATATGTTTAGGGTGATCTCCCCCCTGAAGGGGTCTCGGGGCTTGATCGATAAGGAAAAACATGTAAACAGAGCTCTCGCTTCGAGCCCATATAAAAACAGAAGTAGTCAATGTAACTAATTTAAACTTTCTGATATTTTTAAGATATATTTGTAGTCTTATAAAATTATGAAGTGCTTCAAATGAAGTGCTTCAATGTAATAGAACAAAAAATATAGCAAAATTTATGTAACACAATTTTCGTAAAAAAAATAGGTGTCATATCACCACCCTTAAGATATCTTAACGTTAAATTGAACCTAATTTTTGCTTTACAATGATCAAGAAACTTTACTCTATAGAATGAATTAAGGATATAACTATCACTCAAAGGAAACCTTATTAAAAAAACCTCTCAAATTAGAAAATTTAAAAAACCCTAAAAAATACAACTTTTTTTTTTTTACTAAAAATGCTCAAAATATTAAACTATCTAAAATGTATTAATTCATTCTATAGATAATGATGTTATATGCATGCAAAAAAAATTAAGCCATTCCATCAAATAGTTTTTTTTAATCTTACGGATAGTCGTCAAAAATCAAGTTTTCAGAAAACGAGACTTAAAGTTGCAATTAAATGGGTGCGGCTTTTGTAACGATTGTTACATAAATGCTTATAACCCCGTTAGAAATGAAAATATTTTTATGCGGTTTTTTTGCAATGTGTTCAGAATTTATTAAATGATCAAAATAGATACTAAAAGAAAAATCGATTTTTTAAAACTTTTCAAGCCCTGAGCCCCATTAATTAAGAGTCATAAATTTGTTCTGTAATTATTTTGTATATTTTATGATAGGATATCACCCGCGAAATGATTGTTTAGATGTTACTTAATGTTTCTTGCCACATTTTATTAATTACTACAAGTAAGGGTTTGTTTTTAATAATCTAAATGTACGATAATATATTTTGATATTTCAAACATCAACTTCAGAAACATGATTTCTTAAAATAGTTTTATTTTCGAAAAGATGATGTAACATTAGTTAATTGTTTATAATAACAATGAAATTATAAATAATATTTACCTGCACAATCATATAACAATTATAATTCTGGTTTCAACAATGTAATCCGGTTCATTTGTTGGGCTGGACATAGTGTACATTGGTTGGTAACTCAAGAAGTTTTAAAGAAATTGTATAGGCGCACCTAAAGAAAATATCTAGGATATGCATCCGCAGGGAATGAGAGGTACATTTTTCTTCTTAGCAGTTTTTTTTGTCTTCTTTGACACAGTACGGATTTGAAGACGAGTTTTTAGCTGCCAACTGTTATAAATTTTTAAACAATCACATTTCAGAAACGACAAACTGAAAATGTGAAATTTTAACCCCTTAACAGTGACATTTGTTTTTTTTTTTTTTGCAAAAAAATTAAGAATGGTTTTCCATACTAAAATATTTACCTTACTTAATCGAAAAATATCTGACAATCAATAAAGATAAATTTACAGTTACAAATTAATGGTATCAAAATGCTTTTAATAACGAAGCAAGCAAAGTGTTCTTGCCCGAATCCAGTTCGGGCCACACTGTTAAGGGGTTAATATACTAGGAAGCTCTGCCCCCTGTTCACTAACGCTCTCCACCCCCCCTCCCCCCGTGAACTGCGAACAATTCGCGTAGGGACAGCTAAGCATCCCCAGCTCGCTTTGCTTGCGCGAGACTTTTTGCAGCAACTCTAGTTATAATGAGTCATGAATCCTTTTAACTTCTGAAATTTCAAAACAATTTAATGTAAAAGGACAGAAATGGAAAACTTCGTTAAAATGCATTTAGTTGGTGCTACTAATAGGCATAAACAATTTTAACATTGTGAAATTTACCAATTTTTGAAATGTAAAATAATTAACTGAAAAAATTCGCTAAGATGCTGTATATTCCCTCGGCCTCCATTTTGGATTTCTTGGCGATTTTTTATTTGCATTGCTTATCGACAAGGCAACCCCGTTAAGCAGCATAAATCGCATATTGACGAAGTTTACTACTTGGCGGAAAGGGGTTTTCACACCAAGAAAATATCCAAGATGGCGGCCGAGAGAATATGCAGCATCTGTTCCAAAAAATTTACCCTGGAACACAATTGAATTAAAACTTATTACGCATAATATTGTACAGCAGGGCTTGAATTTATTTCGAAAAACTATTGGAAAAACACTATCTGATATCAAGATTATTCAATATAAATCAACAAAAGTTAGTTTGACGTGAAAAATACAATATCCCTCAGACACTTGATAACTTAACAAAACGTAAACAACACGTTTTCTGATGTGTCTAAAAGCAGCTTTTTATCGAAAAGCTGTTTTTCTAAAAACATCACGTGACCGTAAAACGAACCAATGACCATTGCTATTCTTACATCTGCCAAAAGATCGTACTGTGCTTAAAAAATGCTCCTGCTCTGCATTTTAATTTGCTGAATTAGGTGTAAATGCCAGTGAATATGACGTGATATTGACAAAATCGTACTAAAGGATTTCAGTTTTATATAGACTCTAAATCTCATGACGTCATTGGGAGCTCCTAACAAACCGTTCCTGGTTTTTTTCTGCAATGTTACGTTAGGTAACGCCTGCAGCCTATGGAAAACTTTCCCAGAAATTGGTTGTTTGTTTGAAACAGTTCTACCGTGTGCCATAAAACTTTTGGAGTCCATATAAGAATGAATCTTTTTTTTTTTCAAATATAACATCATTTTCACTATCAGAATCATTCATCCCTTCCGAGATTAAAGCGTTATTTAAGTCATTGTTTTAAAATTCCTGAGTTTAATTAAATACTCATTTTAATTAATTGGAAATTATGTAATTTTCAGAAATATATTATTTTGTCTATACCAAGGATCATTAAATAAATAGCCAGTCTATGTATCTATAGGAATAAGGATCAGTAATATGACGTTAGTTACAGAGTTATAGTAAAATATTTTAAATCATGAACGAAAATTCATCTTTTGTTTTCCGGATGATTCATTATATTCATCGGAAACATTTCGTTTTCCATATTGTTTACTATGAATCATTATTTACTGTCATTTTATTTACACAGATTACTTAATATTATTTCTCAATAAATAATCTGTGTTCTTCCTCTTACGCGAGTAGTGCATAATTAAATGTTCGTTCGTAAAACGGAATCGTTTTAATTTATTTACCTTTCATGAAAACCATTGAAATTTTTCTTTTAAATGTGACGCGAGTTTAAGTGGTCAAATCACTATTTTCATTGGTGGAGTGTAATAAGGCACATTATTTGTGTTGCCAAACAGCAAGCTACAAATTCAGCCCTATTTTAGCTCTACGCAACAAACTATATAGACTAACCGCCCGTGGTGAACAGTTTGATCTCCCTTAAAATTTATGTTTGGGAAAGCAAGCTAAGCATTGTATCATGTTAATTTTATTCATAGTTTAAATATAATTCCCTTAAATATAATTAATATAATCCCTTAAGATATATTAGTTTTGTTTGCATTAAAATATTTCAATTTGTTGATTTTCTGTGTGCAAATAAACCCTATTGGTTTACAATGGAAGTCTATGGGAATTTGGCGAAATATTAGAAATATCACAATTTGGCGTCACATTTGGTGGCTAATTTTGGTTGCCAAATTTGGCTATATATCGCCAAGTTTAAGACAAATATGGCGGTATTTGGCGGCAGAACAGGGTCTCCCCTATGGTAACTTCCCTTATAGCAGTGGTGGAAAATTGGCGCAGAGGCGGAGCCTATTGACACCACTAAATTATACCAGTATTTTGCCTCTTATCTAATGATCAAACTTCTGTGTTTTTATTAAACTGAATAGTACCATAAAAATTTAGTGGTGTCAATAGGCTCCTCCTCTGCGCCAATTTTCCACCACTGCTTATAGGTATGGAGATGCATTAAATGCTGTTTAATAACCAATGAGATGCGTTTCATTCGGGCGTTGCCATTAAACAATTGACAAATACTTGTGATTTCTGTGTCACGTACGATAGCGTAATATATATATATAGATTGTGAAGTACATTAATATACAAGAAATGATATTTCGACATCCAGTTATTATTTCTTAATGAAAAATTACTTATGTTCATAAATTTATTTTGAATTACGTTTTTTAATGGTCTATTTACATTTCATTATGGAAAAAAATTTCTGACGAGACAGTAGACTAATTTAATTAGTGTCTATTTGTTTACGAATGAAAAAGGATAGAACAAGGTTCATTTTAGTGAATACTATCGTGTGAACAGATAATTAATCATGCACCTAAATTTCGTTTTCATAAAATTGAAAATAAATTATGGTTAAATGTATGGTTAAAAAATCCCAAAATTATAGTGATACACAATTATTCATTCGAAGTTTCGTATATCAAGATCTAAAAGTTTTAAAGTATGAAGCTTTAAAATATTTTGTAAGTTTTAACATTTCAACGATATTTGGCAATTTGAAGCAAAAGTTTATTAAAAAATGGTTAACAATACATATTTATTTTAAGAATGTAATATACAGGGAGGCGGTTGCAACGATAATTTGCTCATTGAGTTCACGGCTGAAATTCCAGGAGTAGACAGAACTCAATTAGCATATTAAAATGCAACTGGTGTGCAAAGTCATATATTAATGGGAACCACCTGCAGTGTGGTTTTTAGTGGTTGACCGGTATGTGTATCATTGTGTTATCCTGCACCCAAAGATATGAAAGCATGGAGGACTGTGTACAGGAAAACACTATGGTAAACAATCCAGTCAAACACTAAAATCGGGTTTACAGGCGATTTTC
The DNA here is from genome assembly GCA_963932465.1 of Maratus speciosus. Lineage (NCBI taxonomy): Eukaryota > Metazoa > Arthropoda > Arachnida > Araneae > Salticidae > Maratus > Maratus speciosus. Next base: position 119,416,501 of record OZ010793.1, on the reverse strand, counting down.
GCCAAGATATGTTTTGGCAGACGAGTTGCATTGTAATATGGTAATCGAGTTTTAACTAATCCTGGAATTTCAGCCGCCAACTCGATGAGGTGACCAGCTGTGCAGCCATCTCTTGGTCTATAATTATCAATTATGTGTTCGTCGACAATGAGATAAAGTTAAATGAGTTCTTTCCGACAGTGAAGCTCGTTTTATTTGATAGTCGGCTATGATGAATGCTGGTTGGTAAACCGAAAACTTCTGAATATAAATTTATGTGTCACTCTCAGTTAAAAAATATAGTTTTGATATTTTATGTAGTAAATGAATGTACGTAGATTGATTAATTGACTTTCCGTTATTATTTTATATACGTACTACTCGCCTAATAGTTAAAATATGGAAAGTGGTGCAAGTGGCTAATTTTTATTAAAAGAAATTATACTTTTAGGAATAATTAAAGACTGCTAATTAAGCCACTTATTAAGTCAATGGGAATTTGGCGAATTATTAGAGATATTGCCATGTTGGCGTCACTTTTGGCGACTAATGTTGGTCGCCAAATTTGGCGATATACCGCGAAGTTGGCGACAAAATTGGCGACATTTAACAACAGTACAGGGCCCACCCCTATGGTAAATCCCCTTATAGGTATGGATATGCATTAAATGATGTTCAATAACCAATGGGATGCGTTTCATTCTAGCGTTGCCATTAAACAATTAACAAATAATCGCGATTTCTGTGCCACATATGATAGCGTAATATATATATATATATATTCTTAAATAATCTTGGTGTTAAACACATGTAAGTGTTCCATAATCTCTAGCTACCGATGGTTTGGTCGGCTGTAATGTGCAGACTCTGAAACGTGGATTAAAAACCTAAACTTCAGAAAATGGTATTTTTCAAAGGAAATTAAACAATTTCATTTTTCAATTTCATAAGATTCCTCATGTTATAATGGGGAAGAATCCTGAATTTCTATTTCTAAAGCGTGATATAAAAAAAGTGATATTCCCAAACATTACAAATTTTGTCCACAATGGGCAAAATCAAGAAATTTTAATTCTGAAGGAAACAAATAAAAAAAGAAGCAGAAAATGCTTGTAAAAAATTACTCTCCAAAAGCCAAATGGAAATTTGGTTGAATTATAAGAAGACAAAACAAATTACACTATAGAATTAAGTTGGTTCAAATACCTAGTAAAATGTTTATCAAATAACTAACATAGAATCAAATGTATGTTTGGTTATTAATAAAAAATTTTGATGAAAGTAATACATAAATTTTCAACGGGGAAAATACATTTGTTAAGGGGTCTCAGGACTCTTAAAGCTTCAAACTTTTTGACATTTTTAATTTTAGATGCTAAAATCCTATCTTTTCTGAACATTTTGATGTAATTGTTTCCTTGAAATTCCCCTTAGAACAGATGTTATGGCTGTTAGAATTATACATACTCAATAGCTGAAGCGGTGTTTCCGAAACTTTAAAGTCATTTTTTCTCAAAGTGGCGTTTTTGGGCATACCGCGCAGGATATCTCAAAAACTTCTGAAAATTTTTTCATAAAATTTTCAAAACATATATTTCATGTTATTCTGTATAAACTGAACCTACATAAAATTTCCTTTTATTGTTCAAAAAACATATTTTTCAGGAGATTATACTGTTGAAATTTTCTAAATTTTGCATTAACTAAATACAACTTTGTATTAGAAATATCGAAATGTATTAAATACAAATTTATTTAGGTTCAAGGCAATTATTACAAAATGAAGTATAAGTGGACACCAAAATATTCATTGTACTTTCAAAATTTATTTTGTAATCCTGCGCGTAATCTGATATGTCAATTTTCTGGTCGTCAAAAGTTTGGCAGTTTGGTGGCCCCTATAAATGCTAATTCTGCATCTTGCAATTTTTTTTAAATACAAGAAATGAAAGAAAACACTCATATCTTTCATCCCAATAAAAATTGTGTCCTAAAATCAAATACATTTTAAGATATTAAACGTTGAAAATGGCATTTTTTTTTCAATTTTTCAAATTTTAAGAGTCCTAAGACCCCTTAATTCTCGCTCTCGTGAATATCACGGGCTGAGGTGTCGTTCGTTATTTCTCGCTCCCGTCATATTTCCGGGCTGGAGATTTATTGCTGGAAAAAACTTCTGAAACCAGAAAAAATTAACTGGCATTTCTGTTTCAAATCTTTGAATATTGTCGTTCGAATTTGGCTTATGCGCTGACTGTAATCTTGGACTTTGTATTGCATGTTTCGAAATATGTAACACTCAAAAAAATTATTAATAATCAGAATTTAATGTATATATATTATTTCGAATATTATTTGTAAAAATGTGTGTGATGATGATAAATAAAGATCTAAGATGTGAAAAATAAAGGTTTTATTCGCATTAATTTGTACAGTGTAAAACAAACATTAAGACACAGAATTTTCGCATGATGGCTTTTCTACAAATATGAATTTGTTCTATAACATCTTTTTTTTTTCGCCTTAAAAAAACTAATTGCATATTTTATTTAGAAACCTAATAATTATTCAATTTCTCTAATAAAATAAATAGGTACTTTTTTTTATGGTTTTTCCAAATATTAAGCGACTGTGAAGGGGTTAAACAAGACTAATTTATCCTAATATCAAATATCTACAACCAGGTGATTCCATACACCTTAATCCTTAATGTTCTATGTATCCATTATATCCATTGCATCCTAAACATTCTGAGTCTGATTTGAAACCCCCGATACCAAAACCTACAGTTCTCAAGATTATAAATGATGTTTCCTCAGATGCCGCAGAATCTGTAAAATCTTACTTTTTTTATTTTTCTCCCCGGTACATAGAAGGTCTGCCTTGATTGCCTGTCGGAAGTATTGAAAGCGCAATACAGTAGAACCTCGATTATCCGAAGTAATTGGGACCGACCCTCTTTCGGAAAATCGAAATTTTCGGATAATCGAGAATGCTTCAATTTTAACATTAAGGGCAAATATGTGTGCTATTTCTTATTATGGCAACAAGTGCTCAATAAAAATAAAGCATTAGCAAAATAGAAACAAGAATAAATTACCTGAATTTTAATTTTGAAATTAAGTACTGTTTACATCATAACAGTTTGAAAAAATGTTTTCGTTTGTTGCAATTTCGATTGCCTTTGCTTTGAAACTCTATCGCGGAGTTTTTAAATATTATTAGTTCACCAGTATCACAATCTTTCTGCTGCTCCAGCCATACCAAACCTTTTCAGGGCTTTCAAATGCTTCGGGATTGCTAATTTTTTCTTTTATTTTATTCCACTCAGCAGCTTACGGGAGCTCAAGTTAAATTCAAAGGAACTATGAGAAGGGGATTGAAAATATTTATATATACTCGTAATTCGGAAAGGACCGCTTGCACACAAGGATTATGATATAAAAAAAAGCTTTGAAAAGAATTTTGCACACAAGGAATATGATAGTAAAAAAAAAAAAAAATAAATAAATAAAAAAATCTTTAAAAATGGATTTCGGTTAATCGAGAGTTTCGGTTAAAAGAGTTTCGGATAAAAGAGGTTCTACTGTATTTGTGTTTGAAATAAAAACATGTAGATTGCAGCATTAAAAATCGAAGTATAACATTTTATGCTTTCCTAAGCGCGTTTGAAGATCTTTTTTAATTCCAAGTCATAAACTGGTTCTGTAACTGTTTTGCTTATGTCATGATATGTTATCGGCCGTGAAATAATTGTTTAGATGTTACATATGTTACTTACTACATTTTATTAATTACTTGAAGCAAGTTTTATTTAATATTCTAAGTGTACGGTAGACCGGGGCACGTTTACGTGGTTTTTTTCAATGAATTTTCTAATTTTTATGTTTTAACTTAGGAAATTTTAGACATTGTGGTTTTAAAAAGCAGTTAATAAAGTGAAAATTTGTGTCTTCATTTGTTGCCCTATTTGTATTTTTAACCGTACAATGTTTTTTTTTTTTTTTTAGGTCCAAGTCTTTTGCGTAAACTTGCCCCGTTCCCGGGCAAGTTTACGCATCAAGTGGGATAAGTTTACGCATATTATAAGTGATACGAAGGAGTAAGTGAAATAAATATTTAATCAAATTGAAATGTTTTATGTATGTCTTAATACACAGTAGGCTAAACTGAAAGCATAGAGCTTATTGCTTATTAAAAACATAATCTATTTAGTGATCTTCATCATCACTGTTACAGTTTTTACAAAAAATAAAGTATTTCCTTTTTGCACACTTGTCATGGGACCACCTTTTGCATCTAAGACATTGAACCCAGTCTTGTCCTTTTTTGGATTGTTTGTATGATTTCAAACAATAAATACACATACAGTTGTCATGTTCGTCATCAGATTTATTCACTATTTTATTTTTTCCAGAGTGTACCAACTGTTTAACTTTTGCAGTTTTTGGTTTCATACTTTTTCCTTTGCTGTCTTCTTGTTCTGCTTCTATAGAAGCTAGTAAATTTTTACGTAATTTCTTTACGTAATTAAAAGTGCCCGTCGCCATGTTTGGATTTATTTTTAACGTGCAACGAAAATTAATAACATTTCTGTTCATACAAATAAATTTCTCAAAAAAGGATAAAATTCTGCCAATGTTCATATATTTGTTTATCCTTAACTAAGTATTATTAGTTCACAATAGGTTTCAATAAGTTCAATACAAAATTTACTCATATTGACAGAAAACAGGTTATGTTTTCCTCATGCTTAAGGGGTCTCAGGACTCTTAAAATTGGAAAAAATGAAAAAAAAAAAGACCATTTTCAACATTTAATATCTTAAAATGTATTTTATTTTAAGACACAATTTTAATTTGAATGAAATATATAAGTATGTTCTTTCATTTCATGTATTTAAAAAATTATAAAAAGCAGAATTTGAATTTACAGGGAGCTCCAAACTGTTAGACATTTGACGAGCAAAAAATCGGCATAACAGCTTACGCGCACGATTACAAAATAAGTATTGCAACTGGAATGAAACTTTTGGTGCCTACTTATGCTTCACATTGTAATAATTACTCTGAACCTAAATAAATTTGTATTTAAACCTTTTTATATTTTTAATACAAATTTGTATTTAGCTAATGCAAAATTAAGAAAATTTCAACAGTATAATCACCTAAAAAAATATTGTTTTCAACAATAAAAAGGAAATTTTAGGTTCAGTTTATACAGACTAACATGAAACATATGTTTTGAAAATTTCATGAGAAAATATTCTTAAGTTTTTGAGATATCGTGCGCGTTATGCCCAAAAACGTCATTTGGAGAAAAATGGCTTCAAAGTTTCCGAAAAGACGCCTCAGCTATTGAACGTGTATAAATGTAAAAGCCATAACTTCAGTTCTAATTGGAATTTCAATGAAACAATTATATCAAAATGTTCAGAAAAGATAGGAGTTTAACGTCTGAAAAAATTAAAATTTCGAAAATTTTAAAGCTTTAAGAGTCCTGAGACCGCTTAACCGAAGCTCGACTGACGCTCAAAAACGTGTGAGAATACCCGCTAGGAAGCAACATCAATCTGTCATGACTGGTGGCGCGCCAGTTATAACTCGTTTCCAGAAAACACTGCGTAAACGTGCCCCATGCGTAAGCGTGCCCCGGTCTACCCTACTATAATAGCTTTTGAAATTTCAAATATCAACTTCATAAACATGATTTTTAAAATCTTTTTTTCGAAAAGATGATTTAACAATAGATAATTGTTTACTTTTAACAATGAAAATATAAATAAAATGTTCTTGTACAATGCGATAACAATTGTTAGACCGGTTTCGACAATGGAATTCGGTTCATTTGATAGACTGGACATGGTGTACATTGGTTGGTAAATCAAGAAGTTTTAAAGAAATTCCGTATACATTGGTTGGTAAATCAAGAAGTTTTAAAGAAATTCCATAGACGCGTGTATTGGAAATATCTAGTGTACACATCTGCAGGGAATGAGAGGTACTTCTTTCTTCTTAGCGGTTATTTGTTCTCGTTGGCACAGTTAGGATTTAAAGACGAACTTTTAGATAAGAGATGTTATAAATTGCTACAAAAATTAATTTCAGAAACGAAATAAAATTAAAATGTAAAATTTTAATATTTTGTTTAGTAAATCAATGTACAAAAAATGATACTTCGACATCCAATTCTTATTTCTTAGTAAACATTTATTTATGATTTTACTTATGAACTTGCTTTACTTATGAATTATGATTTATTTAGATTTTTTGTATTGAAAGAATTTCGGGAACAGATGATGTATATTCCCTCGCCCGCCATCTTGGATTTTTCTTGGCGTGAAAACCCCTTTCCGCCAAGTAGTAAATGTCGCCAAGCAGTGATTTATGCGCATGTTAGGCTTAACGGGGTTACCAGAAACGGGTTTGCCTTATCGATAAACAACGCCAACAAAAAATCGCCAAGAAATCCAAGATGGCGGCCGAGGGAATATACAGCATCTTAGCAGAATTTCGGACGAGACAGTAGGTAGGCCATTTTAATTAGAGTCTATTTGCTTACGAATGAAAAAGGTGTTAGAATAATGTTGATTTTTGAGAATATTATTACGCGAGCAGTTAATCAACCATGCACCTACGTTTTGGTTTCATAAAATTAAAAATCAATTACGCGTAAACTTATGTACTTTAAACATTAAAAATTAAATACGCTTAAATTTACATGAAAAACTCTCAAAACTACAGATTCCTGTAGATATCCCTCTGATGTCTATTAAGTTATAAATAACAAGCTTAGAATTGCATGGTATCTTTCTAAATCATAAACAAATATTACACAGATATGTTGTAACAATACACGATTGTTTACTTTAACAATAAAAAATATCAATAAATTTCTCCTGTGTTATAACACATATATGAAAGGTTCTTTGCAAATTTACCATTTGGACATGTCAAAAGTATATCTTATGAAACAAGTTTAAATAAATATGTTTCAACAGTACATGATTGTTTATTTCAATAATAAAAATTCTCAGTAAAGTTCGTCCATAGAATGACATAATGATTAAAATATACTTTTTTCTGACGACTTCTTCCTTTTAACTGACGGCATCCTCCTAACTATTTTCCATTGTTAGATGGGTTTTGGCATACGTTTTGTTTGGTAAATTTAGAAATTTCGTAGCAATTTTATTTTAAAATCATAACGCTTGTATACGTCGATAAGGACTGGGAGAGTCAGTTTTATAGATGATTTTGTCTTCAATGACTTTTTTCGGCTTTGAAGACAAACTGTAAGTTAACATATATTATAATACGGAAACGATTTTTGTTCATTAAAAATCAACTACACTTCAATCTATCTATATTATAAAGGACAAGCATATCTGTGCGTAACGCATACGTCATTCTGCGAATGGCAACACTTTGAAATTTGAAATGAAATATAAAGGACAAACATATCTGTGCGTAACGCATACGTCATTCTGCGTATGGCAACACTTTGAAATTTGAAATGAAATTTCGGGTTTGCAATTTTCGCTACTGCAAATTTTTAAACTTCTAAACATCGCACATTTTAAATTTTAACATCGTCGTATAAGGAAGAAAATGCTCTTTTAAATGCAATTTGTTTGAAAGCTGTATCTTAATTTATTTTTGAGATATTAATTTTTTTTGTAGCTTTTAATACAAATTTTGAAATTGTGGCAACTGAAGTACTCCATTTATATTGGAAGTAAAGGGAAAATAGTCATGGTTTATTATTTTTATTGATTATATCCTTATTGATGCCATTTTCACATTACAAATAAAAGTAACTTTTTTATAATTTTTGAACAGAAAATGATATCAGACATTAAAAAAAACACTCATTCTTCTTCATAAATCAGTTACATTTCAATATTTTTACATTACGCTGATACTGAGTTCGTGACACTAGGCAAAAAGGTTCAGTGAGTAAAAGTTATGTTATACTTAAAACAAAACGATCATTTATTTTGATAAATATTTGACCACTACTATGCCAACTAAGGGCAAATTTCTGAATTTTTTTCTCGCGGTTATTGAGATTAGAACTTGTATGTGCGAATGTTCACATGAAAAGCTGTACCGGACAAACGTGATTTTAAGTTTGGAAATACATTCATTAATAATCTATTGCGCGTTAAAATACTTTCAAATTGTGAATTTGAGTGGTGCGTATGTAAATTATGAGAATCTGAAAATATGAATGTGAATTATGAAAATGTGAAAATATGAGAACGTGAACAATTTAGATTGCATGGGGGAGAATTTTATGATGTGACAAAGCGAAATCCTTATTATTGTTTTTTCATCCCATAAAAACAAACATAAAAGCCTCAATCAATGAATTCCTCATAATTACTCATCTTGATTACTTATTCTAATAGAGTTTAATTTTTCAATGGTTTAAGCAGTTGAAGTTTGTGGAAATAAAATTTTGGTAATTTTAGGTTAAAAATATTTGTTTTAAGAGTGAGACAACCAATGTTAGATGAATTTTTTATTGTAATTATTTTTATAGGTTTATTATAAATTCGATCTGACAGTTTCTTTCTAACATTTTAGTTCGTCGAATTTCGACGGGTTCCAACTCGTGTTTATAAAGACCGAAAAAGTGCAGAGTTGTGTAATTCTTTCTTTGAAGCTTCGTATATCAAGGTCTACAATATTTAAAGAAATAAGATTTAAATTTTCACTTTTCAAAGATATCGAAAATTTTAAAACAGATGTTTTTAAAAGATGATGTAACAAAACATGATTATTTGTTTTAACAATAATCATAGTCAGATGAGTTCTCATATTTCAGATTTTTAAAAAGTTGTTTACTAAAAGATGATGCAACAGTACATGATTGTTTATTTTAACAATGATAATAATCAGCTAAGTTCACATATTTGAGATATAAAACATATTCTTACTAAAAGATCTCTTAAAATAGGTGTTTATATAGGGATGTTGATTAAAAATATTTTTTTCTGATGATTGTAGCATTTTCTAATTGGTAAATTGAGACATTTCGGAGGAATTGTATCATAAGAATTGTATTTTGGTATACGTTAACACGGACTGAGAGATGTTTCATTTTTTATAGATGATTTTGTCCTGGTGAAACGTTTCGTCGTTGAAGACAAGCTATAAGTTATCAAATATTATAATGTGGAAACGATTTTGAAAATCAAAATGAGGTAAGTGAGTAATTTTCTTTTCTTTTATGTAATAAATGAAGGTACATATTTATTATTCTTAGTCTTTCAGTTATTATTTCTTTATATATACATTCTCATTATTTAAAATCTATTTTGAGTTTCTGATTTTAATAAACAATTTACATTTTATTATAAAGACAATAGAATCGATTGTTACATAGTGCATCATTTTAATATGTTTCTTTTGTTCAAGGAGTGAAATAAATGAGCCTATATGATTGGGTTAATGAGTATTTTATATTGAGTTGTGTGCCAAGCATACATCTACAATTAATTTGTAATCATTAATAAAAGAAATACGACGAAATTTACATAAAAATCTTTAGCTTTTAAATAAAAAACTTAAAAATTTCATAATAAATTTAGAGATTTGAAAGGCACTTGACATATTTAAAAAAAATGTCTGCATAGCGATGTTATAACAATACATAATTGTTTATTTCTTTTCAAGTTTTCAAGTTATCTTTTGGCCAAAAACGAGCATACTCGTGTGAATTTATTTGTTGCTAAAAGTAACTAATTCGTCCTATATATATATTTAAATAATAAAACAGAAAATAATTTAAAAGCACTAAATTAAAGATATGATATTGGCGTGCATGAACAGATGCACCATCTCCAGAGAACGTGTTAAATACATTTACGAGTTCTTATTTTTTTTCATTTTTTCAAAGGAAATGTACATGCGGGATTTATTAACTGCTCACAGGATAATAAGGGAGAGTAGTACAAAGTAAGACAGCAGTCATTTTGACATATAGTTTATTTATTTATTTATTTATTGTACAACAAACATACGACTTGTGTCCTTAACATGAGAGCCCGCTTGACGTATACATAGGCGCCAACCTCAAATTAATCTTCCGTAATACTTGTGTTAATTTGACCCTGGTTTAGTACGTTTCGTACCAGAATTTTTTTTAAGAAATGCAATTAAATATGTTCCACGTAGAAATCTCTAATTAAATAAATAAGCATTCGTGAAATTAATTTTCTGGTTCGAAATGTGGTTAATTAATCCGAACATTGCGGAAGATTAGTAGAAGGTTGGCAGCTATGCATATAGTTATAACTTTTTCTCCTTTCTGGCATTCACATATAACCATCTCATCTTATGCAACACGTGGATGTATTTTCGGCACTTTGGTTACTTTTCCGACAAAACAGTAAATAATTCTTTATTTTATATTGGTTAAAGTTACATAAACGTCTACGTTAAGAGTTTATTTCCGTCATTATGGCATATATTTATTTACCGAAACTTAGCTATATCTAACAAGTTGGAAATTGCTCGTCAAACGTGGCAAATGAGGTGCGTTCGTACTATAACTAGTTTTATAATTATTTTTTGCACCCCATATTGTACTGAATGTATAATTTTTTGCACTTCATAAAGCGCATAGTCTGATACATCATTAAAATGCACTTCCAATATTTTTTTCCCATTCCCCGTAATGTAACGGAACACTTTTGACTGTCCCTGTAATTAAACTATACATCCGATTTTCCTAAAATTTGAAATAGCTCAACAAAATTTTGCAACAATTATATCTTTAAAATTTCAGATCATTCGGAAGGCTGTAATATCATTAAAATGCACTTGCAATAATTTTTCCCATTGGCCGTAATGTAAAGAAAAACTTTTGACTGTCCCTGTAATTAAACTATGCGTCCGATTTTCCTAAAATTTGAAAGGGCTCGACAAACTTTTGCAACAGTTATATCTTTAAAATTTCAGATCATTCGGAAGGCTCTAATATCATTAAAATGCACTTGCAATAATTTTTCCCATTGGCCGTAATGTAAGGAAAAACTTTTGACTGTCCCTGTAATTAAACTATACATCCGGTTTTCCTAAAATTTGAAAGGGCTCGACAAAATTTTGCAACAGTTATATCTTTAAAATTTCAGATCATTCGGAAGGCTGTAATATCATTAAAATGCACTTGCAATAATTTTTCCCATTGGCCGTAATGTAAAGAAAAACTTTTGACTGTCCCTGTAATTAAACTATACATCCGATTTTCATAAAATTTGAAATGGCTCGACAAAATTTTGCAACAATCATATATTTGAAATTTCAGACCATTCGGTTGGGTAGTTTTTGCTCTGTTACATGCGGACAGACAGACGGACGGACAGACGGACAGACGGACAGACGGACAGACGGACGGACTGAACGACGACTATAGGTGCTACGTATTTATATAATTACGAACGCACCTAATAACATACTATTTCGAGAAAACGACACGAAATTTTTAAACCGAGGAAATTGATGAAACAGGCAGCCATTTTGCTACAACGTAACGAAATTACACAATGAGACACACAGTTATGGTACACAGTGAGACGTGTCTCAATGAGTGCACAGATGGTTCTAGACGATTCTACTGACGACGATGACTTATTTAAGTTTCAGGAACTAGAACAGAAACCTGTCGTTCCTGATTATGTTCTTGTGAGGTTTCCAAAAATTTTGTTCTATATAGGAAAAATCTTAACCTGTAAGGATGAAAATTATGATTTTGAAGTGATTTATATTTAAAAAGTGTAAAAGCGGCAGGCTTCGTGCCTCACGTTCCAGATATGGTGTCTGTTAACCTCTTCAAGGGCGGAGGTTCATTTTTGGACCACTTAATTATAATTTTTAAATACCGTATGTATTCACACCAGAATATTGGAATGAAAATTTTCCTTTTTGTAAGTAAGGCAACAAAAGCTTTTTCATATTTCTAAATAAATTTGCTTGTAAATTCTGGTGCCATTCACTGATTTGAACATTTTACGAATAGAAGTACCTTGCTGTTGAAAGGGCCATTTTTAGGGTTGAATTGTTAATAATATGTGTACCTGTAATTACTCAAATTTCTTTTGCATTTTTACTATCGCTCTATCAAAAGTACCCGACCCCAAAAATGTCAGATTAAACTCCAAGTGATAAATGCGATTTCAGTCAGTAGCTAAGACATTATTACATTGAAAAAAATTATGGATAGTGTGTAAAAATGTAGGATTCATGAAAATATATACATTGTCGCACAATTTCTCCGTTATCAGGCTTCTATGCTTTTATAAATATCTTTTTTAAAACCATTTCTTCATTAATTTGTAGCATATTTGTTGCTTTAATATGTAGCAATTTTTTTTTTCAAAAGAATAAAAATAGTCGCCATACGTTAAGTAAAAATACTGTTCATCTTCACTGTGTACTACCATCCTCCCCTACTCATACAAATCAGTCTATTCCAAATGATTTTCATTCGTAAAAAAGAACTATAACATTTGTCAACTAATCACTCGTCGTTAAACCGGAATTGGCTACCACGACAAAAAAAAAGGTAAAAACAATCCTATATTGTTACAACATCTATGTAGACATTTTTTTAAGAGGTATTCTTTTAAGAGTACCTTTCAAATATCTAAAGTTAATATACATTTTTAAGCTTGTTATTTAAAAACATAAATAATTTGAATAGTTTTTTATATAACTTTAAACGTGTTTCACTTTTAATACTTAAATTTTTCTTGTAGATGTATATTTCATTCACTTCTCAAAATCAAATGCGTACTAAAATCTATCGAATAAGACGTACATCGTAAAATATGTCGGTTGATAAATTGAAGTTATTATAATCTTGGATCTTATTCTTCTAAATAGAAATTTATATCCGCATCTCAGATAATAAGGATAAGATTGATATTTCATGTAGTAAATTACTGTACTTAGATTGATTAATTGACTTTCAGGTTTTATTTTATATCCGTATTCTTTTAATTTTAAAGTAATTTTAAATTTCTTATTTTTAAAAAAAATACATTTTGCTATTGAAGCAGTACAATCTCTGGTTACAGAGTGCGTAATTAAAAGTAGTCTCTTTTTATGTATGAATAAAATCAATTTGTACGCGTGATTCATATGAAATAGTATTATTGTCTAAGATGTAATCAAACTTCCATCTATATTCCAACTTCAAATGCTAAAAATTAAGATTGCTTAAATTTACATGAAAAGATCCCACAATTACAGATTTCTGTAAAAAAATATCCATCATATATCTTTAAATATAACTATCCACATATTAACTATACACATATATAACTATCCACTTAACCATCACCATATATAACTTAATGTTTATTAAACTATTAACCGCCAAAACTATAAAGTAGAAATTTTCAAATTTCTCAGTGAAAGCCGTTTCCTAGCACAAATTCAGTAAGGTTATTTTCGCTTTCCTAAAATAGCAAAAAATTTCCCAATAAATAAGAAATTTTTTAAATTGTAAAATAGTGGTGTCAAAATAATTAATTTAAGTATGGGCAATTATTTTGACTGTTGCGTCTACGCAACGTCAGAGGGTAATGGGTTAAGTTATAAAGAACAAGCTTAAAATTGTTTGGTATCTTTGAACATTTCAAAGGTTCCTTTTCTATTAAAACAAATGTTACACAGATATGTTTTAACAATACATCATTGTTTACTTTAACATAAAAATTATAAATAAATTTCTCCTAGGTCATAACATAGAAGCGATAGGTTCTTTGCATATTTACAATTACTAAATGACCTCACAAAATAGATTTGTGTGAACATTCCTTTAAAGTTTTTTAGCAGAAAATCGATTAGTTTTAAATGGCAACCTTACAATTATTTTACAATTATATTAACACTTTATAGGTATAACTCTTGAAACAGATGTTTATATAAAACTGTAACAATACATGATTGTTTATTTTAACAATAAAATTTTTCAATAAAGTTCGCCCATAGAACGACATAATAATTAAAATGTACATTTGTTTCTGGCGACTTCTTCCTAACTTTTAAATGAAGACATCTTCCTAATTTTTCTGCATTGTTAGATGGGTTTTGGTACATGTGTTGGTACATATAGAAATTTCGGAGGAATTATATTTTAAAAACGTAACACTCCTATACATCGATAGGCACTGGGAGAGTTTACATGACGTGGATTTGTCATTGATGACGCATTTCAGCTTTGAAGAGAAACTATAAGTTAGCATATAGGGGAACGATTTTTAAAATCAATATGAGGTAAGTTACTAAAATTTAGATATTTTGTGTAGTAAATGAATGTACATAAGGTTATTTTTCATCTATCAGATATCATTTGTCTATATATGCATTCTTATGATTTAAAAACTATTTTGAATTTCTAGCATTTATAAACTACTAGATAAAGTAACCGGCGTTGCCCGGAATTTTAAGAATGTTTGTTTTGAAAAATCAGTTTCAAAATTAAACAGTGTAAAACAAACAATAAAAAAACAGTACAGCCAGTTTTATTTCCTTCCTTCACTAAGAATGAAGTCTAGGGACTTAAACCCTTGTGTAAATTTTAATATACACGCGTGCACACACATATATACATGGAATAGATTTAAAAATCACGAAAACAAGTTCAGAGAACATAAAAATGTTAAAATATGCAAATAGAGGACTGCCACAGGAGGCTATTTTTTTATTCTGACTGGCATCACTCTTTAAAAACAGAAATCCTTAACGCCCACTTTGAGAAAATTTGCAAAAAAATATATACTTCAAAATTTATATTAGAAAAAAAACTGCTGTGAACTGAATATAAAAATTGTCGTATATATATAATAGTCTGCAATATTTCTATAATCGGGTTTTATCATGCTTTTAATAGGTTTTTACAAACTCATATGACGTTATATATTTACTTGCTGACGTCTACAATATTTCCAATATGACGCATTATTCACTTTTTTATCGTCAAATTATTCATTTCATTTTCATTTTTCACGTGGAAATCTTGAAACAGAATAGCGATTGAGGTGGTAAGAATTTAATTGTAGATTTTTTATTGTTGGCAACAGCTATAATGGAAAATGTTTAAATTTAATAGGGACATACTGTTAAATTGGTGTTTTTTCATTAATTCAAAATTAACTATAAATTATTTCCATTCCGGATTATTGTCGTTGCCTATGCCGTGTCTTAATACACATGGACATAACATTTCACAATTCTGGATTCCAACTTTTCTGGCTTCATTTTCATGTATCGGATTTACATTTAATTTTTGAAAAACAGTACAATTAATGTTTAGATGATGAGTTTATTTTGGATGAGGAGTTAAATAAACTACCCTATAACTGATTTTATTAAGTATTTAGTTTTGAAAAATGAAATTTCGATAATATGTATAGTAAATGAATATACAAAAAAATAATGCTTCCACATCCAATTATTATTTCTCAGAAAAAAAAAATGTACTTATGTTTTTGAAATTAATTTGAATTACGATTTTTAATGATGTTACTTATTAATAACAGCTTCCCGTATTTTGTGAACAAATATGTCAGAAGTATTCTCTCATCATTTTCTCAAATTTTGTTTTTTTATGATATAACTTATATTTCCATGACAATTTATATGTATAATGTGCTTCGTATAATTACCCAGCAAATAACAAAAGATCTATAAAAAAAAACATGGCACCCGAAAATGCTTTGCTTACGACTGCCCAAAAATTTGTTTATGCTAAATGTGAAATCAAATATAAAAGAGAGAAATTTTCTTTCAGTTCGTACTACATATCTGATAAGACTGTTTTTTGCAAACAAGCAAGAAAAATTTTCGGTAAATTTGATTGATTGCCATTTTATATAGTTGCTATCGATGCGGAGTGGTTTTGTATATATGCCAGTAATTGCGATATCTTTTATATCAGATAAAATGTTTAATTTAATTGGAATATATAAAAAGAATGAGGCATATATACATTTAGGTTACTCCGACCATTCCAAATTATCCTGCAGTCCAGTTGAGCTAACGCTCCTGGACGATCGATAGAGACTGTGTAAGACGAGGATTTTTGAAGTAATGGGTATATGTAGGAAAGGTTGAAATCATTGCCTTTGGTTTACATTTCTGTAATAATTATATTCATTTGAATATATCATTATTCGTTGATTCCCATTAAAAACAGCGTCCCGATGTTTCTGAACAACTAGTCAGAACTACGTACTTTTCGATATATATTTTTAACATCTGCTATAAAAATCTATCGAAAAGTTAAATCATGGAATAAATTTATTGTCAAAATACATTGAAAAATAACATCTTTCAATGTTTTTCATGATCTTATTTAGATGTTCCTCTCCATTTAAATTTATAATCTGCGCTTTAGATTTCCCCAGAAAATAACACAAAATCTACCACTATCTTATTTTTAAAACTTCATGACACACCTGAAATCCTTTGCTTACGACTGCCCGAAGCTATGTTTGGGGAAAATGTGCAATCAAATATAAAAGCGAATTTTTTTTTTTTTTTGTACTAGATATTTGATAAGAATGGTTTTTACAAATAAGCAAGCAACATTTTCGGGAAATTTGATTGATTGCCATTTTATATAGCTTCTATCGATGCGGAATGGTTTTGTATGTATGCCAGTATTTGCGATTTCTTTTATAACAGATAAAATGTTTAACACTAGAACGGCGGGAAATTTTGCTCAAGTTTTATAGAAATATTTCACATCAGAATTTTTATTTAGAACTATTAAACTTATTTATTTAAGTTATTTTTATGCAGCATATATTAATCTTATATTATAAAAAAATTTCTGGTTCGAATCGAAATGTATTCATTCGGCAAGGGTCAAAATAACACCTCGCCGCCGTTCTAGTGTTAATTTAATTGGAATATATAAAAAGAATGAGGCATATATACATTAAGGTTAATCTGACCATTCCAAATTATCCTGCAGTCCAGTTGAGCTAACGCTCCTGGACGATCGATAGAGACTGTGTATGGCGAGGATTTTGGAAGTAATGGGTATATATATTAAAGGTTGAAATTGTAGCGTTTTGCTATAAATGTCTGCAATAATGATATTTCTTTGAATATATCATTATTCGCTGATACCCATTAAAAACAGCGTCCCGATGTTTCTGAACACCTAGTCACAACTACGTTCTTTTCGATATATATTTTTATCATCTGCTATAAAAATGTATCAAAAAGTTAAATCTTGGAATAAATTGATTGCCAAAATACATTGAAAAATAACACCTTTCAATGTTTTTCATCATCTTATTTAGATGTTCCGCTCCATTTAAATTTGTAAGCTGCTCTTTAGATTTCCCCAGTAAAAAACACAAAATCTACCACGATCTTATTTTTAAAACTTCATCACACACCGAAAATCCTTTGCTTACGACTGCCCGAAACTTTGTTCGGGGAAAATGTGCAATCAAATATAAAAGGGGGATTTTTTTTTTTTTTTTTGTACTACATATTTGATAAGAGTAGTTTTTGCAAATAAGGAAGCAACATTTTCGGTAAATTTATTGATTGCCATTTTATATAGTTGCTATCGATGCGGAATAGTTTTGTATATATGCCAGTAATTGCGATAACTTTTATTTCAGATAAAATGTTTAATTTAATTGGAATATATAAAAAGAATGAGGCATATATACATTAAGGTTAATCCGACCATTCCAAATTATCCTGCAGTCCAGTTGAGCTAACGATCCTGGACGATTGATAGAGACTGTGTAAGACGAGGATTTTTGAAGAAATGGGTATATGTAGGAAAGGTAGAAATTATAGCGTTTTGCTATACATTTCTGTAATAATGATATTTCTTTGAATATATCATTATTTGTTGATTCCCATTAAAAACAGCGTCCCGATGTTTCTGAACACCTAGTCAGAACTACATTCTTTGCGATATATATTTTTATCATCTGCTATAAAAATGTATCAAAAGGTTAAATCATGGAATAAATTTATTGTCAAAATACATTGAAAAACTAATAGTAGGAATTGAATAACACCTTTCAATGTTTTTCATCATCTTATTTAGATGTACCTCTCCATTTAAATATATAATCTACGCTTTAGATTTCCCCAGAAAATAACACAAAATCTACCACGATCTTATTTTTAAAACTTCATGACACACCGAAAATCCTTTGCTTACGACTGCCCGAAACTTTGTTTGGGGAAAATGTGCAATCAAATATAAAAGGGGGATTTTTTTTTTTGTACTACATATTTGATAAGAGTAGTTTTTGCAAATAAGGAAGCAACATTTTCGGTAAATTTATTGATCGCCATTTTATATAGTTGCTATCGATGCGGAATAGTTTTGTATATATGCCAGTAATTGCGATAACTTTTATTTCAGATAAAATGTTTAATTTAATTGGAATATATAAAAAGAATGAGGCATATATACATTAAGGTTAATCCGACCATTCCAAATTATCCTGCAGTCCAGTTGAGCTAACGCTCCTGGACGATCGACAGAGACTGTGTAAGACGAGGATTTTTGAAGTAATGGGTATATGTAGGAAAGGTAGAAATTATAGCGTTTTGCTATACATTTCAGTAATAATGATATTTCTTTGAATATATCATTATTCGTTGATTCCCATTAAAAACAGCGTCCCGATGTTTCTGAACACCTAGTCAGAACTACATTCTTTTCGATATATATTTTTATCATCTGCTATAAAAATCTATCGAAAAGTAAAGTCACGGAATAAGTTTATTGTCAAAATACATTGAAAAATAACACCTTTCAATGTTTTTCATGATCTTATGTAGATGTTTCTCTCCATTTAAATTTATTATCTGCGTTTTAGATTTCCCCAGAAAATAACACAAAATCTACCACGATCTTATTTTTAAAACTTCATGGCACACCGAAAATCTTTTGCTTACGACTGCCCGAAACTGGGTTTGGGGAAAATGTGCAATCAAATATAAAAGCGAGAATATTTTTTTTTTTTTTTTGTACTACATATTTGAGAAGAATGGTTTTTACAAATAAGCAAACAAGATTTTCGGGAAATTTGATTGATTGCCATTTTATATAGTTTCTATCGATGGGGAATGGTTTTGTATATATGCCAGTATTTGCGATTTCTTTTATAACAAATAAAATGTTTAATTTAATTGGAATATATAAAAAGAATGAGGCATATATACATTAAGGTTAATCCGACCATTCCAAATTATCCTGCAGTCCAGTTGAGCTAACGCTCCTGGAATCGATAGAGACTGTGTAAGAGGAGGATTTTCGAAGTAATGGGTATATGTAGGAAAGGTTGAAATTATAGCGTTTTGCTATACATTTTTGCAATAATGATATTTCTTTGAATATATCATTATTCGCTGATACCCATTAAAAACAGCGTCCCGATGTTTCTGAACACCTAGTCAGAACTACATTCTTTGCGATATATATTTTTATCATCTGCTATAAAAATGTATCAAAAAGTTACATCTTGGAATAAATTTATTGTCAAAATACATTGAAAAATAACACCTTTCAATGTTTTTCATCATCTTATTTAGATGTTCCTCTCCATTTAAATTTATAATCTGCGCTTTAGATTTCCCCAGAAAATAACACAAAATCTACCACGATCTTATTTTTAAAAGTTCATGACACACCGAAAATCCTTTGCTTACGATTGCCCGAAACTTTGTTTGGGGAAAATGTGCAATCAAGTATAAAAGAGGGAAATTTTTTATTTTTATTTTTTTTTTTGTACTACATATTTGATAAGAAAGTTTTTTGCAAATAAGCAAGCAGCATTTTCGGTTAATTTATTGATTGCCATTTTATATAGTTGCTATCGATGCGGAATGGTTTTGTATATATGCCAGTAATTGTGATAACTTTTATTTCAGATAAAATGTTTAATTTAATTGGAATATATAAAAAGAATGAGGCATATATACATTAAGGTTAATCCGACCATTCCAAATTATCCTGCAGTCCAGTTGAGCTAACGCTCCTGGACGATCGATAGAGACTGTGTAAGACGAGGATTTTTGAAGTAATGGGTATATGTAGGAAAGGTAGAAATTATAGCGTTTAGCTATACATTTCTGTAATAATGATATTTCTTTGAATATATCATTATTCGCTGATACCCATTAAAAACAGCGTCCCGATGTTTCTGAACACGTAGTCAGAACTACATTCTTTGCGATATTTATTTTTATCGTCTGCTATAAAAATGTATCAAAAAGTTAAATCTTGGAATAAATTTATTGTCAAAATACATTTAAAAACTAATAGTAGGAATTGAATAACACCTTTCAATGTTTTTCATCATCTAATTTAGATGTACCTCTCCATTTAAATATATAATCTGCGCTTTAGATTTCCCCAGAAAATAACACAAAATCTACCACGATCTTATTTTTATAACTTCATGACACACCGAAAATCCTTTGCTTACGACTGCCCGAAACTTTGTTTGGGGAAAATGTGCAATCAAATATAAAAGGGGGATTTTTTTTTTTTTTGTACTACATATTTGATAAGAGTAGTTTTTGCAAATAAGGAAGCAACATTTTCGGTAAATTTATTGATTGCCATTTTATATAGTTGCTATCGATGCGGAATGGTTTTGTATATATGCCAGTAATTGCGATAACTTTTATTTCAGATAAAATGTTTAATTTTATTGGAATATATAAAAAGAATGAGGCATATATACATTAAGGTTAATCCGACCATTCCAAATTATCCTGCAGTCCAGTTGAGCTAACGCTCCTGGACGATCGATAGAGACTGTGTAAGACGGGGATTTTTGAAGTAATGGGTATATGTAGGAAAGGTAGAAATTATAGCGTTTTGCTATACATTTCTGTAATAATGATATTTCTTTGAATATATCATTATTCGTTGATTCCCATTAAAAACAGCGTCCCGATGTTTCTGAACACCTAGTCAGAACTACATTATTTTCGATATATATTTTTATCATCTGCTATAAAAATCTATCGAAAAGTAAAATCACGGAATAAATTTATTGTCAAAATACATTGAAAAATAACACATTTCAATGTTTTTCATGATCTTATGTAGATGTTTCTCTCCATTTAAATTTATTATCTGCGTTTTAGATTTCCACAGAAAATAACACAAAATCTACCACGATCTTATTTTTAAAACTTCATGGCACACCGAAAATCTTTTACTTACAACTGCCCGAAACTGGGTTTGGGGAAAATGTGCAATCAAATATAAAAGCGAGAATATTTTTTTTTTTTTTTGTACTACATATTTGAGAAGAATGGTTTTTACAAATAAGCAAACAAGATTTTCGGGAAATTTGATTGATTGCCATTTTATATAGTTTCTATCGATGCGGAATGGTTTTGTATATATGCCAGTATTTGCGATTTCTTTTATAACAGATAAAATGTTTAATTTAATTGGAATATATAAAAAGAATGAGGCATATATACATTAAGGTTAATCCGACCATTCCAAATTATCCTGCAGTCCAGTTGAGCTAACGCTCCTGGACGATCGATAGAGACTGTGTAAAAGGAGGATTTTCGAAGTAATGGGTATATGTAGGAAAGGTTGAAATTATAGCGCTTTGCTATACATTTCTGCAATAATGATATTTCTTTGAATATATCATTATTCGCTGATACCCATTAAAAACAGCGTCCCGATGTTTCTGAACACCTAGTCAGAACTACATTCTTTTCGATATATATTTTTATCATCTGCTATAAAAATCTATCGAAAATTAAAATCACGGAATAAATTTATTGTCAAAATACATTGAAAAATAACACCTTTCAATGTTTTTCATGATCTTATTTAGATGTTTCTCTCCATTTAAATTTATTATCTGCGCTTTAGATTTCCCCAGAAAATAACACAAAATCTACCACTATCTTATTTTTAAAAGTTCATGACACACCGAAAATCCTTTGCTTACGATTGCCCGAAACTTTGTTTGGGGAAAATGTGCAATCAAGTATAAAAGAGGGATTTTTTTTTTTTTTTTTTTTGTACTACATATTTGATAAGAAAGTTTTTTGCAAATAAGCAAGCAGCATTTTCGGTAAATTTATTGATTGCCATTTTATATAGTTGCTATCGATGCGGAATGGTTTTGTATATATGCCAGTAATTGTGATAACTTTTATTTCAAATAAAATGTTTAATTTAATTGGAATATATAAAAAGAATGAGGCATATATACATTAAGGTTCATCCGACCATTCCAAATTATCCTGCAGTCCAGTTGAGCTATCGCTCCTGGACGATCGATAGAGACTGTGTAAGAGGAGGATTTTCGAAGTAATGTGTATATGTAGGAAAGGTTGAAATTATAGCGTTTTGCTATACATTTCTGCAATAATGATATTTCTTCGAATATATCATTATTCGCTGATACCCATTAAAAACAGCGTCCCGATGTTTCTGAACACCTAGTCAGAACTACATTCTTTGCGATATATATTTTTATCATCTGCTATAAAAATGTATCAAAAAGTTACATCTTGGAATAAATTTATTGTCAAAATACATTGAAAAATAACACCTTTCAATGTTTTTCATCATCTTATTTAGATGTTCCTCTCCATTTAAATTTATAATCTGCGCTTTAGATTTCCCCAGAAAATAACACAAAATCTACCACGATCTTATTTTTAAAACTTCATGACACACCGAAAATCCTTTGCTTACGACTGCCCGAAACTTTGTTTGGGGAAAATGTGCAATCAAATATAAAAGGGGGATTTTTTTTTTTTTTTTGTACTACATATTTGATAAGAGTAGTTTTTGCAAATAAGGAAGCAACATTTTCGGTAAATTTATTGATTGCCATTTTATATAGTTGCTATCGATGCGGAATGGTTTTGTATATATGCCAGTAATTGCGATAACTTTTATTTCAGATAAAATGTTTAATTTAATTGGAATATATAAAAAGAATGAGGCATATATACATTAAGGTTAATCCGACCATTCCAAATTATCCTGCAGTCCAGTTGAGCTAACGCTCCTGGAATCGATAGAGACTGTGTAAGACGAGGATTTTCGAAGTAATGGGTATATGTAGGAAAGGTTGAAATTATAGCGTTTTGCTATACATTTCTGTAATAATGATATTTCTTTGAATATATCATTATTCGTTGATTCCCATTAAAAACAGCGTCCCGATGTTTCTGAACACCTAGACAGAACTACATTCTTTTCGATATATATTTTTATCATCTGCTATAAAAATCTATCGAAAAGTAAAATCACGGAATAAATATATTGTCAAAATACATTGAAAAATAACACCTTTCAATGTTTTTCATCATCTTATTTAGATGTTCCTCTCCATTTAAATTTATAATCTGCGCTTTAGATTTCCCCAGAAAATAACACAAAATCTACCACTATCTTATTTTTAAAACTTCATGACACACCGAAAATCCTTTGCTTACGACTGCCCGAAACTTTGTTTGGGGAAAATGTGCAATCAAATATAAAAGGGGGATTTTTTTTTTTTTTTGTACTACATATTTGATAAGAGTAGTTTTTGCAAATAAGGAAGCAACATTTTCGGTAAATTTATTGATTGCCATTTTATATAGTTGCTATCGATGCGGAATGGTTTTGTATATATGCCAGTAATTGCGATAACTTTTATTTCAGATAAAATGTTTAATTTAATTGGAATATATAAAAAGAATGAGGCATATATACATTAAGGTTAATCCGACCATTCCAAATTATCCTGCAGTCCAGTTGAGCTAACGCTCCTGGAATCGATAGAGACTGAGTAAGAGGAGGATTTTCGAAGTAATGGGTATATGTAGGAAAGGTTGAAATTATAGCGTCTTGCTATACATTTCTGTAATAATGATATTTCTTTGAATATATCATTATTCGTTGATTCCCATTAAAAACAGCGTCCCGATGTTTCTGAACACCTAGTCAGAACTACATTCTTTTCGATATATATTTTTATCATCTGCTATAAAAATCTATCGAAAAGTAAAATCACGGAATAAATATATTGTCAAAATACATTGAAAAATAACACCTTTCAATGTTTTTCATCATCTTATTTAGATATTCCTCTCCATTTAAATTTATAATCTGCGCTTTAGATTTCCACAGAAAATAACACAAAATCTACCACGATCTTATTTTTAAAACTTCATGGCACACCGAAAATCTTTTGCTTACGACTGCCCGAAACTGGGTTTGGGGAAAATGTGCAATCAAATATAAAAGCGAGAATATTTTTTTTTTTTTTTTTTTTTTGTACTACATATTTGAGAAGAATGGTTTTTACAAATAAGCAAACAAGATTTTCGGGAAATTTGATTGATTGCCATTTTATATAGTTTCTATCGATGCGGAATGGTTTTGTATATATGCCAGTATTTGCGATTTCTTTTATAACAGATAAAATGTTTAATTTAATTGGAATATATAAAAAGAATGAGGCATATATACATTAAGGTTAATCCGACCATTCCAAATTATCCTGCAGTCCAGTTGAGCTAACGCTCCTGGACGATCGATAGAGACTGTGTAAGACGAGGATTTTTGAAGTAATGGGTATATGTAGGAAAGGTTGAAATTATAGCGTTTGCTATACATTTCTGTAATAATGATATTTGTTTGAATATATCATTATTCGATGATTCCCAATAAAAACAGCGTCCCGATGTTTCTGAACACCTAGTCAGAACTACATTCTTTTCGATATATATTTTTATCATCTGCTATAAAAATCTATCGAAAATTAAAATCACGGAATAAATTTATTGTCAAAATACATTGAAAAATAACACCTTTCAATGTTTTTCATGATCTTATTTAGATGTTTCTCTCCATTTAAATTTATTATCTGCGCTTTAGATTTCCCCAGAAAATAACACAAAATCTACCATTATCTTATTTTTAAAAGTTCATGACACACCGAAAATCCTTTGCTTACGATTGCCCGAAACTTTGTTTGGGGAAAATGTGCAATCAAGTATAAAAGAGGGATTTTTTTTTTTTTTTTTTTTTTTGTACTACATATTTGATAAGAAAGTTTTTTGCAAATAAGCAAGCAGCATTTTCGGTAAATTTATTGATTGCCATTTTATATAGTTGCTATCGATGCGGAATGGTTTTGTATATATGCCAGTAATTGTGATAACTTTTATTTCAAATAAAATGTTTAATTTAATTGGAATATATAAAAAGAATGAGGCATATATACATTAAGGTTCATCCGACCATTCCAAATTATCCTGCAGTCCAGTTGAGTTAACGCTCCTGGACGATCGATAGAGACTGTGTAAGAGGAGGATTTTCGAAGTAATGTGTATATGTAGGAAAGGTTGAAATTATAGCGTTTTGCTATACATTTCTGCAATAATGATATTTCTTCGAATATATCATTATTCGCTGATACCCATTAAAAACAGCGTCCCGATGTTTCTGAACACCTAGTCAGAACTACATTCTTTGCGATATATATTTTTATCATCTGCTATAAAAATGTATCAAAAAGTTACATCTTGGAATAAATTTATTGTCAAAATACATTGAAAAATAACACCTTTCAATGTTTTTCATCATCTTATTTAGATGTTCCTCTCCATTTAAATTTATAATCTGCGCTTTAGATTTCCCCAGAAAATAACACAAAATCTACCACGATCTTATTTTTAAAACTTCATGACACACCGAAAATCCTTTGCTTACGACTGCCCGAAACTTTGTTTGGGGAAAATGTGCAATCAAATATAAAAGGGGGATTTTTTTTTTTTTTGTACTACATATTTGATAAGAGTAGTTTTTGCAAATAAGGAAGCAACATTTTCGGTAAATTTATTGATTGCCATTTTATATAGTTGCTATCGATACGGAATGGTTTTGTATATATTCCAGTAATTGCGATAACTTTTATTTCAGATAAAATGTTTAATTTAATTGGAATATATAAAAAGAATGAGGCATATATACATTAAGGTTAATCCGACCATTCCAAATTATCCTGCAGTCCAGTTGAGCTAACGCTCCTGGACGATCGATAGAGACTGTGTAAGACGAGGATTTTCGAAGTAATGGGTATATGTAGGAAAGGTTGAAATTATAGCGTTTTGCTATACATTTCTGTAATAATGATATTTCTTTGAATATATCATTATTCGCTGATACCCATTAAAAACAGCGTCCCGATGTTTCTGAACACGTAGTCAGAACTACATTCTTTGCGATATTTATTTTTATCGTCTGCTATAAAAATGTATCAAAAAGTTAAATCTTGGAATAAATTTATTGTCAAAATACATTTAAAAACTAATAGTAGGAATTGAATAACACCTTTCAATGTTTTTCATCATCTAATTTAGATGTACCTCTCCATTTAAATATATAATCTGCGCTTTAGATTTCCCCAGAAAATAACACAAATTCTACCACGATCTTATTTTTAAAACTTCATGACACACCGAAAATCCTTTGCTTACGACTGCCCGAAACTTTGTTTGGGGAAAATGTGCAATCAAATATAAAAGGGGGATTTTTTTTTTTTTTTGTACTACATATTTGATAAGAGTAGTTTTTGCAAATAAGGAAGCAACATTTTCGGTAAATTTATTGATTGCCATTTTATATAGTTGCTATCGATGCGGAATGGTTTTGTATATATGCCAGTAATTGCGATAACTTTTATTTCAGATAAAATGTTTAATTTAATTGGAATATATAAAAAGAATGAGGCATATATACATTAAGGTTAATCCGACCATTCCAAATTATCCTGCAGTCCAGTTGAGCTAACGCTCCTGGAATCGATAGAGACTGTGTAAGACGAGGATTTTCGAAGTAATGGGTATATGTAGGAAAGGTTGAAATTATAGCGTTTTGCTATACATTTCTGTAATAATGATATTTCTTTGAATATATCATTATTCGTTGATTCCCATTAAAAACAGCGTCCCGATGTTTCTGAACACCTAGACAGAACTACATTCTTTTCGATATATATTTTTATCATCTGCTATAAAAATCTATCGAAAAGTAAAATCACGGAATAAATATATTGTCAAAATACATTGAAAAATAACACCTTTCAATGTTTTTCATCATCTTATTTAGATGTTCCTCTCCATTTAAATTTATAATCTGCGCTTTAGATTTCCCCAGAAAATAACACAAAATCTACCACTATCTTATTTTTAAAACTTCATGACACACCGAAAATCCTTTGCTTACGACTGCCCGAAACTTTGTTTGGGGAAAATGTGCAATCAAATATAAAAGGGGGATTTTTTTTTTTTTTGTACTACATATTTGATAAGAGTAGTTTTTGCAAATAAGGAAGCAACATTTTCGGTAAATTTATTGATTGCCATTTTATATAGTTGCTATCGATGCGGAATGGTTTTGTATATATGCCAGTAATTGCGATAACTTTTATTTCAGATAAAATGTTTAATTTAATTGGAATATATAAAAAGAATGAGGCATATATACATTAAGGTTAATCCGACCATTCCAAATTATCCTGCAGTCCAGTTGAGCTAACGCTCCTGGAATCGATAGAGACTGTGTAAGACGAGGATTTTCGAAGTAATGGGTATATGTAGGAAAGGTTGAAATTATAGCGTTTTGCTATACATTTCTGTAATAATGATATTTCTTTGAATATATCATTATTCGTTGATTCCCATTAAAAACAGCGTCCCGATGTTTCTGAACACCTAGACAGAACTACATTCTTTTCGATATATATTTTTATCATCTGCTATAAAAATCTATCGAAAAGTAAAATCACGGAATAAATATATTGTCAAAATACATTGAAAAATAACACCTTTCAATGTTTTTCATCATCTTATTTAGATGTTCCTCTCCATTTAAATTTATAATCTGCGCTTTAGATTTCCCCAGAAAATAACACAAAATCTACCACTATCTTATTTTTAAAACTTCATGACACACCGAAAATCCTTTGCTTACGACTGCCCGAAACTTTGTTTGGGGAAAATGTGCAATCAAATATAAAAGGGGGATTTTTTTTTTTTTTGTACTACATATTTGATAAGAGTAGTTTTTGCAAATAAGGAAGCAACATTTTCGGTAAATTTATTGATTGCCATTTTATATAGTTGCTATCGATGCGGAATGGTTTTGTATATATGCCAGTAATTGCGATAACTTTTATTTCAGATAAAATGTTTAATTTAATTGGAATATATAAAAAGAATGAGGCATATATACATTAAGGTTAATCCGACCATTCCAAATTATCCTGCAGTCCAGTTGAGCTAACGCTCCTGGAATCGATAGAGACTGAGTAAGAGGAGGATTTTCGAAGTAATGGGTATATGTAGGAAAGGTTGAAATTATAGCGTCTTGCTATACATTTCTGTAATAATGATATTTCTTTGAATATATCATTATTCGTTGATTCCCATTAAAAACAGCGTCCCGATGTTTCTGAACACCTAGTCAGAACTACATTCTTTTCGATATATATTTTTATCATCTGCTATAAAAATCTATCGAAAAGTAAAATCACGGAATAAATATATTGTCAAAATACATTGAAAAATAACACCTTTCAATGTTTTTCATCATCTTATTTAGATATTCCTCTCCATTTAAATTTATAATCTGCGCTTTAGATTTCCACAGAAAATAACACAAAATCTACCACGATCTTATTTTTAAAACTTCATGGCACACCGAAAATCTTTTGCTTACGACTGCCCGAAACTGGGTTTGGGGAAAATGTGCAATCAAATATAAAAGCGAGAATATTTTTTTTTTTTTTTTTTTTGTACTACATATTTGAGAAGAATGGTTTTTACAAATAAGCAAACAAGATTTTCGGGAAATTTGATTGATTGCCATTTTATATAGTTTCTATCGATGCGGAATGGTTTTGTATATATGCCAGTATTTGCGATTTCTTTTATAACAGATAAAATGTTTAATTTAATTGGAATATATAAAAAGAATGAGGCATATATACATTAAGGTTAATCCGACCATTCCAAATTATCCTGCAGTCCAGTTGAGCTAACGCTCCTGGACGATCGATAGAGACTGTGTAAGACGAGGATTTTTGAAGTAATGGGTATATGTAGGAAAGGTTGAAATTATAGCGTTTGCTATACATTTCTGTAATAATGATATTTGTTTGAATATATCATTATTCGATGATTCCCAATAAAAACAGCGTCCCGATGTTTCTGAACACCTAGTCAGAACTACATTCTTTTCGATATATATTTTTATCATCTGCTATAAAAATCTATCGAAAATTAAAATCACGGAATAAATTTATTGTCAAAATACATTGAAAAATAACACCTTTCAATGTTTTTCATGATCTTATTTAGATGTTTCTCTCCATTTAAATTTATTATCTGCGCTTTAGATTTCCCCAGAAAATAACACAAAATCTACCATTATCTTATTTTTAAAAGTTCATGACACACCGAAAATCCTTTGCTTACGATTGCCCGAAACTTTGTTTGGGGAAAATGTGCAATCAAGTATAAAAGAGGGATTTTTTTTTTTTTTTTTTTGTACTACATATTTGATAAGAAAGTTTTTTGCAAATAAGCAAGCAGCATTTTCGGTAAATTTATTGATTGCCATTTTATATAGTTGCTATCGATGCGGAATGGTTTTGTATATATGCCAGTAATTGTGATAACTTTTATTTCAAATAAAATGTTTAATTTAATTGGAATATATAAAAAGAATGAGGCATATATACATTAAGGTTCATCCGACCATTCCAAATTATCCTGCAGTCCAGTTGAGTTAACGCTCCTGGACGATCGATAGAGACTGTGTAAGAGGAGGATTTTCGAAGTAATGTGTATATGTAGGAAAGGTTGAAATTATAGCGTTTTGCTATACATTTCTGCAATAATGATATTTCTTCGAATATATCATTATTCGCTGATACCCATTAAAAACAGCGTCCCGATGTTTCTGAACACCTAGTCAGAACTACATTCTTTGCGATATATATTTTTATCATCTGCTATAAAAATGTATCAAAAAGTTACATCTTGGAATAAATTTATTGTCAAAATACATTGAAAAATAACACCTTTCAATGTTTTTCATCATCTTATTTAGATGTTCCTCTCCATTTAAATTTATAATCTGCGCTTTAGATTTCCCCAGAAAATAACACAAAATCTACCACGATCTTATTTTTAAAACTTCATGACACACCGAAAATCCTTTGCTTACGACTGCCCGAAACTTTGTTTGGGGAAAATGTGCAATCAAATATAAAAGGGGGATTTTTTTTTTTTTTTGTACTACATATTTGATAAGAATGTTTTTTGCAAATAAGCAAGCAGCATTTTCGGTAAATTTATTGATTGCCATTTTATATAGTTGCTATCGATGCGGAATGGTTTTGTATATATGCCAGTAATTGCGATAACTTTTATTTCAAATAAAATGTTTAATTTAATTGGAATATATAAAAAGAATGAGGCATATATACATTAAGGTTAATCCGACCATTCCAAATTATCCTGCAGTCCAGTTGAGCTAACGCTCCTGGACGATCGATAGAGACTGTGTAAGAGGAGGATTTTCGAAGTAATGTGTATATGTAGGAAAGGTTGAAATTATAGCGTTTTGCTATACATTTCTGCAATAATGATATTTCTTCGAATATATCGTTATTCGCTGATACCCATTAAAAACAGCGTCCCGATGTTTCTGAACACCTAGTCAGAACTACATTCTTTGCGATCTATATTTTTATCATCTGCTATAAAAATGTATCAAAAAGTTAAATCTTGGAATAAATTTATTGTCAAAATACATTGAAAAACTAATAGTAGGAATTGAATAACACCTTTCAATTTTTTTCATCATCTTATTTAGATGTTCCTCTCCATTTAAATTTATAATCTGCGCTTTAGATTTCCCCAGAAAACAACACAAAATCTACCACGATCTTATTTTTAAAACTTCATGACACACCGAAAATCCTTTGCTTACGACTGCCCGAAACTTTGTTTGGGGAAAATGTGCAATCAAATATAAAAGGGGGATTTTTTTTTTTTTGTACTACATATTTGATAAGAGTAGTTTTTGCAAATAAGGAAGCAACATTTTCGGTAAATTTATTGATTGCCATTTTATATAGTTGCTATCGATGCGGAATGGTTTTGTATATATGCCAGTAATTGCGATAACTTTTATTTCAGATAAAATGTTTAATTTAATTGGAATATATAAAAAGAATGAGGCATATATACATTAAGGTTAATCCGACCATTCCAAATTATCCTGCAGTCCAGTTGAGCTAACGCTCCTGGACGATCGATAGAGACTGTGTAAGACGAGGATTTTTGAAGTAATGGGTATATGTAGGAAAGGTTGAAATTATAGCGTTTGCTATACATTTCTGTAATAATGATATTTGTTTGAATATATCATTATTCGATGATTCCCAATAAAAACAGCGTCCCGATGTTTTTGAACACCTAGTCAGAACTACATTCTTTTCGATATATATTTTTATCATCTGCTATAAAAATCTATCGAAAATTAAAATCACGGAATAAATTTATTGTCAAAATACATTGAAAAATAACACCTTTCAATGTTTTTCATGATCTTATTTAGATGTTTCTCTCCATTTAAATTTATTATCTGCGCTTTAGATTTCCCCAGAAAATAACACAAAATCTACCACGATCTTATTTTTAAAACTTCATGACACACCGAAAATCCTTTGCTTACGACTGCCCGAAACTTTGTTTGGGGAAAATGTGCAATCAAATATAAAAGGGTGATTTTTTTTTCTTTGTACTACATATTTGATAAGAGTAGTTTTTGCAAATAAGGAAGCAACATTTTCGGTAAATTAATTGATTGCCATTTTATATAGTTGCTATCGATGCGGAATGGTTTTGTATATATGCCAGTAATTGCGATAACTTTTATTTCAGATAAAATGTTTAATTTAATTGGAATATATAAAAAGAATGAGGCATATATACATTAAGGTTAATCCGACCATTCCAAATTATCCTGCAGTCCAGTTGAGCTAACGCTCCTGGACGATCGATAGAGACTGTGTAAGACGAGGATTTTTGAAGTAATGGGTATATGTAGGAAAGGTTGAAATTATAGCGTTTGCTATACATTTCTGTAATAATGATATTTGTTTGAATATATCATTATTCGATGATTCCCAATAAAAACAGCGTCCCGTTGTTTCTGAACACCTAGTCAGAACTACATTCTTTTCGATATATATTTTTATCATCTGCTATAAAAATCTATCGAAAATTAAAATCACGGAATAAATTTATTGTCAAAATACATTGAAAAATAACACCTTTCAATGTTTTTCATGATCTTATTTAGATGTTTCTCTCCATTTAAATTTATTATCTGCGCTTTAGATTTCCCCAGAAAATAACACAAAATCTACCACTATCTTATTTTTAAAAGTTCATGACACACCGAAAATCCTTTGCTTACGATTGCCCGAAACTTTGTTTGGGGAAAATGTGCAATCAAGTATAAAAGAGGGAATTTTTTTTTTTTTTTTTTTTTTGTACTACATTTTTGATAAGAAAGTTTTTTGCAAATAAGCAAGCAGCATTTTCGGTAAATTTATTGATTGCCATTTTATATAGTTGCTATCGATGCGGAATGGTTTTGTATATATGCCAGTAATTGTGATAACTTTTATTTCAAATAAAATGTTTAATTTAATTGGAATATATAAAAAGAATGAGGCATATATACATTAAGGTTCATCCGACCATTCCAAATTATCCTGCAGTCCAGTTGAGCTAACGCTCCTGGACGATCGATAGAGACTGTGTAAGAGGAGGATTTTCGAAGTAATGTGTATATGTAGGAAAGGTTGAAATTATAGCGTTTTGCTATACATTTCTGCAATAATGATATTTCTTCGAATATATCATTATTCGCTGATACCCATTAAAAACAGCGTCCCGATGTTTCTGAACACCTAGTCAGAACTACATTCTTTGCGATATATATTTTTATCATCTGCTATAAAAATGTATCAAAAAGTTACATCTTGGAATAAATTTATTGTCAAAATACATTGAAAAATAACACCTTTCAATGTTTTTCATCATCTTATTTAGATGTTCCTCTCCATTTAAATTTATATTCTGCGCTTTAGATTTCCCCAGAAAATAACACAAAATCTACCACGATCTTATTTTTAAAACTTCATGACACACCGAAAATCCTTTGCTTACGACTGCCCGAAACTTTGTTTGGGGAAAATGTGCAATCAAATATAAAAGGGGGATTTTGTTTGTTTTTTTTTGTACTACATATTTGATAAGAGTAGTTTTTGCAAATAATGAAGCAACATTTTCGGTAAATTTATTGATTGCCATTTTATATAGTTGCTATCGATGCGGAATGGTTTTGTATATATGCCAGTAATTGCGATAACTTTTATTTCAGATAAAATGTTTAATTTAATTGGAATATATAAAAAGAATGAGGCATATATACATTAAGGTTAATCCGACCATTCCAAATTATCCTGCAGTCCAGTTGAGCTAACGCTCCTGGACGATCGATAGAGACTGTGTAAGACGAGGATTTTTGAAGTAATGGGTATATGTAGGAAAGGTTGAAATTATAGCGTTTTGCTATACATTTCTGTAATAATGATATTTCTTTGAATATATCATTATTCGATGATTCCCAATAAAAACAGCGTCCCGATGTTTCTGAAAACCTAGTCAGAACTACATTCTTTTCGATATATATATTTATCATCTACTATAAAAATCTATCGAAAAGTAAAATCACGGAATAAATTTATTGTCAAAATACATTGAAAAATAACACCTTTCAATGTTTTTCATGATCTTATTTAGATTTTTCTCTCCATTTAAATTTATTATCTGCGCTTTAGATTTCCCCTGAAAATAACACAAAATCTACCACTATCTTATTTTTAAAAGTTCATGACACACCGAAAATCCTTTGCTTACGATTGCCCGAAACTTTGTTTGGGGAAAATGTGCAATCAAGTATAAAAGAGGGAAATTTTTTTTTTTTTTTTTTTTACTACATATTTGATAAGAATGTTTTTTGCAAATAAGCAAGCAGCATTTTCGGTAAATTTATTGATTGCCATTTTATATAGTTGCTATCGATGCGGAATGGTTTTGTATATATGCCAGTAATTGCGATAACTTTTATTTCAAATAAAATGTTTAATTTAATTGGAATATATAAAAAGAATGAGGCATATATACATTAAGGTTAATCCGACCATTCCAAATTATCCTGCAGTCCAGTTGAGCTAACGCTCCTGGACGATCGATAGAGACTGTGTAAGAGGAGGATTTTCGAAGTAATGTGTATATGTAGGAAAGGTTGAAATTATAGCGTTTTGCTATACATTTCTGCAATAATGATATTTCTTCGAATATATCGTTATTCGCTGATACCCATTAAAAACAGCGTCCCGATGTTTCTGAACACCTAGTCAGAACTACATTCTTTGCGATCTATATTTTTATCATGTGCTATAAAAATGTATCAAAAAGTTAAATCTTGGAATAAATTTATTGTCAAAATACATTGAAAAACTAATAGTAGGAATTGAATAACACCTTTCAATTTTTTTCATCATCTTATTTAGATGTTCCTCTCCATTTAAATTTATAATCTGCGCTTTAGATTTCCCCAGAAAACAACACAAAATCTACCACGATCTTATTTTTAAAACTTCATGACACACCGAAAATCCTTTGCTTACGACTGCCCGAAACTTTGTTTGGGGAAAATGTGCAATCAAATATAAAAGGGGGATTTTTTTTTTTTGTACTACATATTTGATAAGAGTAGTTTTTGCAAATAAGGAAGCAACATTTTCGGTAAATTTATTGATTGCCATTTTATATAGTTGCTATCGATGCGGAATGGTTTTGTATATATGCCAGTAATTGCGATAACTTTTATTTCAGATAAAATGTTTAATTTAATTGGAATATATAAAAAGAATGAGGCATATATACATTAAGGTTAATCCGACCATTCCAAATTATCCTGCAGTCCAGTTGAGCTAACGCTCCTGGACGATCGATAGAGACTGTGTAAGACGAGGATTTTTGAAGTAATGGGTATATGTAGGAAAGGTTGAAATTATAGCGTTTGCTATACATTTCTGTAATAATGATATTTGTTTGAATATATCATTATTCGATGATTCCCAATAAAAACAGCGTCCCGATGTTTCTGAACACCTAGTCAGAACTACATTCTTTTCGATATATAATTTTATCATCTGCTATAAAAATCTATCGAAAATTAAAATCACGGAATAAATTTATTGTCAAAATACATTGAAAAATAACACCTTTCAATGTTTTTCATGATCTTATTTAGATGTTTCTCTCCATTTAAATTTATTATCTGCGCTTTAGATTTCCCCAGAAAATAACACAAAATCTACCACTATCTTATTTTTAAAAGTTCATGACACACCGAAAATCCTTTGCTTACGATTGCCCGAAACTTTGTTTGGGGAAAATGTGCAATCAAGTATAAAAGAGGGAAATTTTTTATTTTTATTTTTTTTTTGTACTACATATTTGATAAGAAAGTTTTTTGCAAATAAGCAAGCAGCATTTTCGGTAAATTTATTGATTGCCATTTTATATAGTTGCTATCGATGCGGAATGGTTTTGTATATATGCCAGTAATTGCGATAACTTTTATTTCAAATAAAATGTTTAATTTAATTGGAATATATAAAAAGAATGAGGCATATATAATTAAGGTTCATCCGACCATTCCAAATTATCCTGCAGTCCAGTTGAGCTAACGCTCCTGGACGATCGATAGAGACTGTGTAAGAGGAGGATTTTCGAAGTAATGTGTATATGTAGGAAAGGTTGAAATTATAGCGTTTTGCTATACATTTCTGCAATAATGATATTTCTTCGAATATATCATTATTCGCCGATACCCATTAAAAACAGCGTCCCGATGTTTCTGAACACCTAGTCAGAACTACATTCTTTGCGATATATATTTTTATCATCTGCTATAAAAATGTATCAAAAAGTTAAATCTTGGAATAAATTTATTGTCAAAATACATTGAAAAACTAATAGTAGGAATTGAATAACACCTTTCAATGTTTTTCATCATCTTATTTAGATGTTCCTCTCCATTTAAATTTATAATCTGCGCTTTAGATTTCCCCAGAAAATAACACAAAATCTACCACGATCTTATTTTTAAAACTTCATGATACACCGAAAATCCTTTGCTTACGACTGCCCGAAACTTTGTTTGGGGAAAATGTGCAATCAAATATAAAAGGGGGATTTTTTTTTTTTTTTTTGTACTACATATTTGATAAGAGTAGTTTTTGCAAATAAGGAAGCAACATTTTCGGTAAATTTATTGATTGCCATTTTATATAGTTGCTATCGATGCGGAATGGTATTGTATATATGCCAGTAATTGCGATAACTTTTATTTCAGATAAAATGTTTAATTTAATTGGAATATATAAAAAGAATGAGGCATATATACATTAAGGTTAATCCGACCATTCCAAATTATCCTGCAGTCCAGTTGAGCTAACGCTCCTGGACGATCGATAGAGACTGTGTAAGACGAGGATTTTTGAAGTAATGGGTATATGTAGGAAAGGTTGAAATTATAGCGTTTTGCTATACATTTCTGTAATAATGATATTTCTTTGAATATATCATTATTCGATGATTCCCAATAAAAACAGCGTCCCGATGTTTCTGAAAACCTAGTCAGAACTACATTCTTTTCGATATATATTTTTATCATCTACTATAAAAATCTATCGAAAAGTAAAATCACGGAATAAATTTATTGTCAAAATACATTGAAAAATAACACCTTTCAATATTTTTCATGATCTTATTTAGATGTTTCTCTCCATTTAAATTTATTATCTGCGCTTTAGATTTCCCCAGAAAATAACACAAAATCTACCACTATCTTATTTTTAAAAGTTCATGACACACCGAAAATCCTTTGCATACGATTGCCCGAAACTTTGTTTGGGGAAAATGTGCAATCAAGTATAAAAGAGGGAAATTTTTTATTTTTTTTTGTACTACATATTTGATAAGAATGTTTTTTGCAAATAAGCAAGCAACATTTTCGGTAAATTTATTGATTGCCATTTTATATAGTTGCTATCGATGCGGAATGGTTTTGTATATATGCCAGTAATTGCGATAACTTTTATTTCAAATAAAATGTTTAATTTAATTGGAATATATAAAAAGAATGAGGCATGTATACATTAAGGTTAATCCGACCATTCCAAATTATCCTGCAGTCCAGTTGAGCTAACGCTCCTGGACGATCGATAGAGACTGTTTAAGAGGAGGATTTTCGAAGTAATGTGTATATGTAGGAAAGGTTGAAATTATTGCGTTTTGCTATACATTTCTGCAATAATGATATTTCTTCGAATATATCATTATTCGCTGATACCCATTAAAAACAGCGTCCCGATGTTTCTGAACACCTAGTCAGAACTACATTCTTTGCGATCTATATTTTTATCATCTGCTATAAAAATGTATCAAAAAGTTAAATCTTGGAATAAATTTATTGTCAAAATACATTGAAAAACTAATAGTAGGAATTGAATAACACCTTTCAATGTTTTTCATCACCTTATTTAGATGTACCTCTCCATTTAAATATACAATCTGCGCTTCAGATTTCCCCTGAAAATAACACAAAATCTACCACGATCTTATTTTTAAAACTTCATGACACACCGAAAATCCTTTGCTTACGACTGCCCGAAACTTTGTTTGGGGAAAATGTGCAATCAAATATAAAAGGGGGATTTTTTTTTTTTTTTTGTACTACGTATTTGATAAGAGTAGTTTTTGCAAATAAGGAAGCAACATTTTCGGTAAATTTATTGATTGCCATTTTATATAGTTGCTATCGATGCGGAATGGTTTTGTATATATGCCAGTAATTGCGATAACTTTTATTTCAGGTAAAATGTTGAATTTAATTGGAATATATAAAAAGAATGAGGCATATATACATTAAGGTTAATCCGACCATTCCAAATTATCCTGCAGTCCAGTTGAGCTAACGCTCCTGGACGATCGATAGAGACTGTGTAAGACGAGGATTTTTGAAGTAATGGGTATATGTAGGAAAGGTTGAAATTATAGCGTTTTGCTATACATTTCTGTAATAATGATATTTCTTTGAATATATCATTATTCGATGATTCCCAATAAAAACAGCGTCCCGATGTTTCTGAACACCTAGTCAGAACTACATTCTTTTCGATATATATTTTTATCATCTGCTATAAAAATCTATCGAAAAGTAAAATCACGGAATAAATTTATTGTCAAAATACATTGAAAAATAACACATTTCAATGTTTTTCATGATCTTATGTAGATGTTTCTCTCCATTTAAATTTATTATCTGCGTTTTAGATTTCCACAGAAAATAACACAAAATCTTCCACGATCTTATTTTTAAAACTTCATGGCACACCGAAAATCTTTTGCTTACGACTGCCCGAAACTGGGTTTGGGGAAAATGTGCAATCAAATATAAAAGCGAGAATATTTTTTTTTTTTGTACTACATATTTGAGAAGAATGGTTTTTACAAATAAGCAAACAAGATTTTCGGGAAATTTGATTGATTGCCATTTTATATAGTTTCTATCGATGCGGAATGGTTTTGTATATATGCCAGTATTTGCGATTTCTTTTATAACAGATAAAATGTTTAATTTAATTGGAATATATAAAAAGAATGAGGCATATATACATTAAGGTTAATCCGACCATTCCAAATTATCCTGCAGTCCAGTTGAGCTAACGCTCCTGGACGATCGATAGAGACTGTGTAAGAGGAGGATTTTCGAAGTAATGGGTATATGTAGGAAAGGTTGAAATTATAGCGCTTTGCTATACATTTCTGCAATAATGATATTTCTTTGAATATATCATTATTCGCTGATACCCATTAAAAACAGCGTCCCGATGTTTCTGAACACCTAGTCAGAACTACATTCTTTGCGATATATATTTTTATCATCTGCTATAAAAATGTATCAAAAAGTTACATCTTGGAATAAATTTATTGTCAAAATACATTGAAAAATAACACCTTTCAATGTTTTTCATCATCTTATTTAGATGTTCCTCTCCATTTAAATTTATAATCTGCGCTTTAGATTTCCCCAGAAAATAACACAAAATCTACCACGATCTTATTTTTAAAACTTCATGACACACCGAAAATCCTTTGCTTACGACTGCCCGAAACTTTGTTTGGGGAAAATGTGCAATCAAATATAAAAGGGTGATTTTTTTTTTTGTACTACATATTTGATAAGAGTAGTTTTTGCAAATAAGGAAGCAACATTTTTGGTAAATTTATTGATTGGCATTTTATATAGTTGCTATCGATGCGGAATGGTTTTGTATATATGCCAGTAATTGCGATAACTTTTATTTCAGATAAAATGTTTAATTTAATTGGAATATATAAAAAGAATGAGGCATATATACATTAAGGTTAATCCGACCATTCCAAATTATCCTGCAGTCCAGTTGAGCTAACGCTCCTGGACGATCGATAGAGACTGTGTAAGACGAGGATTTTTGAAGTAATGGGTATATGTAGGAAAGGTTGAAATTATAGCGTTTGCTATACATTTCTGTAATAATGATATTTGTTTGAATATATCATTATTCGATGATTCCCAATAAAAACAGCGTCCCGTTGTTTCTGAACACCTAGTCAGAACTACATTCTTTTCGATATATATTTTTATCATCTGCTATAAAAATCTATCGAAAATTAAAATCACGGAATAAATTTATTGTCAAAATACATTGAAAAATAACACCTTTCAATGTTTTTCATGATCTTATTTAGATGTTTCTCTCCATTTAAATTTATTATCTGCGCTTTAGATTTCCCCAGAAAATAACACAAAATCTACCACTATCTTATTTTTAAAAGTTCATGACACACCGAAAATCCTTTGCTTACGATTGCCCGAAACTTTGTTTGGGGAAAATGTGCAATCAAGTATAAAAGAGGGAATTTTTTTTTTTTTTTTTTTTTTTTTTTATTTTGTACTACATATTTGATAAGAAAGTTTTTTGCAAATAAGCAAGCAGCATTTTCGGTAAATTTATTGATTGCCATTTTATATAGTTGCTATCGATGCGGAATGGTTTTGTATATATGCCAGTAATTGTGATAACTTTTATTTCAAATAAAATGTTTAATTTAATTGGAATATATAAAAAGAATGAGGCATATATACATTAAGGTTCATCCGACCATTCCAAATTATCCTGCAGTCCAGTTGAGCTAACGCTCCTGGACGATCGATAGAGACTGTGTAAGAGGAGGATTTTCGAAGTAATGTGTATATGTAGGAAAGGTTGAAATTATAGCGTTTTGCTATACATTTCTGCAATAATGATATTTCTTCGAATATATCATTATTCGCTGATACCCATTAAAAACAGCGTCCCGATGTTTCTGAACACCTAGTCAGAACTACATTCTTTGCGATATATATTTTTATCATCTGCTATAAAAATGTATCAAAAAGTTACATCTTGGAATAAATTTATTGTCAAAATACATTGAAAAATAACACCTTTCAATGTTTTTCATCATCTTATTTAGATGTTCCTCTCCATTTAAATTTATAATCTGCGCTTTAGATTTCCCCAGAAAATAACACAAAATCTACCACGATCTTATTTTTAAAACTTCATGACACACCGAAAATCCTTTGCTTACGACTGCCCGAAACTTTGTTTGGGGAAAATGTGCAATCAAATATAAAAGGGGGATTTTGTTTTTTTTTTTTTTGTACTACATATTTGATAAGAGTAGTTTTTGCAAATAAGGAAGCAACATTTTCGGTAAATTTATTGATTGCCATTTTATATAGTTGCTATCGATGCGGAATGGTTTTGTATATATGCCAGTAATTGCGATAACTTTTATTTCAGATAAAATGTTTAATTTAATTGGAATATATAAAAAGAATGAGGCATATATACATTAAGGTTAATCCGACCATTCCAAATTATCCTGCAGTCCAGTTGAGCTAACGCTCCTGGACGATCGATAGAGACTGTGTAAGACGAGGATTTTTGAAGTAATGGGTATATGTAGGAAAGGTTGAAATTATAGCGTTTTGCTATACATTTCTGTAATAATGATATTTCTTTGAATATATCATTATTCGATGATTCCCAATAAAAACAGCGTCCCGATGTTTCTGAAAACCTAGTCAGAACTACATTCTTTTCGATATATATATTTATCATCTACTATAAAAATCTATCGAAAAGTAAAATCACGGAATAAATTTATTGTCAAAATACATTGAAAAATAACACCTTTCAATGTTTTTCATGATCTTATTTAGATGTTTCTCTCCATTTAAATTTATTATCTGCGCTTTAGATTTCCCCTGAAAATAACACAAAATCTACCACTATCTTATTTTTAAAAGTTCATGACACACCGAAAATCCTTTGCTTACGATTGCCCGAAACTTTGTTTGGGGAAAATGTGCAATCAAGTATAAAAGAGGGAAATTTTTTTTTTTTTTTTTACTACATATTTGATAAGAATGTTTTTTGCAAATAAGCAAGCAGCATTTTCGGTAAATTTATTGATTGCCATTTTATATAGTTGCTATCGATGCGGAATGGTTTTGTATATATGCCAGTAATTGCGATAACTTTTATTTCAAATAAAATGTTTAATTTAATTGGAATATATAAAAAGAATGAGGCATATATACATTAAGGTTAATCCGACCATTCCAAATTATCCTGCAGTCCAGTTGAGCTAACGCTCCTGGACGATCGATAGAGACTGTGTAAGAGGAGGATTTTCGAAGTAATGTGTATATGTAGGAAAGGTTGAAATTATAGCGTTTTGCTATACATTTCTGCAATAATGATATTTCTTCGAATATATCGTTATTCGCTGATACCCATTAAAAACAGCGTCCCGATGTTTCTGAACACCTAGTCAGAACTACATTCTTTGCGATCTATATTTTTATCATCTGCTATAAAAATGTATCAAAAAGTTAAATCTTGGAATAAATTTATTGTCAAAATACATTGAAAAACTAATAGTAGGAATTGAATAACACCTTTCAATTTTTTTCATCATCTTATTTAGATGTTCCACTCCATTTAAATTTATAATCTGCGCTTTAGATTTCCCCAGAAAACAACACAAAATCTACCACGATCTTATTTTTAAAACTTCATGACACACCGAAAATCCTTTGCTTACGACTGCCCGAAACTTTGTTTGGGGAAAATGTGCAATCAAATATAAAAGGGGGATTTTTTTTTTTTTGTACTACATATTTGATAAGAGTAGTTTTTGCAAATAAGGAAGCAACATTTTCGGTAAATTTATTGATTGCCATTTTATATAGTTGCTATCGATGCGGAATGGTTTTGTATATATGCCAGTAATTGCGATAACTTTTATTTCAGATAAAATGTTTAATTTAATTGGAATATATAAAAAGAATGAGGCATATATACATTAAGGTTAATCCGACCATTCCAAATTATCCTGCAGTCCAGTTGAGCTAACGCTCCTGGACGATCGATAGAGACTGTGTAAGACGAGGATTTTTGAAGTAATGGGTATATGTAGGAAAGGTTGAAATTATAGCGTTTGCTATACATTTCTGTAATAATGATATTTGTTTGAATATATCATTATTCGCTGATACCCATTAAAAACAGCGTCCCGATGTTTCTGAACACCTAGTCAGAACTACATTCTTTGCGATATATATTTTTATCATCTGCTATAAAAATGTATCAAAAAGTTACATCTTGGAATAAATTTATTGTCAAAATACATTGAAAAATAACACCTTTCAATGTTTTTCATCATCTTATTTAGATGTTCCTCTCCATTTAAATTTATAATCTGCGCTTTAGATTTCCCCAGAAAATAACACAAAATCTACCACGATCTTATTTTTAAAACTTCATGACACACCGAAAATCCTTTGCTTACGACTGCCCGAAACTTTGTTTGGGGAAAATGTGCAATCAAATATAAAAGGGTGATTTTTTTTTTTTGTACTACATATTTGATAAGAGTAGTTTTTGCAAATAAGGAAGCAACATTTTTGGTAAATTTATTGATTGGCATTTTATATAGTTGCTATCGATGCGGAATGGTTTTGTATATATGCCAGTAATTGCGATAACTTTTATTTCAGATAAAATGTTTAATTTAATTGGAATATATAAAAAGAATGAGGCATATATACATTAAGGTTAATCCGACCATTCCAAATTATCCTGCAGTCCAGTTGAGCTAACGCTCCTGGACGATCGATAGAGACTGTGTAAGACGAGGATTTTTGAAGTAATGGGTATATGTAGGAAAGGTTGAAATTATAGCGTTTGCTATACATTTCTGTAATAATGATATTTGTTTGAATATATCATTATTCGATGATTCCCAATAAAAACAGCGTCCCGTTGTTTCTGAACACCTAGTCAGAACTACATTCTTTTCGATATATATTTTTATCATCTGCTATAAAAATCTATCGAAAATTAAAATCACGGAATAAATTTATTGTCAAAATACATTGAAAAATAACACCTTTCAATGTTTTTCATGATCTTATTTAGATGTTTCTCTCCATTTAAATTTATTATCTGCGCTTTAGATTTCCCCAGAAAATAACACAAAATCTACCACTATCTTATTTTTAAAAGTTCATGACACACCGAAAA
The DNA here is from genome assembly GCA_963932465.1 of Maratus speciosus. NCBI lineage: Eukaryota > Metazoa > Arthropoda > Arachnida > Araneae > Salticidae > Maratus > Maratus speciosus. The sequence continues at coordinate 119,372,622 of OZ010793.1, read as the reverse complement.
TCCTTTGCTTACGATTGCCCGAAACTTTGTTTGGGGAAAATGTGCAATCAAGTATAAAAGAGGGAATTTTTTTTTTTTTTTTTTTTTTTTTTATTTTGTACTACATATTTGATAAGAAAGTTTTTTGCAAATAAGCAAGCAGCATTTTCGGTAAATTTATTGATTGCCATTTTATATAGTTGCTATCGATGCGGAATGGTTTTGTATATATGCCAGTAATTGTGATAACTTTTATTTCAAATAAAATGTTTAATTTAATTGGAATATATAAAAAGAATGAGGCATATATACATTAAGGTTCATCCGACCATTCCAAATTATCCTGCAGTCCAGTTGAGCTAACGCTCCTGGACGATCGATAGAGACTGTGTAAGAGGAGGATTTTCGAAGTAATGTGTATATGTAGGAAAGGTTGAAATTATAGCGTTTTGCTATACATTTCTGCAATAATGATATTTCTTCGAATATATCATTATTCGCTGATACCCATTAAAAACAGCGTCCCGATGTTTCTGAACACCTAGTCAGAACTACATTCTTTGCGATATATATTTTTATCATCTGCTATAAAAATGTATCAAAAAGTTACATCTTGGAATAAATTTATTGTCAAAATACATTGAAAAATAACACCTTTCAATGTTTTTCATCATCTTATTTAGATGTTCCTCTCCATTTAAATTTATAATCTGCGCTTTAGATTTCCCCAGAAAATAACACAAAATCTACCACGATCTTATTTTTAAAACTTCATGACACACCGAAAATCCTTTGCTTACGACTGCCCGAAACTTTGTTTGGGGAAAATGTGCAATCAAATATAAAAGGGGGATTTTGTTTTGTTTTTTTTTGTACTACATATTTGATAAGAGTAGTTTTTGCAAATAAGGAAGCAACATTTTCGGTAAATTTATTGATTGCCATTTTATATAGTTGCTATCGATGCGGAATGGTTTTGTATATATGCCAGTAATTGCGATAACTTTTATTTCAGATAAAATGTTTAATTTAATTGGAATATATAAAAAGAATGAGGCATATATACATTAAGGTTAATCCGACCATTCCAAATTATCCTGCAGTCCAGTTGAGCTAACGCTCCTGGACGATCGATAGAGACTGTGTAAGACGAGGATTTTTGAAGTAATGGGTATATGTAGGAAAGGTTGAAATTATAGCGTTTTGCTATACATTTCTGTAATAATGATATTTCTTTGAATATATCATTATTCGATGATTCCCAATAAAAACAGCGTCCCGATGTTTCTGAAAACCTAGTCAGAACTACATTCTTTTCGATATATATATTTATCATCTACTATAAAAATCTATCGAAAAGTAAAATCACGGAATAAATTTATTGTCAAAATACATTGAAAAATAACACCTTTCAATGTTTTTCATGATCTTATTTAGATGTTTCTCTCCATTTAAATTTATTATCTGCGCTTTAGATTTCCCCTGAAAATAACACAAAATCTACCACTATCTTATTTTTAAAAGTTCATGACACACCGAAAATCCTTTGCTTACGATTGCCCGAAACTTTGTTTGGGGAAAATGTGCAATCAAGTATAAAAGAGGGAAATTTTTTTTTTTTTTTTTTACTACATATTTGATAAGAATGTTTTTTGCAAATAAGCAAGCAGCATTTTCGGTAAATTTATTGATTGCCATTTTATATAGTTGCTATCGATGCGGAATGGTTTTGTATATATGCCAGTAATTGCGATAACTTTTATTTCAAATAAAATGTTTAATTTAATTGGAATATATAAAAAGAATGAGGCATATATACATTAAGGTTAATCCGACCATTCCAAATTATCCTGCAGTCCAGTTGAGCTAACGCTCCTGGACGATCGATAGAGACTGTGTAAGAGGAGGATTTTCGAAGTAATGTGTATATGTAGGAAAGGTTGAAATTATAGCGTTTTGCTATACATTTCTGCAATAATGATATTTCTTCGAATATATCGTTATTCGCTGATACCCATTAAAAACAGCGTCCCGATGTTTCTGAACACCTAGTCAGAACTACATTCTTTGCGATCTATATTTTTATCATCTGCTATAAAAATGTATCAAAAAGTTAAATCTTGGAATAAATTTATTGTCAAAATACATTGAAAAACTAATAGTAGGAATTGAATAACACCTTTCAATTTTTTTCATCATCTTATTTAGATGTTCCACTCCATTTAAATTTATAATCTGCGCTTTAGATTTCCCCAGAAAACAACACAAAATCTACCACGATCTTATTTTTAAAACTTCATGACACACCGAAAATCCTTTGCTTACGACTGCCCGAAACTTTGTTTGGGGAAAATGTGCAATCAAATATAAAAGGGGGATTTTTTTTTTTTTTTACTACATATTTGATAAGAGTAGTTTTTGCAAATAAGGAAGCAACATTTTCGGTAAATTTATTGATTGCCATTTTATATAGTTGCTATCGATGCGGAATGGTTTTGTATATATGCCAGTAATTGCGATAACTTTTATTTCAGATAAAATGTTTAATTTAATTGGAATATATAAAAAGAATGAGGCATATATACATTAAGGTTAATCCGACCATTCCAAATTATCCTGCAGTCCAGTTGAGCTAACGCTCCTGGACGATCGATAGAGACTGTGTAAGACGAGGATTTTTGAAGTAATGGGTATATGTAGGAAAGGTTGAAATTATAGCGTTTGCTATACATTTCTGTAATAATGATATTTGTTTGAATATATCATTATTCGATGATTCCCAATAAAAACAGCGTCCCGAAGTTTCTGAACACCTAGTCAGAACTACATTCTTTTCGATATATATTTTTATCATCTGCTATAAAAATCTATCGAAAATTAAAATCACGGAATAAATTTATTGTCAAAATACATTGAAAAATAACACCTTTCAATGTTTTTCATGATCTTATTTAGATGTTTCTCTCCATTTAAATTTATTATCTGCGCTTTAGATTTCCCCAGAAAATAACACAAAATCTACCACTATCTTATTTTTAAAAGTTCATGACACACCGAAAATCCTTTGCTTACGATTGCCCGAAACTTTGTTTGGGGAAAATGTGCAATCAAGTATAAAAGAGGGAATTTTTTTATTTATTTTTTTTTTTTTTTGTACTACATATTTGATAAGAAAGTTTTTTGCAAATAAGCAAGCAGCATTTTCGGTAAATTTATTGATTGCCATTTTATATAGTTGCTATCGATGCGGAATGGTTTTGTATATATGCCAGTAATTGCGATAACTTTTATTTCAAATAAAATGTTTAATTTAATTGGAATATATAAAAAGAATGAGGCATATATACATTAAGGTTCATCCGACCATTCCAAATTATCCTGCAGTCCAGTTGAGCTAACGCTCCTGGACGATCGATAGAGACTGTGTAAGAGGAGGATTTTCGAAGTAATGTGTATATGTAGGAAAGGTTGAAATTATAGCGTTTTGATATACATTTCTGCAATAATGATATTTCTTCGAATATATCATTATTCGCCGATACCCATTAAAAACAGCGTCCCGATGTTTCTGAACACCTAGTCAGAACTACATTCTTTGCGATATATATTTTTATCATCTGCTATAAAAATGTATCAAAAAGTTAAATCTTGGAATAAATTTATTGTCAAAATACATTGAAAAACTAATAGTAGGAATTGAATAACACCTTTCAATGTTTTTCATCATCTTATTTAGATGTTCCTCTCCATTTAAATTTATAATCTGCGCTTTAGATTTCCCCAGAAAATAACACAAAATCTACCACGATCTTATTTTTAAAACTTCATGACACACCGAAAATCCTTTGCTTACGACTGCCCGAAACTTTGTTTGGGGAAAATGTGCAATCAAATATAAAAGGGGGATTTTTTTTTTTTTTTTTGTACTACATATTTGATAAGAGTAGTTTTTGCAAATAAGGAAGCAACATTTTCGGTAAATTTATTGATTGCCATTTTATATAGTTGCTATCGATGCGGAATGGTATTGTATATATGCCAGTAATTGCGATAACTTTTATTTCAGATAAAATGTTTAATTTAATTGGAATATATAAAAAGAATGAGGCATATATACATTAAGGTTAATCCGACCATTCCAAATTATCCTGCAGTCCAGTTGAGCTAACGCTCCTGGACGATCGATAGAGACTGTGTAAGACGAGGATTTTTGAAGTAATGGGTATATGTAGGAAAGGTTGAAATTATAGCGTTTTGCTATACATTTCTGTAATAATGATATTTCTTTGAATATATCATTATTCGATGATTCCCAATAAAAACAGCGTCCCGATGTTTCTGAAAACCTAGTCAGAACTACATTCTTTTCGATATATATTTTTATCATCTACTATAAAAATCTATCGAAAAGTAAAATCACGGAATAAATTTATTGTCAAAATACATTGAAAAATAACACCTTTCAATATTTTTCATGATCTTATTTAGATGTTTCTCTCCATTTAAATTTATTATCTGCGCTTTAGATTTCCCCAGAAAATAACACAAAATCTACCACTATCTTATTTTTAAAAGTTCATGACACACCGAAAATCCTTTGCATACGATTGCCCGAAACTTTGTTTGGGGAAAATGTGCAATCAAGTATAAAAGAGGGAAATTTTTTATTTTTTTTTGTACTACATATTTGATAAGAATGTTTTTTGCAAATAAGCAAGCAGCATTTTCGGTAAATTTATTGATTGCCATTTTATATAGTTGCTATCGATGCGGAATGGTTTTGTATATATGCCAGTAATTGCGATAACTTTTATTTCAAATAAAATGTTTAATTTAATTGGAATATATAAAAAGAATGAGGCATATATACATTAAGGTTCATCCGACCATTCCAAATTATCCTGCAGTCCAGTTGAGCTAACGCTCCTGGACGATCGATAGAGACTGTGTAAGAGGAGGATTTTCGAAGTAATGTGTATATGTAGGAAAGGTTGAAATTATAGCGTTTTGCTATACATTTCTGCAATAATGATATTTCTTCGAATATATCATTATTCGCCGATACCCATTAAAAACAGCGTCCCGATGTTTCTGAACACCTAGTCAGAACTACATTCTTTGCGATATATATTTTTATCATCTGCTATAAAAATGTATCAAAAAGTTAAATCTTGGAATAAATTTATTGTCAAAATACATTGAAAAACTAATAGTAGGAATTGAATAACACCTTTCAATGTTTTTCATCATCTTATTTAGATGTTCCTCTCCATTTAAATTTATAATCTGCGCTTTAGATTTCCCCAGAAAATAACACAAAATCTACCACGATCTTATTTTTAAAACTTCATGACACACCGAAAATCCTTTGCTTACGACTGCCCGAAACTTTGTTTGGGGAAAATGTGCAATCAAATATAAAAGGGGGATTTTTTTTTTTTTTTTTGTACTACATATTTGATAAGAGTAGTTTTTGCAAATAAGGAAGCAACATTTTCGGTAAATTTATTGATTGCCATTTTATATAGTTGCTATCGATGCGGAATGGTATTGTATATATGCCAGTAATTGCGATAACTTTTATTTCAGATAAAATGTTTAATTTAATTGGAATATATAAAAAGAATGAGGCATATATACATTAAGGTTAATCCGACCATTCCAAATTATCCTGCAGTCCAGTTGAGCTAACGCTCCTGGACGATCGATAGAGACTGTGTAAGACGAGGATTTTTGAAGTAATGGGTATATGTAGGAAAGGTTGAAATTATAGCGTTTTGCTATACATTTCTGTAATAATGATATTTCTTTGAATATATCATTATTCGATGATTCCCAATAAAAACAGCGTCCCGATGTTTCTGAAAACCTAGTCAGAACTACATTCTTTTCGATATATATTTTTATCATCTACTATAAAAATCTATCGAAAAGTAAAATCACGGAATAAATTTATTGTCAAAATACATTGAAAAATAACACCTTTCAATATTTTTCATGATCTTATTTAGATGTTTCTCTCCATTTAAATTTATTATCTGCGCTTTAGATTTCCCCAGAAAATAACACAAAATCTACCACTATCTTATTTTTAAAAGTTCATGACACACCGAAAATCCTTTGCATACGATTGCCCGAAACTTTGTTTGGGGAAAATGTGCAATCAAGTATAAAAGAGGGAAATTTTTTATTTTTTTTTGTACTACATATTTGATAAGAATGTTTTTTGCAAATAAGCAAGCAGCATTTTCGGTAAATTTATTGATTGCCATTTTATATAGTTGCTATCGATGCGGAATGGTTTTGTATATATGCCAGTAATTGCGATAACTTTTATTTCAGGTAAAATGTTGAATTTAATTGGAATATATAAAAAGAATGAGGCATATATACATTAAGGTTAATCCGACCATTCCAAATTATCCTGCAGTCCAGTTGAGCTAACGCTCCTGGACGATCGATAGAGACTGTGTAAGACGAGGATTTTTGAAGTAATGGGTATATGTAGGAAAGGTTGAAATTATAGCGTTTTGCTATACATTTCTGTAATAATGATATTTCTTTGAATATATCATTATTCGATGATTCCCAATAAAAACAGCGTCCCGATGTTTCTGAACACCTAGTCAGAACTACATTCTTTTCGATATATATTTTTATCATCTGCTATAAAAATCTATCGAAAAGTAAAATCACGGAATAAATTTATTTTCAAAATACATTGAAAAATAACACCTTTCAATGTTTTTCATGATCTTATTTAGATGTTTCTCTCCATTTAAATTTATTATCTGCGCTTTAGATTTCCCCAGAAAATAACACAAAATCTACCACTATCTTATTTTTAAAACTTCATGACACACCGAAAATCCTTTGCTTACGATTGCCCGAAACTTTGTTTGGGGAAAATGTGCAATCAAGTATAAAAGAGGGAAATTTTTTATTTTTTTTTTTGTACTACATATTTGATAAGAATGTTTTTTGCAAATAAGCAAGCAGCATTTTCGGGAAATTTGATTGATTGCCATTTTATATAGCTTCTATCGATGCGGAATGGTTTTGTATGTATGCCAGTATTTGCGATTTCTTTTATAACAGATAAAATGTTTAACACTAGAACGGCGGGAAATTTTGCTCAAGTTTTATAGAAATATTTCACATCAGAATTTTTATTTAGAACTATTAAACTTATTTATTTAAGTTATTTTTGTGCAGCATATATTAATCTTATATTATAAAAAAATTTCTGGTTCGAATCGAAATGTATTCATTCGGCAAGGGTCAAAATAACACCTCGCCGCCGTTCTAGTGTTAATTTAATTGGAATATATAAAAAGAATGAGGCATGTATACATTAAGGTTAATCCGACCATTCCAAATTATCCTGCAGTCCAGTTGAGCTAACGCTCCTGGACGATCGATAGAGACTGTTTAAGAGGAGGATTTTCGAAGTAATGTGTATATGTAGGAAAGGTTGAAATTATTGCGTTTTGCTATACATTTCTGCAATAATGATATTTCTTCGAATATATCATTATTCGCTGATACCCATTAAAAACAGCGTCCCGATGTTTCTGAACACCTAGTCAGAACTACATTCTTTGCGATCTATATTTTTATCATCTGCTATAAAAATGTATCAAAAAGTTAAATCTTGGAATAAATTTATTGTCAAAATACATTGAAAAACTAATAGTAGGAATTGAATAACACCTTTCAATGTTTTTCATCACCTTATTTAGATGTACCTCTCCATTTAAATATATAATCTGCGCTTCAGATTTCCCCTGAAAATAACACAAAATCTACCACGATCTTATTTTTAAAACTTCATGACACACCGAAAATCCTTTGCTTACGACTGCCCGAAACTTTGTTTGGGGAAAATGTGCAATCAAATATAAAAGGGGGATTTTTTTTTTTTTTTTGTACTACGTATTTGATAAGAGTAGTTTTTGCAAATAAGGAAGCAACATTTTCGGTAAATTTATTGATTGCCATTTTATATAGTTGCTATCGATGCGGAATGGTTTTGTATATATGCCAGTAATTGCGATAACTTTTATTTCAGGTAAAATGTTGAATTTAATTGGAATATATAAAAAGAATGAGGCATATATACATTAAGGTTAATCCGACCATTCCAAATTATCCTGCAGTCCAGTTGAGCTAACGCTCCTGGACGATCGATAGAGACTGTGTAAGACGAGGATTTTTGAAGTAATGGGTATATGTAGGAAAGGTTGAAATTATAGCGTTTTGCTATACATTTCTGTAATAATGATATTTCTTTGAATATATCATTATTCGATGATTCCCAATAAAAACAGCGTCCCGATGTTTCTGAACACCTAGTCAGAACTACATTCTTTTCGATATATATTTTTATCATCTGCTATAAAAATCTATCGAAAAGTAAAATCACGGAATAAATTTATTGTCAAAATACATTGAAAAATAACACCTTTCAATGTTTTTCATCATCTTATTTAGATGTTCCTTTCCATTTAAATTTATAATCTGCGCTTTAGATTTCCCCAGAAAATAACACAAAATCTACCACTATCTTATTTTTAAAAGTTCATGACACACCGAAAATCCTTTGCTTACGATTGCCCGAAACTTTGTTTGGGGAAAATGTGCAATCAAGTATAAAAGAGGGAAATTTTTTATTTATTTTTTTTTTGTACTACATATTTGATAAGAATGTTTTTTGCAAATAAGCAAGCAGCATTTTCGGTAAATTTATTGATTGCCATTTTATAAAGTTGCTATCGATGCGGAAGGGTTTTGTATATATGCCAGTAATTGCGATAACTTTTATTTCAAATAAAATGTTTAATTTAATTGGAATATATAAAAAGAATGAGGCATATACACATTAAGGTTAATCCGACCATTCCAAATTATCCTGCAGTCCAGTTGAGCTAACGCTCCTGGACGATCGATAGAGACTGTGTGAGAGGAGGATTTTCGAAGTAATGTGTATATGTAGGAAAGGTTGAAATTATAGCGTTTTGCTATACATTACTGCAATAATGATATTTCTTCGAATATATCATTATTCGCTGATACACATTAAAAACAGCGTCCCGATGTTTCTGAACACCTAGTCAGAACTACATTCTTTGCGATATATATTTTTATCGTGTGCTATAAAAATGTATCAAAAAGTTAAATCTTGGAATAAATTTATTGTCAAAATACATTGAAAAACTAATAGTAGGAATTGAATAACACCTTTCAATGTTTTTCATCATCTTATTTAGATGTACCTCTCCATTTAAATATATAATCTGCGCTTTAGATTTCCCCAGAAAATAACACAAAATCTAATACGATCTTATTTTTAAAACTTCATGACACACCGAAAATCCTTTGCTTACGACTGCCCGAAACTTTGTTTGGGGAAAATGTGCAATCAAATATAAAAGGGGGATTTTTTTTTTGTACTACATATTTGATAAGAGTAGTTTTTTTCAAATAAGGAAGCAACATTTTCGGTAAATTTATTGATTGCCATTTTATATAGTTGCTATCGATGCGGAATGGTTTTGTATATATGCCAGTAATTGCGATAACTTTTATTTCAGATAAAATGTTTAATTTAATTGGAATATATAAAAAGAATGAGGCATATATACATTAAGGTTAATCCGACCATTCCAAATTATCCTGCAGTCCAGTTGAGCTAACGCTCCTGGACGATCGATAGAGACTGTGTAAGACGAGGATTTTTGAAGTAATGGGTATATGTAGGAAAGGTTGAAATTATAGCGTTTTGCTATACATTTCTGTAATAATGATATTTCTTTGAATATATCATTATTCGATGATTCCCAATAAAAACAGCGTCCCGATGTTTCTGAACACCTAGTCAGAACTACATTCTTTTCGATATATATTTTTATCATCTGCTATAAAAATCTATCGAAAAGTAAAATCACGGAATAAATTTATTTTCAAAATACATTGAAAACTAACACCTTTCAATGTTTTTCATGATCTTATTTAGATGTTTCTCTCCATTTAAATTTATTATCTGCGCTTTAGATTTCCCCAGAAAATAACACAAAATCTACCACTATCTTATTTTTAAAACTTCATGACACACCGAAAATCCTTTGCTTACGATTGCCCGAAACTTTGTTTGGGGAAAATGTGCAATCAAGTATAAAAGAGGGAAATTTTTTATTTTTTTTTTTTGTACTACATATTTGATAAGAATGTTTTTTGCAAATAAGCAAGCAGCATTTTCGGGAAAATTGGTTTTGTATGTATGTCAGTATTTGCGATTTCTTTTATAACAGATAAAATGTTTAACACTAGAACGGCGGGAAATTTTGCTCAAGTTTTATAGAAATATTTCACATCAGAATTTTTATTTAGAACTATTAAACTTATTTATTTAAGTTATTTTTGTGCAGCATATATTAATCTTATATTATAAAAAAATTTCTGGTTCGAATCGAAATGTATTCATTCGGCAAGGGTAAAAATAACACCTCGCCGCCGTTCTAGTGTTAATTTAATTGGAATATATAAAAAGAATGAGGCATATATACATTAAGGTTAATCTGACCATTCCAAATTATCCTGCAGCCCAGTTGAGCTAACGCTCCTGGACGATCGATAGAGACTGTGTATGGCGAGGATTTTCGAAGTAATGGGTATATATATTAAAGGTTGAAATTGTAGCGTTTTGCTATAAATGTATGCAATAATGATATTTCTTTGAATATCTTATTATTCGCTGATACCCATTAAAAACAGCGTCCCGATGTTTCTGAACACCTAGTCACAACTACGTTCTTTTCGATATATATCGATATATATATCTTTTCGATATCAGCTGCTATAAAAATGTATCAAAAAGTTAAATCTTGGAATAAATTTATTGCCAAAATACATTGAAAAATAACACCTTTCAATGTTTTTCATCATCTTATTTAGATGTTCCGCTCCATTTAAATTTGTAATCTGCCCTGAGATTTCCCCAGTAAATAACACAAAATCTACCACGATCTTATTTTTAAAACTTCATGACACACCGAAAATCCTTTGCTTACGACTGCCCGAAACTTTGTTTGGGGAAAATGTGCAATCAAATATAAAAGGGGGATTTTTTTTTTGTACTACATATTTGATAAGAGTAGTTTTTGCAAATAAGGAAGACACATTTTCGGTAAATTTATTGATTGCCATTTTATATAGTTGCTATCGATGCGGAATAGTTTTGTATATATGCCAGTAATTGCGATAACTTTTATTTCAGATAAAATGTTTAATTTAATTGGAATATATAAAAAGAATGAGGCATATATACATTAAGGTTAATCCGACCATTCCAAATTATCCTGCAGTCCAGTTGAGCTAACGCTCCTGGACGATCGATAGAGACTGTGTAAGACGAGGATTTTTGAAGTAATGGGTATATGTAGGAAAGGTAGAAATTATAGCGTTTTGCTATACATTTCAGTAATAATGATATTTCTTTGAATATATCATTATTCGTTGATTCCCATTAAAAACAGCGTCCCGATGTTTCTGAACACCTAGAAAGAACTACATTCTTTTCGATATCTATTTTTATCATCTGCTATAAAAATCTATCGAAAAGTAAAGTCACGGAATAAGTTTATTGTCAAAATACATTGAAAAATAACACCTTTCAATGTTTTTCATGATCTTATGTAGATGTTTCTCTCCATTTAAATTTATTATCTGCGTTTTAGATTTCCCCAGAAAATAACACAAAATCTAATACGATCTTATTTTTAAAACTTCATGACACACCGAAAATCCTTTGCTTACGACTGCCCGAAACTTTGTTTGGGGAAAATGTGCAATCAAATATAAAAGGGGGATTTTTTTTTTTTTTGTACTACATATTTGATAAGAGTAGTTTTTGCAAATAAGGAAGCAACATTTTCGGTAAATTTATTGATTGCCATTTTATATAGTTGCTATCGATGCGGAATGGTTTTGTATATATGCCAGTAATTGCGATAACTTTTATTTTATATAAAATGTTTAATTTAATTGGAATATATAAAAAGAATGAGGCATATATACATTAAGGTTAATCCGACCATTCCAAATTATCCTGCAGTCCAGTTGAGCTAACGCTCCTGGACGATCGATAGAGACTGTGTAAGACGAGGATTTTTGAAGTAATGGGTATATGTAGGAAAGGTTGAAATTATAGCGTTTGCTATACATTTCTGTAATAATGATATTTGTTTGAATATATCATTATTCGATGATTCCCAATAAAAACAGCGTCCCGATGTTTCTGAACACCTAGTCAGAACTACATTCTTTTCGATATATATTTTTATCATCTGCTATAAAAATCTATCGAAAATTAAAATCACGGAATAAATTTATTGTCAAAATACATTGAAAAATAACACCTTTCAATGTTTTTCATGATCTTATTTAGATGTTTCTCTCCATTTAAATTTATTATCTGCGCTTTAGATTTCCCCAGAAAATAACACAAAATCTACCACTATCTTATTTTTAAAAGTTCATGACACACCGAAAATTCTTTGCTTACGATTGCCCGAAACTTTGTTTGGGGAAAATTTGCAATCAAGTATAAAAGAGGGAAATTTTTTTTTTTTTTTTTTTTTTTTTTTTTGTACTACATATTTGATAAGAAAGTTTTTTGCAAATAAGCAAGCAGCATTTTCGGTAAATTTATTGATTGCCATTTTATATAGTTGCTATCGATGCGGAATGGTTTTGTATATATGCCAGTAATTGCGATAACTTTTATTTCAAATAAAATGTTTAATTTACTTGGAATATATAAAAAGAATGAGGCATATATACATTAAGGTTCATCCGACCATTCAAAATTATCCTGCAGTCCAGTTGAGCTAACGCTCCTGGACGATCGATAGAGACTGTGTAAGAGGAGGATTTTCGAAGTAATGTGTATATGTAGGAAAGGTTGAAATTATAGCGTTTTGCTATACATTTCTGCAATAATTATATTTCTTCGAATATATCATTATTCGCTGATACCCATTAAAAACAGCGTCCCGATGTTTCTGAACACCTAGTCAGAACTACATTCTTTGCGATATATATTTTTATCATCTGCTATAAAAATGTATCAAAAAGTTAAATCTTGGAATAAATTTATTGTCAAAATACATTGAAAAACTAATAGTAGGAATTGAATAACACCTTTCAATGTTTTTCATCATCTTATTTAGATGTTCCTCTCCATTTAAATTTATAATCTGCGCTTTAGATTTCCCCAGAAAATAACACAAAATCTACCACGATCTTATTTTTAAAACTTCATGACACACCGAAAATCCTTTGCTTACGACTGCCCGAAACTTTGTTTGGGGAAAATGTGCAATCAAATATAAAAGGGGGATTTTTTTTTTTTTTTTTTGTACTACATATTTGATAAGAGTAGTTTTTGCAAATAAGGAAGCAACATTTTCGGTAAATTTATTGATTGCCATTTTATATAGTTGCTATCGATGCGGAATGGTATTGTATATATGCCAGTAATTGCGATAACTTTTATTTCAGATAAAATGTTTAATTTAATTGGAATATATAAAAAGAATGAGGCATATATACATTAAGGTTAATCCGACCATTCCAAATTATCCTGCAGTCCAGTTGAGCTAACGCTCCTGGACGATCGATAGAGACTGTGTAAGACGAGGATTTTTGAAGTAATGGGTATATGTAGGAAAGGTTGAAATTATAGCGTTTTGCTATACATTTCTGTAATAATGATATTTCTTTGAATATATCATTATTCGATGATTCCCAATAAAAACAGCGTCCCGATGTTTCAAAAAACCTAGTCAGAACTACATTCTTTTCGATATATATTTTTATCATCTACTATAAAAATCTATCGAAAAGTAAAATCACGGAATAAATTTATTGTCAAAATACATTGAAAAATAACACCTTTCAATGTTTTTCATGATCTTATTTAGATGTTTCTCTCCATTTAAATTTATTATCTGCGCTTTAGATTTCCCCAGAAAATAACACAAAATCTACCACTATCTTATTTTTAAAAGTTCATGACACACCGAAAATCCTTTGCTTACGATTGCCCGAAACTTTGTTTGGGGAAAATGTGCAATCAAGTATAAAAGAGGGAAATTTTTTATTTTTTTTTTGTACTACATATTTGATAAGAATGTTTTTTGCAAATAAGCAAGCAGCATTTTCGGTAAATTTATTGATTGCCATTTTATATAGTTGCTATCGATGCGGAATGGTTTTGTATATATGCCAGTAATTGCGATAACTTTTATTTCAAATAAAATGTTTAATTTAATTGGAATATATAAAAAGAATGAGGCATATATACATTAAGGTTAATCCGACCATTCCAAATTATCCTGCAGTCCAGTTGAGCTAACGCTCCTGGACGATCGATAGAGACTGTGTAAGAGGAGGATTTTCGAAGTAATGTGTATATGTAGGAAAGGTTGAAATTATAGCGTTTTGCTATACATTTCTGCAATAATGATATTTCTTCGAATATATCGTTATTCGCTGATACCCATTAAAAACAGCGTCCCGATGTTTCTGAACACCTAGTCAGAACTACATTCTTTGCGATCTATATTTTTATCATCTGCTATAAAAATGTATCAAAAAGTTAAATCTTGGAATAAATTTATTGTCAAAATACATTGAAAAACTAATAGTAGGAATTGAATAACACCTTTCAATGTTTTTCATCATCTTATTTAGATGTTCCTCTCCATTTAAATTTATAATCTGCGCTTTAGATTTCCCCAGAAAATAACACAAAATCTACCACGATCTTATTTTTAAAACTTCATGACACACCGAAAATCCTTTGCTTACGACTGCCCGAAACTTTGTTTGGGGAAAATGTGCAATCAAATATAAAAGGGGGATTTTTTTTTTTTTTTGTACTACATATTTGATAAGAGTAGTTTTTGCAAATAAGGAAGCAACATTTTCGGTAAATTTATTGATTGCCATTTTATATAGTTGCTATCGATGCGGAATGGTTTTGTATATATGCCAGTAATTGCGATAACTTTTATTTCAGATAAAATGTTTAATTTAATTGGAATATATAAAAAGAATGAGGCATATATACATTAAGGTTAATCCGACCATTCCAAATTATACTGCAGTCCAGTTGAGCTAACGCTCCTGGACGATCGATAGAGACTGTGTAAGACGAGGATTTTTGAAGTAATGGGTATATGTAGGAAAGGTTGAAATTATAGCGTTTGCTATACATTTCTGTAATAATGATATTTGTTTGAATATATCATTATTCGATGATTCCCAATAAAAACAGCGTCCCGATGTTTCTGAACACCTAGTCAGAACTACATTCTTTTCGATATATATTTTTATCATCTGCTATAAAAATCTATCGAAAATTAAAATCACGGAATAAATTTATTGTCAAAATACATTGAAAAATAACACCTTTCAATGTTTTTCATGATCTTATTTAGATGTTTCTCTCCATTTAAATTTATTATCTGCGCTTTAGATTTCCCCAGAAAATAACACAAAATCTACCACTATCTTATTTTTAAAAGTTCATGACACACCGAAAATCCTTTGCTTACGATTGCCCGAAACTTTGTTTGGGGAAAATGTGCAATCAAGTATAAAAGAGGGAAATTTTTTATTTTTTTTTTTTTGTACTACATATTTGATAAGAAAGTTTTTTGCAAATAAGCAAGCAGCATTTTCGGTAAATTTATTGATTGCCATTTTATATAGTTGCTATCGATGCGGAATGGTTTTGTATATATGCCAGTAATTGCGATAACTTTTATTTCAAATAAAATGTTTAATTTAATTGGAATATATAAAAAGAATGAAGCATATATACATTAAGGTTCATCCGACCTTTCCAAATTATCCTGCAGTCCAGTTGAGCTAACGCTCCTGGACGATCGATAGAGACTGTGTAAGAGGAGGATTTTCGAAGTAATGTGTATATGTAGGAAAGGTTGAAATTATAGCGTTTTGCTATACATTTCTGCAATAATGATATTTCTTCGAATATATCATTATTCGCTGATACCCATTAAAAACAGCGTCCCGATGTTTCTGAACACCTAGTCAGAACTACATTCTTTGCGATCTATATTTTTATCATCTGCTATAAAAATGTATCAAAAAGTTAAATCTTGGAATAAATTTATTGTCAAAATACATTGAAAAACTAATAGTAGGAATTGAATAACACCTTTCAATGTTTTTCATCATCTTATTTAGATGTTCCTCTCCATTTAAATTTATAATCTGCGCTTTAGATTTCCCCAGAAAATAACACAAAATCTACCACGATCTTATTTTTAAAACTTCATGACACACCGAAAATCCTTTGCTTACGACTGCCCGAAACTTTGTTTGGGGAAAATGTGCAATCAAATATAAAAGGGGGATTTTTTTTTTTTTTACTACATATTTGATAAGAGTAGTTTTTGCAAATAAGGAAGCAACATTTTCGGTAAATTTATTGATTGCCATTTTATATAGTTGCTATCGATGCGGAATGGTTTTGTATATATGCCAGTAATTGCGATAACTTTTATTTCAGATAAAATGTTTAATTTAATTGGAATATATAAAAAGAATGAGGCATATATACATTAAGGTTAATCCGACCATTCCAAATTATCCTGCAGTCCAGTTGAGCTAACGCTCCTGGACGATCGATAGAGACTGTGTAAGACGAGGATTTTTGAAGTAATGGGTATATGTAGGAAAGGTTGAAATTATAGCGTTTGCTATACATTTCTGTAATAATGATATTTGTTTGAATATATCATTATTCGATGATTCCCAATAAAAACAGCGTCCCGATGTTTCTGAACACCTAGTCAGAACTACATTCTTTTCGATATATATTTTTATCATCTGCTATAAAAATCTATCGAAAATTAAAATCACGGAATAAATTTATTGTCAAAATACATTGAAAAATAACACCTTTCAATGTTTTTCATGATCTTATTTAGATGTTTCTCTCCATTTAAATTTATTATCTGCGCTTTAGATTTCCCCAGAAAATAACACAAAATCTACCACTATCTTATTTTTAAAAGTTCATGACACACCGAAAATCCTTTGCTTACGATTGCCCGAAACTTTGTTTGGGGAAAATGTGCAATCAAGTATAAAAGAGGGAAATTTTTTATTTTTTTTTTGTACTACATATTTGATAAGAATGTTTTTTGCAAATAAGCAAGCAGCATTTTCTGTAAATTTATTGATTGCCATTTTATATAGTTGCTATCGATGCGGAATGGTTTTGTATATATGCCAGTAATTGCGATAACTTTTATTTCAAATAAAATGTTTAATTTAATTGGAATATATAAAAAGAATGAGGCATATATACATTAAGGTTAATCCGACCATTCCAAATTATCCTGCAGTCCAGTTGAGATAACGCTCCTGGACGATCGATAGAAACTGTTTAAGAGGAGGATTTTCGAAGTAATGTGTATATGTAGGAAAGGTTGAAATTATAGCGTTTTGCTATACATTTCTGCAATAATGATATTTCTTCGAATATATCATTATTCGCTGATACCCATTAAAAACAGCGTCCCGATGTTTCTGAACACCTAGTCAGAACTACATTCTTTGCGATCTATATTTTTATCATCTGCTATAAAAATGTATCAAAAAGTTAAATCTTGGAATAAATTTATTGTCAAAATACATTGAAAAACTAATAGTAGGAATTGAATAACACCTTTCAATGTTTTTCATCACCTTATTTAGATGTACCTCTCCATTTAAATATATAATCTGCGCTTCAGATTTCCCCAGAAAATAACACAAAATCTACCACGATCTTATTTTTAAAACTTCATGACACACCGAAAATCCTTTGCTTACGACTGCCCGAAATTTTGTTTGGGGAAAATGTGCAATCAAATATAAAAGGGGGATTTTATTTTTTTTTTTTGTACTACGTATTTGATAAGAGTAGTTTTTGCAAATAAGGAAGCAACATTTTCGGTAAATTTATTGATTGCCATTTTATATAGTTGCTATCGATGCGGAATGGTTTTGTATATATGCCAGTAGGTGCGATAATTTTATTTCAGATAAAATGTTTAATTTAATTGGAATATATAAAAAGAATGAGGCATATATACATTAAGGTTAATCCGACCATTCCAAATTATCCTGCAGTCCAGTTGAGCTAACGCTCCTGGACGATCGATAGAGACTGTGTAAGACGAGGATTTTTGAAGTAATGGGTATATGTAGGAAAGGTTGAAATTATAGCGTTTGCTATACATTTCTGTAATAATGATATTTGTTTGAATATATCATTATTCGATGATTCCCAATAAAAACAGCGTCCCGATGTTTCTGAACACCTAGTCAGAACTACATTCTTTTCGATATATATTTTTATCATCTGCTATAAAAATCTATCGAAAATTAAAATCACGGAATAAATTTATTGTCAAAATACATTGAAAAATAACACCTTTCAATGTTTTTCATGATCTTATTTAGATGTTTCTCTCCATTTAAATTTATTATCTGCGCTTTAGATTTCCCCAGAAAATAACACAAAATCTACCACTATCTTATTTTTAAAAGTTCATGACACACCGAAAATCCTTTGCTTACGATTGCCCGAAACTTTGTTTGGGGAAAATGTGCAATCAAGTATAAAAGAGGGAAATTTTTTATTTTTTTTTGTACTACATATTTGATAAGAATGTTTTTTGCAAATAAGCAAGCAGCATTTTCTGTAAATTTATTGATTGCCATTTTATATAGTTGCTATCGATGCGGAATGGTTTTGTATATATGCCAGTAATTGCGATAACTTTTATTTCAAATAAAATGTTTAATTTAATTGGAATATATAAAAAGAATGAGGCATATATACATTAAGGTTAATCCGACCATTCCAAATTATCCTGCAGTCCAGTTGAGCTAACGCTCCTGGACGATCGATAGAGACTGTTTAAGAGGAGGTTTTTCGAAGTAATGTGTATATGTAGGAAAGGTTGAAATTATAGCGTTTTGCTATACATTTCTGCAATAATGATATTACTTCGAATATATCATTATTCGCTGATACCCATTAAAAACAGCGTCCCGATGTTTCTGAACACCTAGTCAGAACTACATTCTTTGCGATCTATATTTTTATCATCTGCTATAAAAATGTATCAAAAAGTTAAATCTTGGAATAAATTTATTGTCAAAATACATTGAAAAACTAATAGTAGGAATTGAATAACACCTTTCAATGTTTTTCATCACCTTATTTAGATGTACCTCTCCATTTAAATATGTAATCTGCGCTTCAGATTTCCCCAGAAAATAACACAAAATCTACCACGATCTTATTTTTAAAACTTCATGACACACCGAAAATCCTTTGCTTACGACTGCCCGAAACTTTGTTTGGGGAAAATGTGCAATCAAATATAAAAGGGGGATATTTTTTTTTTTTTTTTTTGTACTACGTATTTGATAAGAGTAGTTTTTGCAAATAAGGAAGCAACATTTTCGGTAAATTTATTGATTGCCATTTTATATAGTTGCTATCGATGCGGAATGGTTTTGTATATATGCCAGTAGGTGCGATAATTTTATTTCAGATAAAATGTTTAATTTAATTGGAATATATAAAAAGAATGAGGCATATATACATTAAGGTTAATCCGACCATTCCAAATTATCCTGCAGTCCAGTTGAGCTAACGCTCCTGGACGATCGATAGAGACTGTGTAAGACGAGGATTTTTGAAGTAATGGGTATATGTAGGAAAGGTTGAAATTATAGCGTTTGCTATACATTTCTGTAATAATGATATTTGTTTGAATATATCATTATTCGATGATTCCCAATAAAAACAGCGTCCCGATGTTTCTGAACACCTAGTCAGAACTACATTCTTTTCGATATATATTTTTATCATCTGCTATAAAAATCTATCGAAAATTAAAATCACGGAATAAATTTATTGTCAAAATACATTGAAAAATAACACCTTTCAATGTTTTTCATGATCTTATTTAGATGTTTCTCTCCATTTAAATTTATTATCTGCGCTTTAGATTTCCCCAGAAAATAACACAAAATCTACCACTATCTTATTTTTAAAAGTTCATGACACACCGAAAATCCTTTGCTTACGATTGCCCGAAACTTTGTTTGGGGAAAATGTGCAATCAAGTATAAAAGAGGGAAATTTTTTATTTTTTTTTGTACTACATATTTGATAAGAATGTTTTTTGCAAATAAGCAAGCAGCATTTTCTGTAAATTTATTGATTGCCATTTTATATAGTTGCTATCGATGCGGAATGGTTTTGTATATATGCCAGTAATTGCGATAACTTTTATTTCAAATAAAATGTTTAATTTAATTGGAATATATAAAAAGAATGAGGCATATATACATTAAGGTTAATCCGACCATTCCAAATTATCCTGCAGTCCAGTTGAGCTAACGCTCCTGGACGATCGATAGAGACTGTTTAAGAGGAGGTTTTTCGAAGTAATGTGTATATGGAGGAAAGGTTGAAATTATAGCGTTTTGCTATACATTTCTGCAATAATGATATTTCTTCGAATATATCATTATTCGCTGATACCCATTAAAAACAGCGTCCCGATGTTTCTGAACACCTAGTCAGAACTACATTCTTTGCGATCTATATTTTTATCATCTGCTATAAAAATGTATCAAAAAGTTAAATCTTGGAATAAATTTATTGTCAAAATACATTGAAAAACTAATAGTAGGAATTGAATAACACCTTTCAATGTTTTTCATCACCTTATTTAGATGTACCTCTCCATTTAAATATATAATCTGCGCTTCAGATTTCCCCAGAAAATAACACAAAATCTACCACGATCTTATTTTTAAAACTTCATGACACACCGAAAATCCTTTGCTTACGACTGCCCGAAACTTTGTTTGGGGAAAATGTGCAATCAAATATAAAAGGGGGATTTTTTTTTTTTTTTTGTACTACGTATTTGATAAGAGTAGTTTTTGCAAATAAGGAAGCAACATTTTCGGTAAATTTATTGATTGCCATTTTATATAGTTGCTATCGATGCGGAATGGTTTTGTATATATGCCAGTAGGTGCGATAATTTTATTTCAGATAAAATGTTTAATTTAATTGGAATATATAAAAAGAATGAGGCATATATACATTAAGGTTAATACGACCATTCCAAATTATCCTGCAGTCCAGTTGAGCTAACGCTCCTGGACGATCGATAGAGACTGTGTAAGACGAGGATTTTTGAAGTAATGGGTATATGTAGGAAAGGTTGAAATTATAGCGTTTTGCTATACATTTCTGTAATAATGATATTTCTTTGAATATATCATTATTCGATTATTCCCAATAAAAACAGCGTCCCGATGTTTCTGAACACCTAGTCAGAACTACATTCTTTTCGATATATATTTTTATCATCTGCTATAAAAATCTATCGAAAAGTAAAATCACGGAATAAATTTATTGTCAAAATACATTGAAAAATAACACCTTTCAATGTTTTTCATGATCTTATTTAGATGTTTCTCTCCATTTAAGTTTATTATCTGCGCTTTAGATTTCCCAGAAAATAACACAAAATCTACCACTATCTTATTTTTAAAAGTTCATGACACACCGAAAATCCTTTGCTTACGATTGCCCGAAACTTTGTTTGGGGAAAATGTGCAATCAAGTATAAAAGAGGGAAATTTTTTATTTTTTTTTTTTGTACTACATATTTCATAAGAATGGTTTTTGCAAATAAGCAAGCAGCATTTTCGGTGAAATTATTGATTGTCATTTTATATAGTTTCTATCGATGCGGAATGGTTTTGTATATATGCCAGTAATTGCGATAACTTTTATTTAAAATAAAATGTTTAATTTAATTGGAATATATAAAAAGAATGAGGCATATATACATTAAGGTAAATCCGACCATTCCAAATTATCCTGCAGTCCAGTTGAGCTAACGCTCCTGGACGATCGATAGAGACTGTGTAAGAGGAGGATTTCCGAAGTAATGTGTATATGTAGGAAAGGTTGAAATTATAGCGTTTTGCTATACATTTCTGCAATAATGATATTTCTTTGAATATATCATTATTCGCTGATACCCATTAAAAACAGCGTCCCGATGTTTCTGAACACCTAGTCAGAACTACATTCTTTGCGATATATATTTTTATAATCTGCTATAAAAATGTATCAAAAAGTTAAATCTTGGAATAAATTTATTGTCAAAATACATTGAAAAACTAATAGTAGGAATTGAATAACACCTTTCAATGTTTTTCATCATCTTATTTAGATGTACCTCTCCATTTAAATATATAATCTGCGCTTTAGATTTCCCCAGAAAATAACACAAAATCTACCACGATCTTATTTTTAAAACTTCATGACACACCGAAAATCCTTTGCTTACGACTGCCCGAAACTTTGTTTGAGGAAAATGTGCAATCAAATATAAAAGGGGGATTTTTTTTTTTTTTTTGTACTACATATTTGATAATGAGTAGTTTTTGCAAATAAGGAAGCAACATTTTCGGTAAATTTATTGATTGCCATTTTATATAGTTGCTATCGATGCGGAATGGTTTTGTATATATGCCAGTAACTGCGATAACTTTTATTTCAGGTAAAATGTTGAATTTAATTGGAATATATAAAAAGAATGAGGCATATATACATTAAGGTTAATCCGACCATTCCAAATTATCCTGCAGTCCAGTTGAGCTAACGCTCCTGGACGATCGATAGAGACTGTGTAAGACGAGGATTTTTGAAGTAATGGGTATATGTAGGAAAGGTTGAAATTATAGCGTTTTGTTATACATTTCTGTAATAATGATATTTCTTTGAATATATCATTATTCGATGATTCCCAATAAAAACAACGTCCCGATGTTTCTGAACACCTAGTCAGAACTACATTCTTTGCGATATATATTTTTATCATCTGCTATAAAAATGTATCAAAAAGTTACATCTTGGAATAAATTCATTGTCAAAATACATTGAAAAATAACTCCTTTCAATGTTTTTCATCATCTTATTTAGATGTTCCTCTCCATTTAAATTTATATTCTGCGCTTTAGATTTCCCCAGAAAATAACACAAAATCTACCACGATCTTATTTTTAAAACTTCATGACACACCGAAAATCCTTTGCTTACGACTGCCCGAAACTTTGTTTGGGGAAAATGTGCAATCAAATATAAAAGGGGGATTTTTTTTTTTGTACTACATATTTGATAAGAGTAGTTTTTGCAAATAAGGAAGCAACATTTTCGGTAAATTTATTGATTGCCATTTTATATAGTTGCTATCGATGCGGAATGGTTTTGTATATAAGCCAGTAATTGCGATAACTTTTATTTCAGATAAAATGTTTAATTTAATTGGAATATATAAAAAGAATGAGGCATATATACATTAAGGTTAATCCGACTATTCCAAATTATCCTGCAGTCCAGTTGAGCTAACGCTCCTGGACGATCGATAGAGACTGTGTAAGACGAGGATTTTTGAAGTAATGGGTATATGTAGGAAAGGTTGAAATTATAGCGTTTTGCTATACATTTCTGTAATAATGATATTTCTTTGAATATATCATTATTCGATGATTCCCAATAAAAACAGCGTCCCGATGTTTCTGAACACCTAGTCAGAACTACATTCTTTTCGATATATATTTTTATCATCTACTATAAAAATCTATCGAGAAGTAAAATCATGGAATAAATTTATAGTCAAAATACATTGAAAAATAACACCTTTCAATGTTTTTCATGATCTTATTTAGATGTTTCTCTCCATTTAAATTTTTTATCTGCGCTTTAGATTTCCCAGAAAATAACACAAAATCTACCACTATCTTATTTTTAAAAGTTCATGACACACCGAAAATCCTTTGCCTACGATTGCCCGAAACTTTGTTTGGGGAAAATGTGCAATCAAGTATAAAAGAGGGAAATTTTTTATTTTTTTTTGTACTACATATTTGATAAGAATGGTTTTTGCAAATAAGCAAGCAGCATTTTCGGTAAATTTATTGATTGCCATTTTATATAGTTGCTATCGATGCGGAATGGTTTTGTATATATGCCAGTAATTGCGATAACTTTTATTTCAAATAAAATGTTTAATTTAATTGGAATATTTAAAAAGAATGAGGCATATATACATTAAGGTAAATCCGACCATTCCAAATAATCCTGCAGTCCAGTTGAGCTAACGCTCCTGGACGATCGATAGAGACTGTGTAAGAGGAGGATTTTCGAAGTAATGTGTATATGTAGGAAATGTTGAAATTATAGCGTTTTTCTATACATTTCTGCAATAATGATATTTCTTCGAATATATTATTATTCGCTGATACCCATTAAAAACAGCGTCCCGATGTTTCTGAACACCTAGTCAGAACTACATTCTTTGCGATATATATTTTTATCATCTGCTATAAAAATGTATCAAAAAGTTAAATCTTGGAATAAATTTATTGTCAAAATACATTGAAAAACTAATAGTAGGAATTGAATAACACCTTTCAATGCTTTTCATCATCTTATTTAGATGTACCTCTCCATTTAAATATATAATCTGCGCTTTAGATTTCCCCAGAAAATAACACAAAATCTACCACGATCTTATTTTTAAAACTTCATGACACACCGAAAATCCTTTGCTTACGACTGCTCGAAACTTTGTTTGGGGAAAATGTGCAATCAAATATAAAAGGGGGATTTTTTTTTTTGTACTACATATTTGATAAGAGTAGTTTTTGCAAATAAGGAAGCAACATTTTCGGTAAATTTATTGATTGCCATTTTATATAGTTGCTATCGATGCGGAATTGTTTTGTATATATGCCAGTAGGTGCGATAATTTTATTTCAGATAAAATGTTTAATTTAATTGGAATATATAAAAAGAATGAGGCATATATACATTAAGGTTAATCCGACCATTCCAAATTATCCTGCAGTCCAGTTGAGCTAACGCTCCTGGACGATCGATAGAGACTGTGTAAGACGAGGATTTTTGAAGTAATGGGTATATGTAGGAAAGGTTGAAATTATAGCGTTTTGCTATACATTTCTGTAATAATGATATTTCTTTGAATATATCATTATTCGATGATTCCCAATAAAAACCGCGTCCCGATGTTTCTGAACACCTAGTCAGAACTACATTCTTTGCGATATATATTTTTATCATCTGCTATAAAAATGTATCAGAAAGTTACATCTTGGAATAAATTCATTGTCAAAATACATTGAAAAAAAATCCTTTCAATGTTTTCATCATCTTATTTAGATGTTCCTCTCCATTTAAATTTATAATCTGCGCTTTAGATTTCCCCAGAAAATAACACAAAATCTACCACGATCTTATTTTTAAAACTTCATGACACACCGAAAATCCTTTACTTACGACTGCCCGAAACTTTGTTTGGGGAAAATGTGCAATCAAATATAAAAGGGGGATTTTTTTTTTGTACTACATATTTGATAAGAGCAGTTTTTGCAAATAAGGAAGCAACATTTTCGGTAAATTTATTGATTGCCGTTTTATATAGTTGCTATCGATGCGGAATGGTTTTGTATATATGCCAGTAAGTGCGATAACTTTTATTTCAGATAAAATGTTTAATTTAATTGGAATATATAAAAAGAATGAGGCATATATACATTAAGGTTAATCCGACCATTCCAAATTATCCTGCAGTCCAGTTGACCTAACGCTCCTGGACGATCGATAGAGACTGTGTAAGACGAGGATTTTTGAAGTAATGGGTATATGTAGGAAAGGTTGAAATTATAGCGTTTTGCTATACATTTCTGTAATAATGATATTTCTTTGAATATATAATTATTCGATGATTCCCAATAAAAACAGCGTCCCGATGTTTCTGAACACCTAGTCAGAACTACATTCTTTTCGATATATATTTTTATCATCTAATATAAAAATCTATCGAAAAGTAAAATCACGGAATAAATTTATTGTCAAAATACATTGAAAAATAACACCTTTCAATGTTTTTCATGATCTTATTTAGATGTTTCTCTCCATTTAAATTTATTATCTGCGCTTTAGATTTCCCAGAAAATAACACAAAATCTACCACTATCTTATTTTTAAAAGTTCATGACACACCGAAAATCCTTTGCTTACGATTGCCCGAAACTTTGTTTGGGGAAAATGTGCAATCAAGTATAAAAGAGGGAATTTTTTTTTTTTTTTTTTGTACTACATATTTGATAAGAATGGCTTTTGCAAATAAGCAAGCAGCATTTTTGGTAAATTTATTGATTGCCATTTTATATAGTTGCTATCGATGCGGAATGGTTTTGTATATATGCCAGTAATTGCGATAACTTTTATTTCAAATAAAATGTTTAATTTAATTGGAATATATAAAGAGAATGAGGCATATATACATTAAGGTAAATCCGACCATTCCAAATTATCCTGCAGTCCAGTTGAGCTAACGCTCCTAGACGATCGATAGAGACTGTGTAAGAGGAGGATTTTTGAAGTAATGTGTATATGTAGGAAAGGTTGAAATTATAGCGTTTTGCTATACATTTCTGCAATAATGATATTTCTTCGAATATATCATTATTCGCTGATACCCATTAAAAACAGCGTCCCGATGTTTCGGAACACCTAGTCAGAACTACATTCTTTGCGATATATATTTTTATCATCTGCTATAAAAATGTATAAAAAAGTTAAATCTTGGAATAAATTTTAGTCAAAATACATTGAAAAACTAATAGTAGGAATTGAATAACACCTTTCAATGTTTTTCATCATCTTATTTAGATGTACCTCTCCATTTAAATATATAATCTGCGCTTCAGATTTCCCCAGAAAATAACACAAAATCTACCACGATCTTATTTTTAAAACTTCATGACACACCGAAAATCCTTTGCTTACGACTGCCCGAAACTTTGTTTGCGGAAAATGTGCAATCAAATGTAAAAGGGGGATTTTTTTTTTTTTGTACTACATATTTGATAAGAGTAGTTTTTGCAAATAAGGAAGCAACATTTTCGGTAAATTTATTGATTGCCATTTTATATAGTTGCTATCGATGCGGAATGGTTTTGTATATATGCCAGTAATTGCGATAACTTTTATTTCAGATAAAATGGTTAATTTAATTGGAATATATAAAAAGAATGAGGCATATATACATTAAGGTTAATCCGACCATTCCAAATTATCCTGCAGTCCAGTTGAGCTAACGCTCCTGGACGATCGATAGAGACTGTGTAAGACGAGGATTTTTGAAGTAATGGGTATATGTAGGAAAGGTTGAAATTATAGCGTTTTGCTATACATTTCTGTAATAATGATATTTCTTTGAATATATCATTATTCGATGATTCCCAATAAAAACAGCGTCCCGATGTTTCTGAAAACCTAGTCAGAACTACATTCTTTTCGATATATATTTTTATCATCTACTATAAAAATCTATCGAAAAGTAAAATCACGGAATAAATTTATTGTCAAAATACATTGAAAAATAACACCTTTCAATGTTTTTCATGATCTTATTTAGATGTTTCTCTCCATTTAAATTTATTATCTGCGCTTTAGATTTCCCCAGAAAATAACACAAAATCTACCACTATCTTATTTTTAAAAGTTCATGACACACCGAAAATCCTTTGCTTACGATTGCCCGAAACTTTGTTTGGGGAAAATGTGCAATCAAGTATAAAAGAGGGAAATTTTTTATTTTATTTTGTACTACATATTTGATAAGAATGGTTTTTGCAAATAAGCAAGCAGCATTTTCGGTAAATTTATTGATTGCCATTTTATATAGTTGCTATCGATGCGGAATGGTTTTGTATATATGCCAGTAATTGCGATAACTTTTATTTCAAATAAAATGTTTAATTTAATTGGAATATATAAAAAGAATGAGACATATATACATTAAGGTTAATCCGACCATTCCAAATTATCCTGCAGTCCAGTTGAGCTAACGCTCCTGGACGATCGATAGAGACTGTGTAAGAGGAGGATTTTCGAAGTAATGTGTATATGTAGGAAAGGTTGAAATTATAGCGTTTTGCTATACATTTCTGCAATAATGATATTTCTTCGAATATATCATTCTCCGCTGATACCCATTAAAAACAGCGTCCCGATGTTTCTGAACACCTAGTCAGAACTACATTCTTTGCGATATATATTTTTATCATCTGCTATAAAAATGTATCAAAAAGTTAAATCTTGGAATAAATTTCTTGTCAAAATACATTGAAAAACTAATAGTAGGAATTGAATAACACCTTTCAATGTTTTTCATCATCTGATTTTGATGTACCTCTCCATTTAAATATATAATCTGCGCTTTAGATTTCCCCAGAAAATAACACAAAATCTACCACGATCTTATTTTTAAAACTTCATGACACACCGAAAATCCTTTGCTTACGACTGCTCGAAACTTTGTTTGGGGAAAATGTGCAATCAAATATAAAAGGGGGATTTTTTTTTTTGTACTACATATTTGATAAGAGTAGTTTTTGCAAATAAGGAAGCAACATTTTCGGTAAATTTATTGATTGCCATTTTATATAGTTGCTATCGATGCGGAATGGTTTTGTATATATGCCAGTAGGTGCGATAATTTTATTTCAGATAAAATGTTTAATTTAATTGGAATATATAAAAAGAATGAGGCATATATACATTAAGGTTAATCCGACCATTCCAAATTATCCTGCAGTCCAGTTGAGCTAACGCTCCTGGACGATCGATAGAGACTGTGTAAGACGAGGATTTTTGAAGTAATGGGTATATGTAGGAAAGGTTGAAATTATAGCGTTTTGCTATACATTTCTGTAATAATGATATTTCTTTGAATATATCATTATTCGATGATTCCCAATAAAAACAGCGTCCCGATGTTTCTGAACACCTAGTCAGAACTACATTCTTTGCGATATATATTTTTATCATCTGCTATAAAAATGTATCAAAAAGTTACATCTTGGAATAAATTCATTGTCAAAATACATTGAAAAAAAAATCCTTTCAATGTTTTCATCATCTTATTTAGATGTTCCTCTCCATTTAAATTTATAATCTGCGCTTTAGATTTCCCCAGAAAATAACACAAAATCTACCACGATCTTATTTTTAAAACTTCATGACACACCGAAAATCCTTTACTTACGACTGCCCGAAACTTTGTTTGGGGAAAATGATCAATCAAATATAAAAGGGGGATTTTTTTTTTGTACTACATATTTGATAAGAGCAGTTTTTGCAAATAAGGAAGCAACATTTTCGGTAAATTTATTGATTGCCATTTTATATAGTTGCTATCGATGCGGAATGGTTTTGTATATATGCCAGTAAGTGCGATAACTTTTATTTCAGATAAAATGTTTAATTTAATTGGAATATATAAAAAGAATGAGGCATATATACATTAAGGTTAATCCGACCATTCCAAATTATCCTGCAGTCCAGTTGACCTAACGCTCCTGGACGATCGATAGAGACTGTGTAAGACGAGGATTTTTGAAGTAATGGGTATATGTAGGAAAGGTTGAAATTATAGCGTTTTGCTATACATTACTGTAATAATGATATTTCTTTGAATATATCATTATTCGATGATTCCCAATAAAAACAGCGTCCCGATGTTTCTGAACACCTAGTCAGAACTACATTCTTTTCGATATATATTTTTATCATCTAATATAAAAATCTATCGAAAAGTAAAATCACGGAATAAATTTATTGTCAAAATACATTGAAAAATAACACCTTTCAATGTTTTTCATGATCTTATTTAGATGTTTCTCTCCATTTAAATTTATTATCTGCGCTTTAGATTTCCCAGAAAATAACACAAAATCTACCACTATCTTATTTTTAAAAGTTCATGACACACCGAAAATCCTTTGCTTACGATTGCCCGAAACTTTGTTTGGGGAAAATGTGCAATCAAGTATAAAAGAGGGAATTTTTTTTTTTTTTTTGTACTACATATTTGATAAGAATGGCTTTTGCAAATAAGCAAGCAGCATTTTTGGTAAATTTATTGATTGCCATTTTATATAGTTGCTATCGATGCGGAATGGTTTTGTATATATGGCAGTAATTGCGATAACTTTTATTTCAAATAAAATGTTTAATTTAATTGGAATATATAAAAAGAATGAGGCATATATACATTAAGGTAAATCCGACCATTCCAAATTATCCTGCAGTCCAGTTGAGCTAACGCTCCTAGACGATCGATAGAGACTGTGTAAGAGGAGGATTTTTGAAGTAATGTGTATATGTAGGAAAGGTTGAAATTATAGCGTTTTGCTATACATTTCTGCAATAATGATATTTCTTCGAATATATCATTATTCGCTGATCCCCATTAAAAACAGCGTCCCGATGTTTCTGAACACCTAGTCAGAACTACATTCTTTGCGATATATATTTTTATCATCTGCTATAAAAATGTATAAAAAAGTTAAATCTTGGAATAAATTTTAGTCAAAATACATTGAAAAACTAATAGTAGGAATTGAATAACACCTTTCAATGTTTTTCATCATCTTATTTAGATGTACCTCTCCATTTAAATATATAATCTGCGCTTCAGATTTCCCCAGAAAATAACACAAAATCTACCACGATCTTATTTTTAAAACTTCATGACACACCGAAAATCCTTTGCTTACGACTGCCCGAAACTTTGTTTGCGGAAAATGTGCAATCAAATATAAAAGGGGGATTTTTTTTTTTTTTTTGTACTACATATTTGATAAGAGTAGTTTTTGCAAATAAGGAAGCAACATTTTCGGTAAATTTATTGATTGCCATTTTATATAGTTGCTATCGATGCGGAATGGTTTTGTATATATGCCAGTAATTGCGATAACTTTTATTTCAGATAAAATGGTTAATTTAATTGGAATATATAAAAAGAATGAGGCATATATACATTAAGGTTAATCCGACCATTCCAAATTATCCTGCAGTCCAGTTGAGCTAACGCTCCTGGACGATCGATAGAGACTGTGTAAGACGAGGATTTTTGAAGTAATGGGTATATGTAGGAAAGGTTGAAATTATAGCGTTTTGCTATACATTTCTGTAATAATGATATTTCTTTGAATATATCATTATTCGATGATTCCCAATAAAAACAGCGTCCCGATGTTTCTGAAAACCTAGTCAGAACTACATTCTTTTCGATATATATTTTTATCATCTACTAAAAAAATCTATCGAAAAGTAAAATCACGGAATAAATTTATTGTCAAAATACATTGAAAAATAACACCTTTCAATGTTTTTCATGATCTTATTTAGATGTTTCTCTCCATTTAAATTTATTATCTGCGCTTTAGATTTCCCCAGAAAATAACACAAAATCTACCACTATCTTATTTTTAAAAGTTCATGACACACCGAAAATCCTTTGCTTACGATTGCCCGAAACTTTGTTTGGGGAAAATGTGCAATCAAGTATAAAAGAGGGAAATTTTTTATTTTATTTTGTACTACATATTTGATAAGAATGGTTTTTGCAAATAAGCAAGCAGCATTTTCGGTAAATTTATTGATTGCCATTTTATATAGTTGCTATCGATGCGGAATGGTTTTGTATATATGCCAGTAATTGCGATAACTTTTATTTCAAATAAAATGTTTAATTTAATTGGAATATATAAAAAGAATGAGACATATATACATTAAGGTTAATCCGACCATTCCAAATTATCCTGCAGTCCAGTTGAGCTAACGCTCCTGGACGATCGATAGAGACTGTGTAAGAGGAGGATTTTCGAAGTAATGTGTATATGTAGGAAAGGTTGAAATTATAGCGTTTTGCTATACATTTCTGCAATAATGATATTTCTTCGAATATATCATTCTTCGCTGATACCCATTAAAAACAGCGTCCCGATGTTTCTGAACACCTAGTCAGAACTACATTCTTTGCGATATATATTTTTATCATCTGCTATAAAAATGTATCAAAAAGTTAAATCTTGGAATAAATTTCTTGTCAAAATACATTGAAAAACTAATAGTAGGAATTGAATAACACCTTTCAATGTTTTTCATCATCTGATTTTGATGTACCTCTCCATTTAAATATATAATCTGCGCTTCAGATTTCCCCAGAAAATAACACAAAATCTACCACGATCTTATTTTTAAAACTTCATGACACACCGAAAATCCTTTGCTTACGACTGCCCGAAACTTTGTTTGGGGAAAATGTGCAATCAAACATAAAAGGGGGATTTTTTTTTTTTTTGTACTACATATTTGATAAGAGTAGTTTTTGCAAATAAGGAAGCAACATTTTCGGTAAATTTATTGATTGCCATTTTATATAGTTGCTATCGATGCGGAATGGTTTTGTATATATGCCAGTAGGTGCGATAACTTTTATTTCAGATAAAATGTTTAATTTAATTGGAATATATAAAAAGAATGAGGCATATATACATTAAGGTTAATCCGACCATTCCAAATTATCCTGCAGTCCAGTTGAGCTAACGCTCCTGGACGATCGATAGAGACTGTGTAAGACGAGGATTTTTGAAGTAATGGGTATATGTAGGAAAGGTTGAAATTATAGCGTTTTGCTATACATTTCTGTAATAATGATATTTTTTTGAATATATCATTATTCGATGATTCCCAATAAAAACAGCGTCCCGATGTTTCTGAACACCTAGTCAGAACTACATTCTTTGCGATATATATTTTTATCATCTGCTATAAAAATGTATCAAAAAGTTACATCTTGGAATAAATTCATTGTCAAAATACATTGAAAAATAACTCCTTTCAATGTTTTTCATCATCTTATTTAGATGTTCCTCTCCATTTAAATTTATAATCTGCGCTTTAGATTTCCCCAGAAAATAACACAAAATCTACCACGATCTTATTTTTAAAACTTCATGACACACCGAAAATCCTTTGCTTACGACTGCCCGAAACTTTGTTTGGGGAAAATGTGCAATCAAATATAAAAGGGGGATTTTTTTTTGTACTACATATTTGATAAGAGTAGTTTTTGCAAATAAGGAAGCAACATTTTCGGTAAATTTATTGATTGCCATTTTATATAGTTGCTATCGATGCGGAATGGTTTTGTATATATGCCAGTAAGTGCGATAACTTTTATTTCAGATAAAATGTTTAATTTAATTGGAATATATAAAAAGAATGAGGCATATATACATTAAGGTTAATCCGACCATTCCAAATTATCCTGCAGTCCAGTTGACCTAAAGCTCCTGGACGATCGGTAGAGACTGTGTAAGACGAGGATTTTTGAAGTAATGGGTATATGTAGGAAAGGTTGAAATTATAGCGTTTTGCTATACATTTCTGTAATAATGATATTTCTTTGAATATATCATTATTCGATGATTCCCAATAAAAACAGCGTCCCGATGTTTCTGAACACCTAGTCAGAACTACATTCTTTGCGATATATATTTTTATCATCTGCTATAAAAATGTATCAAAAAGTTACATCTTGGAATAAATTTATTGTCAAAATACATTGAAAAACTAATAGTAGGAATTGAATAACACCTTTCAATGTTTTTCATCATCTAATTTTGATGTACCTCTCCATTTAAATATATAATCTGCGCTTCAGATTTCCCTAGAAAATAACACAAAATCTACCACGATCTTATTTTTAAAACTTCATGACACACTGAAAATCCTTTGCTTACGACTGCCCGAAACTTTGTTTGGGGAAAATGTGCAATCAAACATAAAAGGGAGATTTTTTTTTTTTTTTTGTACTACATATTTGATAAGAGTAGTTTTTGCAAATAAGGAAGCAACATTTTCGGTAAATTTATTGATTGCCATTTTATATAGTTGCTATCGATG
The DNA here is from genome assembly GCA_963932465.1 of Maratus speciosus. Taxonomy (NCBI): domain Eukaryota; kingdom Metazoa; phylum Arthropoda; class Arachnida; order Araneae; family Salticidae; genus Maratus; species Maratus speciosus. The sequence goes on along the minus strand of OZ010793.1, from coordinate 119,338,664 downwards.
CGGAATGGTTTTGTATATATGCCAGTAGGTGCGATAACTTTTATTTCAGATAAAATGTTTAATTTAATTGGAATATATAAAAAGAATGAGGCATATATACATTAAGGTTAATCCGACCATTCCAAATTATCCTGCAGTCCAGTTGAGCTAACGCTCCTGGACGATCGATAGAGACTGTGTAAGACGAGGATTTTTGAAGTAATGGGTATATGTAGGAAAGGTTGAAATTATAGCGTTTTGCTATACATTTCTGCAATAATGATATTTCTTCGAATATATCATTCTTCGCTGATACCCATTAAAAACAGCGTCCCGATGTTTCTGAACACCTAGTCAGAACTACATTCTTTGCGATATATATTTTTATCATCTGCTATAAAAATGTATCAAAAAGTTAAATCTTGGAATAAATTTCTTGTCAAAATACATTGAAAAACTAATAGTAGGAATTGAATAACACCTTTCAATGTTTTTCATCATCTGATTTTGATGTACCTCTCCATTATATATATAATCTGCGCTTCAGATTTCCCCAGAAAATAACACAAAATCTACCACGATCTTATTTTTAAAACTTCATGACACACCGAAAATCCTTTGCTTACGACTGCCCGAAACTTTGTTTGGGGAAAATGTGCAATCAAATATAAAAGGGGGATTTTTTTTTTGTACTACATATTTGATAAGAGTAGTTTTTGCAAATAAGGAAGCAACATTTTCGGTAAATTTATTGATTGCCATTTTATATAGTTGCTATCGATGCGGAATGGTTTTGTATATATGCCAGTAAGTGCGATAACTTTTATTTCAGATAAAATGTTTAATTTAATTGGAATATATAAAAAGAATGAGGCATATATACATTAAGGTTAATCCGACCATTCCAAATTATCCTGCAGTCCAGTTGACCTAAAGCTCCTGGACGATCGATAGAGACTGTGTAAGACGAGGATTTTTGAAGTAATGGGTATATGTAGGAAAGGTTGAAATTATAGCGTTTTGCTATACATTTCTGTAATAATGATATTTCTTTGAATATATCATTATTCGATGATTCCCAATAAAAACAGCGTCCCGATGTTTCTGAACACCTAGTCAGAACTACATTCTTTGCGATATATATTTTTATCATCTGCTATAAAAATGTATCAAAAAGTTACATCTTGGAATAAATTTATTGTCAAAATACATTGAAAAACTAATAGTAGGAATTGAATAACACCTTTCAATGTTTTTCATCATCTAATTTTGATGTACCTCTCCATTTAAATATATAATCTGCGCTTCAGATTTCCCTAGAAAATAACACAAAATCTACCACGATCTTATTTTTAAAACTTCATGACACACTGAAAATCCTTTGCTTACGACTGCCCGAAACTTTGTTTGGGGAAAATGTGCAATCAAACATAAAAGGGAGATTTTTTTTTTTTTTTTTGTACTACATATTTGATAAGAGTAGTTTTTGCAAATAAGGAAGCAACATTTTCGGTAAATTTATTGATTGCCATTTTATATAGTTGCTATCGATGCGGAATGGTTTTGTATATATGCCAGTAGGTGCGATAACTTTTATTTCAGATAAAATGTTTAATTTAATTGGAATATATAAAAAGAATGAGGCATATATACATTAAGGTTAATCCGACCATTCCAAATTATCCTGCAGTCCAGTTGAGCTAACGCTCCTGGACGATCGATAGAGACTGTGTAAGACGAGGATTTTTGAAGTAATGGGTATATGTAGGAAAGGTTGAAATTATAGCGTTTTGCTATACATTTCTGTAATAATGATATTTTTTTGAATATATCATTATTCGATGATTCCCAATAAAAACAGCGTCCCGATGTTTCTGAACACCTAGTCAGAACTACATTCTTTGCGATATATATTTTTATCATCTGCTATAAAAATGTATCAAAAAGTTACATCTTGGAATAAATTCATTGTCAAAATACATTGAAAAATAACTCCTTTCAATGTTTTTCATCATCTTATTTAGATGTTCCTCTCCATTTAAATTTATAATCTGCGCTTTAGATTTCCCCAGAAAATAACACAAAATCTACCACGATCTTATTTTTAAAACTTCATGACACACCGAAAATCCTTTGCTTACGACTGCCCGAAACTTTGTTTGGGGAAAATGTGCAATCAAATATAAAAGGGGGATTTTTTTTTTGTACTACATATTTGATAAGAGTAGTTTTTGCAAATAAGGAAGCAACATTTTCGGTAAATTTATTGATTGCCATTTTATATAGTTGCTATCGATGCGGAATGGTTTTGTATATATGCCAGTAAGTGCGATAACTTTTATTTCAGATAAAATGTTTAATTTAATTGGAATATATAAAAAGAATGAGGCATATATACATTAAGGTTAATCCGACCATTCCAAATTATCCTGCAGTCCAGTTGACCTAAAGCTCCTGGACGATCGGTAGAGACTGTGTAAGACGAGGATTTTTGAAGTAATGGGTATATGTAGGAAAGGTTGAAATTATAGCGTTTTGCTATACATTTCTGTAATAATGATATTTCTTTGAATATATCATTATTCGATGATTCCCAATAAAAACAGCGTCCCGATGTTTCTGAACACCTAGTCAGAACTACATTCTTTGCGATATATATTTTTATCATCTGCTATAAAAATGTATCAAAAAGTTACATCTTGGAATAAATTTATTGTCAAAATACATTGAAAAACTAATAGTAGGAATTGAATAACACCTTTCAATGTTTTTCATCATCTAATTTTGATGTACCTCTCCATTTAAATATATAATCTGCGCTTCAGATTTCCCTAGAAAATAACACAAAATCTACCACGATCTTATTTTTAAAACTTCATGACACACTGAAAATCCTTTGCTTACGACTGCCCGAAACTTTGTTTGGGGAAAATGTGCAATCAAACATAAAAGGGAGATTTTTTTTTTTTTTTGTACTACATATTTGATAAGAGTAGTTTTTGCAAATAAGGAAGCAACATTTTCGGTAAATTTATTGATTGCCATTTTATATAGTTGCTATCGATGCGGAATGGTTTTGTATATATGCCAGTAGGTGCGATAACTTTTATTTCAGATAAAATGTTTAATTTAATTGGAATATATAAAAAGAATGAGGCATATATACATTAAGGTTAATCCGACCATTCCAAATTATCCTGCAGTCCAGTTGAGCTAACGCTCCTGGACGATCGATAGAGACTGTGTAAGACGAGGATTTTTGAAGTAATGGGTATATGTAGGAAAGGTTGAAATTATAGCGTTTTGCTATACATTTCTGCAATAATGATATTTCTTCGAATATATCATTCTTCGCTGATACCCATTAAAAACAGCGTCCCGATGTTTCTGAACACCTAGTCAGAACTACATTCTTTGCGATATATATTTTTATCATCTGCTATAAAAATGTATCAAAAAGTTAAATCTTGGAATAAATTTCTTGTCAAAATACATTGAAAAACTAATAGTAGGAATTGAATAACACCTTTCAATGTTTTTCATCATCTGATTTTGATGTACCTCTCCATTATATATATAATCTGCGCTTCAGATTTCCCCAGAAAATAACACAAAATCTACCACGATCTTATTTTTAAAACTTCATGACACACCGAAAATCCTTTGCTTACGACTGCCCGAAACTTTGTTTGGGGAAAATGTGCAATCAAATATAAAAGGGGGATTTTTTTTTTGTACTACATATTTGATAAGAGTAGTTTTTGCAAATAAGGAAGCAACATTTTCGGTAAATTTATTGATTGCCATTTTATATAGTTGCTATCGATGCGGAATGGTTTTGTATATATGCCAGTAAGTGCGATAACTTTTATTTCAGATAAAATGTTTAATTTAATTGGAATATATAAAAAGAATGAGGCATATATACATTAAGGTTAATCCGACCATTCCAAATTATCCTGCAGTCCAGTTGACCTAAAGCTCCTGGACGATCGATAGAGACTGTGTAAGACGAGGATTTTTGAAGTAATGGGTATATGTAGGAAAGGTTGAAATTATAGCGTTTTGCTATACATTTCTGTAATAATGATATTTCTTTGAATATATCATTATTCGATGATTCCCAATAAAAACAGCGTCCCGATGTTTCTGAACACCTAGTCAGAACTACATTCTTTGCGATATATATTTTTATCATCTGCTATAAAAATGTATCAAAAAGTTACATCTTGGAATAAATTTATTGTCAAAATACATTGAAAAACTAATAGTAGGAATTGAATAACACCTTTCAATGTTTTTCATCATCTAATTTTGATGTACCTCTCCATTTAAATATATAATCTGCGCTTCAGATTTCCCTAGAAAATAACACAAAATCTACCACGATCTTATTTTTAAAACTTCATGACACACTGAAAATCCTTTGCTTACGACTGCCCGAAACTTTGTTTGGGGAAAATGTGCAATCAAACATAAAAGGGAGATTTTTTTTTTTTTTTTTTGTACTACATATTTGATAAGAGTAGTTTTTGCAAATAAGGAAGCAACATTTTCGGTAAATTTATTGATTGCCATTTTATATAGTTGCTATCGATGCGGAATGGTTTTGTATATATGCCAGTAGGTGCGATAACTTTTATTTCAGATAAAATGTTTAATTTAATTGGAATATATAAAAAGAATGAGGCATATATACATTAAGGTTAATCCGACCATTCCAAATTATCCTGCAGTCCAGTTGAGCTAACGCTCCTGGACGATCGATAGAGACTGTGTAAGACGAGGATTTTTGAAGTAATGGGTATATGTAGGAAAGGTTGAAATTATAGCGTTTTGCTATACATTTCTGCAATAATGATATTTCTTCGAATATATCATTCTTCGCTGATACCCATTAAAAACAGCGTCCCGATGTTTCTGAACACCTAGTCAGAACTACATTCTTTGCGATATATATTTTTATCATCTGCTATAAAAATGTATCAAAAAGTTAAATCTTGGAATAAATTTCTTGTCAAAATACATTGAAAAACTAATAGTAGGAATTGAATAACACCTTTCAATGTTTTTCATCATCTGATTTTGATGTACCTCTCCATTATATATATAATCTGCGCTTCAGATTTCCCCAGAAAATAACACAAAATCTACCACGATCTTATTTTTAAAACTTCATGACACACCGAAAATCCTTTGCTTACGACTGCCCGAAACTTTGTTTGGGGAAAATGTGCAATCAAACATAAAAGGGGGATTTTTTTTTTTTTGTACTACATATTTGATAAGAGTAGTTTTTGCAAATAAGGAAGCAACATTTTCGGTAAATTTATTGATTGCCATTTTATATAGTTGCTATCGATGCGGAATGGTTTTGTATATATGCCAGTAGGTGCGATAAGTTTTATTTCAGATAAAATGTTTAATTTAATTGGAATATATAAAAAGAATGAGGCATATATACATTAAGGTTAATCCGACCATTCCAAATTATCCTGCAGTCCAGTTGAGCTAACGCTCCTGGACGATCGATAGAGACTGTGTAAGACGAGGATTTTTGAAGTAATGGGTATATGTAGGAAAGGTTGAAATTATAGCGTTTTGCTATACATTTCTGTAATAATGATATTTTTTTGAATATATCATTATTCGATGATTCCCAATAAAAACAGCTTCCCGATGTTTCTGAACACCTAGTCAGAACTACATTCTTTGCGATATATATTTTTATCATCTGCTATAAAAATGTATCAAAAAGTTACATCTTGGAATAAATTCATTGTCAAAATACATTGAAAAATAACTCCTTTCAATGTTTTTCATCATCTTATTTAGATGTTCCTCTCCATTTAAATTTATAATCTGCGCTTTAGATTTCCCCAGAAAATAACACAAAATCTACCACGATCTTATTTTTAAAACTTCATGACACACCGAAAATCCTTTGCTTACGACTGCCCGAAACTTTGTTTGGGGAAAATGTGCAATCAAATATAAAAGGGGGATTTTTTTTTTGTACTACATATTTGATAAGAGTAGTTTTTGCAAATAAGGAAGCAACATTTTCGGTAAATTTATTGATTGCCATTTTATATAGTTGCTATCGATGCGGAATGGTTTTGTATATATGCCAGTAAGTGCGATAACTTTTATTTCAGATAAAATGTTTAATTTAATTGGAATATATAAAAAGAATGAGGCATATATACATTAAGGTTAATCCGACCATTCCAAATTATCCTGCAGTCCAGTTGACCTAAAGCTCCTGGACGATCGATAGAGACTGTGTAAGACGAGGATTTTTGAAGTAATGGGTATATGTAGGAAAGGTTGAAATTATAGCGTTTTGCTATACATTTCTGTAATAATGATATTTCTTTGAATATATCATTATTCGATGATTCCCAATAAAAACAGCGTCCCGATGTTTCTGAACACCTAGTCAGAACTACATTCTTTGCGATATATATTTTTATCATCTGCTATAAAAATGTATCAAAAAGTTACATCTTGGAATAAATTTATTGTCAAAATACATTGAAAAACTAATAGTAGGAATTGAATAACACCTTTCAATGTTTTTCATCATCTAATTTTGAAGTACCTCTCCATTTAAATATATAATCTGCGCTTCAGATTTCCCTAGAAAATAACACAAAATCTACCACGATCTTATTTTTAAAACTTCATGACACACCGAAAATCCTTTGCTTACGACTGCCCGAAACTTTGTTTGGGGAAAATGTGCAATCAAACATAAAAGGGAGATTTTTTTTTTTTTTTGTACTACATATTTGATAAGAGTAGTTTTTGCAAATAAGGAAGCAACATTTTCGGTAAATTTATTGATTGCCATTTTATATAGTTGCTATCGATGCGGAATGGTTTTGTATATATGCCAGTAGGTGCGATAACTTTTATTTCAGATAAAATGTTTAATTTAATTGGAATATATAAAAAGAATGAGGCATATATACATTAAGGTTAATCCGACCATTCCAAATTATCCTGCAGTCCAGTTGACCTAACGCTCCTGGACGATCGATAGAGACTGTGTAAGACGAGGATTTTTGAAGTAATGGGTATATGTAGGAAAGGTTGAAATTATAGCGTTTTGCTATACATTTCTGTAATAATGATATTTCTTTGAATATATCATTATTCGATGATTCCCAATAAAAACAGCGTCCCGATGTTTCTGAACACCTAGTCAGAACTACATTCTTTTCGATATATATTTTTATCATCTACTATAAAAATCTATCGAAAAGTAAAATCACGGAATAAATTTATTGTCAAAATACATTGAAAAATAACACCTTTCAATGTTTTTCATGATCTTATTTAGATGTTTCTCTCCATTTAAATTTATTATCTGCGCTTTAGATTTCCCAGAAAATAACACAAAATCTACCACTATCTTATTTTTAAAAGTTCATGACACACCGAAAATCCTTTGCTTACGATTGCCCGAAACTTTGTTTGGGGAAAATGTGCAATCAAGTATAAAAGAGGGAAATTTTTTATTTTTTTTTTTTGTACTACATATTTGATAAGAATGGTTTTTGCAAATAAGCAAGCAGCATTTTCGGTGAAATTATTGATTGCCATTTTATATAGTTGCTATCGATGCGGAATGGTTTTGTATATATGCCAGTAATTGCGATAACTTTTATTTCAGATAAAATGTTTAATTTAATTGGAATATATAAAAAGAATGAGGCATATATACATTAAGGTTAATCCGACCATTCCAAATTATCCTGCAGTCCAGTTGACCTAACGCTCCTGGACGATCGATAGAGACTGTGTAAGACGAGGATTTTTGAAGTAATGGGTATATGTAGGAAAGGTTGAAATTATAGCGTTTTGCTATACATTTCTGCAATAATGATATTTCTTCGAATATATCATTCTTCGCTGATACCCATTAAAAACAGCGTCCCGATGTTTCTGAACACCTAGTCAGAACTACATTCTTTGCGATATATATTTTTATCATCTGCTATAAAAATGTATCAAAAAGTTAAATCTTGGAATAAATTTCTTGTCAAAATACATTGAAAAACTAATAGTAGGAATTGAATAACACCTTTCAATGTTTTTCATCATCTGATTTTGATGTACCTCTCCATTTAAATATATAATCTGCGCTTCAGATTTCCCCAGAAAATAACACAAAATCTACCACGATCTTATTTTTAAAACTTCATGACACACCGAAAATCGTTTGCTTACGACTGCCCGAAACTTTGTTTGGGGAAAATGTGCAATCAAACATAAAAGGGGGATTTTTTTTTTTTTGTACTACATATTTGATAAGAGTAGTTTTTGCAAATAAGGAAGCAACATTTTCGGTAAATTTATTGATTGCCATTTTATATAGTTGCTATCGATGCGGAATGGTTTTGTATATATGCCAGTAGGTGCGATAAGTTTTATTTCAGATAAAATGTTTAATTTAATTGGAATATATAAAAAGAATGAGGCATATATACATTAAGGTTAATCCGACCATTCCAAATTATCCTGCAGTCCAGTTGAGCTAACGCTCCTGGACGATCGATAGAGACTGTGTAAGACGAGGATTTTTGAAGTAATGGGTATATGTAGGAAAGGTTGAAATTATAGCGTTTTGCTATACATTTCTGTAATAATGATATTTTTTTGAATATATCATTATTCGATGATTCCCAATAAAAACAGCTTCCCGATGTTTCTGAACACCTAGTCAGAACTACATTCTTTGCGATATATATTTTTATCATCTGCTATAAAAATGTATCAAAAAGTTACATCTTGGAATAAATTCATTGTCAAAATACATTGAAAAATAACTCCTTTCAATGTTTTTCATCATCTTATTTAGATGTTCCTCTCCATTTAAATTTATAATCTGCGCTTTAGATTTCCCCAGAAAATAACACAAAATCTACCACGATCTTATTTTTAAAACTTCATGACACACCGAAAATCCTTTGCTTACGACTGCCCGAAACTTTGTTTGGGGAAAATGTGCAATCAAATATAAAAGGGGGATTTTTTTTTTGTACTACATATTTGATAAGAGTAGTTTTTGCAAATAAGGAAGCAACATTTTCGGTAAATTTATTGATTGCCATTTTATATAGTTGCTATCGATGCGGAATGGTTTTGTATATATGCCAGTAAGTGCGATAACTTTTATTTCAGATAAAATGTTTAATTTAATTGGAATATATAAAAAGAATGAGGCATATATACATTAAGGTTAATCCGACCATTCCAAATTATCCTGCAGTCCAGTTGACCTAAAGCTCCTGGACGATCGATAGAGACTGTGTAAGACGAGGATTTTTGAAGTAATGGGTATATGTAGGAAAGGTTGAAATTATAGCGTTTTGCTATACATTTCTGTAATAATGATATTTCTTTGAATATATCATTATTCGATGATTCCCAATAAAAACAGCGTCCCGATGTTTCTGAACACCTAGTCAGAACTACATTCTTTGCGATATATATTTTTATCATCTGCTATAAAAATGTATCAAAAAGTTACATCTTGGAATAAATTTATTGTCAAAATACATTGAAAAACTAATAGTAGGAATTGAATAACACCTTTCAATGTTTTTCATCATCTAATTTTGAAGTACCTCTCCATTTAAATATATAATCTGCGCTTCAGATTTCCCTAGAAAATAACACAAAATCTACCACGATCTTATTTTTAAAACTTCATGACACACCGAAAATCCTTTGCTTACGACTGCCCGAAACTTTGTTTGGGGAAAATGTGCAATCAAACATAAAAGGGAGATTTTTTTTTTTTTTGTACTACATATTTGATAAGAGTAGTTTTTGCAAATAAGGAAGCAACATTTTCGGTAAATTTATTGATTGCCATTTTATATAGTTGCTATCGATGCGGAATGGTTTTGTATATATGCCAGTAGGTGCGATAACTTTTATTTCAGATAAAATGTTTAATTTAATTGGAATATATAAAAAGAATGAGGCATATATACATTAAGGTTAATCCGACCATTCCAAATTATCCTGCAGTCCAGTTGAGCTAACGCTCCTGGACGATCGATAGAGACTGTGTAAGACGAGGATTTTTGAAGTAATGGGTATATGTAGGAAAGGTTGAAATTATAGCGTTTTGCTATACATTTCTGTAATAATGATATTTCTTTGAATATATCATTATTCGATGATTCCCAATAAAAACAGTGTCCCGATGTTTCTGAACACCTAGTCAGAACTACATTCTTTGCGATATATATTTTTATCATCTGCTATAAAAATGTATCAAAAAGTTACATCTTGGAATAAATTCATTGTCAAAATACATTGAAAAATAACTCCTTTCAATGTTTTTCATCATCTTATTTAGATGTTCCTCTCCATTTAAATTTATAATCTGCGCTTTAGATTTCCCCAGAAAATAACACAAAATCTACCACGATCTTATTTTTAAAACTTCATGACACACCGAAAATCCTTTGCTTACGACTGCCCGAAACTTTGTTTGGGGAAAATGTGCAATCAAATATAAAAGGGGGATTTTTTTTTGTACTACATATTTGATAAGAGTAGTTTTTGCAAATAAGGAAGCAACATTTTCGGTAAATTTATTGATTGCCATTTTATATAGTTGCTATCGATGCGGAATGGTTTTGTATATATGCCAGTAAGTGCGATAACTTTTATTTCAGATAAAATGTTTAATTTAATTGGAATATATAAAAAGAATGAGGCATATATACATTAAGGTTAATCCGACCATTCCAAATTATCCTGCAGTCCAGTTGACCTAACGCTCCTGGACGATCGATAGAGACTGTGTAAGACGAGGATTTTTGAAGTAATGGGTATATGTAGGAAAGGTTGAAATTATAGCGTTTTGCTATACATTTCTGTAATAATGATATTTCTTTGAATATATCATTATTCGATGATTCCCAATAAAAACAGCGTCCCGATGTTTCTGAACACCTAGTCAGAACTACATTCTTTTCGATATATATTTTTATCATCTACTATAAAAATCTATCGAAAAGTAAAATCACGGAATAAATTTATTGTCAAAATACATTGAAAAATAACACCTTTCAATGTTTTTCATGATCTTATTTAGATGTTTCTCTCCATTTAAATTTATTATCTGCGCTTTAGATTTCCCAGAAAATAACACAAAATCTACCACTATCTTATTTTTAAAAGTTCATGACACACCGAAAATCCTTTGCTTACGATTGCCCGAAACTTTGTTTGGGGAAAATGTGCAATCAAGTATAAAAGAGGGAAATTTTTTATTTTTTTTTTGTACTACATATTTGATAAGAATGGTTTTTGCAAATAAGCAAGCAGCATTTTCGGTGAAATTATTGATTGCCATTTTATATAGTTGCTATCGATGCGGAATGGTTTTGTATATATGCCAGTAATTGCGATAACTTTTATTTCAAATAAAATGTTTAATTTAATTGGAATATATAAAAAGAATGAGGCATATATACATTAAGGTAAATCCGACCATTCCAAATTATCCTGCAGTCCAGTTGAGCTAACGCTCCTGGACGATCGATAGAGACTGTGTAAGAGGAGGATTTCCGAAGTAATGTGTATATGTAGGAAAGGTTGAAATTATAGCGTTTTGCTATACATTTCTGCAATAATGATATTTCTTCGAATATATCATTATTCGCTGATACCCATTAAAAACAGCGTCCCGATGTTTCTGAACACCTAGTCAGAACTACATTCTTTGCGATATATATTTTTATCATCTGATATAAAAATGTATCAAAATGTTAAATCTTGGAATAAATTTATTGTCAAAATACATTGAAAAACTAATAGTAGGAATTGAATAACACGTTTCAATGTTTTTCATCATCTTATTTAGATGTACCTCTCCATTTAAATATATAATCTGCGCTTTAGATTTCCCCAGAAAATAACACAAAATCTACCACGATCTTATTTTTAAAACTTCATGACACACCGAAAATCCTTTGCTTACGACTGCCCGAAACTTTGTTTGAGGAAAATGTGCAATCAAATATAAAAGGGGGATTTTTTTTTTTTTTTTTTGTACTACATATTTGATAAGAGTAGTTTTTGCAAATAAGGAAGCAACATTTTCGGTAAATTTATTGATTGCCATTTTATATAGTTGCTATCGATGCGGAATGGTTTTGTATATATGCCAGTAACTGCGATAACTTTTATTTCAGGTAAAATGTTGAATTTAATTGGAATATATAAAAAGAATGAGGCATATATACATTAAGGTTAATCCGACCATTCCAAATTATCCTGCAGTCCAGTTGAGCTAACGCTCCTGGACGTTCGATAGAGACTGTGTAAGACGAGGATTTTTGAAGTAATGGGTATATGTAGGAAAGGTTGAAATTATAGCGTTTTGTTATACATTTCTGTAATAATGATATTTCTTTGAATATATCATTATTCGATGATTCCCAATAAAAACAACGTCCCGATGTTTCTGAACACCTAGTCAGAACTACATTCTTTGCGATATATATTTTTATCATCTGCTATAAAAATGTATCAAAAAGTTACATCTTGGAATAAATTCATTGTCAAAATACATTGAAAAATAACTCCTTTCAATGTTTTTCATCATCTTATTTAGATGTTCCTCTCCATTTAAATTTATAATCTGCGCTTTAGATTTCCCCAGAAAATAACGCAAAATCTACCACGATCTTATTTTTAAAACTTCATGACACTCCGAAAATCCTTTGCTTACGACTGCCCGAAACTTTGTTTGGGGAAAATGTGCAATCAAATATAAAAGGGGGATTTTTTTTTTGTACTACATATTTGATAAGAGTAGTTTTTGCAAATAAGGAAGCAACATTTTCGGTAAATTTATTGATTGCCATTTTATATAGTTGCTATCGATGCGGAAAGGTTTTGTATATATGCCAGTAAGTGCGATAACTTTTATTTCAGATAAAATGTTTAATTTAATTGGAATATATAAAAAGAATGAGGCATATATACATTAAGGTTAATCCGACTATTCCAAATTATCCTGCAGTCCAGTTGAGCTAACGCTCCTGGACGATCGATAGAGACTGTGTAAGACGAGGATTTTTGAAGTAATGGGTATATGTAGGAAAGGTTGAAATTATAGCGTTTTGCTATACATTTCTGTAATAATGATATTTCTTTGAATATATCATTATTCGATGATTCCCAATAAAAACAGCGTCCCGATGTTTCTGAACACCTAGTCAGAACTACATTCTTTTCGATATATATTTTTATCATCTACTATAAAAATCTATCGAAAAGTAAAATCACGGAATAAATTTATTGTCAAAATACATTGAAAAATAACACCTTTCAATGTTTTTCATGATCTTATTTAGATGTTTCTTTCCATTTAAATTTATTTTCTGCGCTTTAGATTTCCCAGAAAATAACACAAAATCTACCACTATCTTATTTTTAAAAGTTCATGACACACCGAAAATCCTTTGCTTACGATTGCCCGAAACTTTGTTTGGGGAAAATGTGCAATCAAGTATAAAAGAGGGAAATTTTTTATTTTTTTTGTACTACATATTTGATAAGAATGGTTTTTGCAAATAAGCAAGCAGCATTTTCGGTAAATTTATTGATTGCCATTTTATATAGTTGCTATCGATGCGGAATGGTTTTGTATATATGCCAGTAATTGCGATAACTTTTATTTCAGATAAAATGTTTAATTTAATTGGAATATATAAAAAGAATGAGGCATATATACATTAAGGTTAATCCGACCATTCCAAATTATCCTGCAGTCCAGTTGAGCTAACGCTCCTGGACGATCGATAGAGACTGTGTAAGAGGAGGATTTTCGAAGTAATGTGTATATGTAGGAAAGGTTGAAATTATAGCGTTTTGCTATACATTTCTGCAATAATGATATTTCTTCGAATATATTATTATTCGCTGATACCCATTAAAAACAGCGTCCCGATGTTTCTGAACACCTAGTCAGAACTACATTCTTTGCGATATATATTTTTATCATCTGCTATAAAAATGTATCAAAAAGTTAAATCTTGGAATAAATTTATTGTCAAAATACATTGAAAAACTAATAGTAGGAATTGAATAACACCTTTCAATGTTTTTCATCATCTTATTTAGATGTACCTCTCCATTTAAATATATAATCTGCGCTTTAGATTTCCCCAGAAAATAACACAAAATCTACCACGATCTTATTTTTAAAACTTCATGACACACCGAAAATCCTTTGCTTACGACTGCTCGAAACTTTGTTTGGAGAAAATGTGCAATCAAATATAAAAGGGGGATTTTTTTTTTTTTTGTACTACATATTTGATAAGAGTAGTTTTTGCAAATAAGGAAGCAACATTTTCGGTAAATTTATTGATTGCCATTTTATATAGTTGCTATCGATGCGGAATGGTTTTGTATATATGCCAGTAGGTGCGATAATTTTATTTCAGATAAAATGTTTAATTTAATTGGAATATATAAAAAGAATGAGGCATATATACATTAAGGTTAATCCGACCATTCCAAATTATCCTGCAGTCCAGTTGAGCTAACGCTCCTGGACGATCGATAGAGACTGTGTAAGACGAGGATTTTTGAAGTAATGGGTATATGTAGGAAAGGTTGAAATTATAGCGTTTTGCTATACATTTCTGTAATAATGATATTTCTTTGAATATATCATTATTCGATGATTCCCAATAAAAACAGCGTCCCGATGTTTCTGAACACCTAGTCAGAACTACATTCTTTGTGATATATATTTTTATCATCTGCTATAAAAATGTATCAAAAAGTTACATCTTGGAATAAATTCATTGTCAAAATACATTGAAAAATAACTCCTTTCAATGTTTTCATCATCTTATTTAGATGTTCCTCTCCATTTAAATTTATAATCTGCGCTTTAGATTTCCCCAGAAAATAACACAAAATCTACCACGATCTTATTTTTAAAACTTCATGACACACCGAAAATCCTTTACTTACGACTGCCCGAAACTTTGTTTGGGGAAAATGTGCAATCAAATATAAAAGGGGGATTTTTTTTTTGTACTACATATTTGATAAGAGTAGTTTTTGCAAATAAGGAAGCAACATTTTCGGTAAATTTATTGATTGCCATTTTATATAGTTGCTATCGATGCGGAATGGTTTTGTATATATGCCAGTAGGTGCGATAATTTTATTTCAGATAAAATGTTTAATTTAATTGGAATATATAAAAAGAATGAGGCATATATACATTAAGGTTAATCCGACCATTCCAAATTATCCTGCAGTCCAGTTGAGCTAACGCTCCTGGACGATCGATAGAGACTGTGTAAGAGGAGGATTTTCGAAGTAATGTGTATATGTAGGAAAGGTTGAAATTATAGCGTTTTGCTATACATTTCTGCAATAATGATATTTCTTCGAATATATTATTATTCGCTGATACCCATTAAAAACAGCGTCCCGATGTTTCTGAACACCTAGTCAGAACTACATTCTTTGCGATATATATTTTTATCATCTGCTATAAAAATGTATCAAAAAGTTAAATCTTGGAATAAATTTATTGTCAAAATACATAGAAAAACTAATAGTAGGAATTGAATAACACATTTCAATGTTTTTCATCATCTTATTTAGATGTACCTCTCCATTTAAATATATAATCTGCGCTTTAGATTTCCCCAGAAAATAACACAAAATCTACCACGATCTTATTTTTAAAACTTCATGACACACCGAAAATCCTTTGCTTACGACTGCCCGAAACTTTGTTTGGGGAAAATGTGCAATCAAATATAAAAGGGGATTTTTTTTGTACTACATATTTGATAAGAGTAGTTTTTGCGAATAAGGAAGCAACATTTTCGGTAAATTTATTGATTGCCATTTTATATAGTTGCTATCGATGCGGAATGGTTTTGTATATATGCCAGTAATTGCGATAACTTTTATTTCAGATAAAATGTTTAATTTAATTGGAATATATAAAAAGAATTAGGCATATATACATTAAGGTTAATCCGACCATTCCAAATTATCCTGCAGTTCAGTTGACCTAACGCTCCTGGACGATCGATAGAGACTGTGTAAGACGAGGATTTTTGAAGTAATGGGTATATGTAGGAAAGGTTGAAATTATAGCGTTTTGCTATACATTTCTGTAATAATGATATTTCTTTGAATATATCATTATTCGATGATTCCCAATAAAAACAGCGTCCCGATGTTTCTGAACACCTAGTCAGAACTACATTCTTTTCGATATATATTTTTATCATCTAATATAAAAATCTATCGAAAAGTAAAATCACGGAATAAATTTATTGTCAAAATACATTGAAAAATAACACCTTTCAATGGTTTTCATGATCTTATTTAGATGTTTCTCTCCATTTAAATTTATTATCTGCGCTTTAGATTTCCCAGAAAATAACACAAAATCTACCACTATCTTATTTTTAAAAGTTCATGACACACCGAAAATCCTTTGCTTACGATTGCCCGAAACTTTGTTTGGGGAAAATGTGCAATCAAGTATAAAAGAGGGAAATTTTTTTTTTTTTTTTTTTTGTACTACATATTTGATAAGAATGGTTTTTGCAAATAAGCAAGCAGCATTTTTGGTAAATTTATTGATTGCCATTTTATATAGTTGCTATCGATGCGGAATGGTTTTGTATATATGCCAGTAATTGCGATAACTTTTATTTCAAATAAAATGTTTAATTTAATTGGAATATATAAAAAGAATGAGGCATATATACATTAAGGTAAATCCGACCATTCCAAATTATCCTGCAGTCCAGTTGAGCTAACGCTCCTGGACGATCGATAGAGACTGTGTAAGAGGAGGATTTTTGAAGTAATGTGTATATGTAGGAAAGGTTGAAATTATAGCGTTTTGCTATACATTTCTGCAATAATGATATTTCTTCGAATATATCATTATTCGCTGATACCCATTAAAAACAGCGTCCCGATGTTTCTGAACACCTAGTCAGAACTACATTCTTTGCGATATATATTTTTATCATCTGCTATAAAAATGTATAAAAAAGTTAAATCTTGGAATAAATTTATTGTCAAAATACATTGAAAAACTAATAGTAGGAATTGAATAACACCTTTCAATGTTTTTCATCATCTTATTTAGATGTACCTCTCCATTTAAATATATAATCTGCGCTTCAGATTTCCCCAGAAAATAACACAAAATCTACCACGATCTTATTTTTAAAACTTCATGACACACCGAAAATCCTTTGCTTACGACTGCCCGAAACTTTGTTTGCGGAAAATGTGCAATCAAATATAAAAGGGGGATTTTTTTTTTTTTTTGTACTACATATTTGATAAGAGTAGTTTTTGCAAATAAGGAAGCAACATTTTCGGTAAATTTATTGATTGCCATTTTATATAGTTGCTATCGATGCGGAATGGTTTTGTATATATGCCAGTAATTGCGATAACTTTTATTTCAGATAAAATGGTTAATTTAATTGGAATATATAAAAAGAATGAGGCATATATACATTAAGGTTAATCCGACCATTCCAAATTATCCTGCAGTCCAGTTGAGCTAACGCTCCTGGACGATCGATAGAGACTGTGTAAGACGAGGATTTTTGAAGTAATGGGTATATGTAGGAAAGGTTGAAATTATAGCGTTTTGCTATACATTTCTGTAATAATGATATTTCTTTGAATATATCATTATTCGATGATTCCCAATAAAAACAGCGTCCCGATTTTTCTGAAAACCTAGTCAGAACTACATTCTTTTCGATATATATTTTTATCATCTACTATAAAAATCTATCGAAAAGTAAAATCACGGAATAAATTTATTGTCAAAATACATTGAAAAATAACACCTTTGTATGTTTTTCATGATCTTATTTAGATGTTTCTCTCCATTTAAATTTATTATCTGCGCTTTAGATTTCCCCAGAAAATAACACAAAATCTACCACTATCTTATTTTTAAAAGTTCATGACACACCGAAAATCCTTTGCTTACGATTGCCCGAAACTTTGTTTGGGGAAAATGTGCAATCAAGTATAAAAGAGGGAAATTTTTTATTTTATTTTGTACTACATATTTGATAAGAATGGTTTTTGCAAATAAGCAAGCAGCATTTTCGGTAAATTTATTGATTGCCATTTTATATAGTTGCTATCGATGCGGAATGGTTTTGTATATATGCCAGTAATTGCGATAACTTTTATTTCAAATAAAATGTTTAATTTAATTGGAATATATAAAAAGAATGAGACATATATACATTAAGGTTAATCCGACCATTCCAAATTATCCTGCAGTCCAGTTGTGCTAACGCTCCTGGACGATCGATAGAGACTGTGTAAGAGGAGGATTTTCGAAGTAATGTGTATATGTAGGAAAGGTTGAAATTATAGCGTTTTGCTATACATTTCTGCAATAATGATATTTCTTCGAATATATCATTCTTCGCTGATACCCATTAAAAACAGCGTCCCGATGTTTCTGAACACCTAGTCAGAACTACATTCTTTGCGATATATATTTTTATCATCTGCTATAAAAATGTATCAAAAAGTTAAATCTTGGAATAAATTTATTGTCAAAATACATTGAAAAACTAATAGTAGGAATTGAATAACACCTTTCAATGTTTTTCATCATCTAATTTTGATGTACCTCTCCATTTAAATATATAATCTGCGCTTCAGATTTCCCCAGAAAATAACACAAAATCTACCACGATCTTATTTTTAAAACTTCATGACACACCGAAAATCCTTTGCTTACGACTGCCCGAAACTTTGTTTGGGGAAAATGTGCAATCAAACATAAAAGGGGGATTTTTTTTTTTTTTGTACTACATATTTGATAAGAGTAGTTTTTGCAAATAAGGAAGCAACATTTTCGGTAAATTTATTGATTGCCATTTTATATAGTTGCTATCGATGCGGAATGGTTTTGTATATATGCCAGTAGGTGCGATAACTTTTATTTCAGATAAAATGTTTAATTTAATTGGAATATATAAAAAGAATGAGGCATATATACATTAAGGTTAATCCGACCATTCCAAATTATCCTGCAGTCCAGTTGAGCTAATGCTCCTGGACGATCGATAGAGACTGTGTAAGACGAGGATTTTTGAAGTAATGGGTATATGTAGGAAAGGTTGAAATTATAGCGTTTTGCTATACATTTCTGTAATAATGATATTTCTTTGAATATATCATTATTCGATGATTCCCAATAAAAACAGCGTCCCGATGTTTCTGAACACCTAGTCAGAACTACATTCTTTGCGATATATATTTTTATCATCTGCTATAAAAATGTATCAAAAAGTTACATCTTGGAGTAAATTCATTGTCAAAATACATTGAAAAATAACTCCTTTCAATGTTTTTCATCATCTTATTTAGATGTTCCTCTCCATTTAAATTTATAATCTGCGCTTTAGATTTCCCCAGAAAATAACACAAAATCTACCACGATCTTATTTTTAAAACTTCATGACACACCGAAAATCCTTTGCTTACGACTGCCCGAAACTTTGTTTGGGGAAAATGTGCAATCAAATATAAAAGGGGGATTTTTTTTTTGTACTACATATTTGATAAGAGTAGTTTTTGCAAATAAGGAAGCAACATTTTCGGTAAATTTATTGATTGCCAATTTATATAGTTGCTATCGATGCGGAATGGTTTTGTATATATGCCAGTAAGTGCGATAACTTTTATTTCAGATAAAATGATTAATTTAATTGGAATATATAAAAAGAATGAGGCATATATACATTAAGGTTAATCCGACCATTCCAAATTATCCTGCAGTCCAGTTGACCTAACGCTCCTGGACGATCGATAGAGACTGTGTAAGACGAGGATTTTTGAAGTAATGGGTATATGTAGGAAAGTTTGAAATTATAGCGTTTTGCTATACATTTCTGAAATAATGATATTTCTTTGAATATATCATTATTCGATGATTCCCAATAAAAACAGCGTCCCGATGTTTCTGAACACCTAGTCAGAACTACATTCTTTGCGATATATATTTTTATCATCTGCTATAAAAATGTATCAAAAAGTTACATCTTGGAATAAATTTATTGTCAAAATACATTGAAAAACTAATAGTAGGAATTGAATAACACCTTTCAATGTTTTTCATCATCTAATTTTGATGTACCTCTCCGTTTAAATATATAATCTGCGCTTCAGATTTCCCCAGAAAATAACACAAAATCTACCACGATCTTATTTTTAAAACTTCATGACACACCGAAAATCCTTTGCTTACGACTGCCCGAAACTTTGTTTGGGGAAAATGTGCAATCAAACATAAAAGGGGGATTTTTTTTTTTTTTTTGTACTACATATTTGATAAGAGTAGTTTTTGCAAATAAGGAAGCAACATTTTCGGTAAATTTATTGATTGCCATTTTATATAGTTGCTATCGATGCGGAATGGTTTTGTATATATGCCAGTAGGTGCGATAACTTTTATTTCAGATAAAATGTTTAATTTAATTGGAATATATAAAAAGAATGAGGCATATATACATTAAGTTTAATCCGACCATTCTTAATTATCCTGCAGTCCAGTTGAGCTAACGCTCCTGGACGATCGATAGAGAATGTGTAAGACGAGGATTTTTGAAGTAATGGGTATATGTAGGAAAGGTTGAAATTATAGCGTTTTGCTATACATTTCTGTAATAATGATATTTCTTTGAATATATCATTATTCGATGATTCCCAATAAAAACAGCGTCCCGATGTTTCTGAACACCTAGTCAGAACTACATTCTTTGCGATATATATTTTTATCATCTGCTATAAAAATGTATCAAAAAGTTACATCTTGGAATAAATTCATTGTCAAAATACATTGAAAAATAACTCCTTTCAATGTTTTTCATCATCTTATTTAGATGTTCCTCTCCATTTAAATTTATAATCTGCGCTTTAGATTTCCCCAGAAAATAACACAAAATCTACCACGATCTTATTTTTAAAACTTCATGACACACCGAAAATCCTTTGCTTACGACTGCCCGAAACTTTGTTTGGGGAAAATGTGCAATCAAACATAAAAGGGGGATTTTTTTTTGTACTACATATTTGATAAGAGTAGTTTTTGCAAATAAGGAAGCAACATTTTCGGTAAATTTATTGATTGCCATTTTATATAGTTGCTATCGATGCGGAATGGTTTTGTATATATGCCAGTAAGTGCGATAACTTTTATTTCAGATAAAATGATTAATTTAATTGGAATATATAAAAAGAATGAGGCATATATACATTAAGGTTAATCCGACCATTCCAAATTATCCTGCAGTCCAGTTGACTTAACGCTCCTGGACGATCGATAGAGACTGTGTAAGACGAGGATTTTTGAAGTAATGGGTATATGTAGGAAAGTTTGAAATTATAGCGTTTTGCTATACATTTCTGAAATAATGATATTTCTTTGAATATATCATTATTCGATGATTCCCAATAAAAACAGCGTCCCGATGTTTCTGAACACCTAGTCAGAACTACATTCTTTGCGATATATATTTTTATCATCTGCTATAAAAATGTATCAAAAAGTTACATCTTGGAATAAATTTATTGTCAAAATACATTGAAAAACTAATAGCAGGAATTGAATAACACCTTTCAATGTTTTTCATCATCTAATTTTGATGTACCTCTCCATTTAAATATATAATCTGCGCTTCAGATTTCCCCAGAAAATAACACAAAATCTACCACGATCTTATTTTTAAAACTTCATGACACACCGAAAATCCTTTGCTTACGACTGCCCGAAACTTTGTTTGGGGAAAATGTGCAATCAAACATAAAAGGGGGATTTTTTTTTTTTTTTGTACTACATATTTGATAAGAGTAGTTTTTGCAAATAAGGAAGCAACATTTTCAGTAAATTTATTGATTGCCATTTTATATAGTTGCTATCGATGCGGAATGGTTTTGTATATATGCCAGTAGGTGCGATAACTTTTATTTCAGATAAAATGTTTAATTTAATTGGAATATATAAAAAGAATGAGGCATATATACATTAAGTTTAATCCGACCATTCTTAATTATCCTGCAGTCCAGTTGAGCTAACGCTCCTGGACGATCGATAGAGAATGTGTAAGACGAGGATTTTTGAAGTAATGGGTATATGTAGGAAAGGTTGAAATTATAGCGTTTTGCTATACATTTCTGTAATAATGATATTTCTTTGAATATATCATTATTCGATGATTCCCAATAAAAACAGCGTCCCGATGTTTCTGAACACCTAGTCAGAACTACATTCTTTGCGATATATATTTTTATCATCTGCTATAAAAATGTATCAAAAAGTTACATCTTGGAATAAATTCATTGTCAAAATACATTGAAAAATAACTCCTTTCAATGTTTTTCATCATCTTATTTAGATGTTCCTCTCCATTTAAATTTATAATCTGCGCTTTAGATTTCCCCAGAAAATAACACAAAATCTACCACGATCTTATTTTTAAAACTTCATGACACACCGAAAATCCTTTGCTTACGACTGCCCGAAACTTTGTTTGGGGAAAATGTGCAATCAAACATAAAAGGGGGATTTTTTTTTGTACTACATATTTGATAAGAGTAGTTTTTGCAAATAAGGAAGCAACATTTTCGGTAAATTTATTGATTGCCATTTTATATAGTTGCTATCGATGCGGAATGGTTTTGTATATATGCCAGTAAGTGCGATAACTTTTATTTCAGATAAAATGTTTAATTTAATTGGAATATATAAAAAGAATGAGGCATACATACATTAAGGTTAATCCGACCATTCCAAATTATCCTGCAGTCCAGTTGACCTAACGCTCCTGGACGATCGATAGAGACTGTGTAAGACGAGGATTTTTGAAGTAATGGGTATATGTAGGAAAGGTTGAAATTATAGCGTTTTGCTATACATTTCTGTAATAATGATATTTCTTTGAATATATCATTATTCGATGATTCCCTATAAAAACAGCGTCCCGATGTTTCTGAACACCTAGTCAGAACTACATTCTTTTCGATATATATTTTTATCATCTACTATAAAAATCTATCGAAAAGTAAAATCACGGAATAAATTTATTGTCAAAATACATTGAAAAATAACACCTTTCAATGTTTTTCATGATCTTATTTAGATGTTTCTCTCCATTTAAATTTATTATCTGCGCTTTAGATTTCCCAGAAAATAACACAAAATCTACCACTATCTTATTTTTAAAAGTTCATGACACACCGAAAATCCTTTGCTTACGATTGCCCGAAACTTTGTTTGGGGAAAATGTGCAATCAAGTATAAAAGAGGGAAATTTTTTATTTTTTTTTTGTACTACATATTTGATAAGAATGGTTTTTGCAAATAAGCAAGCAGCATTTTCGGTGAAATTATTTATTGCCATTTTATATAGTTGCTATCGATGCGGAATGGTTTTGTATATATGCCAGTAATTGCGATAACTTTTATTTCAAATAAAATGTTTAATTTAATTGGAATATATAAAAAGAATGAGGCATATATACATTAAGGTAAATCCGACCATTCCAAATTATCCTGCAGTCCAGTTGAGCTAACGCTCCTGGACGATCGATAGAGACTGTGTAAGAGGAGGATTTCCGAAGTAATGTGTATATGTAGGAAAGGTTGAAATTATAGCGTTTTGCTATACATTTCTGCAATAATGATATTTCTTCGAATATATCATTCTTCGCTGATTCCCATTAAAAACAGCGTCCCGATGTTTCTGAACACCTAGTCAGAACTACATTCTTTAGGATATATATTTTTATCATCTGCTATAAAAATGTATCAAAAAGTTAAATCTTGGAATAAATTTATTGTCAAAATACATTGAAAAACTAATAGTAGGAATTGAATAACACCTTTCAATGTTTTTCATCATCTAATTTTGATGTACCTCTCCATTTAAATATATAATCTGCGCTTCAGATTTCCCCAGAAAATAACACAAAATCTACCACGATCTTATTTTTAAAACTTCATGACACACCGAAAATCCTTTGCTTACGACTGCCCGAAACTTTGTTTGGGGAAAATGTGCAATCAAACATAAAAGGGGGATTTTTTTTTTTGTACTACATATTTGATAAGAGTAGTTTTTGCAAATAAGGAAGCAACATTTTCGGTAAATTTATTGATTGCCATTTTATATAGTTGCTATCGATGCGGAATGGTTTTGTATATATGCCAGTAGGTGCGATAACTTTTATTTCAGATAAAATGTTTAATTTAATTGGAATATATAAAAAGAATGAGGCATATATACATTAAGGTTAATCCGACCATTCCAAATTATCCTGCAGTCCAGTTGAGCTAACGCTCCTGGACGATCGATAGAGACTGTGTAAGACGAGGATTTTTGAAGTAATGGGTATATGTAGGAAAGGTTGAAATTATAGCGTTTTGCTATACATTTCTGTAATAATGATATTTCTTTGAATATATCATTATTCGATGATTCCCAATAAAAACAGCGTCCCGATGTTTCTGAACACCTAGTCAGAACTACATTCTTTGCGATATATATTTTTATCATCTGCTATAAAAATGTATCAAAAAGTTACATCTTGGAATAAATTCATTGTCAAAATACATTGAAAAATAACTCCTTTCAATGTTTTTCATCATCTTATTTAGATGTTCCTCTCCATTTAAATTTATAATCTGCGCTTTAGATTTCCCCAGAAAATAACACAAAATCTACCACGATCTTATTTTTAAAACTTCATGACACACCGAAAATCCTTTGCTTACGACTGCCCGAAACTTTGTTTGGGGAAAATGTGCAATCAAATATAAAAGGGGGATTTTTTTTTTGTACTACATATTTGATAAGAGTAGTTTTTGCAAATAAGGAAGCAACATTTTCGGTAAATTTATTGATTGCCATTTTATATAGTTGCTATCGATGCGGAATGGTTTTGTATATATGCCAGTAAGTGCGATAACTTTTATTTCAGATAAAATGTTTAATTTAATTGGAATATATAAAAAGAATGAGGCATATATACATTAAGGTTAATCCGACCATTCCAAATTATCCTGCAGTCCAGTTGACCTAACGCTCCTGGACGATCGATAGAGACTGTGTAAGACGAGGATTTTTGAAGTAATGGGTATATGTAGGAAAGGTTGAAATTATAGCGTTTTGCTATACATTTCTGAAATAATGATATTTCTTTGAATATATCATTATTCGATGATTCCCAATAAAAACAGCGTCCCGATGTTTCTGAACACCTAGTCAGAACTACATTCTTTGCGATATATATTTTTATCATCTGCTATAAAAATGTATCAAAAAGTTACATCTTGGAATAAATTTATTGTCAAAATACATTGAAAAACTAATAGTAGGAATTGAATAACACCTTTCAATGTTTTTCATCATCTAATTTTGATGTACCTCTCCATTTAAATATATAATCTGCGCTTCAGATTTCCCCAGAAAATAACACAAAATCTACCACGATCTTATTTTTAAAACTTCATGACACACCGAAAATCCTTTGCTTACGACTGCCCGAAACTTTGTTTGGGGAAAATGTGCAATCAAACATAAAAGGGGGATTTTTTTTTTTTTTTGTACTACATATTTGATAAGAGTAGTTTTTGCAAATAAGGAAGCAACATTTTCGGTAAATTTATTGATTGCCATTTTATATAGTTGCTATCGATGCGG
This sequence comes from Maratus speciosus, assembly GCA_963932465.1. Classification (NCBI taxonomy): domain Eukaryota; kingdom Metazoa; phylum Arthropoda; class Arachnida; order Araneae; family Salticidae; genus Maratus; species Maratus speciosus. Next base: position 119,312,895 of record OZ010793.1, on the reverse strand, counting down.
AATGGTTTTGTATATATGCCAGTAGGTGCGATAACTTTTATTTCAGATAAAATGTTTAATTTAATTGGAATATATAAAAAGAATGAGGCATATATACATTAAGGTTAATCCGACCATTCTTAATTATCCTGCAGTCCAGTTGAGCTAACGCTCCTGGACGATCGATAGAGACTGTGTAAGACGAGGATTTTTGAAGTAATGGGTATATGTAGGAAAGGTTGAAATTATAGCGTTTTGCTATACATTTCTGTAATAATGATATTTCTTTGAATATATCATTATTCGATGATTCCCAATAAAAACAGCGTCCCGATGTTTCTGAACACCTAGTCAGAACTACATTCTTTGCGATATATATTTTTATCATCTGCTATAAAAATGTATCAAAAAGTTACATCTTGGAATAAATTCATTGTCAAAATACATTGAAAAATAACGCCTTTCAATGTTTTTCATCATCTTATTTAGATGTTCCTCTCCATTTAAATTTATAATCTGCGCTTTAGATTTCCCCAGAAAATAACACAAAATCTACCACGATCTTATTTTTAAAACTTCATGACACACCGAAAATCCTTTGCTTACGACTGCCCGAAACTTTGTTTGGGGAAAATGTGCAATCAAATATAAAAGGGGGATTTTTTTTTGTACTACATATTTGATAAGAGTAGTTTTTGCAAATAAGGAAGCAACATTTTCGGTAAATTTATTGATTGCCATTTTATATAGTTGCTATCGATGCGGAATGGTTTTGTATATATGCCAGTAAGTGCGATAACTTTTATTTCAGATAAAATGTTTAATTTAATTGGAATATATAAAAAGAATGAGGCATATATGCATTAAGGTTAATCCGACCATTCCAAATTATCCTGCAGTCCAGTTGACCTAACGCTCCTGGACGATCGATAGAGACTGTGTAAGACGAGGATTTTTGAAGTAATGGGTATATGTAGGAAAGGTTGAAATTATAGCGTTTTGCTATACATTTCTGTAATAATGATATTTCTTTGAATATATCATTATTCGATGATTCCCAATAAAAACAGCGTCCCGATGTTTCTGAACACCTAGTCAGAACTACATTCTTTTCGATATATATTTTTATCATCTACTATAAAAATCTATCGAAAAGTAAAATCACGGAATAAATTTATTGTCAAAATACATTGAAAAATAACACCTTTCAATGTTTTTCATGATCTTATTTAGATGTTTCTCTCCATTTAAATTTATTATCTGCGCTTTAGATTTCCCAGAAAATAACACAAAATCTACCACTATCTTATTTTTAAAAGTTCATGACACACCGAAAATCCTTTGCTTACGATTGCCCGAAACTTTGTTTGGGGAAAATGTGCAATCAAGTATAAAAGAGGGAAATTTTTTATTTTTTTTTTGTACTACATATTTGATAAGAATGGTTTTTGCAAATAAGCAAGCAGCATTTTCGGTGAAATTATTGATTGCCATTTTATATAGTTGCTATCGATGCGGAATGGTTTTGTATATATGCCAGTAATTGCGATAACTTTTATTTCAAATAAAATGTTTAATTTAATTGGAATATATAAAAAGAATGAGGCATATATACATTAAGGTAAATCCGACCATTCCAAATTATCCTGCAGTCCAGTTGAGCTAACGCTCCTGGACGATCGATAGAGACTGTGTAAGAGGAGGATTTCCGAAGTAATGTGTATATGTAGGAAAGGTTGAAATTATAGCGTTTTGCTATACATTTCTGCAATAATGATATTTCTTCGAATATATCATTATTCGCTGATACCCATTAAAAACAGCGTCCCGATGTTTCTGAACACCTAGTCAGAACTACATTCTTTGCGATATATATTTTTATCATCTGCTATAAAAATGTATCAAAAAGTTAAATCTTGGAATAAATTTATTGTCAAAATACATTGAAAAACTAATAGTTGGAATTGAATAACACGTTTCAATGTTTTTCATCATCTTATTTAGATGTACATCTCCATTTAAATATATAATCTGCGCTTTAGATTTCCCCAGAAAATAACACAAAATCTACCACGATCTTATTTTTAAAACTTCATGACACACCGAAAATCCTTTGCTTACGACTGCCCGAAACTTTGTTTGAGGAAAATGTGCAATCAAATATAAAAGGGGGATTTTTTTTTTTTTGTACTACATATTTGATAAGAGTAGTTTTTGCAAATAAGGAAGCAACATTTTCGGTAAATTTATTGATTGCCATTTTATATAGTTGCTATCGATGCGGAATGGTTTTGTATATATGCCAGTAACTGCGATAACTTTTATTTCAGGTAAAATGTTGAATTTAATTGGAATATATAAAAAGAATGAGGCATATATACCTTAAGGTTAATCCGACCATTCCAAATTATCCTGCAGTCCAGTTGAGCTAACGCTCCTGGACGTTCGATAGAGACTGTGTAAGACGAGGATTTTTGAAGTAATGGGTATATGTAGGAAAGGTTGAAATTATAGCGTTTTGTTATACATTTCTGTAATAATGATATTTCTTTGAATATATCATTATTCGATGATTCCCAATAAAAACAACGTCCCGATGTTTCTGAACACCTAGTCAGAACTACATTCTTTGCGATATATATTTTTATCATCTGCTATAAAAATGTATCAAAAAGTTACATCTTGGAATAAATTCATTGTCAATATACATTGAAAAATAACTCCTTTCAATGTTTTTCATCATCTTATTTAGATGTTCCTCTCCATTTAAATTTATAATCTGCGCTTTAGATTTCCCCAGAAAATAACACAAAATCTACCACGATCTTATTTTTAAAACTTCATGACACACCGAAAATCCTTTGCTTACGACTGCCCGAAACTTTGTTTGGGGAAAATGTGCAATCAAATATAAAAGGGGGATTTTTTTTTTGTACTACATATTTGATAAGAGTAGTTTTTGCAAATAAGGAAGCAACATTTTCGGTAAATTTATTGATTGCCATTTTATATAATTGCTATCGATGCGGAAAGGTTTTGTATATATGCCAGTAAGTGCGATAACTTTTATTTCAGATAAAATGTTTAATTTAATTGGAATATATAAAAAGAATGAGGCATATATACATTAAGGTTAATCCGACTATTCCAAATTATCCTGCAGTCCAGTTGAGCTAACGCTCCTGGACGATCGATAGAGACTGTGTAAGACGAGGATTTTTGAAGTAATGGGTATATGTAGGAAAGGTTGAAATTATAGCGTTTTGCTATACATTTCTGTAATAATGATATTTCTTTGAATATATCATTATTCGATGATTCCCAATAAAAACAGCGTCCCGATGTTTCTGAACACCTAGTCAGAACTACATTCTTTTCGATATATATTTTTATCATCTACTATAAAAATCTATCGAAAAGTAAAATCACGGAATAAATTTATTGTCAAAATACATTGAAAAATAACACCTTTCAATGTTTTTCATGATCTTATTTAGATGTTTCTCTCCATTTAAATTTATTTTCTGCGCTTTAGATTTCCCAGAAAATAACACAAAATCTACCACTATCTTATTTTTAAAAGTTCATGACACACCGAAAATCCTTTGCTTACGATTGCCCGAAACTTTGTTTGGGGAAAATGTGCAATCAAGTATAAAAGAGGGAAATTTTTTATTTTTTTTGTACTACATATTTGATAAGAATGGTTTTTGCAAATAAGCAAGCAGCATTTTCGGTAAATTTATTGATTGCCATTTTATATAGTTGCTATCGATGCGGAATGGTTTTGTATATATGCCAGTAACTGCGATAACTTTTATTTCGGATAAAATGTTTAATTTAATTGGAATATATAAAAAGAATGAGGCATATATACATTAAGGTTAATCCAACCATTCCAAATTATCCTGCAGTCCAGTTGAGCTAACGCTCCTGGACGATCGATAGAGACTGTGTAAGAGGAGGATTTTCGAAGTAATGTGTATATGTAGGAAAGGTTGAAATTATAGCGTTTTGCTATACATTTCTGCAATAATGATATTTCTTCGAATATATTATTATTCGCTGATACCCATTAAAAACAGCGTCCCGATGTTTCTGAACACCTAGTCAGAACTACATTCTTTGCGATATATATTTTTATCATCTGCTATAAAAATGTATCAAAAAGTTAAATCTTGGAATAAATTTATTGTCAAAATACATTGAAAAACTGATAGTAGGAATTGAATAACACCTTTCAATGTTTTTCATCATCTTATTTAGATGTACCTCTCCATTTAAATATATAATCTGCGCTTTAGATTTCCCCAGAAAATAACACAAAATCTACCACGATCTTATTTTTAAAACTTCATGACACACCGAAAATCCTTTGCTTACGACTGCTCGAAACTTTGTTTGGAGAAAATGTGCAATCAAATATAAAAGGGGGATTTTTTTTTTTGTACTACATATTTGATAAGAGTAGTTTTTGCAAATAAGGAAGCAACATTTTCGGTAAATTTATTGATTGCCATTTTATATAGTTGCTATCGATGCGGAATGGTTTTGTATATATGCCAGTAGGTGCGATAATTTTATTTCAGATAAAATGTTTAATTTAATTGGAATATATAAAAAGAATGAGGCATATATACATTAAGGTTAATCCGACCATTCCAAATTATCCTGCAGTCCAGTTGAGCTAACGCTCCTGGACGATCGATAGAGACTGAGTAAGACGAGGATTTTTGAAGTAATGGGTATATGTAGGAAAGGTTGAAATTATAGCGTTTTGCTATACATTTCTGTAATAATGATATTTCTTTGAATATATCATTATTCGATGATTCCCAATAAAAACAGCGTCCCGATGTTTCTGAACACCTAGTTAGAACTACATTCTTTGTGATATATATTTTTATCATCTGCTATAAAAATGTATCAAAAAGTTACATCTTGGAATAAATTCATTGTCAAAATACATTGAAAAATAACTCCTTTCAATGTTTTCATCATCTTATTTAGATGTTCCTCTCAATTTAACTTTATAATCTGCGCTTTAGATTTCCCCAGAAAATAACACAAAATCTACCACGATCTTATTTTTAAAACTTCATGACACTCCGAAAATCCTTTACTTACGACTGCCCGAAACTTTGTTTGGGGAAAATGTGCAATCAAATATAAAAGGGGGATTTTTTTTTTGTACTACATATTTGATAAGAGTAGTTTTTGCAAATAAGGAAGCAACATTTTCGGTAAATTTATTGATTGCCATTTTATATAGTTGCTATCGATGCGGAATGGTTTTGTATATATGCCAGTAAGTGCGATAACTTTTATTTCAGATAAAATGTTTAATTTAATTGGAATATATAAAAAGAATGAGGCATATATACATTAAGGTTAATCCGACCATTCCAAATTATCCTGCAGTCCAGTTGACCTAACGCTCCTGGACGATCGATAGAGACTGTGTAAGACGAGGATTTTTGAAGTAATGGGTATATGTAGGAAAGGTTGAAATTATAGCGTTTTGCTATACATTTCTGTAATAATGATATTTCTTTGAATATATCATTATTCGATGATTCCCAATAAAAACTGCGTCCCGATGTTTCTGAACACCTAGTCAGAACTACATTCTTTTCGATATATATTTTTATCATCTAATATAAAAATCTATCGAAAAGTAAAATCACGGAATAAATTTATTGTCAAAATACATTGAAAAATAACACCTTTCAATGTTTTTCATGATCTTATTTAGATGTTTCTCTCCATTTAAATTTATTATCTGCGCTTTAGATTTCCCAGAAAATAACACAAAATCTACCACTATCTTATTTTTAAAAGTTCATGACACACCGAAAATCCTTTGCTTACGATTGCCCGAAACTTTGTTTGGGGAAAATGTGCAATCAAGTATAAAAGAGGGAAATTTTTTATTTTTTTTTGTACTACATATTTGATAAGAATGGTTTTTGCAAATAAGCAAGCAGCATTTTCGGTAAATTTATTGATTGCCATTTTATATAGTTGCTATCGATGCGGAATGGTTTTGTATATATGCCAGTAATTGCGATAACTTTTATTTCAAATAAAATGTTTAATTTAATTGGAATATATAAAAAGAATGAGGCATATATACATTGAGGTAAATCCGACCATTCCAAATTATCCTGCAGTCCAGTTGAGCTAACGCTCCTGGACGATCGATAGAGACTGTGTAAGAGGAGGATTTCCGAAGTAATGTGTATATGTAGGAAAGGTTGAAATTATAGCGTTTTGCTATACATTTCTGCAATAATGATATTTCTTCGAATATATCATTATTCGCTGATACCCATTAAAAACAGCGTCCCGATGTTTCTGAACACCTAGTCAGAACTACATTCTTTGCGATATATATTTTTATAATCTGCTATAAAAATGTATCAAAAAGTTAAATCTTGGAATAAATTTATTGTCAAAATACATTGAAAAACTAATAGTAGGAATTGAATAACACCTTTCAATCTTTTTCATCATCTTATTTAGATGTACCTCTCCATTTAAATATATAATCTGCGCTTTAGATTTCCCCAGAAAATAACACAAAATCTACCACGATCTTATTTTTAAAACTTCATGACACACCGAAAATCCTTTGCTTACGACTGCCCGAAACTTTGTTTGAGGAAAATGTGCAATCAAATATAAAAGGGGGATTTTTTTTTTGTACTACATATTTGATAAGAGTAGTTTTTGCAAATAAGGAAGCAACATTTTCGGTAAATTTATTGATTGCCATTTTATATAGTTGCTATCGATGCGGAATGGTTTTGTATATATGCCAGTAAGTGCGATAACTTTTATTTCAGATAAAATGTTTAATTTAATTGGAATATATAAAAAGAATGAGGCATATATACATTAAGGTTAATCCGACCATTCCAAATTATCCTGCAGTCCAGTGGACCTAACGCTCCTGGACGATCGATAGAGACTGTGTAAGACGAGGATTTTTGAAGTAATGGGTATATGTAGGAAAGGTTGAAATTATAGCGTTTTGCTATACATATCTGTAATAATGATATTTCTTTGAATATATCATTATTCGATGATTCCCAATAAAAACAGCGTCCCGATGTTTCTGAACACCTAGTCAGAACTACATTCTTTTCGATATATATTTTTATCATCTACTATAAAAATCTATCGAAAAGTAAAATCACGGAATAAATTTATTGTCAAAATACATTGAAAAATAACACCTTTCAATGTTTTTCATGATCTTATTTAGATGTTTCTCTCCATTTAAATTTATTTTCTGCGCTTTAGATTTCCCAGAAAATAACACAAAATCTACCACTATCTTATTTTTAAAAGTTCATGACACACCGAAAATCCTTTGCTTACGATTGCCCGAAACTTTGTTTGGGGAAAATGTGCAATCAAGTATAAAAGAGGGAAATTTTTTATTTTTTTTTTGTACTACATATTACATAAGAATGGTTTTTGCAAATAAGCAAGCAGCATTTTCGGTAAATTTATTGGTTGCCATTTTATATAGTTGCTATCGATGGGGAATGGTTTTGTATATATGCCAGTAATTGCGATAACTTTTATTTCAAATAAAATGTTTAATTTAATTGGAATATATAAAAAGAATGAGGCATATATACATTAAGGTAAATCCGACCATTCCAAATTATCCTGCAGTCCAGTTGAGCTAACGCTCCTGGACGATCGATAGAGACTGTGTAAGAGGAGGATTTCCGAAGTAATGTGTATATGTAGGAAAGGTTGAAATTATAGCGTTTTGCTATACATTTCTGCAATAATGATATTTCTTCGAATATATCATTATTCGCTGATACCCATTAAAAACAGCGTCCCGATGTTTCTGAACACCTAGTCAGAACTACATTCTTTGCGATATATATTTTTATCATCTGCTATAAAAATGTATCAAAAAGTTAAATCTTAGAATAAATTTATTGTCAAAATACATTGAAAAACTAATAGTAGGAATTGAATAACACCTTTCAATGTTTTTCATCATCTTATTTAGATGTACCTCTCCATTTAAATATATAATCTGCGCTTTAGATTTCCCCAGAAAATAACACAAAATCTACCACGATCTTATTTTTAAAACTTCATGACACACCGAAAATCCTTTGCTTACGACTGCCCGAAACTTTGTTTGAGGAAAATGTGCAATCAAATATAAAAGGGGGATTTTTTTTTTGTACTACATATTTGATAAGAGTAGTTTTTGCAAATAAGGAAGCAACATTTTCGGTAAATTTATTGATTGCCATTTTATATAGTTGCTATCGATGCGGAATGGTTTTGTATATATGCCAGTAACTGCGATAACTTTTATTTCAGGTAAAATGTTGAATTTAATTGGAATATATAAAAAGAATGAGGCATATATACATTAAGGTTAATCCGACCATTCCAAATTATCCTGCAGTCCAGTTGAGCTAACGCTCCTGGACTATCGAGAGAGACTGTGTAAGACGAGGATTTTTGAAGTAATGGGTATATGTAGGAAAGGTTGAAATTATAGCGTTTTGCTATACATTTCTGTAATAATGATATTTCTTTGAATATATCATTATTCGATGATTCCCAATAAAAACAACGTCCCGATGTTTCTGAACACCTAGTCAGAACTACATTCTTTGCGATATATATTTTTATCATCTGCTATAAAAATGTATCAAAAAGTTACATCTTGGAATAAATTCATTGTCAAAATACATTGAAAAATAAATCCTTTCAATGTTTTTCATCATCTTATTTAGATGTTCCTCTCCATTTAAATTTATAATCTGCGCTTTAGATTTCCCCAGAAAATAACACAAAATCTACCACGATCTTATTTTTAAAACTTCATGACACACCGAAAATCCTTTGCTTACGACTGCCCGAAACTTTGTTTGGGGAAAATGTGCAATCAAATATAAAAGGGGGATTTTTTTTTTTGTACTACATATTTGATAAGAGTAGTTTTTGCAAATAAGGAAGCAACATTTTCGGTAAATTTATTGATTGCCATTTTATATAGTTGCTATCGATGCGGAATGGTTTTGTATATATGCCAGTAATTGCGATAACTTTTATTTCAGATAAAATGTTTAATTTAATTGGAATATATAAAAAGAATGAGGCATAAAAACATTAAGGTTAATCCGACCATTCCAAATTATCCTGCAGTCCAGTTGAGCTAACGCTCCTGGACGATCGATAGAGACTGTGTAAGACGAGGATTTTTGAAGTAATGGGTATATGTAGGAAAGGTTTAAATTATAGCGTTTTGCTATACATTTCTGTAATAATGATATTTCTTTGAATATATCATTATTCGATGATTCCCAATAAAAACAGCGTCCCGATGATTCTGAACACCTAGTCAGAACTACATTCTTTTCGATATATATTTTTATCATCTGCTATAAAAATCTATCGAAAAGTAAAATCACGGAATAAATTTATTGTCAAAATACATTGAAAAATAACACCTTTCAATGTTTTTCATGATCTTATTTAGATGTTTCTCTCCATTTAAATTTATTATCTGCGCTTTAGATTTCCCCATAAAATAACACAAAATCTACCACTATCTTATTTTTAAAAGTTCATGACACACCGAAAATCCTTTGCTTACGATTGCCCGAAACTTTGTTTGGGGGAAATGTGCAATCAAGTATAAAAGAGGGAATTTTTTTTTTTTTTTTTTTTTTGTACAACATATTTGATAAGAATGTTTTTTGCAAATAAGCAAGCAGCATTTTCTTTAAATTTATTGATTGCCAAATTATATAGTTGCTATCGATGCGGAATGGTTTTGTACATATGCCAGTAATTGCGATAACTTTTATTTCAGATAAAATGTTTAATTTAATTGGAATATATAAAAAGAATGAGGCATATATACATTAAGGTTAATCCGACCATTCCAAATTATCCTGCAGTCCAGTTGAGCTAACGCTCCTGGACGATCGATAGAGACTGTGTAAGAGGAGTATTTTCGAAGTAATGTGTATATGTAGGAAAGGTTGAAATTATAGCGTTTTGCTATACATTTCTGTAATAATGATATTTCTTTGAATATATCATTATTCGCTGATACCCATTAAAAACAGCGTCCCGATGTTTCTGAACATCTAGTCAGAACTACATTCTTATCGATATATATTTTTATCATCTGCTATAAATATGTATCAAAAAGTTAAATCTTGGAATAAATTTATTGTCAAAATACATTGAAAAACTAATAGTGGGAATTGAATAACACCTTTCAATGTTTTTCATCATCTTATTTAGATGTTCCTCTCCATTTAAATTTATAATCTGCGCTTTAGATTTCCCCAGAAAATAACACAAAATCTACCACAATCTTATTTTTAAAACTTCATGACACACCGAAAATCCTTTGCTTACGACTGCCCGAAACTTTGTTTGGGGAAAATGTGCAATCAAGTATAACAGGGGGATTTTTTTTTTTTTGTACTACATATTTGATAAGAGTAGTTTTTGCAAATAAGGAAGCAACATTTTCGGTAAATTTATTGATTGCCATTTTATATAGTTGCTATCGATGCGGAATGGTATTGTATATATGCCAGTAATTGCGATAACTTTTATTTCAGATAAAATGTTTAATTTAATTGGAATATATAAAAAGAATGAGGCATATATACATTAAGGTTAATCCCACCATTCCAAATTATCCTGCAGTCCAGTTGAGCTAACGCTCCTGGACGATCGATAGAGACTGTGTAAGACGAGGATTTTTGAAGTAATGGGTATATGTAGGAAAGGTTGAAATTATAGCGTTTTGCTATACATTTCTGTAATAATGATATTTCTTTGAATATATCATTATTCGATGATTCCCAATAAAAACAGCGTCCCGATGATTCTGAAAACCTAGTCAGAACTACATTCTTTTCGATATATATTTTTATCATCTACTATAAAAATCTATCGTAAAGTAAAATCACGGAATAAATTTATTGTCAAAATACATTGAAAAATAACACCTTTCAATGTTTTTCATGATCTTATTTAGATGTTTCTCTCCATTTAAATTTATTATCTGCGCTTTAGATTTCCCCAGAAAATAACACAAAATCTACCACTATCTTATTTTTAAAAGTTCATGACACACCGAAAATCCTTTGCTTACGATTGACCGAAACTTTGTTTGGGGAAAATGTGCAATCAAGTATAAAAGAGGGAATTTTTTATTTTTTTTTGTACTACATATTTGATAAGAATGGTTTTTGCAAATAAGCAAGCAGCATTTTCGGTAAATTTATTGATTGCCATTTTATATAGTTGCTATCGATGCGGAATGGTTTTGTATATATGCCAGTAATTGCGATAACTTTTATTTCAAATAAAATGTTTAATTTTATTGGAATATATAAAAAGAATGAGGCATATATACATTAAGGTTAATCCGACCATTCCAAATTATCCTGCAGTCCAGTTGAGCTAACGCTCCTGGACGATCGATAGAGACTGTGTAAGAGGAGGATTTTCGAAGTAATGTGTATATGTAGGAAAGGTTGAAATTATAGCGTTTTGCTATACATTTCTGCAATAATGATATTTCTTCGAATATATCATTATTCGCTGATACCCATTAAAAACAGCGTCCCGATGTTTCTGAACACCTAGTCAGAACTACATTCTTTGCGATATATATTTTTATCATCTGTTATAAAAATGTATCAAAAAGTTAAATCTTGGAATAAATTTATTGTCAAAATACATTGAAAAACTATTAGTAGGAATTGAATAACGCCTTTCAATGTTTTTCATCATCTTATTTAGATGTACCTCTCCATTTAAATATATAATCTGCGCTTTAGATTTCCCCAGAAAATAACACAAAATCTACCACGATCTTATTTTTAAAACTTCATGACACACCGAAAATCCTTTGCTTACGACTGCCCGAAACTTTGTTTGAGGAAAATGTGCAATCAAATATAAAAGGGGGATTTTTTTTTTTTTTTTTTGTACTACATATTTGATAAGAGTAGTTTTTGCAAATAAGGAAGCAACATTTTCGGTAAATTTATTGATTGCCATTTTATATAGTTGCTATCGATGCGGAATGGTTTTGTATATATGCCAGTAACTGCGATAACTTTTATTTCAGGTAAAATGTTGAATTTAATTGGAATATATAAAAAGAATGAGGCATATATACATTAAGGTTAATCCGACCATTCCAAATTATCCTGCAGTCCAGTTGAGCTAACGCTCCTGGACGATCGATAGAGACTGTGTAAGACGAGGATTTTTGAAGTAATGGGTATATGTAGGAAAGGTTGAAATTATAGCGTTTTGCTATACATTTCTGTAATAATGATATTTCTTTGAATATATCATTATTCGATGATTCCCAATAAAAACAACGTCCCGATGTTTCTGAACACCTAGTCAGAACTACATTCTTTGCGATATATATTTTTATCATCTGCTATAAAAAATGTATCAAAAAGTTACATCTTGGAATAAATTCATTGTCAAAATACATTGAAAAATAACTCCTTTCAATGTTTTTCATCATCTTATTTAGATGTTCCTCTCCATTTAAATTTATAATCTGCGCTTTAGATTTCCCCAGAAAATAACACAAAATCTACCACGATCTTATTTTTAAAACTTCATGACACACCGAAAATCCTTTGCTTACGACTGCCCGAAACTTTTTTTGGGGAAAATGTGCAATCAAATATAAAAGGGGGATTTTTTTTTTTGTACTACATATTTGATAAGAGTAGTTTTTGCAAATAAGGAAGCAACATTTTCGGTAAATTTATTGATTGCCATTTTATATAGTTGCTATCGATGCGGAATGGTTTTGTATATATGCCAGTAATTGCGATAACTTTTATTTCAGATAAAATGTTTAATTTAATTGGAATATATAAAAAGAATGAGGCATATATACATTAAGGTTAATCCGACCATTCCAAATTATCCTGCAGTCCAGTTGAGCTAACGCTCCTGGACGATCGATAGAGACTGTGTAAGACGAGGATTTTTGAAGTAATGGGTATATGTAGGAAAGGTTGAAATTATAGCGTTTTGCTATACATTTCTGTAATAACGATATTTCTTTGAATATATCATTATTCGATGATTCCCAATAAAAACAGCGTCCCGATGTTTCTGAACACCTAGTCAGAACTACATTCTTTTCGATATATATTTTTATCATCTACTATAAAAATCTATCGAAAAGTAAAATCATGGAATAAATTTATTGTCAAAATACATTGAAAAATAACACCTTTCAATGTTTTTCATGATCTTATTTAGATGTTTCTCTCCATTTAAATTTATTATCTGCGCTTTAGATTTCCCAGAAAATAACACAAAATCTACCACTATCTTATTTTTAAAAGTTCATGACACACCGAAAATCCTTTGCTTACGATTGCCCGAAACTTTGTTTGGGGAAAATGTGCAATCAAGTATAAAAGAGGGAATTTTTTTATTTTTTTTGTACTACATATTTGATAAAAATGGTTTTTGCAAATAAGCAAGCAGCATTTTCGGTAAATTTATTGATTGCCATTTTATATAGTTGCCATCGATGCGGAATGGTTTTGTATATATGCCAGTAATTGCGATAACTTTTATTTCAAATAAAATGTTTAATTTAATTGGAATATATAAAAAGAATGAGGCATATATACATTAAGGTAAATCCGACCATTCCAAATTATCCTGCAGTCCAGTTGAGCTAACGCTCCTGGACGATCGATAGAGACTGTGTAAGAGGAGGATTTTCGAAGTAATGTGTATATGTAGGAAAGGTTGAAATTATAGCGTTTTGCTATACATTTCTGCAATAATGATATTTCTTCGAATATATTATTATTCGCTGATACCCATTAAAAACAGCGTCCCGATGTTTCTGAACACCTAGTCAGAACTACATTCTTTGCGATATATATTTTTATCATCTGCTATAAAAATGTATCAAAAAGTTAAATCTTGGAATAAATTTATTGTCAAAATACATTGAAAAACTAATAGTAGGAATTGAATAACACCTTTCAATGTTTTTCATCATCTTATTTAGATGTACCTCTCCATTTAAATATATAATCTGCGCTTTAGAATTCCCCAGAAAATAACACAAAATCTACCACGATCTTATTTTTAAAACTTCATGACACACCGAAAATCCTTTGCTTACGACTGCCCGAAACTTTGTTTGGGGAAAATGTGCAATCAAATATAAAAGGGGGATTTTTTTTTTTTTTTTGTACTACATATTTGATAAGAGTAGTTTTTGCAAATAAGGAAGCAACATTTTCGGTAAATTTATTGATTGCCATTTTATATAGTTGCTATCGATGCGGAATGGTTTTGTATATATGCCAGTAATTGCGATAAATTTTATTTCAGATAAAATGTTTAAGTTAATTGGAATATATAAAAAGAATGAGGCATATATACATTAAGGTTAATCCGACCATTCCAAATTATCCTGCAGTCCAGTTGAGCTAACGCTCCTGGACGATCGATAGAGACTGTGTAAGACGAGGATTTTTGAAGTAATGGGTATATGTAGGAAAGGTTGAAATTATAGCGTTTTGCTATACATTTCTGTAATAATGATATTTCTTTGAATATATCATTATTCGATGATTCCCAATAAAAACAGCGTCCGGATGTTTCTGAACACCTAGTCAGAACTACATTCTTTTCGATATATATTTTTATCATCTGCTATAAAAATCTATCGAAAAGTAAAATCACGGAATAATTTTATTGTCAAAATACATTGAAAAATAACACCTTTCAATGTTTTTCATGATCTTATTTAGATGTTTCTCTCCATTTAAATTTATTATCTGCGCTTTAGATTTCCCCAGAAAATAACACAAAATCTACCACTATCTTATTTTTAAAAGTTCATGACACACCGAAAATCCTTTGCTTACGATTGCCCGAAACTTTGTTTGGGGGAAATGTGCAATCAAGTATAAAAGAGGGAAATTTTTTTTTTTTTTTTTGTACTACATATTTGATAAGAATGTTTTTTGCAAATAAGCAAGCAGCATTTTCGGTAAATTTATTGATTGCCATTTTATATAGTTGCTATCGATGCGGAATGGTTTTGTATATATGCCAGTAATTGCGATAACTTTTATTTCAAATAAAATGTTTAATTTAATTGGAATATATAAAAAGAATGAGGCATATATACATTAAGGTTAATCAAACCATTCCAAATTATCCTGCAGTCCAGTTGAGCTAACGCTCCTGGACGATCGATAGAGACTGTGTAAGACGAGGATTTTTGAAGTAATGGGTATATGTAGGAAAGGTTGAAATTATAGCGTTTTGCTATACATTTCTGTAATAATGATATTTCTTTGAATATATCATTATTCGATGATTCCCAATAAAAACAGCGTCCCGATGTTTCTGAACACCTAGTCAGAACTACATTCTTTGCGATATATATTTTTATCATCTGCTATAAAAATGTATCAAAAAGTTACATCTTGGAATAAATTCATTGTCAAAATACATTGAAAAATAACTCCTTTCAATGTTATTCATCATCTTATTTAGATGTTCCTCTCCATTTAAATTTATAATCTGCGCTTTAGATTTCCCCAGAAAATAACACAAAATCTACCACGATCTTATTTTTAAAACTTCATGACACACCGAAAATCCTTTGCTTACGACTGCCCGAAACTTTGTTTGGAGAAAATGTGCAATCAAATATAAAAGGGGGATTTTTTTTTTTGTACTACATATTTGATAAGAGTAGTTTTTGCAAATAAGGAAGCAACATTTTCGGTAAATTTATTGATTGCCATTTTATATAGTTGCTATCGATGCGGAATGGTTTTGTATATATGCCAGTAATTGCGATAACTTTTATTTCAGATAAAATGTTTAATTTAATTGGAATATATAAAAAGAATGAGGCATATATACATTAAGGTTAATCCGACCATTCCAAATTATCCTGCAGTCCAGTTGAGCTAACGCTCCTGGACGATCGATAGAGACTGTGTAAGACGAGGATTTTTGAAGTAATGGGTATATGTAGGAAAGGTTGAAATTATAGCGTTTTGCTATACATTTCTGTAATAACGATATTTCTTTGAATATATCATTATTCGATGATTCCCAATAAAAACAGCGTCCCGATGTTTCTGAACACCTAGTCAGAACTACATTCTTTTCGATATATATTTTTATCATCTACTATAAAAATCTATCGAAAAGTAAAATCACGGAATAAATTTATTGTCAAAATACATTGAAAAATAACACCTTTCAATGTTTTTCATGATCTTATTTAGATGTTTCTCTCCATTTAAATTTATTATCTGCGCTTTAGATTTCCCAGAAAATAACACAAAATCTACCACTATCTTATTTTTAAAAGTTCATGACACACCGAAAATCCTTTGCTTACGATTGCCCGAAACTTTGTTTGGGGAAAATGTGCAATCAAGTATAAAAGAGGGAAATTTTTTATTTTTTTTTGTACTACATATTTGATAAGAATGGTTTTTGCAAATAAGCAAGCAGCATTTTCGGTAAATTTATTGATTGCCATTTTATATAGTTGCTATCGATGCGGAATGGTTTTGTATATATGCCAGTAATTGCGAAAACTTTTATTTCAAATAAAATGTTTAATTTAATTGGAATATATAAAAAGAATGAGGCATATATACATTAAGGTAAATCCGACCATTCCAAATTATCCTGCAGTCCAGTTGAGCTAACGCTCCTGGACGATCGATAGAGACTGTGTAAGAGGAGGATTTTCGAAGTAATGTGTATATGTAGGAAAGGTTGAAATTATAGCGTTTTGCTATACATTTCTGCAATAATGATATTTCTTCGAATATATCATTATTCGCTGATACCCATTAAAAACAGCGTCCCGTTGTTTCTGAACACCTAGTCAGAACTACATTCTTTGCGATATATATTTTTATCATCTGCTATAAAAATGTATCAAAAAGTTAAATCTTGGAATAAATTTATTGTCAAAATACATTGAAAAACTAATAGTAGGAATTGAATAACACCTTTCAATGTTTTTCATCATCTTATTTAGATGTACCTCTCCATTTAAATATATAATCTGCGCTTTAGATTTCCCCAGAAAATAACACAAAATCTACCACGATCATATTTTTAAAACTTCATGACACACCGAAAATTCTTTGCTTACGACTGCCCGAAACTTTGTTTGGGGAAAATGTGCAATCAAATATAAAAGGGGGATTTTTTTTTTGTACTACATATTTGATAAGAGTAGTTTTTGCAAATAAGGAAGCAACATTTTCGGTAAATTTATTGATTGCCATTTTATATAGTTGCTATCGATGCGGAATGGTTTTGTATATATGCCAGTAATTGCGATAAATTTTATTTCAAATAAAATGTTTAATTTAATTGGAATATATAAAAAGAATGAGGCATATATACATTAAGGTAAATCCGACCATTCCAAATTATCCTGCAGTCCAGTTGAGCTAACGCTCCTGGACGATCGATAGAGACTGTGTAAGAGGAGGATTTCCGAAGTAATGTGTATATGTAGGAAAGGTTGAAATTATAGCGTTTGCTATACATTTCTGCAATAATGATATTTCTTCGAATATATCATTATTCGCTGATACCCATTAAAAACAGCGTCCCGATGTTTCTGAACACCTAGTCAGAACTACATTCTTTGCGATATATATTTTTATCATCTGCTATAAAAATGTATCAAAAAAATAAATCTTGGAATAATCTTATTGTCAAAATACATTGAAAAACTAATAGTAGGAATTGAATAACACCTTTCAATCTTTTTTCATCATCTTATTTAGATGTACCTCTCCATTTAAATATATAATCTGCGCTTTAGATTTCCCCAGAAAATAACACAAAATCTACCACGATCTTATTTTTAAAACTTCATGACACACCGAAAATCATTTGCTTACGACTGCCCGAAACTTTGTTTGAGGAAAATGTGCAATCAAATATAAAAGGGGGATTTTTTTTTTTTTTTTATACTACATATTTGATAAGAGTAGTTTTTGCAAATAAGGAAGCAACGTTTTCGGTAAATTTACTGATTGCCATTCTATATAGTTGCTATCGATGCGGAATGGTTTTGTATATATGCCAGTAACTGCGATAACTTTTATTTCAGGTAAAATGTTGAATTTAATTGGAATATATAAAAAGAATGAGGCATATATACATTAAGGTTAATCCGACCATTCAAAATTATCCTGCAGTCCAGTTGAGCTAACGCTCCTGGACGATCGATAGAGACTGTGTAAGACGAGGATTTTTGAAGTAATGGGTATATGTAGGAAAGGTTGAAATTATAGCGTTTTGCTATACATTTCTGTAATAATGATATTTCTTTGAATATATCATTATTCGATGATTCCCAATAAAAACAACGTCCCGATGTTTCTGAACACCTAGTCAGAACTACATTCTTTTCGATATATATTTTTATCATCTACTATAAAAATCTATCGAAAAGTAAAATCATGGAATAAATTTATTGTCAAAATACATTGAAAAATAACACCTTTCAATGTTTTTCATGGTCTTATTTAGATGTTTCTCTCCATTTAAATTTATTATCTGCGCTTTAGATTTCCCAGAAAATAACACAAAATCTACCACTATCTTATTTTTAAAAGTTCATGACACACCGAAAATCCTTTGCTTACGATTGCCCGAAACTTTGTTTGGGGAAAATGTGCAATCAAGTATAAAAGAGGGAAATTTTTTATTTTTTTTGTACTACATATTTGATAAGAATGGTTTTTGCAAATAAGCAAGCAGCATTTTCGGTAAATTTATTGATTGCCATTTTATATTGTTGCTATCGATGCGGAATGGTTTTGTATATATGCCAGTAATTGCGATAACTTATATTTCAAATAAAATGTTTAATTTAATTGGAATATATAAAAAGAATGAGGCATATATACATTAAGGTAAATCCGACCATTCCAAATTATCCTGCAGTCCAGTTGAGCTAACGCTCCTGGACGATCGATAGAGACTGTGTAAGAGGAGGATTTTCGAAGTAATGTGTATATGTAGGAAATGTTGAAATTATAGCGTTTTGCTATACATTTCTGCAATAATGATATTTCTTCGAATATATTATTATTCGCTGATACCCATTAAAAACAGCGTCCCGATGTTTCTGAACACCTAGTCAGAACTACATTCTTTGCGATATATATTTTTATCATCTGCTATAAAAATGTATCAAAAAGTTACATCTTGGAATAAATTCATTGTCAAAATACATTGAAAAATAACTCCTTTCAATGTTTTTCATCATCTTATTTAGATGTTCCTCTCCATTTAAATTTATAATCTGCGCTTTAGATTTCCCCAGAAAATAACACAAAATCTACCACGATCTTATTTTTAAAACTTCATGACACACCGAAAATCCTTTGCTTACGACTGCCCGAAACTTTGTTTGGGGAAAATGTGCAATCAAATATAAAAGGGGGATTTTTTTTTGTACTACATGTTTGATAAGAGTAGTTTTTGCAAATAAGGAAGCAACATTTTCGGTAAATTTATTGATTGCCATTTTATATAGTTGCTATCGATGCGGAATGGTTTTGTATATATGCCAGTAAGTGCGATAACTTTTATTTCAGATAAAATGTTTAATTTAATTGGAATATATAAAAAGAATGAGGCATATATACATTAAGGTTAATCCGACCATTCCAAATTATCCTGCAGTCCAGTTGACCTAACGCTCCTGGACGATCGATAGAGACTGTGTAAGACGAGGATTTTTGAAGTAATGGGTATATGTAGGAAAGGTTGAAATTATAGCGTTTTGCTATACATTTCTGTAATAATGATATTTCTTTGAATATATCATTATTCGATGATTCCCAATAAAAACAGCGTCCCGATGTTTCTGAACACCTAGTCAGAACTACATTCTTTTCGATATATATTTTTATCATCTACTATAAAAATCTATCGAAAAGTAAAATCACGGAATAAATTTATTGTCAAAATACATTGAAAAATAACACCTTTCAATGTTTTTCATGATCTTATTTAGATGTTTCTCTCCATTTAAATTTATTATCTGCGCTTTAGATTTCCCCAGAAAATAACACAAAATCTACCACTATCTTATTTTTAAAAGTTCATGACACACCGAAAATCCTTTGCTTACGATTGACCGAAACTTTGTTTGGGGAAAATGTGCAATCAAGTATAAAAGAGGGAATTTTTTTTTTTTTTTTTTGTACTACATATTTGATAAGAATGGTTTTTGCAAATAAGCAAGCAGCATTTTCGGTAAATTTATTGATTGCCATTTTATATAGTTGCTATCGATGCGGAATGGTTTTGTATATATGCCAGTAATTGCGATAACTTTTATTTCAAATAAAATGTTTAATTTAATTGGAATATATAAAAAGAATGAGGCATATATACATTAAGGTAAATCCGACCATTCCAAATTATCCTGCAGTCCAGTTGAGCTAACGCTCCTGGACGATCGATAGAGACTGTGTAAGAGGAGGATTTCCGAAGTAATGTGTATATGTAGGAAAGGTTGAAATTATAGCGTTTGCTATACATTTCTGCAATAATGATATTTCTTCGAATATATCATTATTCGCTTATACCCATTAAAAACAGCGTCCCGATGTTTCTGAACACCTAGTCAGAACTACATTCTTTGCGATATATATTTTTAAAATCTGCTATAAAAATGTATCAAAAAAATAAATCTTGGAATAATCTTATTGTCAAAATACATTGAAAAACTAATAGTAGGAATTGAATAACACCTTTCAATCTTTTTCATCATCTTATTTAGATGTACCTCTCCATTTAAATATATAATCTGCGCTTTAGATTTCCCCAGAAAATAACACAAAATCTACCACGATTTTATTTTTAAAACTTCATGACACACCGAAAATCCTTTGCTTACGACTGCCCGAAGCTTTGTTTGAGGAAAATGTGCAATCAAATATAAAAGGGGGATTTTTTTTTTTTTGTACTACATATTTGATAAGAGTAGTTTTTGCAAATAAGGAAGCAACATTTTCGGTAAATTTATTGATTGCCATTTTATATAGTTGCTATCGATGCGGAATGGTTTTGTATATATGCCAGTAACTGCGATAACTTTTATTTCAGGTAAAATGTTGAATTTAATTGGAATATATAAAAAGAATGAGGCATATATACATTAAGGTTAATCCGACCATTCCAAATTATCCTGCAGTCCAGTTGAGCTAACGCTCCTGGACGATCGATAGAGACTGTGTAAGACGAGGATTTTTGAAGTAATGGGTATATGTAGGAAAGGTTGAAATTATAGCCTTTTGCTATACATTTCTGTAATAATGATATTTCTTTGAATATATCAATATTCGATGATTCCCAATAAAAACAGCGTCCCGATGATTCTGAAAACCTAGTCAGAACTACATTCTTTTCGATATATATTTTTATCATCTACTATAAAAATCTATCGAAAAGTAAAATCACGGAATAAATTTATTGTCAAAATACATTGAAAAATAACACCTTTCAATGTTTTTCATGATCTTATTTAGATGTTTCTCTCCATTTAAATTTATTATCTGCGCTTTAGATTTCCCCAGAAAATAACACAAAATCTACCACTATCTTATTTTTAAAAGTTCATGACACACCGAAAATCCTTTGCTTACGACTGCCCGAAACTTTGTTTGGGGAAAATGTGCAATCAAATATAAAAGGGGGATTTTTTTTTTTTGTACTACATATTTGATAAGAGTAGTTTTTGCAAATAAGGAAGCAACATTTTCGGTAAATTTATTGATTGCCATTTTATATAGTTGCTATCGATGCGGAATGGTTTTGTATATATGCCAGTAATTGCGATAACTTTTATTTCAGATAAAATGTTTAATTTAATTGGAATATATAAAAAGAATGAGGCATATATACATTAAGGTTAATCCGACCATTCCAAATTATCCTGCAGTCCAGTTGAGCTAACGCTCCTGGACGATCGATAGAGACTGTGTAAGACGAGGATTTTTGAAGTAATGGGTATATGTAGGAAAGGTTGAAATTATAGCGTTTTGCTATACATTTCTGTAATAACGATATTTCTTTGAATATATCATTATTCGATGATTCCCAATAAAAACAGCGTCCCGATGTTTCTGAACACCTAGTCAGAACTACATTCTTTTCGATATATATTCTTATCATCTACTATAAAAATCTATCGAAAAGTAAAATCATGGAATAAATTTATTGTCAAAATACATTGAAAAATAACACCTTTCAATGTTTTTCATGATCTTATTTAGATGTTTCTCTCCATTTAAATTTATTATCTGCGCTTTAGATTTCCCAGAAAATAACACAAAATCTACCACTATCTTATTTTTAAAAGTTCATGACACACCGAAAATCCTTTGCTTACGATTGCCCGAAACTTTGTTTGGGGAAAATGTGCAATCAAGTATAAAAGAGGGAAATTTTTTATTTTTTTTGTACTACATATTTGATAAGAATGGTTTTTGCAAATAAGCAAGCAGCATTTTCGGTAAATTTATTGATTGCCATTTTATATAGTTGCCATCGATGCGGAATGGTTTTGTATATATGCCAGTAATTGCGATAACTTTTATTTCAAATAAAATGTTTAATTTAATTGGAATATATAAAAAGAATGAGGCATATATACATTAAGGTAAATCCGACCATTCCAAATTATCCTGGAGTCCAGTTGAGCTAACGCTCCTGGACGATCGATAGAGACTGTGTAAGAGGAGGATTTTCGAAGTAATGTGTATATGTAGGAAAGGTTGAAATTATAGCGTTTTGCTATACATTTCTGCAATAATGATATTTCTTCGAATATATCATTATTCGCTGATACCCATTAAAAACAGCGTCCCGATGTTTCTGAACACCTAGTCAGAACTACATTCTTATCGGTATATATTTTTATCATCTGCTATAAAAATGTATCAAAAAGTTAAATCTTGGAATAAATTTATTGTCAAAATACATTGAAAAACTAATAGTAGGAATTGAATAACACCTTTCAATGTTTTTCATCATCTTATTTAGATGTTCCTCTCCATTTAAATTTATAATCTGCGCTTTAGATTTCCCCAGAAAATAACACAAAATCTACCACGATCTTATTTTTAAAACTTCATGACACACCGAAAATCCTTTGCTTACGACTGCCCGAAACTTTGTTTGGGGAAAATGTGCAATCAAGTATAACAGGGGGATTTTTTTTTTTGTACTACATATTTGATAAGAGTAGTTTTTGCAAATAAGGAAGCAACATTTTCGGTAAATTTATTGATTGCCATTTTATATAGTTGCTATCGATGCGGAATGGTATTGTATATATGCCAGTAATTGCGATAACTTTTATTTCAGATAAAATGTTTAATTTAATTGGAATATATAAAAAGAATGAGGCATATATACATTAAGGTTAATCCAACCATTCCAAATTATCCTGCAGTCCAGTTGAGCTAACGCTCCTGGATGATCGATAGAGACTGTGTAAGACGAGGATTTTTGAAGTAATGGGTATATCTAGGAAAGGTTGAAATTATAGCGTTTTGCTATACATTTCTGTAATAATGATATTTCTTTGAATATATCAATATTCGATGATTCCCAATAAAAACAGCGTCCCGATGATTCTGAAAACCTAGTCAGAACTACATTCTTTTCGATATATATTTTTATCATCTACTATAAAAATCTATCGAAAAGTAAAATCACGGAATAAATTTATTGTCAAAATACATTGAAAAATAACACCTTTCAATGTTTTTCATCATCTTATTTAGATGTACCTCTCCATTTAAATATATAATCTGCGCTTCAGATTTCCCCAGAAAATAACACAAAATCTACCACGATCTTATTTTTAAAACTTCATGACACACCGAAATCCTTTGCTTACGACTGCCCGAAACTTTGTTTGGGGAAAATGTGCAATCAAATATAAAAGGGGGATTTTTTTTTTTTTTTTTTTGTACTACATATTTGATAAGAGTAGTTTTTGCAAATAAGGAAGCAACATTTTCGGTAAATTTATTGATTGCCATTTCATATAGTTGCTATCGATGCGGAATGGTTTTGTATATATGCCAGTAAGTGCGATAACTTTTATTTCAGATAAAATGTTTAATTAATTGGAATATATAAAAAGAATGAGGCATATATACATTAAGGTTAATCCGACCATTCCAAATTATCCTGCAGTCCAGTTGAGCTAACGCTCCTGGACGATCGACAGAGACTGTGTAAGACGAGGATTTTTGAAGTAATGGGTATATGTAGGAAAGGTTGAAATTATAGCGTTTTGCTATACATTTCTGTAATAATGATATTTCTTTGAATATATCATTATTCGATGATTCCCAATAAAAACAGCGTCCCGATGTTTCTGAACACCTAGTCAGAACTACATTCTTTTCGATATATATTTTTATCATCTGCTATAAAAATCTATCGAAAAGTAAAATCACGGAATAAATTTATTGTCAAAATACATTGAAAAACAACACCTTTCAATGTTTTTCATGATCTTATTTAGATGTTTCTCTCCATTTAAATTTATTATCTGCGCTTTAGATTTCCCCAGAAAATAACACAAAATCTAACACGATCTTACTTTTAAAACTTCATGGCACACCGAAAATCCTTTGCTTACGACTGCCCGAAACTTTGTCTGGGGAAAATGTGCAATCAAATATAAAAGCGAGAATTTATTTTTCTATTTTGTACTACATATTTGATAAGAGTAGTTTTTGCAAATAAGCAAGCAACATTTTCGGTAAATTTATTGGTTGCCATTTTATATAGTTGCTATCGATGCGGAATGGTTTTGTATATATGCCAGTAATTGCGATAACTTTTATTTCAGATAAAATGTTTAATTTAATTGGAATATATAAAAAGAATGAGGCATATATACATTAAGGTTAATCCGACCATTCCAAATTATCCTGCAGTCCAGTTGAGCTAACGCTCCTGGACGATTGATAGAGACTGTGTAAGAGGAGGATTTTCGAAGTAATGGGTATATGTAGGAAAGATTGAAACTATAGCGTTTTGCTATACATTTCTGCAATAATGACATTTCTTTGAATATAACATTATTCGCTGATACCCATTAAAAACAGCGTCCCGATGTTTCTGAACACCTAGTCAGAACTACATTCTTTGCGATATATATTTTTATCATATGCTATAAAAATGTATCAAAAAGTTACATCTTGGAATAAATTTATTGTCAAAATACATTGAAAAATAACACCTTTCAATGTTTTTCATCAACTTATTTAGATATTCCTCTCCATTTAAATTTATAATCTGCGCTTTAGATTTCCCCAGAAAATAACACAAAATCTACCACGATCTTATTTTTAAAACTTCATGACACACCGAAAATCCTTTGCTTACGACTGCCCGAAACTTTGTTTGGGGAAAATGTGCAATCAAATATAAAAGCGAGAATTTATTTTTCTATTTTGTACTACATATTTGATAAGAGTAGTTTTTGCAAATAAGCAAGCAACATTTTCGGTAAATTTATTGGTTGCCATTTTATATAGTTGCTATCGATGCGGAATGGTTTTGTATATATGCCAGTAATTGCGATAACTTTTATTTCAGATAAAATGTTTAATTTAATTGGAATATATAAAAAGAATGAGGCATATATACATTAAGGTTAATCCGACCATTTCAAATTATCCTGCAGTCCAGTTGAGCTAACGCTCCTGGACGATCGATAGAGACTGTGTAAGACGAGGATTTTTGAAGTAATGGGTATATGTAGGAAAGGTTGAAATTATAGCGTTTTGCTATACATTTCTGCAATAATGATATTTCTTTGAATATATCATTATTCGCTGATACCCAATAAAAACATCGTCCCGATGTTTCTGAACACCTAGTCAGAACTACATTCTTTGCGATATATATTTTTATCATCTGCTATAAAAATCTATCGAAAAGTAAAATCACGGAATAAATTTATTGTCAAAATACATTGAAAAATAACAACTTTCAAAGTTTTTCATCATCTTATTTAGATGTTTCTCTCCATTTAAATTTATAATCTGCGCTTTAGATTTCCTCAGAAAATAACACAAAATCTACCACGATCTTATTTTTAAAACTTCATGGCACACCGAAATTCCTTTGCTTACGACTGCCCGAAACTGTGTTTGGGGAAAATGTGCAATCAAATATAAAAACGAGATTTTTTTTTTGTACTACATATTTGAGAAGAATGGTTTTTACAAATAAGCAAACAAGATTTTCGGGAAATTTGATTGATTGCCATTTTATATAGTTTCTATCGATGCGTAATGGTTTCGTATATATGCCAGTATTTGCGATTTCTTTTATAACAGATAAAATGTTTAATTTAATTGGAATATATTAAAAGAATCAGGCATATATACATTTAGGTTAATCCGACCATTCCAAATTATCCTGCAGTCCAGTTGAGCTAACGCTCCTGGACGATCGATAGAGACTGTGTAAGAGGAGGATTTTCGAAGTAATGGGTATATGTAGGAAAGGTTGAAATTATAGCGTTTTGCTATACATTTCTGCAATAATGATATTTCTTCGAATATATCATTATTCGCTGATACCCATTAAAAACAGCGTCCCGATGTTTCTGAACACCTAGTCAGAACTACATTCTTTGCGATATATATTTTTATCATCTGCTATAAAAATGTATCAAAAAGTTAAATCTTGGAATAAATTTATTGTCAAAATACATTGAAAAATAACACCTTTCAAAATTTTTCATCATCTTATTTAGATTTTCCTCTCCATTTAAATTTATAATCTGCGCTTTAGATTTCCCCAGAAA
Source organism: Maratus speciosus (assembly GCA_963932465.1). Classification (NCBI taxonomy): domain Eukaryota; kingdom Metazoa; phylum Arthropoda; class Arachnida; order Araneae; family Salticidae; genus Maratus; species Maratus speciosus. Next base: position 119,285,957 of record OZ010793.1, on the reverse strand, counting down.
ATAACGCAAAATCTACCACGATCTTACATTTAAAACTTCATGACACACCGAAAATCCTTCGCTTACGACTGCCCGAAACTTTGTTTGGGGAAAATGTGCAATCAAGTATAAAAGAGGGAATTTTTTTATTTTTTTTTGTACTACATATTTGATAAGAATGGTTTTTGCAAATAATCAAGCAACATTTTCAGTCAATTTATTGATTGCCATTTTATATAGTTGCTATCGATGCGGAATGGTTTTGTATATATGCCAGTAATTGCGATAATTTTATTTCAGATAAAATGTTTAATTTAGTTGGAATATATAAAAAGAATGAGGCATATATACATTAAGGTTAATCCGACCATTCCAAATTGTCCTGCAGTTCAGTTGAGCTAACGCTCCTGGACGATCGATAGAGACTGTGTAAGAGGGGGATTTTCGAAGTAATGGGTATATGTACGAAAGGTTGAAATTATAGCGTTTTGCTATACATTTCTGTAATAATGATATTTCTTTGAATATATCATTATTCGATGATTCCCAATAAAAACAGCGTCCCGATGTTTCTGAACACCTAGTCAGAACTACATTCTTTTCGATATATATTTTTATCATCTACTATAAAAATCTATCGAAAAGTAAAATCATGGAATAAATTTATTGTCAAAATACATTGAAAAACAACACCTTTCAATGTTTTTCATGATCTTATTTAGATGTTTCTCTCCATTTAAATTTATTATCTGAGCTTTAGATTTCCCAGAAAATAACACAAAATCTACCACTATCTTATTTTTAAAAGTTCATGAAAAACCGAAAATCCTTTGCTTACGATTGCCCGAAACTTTGTTTGGGGAAAATGTGCAATCAAGTATAAAAGAGGGAAATTTTTTATTTTTTTTTGTACTACATATTTGATAAGAATGGTTTCTGCAAATAAGCAAGCAGCATTTTCGGTAAATTTATTGATTGCCATTTTATATAGTTGCTATCGATGCGGAATGGTTTTGTATATATGCCAGTAATTGCGATAACTTTTATTTCAAATAAAATGTTTAATTTAATTGGAATATATAAAAAGAATGAGGCATATATACATTAAGGTAAATCCGACCATTCCAAATTATCCTGCAGTCCAGTTGAGCTAACGCTCCTGGACGATCGATAGAGACTGTGTAAGAGGAGGATTTTCGAAGTAATGTGTATATGTAGGAAAGGTTGAAATTATACCGTTTTGCTATACATTTCTGCATTAATGATATTTCTTCGAATATATCATTATTCGCTGATACCCATTAAAAACAGCGTCCCGATGTTTCTGAACACCTAGTCAGAACTACATTCTTTGCGATGTATATTTTTATAATCTGCTATAAAAATGAATCAAAAAGTTAAATCTTGGAATAAATTTATTGTCAAAATACATTGAAAAACTAATAGTAGGAATTGAATAACACCTTTCAATGTTTTTCATCATCTTATTTAGATGTACCTCTCCATTTAAATATATAATCTGCGCTTTAGATTTCCCCAGAAAATAACACAAAATCTACCACGATCTTATTTTTAAAACTTCATGACACACCGAAAATCCTTTGCTTACGATTGCCCGAAACTTTGTTTGGGGAAAATGTGCAATCAAGTATAAAAGAGGGAAATTTTTTATTTTTTTTTTTTGTACTACATATTTGATAAGAATGGTTTTTGCAAATAAGCAAGCAGCATTTTCGGTAAATTTATTGATTGCCATTTTATATAGTTGCTATCGATGCGGAATGGTTTTGTATATATGCCAGTAATTGCGATAATTTTATTTCAGATAAAATGTTTAATTTAGTTGGAATATATAAAAAGAATGAGGCATATATACATTAAGGTTAATCCGACCATTCCAAATTGTCCTGCAGTTCAGTTGAGCTAACGCTCCTGGACCATCGATAGAGACTGTGTAAGAGGGGGATTTTCGAAGTAATGGGTATATGTAGGAAAGGTTGAAATTATAGCGTTTTGCTATACATTTCTGCAATATTGATATTTCTTTGAATGTATCATTATTCGCTGATACCCATTAAAAACAGCGTCCCGATGTTTCTGAACACCTAGTCAGACTACATTCTTTGCGATATATATTTTTATCATCTGCTATAAAAATGTATCAAAAAGTTAAATCATGGAATAAATGTATTGGCAAAATACATTGAAAAATAACACCTTTCAATGTTTTTCATCATCTTATTTAGATGTTCCTTTCCATTTAAATTTATAATCTGCGCTTTAGATTTCCCCAGAAAATAACAAAAAATCTACCACGATCTTATTTTTAAAACTTCATGACACACCGAAAATCCTTTGCTTACGACTGCCCGAAACATTGTTTGGGGAAAATGTGCAATCAATTATAAAAGCGAGAATTTATTTTTCTATTTTGTACTACATATTTTATAAGAGAAGTTTTTGCAAATAATCAAGCAACATTTTCGGTAAATTTATTGATTGCCATTTTATATAGTTGCTATCGATGCGGAATGGTTTTGTATATATGCCAGTAATTGCGATAACTTCTATTTCAGATAAAATGTTTAATTTAATTGGAAGATATAAAAAGAATTAGGCATATATATATTATGGTTAATCCGACCATTCCAAATTATCCTGCAGTCCAGTTAAGCTAACGCTCCTGGACGATCGAAAGTAATGTGTATATGTAGGAAAGGTTGAAATTATAGCGTTTTGCTATACATTTCTGTAATAATGATATTTCTTTGAATATATCATTATTCGATGATTCCCATTAAAAACAGCGTCCCGATGTTTCTGAACACCTAGTCAGAACTACATTCTTTTCGATATATATTTTTATCATCTGCTATAAATATCTATCGAAAAGTAAAATCACAGAATAAATTTATTGTCAAAATACATTGAAAAATAACACCTTTCAATGTTTTTCATGATCTTATTTAGTTGTTTCTCTCCATTTAAATATATAATCTGCGCTTTAGATTTCCCCAGAAAATAACACAAAATCTATCACGATCTTATTTTTAAAACTTCATGACACACCGAAAATCCTTTGCTTACGACTGCCCGAAACTTTGTTTGGGGAAAATGTGCAATCAAATATAAAAGGGGGATTTTTTTTTTTTTTTTTTTTTTGTACTACATATTTGATAAGAGTAGTTTTTGCAAATAAGGAAGCAACATTTTCGTTAAATTTATTGATTGCCATTTTATATAGTTGCTATCGATGCGGAATGGTTTTGTATATATGCCAGTAATTGCGATAAATTTTATTTCAGATAAAATGTTTAATTTAATTGGAATATATAAAAAGAATGAGGCATATATACATTAAGGTTAATCCGACCATTCCAAATTATCCTGCAGTCTAGTTGAGCTAACGCTCCTGGACGATCGATAGAGACTGTGTAAGACGAGGATTTTTGAAGTAATGTGTATATGTAGGAAAGGTTGAAATTATAGCGTTTTGCTATACATTTCTGTAATAATGATATTTCTTTGAATATATCATTATTCGTTGATTCCCACTAAAAACAGCGTCCCGATGTTTCTGAACACCTAGTCAGAACTACATTCTTTTCGATATATATTTTTATCATCTGCTATAAAAATCTATCGAAAAGTAAAATCACGGAATAAATTTATTGTCAAAATACATTGAAAAATAACACCTTTCAATGTTTTTCATGATCTTATTTAGATGTTTCTCTTCATTTAAATTTATTATCTGCGCTTTAGATTTCCCCTGAAAATAACACAAAATCTACCACGATCTTATTTTTAAAACTTCATGGCACACCGAAAATCCTTTGCTTACGACTGCCCGAAACTGTGTTTGGGGAAAATGTGCAATCAAATATAAAATCAAGATTTTTTTTTTTTTTTTTTTTTTTTTTTTTTTTTTTTTTTTTTGTACTACATATTTGATAAGAATGGTTTTTGCAAATAAGCAAGCAACATTTTCGGTAAATTTATTGATTGCCATTTTATATAGTTGCTATCGATGCGGAATGGTTTTGTATATATGCCAGTAATTGCGATAACTTTTATTTCAGATAAAATGTTTAATTTAATTGGAATATATAAAAAGAATGAGGCATATATACATTAAGGTTAATCCGACCATTCCAAATTATCCTGCAGTCCAGTTGAGCTAACGCTCCTGGACGATCGATAGAGACTGTGTAAGAGGAGGATTTTCGAAGTAATGGGTATATGTAGGAAAGGTTGAAATTATAGCGTTTTGCTATACATTTCTGCAATAATGATATTTCTTTGAAAATATCATTATTCGCTGATACCCATTAAAAACAGCGTCCCGATGTTTCTCAACACCTAGTCAGAACTACATTCTTTGCGATATTATTTTTATCATCTGCTATAAAAATGTATCAAAAAGTTACATCTTGGAATAAATTTATTGTCAAAATACATTGAAAAATAACACCTTTCAATGTTTTTCGTCATCTTATTTAGATGTTCCTCTACATTTAAATTTATAATCTGCGCTTTAGATTTCCCCAGAAAATAACACAAAATCTACCACGATCTTATTTTTAAAACTACATGACACACCGAAAATCCTTTGCTTACGACTGCCCGAAACTTTGTTTGGGGAAAATGTGCAATGAAATATAAAAGCGAGAATTTATTTTTCTATTTTGTACTACATATTTGATAAGAGTAGTTTTTGCAAATAAGCAAGCAACATTTTCGGTAAATTTATTGATTGCCATTTTATATAGTTGCTATCGATGCGAAATGGTTTTGTATTGCCAGTAATTGCGGTAATGCCAGTAAATGCCAGTAATTGCGATAAGTTTTATTTCAGATAAAATGTTTAATTTAATTGGAATATATAAAAAGAATGAGGCATATATACATTAAGGTTAATCCGACCATTCCAAATTATCCTGCACTCCAGTTGAGCTAACGCTCCTGGACGATCGATAGAGACTGTGTAAGACGAGGATTTTTGAAGTAATGGGTATATGTAGGAAAGGTTGAAATTATAGCGTTTGTCTATACATTTCTGTAATAATGATATTTCTTTGAATATATCATTATTCGATGACTCCCAATAAAAACAGCGTCCCGATGTTTCTGAACACCTAGTCAGAACTACATTCCTTTCGATATATATTTTTATCATCTGCTATAAAAATCTATCGAAAAGTAAAATCACGGAATAAATTTATTGTCAAAATACATTGAAGAATAACACCTTTCAATGTTTTTCATGATCTTATTTAGATGTTTCTCTCCATTTAAATTTATTATATGCGCTTTAGACTTCCCCAGAAAATAACACAAAATCTAACACGATCTTATTTTTAAAACTTCATGGCACACCGAAAATCCTTTGCTTACGACTGCCCGAAACTGTGTTTGGGGAAAATGTGCAATCAAATATAAAAGCGAGAATTTTTTTTTTTTTTTTTTTTTACTACATATTTGATAAGAATGGTTTTTGCAAATAATCAAGCAACATTTTCACTAAATTTATTGATTGCCATTTTATATGGTTGCTATCGATGCGGAATGGTTTTGTATATATGCCAGTAATTGCGATAACTTTATTTCAGATAAAATGTTTAATTTAATTGGAATATATAAAAAGAATGAGGCATATATACATTAAGGTTAATCCGACCATTCCAAATTATCCTGCAGTCCAGTTGAGCTAACGCTCCTGGACGATCGATAGAGACTGTGTAAGAGGAGGATTTTCGAAGTAATGGGTATATGTAGGAAAGGTTGAAATTATAGCGTTTTGCTATACATTTCTGCAATAATGATATTTCTTTGAATATATCATTATTCGCAGATACCCATTAAAAACAGCGTCCCGATGTTTCTTAACACCTAATCAGAACTACATTCTTTGCGATATATATTTTTATCATCTGCTATAAAAATGTATCAAAAAGTTAAATCATGGAATAAATGTATTGTCAAAATACATTGAAAAATAACACCTTTCAATGTTTTTCATCATCTTATTTAGATGTTCCTTTCCATTTAAATTTATAATCTGCGCTTTAGATTTCCCCAGAAAATAACACAAAATATACCAAGATCTTATTTTTAAAACTTCATGACACACCGAAAATCCTTTGCTTACGACTGCCCGAAACTTTGTTTGGGGAAAATGTGCAATCAAATATAAAAGGGGGATTTTTTTTTTTTTTTTTGTACTACATATTTGATAAGAGTAGTTTTTGCAAATAAGGAAGCAACATTTTCCGTTAAATTTATTGATTGCCATTTTATATAGTTGCTATCGATGCGGAATGGTTTTGTATATATGCCAGTAATTGCGATAAATTTTATTTCAGATAAAATGTTTAATTTAATTGGAATATATAAAAAGAATGAGGCATATATACATTAAGGTTAATCCGACCATTCCAAATTATCCTGCAGTCTAGTTGAGCTAACGGCTCCTGGACGATCGATAGAGACTGTGTAAGACGAGGATTTTTGAAGTAATGTGTATATGTAGGAAAGGTTGAAATTATAGCGTTTTGCTATACATTTCTGTAATAATGATATTTCTTTGAATATATCATTATTCGTTGATTCCCACTAAAAACAGCGTCCCGATGTTTCTGAACACCTAGTCAGAACTACATTCTTTTCGATATATATTTTTATCATCTGCTATAAAAATCTATCGAAAAGTAAAATCACGGAATAAATTTATTGTCAAAATACATTGAAAAATAACACCTTTCAATGTTTTTCATGATCTTATTTAGATGTTTCTCTTCATTTAAATTTATTATCTGCGCTTTAGATTTCCCCTGAAAATAACACAAAATCTACCACGATCTTATTTTTAAAACTTCATGGCACACCGAAAATCCTTTGCTTACGACTGCCCGAAACTGTGTTTGGGGAAAATGTGCAATCAAATATAAAATCAAGAATTTTTTTTTTTTTTTTTTTTTTTTTTTTTGTACGACATATTTGATAAGAATGGTTTTTGCAAATAAGCAAGCAACATTTTCGGTAAATTTATTGATTGCCATTTTATATAGTTGCTATCGATGCGGAATGGTTTTGTATATATGCCAGTAATTGCGATAACTTTTATTTCAGATAAAATGTTTAATTTAATTGGAATATATAAAAAGAAATGAGGCATATATACATTAAGGTTAATCCGACCATTCCAAATTATCCTGCAGTCCATTTGAGCTAACGCTCCTGGACGATCGATAGAGACTGTGTAAGAGGAGGATTTTCGAAGTAATGGGTATATGTAGGAAAGGTTGAAATTATAGCGTTTTGCTATACATTTCTGCAATAATGATATTTCTTTGAAAATATCATTATTCGCTGATACCCATTAAAAACAGCGTCCCGATGTTTCTCAACACCTAGTCAGAACTACATTCTTTGCGATATTATTTTTATCATCTGCTATAAAAATGTATCAAAAAGTTACATCTTGGAATAAATTTATTGTCAAAATACATTGAAAAATAACACCTTTCAATGTTTTTCGTCATCTTATTTAGATGTTCCTCTACATTTAAATTTATAATCTGCGCTTTAGATTTCCCCAGAAAATAACACAAAATCTACCACGATCTTATTTTTAAAACTACATGACACACCGAAAATCCTTTGCTTACGACTGCCCGAAACTTTGTTTGGGGAAAATGTGCAATGAAATATAAAAGCGAGAATTTATTTTTCTATTTTGTACTACATATTTGATAAGAGTAGTTTTTGCAAATAAGCAAGCAACATTTTCGGTAAATTTATTGATTGCCATTTTATATAGTTGCTATCGATGCGAAATGGTTTTGTATTGCCAGTAATTGCGGTAATGCCAGTAAATGCCAGTAATTGCGATAAGTTTTATTTCAGATAAAATGTTTAATTTAATTGGAATATATAAAAAGAATGAGGCATATATACATTAAGGTTAATCCGAATATTCCAAATTATCCTGCACTCCAGTTGAGCTAACGCTCCTGGACGATCGATAGAGACTGTGTAAGACGAGGATTTTTGAAGTAATGGGTATATGTAGGAAAGGTTGAAATTATAGCGTTTGTCTATACATTTCTGTAATAATGATATTTCTTTGAATATATCATTATTCGATGATTCCCAATAAAAACAGCGTCCCGATGTTTCTGAACACCTAGTCAGAACTACATTACTTTCGATATATATTTTTATCATCTGCTATAAAAATCTATCGAAAAGTAAAATCACGGAATAAATTTATTGTCAAAATACATTGAAGAATAACACCTTTCAATGTTTTTCATGATCTGATTTAGATGTTTCTCTCCATTTAAATTTATTATATGCGCTTTAGACTTCCCCAGAAAATAACACAAAATCTAACACGATCTTATTTTTAAAACTTCATGGCACACCGAAAATCCTTTGCTTACGACTGCCCGAAACTGTGTTTGGGGAAAATGTGCAATCAAATATAAAAGCGAGAATTTTTTTTTTTTTTTTTTTTTACTACATATTTGATAAGAATGGTTTTTGCAAATAATCAAGCAACATTTTCACTAAATTTATTGATTGCCATTTTATATAGTTGCTATCGATGCGGAATGGTTTTGTATATATGCCAGTAATTGCGATAACTTTATTTCAGATAAAATGTTTAATTTAATTGGAATATATAAAAAGAATGAGGCATATATACATTAAGGTTAATCCGACCATTCCAAATTATCCTGCAGTCCAGTTGAGCTAACGCTCCTGGACGATCGATAGAGACTGTGTAAGAGGAGGATTTTCGAAGTAATGGGTATATGTAGGAAAGGTTGAAATTATAGCGTTTTGCTATACATTTCTGCAATAATGATATTTCTTTGAATATATCATTATTCGCAGATACCCATTAAAAACAGCGTCCCGATGTTTCTTAACACCTAATCAGAACTACATTCTTTGCGATATATATTTTTATCATCTGCTATAAAAATGTATCAAAAAGTTAAATCATGGAATAAATGTATTGTCAAAATACATTGAAAAATAACACCTTTCAATGTTTTTCATCATCTTATTTAGATGTTCCTTTCCATTTAAATTTATAATCTGCGCTTTAGATTTCCCCAGAAAATAACACAAAATATACCAAGATCTTATTTTTAAAACTTCATGACACACCGAAAATCCTTTGCTTACGACTGCCCGAAACTTTGTTTGGGGAAAATGTGCAATCAAATATAAAAGCGAGAATTTATTTTTCTATTTTGTACTACATATTTGATAAGAGTAGTTTTTGCAAATAAGCAAGCAACATTTTCGGTAAATTTATTGATTGCCATTTTATATAGTTGCTATCGATGCGGAATGGTTTTGTATATATGCCAGTAATTAAGATAACTTTTATTTCAGATAAAATGTTTAATTTAATTGGAATATATAAAAAGAATGAGGCATATATACATTAAGGTTAATCCGACCATTCCAAATTATCCTGCAGTCCAGTTGAGCTAACGCTCCTGGACGATCGATAGAGACTGTGTATGACGAGGATTTTTGGAGTAATGGATATATGTAGGAAAGGTTGAAATTATAGCGTTTTGCTATACATTTCTGTAATAATGATATATCTTTGAATATATCTTTATTCGCTGATACCCATTAAAAACAGCGTCCCGATGTTTTTGAACACCTAATCAGAGCTACATTCTTTGCGATATATATTTTTATCATCTGCTGTAAAAATCTATCGAAAAGTTAAATCATGGAATAAATTTATTGTCAAAATACATTGAAAAATAACATCGCTCAATGTTTTTCATGATCTTATTTAGATGTTCCTCTCCATTTAAATATATAATCTGCGCTTTATATTTCCCCAGAAAATAACACAAAATCTACCACTATCTTATTTTTAAAACTTCATGGCACACCGAAAATCCTTTGCTTACGACTGCCCGAAACTTAGTTTGGGGAAAATGTGCAATCAAATATAAAAGCGAGAATTTTTTTTTTTTTTTTGTACTACATATTTGATAAGAATGGTTTTTGCAAATAAGCAAGCAACATTTTCGGGAAATTTGATTGATTGCCATTTTATATAGTTTCTATCGATGCGGAATGGTTTTGTATATATGCCAGTATTTGCGATTTCTTTTATAACAGATAAAATGTTTAATTTAATTGGAATATATTAAAAGAATGAGGCATATATACATTAAGGTTAATCCGACAATTCCAAATTATCCTACAGTCCAGTTCAGCTAACGCTCCTGGACGATCGATAGAGACTGTGTAAGACGAGGATTTTTGAAGTAATGGGTATATATAGGAAAGGTTGAAATTATAGCACTTTGCTATATATTTCTGTAATAATGATATTCCTTTGAATATATCATTATTCGTTGATTCCCATTAAAAACAGCGTCCCGATGTTTCTGAGCAACTAGTCAGAACTACATACTTTTCGATATATATTTTTAACATCTACTATAAAAATCTATCGAAAAGTTAAATCATGGAATAAATTTATTGTCAAAATACATTAAAAAATAACATCTTTCAATATTTTTCATGATCTTATTTAGATGTTTCTCTCCATTTAAATTTATTATCTGCGCTTTATTTTTCCCCAGATAATAACACAAAATCTACCACGATCTTATTATTAAAACTTCATGATACACCGGAAATCCTTTGCTTACGACTGCCCGAAATTTTGTTTGGGGAAAATGTGCAATCAAATATAAAAGCGAGATTTTTTTTTTTTTTTTTTTTTACTACATATTTGATAAGAATGGTTTTTGCAAATAATCAAGCAACATTTTCAGTAAATTTATTGATTGCCATTTTATATAGTTGCTATCGATGCGGAATGGTTTTGTATATATGCCAGTAATTGCGATAACTTTATTTCAGATAAAATGTTTAATTTAATTGGAATATATAAAAAGAATGAGGCATATATACATTAAGGTTAATCCGACCATTCCAAATTATCCTGCAGTCCAGTTGAGCTAACGCTCCTGGACGATCGATAGAGACTGTGTAAGAGGAGGATTTTCGAAGTAATGGGTATATGTAGGAAAGGTTGAAATTATAGCGTTTTGCTATACATTTCTGCAATAATGATATTTCTTTGAATATATCATTATTCGCTGATACCCATTAAAAACAGCGTCCCGATGTTTCTTAACACCTAATCAGAACTACATTCTTTGCGATATATATTTTTATCATCTGCTATAAAAATGTATCAAAAAGTTAAATCATGGAATAAATGTATTGTCAAAATACATTGAAAAATAACACCTTTCAATGTTTTTCATCATCTTATTTAGATGTTCCTTTCCATTTAAATTTATAATCTGCGCTTTAGATTTCCCCAGAAAATAACACAAAATCTACCAAGATCTTATTTTTAAAACTTCATGACACACCGAAAATCCTTTGCTTACGACTGCCCGAAACTTTGTTTGGGGAAAATGTGCAATCAAATATAAAAGCGAGAATTTATTTTTCTATTTTGTACTACATATTTGATAAGAGTAGTTTTTGCAAATAAGCAAGCAACATTTTCGGTAAATTTATTGATTGCCACTTTATATAGTTGCTATCGATGCGGAATGGTTTTGTATATATGCCAGTAATTAAGATAACTTTTATTTCAGATAAAATGTTTAAATTAATTGGAATATATAAAAAGAATGAGGCATATATACATTAAGGTTAATCCGACCATTCCAAATTATCCTGCAGTCCAGTTGAGCTAACGCTCCTGGACGATCGATAGAGACTGTGTAAGACGAGGATTTCTGAAGTAATGGGTATATGTCGGAAAGGTTGAAATAATAGAGTTTTGCTATACATTTCTGTAATAATGATATTTCTTTGATAAAATCATTATTCGTCGATTCCCATTAACATGATCATATTTAGATGTTTCTCTCCATAAAATTTTGTTATCTGCGCTTTAAATTTCCCCGGAAAATAACACAAAATCTACCACGATCTTATTTTTAAAACTTCATGATACACCGGAAATCCTTTGCTTACGACTGCCCGAAATTTTGTTTGGGGAAAATGTGCAATCAAATATAAAAGCGAGAATTTATTTTTCTATTTTGTACTACATATTTGATAAGAGTAGTTTTTGCAAATAAGCAAGCAACATTTTCGGTAAATTTATTGATTGCCATTTTATATAGTTGCTATCGATGCGGAATGGTTTTGTATATATGCCAGTAATTGCGATATCTTATATTTCACATAAAATGTTTAATTTATTTGGAATATATAAAAAGAATTAGGCATATATATATTAAGGTTAATCCGACCATTCCAAATTATCCTGCAGTCCAGTTGATCTAACTCTTCTGGACGATCGATAGAGACTGTGTATGACGAGGATTTTTGAAGTAATGGGTATATGTAGGAAAGGTTGAAATTATAGCGTTTTGCTATACATTTCTGTAATAATGATATATCTTTGAATATATCTTTATACGCTGATACTCATTAAAAACAGCGTCCCGATGTTTCTCAACACCTAGTCAGAGCTACATTCTTTGCGATATATATTTTTATCATCTGCTATAAAAATCTATCGAAAAGTTAAATCATGGAATAAATTTATTTTCAAAATACATTGAAAAATAACACCTTTCAATGTTTTTCGTGATCTTATTTAGATGTTCCTCTCTATTTAAATTTTTTATCTGCGCTTTAGATTTCCCCAGAAAATAACACAAAATCTACCACGATCTTATTTTTAAAACTTCATGACACACCGAAAATCCTTTGCTTACGACTGCCCGAAACTTTGTTTGGGGAAAATGTGCAATCAAATATAAAAGCGAGAATTTTTTTTTTTTTTTTTTTTTTGTACTACATATTTGATAAGAATGGTTTTTGCAAATAAGCAAGCAACATTTTCGGGAAATTTGATTGATTGCCATTTTATATAGTTTCTATCGATGCGGAATGGTTTTGTATATATGCCAGTATTTGCGATTTCTTTTATAACAGATAAAATGTTTAATTTAATTGGAATATATTAAAAGAATGAGGCATATATACATTAAGGTTAATCCGACAATTCCAAATTATCCTGCAGTCCAGTTCAGCTAACGCTCCTGGACGATCGATAGAGACTGTGTAAGACGAGGATTTTTGAAGTAATGGGTATATATAGGAAAGGTTGAAATTATAGCACTTTGCTATATATTTCTGTAATAATGATATTCCTTTGAATATATCATTATTCGTTGATTCCCATTAAAAACAGCGTCCCGATGTTTCTGAACAACTAGTCAGAACTACATACTTTTCGATATATATTTTTAACATCTACTATAAAAATCTATCGAAAAGTTAAATCATGGAATAAATTTATTGTCAAAATACATTAAAAAATAACATCTTTCAATATTTTTCATGATCTTATTTAGATGTTTCTCTCCATTTAAATTTATTATCTGCGCTTTATTTTTCCCCAGATAATAACACAAAATCTACCACGATCTTATTATTAAAACTTCATGATACACCGGAAATCCTTTGCTTACGACTGCCCGAAATTTTGTTTGGGGAAAATGTGCAATCAAATATAAAAGCGAAAATTTATTTTTCTATTTTGTACTACATATTTGATAAGAGTAGTTTTTGCAAATAAGCAAGCAACATTTTCGGTAAATTTATTGATTGCCATTTTATATAGTTTCTATCGATGCGGAATGGTTTTGTGTATATGCCAGTAATTGCGATATCTTTTATATCAGATAAAATGTTTAATTTAATTGGAATATATAAAAAGAATGAGGCATATATACATTAAGGTTAATCCGACCATTTCAAATTATCCTGCAGTCGAGTTGAGCTAACGCTCCTGGACGATCGATAGAGACTGTGTAAGACGAGGATTTTTGAAGTAATGGGTATATGTAGGAAAGGTTGAAATAATAGCGTTTTGCTATACATTTCTGTAATAATGATATTTCTTTGAATATATCATTATTCGTTGATTCCCATTAACATGATCTTATTGAGATGTTTCTCTCCATAAAAATTTATTATCTGCGCTTTAGACTTCCCCAGAAAATAACACAAAATCTACGACGATCTTATTATTAAAACTTCATGATACACCGGAAATCCTTTGCTTACGACTGCCCGAAATTTTGTTTGGGGAAAATGTGCAATCAAATATAAAAGCGAGAAATTATTTTTCTATTTTGTACTACATATTTGATAAGAGTAGTTTTTGCAAATAAGCAAGCAACATTTTCGGTAAATTTATTGATTGCCATTTTATATAGTTTCTATCGAAGCGGAATGGTTTTGTGTATATGCCAGTAATTGCGATATCTTTTATATCAGATAAAATGTTTAATTTAATTGGAATATATAAAAAGAATGAGGCATATATACATTAAGGTTAATCCGACCATTCCAAATTATCCTGCAGTCCAGTTGAGCTAACGCTCCTGGACGATCGATAGAGACTGTGTAAGACGAGGATTTTTAATGTAATGGGTATATGTAGGAAAGGTTGAAATTATAGCGTTTTGCTATACATTTCTGCAATAATGATATTTCTTTGAATATATCATTATTCGCTGATACCCATTAAAAACAGCGTCCCGATGTTTCTGAACACCTAGTCAGAACTACATTCTTTGCGATACATATTTTTATATTCTGCTATAAAAATGTATCAAAAAGTTAAATCGTGGAATAAATTTATTGTCAAAATACATTGAAAAATAACACCTTTCAATGTTTTTCATCATCTTATTTAGATGTTCATCTCCATTTAAATTTATAATCTGCGCTTTAGATTTCCCCAGAAAATAACACAAAATCTACCACGATCTTATTTTTAAAACTTCATGACACACCGGAAATTCTTTGCTAACGACTGCCCGAAATTTTGTTTGGCGAAAATGTGCAATCAAATATAAAAGCGAGAATTTATTTTTCTATATTGTACTACATATTTGATAAGAGTAGTTTTTGCAAATAAGCAAGCAACATTTTCGGTAATTTTATTGATTGCCATTTTATATAGTTGCTATCGATGCGGAATGGTTTTGTATATATGCCAGTAATTGCGATATCTTTTATTTCAGAAAAAATGTTTAATTTAATTGGAATATATAAAAAGAATTAGGCATATATATATTATGGTTAATCCGACCATTCCAAATTATCCTGCAGTCCAGTTGATCTAACGCTCCTGGACGATCGATAGAGACTGTGTATAAACGAGGATTTTTGAAGTAATGGTTATATGTAGGAATGGTTGAAATTATAGCGTTTTGCTATACATTTCTGTAATAATGATATATCTTTGAATATATCTTTATACGCTGATACCCATTAAAAACAGCGTCCCGATGTTTCTGAACACCTAGTCAGAGCTACATTCTTTGCGATATATATTTTTATCATCTGCTATAAAAATCTATCGAAAAGTTAAATCATGGAATAAATTTATTGTCAAAATACATTGAAAAATAACATCTTTCAATGTTTTTCATGATCTTATTTAGATGTTCCTCTCCATTTAAATATATAATCTGCGCTTTAGATTTCCCCAGAAAATAACACAAAATCTACCACTATCTTATTTTTAAAACTTCATGACACACCGAAAATCCTTTGCTTACGACTGCCCGAAATTTTGTTTGGGGAAAATGTGCAATCAAATATAAAAGCGAGAATTTATTTTTCTATATTGTACTACATATTTGATAAGAGTAGTTTTTGCAAATAAGCAAGCAACATTTTCGGTAATTTTATTGATTGCCATTTTATATAGTTGCTATCGATTCGGAATGGTTTTGTATACATGCCAGTATTTGCGATTTCTTTTATAACAGATAAAATGTTTAATTTAATTGGAATATGTTAAAAGAATGAGGCATATATACATTTAGGTTAATCCGACCATTCCAAATTATCCCGCAGTCCAGTTGAGCTAACGCTCCTGGACGATCGACAGAGATTGTGTAAGACGAGGATTTTTGAAGTAATGGGTATATGTAGGAAAGGTTGAAATAATAGCGTTTTTCTATACATTTCTGTAATAATTTCTTTGAATATATCATTATTCGTTGATTCCCATTAAAAACAGCGTCCCGATGTTTCTGAACACCTAGTCAGAACTACATTCTCTGCGATACATATTTTTATATTCTGCTATAAAAATGTATCAAAAAGTTAAATCTTGGAATAAATTTATTGTCAAAATACATTGAAAAATAACACCTTTCAATGTTTTTCATCATCTTATTTAGACGTTCTTCTCCATTTAAATTTATAATCTGCGCTTTAGATTTCCCCAGAAAATAACACAAAATCTACCACGATCTTATTTTTAAAACTTCATGACACACCGAAAATCCTTTGCTTACGAATGCCGGAAACTTTGTTTGGGGAAAATGTGCAATCAAATATAAAAGCAAGAATTTATTTTTCTATTTTGTACTACATATTTGATAAGAGTAGTTTTTGCAAATAAGCAAGCAAGATTTTCGGTAAATTTATTGATTGTCATTTTATATAGTTGCTATCGATGCGGAATGGTTTTGTATATATGCCCGTAATTGCGATAACTTTTATTTCAGATAAAATGTTTAATTTAATTGGAATATATAAAAGGAATGAGGCATATATACATTAAGGTTAATCCGACCATTCCAAATTATCCCTCAGTCCAGTTGAGCTAACGCTCCTGGACGATCGATAGAAACTGTGTAAGACGAGGATTTTTGAAGTAATGGGTATATGTAGGAAAGGTTGAAATTATAGCGTTTTGCTATACATTTCTGCAATAATGATATTTCTTTGAATATATCATTATTCGCAGATACACATTAAAAACAGCGTCCCGATGTTTCTCAACACCTAGTCCGAACTAAATTCTTTGCGATATATATTTTTATCATCAGCTATAAAAATCTATCGAACAGTTAAATCCTGGAATAAATTTTTTTTCAAAATACATTGAAAAATAATACCTTTCAATGTTTTTCATGATCTTATTTAGATGTTCCTCTCCATTTAAATATATAATCTGCGCTTTAGATTTAACCCAGAAAATAACACAAAATCTACCACGATCTTATTTTTAAAACTTCATGACACACCGGAAATCCTTTGCTTACGACTGCCCGAAACTTTGTTTGGGGAAAATGTGCAATCATATATAAAAGAGGGATTTTTTTTTTTTTTTTTTTTTTTTTTTTTTTTTTTTTTTTTGTACTACATATTTTATAAGAGTAGTTTTTGCAAATAAGCAAGCAACATTTTCGGTAAATTTATTGATTGTCATTTTATATAGTTGCTATCGATGCGGAATGGTTTTGTATATATGCCCGTAAATGCGATAACTTTTATTTCAGATAAAATGTTTAATTTAATTGGAATATATAAAAAGAATGAGGCATATATACATTAAGGTTAATCCGACCATTCCAAATTATCCTGCAGTCCAGTTGAGCTAACGCTCCTGGACGATCGATAGAGACTGTGTAAGACGAGGATTTCTGAAGTAATGGGTATATGTCGGAAAGGTTGAAATAATAGAGTTTTGCTATACATTTCTGTAATAATGATATTTCTTTGATAAAATCATTATTCGTCGATTCCCATTAACATGATCTTATTTAGATGTTTCTCTGCATAAAAATTTATTATCTGCGCTTTAAATTTCCCCGGAAAATAACACAAAATCTACCACGATCTTATTTTTAAAACTTCATGATACACCGGAAATCCTTTGCTTACGACTGCCCGAAATTTTGTTTGGGGAAAATGTGCAATCAAATATAAAAGCGAGAATTTATTTTTCTATTTTGTACTACATATTTGATAAGAGTAGTTTTTGCAAATAAGCAAGCAACATTTCCGTAAATTTATTGATTGCCATTTTATATAGTTGCTATCGATGCGGAATGGTTTTGTATATATGCCAGTAATTGCGATATCTTATATTTCACATAAAATGTTTAATTTATTTGGAATATATAAAAAGAATTAGGCATATATATATTAAGGTTAATCCGACCATTCCAAATTATCCTGCAGTCCAGTTGATCTAACTCTTCTGGACGATCGATAGAGACTCTGTATGACGAGGATTTTTGAAGTAATGGGTATATGTAGGAAAGGTTGAAATTATAGCGTTTTGCTATACATTTTTGTAATAATGATATATCTTTGAATATATCTTTATACGCTGATACTCATTAAAAACAGTGTCCCGATGTTTCTCAACACCTAGTCAGAGCTACATTCTTTGCGATATATATTTTTATCATCTGCTATAAAAATCTATCGAAAAGTTAAATCATGGAATAAATTTATTTTCCAAATACATTGAAAAATAACACCTTTCAATGTTTTTCGTGATCTTATTTAGATGTTCCTCTCTATTTAAATTTTTTATCTGCGCTTTAGATTTCCCCAGAAAATAACACAAAATCTACCACGATCTTATTTTTAAAACTTCATGACACAGCGAAAATCCTTTGCTTACGACTGCCCGAAACTTTGTTTGGGGAAAATGTGCAATTATATATAAAAGAGGGAATTTTTTTTTTTTTTTTTTTTTTTTTTTTGTACTACATATTTGATAAGAGTAGTTTTTGCATATAAGCAAGCAACATTTTCGGTAATTTTATTGATTGTCATTTTATATAGTTGCTATCGATGCGGAATGGTTTTGTATATATGCCCGTAATTGCAATAACTTTTATTTCAGATAAAATGTTTAATTTAATTGGAATATATAAAAAGAATGAGGCATATATACATTAAGGTTAATCCGACCATTCCAAATTATCCTGCAGTCCAGTTGAGCTAACGCTCCTGGACGATCGATAGAGACTGTGTATGACGAGGATTTTTGGAGTAATGGATATATGTAGGAAAGGTTGAAATTATAGCGTTTTGCTATACATTTCTGTAATAATGATATATCTTTGAATATATCTTTATACGCTGATACCCATTAAAAACAGCGTCCCGATGTTTTTGAACACCTAATCAGAGCTACATTCTTTGCGATATATATTTTTATCATCTGCTGTAAAAATCTATCGAAAAGTTAAATCATGGAATAAATTTATTGTCAAAATACATTGAAAAATAACATCGCTCAATGTTTTTCATGATCTTATTTAGATGTTCCTCTCCATTTAAATATATAATCTGCGCTTTATATTTCCCCAGAAAATAACACAAAATCTACCACTATCTTATTTTTAAAACTTCATGGCACACCGAAAATCCTTTGCTTACGACTGCCCGAAACTTAGTTTGGGGAAAATGTGCAATCAAATATAAAAGCGAGAATTTTTTTTTTTTTTGTACTACATATTTGATAAGAATGGTTTTTGCAAATAAGCAAGCAACATTTTCGGGAAATTTG
Organism: Maratus speciosus; assembly: GCA_963932465.1. Lineage (NCBI taxonomy): Eukaryota > Metazoa > Arthropoda > Arachnida > Araneae > Salticidae > Maratus > Maratus speciosus. The sequence goes on along the minus strand of OZ010793.1, from coordinate 119,266,540 downwards.
ATTGATTGCCATTTTATATAGTTTCTATCGATGCGGAATGGTTTTGTATATATGCCAGTATTTGCGATTTCTTTTATAACAGATAAAATGTTTAATTTAATTGGAATATATTAAAAGAATGAGGCATATATACATTAAGGTTAATCCGACAATTCCAAATTATCCTGCAGTCCAGTTCAGCTAACGCTCCTGGACGATCGATAGAGACTGTGTAAGACGAGGATTTTTGAAGTAATGGGTATATATAGGAAAGGTTGAAATTATAGCACTTTGCTATATATTTCTGTAATAATGATATTCCTTTGAATATATCATTATTCGTTGATTCCCATTAAAAACAGCGTCCCGATGTTTCTGAACAACTAGTCAGAACTACATACTTTTCGATATATATTTTTAACATCTACTATAAAAATCTATCGAAAAGTTAAATCATGGAATAAATTTATTGTCAAAATACATTAAAAAATAACATCTTTCAATATTTTTCATGATCTTATTTAGATGTTTCTCTCCATTTAAATTTATTATCTGCGCTTTATTTTTCCCCAGATAATAACACAAAATCTACCACGATCTTATTATTAAAACTTCATGATACACCGGAAATCCTTTGCTTACGACTGCCCGAAATTTTGTTTGGGGAAAATGTGCAATCAAATATAAAAGCGAGAATTTTTTTTTTTTTTTTTTACTACATATTTGATAAGAATGGTTTTTGCAAATAATCAAGCAACATTTTCAGTAAATTTATTGATTGCCATTTTATATAGTTGCTATCGATGCGGAATGGTTTTGTATATATGCCAGTAATTGCGATAACTTTATTTCAGATAAAATGTTTAATTTAATTGGAATATATAAAAAGAATGAGGCATATATACATTAAGGTTAATCCGACCATTCCAAATTATCCTGCAGTCCAGTTGAGCTAACGCTCCTGGACGATCGATAGAGACTGTGTAAGAGGAGGATTTTCGAAGTAATGGGTATATGTAGGAAAGGTTGAAATTATAGCGTTTTGCTATACATTTCTGCAATAATGATATTTCTTTGAATATATCATTATTCGCTGATACCCATTAAAAACAGCGTCCCGATGTTTCTTAACACCTAATCAGAACTACATTCTTTGCGATATATATTTTTATCATCTGCTATAAAAATGTATCAAAAAGTTAAATCATGGAATAAATGTATTGTCAAAATACATTGAAAAATAACACCTTTCAATGTTTTTCATCATCTTATTTAGATGTTCCTTTCCATTTAAATTTATAATCTGCGCTTTAGATTTCCCCAGAAAATAACACAAAATCTACCAAGATCTTATTTTTAAAACTTCATGACACACCGAAAATCCTTTGCTTACGACTGCCCGAAACTTTGTTTGGGGAAAATGTGCAATCAAATATAAAAGCGAGAATTTATTTTTCTATTTTGTACTACATATTTGATAAGAGTAGTTTTTGCAAATAAGCAAGCAACATTTTCGGTAAATTTATTGATTGCCACTTTATATAGTTGCTATCGATGCGGAATGGTTTTGTATATATGCCAGTAATTAAGATAACTTTTATTTCAGATAAAATGTTTAATTTAATTGGAATATATAAAAAGAATGAGGCATATATACATTAAGGTTAATCCGACCATTCCAAATTATCCTGCAGTCCAGTTGAGCTAACGCTCCTGGACGATCGATAGAGACTGTGTAAGACGAGGATTTCTGAAGTAATGGGTATATGTCGGAAAGGTTGAAATAATAGAGTTTTGCTATACATTTCTGTAATAATGATATTTCTTTGATAAAATCATTATTCGTCGATTCCCATTAACATGATCATATTTAGATGTTTCTCTCCATAAAAATTTGTTATCTGCGCTTTAAATTTCCCCGGAAAATAACACAAAATCTACCACGATCTTATTTTTAAAACTTCATGATACACCGGAAATCCTTTGCTTACGACTGCCCGAAATTTTGTTTGGGGAAAATGTGCAATCAAATATAAAAGCGAGAATTTATTTTTCTATTTTGTACTACATATTTGATAAGAGTAGTTTTTGCAAATAAGCAAGCAACATTTTCGGTAAATTTATTGATTGCCATTTTATATAGTTGCTATCGATGCGGAATGGTTTTGTATATATGCCAGTAATTGCGATATCTTATATTTCACATAAAATGTTTAATTTATTTGGAATATATAAAAAGAATTAGGCATATATATATTAAGGTTAATCCGACCATTCCAAATTATCCTGCAGTCCAGTTGATCTAACTCTTCTGGACGATCGATAGAGACTGTGTATGACGAGGATTTTTGAAGTAATGGGTATATGTAGGAAAGGTTGAAATTATAGCGTTTTGCTATACATTTCTGTAATAATGATATATCTTTGAATATATCTTTATACGCTGATACTCATTAAAAACAGCGTCCCGATGTTTCTCAACACCTAGTCAGAGCTACATTCTTTGCGATATATATTTTTATCATCTGCTATAAAAATCTATCGAAAAGTTAAATCATGGAATAAATTTATTTTCAAAATACATTGAAAAATAACACCTTTCAATGTTTTTCGTGATCTTATTTAGATGTTCCTCTCTATTTAAATTTTTTATCTGCGCTTTAGATTTCCCCAGAAAATAACACAAATTCTACCACGATCTTATTTTTAAAACTTCATGACACACCGAAAATCCTTTGCTTACGACTGCCCGAAACTTTGTTTGGGGAAAATGTGCAATTATATATAAAAGAGGGAATTTTTTTTTTTTTTTTTTTTTTTTTTTGTACTACATATTTGATAAGAGTAGTTTTTGCAAATAAGCAAGCAACATTTTCGGTAAATTTATTGATTGTCATTTTATATAGTTGCTATCGATGCGGAATGGTTTTGTATATATGCCCGTAATTGCAATAACTTTTATTTCAGATAAAATGTTTAATTTAATTGGAATATATAAAAAGAATGAGGCATATATACATTAAGGTTAATCCGACCATTCCAAATTATCCTGCAGTCCAGTTGAGCTAACGCTCCTGGACGATCGATAGAGACTGTGTATGACGAGGATTTTTGGAGTAATGGGTATATGTAGGAAAGGTTGAAATTATAGCGTTTTGCTATACATTTCTGTAATAATGATATATCTTTGAATATATCTTTATACGCTGATACCCATTAAAAACAGCGTCCCGATGTTTTTGAACACCTAATCAGAGCTACATTCTTTGCGATATATATTTTTATCATCTGCTGTAAAAATCTATAGAAAAGTTAAATCATGGAATAAATTTATTGTCAAAATACATTGAAAAATAACATCGCTCAATGTTTTTCATGATCTTATTTAGATGTTCCTCTCCATTTAAATATATAATCTGCGCTTTATATTTCCCCAGAAAATAACACAAAATCTACCACTATCTTATTTTTAAAACTTCATGGCACACCGAAAATCCTTTGCTTACGACTGCCCGAAACTTAGTTTGGGGAAAATGTGCAATCAAATATAAAAGCGAGAATTTTTTTTTTTTTTTGTACTACATATTTGATAAGAATGGTTTTTGCAAATAAACAAGCAACATTTTCGGGAAATTTGATTGATTGCCATTTTATATAGTTTCTATCGATGCGGAATGGTTTTGTATATATGCCAGTATTTGCGATTTCTTTTATAACAGATAAAATGTTTAATTTAATTGGAATATATTAAAAGAATGAGGCATATATACATTAAGGTTAATCCGACAATTCCAAATTATCCTGCAGTCCAGTTCAGCTAACGCTCCCGGACGATCGATAGAGACTGTGTAAGACGAGGATTTTTGAAGTAATGGGTATATATAGGAAAGGTTGAAATTATAGCACTTTGCTATATATTTCTGTAATAATGATATTCTTTTGAATATATCATTATTCGTTGATTCCCATTAAAAACAGCGTCCCGATGTTTCTGAACAACTAGTCAGAACTACATACTTTTCGATATATATTTTTAACATCTACTATAAAAATCTATCGAAAAGTTAAATCATGGAATAAATTTATTGTCAAAATACATTAAAAAATAACATCTTTCAATATTTTTCATGATGTTATTTAGATGTTTCTCTCCATTTAAATTTATTATCTGCGCTTTATTTTTCCCCAGATAATAACACAAAATCTACCACGATCTTATTATTAAAACTTCATGATACACCGGAAATCCTTTGCTTACGACTGCCCGAAATTTTGTTTGGGGAAAATGTGCAATCAAATATAAAAGCGAGAATTTATTTTTCTATTTTGTACTACATATTTGATAAGAGTAGTTTTTGCAAATAAGCAAGCAACATTTTCGGTAAATTTATTGATTGCCATTTTATATAGTTTCTATCGATGCGGAATGGTTTTGTGTATATGCCAGTAATTGCGATATCTTTTATATCAGATAAAATGTTTAATTTAATTGGAATATATAAAAAGAATGAGGCATATATACATTAAGGTTAATCCGACCATTTCAAATTATCCTGCAGTCGAGTTGAGCTAACGCTCCTGGACGATCGATAGAGACTGTGTAAGACGAGGATTTTTGAAGTAATGGGTATATGTAGGAAAGGTTGAAATAATAGCGTTTTGCTATACATTTCTGTAATAATGATATTTCTTTGAATATATCATTATTCGTTGATTCCCATTAACATGATCTTATTGAGATGTTTCTCTCCATAAAAATTTATTATCTGCGCTTTAGACTTCCCCAGAAAATAACACAAAATCTACGACGATCTTATTATTAAAACTTCATGATACACCGGAAATCCTTTGCTTACGACTGCCCGAAATTTTGTTTGGGGAAAATGTGCAATCAAATATAAAAGCGAGAAATTATTTTTCTATTTTGTACTACATATTTGATAAGAGTAGTTTTTGCAAATAAGCAAGCAACATTTTCGGTAAATTTATTGATTGCCATTTTATATAGTTTCTATCGAAGCGGAATGGTTTTGTGTATATGCCAGTAATTGCGATATCTTTTATATCAGATAAAATGTTTAATTTAATTGGAATATATAAAAAGAATGAGGCATATATACATTAAGGTTAATCCGACCATTCCAAATTATCCTGCAGTCCAGTTGAGCTAACGCTCCTGGACGATCGATAGAGACTGTGTAAGACGAGGATTTTTGATGTAATGGGTATATGTAGGAAAGGTTGAAATTATAGCGTTTTGCTATACATTTCTGCAATAATGATATTTCTTTGAATATATCATTATTCGCTGATACCCATTAAAAACAGCGTCCCGATGTTTCTGAACACCTAGTCAGAACTACATTCTTTGCGATACATATTTTTATATTCTGCTATAAAAATGTATCAAAAAGTTAAATCGTGGAATAAATTTATTGTCAAAATACATTGAAAAATAACACCTTTCAATGTTTTTCATCATCTTATTTAGATGTTCATCTCCATTTAAATTTATAATCTGCGCTTTAGATTTCCCCAGAAAATAACACAAAATCTACCACGATCTTATCTTTAAAACTTCATGATACACCGGAAATCCTTTGCTAACGACTACCCGAAATTTTGTTTGGGGAAAATGTGCAATCAAATATAAAAGCGAGAATTTGTTTTTCTATTTTGTACTACATATTTGATAAGAGTAGTTTTTGCAAATAAGCAAGCAACATTTTCGGTAAATTTATTGATTGCCATTTTATATAGTTGGTATCGATGCGGAATGGTTTTGTATATATGCCAGTAATTGCGATAACTTTTATTTCAGATAAAATGTTTAATTTAATTGGAATATATAAAAAGAATGAGGCATATATACATTAAGGTTAATCCGACCATTCCAAATTATCCTGCAGTCCAGTTGAACTAACGCTCCTGGACGATCGATAGAGACTGAGTAAGACGAGGATTTTCGAAGTAATTGGTATATGTAGGAAAGGTTGAAATAATAGCGTTTTGCTATACATTTCTGTAATAATGATATTTCTTTGAATATATCATTATTCGTTGATTCCCATTAACATGATCTTATTTAGATGTTTCTATCCATAAAAATTTATTATCTGTGCTTTAGATTTCCCCAGAAAATAACACAAAATCTACCACGATCTTATTTTTAAAACTTCATGACACACCGGAAATCCTTTGCTAACGACTGCCCGAAATTTTGTTTGGGGAAAATGTGCAATCAAATATAAAAGCGAGAATTTATTTTTCTATATTGTACTACATATTTGATAAGAGTAGTTTTTGCAAGTAAGCAAGCAACATTTTCGGTAATTTTATTGATTGCCATTTTATATAGTTGCTATCGATGCGGAATGGTTTTGTATATATGCCAGTAATTGCGATATCTTTTATTTCAGAAAAAATGTTTAATTTAATTGGAATATATAAAAAGAATTAGGCATATATATATTATGGTTAATCCGACCATTCCAAATTATCCTGCAGTCCAGTTGATCTAACGCTCCTGGACGATCGATAGAGACTGTGTATAAACGAGGATTTTTGAAGTAATGGGTATATGTAGGAATGGTTGAAATTATAGCGTTTTGCTATACATTTCTGTAATAATGATATATCTTTGAATATATCTTTATACGCTGATACCCATTAAAAACAGCGTCCCGATGTTTCTGAACACCTAGTCAGAGCTACATTCTTTGCGATATATATTTTTATCATCTGCTATAAAAATCTATCGAAAAGTTAAATCATGGAATAAATTTATTGTCAAAATACATTGAAAAATAACATCTTTCAATGTTTTTCATGATCTTATTTAGATGTTCCTCTCCATTTAAATATATAATCTGCGCTTTAGATTTCCCCAGAAAATAACACAAAATCTACCACTATCTTATTTTTAAAACTTCATGACACACCGAAAATCCTTTGCTTACGACTGCCCGAAACTTTGTTTGGGGAAAATGTGCAATCAAATATAAAAGCGAGAATTTTTTTTTTTTTTTTTTTTTTTGTACTACATATTTGATAAGAATGGTTTTTGCAAATAAGCAAGCAACATTTTCGGGAAATTTGATTGATTGCCATTTTATATAGTTTCTATCGATTCGGAATGGTTTTGTATACATGCCAGTATTTGCGATTTCTTTTATAACAGATAAAATGTTTAATTTAATTGGAATATGTTAAAAGAATGAGGCATATATACATTTAGGTTAATCCGACCATTCCAAATTATCCCGCAGTCCAGTTGAGCTAACGCTCCTGGACGATCGACAGAGATTGTGTAAGACGAGGATTTTTGAAGTAATGGGTATATGAAGGAAAGGTTGAAATAATAGCGTTTTTCTATACATTTCTGTAATAATGATATTTCTTTGAATATATCATTATTCGTTGATTCCCATTAAAAACAGCGTCCCGATGTTTCTGAACACCTAGTCAGAACTACATTCTCTGCGATACATATTTTTATATTCTGCTATAAAAATGTATCAAAAAGTTAAATCTTGGAATAAATTTATTGTCAAAATACATTGAAAAATAACACCTTTCAATGTTTTTCATCATCTTATTTAGACGTTCTTCTCCATTTAAATTTATAATCTGCGCTTTAGATTTCCCCAGAAAATAACACAAAATCTACCACGATCTTATTTTTAAAACTTCATGACACACCGAAAATCCTTTGCTTACGAATGCCGGAAACTTTGTTTGGGGAAAATGTGCAATCAAATATAAAAGCAAGAATTTATTTTTCTATTTTGTACTACATATTTGATAAGAGTAGTTTTTGCAAATAAGCAAGCAAGATTTTCGGTAAATTTATTGATTGTCATTTTATATAGTTGCTATCGATGCGGAATGGTTTTGTATATATGCCCGTAATTGCGATAACTTTTATTTCAGATAAAATGTTTAATTTAATTGGAATATATAAAAAGAATGAGGCATATATACATTAAGGTTAATCCGACCATTCCAAATTATCCTGCAGTCCAGTTGAGCTAACGCTCCTGGACGATCGATAGAAACTGTGTAAGACGAGGATTTTTGAAGTAATGGGTATATGTAGGAAAGGTTGAAATTATAGCGTTTTGCTATACATTTCTGCAATAATGATATTTCTTTGAATATATCATTATTCGCAGATACCCATTAAAAACAGCGTCCCGATGTTTCTCAACACCTAGTCCGAACTAAATTCTTTGCGATATATATTTTTATCATCAGCTATAAAAATCTATCGAAAAGTTAAATCCTGGAATAAATTTTTTTTCAAAATACATTGAAAAATAATACCTTTCAATGTTTTTCATGATCTTATTTAGATGTTCCTCTCCATTTAAATATATAATCTGCGCTTTAGATTTAACCCAGAAAATAACACAAAATCTACCACGATCTTATTTTTAAAACTTCATGACACACCGGAAATCCTTTGCTTACGACTGCCCGAAACTTTGTTTGGGGAAAATGTGCAATCATATATAAAAGAGGGATTTTTTTTTTTTTTTTTTTTTTTTTTTTTTGTACTACATATTTTATAAGAGTAGTTTTTGCAAATAAGCAAGCAACATTTTCGGTAAATTTATTGATTGTCATTTTATATAGTTGCTATCGATGCGGAATGGTTTTGTATATATGCCCGTAAATGCGATAACTTTTATTTCAGATAAAATGTTTAATTTAATTGGAATATATAAAAAGAATGAGGCATATATACATTAAGGTTAATCCGACCATTCCAAATTATCCTGCAGTCCAGTTGAGCTAACGCTCCTGGACGATCGATAGAGACTGTGTAAGACGAGGATTTCTGAAGTAATGGGTATATGTCGGAAAGGTTGAAATAATAGAATTTGCTATACATTTCTGTAATAATGATATTTCTTTGATAAAATCATTATTCGTCGATTCCCATTAACATGATCTTATTTAGATGTTTCTCTGCATAAAAATTTATTATCTGCGCTTTAAATTTCCCCGGAAAATAACACAAAATCTACCACGATCTTATTTTTAAAAATTCATGATACACCGGAAATCCTTTGCTTACGACTGCCCGAAATTTTGTTTGGGGAAAATGTGCAATCAAATATAAAAGCGAGAATTTATTTTTCTATTTTGTACTACATATTTGATAAGAGTAGTTTTTGCAAATAAGCAAGCAACATTTTCGGTAAATTTATTGATTGCCATTTTATATAGTTGCTATCGATGCGGAATGGTTTTGTATATATGCCAGTAATTGCGATATCTTTTATTTCACATAAAATGTTTAATTTATTTGGAATATATAAAAAGAATTAGGCATATATATATTAAGGTTAATCCGACCATTCCAAATTATCCTGCAGTCCAGTTGATCTAACTCTTCTGGACGATCGATAGAGACTGTGTATGACGAGGATTTTTGAAGTAATGGGTATATGTAGGAAAGGTTGAAATTATAGCGTTTTGCTATACATTTCTGTAATAATGATATATCTTTGAATATATCTTTATACGCTGATACTCATTAAAAACAGCGTCCCGATGTTTCTGAACACCTAGTCAGAGCTACATTCTTTGCGATATATATTTTTATCATCTGCTATAAAAATCTATCGAAAAGTTAAATCATGGAATAAATTTATTTTCAAAATACATTGAAAAATAACACCTTTCAATGTTTTTCGTGATCTTATTTAGATGTTCCTCTCTATTTAAATTTTTTATCTGCGCTTTAGATTTCCCCAGAAAATAACACAAAATCTACCACGATCTTATTTTTAAAACTTCATGACACACCGAAAATCCTTTGCTTACGACTGCCCGAAACTTTGTTTGGGGAAAATGTGCTATCAAATAAAAAAGCGAGATTTATATATTTTTTTTTGTACTACATATTTATAAGAATGGTTTTTGCAAATAAGCAAGCGACATTTTCAGGAAATTTGATTGATGCCATTTTATATAGTTTCTATCGATGCGGAATGGTTTGGTATATATGCCAGTAATTGCGATATCTTTTATATCAGATAAAATGTTTAATTTAATTGGAATATATAAAAAGAATTAGGCATATATATATTAAGGTTAATCCGACCATTCCAAATTATCCTGCAGTCCAGTTGATCTAACGCTTCTGGACGATCGATAGAGACTGTGTAAGACCCCAGCTAAAAATGAACTGTAGTTTTTTTACAGAAATGAGGTATTTTTCAAGTTTTTCTACGGTCAACTGTAGTTTTTTTTGTAGTGCAATATCAACAGTAAAAACACTTCAGTTATTTTCCAGTTATTGACAAGTATTTTTTCAACCCAAAATTTAAACAAATAGTAAGATTTTATGTCTACAGTAAAACGGCAGTGAATTTCAAGTGATTTTATAGCAATTAATTCACAAAAATTTTCGGTGATGTATCTGCAGTCTCACTGCAGTGTCTGAAGAACTTTACAGGTCTTAATTTTGTAAGTATGATTATTATAATAGTAACTACAGTATAACAGCAGTTACTGTAAGATTCTTTTGCAAGACACAATGCTGTATGATTGTGTGATATTTCCCGAATTTTCTAAAGTGTTTAAAATTGTTTTAATTTTGTGAGAGTTGCATGTTATGAAACACACTTTTTAAATACTAATGATAATTAATACTCTTTCCAACCCAGCTAAAAATGAACTGCAGTGAAACTTAAAAAAAAATGTAGTTGGAAGACTGCGGTGATTTGGCACAAATCCCTGCAGTGTTTTTGAAGTCGACATAACTGTAAATTAACCGCAGTAAATGTGTAGTTGATAACTACACACACACCGCAGTAAATTTATAGTTATGTCGACTTCAAAAGAACTGCAGGGATTTGTGCCAAATCACCGCAGTCTCCCAACTACATTTTTTTTTGCAGTTTGACTGTAGCCTTTTAAAAATTTATTAGAAAATATGAGGAGAAATGCCGGATGTGCATAACATAAATAAGTCGTATTAGGCCTTTCCAACAAAATGCCACATGATGGGTGACTCCAAAATTTAGAAAAAGTGCCCCGTTGGGGGGGGGGCAAAGTGGGGGGAGAGAAGACGGATGTGCATAACATGAATAAGTGGTATTAGGCCTTTCCAACAATATGTTACATGATGGGTGACTGCAAAATTTAGAAAAGTGCCCCCTTGGGGGGTGGCAAAGTGGGGTGATGGAAGTTGGATGTGCATAACATGAATAAGTGGTATTAGGCCTTTCCAACAATATGTCACATGATGGGTGACTGCAAAATTTAGAAAAGTGCTCCCCTTGGGGGGGGAAGTGTGGGGAGGAAAGCCAAATGTGCATAACTTGAATAAGTAGCCATTGGCCTTTCCAGCAATGGGTCACACGAGGGGTGTCGGCAAAATTTAGAAAAGTGCCCCCTCAGGGGGGAGCAATGTGGGGGGGGGAGAAACCAGATGTGCATAACATGAATAAGTGGTATTAGGCCTTTCCTACAATATGTCACTTGATGGGTGACTGCAAAATTTAGAAAAGTGCCCCGGGGGGGGGGGAAACCGGATGTGCACAACATGAATAAGTGCTCACAGGCCTTTCCAACAATATGTTACAAGGCATGTTGGCAAAATTTAGAAAAGTTCCCCCTTGGAGGGGGGGGGCAAAGCGGGTGAGGAAAGCCGGATGTGCATAACATAAATAAGTGGTGATGGGGCCTTTCTAACAAGTTACATGAGGGATGTCGGCAAAATTTTGAAAAGTGGGGGTTGCACCACCTGGAATACACCCTCACTTCTCTATGAAATTTTGGCAGATTCCCAAAACAGCCGAGACACCCTATTTGGCGACTTTTCTGACAAGCGCCAACTACCCCACATGCGCCAATCTAAAATGCGGCAACCTGAAAACTAACGTGATTGGTCCACTTTCCTGAATACTTCCAGACTGTTTTTTACTACGTCATCACCCTGGAATCATGGGAAATAGAACATTTATAAATAACGACGTATTAGAAAACACAGGAAAGCTGATTTTTATGAGATTCAAAATAAAACAAACGATTTCAACATAAGTTTATTGAAAATGTGAAAATTTTAAAGTACCTTTCCAAATCAGAGTAACGATATAATGATTAAAATTTTCATTTCTCAACAACTTTTAGAAAAAATCATGGGGTCATTTAATATTGAAAGTACGTGCTTATATTATAGTAAACATAGAACAATTCATTTCTAATTTAAAGAAGTATGAACGCTTCGCGTTCATAAAAAAATAATATTTATCACTGAATACAGCAACCTAGTTCTGCAGCAATCTGAAAAACGCAGGAAACTCGTTAAAGCGGCAATCAGCATACATGTATGAACGCTTCTCGTTCATTTACCGAAAAAAAACATCACTGTCACCAGCAGTTCTCGGTGTGCAGGAATCTCAAAATTCAGCAGTTCTCGCTAGCAGCAATCTCAAAATTCAGCAGTTCTCAATGCGTAGCAATATCAAAATTCAGCACTTCACGTTGCGTAGCAATATCAAAATTCAGCAGTTCACGTTGCGTAGCAATACCAAAATGTACAAAACTCGTAAGGTCAGCATACATGAGAAATATACAATAAATGGCTAATATAAAACATTATACTAAAAAATACATAAAATTATTAACATACCTTAACAAACATCTCCTTTCTTGAAAACCAACTCTATAAAACGTTGAATTGCCATAATTTCGTAAATTTCTAGTCGTCGATAAACTTCATTTAACTTTCCAGCAAAAAAAAAAAATGAACAAATACTCACAATTTCAAACTAAATTACACAGGTGCTTTAACTTTCAAATTTTACAACTAAAAACAGCAAAATATATTAACAATAACATACTCTAGCCTTACCCTCATTTATTTTTATTCATCTGTCTTCTACACTTCGTCACGCAACTCGTACAATAATGCGGAGTTGAGTTGTCAAAGGCAGGCGTAGCCATCCAATACACAAGAAATCAACCCATCCCATTCAACCAATCCAAATTCAAGATAACACAACTGAAGGCGTGGAAAGAATTTACGAAACGAACTGGTAACAACAAAGATCCATTTATCGCCTCGCCAAATTGAACGATGCCAAGTGTCTCGGCTGTTTTGCGATTCAGCCGAAATTTTTATATATTATAAATGACATTTATCGGAGGGCTCTGTAAAAAAATCCAATCTAAAAGGATGAAAATATTAAAAAAGTTCAAAAAGTAAGAGAAATAATGAAATTCTTCGATCGGACGTGGTCAAAATCTGCGAAATTCATCCATCGACAATATGAAAAAAATCGCACGAGTTTAGCAAATCGATCGCAAGGAAGCTCCCGCACATTTCCCCGATCAGTAGAAATAAAATATTGCAAAACTCGAGAATTGGTAGCGTGAAAAAAATTGCAAAAATCATTACTCACTCAATGAAAAGATTTATGAAATTCCCCAGTCCATTATTGAAAAGCCCCACCAGTGGCCGAGAGGTTCTGCTCTCGAAGCTGGTAGGACGGGAGGTACTGTGTTCGATCCCAATAGCGCCCGTCGGCCTAATCTTTTAGAGTTTTCTTCGGACCTTGGTTTTCCAAGCATAAATACGGGTTAAGTTCCCTTAGAAAGACCACCTACGGAGGGCACTCCACCCCGTTAGGGCCTATAACCCTCATGCTGATAACTGGCCATCATAAACACAACCAACAACCATTATTGAAAAAAAAAAAAAACAGAACAATTATTCAGTCGGCTGCTTTAAAATATTGTGAAACTTGTCAACCTGTTGCAGAAATCAATCGTGAAATTCATCAATCGAGACAAAACTCACAAGATTCTTCAGTTGGTGGCAGGAAATAATGTGAAATTTGTCGACCGATTGCAGCTGAAAACTGCTAAATAAGTCACATTAACTGATAATTGAAAAATAGTTATTAAATATTAATATTTAAAAAAAAAGGAATGCATAATAACATTAAATGGGGGAAAAATCGCAAAATTCAATCTGTCACAGGAAAACATTGCAAAATTTTATTGATAAAATATAGAGCTGTACTGAGTACTCGGTAAATACTGAGTATTCGGCATACTCGGTACTCGGTGAAATTTTGGCAGAGTACTCGGCCAATACCGAGTAGTTGTAAGAATTTCAAACTGATCAGTAAAAAGTTATTCGAATATCAATGTATAATATATGTAATAATTCATAAAACTATTTACTCAGTATTTAACAATATGTGTACAAAATATAAAAAAAGTTAAGCAAAAACCCCTCATAAAATAATTCAAGATTAAAATTTAGTTTCACACATACAAATAAAAGTAAGTTTTTCTTATTACACAACTACTCGGTATTCGGTACTCGGTCGAGTAGTCAGTGGCCGAGTACTCGGTACTCGGCCAAAGTACTACTCTGTACACCACTAATAAAAAAGGAGTCTAAGAAAACCAATTCAAATTATTTTTTTGAACAAGGTGCACGAATGCAAGAAAAAAATTTAGGTGCCAATGGGCAGTCTCTCACCACTAAATTTTATTTGTTATTTTATGTCTAATATTTCACCTAAATTTTTTGTAAGAATTTAAGTGAAGAGAACTAATAAAATTTAGTGGTGAGAAACTGCCTGCTGGCGCCTAGATTTTTACACTTCTGTTCTGCGAGTGCCCTTTTTTAAAAATTCGCACACAGCAGTCCTTTTTTCTAGAATCATCACTATCCTAGTGTTGATTCTAGATAAAAAGGGCCACTGGGCGGAAATGTTTAAAAAACAGCACACTTGTACCTTGTCGCTTGCAGGGAAAATCTGAAAAAGTGGACTGAAAGTCGAAATTCATTCATCGACCATATGATAAAAATCCCACGAGTTTCACAAATCAGTATCAAGAAAAAACTAAATTTTACCAGTGGGTAGAAATATAATATTGCAAAATTTGTCAATCAGTTGCATGAAAAAAAACTGAAAATAGTCATTAAGTCGTCAGAAAATTTGGTGAAATTTGCCACTTGATTGTTGGACAAAAAAGAGAAATTCTTTAGTCGGGGATTTTGATCAAAAATTTACCTTAACACTTTGGCTGCCGCCCATTTTTCAAAATCTGTTCCCAGGCACCGAATGCGTGAGTTAGAGATCTGCACGGGCAGTCCCGTGGCCCCAGAGTTGATTTCAGGGGGTGGCCCGGGGGCTCTCATTGCTTTGGAAGGAATGTCCCCCCCCCCCGGACCACCCCCTGAAATCAACTCTGGGGCCACAAGTCTGCCCATGCAGATCTCTTAAGTCACGCATTCGGTGCCTGGGAACAGATTTTGAAAAATGGGCGGCAGCCAAAGTGTTAACGTAAATTTAAGGATATTGTCATTGGTTTAACATTAGCTTGTGAATATTGTATCATGACAGTGTACTAAGCTCATTCAATGTCCTCCAATGCAAAAAACATTAAAAATAATTAAGGATATTTTCAGTGGTTTAACATTAGCTTGTGTGTATTGTAACATGACGGTGTACTAAGCTCACACAAATCAGTATCAAGAAAAAACTAAATTTTACCAGTGGGTAGAAATATAATATTGCAAAATTTGTCAATCAGTTGCATGAAAAAAAACTGAAAATAGTCATTAAGTCATGAGAAAAATTTGTGAAATTTGCCAGTTGATTGTTGGACAAAAAAGAGAAATCCTTTAGTTGGGGATTTTGATCAAAAATTTACCTTAACACTTTGGCTGCCGCCCATTTTTCAAAATCTGTTCCCAGGCACCGAATGCGTGACTTAGAGATCTGCACGCCCCAGAGTTGATTTCAAGGGGTGGCCCGGGGGGAGGGGGGGGAGCTCTCATTGCTCTGGAAGGAATGTTCCCCCACCCCCGGACCACCCCCTGAAATCAACTCTGGGGCCACGGGTCTGCCCGTGCAGATCACTAAGTCACGCATTCGGTGCCTGGGAACAGATTTTGAAAAATGGGCGGCAGCCAAAGTGTTAACGTAAATTTAAGGATATTGTCATTTGTTTAACATTAGCTTGTGAGTATTGTAACATGACAGTGTACTAAGCTCATTCAATGTCCTCCTATGCAAAAAAAAAACATTTAAAATAATTAAGGATATTTTCAGTGGTTTAACATTAGCTTGTGTGTATTGTAACATGACGGTGTATTAAGCTCACACAAATCAGTATCAAGAAAAAACTAAATTTTACCAGTGGGTAGAAATATAATATTGCAAAATTTGTCAATCAGTTGCATGAAAAAAAACTGAAAATAGTCATTAAGTCATCAGAAAAATTTGTGAAATTTGCCAGTTGATTGTTGGACAAAAAATAGAAATCCTTTAGTTGTGGATTTTGATCAAAAATGCACCTTAACACTTTGGCTGCCGCCCATTTTTCAAAATCTGTTCCCAGGCACCGAATGCGTGACTTAGAGATCTGCACGCCCCAGAGTTGATTTCAAGGGGTGGCCCGGGGGGAGGGGGGGGGGAGCTCTCATTGCTCTGGAAGGAATGTCCCCCCCCAGACCACCCCCTGAAATCAACTCTGGGGCCACGGGTCTGCCCGTGCAGATCTCTAAGTCACGCATTCGATGCCTATGAACAGATTTTGAAAAATGGGCGGCAGCCAAAGTGTTAACGTAAATTTAAGGATATTGTCATTTGTTTAACATTAGCTTGTGAGTATTGTAACATGACAGTGTACTAAGCTCATTCAATGTCCTCCTATGCAAAAAACATTTAAAATAATTAAGGATATTTTCAGTGGTTTAACATTAGCTTGTGTGTATTGTAACATGACGGTGTACTAAGCTCATTCAATATCCTTCTTAATAAATGAAAAAATCGGTACTTTTCGGTTAGCCGGGCGCCAGTGTTTTATATACATATTTATATACATACATATATGTAAATATACATATATATGCATATACATATATTGTATATAAACACATATAGATATATGTAAATATATATCTATAAGTACATACATTTATATATACATATATATGTATATATGACACTGGCGCCCGGCTAACCGAAAAGTACCAAAAAATCATTTAAAAAATTTAAACGCATATGAAAACTCTGTCATGTGGAAAAAAAAATAATTCTTCGATCGCTTGCAGGGAAAATCTGAAAAAGTGCTCTGAAAGTCTAAATTCTTTCATCGACCATATGATAAAAATCCCGTGAGTTTCACAAATCAGTATCAAGAAAAAACTAAATTTTAACAGTGGGTAGAATAGAAATATAATATTGCAAAATATTGCCTTTATTATTTGATTCTGAGAAGTGTCATAATTGACGAAAAAAACTAATTTGGCCCTATTACCATTCAGAAGTGTAAATTTTCTTTTTACAATAACACAATTCATATGACAGTAAAAAAAGATTGCTTCGTTTAAAAAATTTAATATTTTACATAATTAGTGAGTACGTACTCATTAAATAAAAATTATTATTAACTCTATGTTATGTTATTAACACAATGTATCAAACCGCTTTGTATTACATAAAACTGTTTCATTCCTAAAAAGAAAATAAGTTACTTACCTGTGAAATGTTATGCACTTATTGTAGGTATCCTAGACAGGCATCAAGTTATAATTTGAAGTTCAGTATTGATTTTTTGTGTAACTGAACATCAAAACATACTTTAATATAAAGCACAGATAAGTATCTGTGTAAGATATTTAAAAATTCTGAAACTCCTAATCTAAAAGAACATACTGATTGAAGCAAGTGTAAATCTGAAATAAAACATTGTTAATTACTATAAATAGATAAGTGCACTAAATCAAGTAAAATCGAACTATCTGGATTGTCAGAAACAAAATTTTATCAAATGTTTTGGATGACATTTGAATTTAATTAATCCTGTTAATATGAAATGGACCTAATTTTTTTTTTCGCATGCATTAACCGTTAATAGTACAATCTCATCTGGATTTGAAATACTAACGATGATTGTACAAAAATTGCGACGGTTTATAAATCGTTATCACTTTATTCAAATTAACTCAATCGTGTGGATCTGAAATTAATTTCTTTCGATTGAGAATGTAAAAATACCCATACAGCCACTTTATTTCAATAAACAGTGGTGATATTTTTCGCCAAACTGCAAAATAAATGATCTTTTTCAGCAAATCAACGTGGTACTCATCGCCGATTTTCATAAACAAGCCGGCGTTTCCGTGAGTTGAGGTGTTTCTTTAATGCTTCTCCTGCAGTTGCAACGAAACCATGGGGTTAGACATTCAGCTGTAAGGGGTTGAAAAATAAATCATATGTCCAAATGAGAAATTTAAATAAAATAAAGGAAGAAAATTATACTATTCTTTTGTTGTTCTTCTTTGTTTTTAGGAGGTAAAAGTGGAAAACTGGAAGTTATATGTATGTCCGATATGGAAGAAAGACAATTTATGCAATATGCAATGAGTAAACCCACCTGTGTTTCTAATTTCTAATCATGGGCGACATATAAAAGAATGGTTGGGCCACTGTCCCTCTCGATTTTGAAATTTATCTAATTAAATTTCCTTTTTCTTCGATTTTGAAAAACATAGTAATTTTTTTTCGAGTAATTTAAAATAAAAGAGGAACTAAAAACTAGTTATGAAGATAGTGGGGCAGTGAGCAAGGGAGACCTATTGCCCCTCCCTTGATTTTAAAATTTAATTAATAAGAATTTCTTTTCTTCTGTTTTCAAAAACATTATGTAAATATTTTGAGTAACTTAAAATGAAAATAAATAAGACATTTTCAGTTAAGGGGTGGTGGTGGTGTGTGTGTGTGTGGGGGGGGAAGACTCATTGCCCCTCCCTGGATTTTGAAATTTAATTAGCAATTTTTTTCTCCAATTTACAAAAACATAGTAAAATTTATTCTTTTCGAATAACTTAAAATAAAGGAACTAAGAACTTTCTGTTAGGGGAAGGGGGCATATGTGAGTCATTGCCCCTCCCTCGATTTTAAATTGTAACTATTTTATTCTCTGATTTTTGAAAAACATAGTGAAATTTGATCTTTTCTCTTATCTTAAAATAAAAGAATAACTAAGAATTTTCTCTTAGGGGAACGAAGTTAGAAGAGAGCTATTGCCCCTCCCTAAATTTAAAAATTTAATTAATTAAATATTCTTTTTCTTTTGTTTTCAAAAACATAGTAAAGTTTATACTTTTCGAGTAACTTAGAATAGAAAAATGAGAAATTTTACATTAAGAGGGAGGGAGGGGGGGGGGGTTGAGAGGTTCATTGCCCTCCCCTCCCTGGATTTTAAAATGTAACTAATAAAAATTTATTTTTTTCCACTTTTGAAAAGTAGTAAAATTTATTCTTTTCGACTAACTAAAAATAAAGAAACTAAGAATTTCCTGTTAGGGGAAGGGGCATAGCTGAGCGATTGCCCCTCCCTTGAATTTAAATGTTAACTATTTTCTTCGCTTTTGAAAAACATACTGAATTTTTTTTAATTATCTTAGAATAAAAGATAAATTAAGAATTTTCAGTTAGGGATAGGGTAGGGGGTAGGAGAAACCTATTGCCCCTCCCTGGATTTCAAAAGTTAATTAATTAAAATTTCCTTTTCTTCTATTTAAAAAACATAGTAAAATGTATACTTTTCGAGTAACTTACAATAAAAAAATGAAGAAATTTCTCATCCCCCCCCCCCCCTGGCTTTTGAAATTTAATTAAAATATTTTCTCCGATTTTGAAAAAAAAAATAGCAAAATTTATTCGTTTAGAGTAAGTTAAAAAAAAAAAAAAAAAGGATTTTCCGTAGTGGGCAGGGGCACAGGTAGGTTGATGCCACTGCCCCTCCCTCGATTTTGAAATTTAACTAATTGTTTTTCTCTTATTTTGAATATCATAGTGAAATTTAATTTTTTTTATCTTAGCTTAAAATGAAAGAGGAACTAAAAAATTTTGCGTTAGGTAGGAATGTGACTTTCAATTAAGTCCTTAAAAGTCTTGGAAAGAGTATTAATTATCATTAGTATTTAAAAAGTGTGTTTCATAACATGCAACTCTCACAAAATTAAAACAATTTTAAACACTTTAGAAAATTCGGGAAATATCACACAATCATACAGCATTGTGTCTTGCAAAAGAATCTTACAGTAACTGCTGTTATACTGTAGTTACTATTATAATAATCATACTTACAAAATTAAGACCTGTAAAGTTCTTCAGACACTGCAGTCAGACTGCAGATACATCACCGAAAATTTTTGTGAATTAATTGCTATAAAATCACTTGAAATTCACTGCCGTTTTACTGTAGACATAAAATCTTACTATTTGTTTAAATTTTGGGTTGAAAAAATACTTGTCAATAACTGGAAAATAACTGAAGTGTTTTTACTGTTGATATTGCACTACAAAAAAAACTACAGTTGACCGTAGAAAAACTTGAAAAATACCTCATTTCTGTAAAAAAACTACAGTTCATTTTTAGCTGGGAAGACTTTTAAGGACTTAATTGAAAGTCACATTCCTACCTAACGCAAAATTTTTAGTTCCTCTTTCATTTTAAGCTAAGATAAAAAAAATTAAATTTCACTATGATATTCAAAATAAGAGAAAAACAATTAGTTAAATTTCAAAATCGAGGGAGGGGGGGCAGTGGCA